>OU426922.1:17122837-18417837 GCA_911387795.2 Apamea monoglypha
TATCAACCCTGCCTCTTAAACTAGGAGACCTGTATCTTAAGAGACAGTGTTTGGCCAAACATTTCATTTGGTTGCCTTTAAGTGAATGAACGCGTAATGATCTATCGACAAGAGTAGATTTACATAAACAATATTGTATTAATGTGAAGGTGATACAATATTGTTTATGTAAATCTACACCTCTCGAGATGATGTGTCGGAACACGCACCACGAACGACTTGAAGTTCGAGTTGTGACGCGACTCCAACTTCTCGACCCTCAAAGGCCAGTTGGTCTTCACACGCATGTAGAATTCCAAAGACGCTATCGTTTTAGGAAAGAAACAGTGCTGAATATGTTGTTACCGCTTGTGTTCAATAACTGAACCTATACCTAATAATTAATTCTTGGAGACACGCCTTCTCTGACTCACTGAATATTTGTCTCCCAGACATATTTCGTGAAACAATAAAAATAAAAACGGAGTAAAACTTTCAAGTCACAATTAAATTATTAATGTTTCAACGTAACGTAAACCATGCGTAAACCTACCAACACAGGATGACAGGACCGACGCGATCACACTGATAAAAAAACCCGCAATCTGACAATTTTGAGTGACCATAGACAAAAAAAACAAAGTGTATACTGTAGTCTATGATTCAATGACGTATTCAATGACGTTTTACCTCGACTCGACCTCGACTCAACCTCACTGGAGGATCCTCAAGAATACCTCATGACAAGACCGAGTTTTAACTAAGAATACCGATTTCGAGGATTCCTTGAGGTAGTCCTTAAGGTAACCTCGAACGAGTGGAGGTGGAGGAACTTTCGAAGTTACTTCTTAGAATATGGGTGTCAATCTTCGCGTATGGCCCAATATAAAATGTCAAAGTGTGTGACTCATGTGACTGTGGAAGCTAGAAAGTAGTGAACTGTTTTTAATGTATTTGTTCCGAGTCTGGGTGTTTTTCTATCTATAATATGTATGTATTTGCAAAAAAAAAAATTGTATATAAGTAGTTTATCAGCCATCTTGTTACCATAACACAAGCATTAGGTTGCTTAGCTTGGGACAAATGGTGCTGTGTGAAATGTCCAGGGATTTATTTATTTATTTTATTTTTAATTAGGTTTTTACAGCTTCGTTAGTTATTTTTTTAGCACGACAGACCATTTGCAGGTGCACCGTTATGTAAAGAAAGAAAAAAAAGATTTATTTGCCACAGAAATACGTGCATACAGAAAGACCACGGGTGCCGCACGGTTTAGCATGAACTACTTCATAATAAAATCTTAGTGAAGTTTTCGATCCGTGTCTAGTCTCGACGTGGCACGGCTTTGTTACGTACTTACTTGTAATTTTGAAATTTTCCCTTTTCCAAAAGTTTTCTCCTCGTTATATAAAATGCTCCTGTTTCCAAAAACTCTCCGTTCCAATCTTGCCTGCGAACTCGACCATCAACTTGAAAGTTTGCTGGATAGAATTTTCCATTCAAAAGCTGCCAACGAAGCTTGTAACTCCTAAACAAGTCGTTTTATTAGTTTAAACTTTTTCATATTTTTGTCTATTTCAAGTACAGACGCGCACATCAAGCTACTACAATCTGTCAAATTTCTTTAATAGATTTTCAACTTTATCGCTAAAGCATTGAGGTTCAAGGTTGATTAATAAAATTTGACCGTTTCGGGTGCTTGACCTGCTGGCGTCTGTACCTATGTTACCCCAGTCACTTACATACATACGCAGAATTATTTGCAATTATTGTGCAGCGTTTCCACAAATAAATCGCTCATCCCAACAACAGTCGGTACCTACACATGCATGATACATGATACTCTCGCACACTTGTGTTTTGCGTATTTGTTCACATTTGAGTACAGACGCCAGCAGGTCAAGCTACCCGAAACTGTCAAATTTTCCCAATCAACCTTGAATCTTAATGCTTTAGTGATAAAGTTGAAAATCTATTAAAGAAATTTGACAGATTGTAGTAACTTGATGTGCTGGCGTCCGTACCTACCTATACCTACTGAGTGGACGTGTCATGATGACTTGATGAGTGACCGAGGAGACTAGATTAATATAATTACCTTGTAACAGAAAACACACAATCGAACGGAACAGGACGCGCAATTTTTTTATAAGCGCTTCTTAGCTGTCTTGGTAGTGTAAATGGTGAAGTAACTTGCATCAATATTAGAATCGTCACTTTTGGTCGAGATGACAAAAATTCGAGCGCTCCCCATATCGAAGGTGCCCAATCAGTGGCAGTTACAAAACTTCGATGAAAAACAGGTACATTATCTAAAACAATCCAAATAAAGACATGCCAAAATCTAGTCAGTTAAAAATAATTAATAAAAAAAAAACCTTTTATTTCTTAGGGCTGATTTTTGTATGGCCAGATATTTTTTATTCGAGGAATAAAATTGACGTTTGAAAGTTTAAGTATGGTAGAGCTGTCAAAAATTCAAAATTATTCCTCCGATAAAATTATCTGGCGTTGGAAAAATCAGCCCTTACTGAAAAAAATACAAAACAAAAAAATAATTAAAGTAACTAACTTTGTAAACTAACTAAAATTTCAATTCTATAAAGTTATACTTATTATAAACTTCTGCTCTAGTAAGAAGTAACATAGTAAGAATAGACATCTTTAGACTCGAGAGACTCTAAAGTCTAGAGATGTTTATTTATTCATGATGATGTCTAGACATCTCTAGACTCTAGAATCTTTAGAGTCTAGAGATGTCTATTCCTCCCTGTCATTCGCTGTTTTCATCTGCTATTGCTATTCGTTAGCCACTTGTACGCACGACGACATATCAAGCTTTACATGTCCTGTATAAGCTGACTTCTTATGGCACGTAAAGCCTATACAATGCGGGGTTAGCTAAAACTGGATATTATATAGCTTGATATGTCGTCGTGCGTACTATGTCGTCTGCTCAGCGGGCAGCCGGTCGACCATTTTTCTACTTTTCAGTTTAAAAATAACTATGTATAAAATAAAAAATAAATTAAATCATTTTAATTAAAATACAAAATACACTCATTCAGTCACATTACATAGGTACATAAAACCACTAATTCAATATAATTACAATAAGTCATACACAATAATAAAAAATAATCAAAATTAAATTAACAAATTACAAAAGAGATGGTCGAGCTTGTTAGTCGCATCAGCCTGCCACATGTCGCTCACAACAGTGGGAGATGATGGAGCAATCCAGTCTTACCGCGAGCGCGCCCAGCATGCTATTAGCGCTCCCCCGCACTCGCCGCACCAACGACGTACCTCTCTTGCGCATAGTGGCATGGAAGCAATCCACGTGCGCTTCCGCAAACATAGTCGATGCGCTGCAATAGCGGGGGAGCGCCAACATCATCCTGAACGCGTTGTTGAACTGGACGTGAAGGGCGCTGTACGACTTCTGCTTATAGTCAGTCCACAAGCTGCACGTGTACAGTGTAGTGCAGTAAGCTCTAAAAAGCGTTATTTTGACATCTTTAGAGCACCGTGCAAAACATGTTCGCTCTGACCGATAGCGCCCTCCGCTCCCGCTCAATATCCGCATCATCCCTCAAGTCAGTAAATTTATTTAGTTATAGAAAATGTTTAAACAATGATCGTGACGATCCCGTTTCCGCGCGACGAAAGCTTTCTATTAGGGCATGGTCTCAAGCTGCGTCCTAACCACAGAGCAGTTTATACTACGTCCTAACAGAACGCGATCTTGGCACGAAAACGCGACCGTTGTTGTGTTCTTATCTGTCAGTTTTTTTCGATGAACCAGAACGTGTGGTCGCGCCGACAGAGGGCGCCTTCCGGTTTTCCCAACAAAAAGTGACATATGAACGCGACGATCGCTTTCTATTAGGACATGGCCTCATGCTACAAACCTTTAATGCTTTCAAGCGCTATTAATGGATTATCGGTGGACACAGTTATGTCATGGAAGCCAGCAGCCTTAGCCGTGTGTATTGTACGACTCAATAAACTCGTACCGCCCACCTTTTGCAGATTTTTAAGACGCACGCCCTTCGAGCCACCTCTAGCGAGTATGAGGACCGCAACTTCAGCGCTACTGTAACATAAGCTGACGGGCAGGAAATAAAATATTATTAAAGTGACAATTCTTAGGCGGCGATTCGCTAATTGGACGAGAATTGGCAATGAAGTTTCAAGGACGTCACGTTTAGGCGCATTTCGTTACGTGAGAGGGAAGAAAGACGTAACTCTCTTTCTCTCTCTCTCTTAAGTTCTAAAGTTTCACTTTTAATAATAACGTAATTTAACGTCACACTAATGTTTTCAAAATGTGTAATAAGAGTAGTTGGTTGCCTTAGTTAACGTAAGACAATGTTTGTGTTCTTTCTCCAGAATTAGCTAACTGACAGGTTATTGTTAGTATTATTAACTTATTTATTTATTTTAATTCGATGGTCCTAGTTTATCATTTGTGACTTCAAGTGACAGCTATGTGAACAGAACCCAGCAATGCTTAAATATGTAAGCTGTCACGCCCTTTATGCCCTTTTTTTTCGGATGGGAAATCATCAAATGACCCCTCCCGCTCTGGGTGGAGCGGAAGGGAGTGTCAGACTCTTACTGATTAAAACCCACCCATGTTCTTTCCTTTGCCCTTTATGTTCCGGGGTAGCGATAACCCTTTTGGACAATCCCGCTGACCCGGCAGGCTTCGGCCCTAAGGGGCCCCTCAACGCCCTTTATGCCTGGAGGCTTTTATTTACATTTTAATTTTGATTAATTATTTTTTAGCTTGAGTACCTATAGTTTTTTATTATATTGTTGGTATATTGGCGTGGCTAACTGACATAATATGGCAAATAATTTAATTTTATGTTCTGAGTCTTGTAATGTTAATTACTTAACATAGACGTACCTAGTATTGTATACAATCAATTTTCTAACTGAACAGACAGCTGTGCTGCTGGGGAGTTTGTTGCGCCACTTCTTCTTCCCAGCGATAGCACTAGGAAGTGGTGAAGGGCGGGCGTTTTTGAGGGACTATCTTTTGTAATTTTGACGTTCGAAAAGTGCTGATTCTCAGCCTAATTTGAATAAATGACTTTTGATTTGATTTGATTTGTAAGTAGAGATGTATGCCGTGTATGTTTAATATACCCTCATTTCACTAGGCTACTCGTGTCGGTAATTTTTTTGGTTCCATGTAATTTTTTATCACTTACCTAAATCAAGAACAATTTATGCCGCACCCTAATTGCGAAACACAGACAACACACCCAATCTGAATAATTTTGAAGGATATTGCTAACCCATTCCATGTTCATGTTCGAAAAATTTGTCTGTTCAGCAACGTAAATAATGCAATGAATGTTGTTCAACTGTCAAACTGAAAACCTTTGCTACTGATAGTGTGTAATTACGCAATTAACCCGCAGGATTATGCTCGAAATGCTCGGCTATGTGAGCTATGGCAGTATGATCGCAGCATTGCCTACTGACTGAGTACAGTCAGTTCAAATAAATAATTAATAATCATAACAAACAATATTACTCACATAGTTACAATAGTTAGAACTTTAAACCACATTGTTTACTGAGAAAATAAATTACGCTCCACTGTCGTAGAATCACATAGCTTAAATATGATAAAAGGAGTAGGTAATAACTTTACTATCAATCAAAAAATTTAATAATTTGTACACTGAGTTTATTTGCGCCCACTACGTGCGCTCCAGTTCACTGCGTTGATTTAAATAAGAAAAATTTCCGGAGGCAGAAGGAAGTCGCCAATAAATCGATAAGCATACGATGAATTGAATTAAAGTGGTTGGGATTATGACCGAGCTCCTAGAGTACATTTCTATGATCTCTCCGCTTGGAAAGCTAAATAGAACATATATTATTCTGAGGTACCGCTCTTGTCTTCATCTTGCTTCAACACCTTACTTATATTTAGACCAGCGAGGTAATTGCTTACTAACAGTAGCAATGGCTTTCATTTTGACAGTTCAACAACATTAATTGCGTTGTTAAGTAGGTACATTTTTCGAACATATGAAGCAATGGATTAGCAACTGATTCAGATTATGATTGATAGTGTGTTACGCAATTAGGATGCAGCTTCATAAGGCACCGGCGCAACTATAGGCCGCAGAATCTCGATAAAACAGTACCTAGTAAACGTTCGATTTGCTAAGCCCGAAAAAAACCCTATGACAACAGATATGTCGCTAGCAACTTCAATATCTGTGTGAACATTAGATTTTAAAATAGCCAGCGAGTCGCTGCTTATACTCGTATAGTGACTACCTAGCATAACATTGACAAGGTGGATTTTGTAGACAGGCAGTAAGGGTAGGTACGTTAACTGTTGTAGCTACAGGAGAACGTTCTTAATAAGAAGTATATTCTTATCTTTTAATTAAAGTAATTACTAACTGCATTCACAGATTTTGGAAATATGGTACAATCAGCTCGAAAAACGTCATTTCTCAAGATTAACCGGGCGCTGCGCACCGTTACGCGCTGCTGTAACTCCTCCTTCTAAATTTATCCGAGTTCAATAAAATTACGATATATCAGAAATCACGCATCGTAGGTCTACAAACAAACCCTATGTCATTGAAATATTGCCATGAATATTGCAACGAAGAAAAAAAATTTTTTTTATTGCAAATAATATTTATTACTTTTACAGTGTCTTAGTTTTATACATAAATATAAAACAATTTAAAATATAAAAAGCTTATTCGAAGTGGTCTCCATTGGCTGCAATACAGTCCCTTAAACGTTGAGGCCAGTTATCAATAGAAGCACGCACTCTTTCCATGGGAAAATTCTTCACTGCCAATCGTATGGATTGTTTTATGGACTCCAAATTATCATGGCGTAAAGAGCAAGCCGTACTCTCTAAAACTTACCATAAATCATAATCCAGCGGATTAAGATCGGGGCTAGACGACGGCCAGTCTTCAGCTCTGATGAAGTCCGAAACGTTCACTTCCAACCAAGACTACGTGGACCGAGCTTTATGACCCGGCGCCGAGTCTTATTGGAAGGACCATACTTGGTTATTCAACATGGTGTTGTTAAGGGGCTTAACTACCTTCACAAGAATGGTATCTTGATACACTTGTGCCAATGTTTTGATACCTTTTTCACAAAAATATGGCTCAGTCACTCCTTCATATCTAACACCCCACCAAACCATAACTGAAGTGGGATAATGCCCACGTTGCACTCTGTCGACTAATTGAGAAGCTTTCTTAGAGCTTTGAGCATAAATACGGTATTTTGTTTGTTAAAATGTTGCTCAATTGTAAAGATTTTCTCATCCGTAAACAAAATTTTTCTGTGACCTCCCTTTGCGTACCGCTTCAGTAGTTGTTTCGATTTTACCACCCTATTCTTTTTTAAATTATCAGTTAAAAAATGACCTGTGCTTCTCTTATAGGCTGCAAGTCCTAAGTCGTCTTTTAAAATACGCGACATGGTTCTGGGTGCTACTTTCATCTCCCGAGATAAAATGTTTTGCTTTCGGACAGGATTTCTTCGAATTCCTTCCCTTACTGCTTTGACCACCTTTTTCGTACGAACACTACGTGGAACTTCTGCGAAGCAGTAATGCTCGCAAAGGAGGAGGCGGAGCGCGTGAGGGAGAGGCAATCTCTGCGCCCTCGCGCCCCTAGTCACCGCAGGAGATGCTCTGGACGTCGGGAGTCACCAGCCGACTCCCGGCCACCGTAGGCGCGGGCTCGTGGGCGGCGAACAATGGGCAGCTCGCTGCCCGACAAGGACCAGGCCCGAGTCGACGGCGCGTTGTGTTCCACGCGCGCCTCAAAGAGATGTCAGCACAAACTGACGGGGTCCGCTAGGGCCGATGCCTGCCAGGGCCGAGGGTTGTTCGAAAGAGATACCGTGGTCCCTGGCATAGGCAACTGAAGGAACACGGGTGGGTTTTAGTCAGTAAAAGTCTGACACGCCCTCCTGCTTTGCCCAGAGCGGGAGAAGTCATTGATGATTTCCCACCCTGAAAAAAAAAAAAGCCATGTCGATAAACATATTTCAATAAATCATTATTAATTGTAATAATGATATTTTGATTTAATCTTTCACTGAAGCACTATTACACATTTCTTATAAAATTTGAGATACCAACGCTGGTAGAAAATTAGGATACTGGCACCGGCAGTTGTATGAAAAGCCACCACCGGCAACCAAACCAGCAGCACCTCTGCGGGCAGCAGAGGCACTCCCTTCATTTAATTGTTCACAGCTGTTGTATCAATGTGTAGTCACAAAACACATGGGATAGGTATATACAGACGCCAGCAGGTCAAGCTACCCGAAACTGTCAAATTGTACCAATCAATCTTGAACCTTAATGCCTTATAGATAAAGTTGATAATCTATTAAAGAAATTTGACAGATTGTAGTAGCTTGATGTGCTGGCGTCCGTACTTGAGACAATATAACACAAATTGTAGAAAATCAAATAAATTCTTGTCGATGTATACCGGGTGGCCGGAACATTGACGTCCAAAAATAAAATTTAGGTCCCTCGTATCGTGGGGTATCCGAATCACCCCCATGTATGTTCCGCGACTTTTCATAGTTTTCGAGTTACGATTTTTTTTCTGATTTTTTGAGAATGATCGACCTGACCAATCTAAAAAATGGCTTTGTCGAGATTTTTTTTTTTGCAACTGAATCTTCCTGAGTAGTACTTTTATGCATAAAATAATCAGCTTCGTAACTGTGATGAAAGTTATGAAAAAGTTGTTCTAAAGTGAAAAAATTACGTTCGGTAAATTATGGCTTAGCATTTTAACTTTAAATAAAAAATTTAAACAGGAAACTTCATGGTTCCTAAGTAGGCTTCAAGAATGCGCCAGACTCTCAGCTTTCATAATCATAAAAAAATTAGCACTTTAGACCAACTTTTTCATAACTTTCATCACAGTTACGAAGCTGATTATTTTATGCATAAAAGTACTACTCACGAAAATTCAGTTGCAAAAAAAAAATCTCGACAAAGCCATTTTTTAGATTGGTCAGGTCGATCATTCTCAAAAAATCAGAAAAAAATTCGTAACTCGAAAACTATGAAAAGTCGCGGCACGATACGAGGGACCTAAATTTTATTTTTGGACGTCAATGTTCCGGCCACCCTGTAGAATAGAATACTCTTTATTATGTACGGTCACCAAAAAGGGGTAAATAACCAGGGTCGTCGCTCGTCGCATTTATTTGAAGTTTAGTAAGAAACATGAAATTTAGTTTGATAAATGAACTGTTTATTTTCTATTAATTAATAGAAAACAAACAGTTCAGTCATCAAACTAAATTTCATTCGAAAACATCCATGTTTCTTACTAAATTTCAACTATATCTATGACGACAACGACCCGTTACTTATCTCCTTTGATGACTGTACCATATAAGTTACAGGGTTACAGATATTAAATATAATTACATAGGGTGACACAATGAGCGGCCTTATCGCTAGAAGCGATCTTTAAAAGAAAACCTTCAGATGGATTACAGGGAGAAGGAGACAATACTGTATGTAGTCCGTGGTGTACCATTTACATGCACAATAAATAAATAGGTACATACATAAAGCATAATTATACATGTCCGCTAGTTTATCATAATTTTAAAATTTTATGAAGATGAAATTATAAATAATAATAATAATTTAGTTAATCTCAGAAAAAAAAAAAAAAAAAAAAACTTTACATTCAGGTTTCGAGTAACACTGGACCCCACACTAGGATACCCTGTGTCGTGAGGTCCAGTCTCTTTCATCACAAGGTTTGTTTATATGGAAAAAATGAAACGGGTGTTTATGTTAAGTATAGTATGTAGTGTAAGTGTAATGAGAGCGTTATGAGAGAGTGAGTGTTGTGATGTGTTTGTGTGTGTTGATTCAGCTAATAGTGATTATCCTTTCAGTGTTCATATAATCCAAATCAAGCAGCCAATTAGTTACAATTTTCTTACAAACATGTCTAGTCGAGTTTAAGATTTTCACTTCTTTGTTAATTTTTGGGTATAGACGAGGGCCCATGAAAGCAAAAGCTTTTTTGCCAAAACTCAGCTTGCAGGTTGGTCTCTTTTGCATCTTCTTTGTGAACGCTTGTCATCAAGGGTACATGGTGCGCAGTTTTGTGAAATCTAAGGATAACAGCCAGTATGTATAGTTTGCGCACCGTTAGAACTCTAGACTCTTGGTAAAGTAAGTGTGTTGGGTGGCGAGTTCTCCTCTTATACATTACCTTCAAAATTGCTCTTTGTGCCCGCTCTGCAGTAAGATGACTTTTACTTGCTGATCCCCAGGTCAGGACACAGTATCCTAGGATTGACTGGCAAAGAGCATGGTAGATCATCTTAAGCGTCGAGATATCTGCCAGTGATCTTAGTCTCTTGAATCTTCTGGAAAAGTTTTAATGTCGCTCAAGTTGTGTTGTGTTTACAAGTGTTTGAGGCTGACTGTACTTAATTTTTTACAAGTTGGTGAGTTTCGAACTGCAAATTAACAAGGCTTGTTAGAGTCCGTTTCCCGAAAGAAGTCCCGCGGCAATAAGTGGAACTAATTATTATTATAGAGTTAGCAACATTCCAACAACAACTCTCCTACCCCAGACACCTTTCTCTATTTAAGAATGTGCATTTTATTAACCAATAATCAAGCCTGCTACTCGTATATGATGTGGAGATAAATAAATAAATCAATATTTATGATTCCGTCCTACGACAGTGGCGCCGCGTCTACGAGACTTCTTTTGTGAAACGGACTTTAGTATTGTAGTTTCAGTACGAACAGAAAAGTGTCAGAGCGTACTCCTTTGACAGTTATCTTATCTGACAGAAAGGCAGTAAACAACCCGACAGGTCCACGTTAGAATGTTTTTTATTGATCTTTTATGTATAAGAATTATTAGATTTCTCAAGCTGTAATAAAAATGAAAACTATAGAAGACCTTGAAAAAGAGCTAAAAGGTGTAGATAAGGAAATATCTAAAGTTGACGCTGAGTTATCAAAATGGAAGAATCTCCAACGCGTGCTGCACGAGAAGAAAGTATCGTTGAAGAATTCTATAAACAAACTGAAAACAGATACTTTAGCTAGCGTAGATTGGGCTGGCACCACATACGAGTGGTCTGAAGATGTAGTAACTACGTTGAAAAATGTGTTCCACATTGATAGCTTTAGACCTAAACAGCTTGGCGCAATTAATTCAACTCTGTCAGGGCAACATGCCATTGTAGTGATGCCGACTGGCGCGGGGAAAAGCTTATGTTACCAGTTGCCGGCGTTAGTAAAACCTGGCCTAACTGTTGTCGTCTCACCCCTTATATCACTAATGGAAGATCAAGTAAGGTCTCTAACTAATAGAAACATACCAGCCAAGCTGATCACAAGCTCTAGCTCTAAAGAAGAAACTTCAGCTGCTTTAAACATACTTAAAGATAACAAGACACAAGTCAAGTTGCTCTATGTTACCCCAGAAAGGTTTGCTAAAAGCAAAAGATTTATGTCAAATTTACAAAAATGTTATGCAGATGGTAGATTGCAGAGGATAGCTATAGATGAAGTACATTGCTGTTCTCAGTGGGGTCATGACTTCAGGCCTGACTACAAGTATTTAGGTATTTTGTCTAACATGTTCCCGAATGTGCCTATTTTAGGGCTGACAGCCACTGCCACAGCTAGTGTCTTGACAGATGTACAAAAAATTCTTAATATTCCTGGTTGTTTAGTTATCAAGTCTACCTTTAACAGACCAAATTTATTTTATAAAATACTGGAAAAACCAACATCACAGGAAGAATGTGTTAATATTCTTGAAAAATTGTTGAAGGGAAGGTATAAAGGTGAAAGTGGAATAATATACACAAACAGCATTAAAGATTCCGAAGACATTTCTGAAGGTTTGCGTAAAAGGGGATTGAGAGTAGGATGCTATCATGCAAACTTAGATGCTAATACACGATCACAAGTTCATTTGAAATGGCATGAGAAACGCTACCAAGCCATTGTAGCCACTGTAGCCTTTGGTATGGGAATTGACAAACCTAATGTTAGGTTTGTCATACATCACACAATTAGTAAGTCTATGGAAAACTACTATCAGGAGAGCGGCCGGGCAGGTCGCGATGGCCTCAGAGCAGAATGTGTGACTATGTACAGAATGCAAGATGTTTTCAAAGTCAGTACTATGGTGTTCTCTTCTGTAGGGAGTCTAGAGCATCTGTATGGCATGGTGAAGTACTGCCTCAATGGTACATTGTGTAGGAGGCTCCTGATAGCTGAGCATTTTGATGAAACTTGGGGAGATGCAGACTGTAACAAAATGTGTGATGTGTGTTGCCATCCTCATTCTAATGTAAAAGAAGTTAACCTCAAGCCCCATTGTAAAACATTAGCTGGGATTATTGAGAACGCTGACAAGCAAGATGTAAAACTGACAGCTCAGAAATTGCTTGATGCATGGTTTCTGAAGGGGCCAGTAAACCTGAGACATAAAGGAAAAGAGCCTAACTTTTCAAGAGTATTAGGTGAAGATGTGATTGCATATTTATTAGTAGGAAATTATTTAATAGAAGATTTTCATTATACTGCATATTCTACTATCAGTTATATAAAGATTGGCCCCAATATGGATGCAGTTGATGATGATAACTTTATACTAAATATGCCAATAAGGAGATATTCATCCTTTGAACTTCAAGCACCTCCTCCCAATGATTATCAACCAATCACAACAGTTGAAAAACCTGATGAAGGAAGTAAAACAAAAAAACGGAAGTCTAGTAGTGCTTTGAATGAATCCAAGTCAAAAATGACTAAGACAGTAATGATTGATGATAGTGATTAAGGTGAAACATAGGTCTGCATTTTTGTGCTACATGGCGCTGAGCTGAAGTCAACATTTCAATCAATCTCTTTCTAGTGCTGCAAATATGTCTTAATCCACAGTGCTTTAACTAGATCATTATGGGCCCGATCCGGCTTTTGTTCCGGACCGGAAAATATTTTCAAATTGCGCTTGAGAAAAGGATATTAATCACGTCAATACGAAAGTAAGGCTATTATAGCATTCTCCCAGGTAGATTCAAACAAAACGCGATTTTCCACTACTTGTTTTGTGCACCTTTTTGATGTAAGATTGCGGTGTCTACAAGCAATGTATAACAAAATCCCCATTTTTATCGCAACTAGCACGTGGCCCGTGACTTCATTAGTGATCTATGGTTTGGCCCTTTCCAAAGGTTGTCCATCCCTGAACTAGAAACTCAACCAGTGCCACTCGATAACTAGAAATAGCCCTGCTTGTCAAGTCATCATCATCATCCTTGTCCGATGTATCCCCACGTACGCACAAACGTAAAAAGATCGCGGCGGGATTTTATCGCGCACTGGATTTCAACTCTCGGTGTTAAGCCGAGCATTGAGAATCCAAAAGAGCGCATCCCGGCGCGTCAAAAAAATACACTGTTGGATTTTCAACTCTCGGTGCTAAGTAGTGCGTTGAAAATCCAGTGCGCAAAGAAAAATCGCCGCGGGAAAAACGCGCCGCTGCGTACCTTTTTTATTTGTTATCGTGGAGAAATGCTCATGCATTGTGCTCTACCACGGGGAGATAGTGCTATTATGTGGCACTCTAACCCACTAAAACTCCACGGTTTCCTCCTCTACCGCTTACGGCGGGAACACGGGCACGCGTTAGCACTCATCCGTGAACGCCCCGCAGCTGTCCGTCACCGGACCCTCCTCTGGGGCGTACTCCCCATCACCGGCGCACCAGAACACATAGCACGCCGTGACCACCCCAGGGACCAAACCAGCACATGGGCGCCAGACGACCCCGTGTCTGGGCACGCTTAGTCCCCCTGCGACGGGTCAAGTCATTGGCCCTGCCGCCTGTCAATTTTCGGCCGCAGAGGATAGGGAGAGCGGCCAACGTCATACCAACACTCCTCCTCCCCTGCGGCCCCACCGCGTCCGCCATCAGACGGTGGCGACCCCGTCAAGGCCGCGGAAGGTAGGGAGAGCGGCGCACCGCAATACCGGCACTCCTCTCCCGCCGCGGCCTCCAACCCTCAGCCGTGATGCCTCCCATACGACATCGCGGCCCGCCTCAGTTGCGATGTCGCCCAAGCGGCACCGCAACCTACTTGTTGGCCGCTACGTCGTCGGCTTACTGGCAAAGCCCTGACAAGCGGCCCCTCCTCGGGTTCCTCTTGGCTTCACCGTGGGTAATCAAGCCACGGCTACTGAGCCCCCCCGCCTCGACAATGCAGGAACCCATCGGGGGGGACCGGTGCCTACCTGGGAGTGCTCACGACGCCACGGACGGCATAGCACGTCGAAAATAACACTTTATTAAAGTACAAAATAAATATTATACAAAAACATGTTTATAGTGTTTCTTTTTTCCTATTGTTATTCCTTAGACATATTTATTATATAATTACACAAAGATATACAGGATGTCCCAGACCTCAACGTCAAGCCGAAACGGGGCGACAGGATTGATTGTAAACATCATGAGAAAAATCAGAAAAAAAATCTATCCCATGCAGTTTGAAAATTATGGGCATTTAAGAAAAACCTAAAAATTTGATCAATCTGTAACCATTTTTCGGTTATTGTGGTTAATTTTTATTATTTTTGTTCATTTAAACTTTGGAACCGAAACCCTAAATAATATTTCTAAGAATCAGTCAAAAATAATGACACAATTGCCCCAAGTTTCCTAGAACTAGACTTTGTTAAACTATGAATTTAAAATGTTCAAAATTTGTCAAAATGTACGGACGCCAGCACATCAAGTTACTACAATCTGTCAAATTTCTTTATTAGATTTTCAACTTTATCGCTAAAGAATTAAGGTCCAAGGTTGATTGGGAAAATTTGACAGTTTCGGGTAGCTTGACCTGCTGGCGTCTGTACTAGAGTGCCTTGGCAAGTGCCATTAAAAGTTGGCGCATTTAATCAGGATTGTAAAATGGTACAGACGCCAGCAGGTCAAGCTACCCGAAACTGTCAAATTTCCCCAATCAACCTTGAACCTAATGCGTCAGCGATAAAGTTGAAAATCTATTAAAGAAATTTGACAGATTGTAGTAACTTGATGTGCTGGCGTCCGTACCCAAGAACCCAACCCACAAAATTCAAAAATCCCCAATAAAAATTCTTAAAAACAGGTAGGTAGTTTGAAATAAAAATACTCGTATTGTTACAAATGTTAAAAAAAGTTTTATTATAATAAGTACCTGCGACAATTTATAAGACATGTTCACAAATACACGCAGAGTTCTAATTTAAGTTCAAGCTTAAGCCTTTGAGCCATTTGTATTTTGTACTTTATTTTGATTGACGTAAACTTGTACTTCGACTAAGTTCTTAGTACAACATAAAATAAAATATTGTGTCAGAATAAAATCCAAAATATAAAAAAAAAATTGCGCGTGCAGCATCATACATGTGATAGAAGTGAAAGTTTTTAAACAAAGAATCAGAGGGATTTAGTGTAAGAGACAGAGATATCTTTCTTCTCTCTTACGTAACGAAATTTGCCTAAATGTGGCACGTCATTGAAATAATTCACTCTCAATAATTTTCGTGCAATTTATTATCGAATCGCCGCCTAAGAAGTTTCACTTCAACAACTGCCTCAAAGTTTTGTGCTGGGATTGAAAATATAAGCCTGGCATACCTACTACATTTTGTTTTTTTTTTCAAATGGCGGCCGCTCTTGAAAGCTATATAAATCGATAGCTGACATCAATGCAAACGGAAAACCCGTAAAGCGTCACGTTTCCGAGATATTAACGTTTTTTGAGCGGCTTGCTGATCCCCAGAGCTCTACATAATATACCATATGTCTAGGTTTAATGATGCATTTATACATTAGCTATAATATTTTTAATAGCCAAACTTTTGGATATAATTTGACTTAGTAGTCTATACATCATATTTTTGCCCCTGACTGTACTAACATACCGTGACGTAGCTGCCAGGCGTACAATTAATTAATGAATTCGATCATAAATGACAAAATAAAAACTTACTTGGGTAACAAAGAATCTAAGACCTTACTATTGCTCACCAAAGCTTTGTGATTTGGATAGTCACAAGTTCTACACACTATGCTGGTACAGGCACCGATTTCCTTCTTCACAAACTAAACTAAATTTAAGTTTAGCGCACCTTTTTTTTCTATTTCATTAAGAAAACGACAGAAGATAAATATTTTATGTTTAGTCCTGTCAAATTAGTCAGCGCCTTACGTAAATTGACGTACTTTTAGTAGCCAATGTTTTAATCACGTCTAAACTTGTCTTACTTTGACAGAACTAAATACTTATCTTCTGTCCCTTTCTTAGTGAAATAGAAAGAAAAAGATTCACTGAACTTATTTTTAGTTTAGTTTGTGAACAAGGGAATCAGCGCCACTGTCTGCCGTTTTGCTGCGACCGGCGGCCGCGATCTCCAGTAGCCGTGCCGCCAGCATCGTGTGTAGAAGCTTTAAGAGGAAATGCGGTCACTTGCACCCTAATTTCGTAACACATTAACAATCTGAATAATTTTGAATAATATTGCTAATCCATTGCTTCATACGTACGAAAAAGTTGTGTGCTCAACAACGTAAATAACGCAATGAAATCGAACTGTTAAAATGAAAGTTATTGCTACCGTTAGTGTGTTACGCAATTACCCCGCCGGTCGTTGGCGCTCATTCTATACTATAGCGTAGTCCTCTGTTTTCTCCCTTGCTAATGATACTAGTATAAACATTTTTTTTTTACGACATTGTTTGTCTACCACTGCCATGTCCCCATTTTGTTTTTGACGTAATTATATACCAGGGTCAAATTAAATTAGCTAGCGAAACTCCGCAAACGTGATGGGTATCGATATCTAAACGGCGGGTGTGGGGTCAACAACCGCTGTTAGTGTTGTTTGAAATACTTATGAGTTGAGAAAATGTTTTTTTTTTAGTTTCATCGTGTTTCGATTCCGATCACGACTGTGAACTTCACACAAAGAAAACTGATATTTCAAGTGATTTTTTTCTAAAACTAATATTATTATACCAAAAACAGAGGGATACGTTGGTATAGAAAGATCGCCAACAACCACGTGATCGCGTTTGAATCTCTTAAGAATTCGATGTGCTTGCTGCACAAACGCTGAAAATAATAGAAAAGAAAATAAATAGTCGACCTCTTGAGATGTTTCATTGAATGGTCATTGCCGACGTCTAGGAGAGTATTGCAACGGCGACAACTGAGAGTAGGACGATACGTTTTCTTCCTTGTCCCGAGCTCTGACCGTACTCCGAGCACTTCGTTTTTTCTCACCTTTGCCTGATCTACTCGATGGCACTGAAACAATTTATTATTACAAGCCTGTGATGTCCCACTGCTCTCTGCGTAAAGCTGCTAAGGAACAGTTCTTGTTAAAGTTAAAGATGGGCATTAATCTATACTAATACTAGCAGCGCCCCGCGGTTTCACCCGCACAAGTTTCGATCCCGTGGGAATATCGGGATAAAAGGTAACCTATGTGTTAATCCTGGTTATAAACAGTCTGTGATCCGTTCAGGAGTTTTTGCGTGAAAGAGTAACAAACATCCATCCATCCATCTAACCATCCATCCATATAAACTTTCATGTTTATAATATTAGTAGGAAGGACTATAAGGGGAGAGAGCGAATTTTGTGAGTTTGCGTATTTTGGAGGGTAATCTCCGGAACCACAGCTCCTATTTGAAAAAATCTTTCACCATTTGAAAGGTACAGATGCCAGCACATCAAGCTACTACAATCTGTCAAATTTCTGTAATAGATTTTCAACTTTATCTCTAAGGTTCAGTTCACACGTGTGTGCGCAGCGTCGCGTCTCGGTGTGAACTGACCCTAAAGCATTAACACACAAGGCACGAGCTGCACAGTGAGACACAGGTACCGAGTGAGATAGTGTCGATATTTGAGTATTGGTACAGTCACCAGCGGAACAGTGTGAAATGGGCGGGAGTATATTCCGACGTGTACGGGTTGGATTGCGGTGTGAGACAGGGGAGGATAACCTCGCCCCGCTTGTTCAACCTGTATATGAACCAGCTGATCGGCGAGCTTAGCAGTGCTAATGTGGGTTGCTCAATAGGCGGAGTGCCTATTAATAACATCAGCTACGCGGATGATATGGTGCTGCTGAGCCCGTCGGTTGGGGGATTGAGGAAACTCCTGCGCATTTGTGAGACATATGCTGGGACTCATGGGCTCAGGTACAACCCTAAAAAGAGTGAGACAACTTATCTGTGACCCAGTGGCCCAGGTACTTAAAATGGTTAACCCTATCCAGACTAGCACCACAAAGAGTGATCGGAGGTATAAAAGAGAAACATTTGGTACCAGCTTTGAAAATCCGTACATGATTTTTCGATCACTCTTTGTGGTGCTAGTCTGGATAGGGTTAACCATTTTAAGTACCTGGGCCACTGGGTCACAGATAAGTTGTCTAACTATGAGGACATCGAGCGGGAACGTCGGACACTGTCGGTTCGCTGCAACATGTTGGCACGTAGGTTTGCACGCGTTACTGAACAAGTAAAGGTGACCTTATTTAAAGCCTATTGTCAGTCTTTTTATACGTGAAGCCTATGGGCCAACTATGTGCAGCGAGTATAAAGTGCCTTGCGCGTAGAGTACAACAATGCGATTAGGGTGCTGCTAGGGCTGCCGCGGTTTTGCAGCGCTTCCTCGATGTTCGCGCAGGCGCAAACCGATGACTTTTTTGCTACTATTAGGAAGCGGAGCGCCTCGCTACTAAGCCGCTTTCGACACAG
The DNA here is from genome assembly GCA_911387795.2 of Apamea monoglypha. Classification (NCBI taxonomy): domain Eukaryota; kingdom Metazoa; phylum Arthropoda; class Insecta; order Lepidoptera; family Noctuidae; genus Apamea; species Apamea monoglypha. The sequence continues at coordinate 17,141,683 of OU426922.1, forward strand.
CACTAACAGTATCGTGAGCGTATTGTCGGAGCGGTGGGACTCGGTGATGTTGGAAAGGTGGCACCTGCATGCCAGCTCGTCACCATTTATTAAGTGATTATTGTTTTCTGTGCAATTTCTTGTAATTGTCTATTTATTTATTTTTTATTTCTATGTTTTATTATTATCATTATTAATGAATTCTGATTATAATTGAATTTAACCATGTAAATGTTTAATGTATGTGATTTAAATATGTTTTGTGATTTAAGTTATGAATTTATTTTCCAATTTGTTTTGTTACTAAAATAATTCTTAAGTGTACATACTAACATATATATGGATCACTGTGTCTGACGTAAATAAAATTATTATTATTAAGGTTCAAGGCTGATTGGGAAAATTTGACAGTTTCGGGTAGCTTGACCTGCTGGCGTCTGTACATTATTCCAGATGGTCATCCTATCCTACTAATATTATAAACGTGAAAGTTTGTATGGATGGATGGATGTTTGTTACTCCTTCACGCAAAAACTACTGAACGGATTTGGATGAAATTTGGCACACAGATGGTTTATAACCAGGACTAACATATAGGATACTTTGTATCCCGATATTCCCAGATTAGATTGATTTAATAAAGGGAAATATTTAAATTATTCTCTACAAACTTATTGACAAAAACTTTTTGCGTTTCTCATGTTATGAGGCACTTTTTTAAAATTATTGCCCGTACGTAATTACCCATTGTCCTGTAGTGTTAAACAAAAGTTGGAGTCAGAGTGGAACCTTTCGTGGAACACAAGCGTGGTGTTATGTTTATGTTGGAAAACAAAATAGTACACTACTCTTATATTTAAGGAAGGGGTCGGCAGAGGCGTATAGTACACCCATAGAGGTCACGATTTACAGACCAGCTTATTTTAACTAGTCTTTTTTTTTTGTTCAATGCTTCATTTCACTCTAGGTGACTTTGTAGATGTGTCTAGCTAATTTACACCGTAAAGCTAGGTTAATTAAGACAAGTAAGTACCTGATGAGTTACGTCTTTGACCAACTAGTTCCGGTTCCTGGTATCTTAATGTAAATCCAGAAGCTGCTGATTTCGGCGTGGAGCACTCACTGTCATCAATACCCAAAGCATCCAAGGCACGCATCCTCTCCGCAATCTGATCTTTTATAATGTCTCGGTGTGGGCCTGCCTGACCCAAATACTCCATTTCGGCAAGCCATTCGGTACGTTCTCGAATTTGAGTAACCACTGTAAGTATTAAAACAGTACAGAATTTTAAAGTCAAAACAAGTTACTTGAGCGAAAATGTTGTAAGTCTAGTTATTTTTTGTTCATTTGTTAAAAAAAGACAATCAAAAAATTACTCCATAACTACTACGTTTACCTATACTATAATAATATTATAAAGACGTAAGATTTGTTTGATTGTTCGTTTGTATGTAGAGGGTAATCTCTGGACCTGCCAGTCGGATTTGAAAAAATATTTTTGTAGGCTATAGACTATTTATCAATACGCTATAAGCCCTTAGGAGCCATGCAAAAAGGAATAAAAGTCAGAAGGAACGCTAAATGAAATGAAGTGATAGCATGTACTCGTGCTATCACTTCATTTCATGCCATGTCATGCAATGTGACGGGGTGGGTCGGGGAACCAGAAATTTCATGCGGACGAAGTTAAGGGCAGAAGCTAGTAGGTATTAAATTGAGGAGCAAGATTTATCATAAAGGTCTTACATTCATTCCATATTTGTTTGGAAGTTGGCAACTTAGGCTGTGGTTTTTTGATCATTGGAGGCGGTGGTTGTGGCCGTTGTTCCTGGTCATCCCCATATGCCATAGTGTTAGCCAACCTCTCCTTCATTTTCTCCCTATCTTCCCCACGTTTCAAGGGGCGATATCTTTAAAAACAAGTAAAAAGCATTTCAAGTAAGCATATGACTTAGTAATACCCAAAATTAATTTAAAAACAAAGCATAATTACTAACTTAAAGTCTGTGTCAAAGATTCCAGACTCCCTTATAGTAGACAGTGATCTTCGCCGAGATGTGTGAGGGCGGACTAGCGGCATTCGAACCAGTAGCTCGGAGTCTGTTTTCTTTCCATCATTTTCACGAAGTTTCAGAGCAGTTTTTTGTCGCTGAGCAATAGTAAGCTTTGATTCTTCTAAGAGTACTAAATGAAAAAACGAAATACATCAGTTATTTACATTTTGCTTGTAATAACTATACTTGTAACTTTGATTAATAGGAAAAGGGTTTACAGCTTTTGAGCGTGACTCATATACAGAGTGATGTGGGCATTTATCAATAGGAACTGGCTGTTCTCCCAGTAGCATAGTTGCTCCTGCCTCTTGTTCGTCTTTATTTAGATTGATAAGGCTGTAGAAGCTACATATGTCATTTTCAGGCTCTGCTCTGGAGTAGTAATCAGTAAGATTTTCAGATCTTAGGTCAGGTGTTCGTAGTCCACTCATTTGACTGCCCATTAGACTTGAAACATTTCCTCTAGAGTTTTCAAAATTGACAATATGCAATTGCCTCCACCTGCAAGATCCATTCAAGGACTCCAGTGCGTGTAAGTCCTGCTTTAGATGATTATTATAATCATATTCAGCTGGCATGATTGCATCAGCATTCAATAAGGTGTAATCATTTTGATCCCATTTAGCTGCTGGTATTGGATTGTTTTGATAAAAATTCTTTCTATATAACACTGCAGCCTCTGAGTTATCTGAATCTGCCAATGCCATAGCCGTTGCTCTTAGATTAGATAGAAGGATATTCTCAGGTCTTGGCACAATATTATCACCATTTTCGGTATTTCTGGACATTACAGGAACATAAGCACCTACATCTTCATTCGAGATTTTTCCGATTGCATCTATCATTCTTTTTAAAGTTATAGGAATCGAATAAACACTCATATGTTCCAACAATTTGTAGTCATATTTATAAACGTGATCAATATTTCTTAGTTCCAACAATTTGTAGTCATATTTATAAACGTGATCAATATTTCTTAGAGGTAGGCCCATTTTAATTAATTTTACCTCTACAACAGCGAGCAAGGCCCGGTAAACAGCATATATATTTGGGAGATTATTCCTCGATCGAGAACTCTCAGCAGCAGCGTTAGCGTAAAATGAACATAGATTAAGACCAATTCCTCGAGTTGTAATAGATAATAACATTGGTTGGCAAAACCAGTCAGATCCACGAGAAAATGCCATAATTTAGCTAAGTACAGTTTTTAGGGCGCCGAAATTAATAAGGTTTTTACTGAAGGTACTCAGCAGTCGGCACCTACATAAACTCAATATATAATACTCTGTGAACTCAATATATACTATAGTATTCTTTCTTTGACTCAATCAAACCTTCTAGTTACTATACTATTTGCCTATTGTATACTATAGTAGACTGTGCTTAATTCACAAAATATGAGAACAACAACAACAATGAAAATATAAGAAAACAATGAAACAGAAGGCATGGCATAATATAAGCAGTGTTGCCAACCCTACCAAACTAAAAAACCGCAAATCAAACATTTAAAAATCTGTAGTTTATTCAGAACAGTTTACTGTTTAGCAAAAGATAAAGTCTGAAAAAGATAAAAATCTGAAAATGCATACTTTATGCACATTTTTTTTTAAGTTTAATCAGCCTTTAATATTTCTTCAGTTGGGACGCGGGCCCAGTACGTGTTGGTAGAAGTGACATGTCTTCGAATTTTTGGTTCTAGATCATGGCGGTTTCCTCACGGTGTTTTCCTTCACCGTTTTGAGAGCAGCTGTGATGAAAATATTTACACAAGGTATAGCGCCTGCCCGAGATCGAACCGACGACCTACAACTCGTAAGTCGGGGCTGGTATGTACCACTGGGCCACCATGTTTAGATATTGATACCCATCACATCTGCAGAGTTTCGCTAGCTAATTTAATTTGACCCTGTATACCAATACAAAAATATGATTTCACCCACCTTTGAGTAATTGCTGTTGATTCTCCGTTGGTTCGGCCACACGGGTATGGAAAATACCCCCATGTGGAATGTTTTTACTCGGCCAAGTTACATTCACAAAACCGTCAGCATCAGGCTTTAACATTGTAAATGATCCGTTATAAAAAGATTTTGTGCTGCTCTTTCTTCTGTATCGACTTTTTTATTTTGTTTACAATATTTCCTAGGTAACCAATTTTTCTATGATGTCAATAATCTTACATTCCGTTACAACTCCTTAATTCCTCATGTAACTACCTAGTTCAATTAATAATATTCTTGAATATTAATGGATTATTAATAAATGCATCTTCTTTTTGAATAGAATATGAAAACATAATTTATTTATTAGGCAGTCCGTCCAGGGCTGTAGCTAGAGTCGAATTTGAGGTAGGGCAGCATTGGTTACAGGTAGGGCGGAAGTAAAAAAAATATAATTGATCTGCCCTCGAAGCACGGGCTCCTAAATCAATCACCATGTATATCATTGACCTCTAGGTCAGTGATGTACATTCAATAGCTAAGTATTCGTAGACAAATAATTTCTGTGACAGAGCATGAGCATGGGTCTAAGAACGATTAAATCCTCAATGACGAAGGACAAGGCTTTTTAAACGCTAAGACCCTCCACAATCGCGAGATATGCAGTCTCAGGGAATATTTCCTAGAAACCGACGTGGGGATGCATCGAGATTTAGTCGCGTTGGACAAGGGCCTTACCTCGCTCTCCTTAGCTAAAGAGAACTGGCGCAAGCCAGTAGTGCTTGACATCAATGATCGCATGGCAGTATGGCAAAGTAAGGAGCTTCACGGACGCTTTTACCGGGCCCTACATGGACCCGATGTAGATCTACTAGCGTCCGTAGCCTGGCTGCGTTTCGGTGACCTCTTTGGAGAAACCGAAGGTTTTGTTTGTGCAATTATGGACGAAGTTATGATGACGAATAATTACCGGAGATTTATTGTGAAAGACGGCACGGTTGACATCTGTCGGGCATGCCACCGGCCGGGAGAATCAATCAGGCATATTATCTCCGGGTGTTCTCGTCTAGCTAACGGAGAGTACTTGCATAGACACAACCTTGTAGCCAGGATAATCCATCAGCAACTTGCTCTGAAATACAGCCTTGTCGAATCTGAGGTGCCGTACTACAGGTATATGCCCGACCCAGTTCTCAAAAATGGAAATATCACATTGTACTGGGATCGATCCATCATCACTGACAGGGCTATTGTTGCCAATAAGCCTGATATAGTGGTAGTGGATCGATCAGAGCGGCGCGCAATGATTGTTGACATAACCGTCCCGCATGATGAGAACCTCGTGAAAGCCGAGAAAGATAAACAAATCAAGTATCTTGACTTGGCTCGCGAGGTTGTCGACATGTGGGATGTGGACTCAGCGATCATTGTGCCGATAGTCGTGACAGCCAATGGCTTAATAACCAAGAGCCTCAACCAACACCTGAGGAGGCTCTCGTTGGGCAGCTGGATCAAGGGCTTGATTCAGAAAGCGGTACTTCTGGACACGGCTCGCATTGTCAGGAGGTTCCTCTCTCTGGAGCCCTGACCGCCGGTAGCTTGGACCCTGTTCCCGATACCGGTGGGATACTATTTTTTATATTTTTGTTTATAAAAATATTTAAAAATGTAAGTTATATGTACTTAGTTGAAATAAAGAAAACATAATAATAAAAAATATTTAAAACTGCTGAATTCTACGATTCACCATGTTATTAAAAATGCGAAGAACTTCGTTCAGATCAACTGATTTTGTTCTTTTTTCTCAAAGGCCAGAAATACCATACCAGCCATTCTCTCGTGAGCCGTTGACAGCCTTTGAGGCCATCGATCACTAGTAGATAGGCTAGTGATCGATGTTTGAGGCCTATTAATTTCAGTTAAGGTAGGGCATTGTGATTTCAAGGTAGGGCATTGCCCCACAATGCCCCCCCCCTAGCTACGGCCCTGAGTCCGTCCTGTACCCATGCTGCTGGTCTACCATGGCCCAGTCATTCTCTGCCATCATGTAAACTGTAAAGTCGTCGACAGAGAACTATATATCTACGGATAAAGTACTTCCTAATTCCATGCCGCAATCACATTTGGCGCCATTTTGTTTAAAATTAGTTTCGACAAGTGTCCAGTACAAAAGGAATTATAATAAATTAACACCACTAAATTATGGACTCATCTGTAGGACAAACAATTGAAAGAATTAAACTGCAAGAACAAGATAATGAGGTCAAACTTAGAGAAAAACGTGAATGTGAGTTTTTATCACAGATTTCAAATTCCTTTTGCTTTTTGCACTGCAGCATCAGCATTAACTTCAAAATGTTTTTCTTGCTTCAAAAGCAAATGGCCCTGTTTTTGCTAAATATAAAAGACATTCCGAATACGACGAAAAAGTAAAATAGGTAGTAGTAGATACTCGTAGGTAGGTCATGTACAGACGCCAGCAGGTCAAGCTACCAGAAACTGTCAAATTTTCCGTTTTAGTTGAAAATCTATTAAAGAAATTTGACAGATTGTAGTAGCTTGATGTGCTGGCGTCTGTACATATTCTAAATTATTTTACATTTTTACAGTAAATAATGCAGTGCTGTCGACCAATCGAGCAATACGCGATACATTGACACATTTAGGAAGGCTGGTAAAAGAATATCAATCCCTTACGCTTGCTACTGATAAGTTGTTCCATCAGTTGACTGTAGAGAAAACAAGACACAACGCTCTCGTCTGTCAAGTAGAAAGCTGCTGTAAGGAATTGGAAGAACTTCGTGTAAAGTCTGTAGGTTTGGTTGCAATCGTTACAATAATTAGCTTCACCGGCCTTAATTTATAAAAAGAATAATAGTCATCATTTTTTCAGATAACTAAGCGTACATTTTCATTTTTAGGGTTCCGTACCGCAACTGGAAAAACGGAACCCTTATAAGATCACTTCGTTGTCCGTCTTTCAAAACCCTTTTTCTCAGGAACGCGTGGAGTTATCAAGTTGAAATTAATATCTAACACTCAGGGCTGCAATCCTTTGAAGCAGAATCAAACTTCTAAGGGCCCTCGCCCACGGCGACTTTTTGTAGCGATGCAGTCGCGCGTTTAGCAAACGCGCGACAGCATCACTACTAACGCGTGTTAGTCGCATTTGCAACGCGCTACTGCATCGCGATTGTATCGATACAGCTGATATACATTGTCTCATCATTGTATTTCTGCGTGTCAACTCTGGTTTTACAATGGAAAGCAATTCACAAAACGTCGAATATGACATTCTATAACAACTTTTGAATTTAAGATCATAATTTTTGAGTTGTTTGAATGTTGTTACATGATGTCCACAAAGTAATCTCTGGGTATTAAATGGATGCATCCAATATTGACGCTGCTTCCGTTGCCTACGCTTCGGCTGCTTACGTAAAAGCAGCACCAAAGACAACGTGACTAATGTTGCCTCAACGGAGTCCATCTTGCAACTGTACTGATCCAAGGTATTTTTGTATCGTAACTGCATCGCGACCAAATCGCGTTTGCATCGCGACTGAATCTGGTCCCGTGGGCGCGGGCACACAGCTAGCGACTGCTTCGCGTCTGTATCGATGCTACGCGCGAGAGCATCGCGACTGCATCGCTACAAAAAGTCGCCCGTGGGCGAGGGCCCTAAGTCAACGCAATCAAAACATACGGGCGTTTATGTTCCGTTATGCCGCATGTTTTGGCTCTCGCAAGGGAATCAAAACCTATAGGGTACTTCCCGTTGACCTAGAAATACCAGGTTAGGTTGCCAAATTTCATGATTCAGGGCTAGAATCATGAAATTTGGCAAGAAGCAATGTCATGTAGCACAAATATAGGAAATAATCCGAAAGCCGTAAATTTGTACGTCTCGCGCACTTGACCGGTTTTTTGTAAAGATTTAACATTCTACGTTCGCATACCTATAGTTACCTACTTCGCATCTAAGCATTCATTATCAAGTTGATTGTATTTATAAGATACCTATTTAAAACCAAATAATATTTTCTTTCCTGAATTAACAGAGCAATGGCGTATCTACTGTGTGGAATAAACGGTCAAAGTTACTCGAGACTATTCAAGGCATCGCGGACAAGTGCGATATTTGGGCATTACTTATTAAACCTTCATGCAACGAAATAGTTCCATGCTTAAAACATGTTCAAAATACTGAGCGACTCATACATGACGACAGTAAACTGAGAAATGCTTTAGAAAGACGAAAAAAAGCACTTACTCAACGCAATTACTTATTATCCGAGCCTGAAGTAGGAGAAGAATTCATTCGGTAAATGATAAAGTTAAAAAATAACTTTATTTACCTACTTCATAGTTACGGTATAAGTTTTACGTAAGCTTCACGACAACACAGCACAGTCAAGTGTGCCCAGCGCGCTTTGGCAGCTCATAAGGGTGTAACAAAACGGGCGGCGCGGCTGCGGCGCGGCGCCTGAGCGGCGGCGGCGCCGCTGCGGTTTTCTACATACCGTGTGGTTTGCCTCTAACGAATTTGCGAATGTCTTAAAAGTATTCGCTACAATACTAAGCTGCTTGGTCGAAGCAGTTTTCTGTATTCCATTTTACTCTAAACCAAAGTAGTGATTGATGTATTTTATTTTTACAGTATTAAAAATGCTCTGCAATATTCGATGGAGATAGCTGCTAACGTGGTATAAATAGGATAGTCTTAATAAGTCCATGTTGTTTCCAAACCCTTCATATTTAAACATGAAAAAGTCTGACAGCAAAGATCATCAAAGATACTATACTACCATAGAGTAAAGTAATATAGATACCACTGTCAAAATATTGTCATTTGATACGTCAAGCTTGTCATTAAAACTGAAGCTGAAAAATTCAGCCAAAGACTACAATAGTATTGAATTCAGCCTTACAGCGATTCAAAGAATTATTATAATGATTTGAACCTAAATCCACAACAATGAACAGACATCTCTTCAACTATTTTAGGTATTTATATGTTAATTACAGTTTAAATCGTTTGAAATGAAGTCTCACAACCTCACAAGAACACTTTTTCTTTCAGAATGTTCGCCCGGAACTGCAGGACAGGTAGATCATTCAGCAGTAAACTTGAAGCTAGTGAAAATGAACCAATCAAATTTTCTACTAGTCGAGCTGCAAGGAAAACAACTAGACCTCTAGTCAAGAAGGTAGACACAGACATGCCGTGGTATCAGCCATTTTCAGTGGTTGGAAGTGTTGCAGTATTCCTTATATACTTCTGTGTTTTAAGGGAAGAGAGCGATATAGACCTTGAATTTAATAAAACCTTATATGATAGAATAAAAGGTCTTGAAAAAGAACAACTTTTACAATCATATAGATTCAACAAAGAACAAGGAAAAAGTGTAGATGATATAGAAAAGAGACTCAAAGAATTAGAAGAACAAGAAACCAAACTAGTTGCGTAGATATTTAAGTGAAATAGTCATGTACACAATATTTAAATAGATTGTTTCATTATTAACATTGTTTAAATAATGTCTTTTGATCCTATTGTAACCGATCAGCATCAACCAGCTGATATAGAGTAAAAGCAAAAGAATTTTGAATTCTTTTACCTTTGTTTTTCTATCCCCACTATGAAAAGATATGATTACATATTAAAATGTTTGTTTGGCCCAGCACTCAAGCAAATTAACAACCAATAAAATAATTACATAGTTATGCCATTATCTTGCCAGAGGTTTCATAAAAAATAATATTTGTAAATTTTGGTCTTGTGTAGATCACACAAGACCAAAATTTTATTGAAAGTTAGTTGGTATCTCATTGGGAATACAGCAGACGTGGCCAGCTCAGTCCCACTTCAGCTTAGCAGCTTTTTGAGCAACAGCAGTAATTTGTGTTTTGGTGCAGTGTGTGTTGCGAATATGGTCGGTCAATTTGAAGCCCAGAAAGGTCCATTGCATGTTCGTAAACCTTCAATTTAGACTTTTGGATGTTTGTCAAAGACCAAGTCTGGGATCCACCATATGCCCAATGAGCCATGGGCTAAAATAGCCACCACGTGGAGCCCTGATACAGCTAGAAGACATTGCGGCAGACCCCACAGATAGCGGGATGAGCTGGACAAAACAAACAACCAGTGGTCCACTTTAGCCCTGGATCTAAAGAACTGGAAGTCATGGGAAGAGGCCTTTGCCCAGCAGTAGGATGATGCAGGCTAACAGTAGCAGTAGTAGTTGGTACCTATATTTTTATAAATTCATCTCACCATATCTTAAAATGTACCTACAATGTTTATACTATGGCAAATGGTCAAACTATTGATATAAGTTCACAGTGCCTAAAACAACTATTATAACTTCTGTACACAGACAACTATGATCATACTTAGGTACATGTCCCTCGCGCCTTGACCGTGTTCCAGTCATATTCATTATTCAAATCTGGTTCATGGAAATAATGTGGTCTGGATAGTCAACTTTAATATACCTACAGGCTATCAACTCAAGCTGATCGTACAGATGTTACAATATCCACAGCCTATATTGCATCAACTGGACTCGGGGCTCCTCTTTGCGAGAGAATGGGCTGCTGGTAGGTACCTAATCAATGACGTGGGCCTATAGTGTGGTTTTTTTTCGTGCGCAAATCGAACCAGTGACACGCAGCGCAAGAGCTACTCAGCTCACTGTGCCATCGAACGACTTGGTGGACGTCATGTATTTAGTCAAACTTTTTTTTTGGGACTGGCCAGATTCTCGACGGTAAATGAACGCAAAATTAATGTGATATATTGTGAAGTTTGCGTAAACTACTGAGATTAGCTGTGCACAAAGACATTAAATTATTTACTTGTTAAATCCTGTTGGGAAATCATCAAATGACCCCTCCCGCTCTGGGTGGAGCGGAAGGGAGTGTCAGACTCTTGCTGACTAAAACCCACCCATGTTCCTTCCTTCGCCCTTTATGTTCCGGGATAGCGGTAACCCTTTCGGACAATCCCGCTGACCCGGCAGGCTTCGGCCCTAAGGGGCCCCTCAGATTATGCTGAAATCTCTTTGAGGCGCGCGTGGAACACTTACGCGCCATCCGACACGGGCCTGGTCCTGATCGGGCGGTGAGCTACCCATTGCTCTCCGCCCGCAGGCCCGCGCCTACGGTGGCCGGGAGCCGTCACGCGGCTTTGTTAAACCTCTTTGGCTGTGCACAAGCAATCACAGCAATTCGAGAAACTGGCCCTAGGACAAGGAATTTTCCGTTTCCCTCACGATGATATCCTAATCGTTAATAAAGGAGGTACAGACGCCAGCACAAGCTAATACAATCTGTCAAATTTCTTTAATAGATTATCAACTTTATCGTTAAAGCATTAAGGTTCAAGATTGATTGGGAAAATTTGACAGTTTCGGGTAGCTTGGCTGCTGGCGTCTGTACCTAGGTTGATTTGTAGGAAATAAATGCACATTAATGGAAGCAGACATATGTACTGCGCCTACTCCATTATTCGTATGGGTGCTAAGGATGATGAACGAAGAATTTTCCGAGTTTCTGCCAGACAGGAAAAAGGAATTCAAGCATTCCATTAAAATAGGTATGGTGGAGGATTCATCTTGACAACGATGTATTTTTTTATCAGCCATACCTGCCTTTCGCTGAACACGTGGCCATAACATGCGATACTATTACGCTAAACGGTATAAAATTGTGACTATAGAAAAAGCTTTCAATATAATGACATCATGTAGCTGGTCATGTTAGTCATTTCAATCCACTCAGTTTAATTATATGAAATGACTCGAGGCATAAAAGCCCTCAATATTAAATTAGGTAGGTATGAATACTTATGTACCGGGGGCACTGAGGTATTTCTACTACGATATAGTTCAATGACCGGGGGTGAATAGGGATGCAGGGGTGAAACGGAATGTAAAAGGGATTTTAACATTGAAATAATATAGTTTGTTGCCAAAAAGGACTCATGTTTATTCGACGATTAAGTGCAAGGGCACTTAATCGCCGAATTTATATAAAGTTGGTAACAAACTATACTATTTCAACATTAAAATCTATTTTAACCTTGTCCCGATTTAGCCCTGCATACCTATATCCACTCTGTAGGTAATATTCCTTCATAATTTTTTTTTATGTCAGCAGACAAGGCAAGGCAGGCAAATAACAAAATTATTACAAAAATGCAAATCAATTTGATGACTAATTGCTTATTTTACAGACATGGTGCAAGACTATGAATCACCATGTTATGCATTGGATTATTATGTCAAAAAAAAACACATTTCTGATCCTAATCATATTTATTAAACACCAATTTTCTCATAAAACATCATAAGATGCAACTTAATTACTCCAAACACAGAATTCTCACACTGCACGTGGTTCACATTACCTATTAGACTACTTAAGATGTAAAATTACCACAACTTACTAACACAACCCTATGCCTATGTATGGAATACTGCTGAAGTCAATTACAGAGTATTATAGATGATGACTCAACGAACATCAGTATTTCTTACATACGCTTAGTAAACTTACATATTAAGAATGTATTTAATAAAAACTCAGTTCTGCTGCATCCTTATTATTACGAATGAATATGATGTTATGTATTATAAAAATTAAAGGAGACATAAACTTGTTATGGAATTTAGATCTAGGTATTGAATTACAAAATAATTTATGATTAAGTATGCTAGAGATAAAATTTAAGCACGCTCGCCACGGATTCGTCGGGCAAGCTGGATGTCCTTAGGCATGATAGTGACACGTTTGGCATGGATAGCACACAAGTTGGTGTCTTCAAACAGGCCGACCAAGTAAGCCTCACTAGCCTCCTGAAAATTAAAGAAAAGCATTAGTTATGTACCTATCACATTAGGCAGTCCCTCCATGTAAAATCAGTATTTTACATGGAGCGCATGCAGCTGAATACCAGTGTATTCAGCTGCATCCGGTTAGACTGGAAGCCGACCCCAACATAGTTGGGAAAAGGCTAGGCAGATGATGATGTATCACATTACTCGCTGGTGAAACGTTTTAGTTGGTGACCATAGGTCAAATCAGTGCTCACCTGCAGAGCGCCAATAGCAGCAGACTGGAAACGCAAATCGGTTTTGAAATCCTGGGCGATTTCTCTCACCAGACGTTGGAAAGGCAGCTTGCGGATAAGCAACTCAGTAGATTTCTGGTAACGACGAATTTCACGAAGCGCTACTGTACCAGGGCGGTAACGATGAGGTTTCTTGACTCCACCAGTGCTTGGCGCTGACTTACGCGCTGCCTTGGTGGCCAATTGTTTACGCGGAGCTTTACCTCCGGTAGATTTACGCGCGGTCTGCTTGGTACGTGCCATTATTCACTAAAAGAAAGATCAAGCGTTAGTTTTAACAATGCCTTCAATAGGGTTTCTCGAAACCCGCGAAACAGGTAAGATTATGTTACAAACAGCACACTTATAGTTCACATTGAATAATTAACTTAATTCGTACTAATTTACACACCTTTCAAAGTTATTTGCAAGAAATAAACCACAATTTTTTAATAAAATAGGATCAGAGTATCCACAACAAAGATCATATGCTCAAGATGGCGTCGAAGGGAATGGCGGGTGAAACAGACGCCAATGATTTCGATAGCCGATTGGTAGACAAAAATGATGTTTAGAGTATTTGATTGGTGGGAAAAGTGAGCTCTATGATTGGTTGAGTAAATTGGAATTTCAAGAACGACGACCTTTGATTGGTTGTCACGTAGAACAGTGTAGCCATAAATTATTATTTTATTGCTTAAATAAAAACTTAGTAACGCCGTTGCGAAATGTTGCTATTAGATAAAAGTAATGAAATTAAAATACATTGTCCCCAAATATATTATGTTAGATTTTATATATTTAAAGTCTAATAAGTTTAGTGCATTACACTTTGCAACTCGGATGTTCGGCAGGTGGAAAAATCGTTCTTACTACAATGAATCGTGCTGAATTTTGTAGATAGCCACTGATTAAATAATATACAGATTACTTTCGACCTCAGTGACTTCTTTTTCGGAACTCTGATAGAAAAATAGAACCTAAAAATGATAATAGAACTGAGTAAGAATACAGAGAGCATTACCGTTAAAATTGTCTTTGACACATCTTGAGACCCTCGGGTCCCGGACCTTTGAAGGGCGTCCGAGGGGCCACGGCCAAGTCGCAGAGGTCCCATAGACAATTTTAAATGATGAGGAGGCACTAACCCACGACTATCCCTGTATGCATTATGCAAGTGCACCCAAGGGCAACCCCCGGTTGGTGCAGGACTATTGCAGAACATAGAAAGAAAACATTTTGGGCTATGGGTTTGGCCGGTTATAATGGACTACCTTGAACTATGTCCCATGCCTGGCCATTGTTAAAAAAAAAAATCTTTTAATGTGTAAAAATTATTTTGGAAAAAGCAAACTTTTCTATTGAAGTGTGGTATTACAAAATTGGGTTTTTAACTTGGTGGGGTCCCTTTTTGCAAATCTATTGTTTTCGGATACTGTGGAGACGAAGTGAGAGTTTTTCTTGACAAATATATATTTTTGAAGAGTAGTTTTTTTTTAATTTATTCAGTGTTCAGTATTGACCAAAAATCTTGTATGTGCACATACTTATTATGTATGATACGTGTCTTGCATTATGAGGCCAATTCTCGGGACAGCCAAAGAGGGGACAGGGGGCTTACCACCAGCAGGGCAGCAGTTGAACTGCACTGCTTTTTTGTACTAAGTCATAGAACAATAAAAGCAGTGCAGTTTAAATTCTGCCCTGCTATAAGAGCTGGTGGTAAGCCCCCAATTCAAAAAGTCGCTGTCGCGAAGACTATTTTAATTATTGTGAATGTGAGGTCTTATAGGGTATTTTTTTTCGGTTGTCTATTGTTTACCCGAAGATTATATACCATAATTATCATCATATTTCCGAATTTCATTTACCCGAATTTCATTTGCCCGAATGTTTTGTTTGCCCTAAAAGCCATATGGCATACTTTTAATTGCCCGAAACTTAGATACCATAAGATACGAGTGCCATACGTATTGTTTTTCATATTTTTAATTGCCATAATAATGATTAGACATAATATTTAAACGCCATAATGATTATTAGACATAATATTTAAATGCCATAATAATTATTAGACAAATATTTAAACGCCATAACCTAACCAAAACCTTAAAATAATCTATGCATGGTCGAGGGTGGGCTTGGTCGACGGAGCCCCGCTACGCGGGGCTCCTACTTCTGGGTGGTTTATAAAAAAATAACCACGAAGGGGATGGCGGGGTCTATTCGCTCGCTTCGCTCGCTCAAACGACCCCGCCATTCCCTTCTAACCTAACCTATCCGAGTCGGGGTGCCTTAAAGTCCCGATTGCATCCAGTTTCTCCTAATATAACAACCGTTACACACCCAATGTCGATGGCAAATGATGTTATGGCATATGAAATTATGGCATATGATAATTAGGGCATGTGATAATTAGGGCCTGTGATAATTAGGATACGTGTTAATTAGGGCTTACAATGATTATGACAAATGATGTTATGGTAAGTGACTTCATGGGAAACAAAGCTTCTAGCACGAGACTAATATAGCAAATAAGAGTAGGGCAAATGAATATTACGTCATATAATATTATGGCTGTTGACTATTATGGCAAATGATATTAGGGCAAATAAAATTCGGGCAAACGACGGTATACCTTTTTTTTTTCAGTTAGTTTTATTGTCGGTCTGGCAGTTTGAGTACTGCGGCCTACCCAAATGTCTTTTCTTTGATTGCCCGTCGAATAGTTGAGCTCCTTAAGTTCTGAGTTGAACTCAACCTACATGATTACTGACAAACGCATACCTACATTGACGACTGGACAGGTCCACTCAAATCGGTGTGGTTCTTTCCTCAAAATACAATTTCAGACACTATCCGCATGGTTCTCACATGAGTGATGATTGAAAGATGACCTCTTAGTTTTTTTCGGTGTTTCTTCTCAGATTAGGTAGTGTGATAGGAAATACAGACGTCCAGACGTCATCTAGCTTTAAAATATGATTGACCTGTTAAAGTTTTTGAATAAACCAACTTACAGAAATAATAATCATCATTTCAGAGGCGCAAACCACTGAACTGACACATGACTGACACAAGGCCTGTTCAGTTCGATAAGCCCCGAAGACTTTTCACTGCCTCAGGAAGTCAGGACTTACTGAACTGTACCTATAAAGTGTATTTTACATACGAGGCCAGTGATATGACTGAATTGACAAACCTCCGTGTCCTGGACCCAGGTTGCAGTTCATGCCTAGACGAGTAAAATCATAATTATATCCATTGACTTATATATTACGGAGTACTTTTTATATCAATTTTTAATTCAAAGATTTTTTTATTTTGTTTTGCTTTCTCAATTTCGTCCATTGTTATTGTTGTTTGATGTAGAAGTACGTGTCCTATTTTTTGTCTCGGTTCCTCTAAACTCTGCTGTCGTTGAACAGAGCGAGCCAAATAGAAAACATTCAACTTGACAGTGCGACAGCGCTGTCAATTGATTGCGCTTTATTTTTTTATGTGCCGAAATTAAGTTCTACAAGATAACGCCTTCTTAAGTTCAAGGCCGTTTAAAATTAAATTGTTTGGTGATTTCAATATTATTTTGGTACTACTAAAACCGAATTGAACTTTATTTACCTTTTCCCTTTCTAAAATATTATGTATCACGTGATCGTATTCGTATATTGAATTTTAATTGGTCGGCGGTGAGCGTGCCCTGCGCGACGCGAGAGGCGCAATAATTTTCCAAAATGCCGTCGGAATCTAAACCTTTGTTAGCAGCTCAAACAGAAAAACCGAACCATTATAAGTAATTACTTGTTTTTATTCGTGATATATGTGAAGTGATAGTGTTTCATGTGAGGTTCAATATAGTGTATTAGCTCTGAGTCTACGATTTTATGTTCCAGATATCTAAAGGAGTTTCGAGTAGAGCAGTGCCCGTCTTTCTTACAACATAAATGTACACAACATAGGCCTTTTACATGTTTTCATTGGCATTTTAATAACCAAAGACGACGAAGGCCGGTCAGAAAAAGAGATGGGACTTTTAACTATAGCGCTGATAACTACTGTACAAAATATAACGAGACATCAGGCATTTGTGAAGATGGGGACGAGTGAGTGTCGTTGCTTTGTTTTGCTACTTATTTTACTTTGTTTACTCATATTGTTTACACCAATCAAAGGAATATTGTTTCGGGTTGAATATTATTACTGAACATCGTCATTTAGTCTGAATCTAATTGTTTTCCATATTTTGTTTACTGCTACCTAAAATATAACCCGACCAAATTCTGAGTGCACAAACGTACTACATGTTTGCTTTCGTTCATGGCATTGTAGTTTGGTAAGGTAATATTTGATGTGGCTCATTGTTAAAATTTGTTTTGACATTTGAGTCATTGTAAGTATCGAAGATTATCAGGTCCTGAGCATCTACTCACTATACGGTATATATTTATCATGAAAAGCTTACACAAAGTCACCTAGTATATATTGCTTTAAAAGTGGTGTGAACAAAACTAGTTACCTACATTAATTCAGTTCATTGATTAGCAAACTCTGGCCAGTTGTAAATAAAAGCCAGAATGGGAAATTTTTCAATCCTACATGTTAATAATGTACCTTGTATCCCTAAACACAGAAACAAAGTCCGTGTTGCCTTTCTATTCACAAGAATTTTGTCAACCAATGTGACTTGGTAGATCATTGGACAATCATAAAAATAATTATAATATCCATATTGCAATGGTTTCAATGGCTCACTTCTGTTAATTATACTAATAGTTATTTTATTGTGTGTTGTCACACATTTTTGTGAGAAGAAGGTAGGTAGCGTGGATAATCCGTATTATAATCATATTCACAATTTCATTATTATAGTAAAATTTTTCAACTGAACAGACTCGAGTTGCAGGTAACTTGTTGCTCTGTTCATTTATTATTTATTAGTCATTAATGTCCCACTAAGACCAAAGACCTAATTCTCTCCTTCCACCTCTCTCTGTCCAGAGTTGCCAAGCTGGCTCTGTTCATTTGTTCTACATTATTTGTTTTCTACCGTTTTACTAGTTATCCTGGTTGTTGTAAAGATTTTTTTATAAAACTATTTAGTGAGCAGTAGTGACCCAGTGGTAAGGGCCGCAACTTGAGAGTTGTAGGTCATAGGTTAGAATCTAGACAGACGCTTCACTTTGTGTAAATTATTTCATCACCACTACTCTCAAAACGGTGAAGGAAAACTTTGTGAGGAAACCGGCATGTCCTAGAACCAAAAATTCAAAGACGTGACAGAGAGGAGGCCTGTGTCCCAACAGTGGGAACATGATTTAATTTAATTCTTGAATACTTCAATATTAAATAACTCTTTCTGATTGGTAGCATTTTTTTTTTCATCTCTTAAATAAATTGCAAACTATATATAGTTTTGTATAATTTATAAGCATTTTTTTAAATTTTGTAAATATAAGAACCATGGATCCATTTATTATGATATTTTTATGTTGACTTGAAAGAGCATGGCAGTTGAGAATATGTCATGCTCACTTAAATGTCTCACTAGTGGTGGCGCGTGAGTTGGATCTTTTGGTTCCCTACAAAATGGTTGAGCTGGATGGTGCTGATCCACCCGTCATGTTCGTGAACGGGCGCCGTCGGTTGAGACTGGTCATCTCTTAACTGCCAGGGCTTATTTTATATTTTAAATTGTTTCTGTATTTGTTTTTTTTTTTTTACATTTTTCTCACTTATAGAAGCAATAAGAATAATGTACCCAGGGTTCTGTAATAATATCTTAATTTAAAAGAATGTCCTTGGAGTTTCTTGCCCGTTCTTCTCCATAGAGATCTACGTTTTGGAATGGGCAACTACCTTCAACTTTCTGACTAACTGGCCAACTATTTAATTTTCACAATTCAAAAGTACCTGTAAATGGTTGTCAAATTGAAATAAATGATTTGAGTTTGAGTTTGCTGATTATGGAATTATTTTTTAAACAAGCATTGGCTGCATCACATGCAAGTTTTATGGCTCTTAAATTGTAAGTCCAATAATGACAAAGACTTTTGGATAATTGAAGTAGGTTTTGAACAATAGTGACGAACTTGTTTACTCCATAATAAGAACAGGAAAATTAGTCAGGATAATATAGATAGATAGTAGCTGTATATTTCATTTTCTGGGTATGTCAATGACTGCCTTTTAATAATAACATTTTAACTCAAACTCAAAGTATTTGTTTCAAATAAACCAATTACAGGCACTTTTGAATAGTTACTGGGTCGGTCAATCAAAAAGATGAAACTGGTTGCTGTTGAACTAGATATATTATTTAAATCAACTCAAACAAACAACAGAAATTAAATTTAATAAAGACTGATATTATGCAAATGTATGTTTGCATATTATGCATTTGCATACCTATTTTGTTTATTTTTCAGGTTTTTGCATATTTTACATAAAATTACTGCATCTCTCAGCACATCAAGTTACTACAATCTGTCAAATTTCTTTAATAGATTTTCAACTTTATCGCTAATGCATTAAGGTTCAAGGTTGATTGGGAAAATTTGACAGTTTCGGGTAGCTTGACCTGCTGGTGTCTGTACAATACTATTCTGTGGCTAGAACCTCCCAGGAAGCATGTTATTTGAAACAACATTTTGGCACTTTTTGGAGATTTCATTCATATTTCAAGCATTTTTGATGCATATTTGCATGCATTTTATGTTGCATATAATCCAGTCTCTAGAATCAATGTTCTATTGGAACATTTGGATTATTTTACTATCTGGATGGTCAGGGCAAGTAGCCATGTTGATACAACTTTACTATTTTTTTTAATAATGGCATTTCGCAGTTCAACCAGTGAGGTTGTCGTCTGCTTAACCGGGTTTGCCTGTGGATGCCTCAATAAATTAAGGCCTCCAGCCAGGTCCTAAAAACTTCAAAACCAAGCGACCACACGCTGAGGGCCCCCTGTGGGGTACGGATCTCGGCTTAGGGCGACGCTGGGAGAGGGCAGCAAGGGACAGGCTGGATTGGAGTTACTCTACCACTATACTAAAAGTTTTTTATTTGTACTAGTCAGCCAGTATTTACCAGCTGTCATTTAGTCATCAACGCTTGAGTGTTGTCTGTTTTTGTACAATGTTTTGTTATGTTATGATAGGTGTCCGTACCTGCACCGCACGGCGGGCGACACAGAGAGACGGTATCACTTGCGGTATTACAAGACCTGTATGTGCGTGCACGACACGGACGCACGCGGCTTGTGCACAAAGAACGGCGCGCACTGTGCCTTCGCGCACGGGGCGCCGGACCTGCGTCCGCCCGTGCTCGACATGCGCGAGCTGCAGGCCCTCGACAACCCCGACGCTGCAGACGCAGACGCCGCGGCACCTAACGCCTTAGATAGAGAAAGAAATCTACAGAATGAAGATCCCAAGTGGCAAGGTATTTAAGAAAATGATCACGTCTTTCTGATATTCATTTTGGAAATCCATAAAAAGAAAGGAAATAAGTATTATTTTTTTTTCTTTTCATGTTGTTTGATTTACATAATTGAGTTTTGTGAATACTATTGAAATATTGTTTTATTTCAGATACAAATTATGTTCTATCATCATATAAAACGGAGCCGTGCAAAAGACCACCTAGATTATGCAGACAGGGATATGCTTGTCCTCAATATCACAATAGTAAAGTGAGTATGGTGCAGCCTGTTATGGAATATAAAGAAACCTGAAATACAAAATTATATTTTGTTAGATTTTTAAGTTCTAATCTAAACACAAAACATATTTTAGGATAAACGCAGATCACCGAGGAAATATAAATATCGCAGTACGCCTTGTCCGAACGTGAAGCACGGCGAGGAGTGGGGCGAGCCTAGCAACTGTGAGGCGGGCGATGCGTGCGGCTACTGCCACACGCGCACCGAGCAGCAGTTCCACCCCGAGATCTACAAGTCCACCAAGTGCAACGACGTTCAGCAGGCCGGCTACTGTCCGCGCGGCCTCTTCTGTGCCTTCGCGCACGTCGAGCGTGAGTATCGAAGCGCCGCGGGCGAGACGAGCAACTGTGTGTGTGTGTGGGGGCTCACGTCGTGTGTCTGTGCAGCCGAGGAGCTGGGCGCGCGCGAGCTGGCCGGCGCATTGGACTGCGGCACCAGCCTGGCCGAGCTGCTGTCGTCCGCGCTGCCACCCGACAAGAAGGAGCGCGCCGCCTCGCCGCCTCCGCACGCACCCCACGTCGCGCACGCGCAGCACGCGCCCATCAGCAACGGCAGCGGGGACGCCTCAGAGTGCGCGTCCACGTCGTCGGGCGGATCGGGCACGCGCGCGCTGCGCCCGGAAGAGCACAAGCCAGTGCCGCCTGGATGGCCCGCGCGCGCGCCCTTCGACGCCGGCGTGCTGCACGACGTGGTGGGCAACGCGCTCGACGACCTGCACCTGGACGAGCCGCTCAACCTGGTGGCGGCGCTGGACCGCGACCTAGCGGATGGCGAGGGCCTACTGGCCGGCTCCGCGCCTGTCAACATCCCACAGGCGCGTGCCACGCTGCGCGGCTTCAGCCCGCCGGCACCCGGCTCGCCGCTACCGCCCTTCCTACGCTACTCCAATGACACCGAGCGCCTGTTCAACTCGCACCCTATGAAAGCAGGCAGTTTCGGAGGGGGCAGCGCCTACGAGTTCGCGTCGGCGTCGCCGTCCGCGCCCGCCGAGCTGTCGCGCCTGCGCGAGGAGGTGGTGGCGTCGCGCGCGGCCGTGGCGCGCTGGGACGAGCGTATCGCTCAGGCGCGCTCGGCGTGCGAGGCGTGGCAGCGCGAGGCGGAGGAAGCGTCGCGCGCGGCGGCGCTGGCGGAGCGGCAGCGAGACGAGGCGCGCGCGCACTCTCTGTCGCTGCGGCGCGAGCTGGACGCGGCGCGCGCTGCGCTGGCTCCGCGACGCGACCTGCGCGGGATGCCGCTCACGGCGCTGAAGGCGCTGCAGGCGGCGGCGCGCTCGGAGCTGGAGGACATCGAGAAGGTGCTGTATCTGGAGACGGCCACGAAGTGCATGACGTGCGAGGAGCAGCCGCGAGCGGTGACGCTGGCGCCGTGCAACCATTACGTGCTGTGCGACGCGTGCGCGGCCACGGTCGACGAGTGTCCGTACTGCCAGACGCCCGTGCAGCGCCACCAGTAGCCGGCGCTCCCGCTTCGCGAGTCCGTTTCTATCGACACTTTACTAATTGCGAGTAGATGTATATTAAGGTTTTCGATTCAGAATATATCGCGAGGCCTAGGTCCCGAGGTCCTTGTTAACGCAGATGCGATATGAGCATATTGGTACGACCCGTGAAACTAAAACACATACTGACATATTAATGAAAAGATGGCTAAAGTTAAATAATTATCTTCTTATTGTTGACTTATCATGTTCACCTGCTCACCAAAGTTGCAGATAATTATATTATGGAGAAATATAATACATTTGTTGGTAAATATTATTATCAGATTGAATGATATTTATAACAGACATATACTAGAACGTAATGTTATGGATATAATGCTTTTGATGTTAACATTTTTGTTTATTAGCCTCTCGTGTTAGTGGACTGTTGCTTTTACTCGTAAAGATGCATACTAAATATATACTATAGGTATTTATGAGGTTTTTATCTTGTAAATTAAATTTTGTGGTTATGCTTTCACCAATGATCGTAGATGTTAAGAAACTTTTGTATCAATTTGGATATTCTCATTGTGACTCAATTTATATGTAAGTTATATATTATATATTGATATTGATGGAAGCACGGCCACGAATATATTAGTGATTATAAGTATCGGAGAATATTAAAATGTAGTATTTAGTTTTATACAGATATCTACAAATCATTTTACATATTCAGAATAGAGTAATAATAGTGACGTATTGAAAGTGTAACACGGCTATTAAGAGAGTGTGGCTTGTATCGGCTTCCTCGTGTTTATTGCATAACATGATTTTCACTAATAACTAGCTATCTAAGGACCAAATTTTTCTATTAAAGTATTGAAATCGTGACTATAGTAGTTCAGTAGGCGCGCGTGCAGCGTGTGTGGCATGAGCGACGTGCTCCGTGCGCTCGCCGAGCGACTCGAGCGAGTGGAACGAGCCAAGCGAGCGGAGCATGCCGCAGCGCGAGCTCTCTTTAGATCAAACGACTATAACTGCTTTACATATTTGTCTAGAAGCCCCACATTAAAGATGCCGAAAAATATATTTTTGTAGACACAACGTTAAGTGCTTCATTCATGTAAGTTTCATGATCATGATAATCTCATGAAGAAGCACTGTTTAATACATAATCGATTTCTATCACGTGTTTGTTTTCCGCTTTTTGCGATAAAAAGAATCTTATATATACGGTAGTTATTAACTTAAATTTTGTTGTATTCCCGGTCTCTGGCGGCGACGTGTACGAAAGATATTTACTGAATGGACATGATTGTTTATGGAAATTAAAATTCTAATACGAGGCATGAAAATAAACTTTATTTGAAAGAGTGAAAGTAAACAGATACATGAAATTGAGAGTTGTAAAAATGGGATAAATATCATTGATCCAACGCTATTTTATTTAAAATATTGTTAGAACTACCAATTTATTTTTGTCATAAGTAAAATAAAATCATGTTTTTGCGTCTATATCCACTCTTTGAAATTATATGAAGTTCAGTAATTGCCTGTATTGGATTTAAATTGAGAAATTCAGAGTGAAAATAAGCGACTAGCTCAAGTTGCTTAGTGTGTCAGGCTGCAGGTTAAGGCAATGATGTACTGCTGTGAGGCCTGACGATGAACGCTGGACTGACATATGACTGGCCTGATTGAATGTAAGAAAGGAAAAAGTACCCAACAGAAAGTTTTATTTATTATTGAATAAAACCATGACATTAATCCGTCGCCTTTAGAGATCGAGTGAAAAAGTAGAATAATATACAAAACGTAGCGCATTTTATGTTAACATTCCCAAATAATCATTAGATATATTTGTATTGAATTATCCCTATCATTATCTTCGTCAGTGTAGAGTATTAACTGAAATTTTTACAGGATACTTTATGTTATATACTAAAAACCATAATATTGTTTATTTAAAACAACAACTTTCACGTAGGAGCACATTGAACGCATTTAATTTTTTTTGCCAGGTGATACATTTATTACTCAATGAATGAATTTATACAACACAAAATACAAGTTTGTGCGAAAATAATACTTAGTCAGTTTGCCTGCCATAGAACAGCCTCGTTGTAAATGTAAACTTTAACTTATTGTTGATTGTACTCAAGTTTATCATATTTTTGTTTCTCAGACGAATAATATTTTCTGTTATGCACGATTCCTTCAAGTAGAAATCGCACATGGAATCGCTCGGTGTAATGGCAAGGAAGTTGTTCTATGGCAGCAAAATGATTGTTTTTCCACGAACTTTAGTTTTATATACTTAACTTGTGCTAGTATTCCTGTTTGTGTTGTCAGTCTGAGCCACTTCTGCTTCTAAACGCGCATGGGTTTGTTGCACTATTGGTGTGTTGGGTACTGGATAGACCGGTTTCAGAAGTCTACAGTCACACGGGCTGTCGTCAAATCTTTTTAGTACGTTTTAATTTTTTCGTTATATTTTTCTATGAATAAGACAGTCATTTGACAACAGATTTGTTTTTTGATCGGGAAATTAGACTACGCGTTTCAACAAGTGTCGTGCAACACTTGTTCATGTGTGAACCATTTGAGCGTTGAGAGGCAGGACTGTGCTCCTTTGTGTACAGACGCCAGCAGGTCAAGCTACCCGAAACTGTCAAATTTTCCCAATCAACCTTGAACCTTAATGCTTTAGCGATAAAGTTGAAAATCTATTAAAGAAATTTGACAGATTGTAGTAACTTGATGTGCTGGCGTCCGTACATCACACATACAGAAATACGTGTTATTGCTGTTGCGTAAAGTCTTAAATCGGAACATTTTTATCTCCAGTTGTTTTGTCTACGGGCTGAATTTTACGAATTAATATAATAAATACCATTCTACTGTAATTAAAACAAGTTTCCTACAACACGTTTTATAGATACATATTTTATTTATATTTTACTATTTTAATGTTTGACCGACATGGACTCGATGGCCGCATTGTCCGCATCGTGCTTTATATGGAATATGTGAGCACTTAGCAGGATCACCGCTTCCTGTACTACATGGTGCATGCCAATCATTTGTAAAATAAAAAATAAAACAGTATGTAGTGTACTATCACATAAATATTGCATATCCACAGAGTTCTTACGATTTCCACTTTCACTGAAATATAGATCGAATTTGGTATTTCGTTTAAACAAGACAATAATAAAATCAATATAAAATGTAATTGAGTATGCTAATGCAAATATAAAACTTGCATAATGAACACGTTATCCTGCAATCAGGATAAAGTGTTTCTTATGCAAGTTTTATTATTTATTATGCAAGTTTTATTATTCTAAAAGATAATTCTAATGCATCTCGTTGGTAATTCATAAATAAATAAAATATTTCAATTTGTGGTCATTTCGTGCGTGGCGGTCAGAGTTCAATATATTTAAACTATGAAACTTTAATGTTTTTTTTTGTATGGATAATATTGTAATAGTAATAACAAATTTAACTTAGATATATTAACTTAGATTTAAGTAGTGTTTTCAAATTGTAATGGACATTGTTTTAAGTGTGTAGAAGCGTCTTGTATCGTAAAAACAGAAGCAATATGACCACAGCCGCCTTTTAAAATATTCAGATATATACACTGTTGAATGGCGCGGCGCACAGGCGGAGTCGTTTATCGATATCGATATATATATACCCCCTCTATCCTCGTCTGTGTACACAGAAGCATGCGACTGACTAGTAATAGAGAGAATTGATGTATTGAATGCCCTTTGAGTTCATTTAAAACTGTTTTAATATTCCATCATGCCAATATCGAAGGCCCGCGTGGTTGATTACGGCCCACTCTCTCTCGCCGAGACGAGGCCTGTGCCCCAGCAGTGGGAACATTATAGGCTGATTATGTAATATCGAATGTAATTCACAGATGACTTAATCGAAGGCGATTTCAAACAATCCACTGCAGAACTATGTCTGAATGAAGAATTTGAAATAATTTTCAAGTTATGGTGATTAACAAAGTTCAATAACCACAAACTAATTAGGACCTAATTAATGGTCATTCAAAAATCAACTTTGAATATATTTCACTAAAGTATATAAATGATTAAGTGGCGATGGAATGTAAATTACCTGAGATTATGAACACTGACAGACCACGAGGTCACTTGACGTGGAGCTACGGAGCTCCGAAGCGTTTGGCTTTATTCATATTATTACAATATTATATTAACGGTTCACTCAGATGATGCTCGGTGATAGTGTAGTAGCAAGATAACGCCTCTGCTGTGCTCCGCAGCCCTTATGTAATTATGTCGACACGGCACATTTTGTATACTGGCTTGATTTTGTGAATCAATAACGAAATAAGATCTGTGTGGTAGGTAGGCTTTCAATCTTTTTTTGAATAGTAATCGAGGAATCAGTATTTTAAATCAATTTATATTCGATCTGAATCAATTTATAGTTTCATATCGTACGTAGTAATTGTGAAAACGTATCTGTTACAGCTAGTGGGGATAAACGTTTATCGTACAGTCGGGCCTAAAAAGATGTATACACGGACAAGGAACTATTTATTGTCAATGACCTGTGTTCCATAAAATTGTATCCACATATAGGTACAAAACCTAGATCCGGATTGATCTTTTGAGAGGTAACGGTGCCCCTTCCATGTGCAGATGGTGACCACCGGGTGGTTTTAGTGAAGTAAAAATCCCACACTCCCTGGTTCTTTCCCCAAAGGCCCAGGCGCTTTTTGAAGGTGTCCCCCCCCCCCCCCCCCCAAAAAGGTAAAAAAAACCTATTACACAATTTATTTTACCAAAACGAAAAAATTATTTTATCGCTATGTACCTATTTCCAGAACGAGGTAGACAACGTAATACGACTTCACGAATCTTATCTTAACTTCGTTTAGAATTTTATTATTTTCAACTAAATACTTTTATTGTTTTAAGCACCACTCGAAGTTAAACTTTTGAACTGAACGAACTCTTAGATTTGTTTACCTCGTTATTGAATGACTATTGTTTACATATTTGTGAAACTTATTACCTTGTTTGGGTCATAGGGTGTATAGATAATTATGTATTGTGTAGAAGGTTTCGGTACAAGTGTATGCTTCGTTTTGGTCAGACTCATTGGATACAATGTTCTGTAGCTTTACATGGATACACTACTATGGAATAATGATTGTAAACAACAAACTGGTTCCTTGCCCGTGTCTTTTTGGGGCTGACTGTACCTTCTTCCTACAGTGAAATAGTTTGTCAAAACATATTAGATTTATTACTTTATATGACTGAAGAATAAGCCTGAAATCATGTTTTTCTATCCGCCTTCCACATTTAATTGAACGAAATTAGATATAGGTTTGGAGTTTGGACAGTCTGTTTGCAGGTTATGGTCGAGAGCTGGGAAATATAAAAAAAAAAACATTTTGGACCCCCAGTTAACTCTAGGCACATTTCGACTAAAAGAAAAATCAAAGCATTTATTTCTATTACCATTTAGGGTCAGTTCACACCGAGACGCGACGCGACGCGACGCTGCGCGCACACCTTAAAACGACCTACTGCACCGCGCAATGTATTCTGAACTCTCACAATGCATTGTGTACCTTTTCGTGTAGAAAATAAAGTATATTTTGAGTCACTCTTTTAAAGTGTGCGCGCAGCGTCGCGTCTCGGTGTGCACTGACCCTAACAGGCACTTTAAAATTGTCGAGTCGGCCAGTCAGAAAGATGAAGTTAGAAGCCCATTCCAAAGCGTTTACCAATTACCCTGTATTTGTAACAGATATAGTGATACGTCGCGGATACATACACTTAAATAAGTAAAAAGTGTGTTGAGTTCAGAAAATTGTCGATTATATTTTGATAAATACTATTGCTGACGATTCACACTACTGCATGCTCCCATCAGCTGAGACAATTTCTTTGCATGTCGAGCTCAATCGTTGTGAAATGTGAATGCTTTTGGAGTTACTTGTCTAAATTTAATTTAATCGTAGATTAGTAAGAACGGATCTTCACAAATAACGTGATCAATTGATTGTGTCTGAAACATATTGATAAGTGGCGTGAAACAAAATGTTCTGTGTGGCCATAGCGTATATTATAGTCTAGCTTGCTAATAATTTGAGATTTAGATGTGTATTAGAGTCGATATTTATTTTTATATAGAAATCTTTATCACATGGAGAGTGTAATTTTGTTGAAGAAATTTTGTAGTTGCTATAGATATCGCGTGGATCCTATCTGTACCTTGCGTGTTTAGTTTAGTCTGGCCAGACTCGTACGTGTTGAACGACATCGGAGGAACTGTTAGAAACATATGGTATACATTGGAGAGTCGCTTGTATGTGGGTACGCACTGATGTGCACCATGTGCTCGGTGTCGCACGGCGCGGTACCGACAAGATCAGACTCGATGACCGACGGGCGTGGTGTGGTTATTGTTTATGTAACATTGATTTATCCTCGTTTTAAGGTATTATTTTATCCAACATTTATATCAATATACCTACAGTTTGCATTTTGTTTTTAGTTTGTTTAAGGACCAATGTAGTTTAAAGGCTTTTAAGGTTTTTTGCATGTGCATAATAACAGCATTCGACTATTTTACTTAATATATATTATATACATATTTTAATTTTATTTAATTTTTAGGTAGGTAGGTCCAACAAATTCTTTCAAATTTTTATTGTTAAATTAGAAATAGAATGTTGTAGTAGATAACGAATTGAGACATGCGTTCACACTCACATACTGCAGATCAAATTGTTTTATTTTTTTATTTATTACAAAAATATGCATTATAGCTTCTAATATCATAGTAGATATTTTTTAACAAAATAATTTTCAAATCCATGTGATACAAATTAATGTGTAACAGAGATGTGAAGATTATGAATATTACTAGATAGGTAGGTTTAATAAATTTAAAATTCCATTCAATAGCATACGAGTTTTATTTATAATGAAGTGTCCCTGTATGATGTAAGATAGTACCCAGAGTGAGAAAGCGAAGTGCGAAGCCAAAACTGATATTAAAATCCTAAAACTTAATTCCGCACGATTAGCTCGTGCGGAATTAAGTTTTAGGTCTGTCAGACTCTTTTCGTGTCACGGGGCTTTGAGCACACGTGCGTGAACTTAGCGCGTGTGATGCACCTGCTATCTCGTTAGGGTCAGTTCACACCGAGACGCGACGCGACGCGACGCTCTGCGCGCACGCTTTAAGGAAAGACTTGAAAGCATTGATATCCTAATTTAAAAGTACGTATTTGAAAAAAAAAAACATGAAATGTTTCCCGTTTCTTTCATATTCTTCGGTTTTTTCGGTTTTATTGAAAAAAACATGAAATATATACTGGAAAATTTTCTTGAAACTTTCGAATGAAACATTGAAAAAAACAGCGGAATTGGGAAGAAACAGGAATATTTCCTGCTTTTTTCAACGCTAATAGGGATGCAGGGATGAATCGGGACGAAACTTTAAAATGAATATTAACGTTGAAATAATATAGTTCGTTGCTAGAAAAAACCAATGTGTTTGCTGTTTTTTAATTAAAGATTAAGTGTCCTTGTAACAAACTATATTATTTTAAAGTACAAATCCATTTTAAACTTTCGTCCCGATTCACCACTGCATCCCTATTCACTGCGTTTTACCGGTATATATTGAGGTAGCTAAAATTATTGCAAAGGTATCAAATAGTAGACTTATAGTATTAACTTTTATGGAGGCTGATTTGAAATCCAAGACTTGGTTCCTCCATCTTGACGGTAACACTTAACTCCCCGTGTCCCGCGTGAGAAATAGTACATAACAATACTTGTGGTCCATTATTGCACGGCGTGAAATTAGACGCCGTGCATTAATACACACTTATCGTATACTATTTTATAGCTCGTGTGACCTAAACCCGCACTTAAGTCACGTGCTGTAATGGTAACGATGGGGGCCACGATAGAACCAAGCCCTTGAGGCTGAAACAACACGGTGTTCTTATACTACCTACTGCGGGGAGCTGGTGTTAAGAATTAATACGTTTTACTAACACTAGGCGACATCTTAATGACAAGCGCGCTGTTGGATTTTCAACTTTTGTTACTAAGCCGAGCGATGAAAATCCAAGATCGCGCTTTTATTTGAAACAGGCATTTGATTTAGGGTGGTCGCACATCTACATGATGATGCGTCGCGTAACGCCAGAACGGACAAGTAGATAATAAAACATTCAACCGAGAGCGGTGACCCAGTGGTACCGGCCGCGACTTAAAGAGTTGTAGGTTGTAGATTCGAACCCAAGACAGGCGCATTTGAAGACACGTGACATCTATCAACCCGCACTAGGCCCGCGTGGTTACGACCCGCTCCCTCTCACCGAGAGGAGGCCTGTTTTGTGTCCCAGTAGTGGGAAGACGCAGGCTGATTATGCACTCAACCGATGATGCGTTACTGCGTCGGGCGAATAAATAGACGCCACCGAAGCATCTTCCGTCAGATGTGCGACCACCCATACGTGACTTGTGTTTCGGGGGCAGACCGGCACAGAGCCAGAGATAAATAAAACAAAAACAATCAAATTCTGATTCTTTAATAAATATGTTACAATATTGCTTTGTTTTAAACTTAGAATTGGTTAACAACAAAAAGAATGGTAAGTTAGGCGCACTATAGTCATCAAATAACCGTGGACAAAGGCACAATTATTGTGCGTGCTTTACCACAGACGGTACATTTAAAATAGCGTGCTTGTGTTTCCAGCACGGAAGGCGGCGAAACAGAATACTATGTGAATGTGCAGGTAGTTAGTAGTAGTACAGTCAACCGCATGACAACGTTCCAGTTTGACTATGAAAGCGTCTTTATTTTGAAGCAGTAGAAGCTAAAGTCAGGTGTTTCTACTGACGCGAGCACGCGACATGCGGATGACCCTACGATGCATTTGATTTGAGTTTATTGCTTAGAATTCAACCCAATATTGCGGATAAAATGATATAGGTAAACTAAAATGTGATTCATAAAATATCTTCGCCATGAGACAAAATATGGCCAAAAATATGTGAATATGTAATATGCCTGTTTCGGTCAATTTATTTGCTAGGATAGGTACTACGAGAAACAACACAAGAATCTAAGAAAGTTTATTTATTAGAAAATAATAAATAAATGTATAGTTTATTTCGATGGGGGTAAGTATTAATGCTTGTAAGTTGATTTCAAAATATTCTGACGTGCCATCCGTGGATGTGCGCCGACCTACTCACCCGGGCTACCCGCTCACCATACGGACATTTCACGCATCCGTGTGCGGGGAGCCTTGGCCCCTTTTAACTCAACAACAGCTATACATACGGCGGCGCCCCACGACTATGGCGCAAATAAATAAAGGCTAAAAATCAATTAAACAAACATTGTATTATATAATGTATAACATCTAACAAAAATAGTGTAGGTACAAATATTTAGGGGTTTCTTTTGTTTTCTTGGTTCAGGAAGTTAAAGTAATCTCATGCAGACTTATATTGTACAGACGCCAGCAGGTCAAGCTACCCGAAACTGTCAAATTTTCCCAATCAACCTTGAACCTTAATGCTTTAGCGATAAAGTTGAAAATCTATTAAAGAAATTTGACAGATTGTAGTAGCTTGATGTGCTGGCGTCGGTACCTTTGTCAAACTTGTTCATATTAAGAACAACTATGACGACGGGTTAGACACAGTAAAAAAAAACAGTATTTTGGTTAGATGTTATACCTATTAGGTACTTAATTTACAGATCCTTAGTCGTCACTTAAATTATAATGAACTTACAAAATACATGGTTAACAATTATTGAAAGTAAAGCTTAGAAATGCATTGGGTAATGTTTTAGAGAACACAGGATACTAGAACTTATTCCGTTCTAACTCCCTCAAGGGCCGAATAAACAATCGTCAGATAATTTTTATCTAAATATATTATCTATGGCAGTTTGGCATAATTTTCTGTACAAAAGCTGTCAAAGTGCAATTTTTATTCCTTAGGGCTGAAGTCAGATATCTCTTATCCGTGGAATAAAATTGACGTCTGATAGTTCTAATATGGAAAAACTGTCAAAAATTCAAAAAAATTCTCAGTATAAGACATAATCTATGTATAAAAGTTTGGTGGAATTCGCCCTTAGATAGTTATCTGACGATTGAAAATCGCCCCTAGATCCACCATCCTCTTTTTAGAACTCCTATAATATTATAATAACAGTGTGGTATTGAAAAATGGTTAGTAGTTTTTTAACATGGGAGAAAAATACATGAATGAAACGCGTAGGTACACACGGCTACACATCAAGCTATGCATTTCCAGTTTTAGCTGACCTCGCATTGTATACGTTTTTCGTACAATCAGAAGGCAGCTTATACTGGTTTTGTATAGCTTGATGTGTAGCCGTGCGTACAGACGCCAGCACACCAAGCTACTACAATCTGTCAAATCTCTTTAATAGGTTTTCAACTTTATCGCTAAATCATTAAGGTTCAAGGTTGATTGGGAAAATTTGACAGTTTCGGGTAGCTTGACCTGCTGGCGTCTGTACAATAATTTTTGCTCGAATGGATATTACGTTAGATTTTATTAACAATAAAATTAATGTTTTCTTTAAAAAAAAAGTCACATCAATGATTACAAAAATATTGAGACAGATCATTATTAATGGATACGAACATTAAAAAAATGAGTGGGAAGCAATTTTCGGGTTAATTATAAAGGACGGATACGATGAACAAGTTAAAAATCTGCTACCAAACTTATAAATTAAGAATGTTTCTTAATTCCAGACGTCAACACATCAATAACAAATATATGATATTATTAACTTCTGTTTAGCTGCCACAAACAATGGATTTAGTGAATGCTGAAATTAGGTAATAGGTACAAACCTTACTACTCTTGCGCTGTAATTGTTATTGCAATTAGAAGCGAAATGAGCACATTCTCTAAGTATAATAATATATATAATACCTATTTTGTGAGGCTTTTTTGTGTGTTATTTGAAAATTTTCCACGAAACTAATATTGTGCATCAATAATTATTATAATAATAGAAAATGAATGACGTCATATCTTAGGGACTAGGTAGTATATGTATTTTTACGTTAATTATGAGCAACTGCCGCTACCTCAACCCGATAACATGGGCAATCTACACTTACCCTAAATAATATTAAACGATTTAGCAAATAAAACTTTATTTCAACAGGTTGTATAATAGGCCTGATATATATATTAAAATAATTTCTTCACTCAATTATATAATATAATCTTTAAGTTTAGAATCTAAGAGAGAGCGTGTACCTACTTGTAATAGGTATGTTAGTCTACGTCAATAACGGTAATCACACAGGCATTGAAGCAAGATTACTAGTTCAACTGACAACACCACTAGATTACGAATTCTTTGGTAAAGTTTGAGAAACATCTTCAATCATAGCCACGTACAACTGTAGGGTTTCCTTTGTACAGTACGCAGGCCGTTTGTCCACCGCCACGTCAGCGGGACGTCAACGAGAACGAGATGACGGTGACGAAGTAGCGATACATACATTTTTTTTTTCTGAGATTAAATAAATTATTATTATTATTTACTATGGGCCGCGTGTCCAGCGCACATCCATCAAGCGAACGTCACGTTCGGGTCGAATAATCTCGTTTCTCGTTGACGTCGGCGGTGGACAAACCTGTATGCTGTCTGTTGAGCCATTAAGGCTTGAAAACGTGACAGACAGACTAGAGTTACTTTTGCATTTATAATATTTATATTTGAAATAGAAGTGACTTTTGTATGGTACATAAACGCATCATAAGTTTTCCAATTAGCCAATTCCGTACGCAAAATACGCGCATTGTCGTGGAGTTGCGGACACCAGCCCGTATTACCTATTACGTATTAGCCAATTCAACATAATCCCTAAGTAATTCGTAAATAAACATGAAAGAATAATGCATTTGTAAACGCGATTATCGAAATAATAAAAACAACAGAAGATCTATTTCATATAGTAAGATTACTAATAATAAAGTTCTTGATAATAATAACAACTAACTAGGCAGTAAAAATCTCAGTAAATATTTAGCTAAATATTTACCGAGATTTTTTTGAAGGCGCGAATTAATCATTATTTTTTAATAATACGTTGCTATGTTAATACGGTGTTGCCAGTTTTATTACGTCATCTAATTATTAGTTACATGCCCAGTACGTTTTACAGCACTGTCTGTTTATAGATAATTTCAAATATAATTCTTAACGTCTAAAAAGGCAAATTTGAATGTTAAGCCATTTATACTTTGGCGGTCTAATTCTAGTATGCTAGTAACCACTGTACATTAGCTCAACAAAAAGTTTCCGACATGACACGATATGTGGTCATATCAAAAACTTTTAAAAACTTACGAAAATTCGTTCGTTGCACTATAAGCCTGTCTAGATACGATGTATTATGCGCGAGTCGGTGCGCCTGTATCCTGTACGTCCTCATTACCGCGAATACGCACGTCAACGCACGTGTGACACGGTCATGCACATAATACGGCGCCTCTTGCGTCCAGTATTATGCGCGTAAAACGCCTTATCTAAACAGACATTTTGCGCAAGTACAATGTGATGGTTATCTCAGTGTACAGTGATAGGCCGCGTCCTATTTAAAAGCTATCGTCGCGTTCATATGTCGCATTTTGTTCGATGAAACTGAACGTGTGGTCGCGCCGACAGAGGGCGCTTTCCAGATTTCCGAATAAAGTGACATATGAACGCGACGATCGCGTATTCGCGCGACGATTGCTTTTGAATACGACGCGGTGTTACGCGCGTAAAACACCGTATCCAAACAGGCATTTTGTGTAAGTACACTGTGATAGTTATATCAGAGTACAGTGACACAAGCTCAATCGTTGCGTGAGGTGAGTCCTTTACAATACATCTATCACTAAATACGACCTAACCTAAATAAAGCTTACAGTCATGGTCTTAAAGAAATGCAAAACTCTAAATACTATATTTTCTTACTAATTCGAGGTATGATTTCTCTTTACTTTTGTTCAAGAACTTATAATGTGAATATACACT
The DNA here is from genome assembly GCA_911387795.2 of Apamea monoglypha. Lineage (NCBI taxonomy): Eukaryota > Metazoa > Arthropoda > Insecta > Lepidoptera > Noctuidae > Apamea > Apamea monoglypha. The sequence goes on from OU426922.1 coordinate 17,177,046, forward strand.
TCTGGACACATCTATTGGCCCACCTTGTATTTTCAGTTTCGTTTGGTCCTAGCTAAAATTTTATATTAGGTCGAGCAAAAAGTTTTTATGCAGTTTTGAACCTGGCACATTCACAATTTCATTCAATAGTCTTTTTTTGAATTTCGAACACAGAATTTAAAGAAACAAAAGACAATTTGGAGCCTGTTTGTTGATATCAAACAATCGAATACTAAGAAAATTTGGTTTTATTGGTTTACTTGGATTTAATTCTTGAAAAAGTGATTGATATCTTTGGTTTTGCAATAAACATTACTTATTCTTAACATTAAGGTGAGGTTCTATCAATAATCTATGGATACTTCACCAGAAGTCGCCGCCCAAGCTGTGGCACTTATTCAGGCCGGACACAGCCAAAGAAACGTGAGTGCTCAACTTAATTTAAGTCGATCTGCGGTCCGAAATGTTTATCGGAGGTACCTAGAGACTGGCGGCTTTGTTCGTCGCCAAAGAAGGCCACGATCTCGGGTCACAACTGAAAGGCAGGATCGATTCATCGTGACGACCAGCTTGAGAAATCGTCACCTTACCTCCATTGAGATACAAAACCAACTTCGCGACTTCCACGGAGTATCTGTGAGCGCTCGAACTGTTCGGAGAAGGTTAAAAGAACGCGATATGGTACCACACAAGCCAGCTAATGGGCCCAAACTAACGCGAGCCCACCGAACAGCGCGCCGCAGTCATTTAAATTGGACACAGCAAGATTGGAGCCGTGTACTCTTTTCTGATGAGTCTAAAATTGTGTTACATGGCAATGATGGAAGGAAGAAGGTCTACCGACGTAAGGGAGAGCGTTTCGCACAATGCTGCTTTGAAGAGAGGGTTGCTTATGGCGGTGGCTCATGGACTGTCTGGGGCGGTATATCCGCGAGCGGCAAAACTCAACTTGAGGTTGTTACAGGACCACGGCTGCCAACATTAAATGCTGAAAGGTACATTCGTGAGTGCTTAGAACCTCACGTGATACCATACGCGGACTATGTGGGCCTAAATTTCCTTTTTATGCATAATAATGCAAGAGCCCATGCGGCCGGCATCGTCAGGGAATATCTTCGGGATGTGAACATCACAGTTATGGACTGGCCAGCCAGAAGCCCAGACATGCACCCCATTGAGCACATGTGGGACGAGCAAAAAAGACGTGTTAGGGCTCGTCAGCCAGTTGCCCAGACGATGCAGGAGTTGAAAACTGCCATAGAAGAGGAATGGGAGATGATCCCTCAAAATTTCATAGAGCGGTTGATAAACTCTATGCCTAATCGTATGAGAGCTGTGGTAGATGCCCATGGAGGCAACACGCGTTATTAAATTAAACCTTTATTTGATAAAACATGTTTTTTATTCAAAAATCAATTGCCTTTGACAAGGCGCTTATCCGACTTGTTAGGCGTAGCTCCATGTCGTATGGTATTCTGAAGTCAAATTTAAAACAATACGATCGAAAAAGATGGTAAAATGTATCAGGTTTAAAACTGTATCAACAGTTTTTGTTCAATCTAGCAATCATATTTCGGTAGGGGCCATCGAAACCTAAACTCTAAGGTGGGCCAATAGATGTGTCCAGAAGTGTATATTATTTTCGCTTCATGGTCTTGGCAGATGGATTTACAACGTTCTATGATTTAAGATTCACCCATACGTATGATAAGAATCATTTAGATCTTAAATAGGTATTGAGTTTTTTTATAGTCCATGAATTTAAAAAAATATATATTTTCAAAGCCAACCAGAAAAGTATCAATTTTCAATCTGCAGAGTTCATCGTTATAATAACACATACAGAATTTGATTTGTTAAATTAAATCACCCCCCAAATGGCAGTGATTTGTCAGATCGACCTATAACATTTCGAAATAGTAACTTACTGAGAATCAAATTAACTGAGCCGAACCCTACCCAACCGCTGGAAATATTATTTACAGCACTTTGTGACCTAAAGTAGTACTTAAGTCACGCTTTTCTGTGACTTAAGTAGTCCACTTTTACACAGAAAAGCTTGACTTAAATGCGGGTTTAGGTCACAGAGCTATAAAATAGTATAGGATACGTGTGACTTAAGTGGTCTAGCCGTGCAATAATGAACTACTTAAGTCACACGTATCATAATGTACTAGTACCATAACGAAGTATTTATGTGCGCTTTTATTAATTTGCTATATAAAACTTGCGATAAGGTCACCTATACCTACCTCGGCCGCTTTCACAATTTCTCAAAATAAACCAATAATTTCTAATGAACGAGCTTACACCAAGAAAAATGGTTACTCTGGCGTTATTCATGGTATAAAACACAGCGTTTATTAGTAAGAGGGTTGTATACAAAGTCAACAGATATAGTTTAAAAAGAAAAAAAAAAACATAAATTAGTTTTACAGGCGTGATGGGGTAATAGCGATAAAACAGAAAAATAAATATAAACTCATAATATCAATCCATACCCATACCGTCTGTGAAATTTCACCACCGAATTAAATTTTGCCTTGTAAAAAAATCTACAAAATAAACCAATATTTTAGATCCGACAAAATAAACAAAAAAAAAAAAAATAATAATAAAAAATCCGTAATAATTAAGGTTTGATACAACTATAGTTATAGCTTAGTACGTGTAATTTGAGAGCGGCCTTATTCTGACTCAGTCTACGCCTGCGCATGTTTCAACATAATTGACATTTCATTACAAGTCCCGCAGTCTCTCACTTCCCTTACAATCGTAAAAGCCTTCGGTTTGGCAGCGCATCTGTCAAAGGACGAAGTTCAGTACAAATTGCAGTATTGCCAAAATGAAAGAGAAGGGAATGCGGTTACAATTGAAAGCTATTGCGATCGTAAGTGATACTCAATTAGATTGTCGGTCATCTAAATATAACTACAAATCCGTTATACTTCGATGAATCAAAACATTATGAATAGGCGGAAGGATAATCCCTTTTAAAGTGTTTTTTTCATACTTCATGTTCTGCTCGACCAACAACCGTCTTAAGTTTTTAATTTTACTGTGTCCTTAAATGTGTTACAGCTGCCATCGGTTAAAACAAAATTATTCTTTAGTAAGCCCACGTTCACGCTGAGAGTTAAAATCCAACAGTGTTTTTCTTGACGCTCTGATGGATTTATAGAGGTATGAGAAACAAGGTGTCAAGTTCACTCATCCTCCATAGAAAAGGAAGGATCCTCCGACCAGACGGGTGTCGTGTCTGGTAGGCTACTGCCCGATGATGCATGTCGGGCCGTTGTATATATGCTAGTTGCGCGGTAAGCTCAGCTTGCGCGATGCAGGTTTTTGGGTGATGTCAGTATGACGCGTAGTTCGCATGTGGCGTTGTAGATGCCGCTACAGATTCTAAACGCTAGGCTCAACACCGAGAGTTGAAAATGCAGTGCCCGATAAAATATGGCCCCGATATTTTTACGTGGGTGCGAACGTCGGCTTATTGATTAAACATAATCTCAAAAAAAAAAAAAAAAAAACATTAGTTTTCGTTCAACAACTCGGATCCTTTGACGTTTTTAACATCTCCAAAACGGTTTTTTTTTTTAAATATAATAATATTATTTTATGTAGAATTATAATTATGATAAATATTCATACGCAGCAATTATATACAATTATTTTTATTTACAGTAAATACTATCAGGACCTACGTTTTGGTACTACGATCTGTTCGTCTAGGCACTAAGTATTTTGTTTGGAGACTTATTCCCATATTATAAAAGCCCGGTCAACTTAAAAAAAGCTTTTGTGATGGATTACGCAAATAATAATAAACTCTGTAAGGCTCCGCGTAGTCTTGACATTAAATTATACACCTTAACATAAGTGCCATAAAGAGCAAAATCGTCGTAGACATCAAACGGATCCTCTCGCGTCTACGTGTTTGCACTTTAAGACACTAATTATAAAGTGTATTATTCAATGTCATAAAAAATCCTCTGCTGTGCGTTCCTTTCGGTGTGTGCTGAGCAAGTATTCCCTCTCGTTGTAAGGGATAGATTCATGCAAGACCGTCACGGGCGAGTCGCGTCCGAGTCTGCTCGAAGGGTTAGGCAGAGGTGTACCTATAGGACACCCACATTTCATCAGATATATTTAGATCCTATGTTATAGGAGGCAAGCCTATTGCCTTCAACCGAGCACAGGTTTAGAGTCCGGGTTGTTACTGAGAAATTCCTGATGGGAAAACCTAAATACTGCCTGGGAATCGAGCCCAGGACCTCATGCTCAGAAGTAGCGCTTGCGACCACTAGAACAACGAAGCAGTCCAGCATGAACAGCTTGATATGAAATGTTCGTGAAAATTTAGATCCGTGGCTCGTCTGCGCCCGGCATGGTCTAGCATAAAACGTTCCTAAAACTGGCAGTATGAAGCAGGTACAGGTCTACGATTTACTTCTACCTCCGGCGTAGGTAACAATAAAAAAATAGCAGTATTTGCATACTGTACATCATTACAGATACCAGACGGGCAATACTCGTAATTTTAAGAACTTTCAAAGTGTGATCTCAGTCTCAACCTGTCAAATATACCTCGAATTTCCCTACGATTTTGACAAGTTTTTGACATTGATTGTCGCTGAGATGAGATTGCGACTAGATTTTGAACGTTTTTAATTACAAGAATTGGCCTTCTGTTCATAAAATAATAATCCGGTAAAAATAAAGTTGTATGGGCAAGTTCACTCGTTGATCGACCAATCAGAGTTTCTTACAAATAATATTGATTTTACAAACTTACAAACTATTCATAGCGCTCTTTGTCAAAACGTAACCTTAATTAATTAATAATCTCAAGCAGTTTAGAATTTAGGTGTGTCACGATTATGATCCTTTAAAAAAGGGGGATTAACACCAGCTCTTATAGCAGGGCAGAAGTTGAACTGCACTGCATTTTTGTACTAAATCATAGAACAAAAAAGCAGTGCAGTTCAACAGCGCTGGAGCTGGTGGTAAGCCCCCTTTTTAGGACTAACATAATCATATGTTTCGAACAATCGTCGGAAAGCTCGGTAGCCTTATTGCGTAACACACTTGCAATCGCAATCGCTTTGATTTGACAGTTAAACGATATGCATTGCCTCATTCATTCGTCGCGAATTCCGTTAGACTATCATGTTGTGACGTTAAGCAACAAAACTTGAAACAGACGGTGAATTATCAGAATAATTGATTGCCTTGTAAGACCCGACTACACGCAGCGACCTGTGCGCAAGTAGATGGTGCAAACGTTTCCGTAACCAACATGTCGTAACGTAACATGCTTGCTTGTGAAAGTAAGATTGAACGTGCAGCCGGGCCTTTGCGAGTGTGTCGCGTCAAGAAATATCCTTTCACTCCCTTCCACCTTTTAACACTATAATGTTTCATTTGTAATGTTGGTAGTACGCAGTCGGAAGAATAATGTATCTCATGCGATGTAAGGGCAAATAGAGCTAAAGGTAATCGACCTTTTCATTCCGTAACTATTATTACTACGTAATGTGATGTTCACTATCGTATGGGGTAGCATTACGATAGCTACCACAAGTGAGGTAGTTAAATGTACCTTCAGCGTACCTTATGGTGGGTACACACATGCGGAATGTAACATACGTTGAAATGAACATGCAACACGAAATGTATCCACAATAATAAGGCGAATTTCTTTCATATTGCATTGCATATACAGGGTAGGGATATCAACGCGTAATCTGTTACCATGGATTCAGTACATGATTCTGAAACCCCTAAAAATTTCTTCGTCGGTTATTGAAACATAAAATTTGTAGTTTCATAAAAAAATTGCAATACCGACGCGGTCAAAATGTATGGAACAGCAAATTTTTTTAACATGAAACAGAGCCTTGTTGTTTGATGCATTTCATATTGCGTTGCATATATTTTGACGGCATGTTTGTTTCAACGTATGTTATATTTCATGTTACGTCTCGCACATGTGTACTCACCATTAGATAGCCAGAACCGTTACCACCGTGTCGTCTGGCTAATATTTTACCGTGGTATGAGCTACTCCTATAAACTTCGCGCCAATACGAGAGAAAAGTGTGATGTTTCCATTAAAAGAGAGTTGTTCGTGAGTGGAGGAATGAGGTGGAACGTTCCTCTACTGAAAAAGGAATATCCTACGACTAGACAGGTAGTGTGTGGACCACTACCCAAAGGTTGTAGTTGGGAATCTGTAAATACAGGGTTAAATTAAATTAGCTAGCGAAACTCGACAAACGTGATGGGTATTGATATCTAAACATAATAAAACAAAAAACAAATGATTTTGATGATGTTTTAGAGTGTGAACGTGAAGTATTAGTTGACGTAATTTTTTTTTTTGCTATACCATGTTTAGATATCGATACCCAACACGCCTGCGGAGTTCTGCTAGCTAATTTAATTTAACCCTGTATACCATTCACGCGGTACACACGCCTCGGATGCAGGGTTGTGTGACGTCAGTGGTGTAAGGCTCGTAGTCAGCTGGGCGGCCGATGTCCGGCCGCGGTGGTGCGCTGTTCACACGGAGGTGCCGTGCGCGCGCTCGGTGTCGAGCGTGACGTCCTCGGGCGACGCCAGGTCGGCGCGCAGGCGCACGCCGCGCCCGGTCAGCGTCCAGCGACACGCCGCGCCCGCGCCGCCCGCGCCCAGCGCGCCGCCGCTGCCCAGCCTGACACACATCACTCTAATTCAAACTACATCGAAAGATTCCCCCTTAAGTCAAATAACAGAAACGATTTTTCATAATTCTACCCTTGTGAAGGTGAAAAGAGAGGGTACAGTTTATATGAACTGTCTAATTCCATTGATTTACAAACTTGAAACTAAGCTCAAATATTATTATAAAGAATAATAATTTAAATATATATTTATTGCGTAATTGTGTACATCATTTCTTATTTCAAACACAAAATTTTTAGGCTCAGGGACCTTAAAAAGGCCACTTTAAGCAATTCCTCTAAATTGGTTCACTTCCCGAATTCAGCGGCTAATTTGTAAGAAACGTAAGAAAATTTGAATTTCTCGGGTTATCCTAGCACTTTTGCCTTTAACTACGACATAATATCGTTATTATGTCGTAGTTAAAGGCAAAAGTATAAATTATTATTTCGTCATAATAATTTATTTAACTCTCACAACAACAAAAAAACTGAAACTGAAAAAACTGCCATAGGCTGGTGTACCTGCACAGCGACTCGTCGGGCGGGCTGGACGCGGGCTGCGCGGGCGCGTCGTCGTCGTCGGGGGAGCCCTCACTGGCCGAGCTGGAGCCCGCCGAGCTGCCGCCGCCGCGGTACCGCTCCACCTCGTCTACATTTTACACGCATACATAAATAGATTTTACATACACACATACGCCTTCTGCCTATGAGGGTAGACATAAACATAACATTATTGACGTTACCGCGTTATTAATACCAGGTTCATGTGACTCAGGTTTATTACATTCTATTATTATCGTACTATCGTCCGTGAGCAAAGGGTGTTATTGGGAAGTCTATAGCTTTGAGCAGGTCGTTAATATAAATTAGGAACAGTAGAGGACCCAATACACTGCCCTGTGGTACACCAAAGTATACTGTGCGTTCTTTAGACAGGTATGTTACTTCTTCTTTAGTCTTTAAGTTTGAGTTTGTTATAGAGGTAAATTGTTTTCTTTTTGAAAGGTAAGTGCTAAATAAGTCCAGAACGTTACCATTGTCAAGTTTGTTTCTTAAGATACATGGTCAACGCAATCAAAAGCTTGCGTCATATCACAGTACACACACACACAGACAGGTGTCTTATTATCAATATTAGTCATAATTTTATTTAAAAAGTCATAAATAGCCAATTTCTTTTGGAAACCTTTTTGTTTGTTGCAGAGAATCTTTTGTTTTTCTAAGTATGTGTAAAGCTCATTATAAATATATTTCTCGAATATTTTTGAAAAATTGGCAAAAGCGCAATAGGTCTAAAAATCGGTATTTGTTGCTTATTACCTTTTTTAAATATAGGTTTCACTATGGAAACCTTAAGACGGTCCGGATTAAGAATATGACTTAAATGTTTAGAAGAGAACCTTTGTATATGTGCAATAATAACAGCCGCGCCAGCGCGAAGAGAACAGTTGGTATTTTTATTATCAATCGTATTATAACATTACCTCGTTTGTCATCGCAGTCGGGCGCGTCCTCCAGACTCCTTAGGATTTCGGCGCACAGTTCCGAGTCGAGAGGCACCGGGTTGTCAGACTCCCTGCAAGTTACAAAGTTAGATTAAATTTCTGTTTGGCTGACCGGTTCGAATTTCGGCCATGGCGGCCAGTCTCAGTGGAGACTAGCCACCGATGCGGAAGATATTATAGTGCACAAGTGTTTGCGGAGACACAGGTACATTCTCTGTTCCCTAACTCTCACAGACCGATGGGACGACAATCCGTCACGACTAGAGAGAGACCAGGCTCGGAACCAACGGCTAGCCGGAGCGGGCCCGCTGCGCGAGGTCGACGTACCGGTTGTGCAGCACCAGCGCCACGGCGGCCGGCGGCGGCACGGGCGGCTGCGGCGGCGCGCGCGGGCTGAAGGCGCTCGGCTCCAGCGTCGGCGCCGACACGCGCGGCAGCGCACTGCCGCCCCACTCGCACCACACGCCCGATGCTGCAACACGACAGGTTCACAGGTCAGATGAAAAAACTCCAATTGAGACTCACAACCTAGATTCGTGGTTATTATAAGTCTTGAGCAAGCGTGGTGATTGCTCGGCCAGCACGTCGGGCGGGCCCGCATCACGTCCGCACGCGCCGCCCACGCGCGCTCCGCCGCGCTACATGTGTGTACTCACGCGTGGCGGCGCCCCAGTCGTCGCGCTCGGCCAGCACGTCGGGCGGGGCCGCATCACGTCCGCATCGCGCCGCCCACGCGCGTTCCGCCTCTCCGCGCTCTAACGGCAGTCGCGCTTCGTCCGCTTCCAACGCCACCAACACTTCCGAGTCGAACACCTGTACCAAACACCTTATTTATTACTAGCGACGCGCAGGAGGCAGGAGGAGGGGGCAAGTGAGGAGGGATGCTCCCTCTCCCCTGGCATCACTTCCATGAAAAGGTACCGCACCGTTCTTGAGTTGTTTGAGTTCGCTCGCTATGCTCGCTCACTAGACCCCGCCATCCCCTTCGAACCTAACCTGTCCGAGTCACAGTACCCCAAGTCTCGAGCTCGCTTCGCTCGCTCTTGCAGCCTAAGTTCTCCCAGTAATGACTTTTGTACACACATACGATCAGTGGGGGGTACACTAAGTTTCTTCTAAGCAGAATTTCTAGGTTGATATCAAAACAAATGAAACATTCATAAAAAAGAAAATACGTTTCGTTTTATCGATTGTGCACGACATTTTACACCACGGACAATATATTAGTACAGATTTGGTTGTCTAACGCGTATTTTAACGTTTCGTTTTCACTTTTAATCTGATCTGAGGGTAATTTTTTTTTATTATTAAATTTTAGAAAAATATACATTACTTTTTAATATAAGCGTTATAATCGGGGACCCAACCCCTACCAGATTTAATCCCCTTTACCCCCCAACTCCTATCAAACGATACTAGATCCAACCCCTTAGTGCTCACTTTGAGGTATAGCTATTCATACACTTTCGTCAATACATACATTTTACAAGAAACATCTTTTTAGGCTGTAAAGAAACCATTTTTTTATCTTTTTTTTTATTAGCCTGCGCTGTCCCACTTCTAGGCAAAGGCCTCTCTCCACTCCTTCCATCTTTCGCGAGCCCGCGCGTCCTCGTTCCAGTTTTGACAGAACCTATCCAGCTCGTCCCGCCATCTCCTACGTGGTCTTCCGCGACCCCGCCTCGCTGTCTCAGGGCACCAATTGTGCTATTTAAGCCCACAGTTTGTTGACCTGCGGCAGACATGTCCTGCCCAATCCCATTTAAGTTGGGCAGCCTTTTGAGCCACGTCAGCTATCTTTGTTGGAGCGCAGTATTGTGTTTCGAACACGATCCGTTAACTTAACGCCTAGTATACTGCGCAGACTTCGTTGGCAGACCTTGAGTTTGGACTTCTGGATGTGATAGGAAACCATAGCAACGAAAAAAAAAAAAAAAAAAAACAAGAGGTCAAATTAGGGTCGCTATATAATCATGTAATGAGTCAGACTTTCGACCACTAGTTTTATTACTCATGTCGAATAATACGACTCACCACATTTACACTCTGTCAGTTGTTTGTTGGTTGTGTACTGTAAAGGTTGTCCACTAAAGTCGACCTTATGCAGGCTGGCTATAATTTAGCGCGGGTTCTATTCGAACATTCAAGCAAGTTTAGAACGGGGTTTCAAATATTTTATTAGGTTTTTTTGTTTAGGAAAAGACAGTGCTAGTTTAGTCGGTAATATGTAAAGTCGTTTAGTCAATATAAACTTAAACCTTGCTTTCTAAGGCGCGTGCGGTGCGATACGCCAACCATGCCGAACTGAACGGGAGGTTTGAGGCGCACGCGTCTTTTGATTATTCATAAAAGCCGCGCGCCGTCCGCTTCAATAACAGTAAATATTGCGTAAAAGCCAATATTTATTATGTGTCAAGTTTTTTTTATATAATATACTTAGGTAATTATTTTTTTCGTTTTTACGGCTTCTTTACCACAAGAAGTGTATCTCTTAAATTTCTAAATATTTCGTGTATGAATAAATAGACCTTTGTATAAGTAACTCTTGTTAAATCTCATGCTTCTAGACCCAGCGGGTGTAGGCTGTGCGTTGTAGTCAGTGAATGAATGAATTTAAGAGGTTTATTAATTAGATATGATGCGTGAGGCACTGTGGCGTACCTCGACGAGCGTGTTGGCCGCGAGCGCGTGCCAGTCGGCCACGTCCAGGCCGCGCGCCGCCCACCAGTCGTCCGCACGCGCCGCCCCGCCGCACGCGCGCGCCAGCTCCTGCGCGCACGCCTGCACCGCGCGCTGCACGACACACGAACACAAATATAACATGTAATTGTATTTAAAACGGATCATTTTTAACCACGACTGGACGGAGAAGGTGTATGCGTTTAGGGCAGGAGTCACCTCCGCGGCGGATCGCGGTCCGGATCCGGGTAACCGACATCTATAATCGCACAGACAAAACCTTCGGTCTCCCACGGACACCAAACTCACTCTTCGGACGCCAAAGGTCTACATCAGGTCCATGCAGGACCCGGAAAAAGCTTTCGTGAAGCTCTTTGCCTTGCCATACTTCCCTACGATCGTTATTATCAAGTACTGCAGGTTTGCGTCAGTTTTCTTTCGCCAAGGAAAGTGCTTGTCTATTGCGACCACATCTCGGTGCAGCCCCGCGTCAGTTTGAAGGAAATATTTCCGCGGTTGTGGAGGGTTTTAGCAATTAAGAAACCTTGAGCCTCATACTTTCGCGGGATGAACGATCTCATCACCGACATTTATTCTATAAGAGCTAGCGCAGGTTTATTAACTACGCGGATTACTGTAACTACGGCAGACTATTCAGTGCAGTTTGGTAAAGAATGTGGGAACCCTAATTGTGCAAGCCCGACTCGCTCTTAGCCGGTTTTATCATCATCATCATTTCAGAATCGAAAAACTACTGACGTAAGTATTTCTGAAAATAGCATTTTTATCGATATCCAAACCTATATAGTCACATCTCTTACTTAACTTCACCTTTTTTCATTTTAAGGTTATAAACCCAAGCTTTTTAAAACCCACTGCCAGTAAATGTCATATTAAAGTCAAACATGTTTTAACACCATAAAGTCGAACCCCGTCGCCATCGTGTTCATGTCGGCCGTCACGTGGCGGCCACCGCTGTCCTAAGAAACCCAAGCGTAGGCAGCCATAGAATAAACAAGGGCCGCACCCTGAGGTCGTGTGAGCTGAGCCGCACGCGCGCGCGCGCCGCGTCGCCCAGCCCCAGCGCCAGCTCGCGGCGCCGCGCGCCCGCCTTCTCCCGCAGCGACGCCGTCAGCGAGCTGCACTCCTTCTCCAGCTGCTTGTAGGCGCCCGTCTGTGCACACGCAGACTACTACGTCAGAATACAACGTATTGAGGCGAAAGTGCCGGGGTAACTTTTTTTAGCAATTTACTAATCGGGGTCAGGTTGTATGTCGATCTAAATGTGATTAGCGACCGCAAAAATTTGTATTTACAAAATAAAATCATTAGAATCATCTCTAAGTTAGAATTGGTCCCAAATATCATGAAATAGTCATTCAATAAGGTAATCTGGACTTTAGAGAGTTGTGCAAAAAATACTTGTAATGTTGTATACTACGTGCAGGAAAATTGCATCGTGTAGGTAATCGGGGCTTTAGAAATCGTACCTGAAATGCTCTTTGGAGGACTAACCTTAGCGATCTGCACAGAGAAGGGTCCGAAGCAAGCGTGCACAAAGTGCTCGTAGTCGCGCAGCGGACGCTCGATGGCGTGCTCGCGCTCGTCGAGCCAGCCAGCCAGCGCGTCCAGCTCCGCGCGCGCCATCACCGCCGCCAATGCCTGCCCGCTCCTGCATCAGGGACACAGTACACATATTTTTATTTATTAAGTTCTTCAATAATGAGGTCACTATTGCTAAACTCAATAGTTTAGCAATAGTGACCTCATTATTGAAGAACTTTGAAATAATTTTTGAACTTTTTTTAAATTGAAATAATTGCTATTATTTCAATTAAACAATTGTTTTTTGAAGTGTTTGTTATCCGTGGAGGTAGAACGGCTTTGTCAACCATCCATGACCGTTGCTTGGCTAAGCCAGCCAGATCCCTGTACACTGCACAGTACTCACGTGATCTGGTAGTACGTAGTAGCGTGCAGGCCGGGCCCGCGCACGCGCCGGCAGAAGGCGGAGTCGTGCGCGGGCACGCGGGCCCCCCGGGCCAGCACGCCGCGCCAGGCCGCCGCCTCCCACGCGCCGCGCAGGGCCCACCACGACACTCCGCCTGTACAACAACAGGGTCAGCTAAAGATCTAATCACGGGTATACATTTGGAAAATATCTTTGATATATAGAAGAAAATGCCTTGAACATTATCTGACCGATATTTATGCTGCACAAAGTGATTTTAAATATTTATGCTGCCAGTGCGATGGAATCAGATATTATTGTCGAATTATCCGTCTTTAGGTGTGGGGTTAAAACAAACGCCTTGTCAATGTCATTTCGTCGCCAAAATATTCTTGTAAAATTAAATTATTATTAACTATGTAAAATTTCGGGGGAAACTGTTCGGGACACAAGCCTGATTTTGAATAAGGTTAAAATAGTGCACGCAACAAAGGTCAGTTTACAAATCCAAGATGCCAGATGTTAAATTACCTAGTTATTCTTTACGGGAATAGAAGCCAAAAAAAATCCTTTGGAATGTGTTTCAAATGATAAATGTAAAATAGCGACCGGAGTATGCAACAAAATATCTGTTACCTGAGTTTATGCTTATGTGTTTATTATTCGAGCGTCTGGCACTCCTGGGGTGAAGATGAAAATCAGCGTCAAGTACTCTGACGTTATCTGATGGCCAATTCTCGTAATTTAAAATGTTCAAAATTCTTAGGGAAATTAGAAGTATTTTTGACAGATTGAGACTGAGATCAGACTGTGAACGTTCTTAAAATTACGAGAATTGCCCCTCTGACATTATGCTAAGCTGGGGCTCATTCGGCATTATAAGCATTGTTTTCTTTTTTTTTTTATAGTTTCAAGGTGATTTTTGTTGGAATGGCAATGATGTTTGTCCGCCGCCTGGCCCCGCTACCTATGAGCAGCAGCGCGGCGCCGAGCGGGCACAGCAGCAGCGCGCACAGCGCTGCGGCGGCCGCCTGCAGCGCGCCCAGCACGCCGCAGCGCCACAGCACCGCCTCCAGCAGCGCCAGCCATCTGCACACACCACACTCTCACTCGAAGCGTTCACAGATACTTACGTCCTCGAGATTTATAGCACGTCTATTTAGTCACATAAAACCATTTGTGGTTGATTTTTAAATAAATGGAGTAGAACCTTAATATACACCAAAAAGAGGAAAGGACCCAAAATTGAGCCTTGTGGAACACCCCCATTTTTAATTTCATACCCCGTGAATTAACATCATTTAATAGAACTTTTTGCTGATATAATTCGAATTATAATTTTACTAAGCTTAGCGCTAATTTGCCTAGTTCGTAATATTCAATTTTCTGGAGTAATATCGTGATTTATGCAATCAAAAGCCTTAGACAGATCGCTGAAGATACCATCATCTTGAGCTTCCCACGCGTTAGAAATGTGTTTTTAAAAAGGTTGCACCGGCGTCAGCCGTACAGCGTCCCTTGATGAATCCATCCATCCGTTGACCGTGAAAGATGTTATTCGTGTTAAAATGAGTAAACATTTGATTAAGCATACCTTTTCAAAATCCCTGCTGAAAACCGGCAACACAGACAGGGGTATTTAATTACTACTTTCTTTACTTTCCCCGGAAGTAGTATTACTTTACTGTATTTCAATAGAACCGGGAAGACTCCTTGATCCAAACGCAAATTAAATATTAAGGCTAAGTATGGCGCTATGGTCTCAATAATGGACTAACATTTCAGCAGTCGTATTATAAACTAAGGACCGCTTGCACCACAGCTAGCACTAAATGCGTTTAGCGCTAAACGTATTAAAAACGTCGATCTATTTCTATCAATTGTTTGAAGATTACAGAGACGGATAGATGTTTTAAATTCGTCAAGCTGTTTGATGAGCATAATTTTATTACTACAAACAAAAAGTGATCAGTCTTTTAAACAATAACAGTACGTGTTGGGAATCGAACCCAACACCAAGCACGCGGGCCTCGTGAGCAGGCAGTGTGATCAATGAGTAATCAGGTCGACGAGGCGAGGCGCAGCGGCGACACGCTTGGCCTGGCGACCACTCGTTTAAACTATATTATTATGGCAAATAAAGTATATTTTTATGGTAAAAGAAACTCTATAGTTACTTTAGTTTCTGCCACCGACTTCCGAAATTAAAGTTATTTTATACTTTGTAGTGGGTTTTTGAGGTCGGTTTTTTTTAAGCCTTTGTTTTTTTTATTTCCTACTAATATTATAAAGGTGAAATAATTATAATAACTAACCTGTTCAGATGATCAGGATCCGGGCAGTCAATGTCATACAGCAGCGCGTTCGTGACGTGCGTGGCCAGCGCCAGCGGCGGCGCCCACAGCGGCGCCAGCAGCGCGGCGGCGGCGCACAGCGCGCACGCCAGCAGCACCAGCAGCGGCAGGCCCAGCAGCAGCAGCAGCGAGCCCGCGCCGCCCAGCACGCCGTACGTCCACACGCGGTGCGCCAGGCGGCTGAGGCCCTTGCCGAGCAGGCCTGGCAGACGAGGGAACTAAACTATTTATGACACCCAGGTTAGGGCAAAACTACGTAACAGAATGGTATCTCAGCAAAGGAAAAGAGGAAGACTGTTTTAAAGATTAGAAGACGACTTGAAAGCGACCGCTATTTTTGAGGCCTATGCTAAAGAGCAAGCAATCTGGAGATTTCTGATGTCTAAACCTTTAACTAAAATAAATTGTTAAACTAGTTTAAAGGGTGCTCTAATAAAGGCTATTTAAAATTGAAATTGAAAGCGAAACAAAAACGATGACTTCTGTAAAGATGATAGATTGCGGTCGATCGATGACATCGCTACGCCCCGCGGTTTCGCCCGCATAGTTTTCCAAAGAAAACGAGCATTATTTGGTACATGCGCACGCACACAGATTACTAATACCCGGCGGCGCGAGATTCGTTGCCCGGAATGTTACCACATCATCATTGTATTGTCATGTCTCACCATCTTTTTTTAATTTATGTTTACTTTATTTGATTTCATGTTTTGATTGTTGTTTGTCTCGAATCATATTATGTTGCAATGGTTTATTTTATTTCTTGTCTTGAGTGTTGTTTTTATTTATTTGAGTATAATTGCATGCTACACTGGTTGACGTCATCACGTTAACGCCAGCTGCCGCAGAAAACCAGCGCTGGGGCTCTGTCTCGTATAGAGTCTTAGCATTATGCTGAGCGATGGCCGTTTTGCGTGAAGGTGACGCATGCTTACCCCCAACTTGTTACTTTTTTTTTGTGTTTATGTTCTTTTTATGCGTCATGTTTGCCGCAAATAAACGTATTTTCTTTCTTTCTTTCTTTCTTTTTTTACATAAATAATCCTATCTGATTGGAGAATAAATTAGCTTTCTATCAGTGAATGTCTTTTTTTTATAATCGGATAAATATTTCCAGATATTACCCTTTAAATATTAAGGTGGTGATCAGGAGTCACAATTTGAGGCTGAACGACCGTTTATTTATTTAAATGAAGATTTTTATGTATGTGAGAGTTTATTTATTAAAATGAATCGTCACCTGTATCGGGCTCGGTCTCGAAGCGTGTTCTCTCTTTAGACACGTGTCGCCACAGCGTCAGTAGACGCGACCACATCGTTTGCGTTTCACTGCTACGTTTCGGGAATAGGGTTCCGTTCACCTGATACAAAGAAATAGTAATTACAATTTCATTTTAATCAATCATATTAATAGGGGTTGATATCTGCACTGCCGAATTAGGTCTAAAGGCGCATGCTCACCGGGAGCATTCGTGTTTCGCATTTTTAAGATATTATAATACCTGCGACAACTCGTAGTCGGGCACGAAGGGTTTGATACAGAGCAGCGTGCGCAGCGACAGCGGCGAGCACCACGGCACCAGCACGCCCAGCACGAACATTATGTTCCAGCACCAGCACCACGTCCTGCGCGGGGTACATACAAATGTCACTTAAATGGAAATCGTTGCCATTTTATAAATATTATGTTTATATAAACATTTAGAATTAGATATTGTATATTATACATATATGTATATATATATATCTTATCGTATGCTGCATCGGTTGACGTCATCACGGCCACGTCAGCTGTCGCTGAAAACCAGGGGGTCTACTCCGAAGTGGTATCGGCCGAATGTTCGGCCGTTTCCTGCTACGAAGTTACTATTTGGTTCGGTCGGTCCCGATCCTACACTCCTACACTCTTTCGAATATTGACTATGGTCCCGACCCAACTGAGCCGATCCGAACTTTTTTCGCATTTTTCAATAATATTCGGTTCGGCCATGTGTCGGTCCGATCCGATCATTCGCACTTTGCACTTCGTACTAGACCCCCAGCACTGGGACTGTCTCGCATAGGGTCTTAGCATTATGCTTAGCGATGGCCGTTTTGCGTGGATATGACGCATATTTTCACCCAACTTGTTCATTTTTTGTGTTCTTTTTCTGCTTTTTGTTTACCGCAAATTAACGTATTTTCTTTATATGTAAGACAGGTTCAAAACTTTAGGTTTATCGAACAGTGGAACTCATAGTGGAGTTTTAACCGATTTCGTACGATGAGCTGATAATTCAATAATAACGGGTATAAAAAGACGCTTAACGAAGCCGAGTCTTCGGCGTCACTTATGCCGCCCGTCGTTGTAATCATTTCTTTTGTTCTGGACCTTACCTGGGAGCCTTCTGGTTACGGAGATATTGAAGGTCAAAGTTCCAACGCTTTTTGATGTTTTTTTTCGAAGCCAGTTTTAAATGTTGTAACTGAACTTTTAAATACTCCGACGAAAAATAAAAGTCGTTTCCCAGCAATAATTATTGATCAATCTTACTTAGTTATAACTACAGAATGCGCAGATAATGACAATGTGATGGGTCTTCATGGCCCTGCCTGCATGTATTGCATTATTTACGTCGTTGAGCAGACGCATTTTCCAAACATACGAAGTAATGGATTTTGCTGTATTGTTACAGTGGAAGGGACTGCATATCTGTACCTGTGCGCTAGATTGAGCAGTCTCCAGGCCGGCCACCTGGTGGTGGTGGTCCGGTTGGTCTCGCGCTGCACCAGGAACACGGGCTGCGACGGGTCGGAGCGCGGCGTCACGATGTTGGTGGCGCGCGCCGACAGCACGGTGGGCACGCGCTCGCGCCGGCCGCGGAAGTGGCGCACCACGGCCCAGTGCGCCGGCCGCCAGATGCGCCGCGACCACGTGAACGAGCGCGTCGGGGACACGGCGCTGCGGAGCTCCTGGTTGCATGAAACCACGATAAGGTGTCATTGATTAAAAAAAATACAACTATTTAGCATGAGGTACCAAAGGAGATCAGCCATATTGGGCCCAAAATCCAGAATACCAGTATCCGTGTTAGCGATTTTCAGCAAGGTGTTTGAAAAGGTGATGCTGAACCAAATGCTCAATTATTTTAACACCAATATAATATTACACGACCAACAGAATGGCTTCACCAAGGAACGTTGTTCGACTAACGCCGGTGTCATATTATTAAAACACATATTTGCGGCGTGGGAAGAGGCCCAAGACGCCATAAGAATTTTTTGTGACCTCTCCAAGGCTTTCGATAGCGTCGACCATGAAACCTTACTCTTAAAACTTGAGCATTATGGACTTGGAAAACTTGCGCTCAGTTTAGTAACATCTTATTTACAACAGCAAGTTCAAATAAATGGTGTCAATTCACTCGGTTTAGAAGTAAAAATGTGTGGGTGTACCACAAGGCTCGATATCAGGTCCTTTCCTCTTTTTGGTATATATTAAAGATCTACCCCATTTGTTAAAAACTCAACCACAAGTGGTGTTACTTGCTGACGATACTTCCTTGATTTTTTAAATTAATAGACGTGTATCAAATCTTGACGACGTAAATAACGCCCTAGTGCAGATCCAAATTTGGTTCACTGCTAATAATTTAGTATTAATAGGAAAAAAAAGAGGTGCATAAGATTTTCTTTACCAAATGTCAAGAGTATTAAAGATTTTTGAACTTCATAAAACCGCTGAAGGAATGGTCGTAGAAATTCGGCGCAATGGTAAAAAATGATAAGAGGAGGACTTCCCCGACCAGGGTGACACATTTTTTTTCTCTGGCTGAAAACGTGACTGGTCTCCTTTAACTTTGATGAGGGGAAGACGGCATCCAAAAATTAGAATTCCACCGAAATTCCTAATATTTATCCCTGTTTTAAGAAAAAAACATACCTTCATAAGCAATGGTTCTCGATCCCTAAGAAAAGCCAGATCTCTAAGGAGGAAGTATCGGTGCTGATGCAACTTGTGCGCTTGCATCGCTGCAGCGGCGTCCTCCATGGGCGTCCAGCGCAACTCGTTCTTGAGCCGCAGCGCTGCAGCCGCTAGCTTCTCCTTGCGCCACGCGTCCGCTCGAGAGAGGATGGGGTGTGTCGCGCATATTCGTGCTTCGGCAGTCGCTAAACTTGCTTCTAATTTTCTGCGGACGCCTTCTTCAGCTCTGTGAATATAAAATATTTATATATTTATAGATTTTTTCATCTTTTACGCACTTATTTATATTGAGTTTTTTTTTTTAAATAAACGCAACGTATTAAATTTAGTATTTTTTTACAGAATCGCATGAGCTAGCTCCAAGAGTTCCGCAGATCGAAATCAGTCGAGCGATTCTGTAAAAATTACTGAGCTAATATGTTGAGTTTCATAAAAAGAAAAACAATATATTGGTGGAAGTTGGAAGAAGTGAACCATTGTTTTCTTTTGTTCTATGATTCGCGTTCGAACGAACACGTATTTACAGAACTATAATCATTTAAATGATCTATTCAAGTTTGGCGGTGCTTCCGCCAAGTGTGGCACCTGCTGACGATGGCGGAGGCCCGCAGCTGCGCGGCCAGCAGCGCGGGCACGCCGGGCCCCAGCGCCGCCAGCGGCTCGCTGCCCAGCACGGCCGCGCACACGCGCGATACGTACTCGCGCATCGCTGCCTCCCGCACCTCCTACACACACGACTAATCAGAAATACGTAACACAATATTATCATCATCCTCTGCCTGCCTTTTCCCAACTATGTTGAGGTCGGCTTCCAGTGTAACCGGTTACAGCTGAATACCAGTATTTTACACGGAGCGACTGCCTGTCTGTCCTCCACGACCCTGTTATTGGGTAATACGATACCCCTTGGTAAGACTGGTTGTCAGACTCTCGGGCTTCTGACGACCAGTATCGACTATCAAAGATCCACGAACGCCAGCCGACACCAACAGTTGAACGTGCTTTACGAGACAAGGAGAGGCCTTCGTATGTAAAGATTGTCACCCATCCACGGACCAACCACGGCAAGCGTAGCTTAACCTGATCGATGGACCCATGCGGCTGCTATAATTAGCCACAAACCCCTAGTATTCTACTCTAGATTTTCGGGCCAAATACTGTGGCATAATAAGTTTATA
Source organism: Apamea monoglypha (assembly GCA_911387795.2). Taxonomy (NCBI): domain Eukaryota; kingdom Metazoa; phylum Arthropoda; class Insecta; order Lepidoptera; family Noctuidae; genus Apamea; species Apamea monoglypha. The sequence goes on from OU426922.1 coordinate 17,197,366, forward strand.
GCTTAAACTCATTTACGTTATGTTTACCTTATACAAAACTGAGTAGATATTATCGATGCAATATTTCGAAGCGATACGATATCAGCACCTATCTCATTGAAGTGTATCGATGCAAATTATGGAGATAACTCATCGGAAACTATTGTTTTTTTATGTTACTAGGCGGCAAACAATGAGCCGGCCCTTCTGAAGGTTTATGGTCACCGCAAACTATGGACATCTGCAGTACCAGAGGAATTTTAGGCACATTGGCATCAAATATAATAATAATAGTCCTCCAGATCGTAATTCGGCATGAATGTTAACTTACTGAATGAATTTCATTAAGTAGAAAAGTAAAGTTTTATTTTCGAGTTTACTAGACAACGGATAAGAAGGCCTTTGTCTTGCAGAGGGACAACACAAGGCTGACTTATTTTTTTATCAAGTAGAAGATGTATGACCTGCTCGATGTCCTTCATAGGCATCTTCTGGCTAGCGAGCTGTGCGGCGCGGCGCTCCCTGAAGTGCAGGAACCAGCCGCGCGCTTCGCGCTCCAGTATTCCCTGCAGGGTCGACGCCGCGCGTCGGACCAGCTCGCGGCGGTACAGCCGGAGGTCCACCTAGATAATAGGTACATAAATAAATAATGTTTTTCAATTTGCAGGCCTTAAATTGATCATAATATGACGACCGTGACCAAAATGTATTTGCAAAATTATAATTATTAAAATCATCATTACAACTCTCTCAGGCTGTTGTATTAAGTTTGGCGAGTTACCATGTTTGTATATCTTACCAATTTTTATGAATTACTAAATCGTTCGTGTCAGTGGTGTTATTTTTCTACATAGATAGGCTCACGTTTGTTTGAAAGCCGGGCTTTTGGGCATCTAGGGGTACTATATACACCCTGTATAGCACTACAAGGTTCTTTTAGCGCATGGTCAAAATCGGAACTGACGCCGCCATCTTGTTTTTTTAATTCATTTCACAAATGTTTAACAACAGCGCTTTCATGTCATCGTGTTTCGATCGCCAAAAGATATTTGTAGCACTATGTTCCTATGTGCTCCTGGTACAGTGATGTGGTACCTGTGTGCGCTGCGGAGTGGTGTAGAGGCAGGGCACGGGCGGCGCGGGGCGGGGCGGCTCGCGCGCGTCAGTCTTCTCGGCGGCCGCGCGGCGCATCGCACGCGTCACCCACGCCGCTAGTGCTGTTATGTCCTCCTGGTGCTCCGGCTTGAAGGGCAATACAAAATTGACATCATTTCTTAATAATGAACATGATTATTGAAGTTGAAATAGCTTTTGTAATCCCCGAAGAGTTAGGCAGAGGTTTTATCTATAGTAAGTAAACCCACCTTTCGCCAGTTAATTTAAGTTCCATTTAAATGGGGGGCTTATTGCCATCAACCGGGAACAAATTCAGACTCCGGACTGCTGCTGAGAAATTCCTGATGGAAAAACTCAATATCACTTTGCCCGACCTGGGTATTGAACCCAGGACCTCAAGCTCAGCAGTAGCACCTGCGACCACTAGCATTCACGACGAAGTGTTCACCCTGTCTAAAAATCAAGATAAATTTAACTGTTAATATTTCGTACCTTGCATATCAGCTCTGCTACTAAGTAACGAGACCTCTCTTCTCTTATCTTCTTGTCCAGGTCACGAGCTTCCAGAGAAGGCATACCAAAAGCCAGGTCCAGAAGTCTAAAATAACAGTTAATATTAATCAACGGTTTATATTTGCTGGATCTGAATAAAGAGATAAATTGATAGTTTGGTCACAGCAAAAAGAGATAATACTTCGTTTAGAAAAATCGCGCTCTGAAATCGTTCAAAATAGTCCACAGCTTTAGGGTCAATCAACTCAGCCTATCGCAATCCACTGCTGGACATGGGGCTCTCCAAAGCTGCGCCAAAACTCCCTGTCCTTCGCCTTCCGCGTCCAGTATGCTCCAGCCACATTTTTAAGGTCCAACGACCTTCAGCTTTATGGCATGGCATGGCTTCAGGGCATATGATATGTCAATTTTCCTTCGAAACAAAGTATTATTTCCTTTTCTGCTGTTACTAAGAATTTTTTTCTCTTTTACTATCGATTACCTATGCAGCCCTTGCAGCAAAGACTTGGCCCCAGCGATGACAGACAGCGGCTCATCTCGCAGCAGCCTGTCCCTTGCCACGACGACGATAAGAGCAAGCGCTCGCGCCACGTGGCAGTACAATTCCTCACGCGCGCGCGCACGGCCGCGCTGCAACCAGCCCGCCACGCGCCACACGTGGGTCTGGCCAGGGAAGTGGCGGGAGGGGACCTCGAACTCTCTGTGCAGATACATTAGATTTTTGAGGTCATCATCATCTGCTTAGCCTTTCCCCGACTATGATGGGGTCGGCTTCCAGTCTAACCGGAAGCAGCGGAATACCATTAACATGGTAACCTGGCATTATTAGATTGATCAGAGTAGTGTGGAGGGAGGATCTATGCTCAACAATGGGACCGTAAAAGAACCATCAGAATTATTGGCATTTGTATTTAGGGCGTTTGAATGCTTAAAGACTGGCTTAAGATTTTAACTTATTGAACTGTTGTTAGAATGACATTGAAGAGTTAATTTAATTTTGTATGCCAAAAGTTGGAGATCAATGAAGTTCAGAAAGAAAAAAAGAGTTGTTAATTAAAACAAGAACAGCTGTCGTAGGTTATACATGCTGCTGTCTGTGATTCTTAGAGCCGTCCAAAAACGGTAGGTCAAAAATAATCGATAGGTTATCGCATTGCTAAGATAACCTAAACTGAAGTAATTTATTCTAAGGTGATACAACAGTTCCATAAACCAAAATCGCTCACAATCACACATCACCCAGTCACATTGGACGAGCCATATCTAAAACAAGAATAATATTTTATGTATACAATAGAACCTTTTTAAATCGTCGTCTCGTGACGTCAACGAATTGATTTTTCATAGACATATTGTTGTAGAGTTGCGTCGACAATACAAAAGAGGCTAGGTTTGAAAAGGTTCCAGTGTACATTCAGAAATACAATTCACTTGGAATCCGAGACTATTTTGTATGAATATATGTGATACTTCGTCTTAACAAAAGGCAATAGAAGACATTACAGTCAAGAGCTCAATCTATGGTCAAGATATAGGTACTATGTTCTAAAAAAGTCAGAGTATACCTACCAAGCATCATACATATACAAAAAATACTTTTATTAATTACAGGAGTAACCAAAATATCAAGTTCGTAGGTACATTTTATACTCAGAACAGTGGTAGTGAGAAACTCAGTGCTATTTTACGATAATATTACCAGCAATGAAGATATAAGGGTTTCTAGAAACTTCCATGGAATGAATCATGAAGACTACAGTACGATGGAATGTATAGGATACTAAATAGTTATGGTAGCACTGCACAGATACACATAATGCATTTCTATTGGTCATGCTATGTATGGGGGCCAAGACATTGGCTCCAATGTACATATTTTAACATTTTTCTAGCAGGTTCTAGGTGAAAATATCCTCGTTTACGTTTATTTCATACTGTGATCTAATCGCAAATCCTCAGGCTAAACAGTCAGTCTTTTGCCAACTCTATAATCCATAGAGGTCGTAGTTTAGCCAGGAGGTACAAGAGAACTCTGCATTACTTACAAATTAAGGGGGATGCTCTAGGGAGCCCGCAAAATTCAAATAATCTTACGTTTTTTACAACGTGTCAGGTTTCCTGTTATATATTATACTATGATATTTCATAAAATAGTCATTCAATAGTATTATATGAACTTACAGGGTTGTATTGCTGATTTTAATGGTAATAATTCTGTAAATACAACCTGACATTGACCTGCAAATTGCTGGGCTACCCTGGTGCTTCCCCAAAAGATGCAATTTTTGTGATTTAGCAAGTAAAATTAGGTACTTATCAAGTTCATGGCCAAAAGGTGGTGTAATCAATATAAAGGCACATTGGAGCCAAAGTCGAAAATAAAACAGACACGTAAATATATTAACATACATATATATAGATAGGGCGACATACCCCCATTCACGTATCGATTCCAATTGCTTAGCGCTTAACTTCTTCGGCTTAAATACTTTGTCCTTGTGCAAGCTTTATGAGAAAAAAATCAGCTATATTGACCATTACACATTATCAATGGGGGCGAATATGACACCTATGTTCTAGTGTAGTGAGTCCAAAACTGTATGTCATCTACGCTCACTTCTAAGGGGATGATCATACTTGGTTCTAGAAGCTTCTAATTTTTCTGAGTCGAATTTTGAGGCGGCGACTATCGGTGACGTACTTGATTATTTGATAAGAAATGACTTGAAAAGTCAAAAACGAGCCCTTGTTTCTCTGAGATATTCTTCTTCGGATAACAATATACAATTTTGTAGGACCGCCAAGAGCCCAATTTTCAATATGCTATAAATAAGCATTACGTATAAAATTCAGCCCAGAAATGGCTTACAATGTCACCCGCTCTAATTAGTAAAGGTCGACGCATCCTATCCCTTGTAATTTATGTAAACACGTTCTGCCGCTCGTTGCCATGGCGAGAAACTGGAGTTTTATAACTCGCCACAAATTGTTAGTAATTACACAATTAACCATGAGGGTTTTAGACGCCTCTTGCAATAGATCTAATTTCAAATCTGATCCTACTAACAATAATGTTATGTATGTATGTTTGTTATTCAATCACGTAAAAATGGCTGAACTGATTTGGATGAAACTTGGCACACAGATAGTTTATAACCTTGATTAACACTTAAGATACTTTTTATGCAGATATTCGCACGGGATCGAGACTTCTGCGGGTGAAACCGCGGGGTGCTGCTAGTATTTGCTTAATTATTTGGTCGCTGTTGTTATAATGATTTATCGCTCAATCAATCTCTACAGCAAACATAATATTTGACGTTAATTTGCCTACTGATTAAACACTTGATCAGGCTTTCAGTAAACAGAGGTGCAATTCCCGTATTTTTGAGAACGTATTCGCATTCTAATCTCAGTCTCAATCTGTCAAAAAAATCTCTAATTTAGCTACATTTTTGACCTAGATTTTCGTAGAGATAAAAGTGCAACTTGAATATGAACCTTTTTTAAGTACTTACGAGAATTTTCCTTCAGCATAGCTATTCACAACCGTACCGTATCGAACATCAATCAATGTTATCGTAGGAGTCCTCTACATACGGTTCAAACTCCGAAACCCGAAAATTTTGTCAGTTTAAATTAAATAGACGACCGCTATTCTTCCGACAGTTGTTTGGTGTCGGGGTCAGGGCAAATCAGGTTATCGAAATGTGTCATTTTCGATACGATAGCCTGTCGGATAGTTTTAAATAAGCAGCTATGCTGGTCTTTTATCCCGAAAACTGCAAACATATCCTGACAATAATAGGAGACTCCGCGGGAGACCTAGACAAGTAGACAGTCTCGTCTTTCTTTAACTAATCCGCCTATGGCGTGACGATGACGTGTTTTTATGGCACTATCTCTCCCAGAGTGCAGACTAAATAAAGTGATCTTAAACACGCGTCTACATTCAAGAATTTACCCCGCACGACATCTAATCTCCTAAGCGTTTATTCGATTGTCTTACAAATCTATACAAATAATAAAGCGGAAGACTTTGTTTGTTTGAACGCGCTAATCTATGAAACTACGACTTTTTCTCGGCTCCTAAGGTTCGTAGCGTGATTTTATAGCCTATAGCCTTTCTTCAAGAATTGGGCTTCCAAATGCAAAAATATTTTTTCAAATCAAACGGGTAGTTAGTTCCAGAGAATAGCGCGTTCAAACAAACAAACTAACTCTTCAGCTTTATTATTAGTAAAGGTTTCATGATGGAAGCATTTTTCCCAACCTGGGAATTCACGACGAAACTTTTTCGAACTATAAGACAAAATAACCGGAAGAGTAAATTGTACCTTAGAAGCCAAACATTTTCCCTTCAAGTTTATGTACACGAGTGTACTATACGAACCATGTAAATGATAAGTCGCAGGCGCAACGCGACACCGTGAAGCGGTAGCGAGTGCGCGGGATACTATTACATGGATATAATTAACTGTATTAATTCAATGGGCGGCCTGACAATGTAGAGGTGTTGTGTGTCTGGTCCACTGTGAGAGATCAACAGTAGTTCAAGTGGTATTAATGAGAATTATCTCTGAAAGATAATTATGAAACAGACAATCATCCATCGTGTAGCCTATCTACCAAAAGTTACCTCAGGGGGCCTGTCCGGGAAGCGGTGAATGATTATGCGAATCCCGTACCCCCGGCCATAGGCAGAGGTGGAACATGGCGGTGATTTTAGCCGGTAAGAGATCGGCATACCCCTCTGTCACCCCCTCGCCGTGGATATCCTCATGGAGGAAGTTCACGAGGATATCCACGGCGCAAAAAAAAAGGTGTAGAGGGCCACGAATGGGCAAACGGCATTTTTTGCGAAGTCGTGGGATTAACCGTTGAAGCATATATACAGTGGAGATTTCAGCATAGTTATGTAGTTACGTGCAAGAAGGATTTTCTTGCACGTACCCCTCAGAAAACCTCGAACCAGTCTGGAGGACAAAACAGCTAGAGGTAAGACCCACTTGTGCACTTGTTATTAAAGTTTTTACAATATCCTGAGACCACAATTTAGTCTGCCAGGCGTGGTGATGTAATTTTTCCTGAAGCCAGTATTTGTATATTTAGTTATGAACTTATGACCATGATGCAACAAAGATGCACAAGCATTGTTTAAGCATCTCGTGTAAGAAAATAAATATGATGTAGAGCGTACTGCACGAACTCTGACGCATGTGTGATTTACCATGCATGACTTTAGTCGGTAGCTAACTGCGGTTTGTGAATAGACTTTGTGCCTTTGTCTTTCTGGGAACGAAAACTACAGAAAACCTGATGATAAGCTTGTATATTTTGAAATAGACGGCCGACATGACTGTATTACGAGGGGCTGGTGGCTAAGTAATAACAGCCGCACGTCTCGATCAAACACGTAAAGTTTTCGGTTGGTCCGTGGACCATCTTTACACAACAAGACCTTTCCGTGCCTCGGAAAGCACGTTAAACCGTTGGTTCCGGCTGAAATTCGTAGATCATTCGACAGTCGTTACGGGTAGTCAGAAGCCCGAAAGTCTGACAACCAGTCTTACCAAGGAGTATCGTATTACCCGGTAACTGGGTTGTGTAGCTCTGATAGGCAGCCGTTCCATGTCAAATACTGGTACATCCGGTTAGACTGGAAGCCGACCGAAAAGGCTAGATGATGACGACCGACTGTACGCCATCATTTTAACCTCAATAAATGAGATCGCAAACTGTGACTCACATCTGGATGCATCCTTACACTATGTGCGTTATTTAAAACAATTGAGATCACTAAAAATAGACTTGTTTTATATTTTTATCTTTTATAACACATGAGTAACATTTGGTTGAGCGCCGGCAGAAAAACAAAAGAAAAGAGTAAAGTGATTACAGTGTCGTGGGATACAATTGTACACATCGGGCTGAGTACACTGTTGGGCTCATACGTTTGAGTGAAAACATTAATTGAGCTCGATGAATAAAGGGCATGCAGGGATCCCCTGCACGTCGCATCTTAATAGCCACAAACAGCGGTTAAACTTCCGTCAGGGCTGGCTCCACGCGGTTTTTTAGATGGCCAACGGAATGTTAACGTAACGATGCACGAGCACTATTTTGAGAAGTCCCTAAATAGATGCGCCCTGTCTTCTTATGCTAAATATACGAAACATTTTTGGTACTTCAAAGAAATTGTCTCATTTAGAATACGTGAGTACTCGGCAACCCTATATGTGTGTATGTCCGCCTCGTTGCTAGTGACCATTCAATTAGGATTCTTTTGACCGGTAGTCCGGTGGGCGGTGGCACACGGACTAACGAACAATGGCATTTCATTACCACGTTACTCTGTTCGATTTGCTTGGCCCGACGTGTATGCTGGGCCAGCATTTACACCACACCAACTACATTTTTCTTTAAAATTCCAGCCAGAATTGTAAAGAAAAATATATTTTATGCTATCAATATTGTAGTCACTTGTTACATTATGCTACTGAGTGCCTTTAGCTATTACCTACTAATTGGTGTCGGTTAACTAACTGACGTAATTAGTACCAAGAGAACAATATAGCTATGATTTATGTAACATTAACTGGTTGCAAAAGAATTTTTATGGAGTTTCTTACCACGATTTCAACCTTGAAATCGTGGTCCTTTTTATGCTTGAAAACCTTTTCAGGCATAAAAAAATAACTGAAATTGTTCTAAATACCTATTGAGCGATAGCTATCTACTGTGCAGATTTATCTCTATCCTGAAGATATCTCAATACACAGACAGACCCGCAATTCAGAGAACTTCATAAAAAGTGATCTTACAACGATTGAACTGTAAAAGTTTACAAGATAACGTTACATTATCTTTTATTTACAGGACGTAGATTGAGAACAACATTATGCTATAATTTAACACCACTTTACAAACCCAGTCGAGTGCATGTAATGGCATCCGTGAGTCAATCAGTGATTGTCATCGTATATTTGTGCTGGACCGATCAGAGTATTGCCTTGAGACGCAATCATTTTACACAACTTCGTTTTTTATGCTTCTGACAATACTGCAAAGTTTTAAGAGCTACTAGTCTGTATTTCTCTAAGGGTTTGGCGTAGGTATATAATTCCCCGGGCAGTGGTGGCCCAGTGGTAACGGCCGTGACTTGAGTTGTAGGTCGTAGGTTCATCACCACTGCTCTCAAAACGGTGAAGGAAAACATCGTGAGGAAACCGGCATGTCCTTGAATAAAAAATTCGAAGACATGTGACATCTACCAACCCGCACTGGGCCCGCGTGGTAGATTATAGCCCACTCTCTCTCGAAGGAGAGGAGGCCTGTGTCCCAGCAGTGGGAACAATATAGGCTGATTATGATGATATAATTCCCCAACATGTCTCCAGTTATGTTTAAGAAGAAGCAGCCCAAAGCCCTCCCTATTTTCCTTCATCATTGCACGGGTCATCATGAAATAATAACGCTTTTACGAGAGCAGAGTCCGTCCTTTTGGTGTCTAGTTTACGTTATTATTGTTTTTTACATTGCGTTGAAATACATATGCATAGGCTATGTTTAGATATCGATACTCATAACGGCTGCAGTTTCGCTAGCTAATTGAATTTGACCCCGTACAGTAGCAAGTGCCTTTCATCGGACCATGGTTTTTATTTTCTTCATTTCTACAGTGACAAGATGGTCAGTCAGGCTTCGAGCTGCTAGTTCGAGACACGGTGTTTCGGTCTCATTTCGTCTGATTTTACAATATTATTCTGCAGCCGGGCGATTATGTCGACGACTGAAGCGTGTTACGAGTCCTACGTCGAACATACTCGCAATGCAAGCCGTGTTGGAATGTCAGCCGCACCGATAGCCTCAATTACGACCAGTCTGAAGAGTTGTCCAATAATAGCGAAAAGAGTGGTTTTAATTCGGGTATTTTTTGTTTTAGTAACAACTCGTGCGCCAAATAGCTGCTATTGGACAAGAAGTGGCTTCTAACCAATAACTCTTGCGTGTACGAACTGTTCCTGTTTAAGAAAGTTTAGCTCAAAACCAAATTGCGTTAAGTTTATTGTAACTATCAGTTTTTTACGCGTTTTTTATGACGAGTGGATTTTTAAAATATTGGCTTTCCTAAAATGTAGAAAAAACACCGTGTTCGACTCCTCTTTAAGGGATACTTTCGTTCGGATAGTTTCGTTCAAACGATCTCTTCAGCTCGAAGAAAGTTTTGGCGAATTTCCTATGAATGTCGGCTGTAGGATTTTTTTTATACACGAAAAGTAAAGTTAGCTATCGATTCTATCGCCTACGTCCCCTTAGTGAGCTATGATGTATGAAGCACTAAGCTAATCCGGCTGTCCAGCATACTGCAGCAGGAGTACAACTCACCCCTTTTCCCTGATGGCATGCAGTTGTTTCGGGGAGAGTGGATGCGGCTCCACGCCCGCGTCCAACGCTGCGGCGTCCAGCTCGTCGCATGGCGGCGCGACGATGATGTCCGACGGACGGTTCCCAGGACCGGCGAACCGGGATGGTGGAAGCACTGTGAAATGGGATTCACGTTAATAAGGTACTTTATAGTTCACCACGGAATTTCGGCCATGGCGGGCAAACTCAGCTGAGTCTAGTCATGGACGAGGGAGATATTATAGTGCACAAGTGTGTGCGCAGACACAGGAGCACACTCCCTGCCCTCACTTTCATAGACCGATAGGACGGCAATTCAACCAATATGGCACTTACACAGTCATGGTAACCCTTTTGCTGGAATGTCCCAAGTGTCCATACACCTGCACTTTTGAGGATCTAATGAACGCCACTGATGCTGCTATTACCGTGGCCACCTACTGTGTACAACGAATTTAAGAAGCACCATCAACTCGAACTGTTGTGTATGAATTTGGATGGCTAGGAGAATAGAGGTAAATGTAAGACATAATAGATGGTTTTTGTGAAAAAAAATGACATGGGTAAAAGGGTGACCACTGAGGTTATTGCTGATAGAGAAGTATGGTTAAAAGGACATGCTTCTCCGACAATAAATAAATGAGATAAGTTCAGGAAGATTATGAGTACACAGCATATTTCTCCGAACCTAAAGTACACCCACATTTCGCCAGTTATCGCATAATTGAGGGCAGCCTATTGAATATTGATGTTACTAATTTTGTCTAACTGAAGGTGGTGTAGATATAGCTTGCAGAGTAAGTAAACTGAAGTAGCAGTGGACCGGCCATGTTTGTCGAAGGACCGATGGCCAGTGGAGCAGAAGGCCTAAGTCGAGACTGTGTATCGGCAACCGTAGTGTAGGGCGCCTCCTAGCTACATGGACCGACGACCTTAAGAAGGTGGCTGGGACAGACTGGATGCGGAAGGCGGAGGACAGGGTGTTGTGGCGTAGTCTGGGAGAGGCCTACGTCCAGCAGTGGATTGCGATAGGCTGAGTTGATTGAAAGTGGTGTTATAAAAGTTGGGTTTGCTCATTTTATTATCAACATCATGGAGTCACTCATCATGTCACTTGCCTATTATGAAGTTAATTAACATGTTCCTGTCAATTTAATTACTTGCTCTTTTACTGTTTTTTTCTTTAGGAACTTTCTAAATTTTGTATATTCATCAAAGGTCTACTCCCTAAGCTGGAAATCCGTAGTTTCGGCGGAAGTTACGGGAGATTCGTAGTCCGTATCAACTACGCACATAAGATTAGTTTGGGGCCCGACCTAAGAACGAATGACAGCACTATTTGACAGTTGTCCTTACTCCCGATATGTTTTTGGCCATCCGAAAAAGTTAATTAATCAAGTATAGGGTTCACTCCGAAGTTTCGAACTACTTTCGTATGGGCCCGTATCTTCGTTGACGGACTTATAGAGTAGGCTCCCAGATCTCCCAAAACCATGCTAGATGATTATTTAGACATATCTATAAAGAAAATAAACAAACAAATAATAAAGAACGAAGCATCATGTTTATATTATGACAGGTTCTCACAACATAACAACAATATTATTGATACAAAATGAAATACTGCAGTGATGAAGATTCCTACAGAGTGATTAACATTTTTGCTGTCAAGAGAAAGTAGTCATTAACTAGTTATAAGCTATTTTAATGACATGGATGAGAATATCTTCTTAACAATAGACATTCTTTGTGTTGCATAAAAATAACACGAATGTTTTCTAGGTTCTTTTTCAGCACATTAACCTAAGATTCTGCAAGACTTGGTGAATCTGCTAGCAACTGCTACTTACTCACTGATTTAGCAATTTGCACTCTATTTTATTTTTCTCTATGGCAATGGTGCCGATGTCTACAATTCTGCCAATGTCAGATGTGTTAAGAAAAAATGTGCAAAATAAATGTAAACTAATATTATAAAGAGAAACAATTTGATTGTTTGTTTGTTACACTTTCACACTAAAATGGCTAAATGGATTTGGATGACATTTGGCACATGGGTAGACCATGACCTGGATTAGAACATAGGATACTTTCTATCCCAATATTCCCATGGGATTGAGATTAATGCAGGTGAAAATGCAGGGTACAACTAGTAAATAAATAATAAACTAAAATAGATCCAATTCTAGTTGGTTGAGATGTTGATAAGAGAAAATAGACTAGAGGCATCACTAGACTTTTAAAACGTGGGGGAATGTTTTTTATCACTTAGTCTGCTGTTCAATCTCATGCTATCATCATGCTAACTGGCTACTTGGGTGTTCACCATACAAAAAAAAAATCATACAAATAAGGTAACAACAAATCTACTATTCTCAAATGAAAATCAAATCTAATCATTTATTGGTTTGCAAACATGGGTATTTAGTACATAGATGTTTTGTTACAAGATTCCTCCAGAAGACAAGACGAGAAGAGTATTCTGAATAGGTTTCTACAAACAAAGGAGTTGAAGGGGTTGTCAGTTTATATAAGCAAGTGATTAAAATATTTTTTTGCTAAACAAGATTAGGATACATTTTCATTTGACTTCAAGTAGGCACCAAAATAATTTATTGGTTTAAGAAGCATTTTGCCAGTAACAAATAATTAAGTAATGAGATTATTGTCTTTTATTAAATCCTTTTTGCTTTATGTTAGCTCAATCACAGATTCCATTCTCACCTGACATAGCCTTTTTCTGTACAAGTGCAGGGATGATAAACAGCAAATACAAACATAATAAACAAACTCTTAAAAAGTAGGTCAGTTGTATGGTGCACTGCTGTTCATTATGTACCTACTGTACTTCTAGCTTCAAGGTGTTTTCTAATCTTGGTAAAAGAACTCTGCTATGACAAGGACTCTCTTTTGTTCTTCCAGTGTATTTGATCCACTTTTTTTTCTGAGATTATTTCCAAGTGGTCTTTGAAAAAGAAATAATCAGCAAAATATTATAACAATTTGCACAATATTAGCCTCTTACTTATTGAGTTACCAAGACTATTGTAAATTGAAACAAACACTAAACACACAGCATAACAAACAAATAACAAAAAAACTGTTCTCACCAATAGGGAAAGTTTTCCAATGATAGAGGAAGTCTTCGGCGACTTGCTTGATGTTGTTGACGAGCTGCTCGACCTCGGGTGGCGCGCCGACAAGCTGCACGTCGAAATGCAGCGGCTCGCGCTCCGGGGGCGGCGCCTCCAGCACCAGCGAGCTCGGACGCGACGCCCGCTCGCCTTCCCCAGACATCCTCAGATACCCCGCAGCATCCACTCACCACTCAATTCCTGTCTCTCTAATCGCATAATGATCGCAGTGGGCGGAGAAATCACTTAACACCGATCTCTTATTGTTTTATTATTTACATTTATTTAATCAATTCTAAACGACACATGATTGACGACGGGAACAGCTTACAATATTCATTATTTATTTCCGGCTGTGGAATCTGATGCCGATTTATATTTTGTTTTGGTTACTTAAAAATAGGTTTCCGTAGATAAAATTAAAATGCCAAGAAAGAAAACCAATCCCAGCCGCACGCAACCGAGTTGACAATTCTGAATTTCTGATACGATTTACGAAAAGACTGACAGACAGACAAAAAGTATACAATGAATTCTGTTAGTAGCGTTCACGTTAAACGGAACGTTAACTGCAATGCAATGCCATGTCTGCAATGTTATTATAGTTTGCCACTATTTTATCAATTTTAAGAACCACAACATCATGAAAAATGCTTTCCGATTCGATTATACAATTGTATCTTGAAATTTTAGTAGGTATTATATTTTTGAACTAGAACACAGAATAACCTTTTTTTGAAAAGGTACAGAATACTACAATGTCTATGACAGCCGACTGATACAAAAAAAAAGAATCATTATTGTCAATGTGGTAATTTGTGGACTTGTTTGTTATTTACAATAAAATCTTAAAATACGGGTTTCATTGACAAAAGTAATTTGCATTTACGGAAAATTTAATACATTCCAGCACATTTTGCTAGAACTGCTCAGAGTGCTATATTTATTGGTTTTCTTGGAGAGCCCGAAGGTGATCGGATTAGGTATGTCCTACATAGCACCTAATTTATTGTAGAATTTATCACTTATCGCCCGCGGCCTGTGTTCAATCGTGTTTTTGCTCGTGAAAACGTATATATGTTAGTTTTAAGATAGGTAAGTTTCGTTTTGTTGATGTATCATTTCGATTTCCTTTGTTTTGCTAATATTACCCAAACTATTTCAGAGAACTATGGAAGCAATGGATATTCAGGCCGTAGAGTCGAAATTAAGTGACGTCACGGTGACGGCCATACCCATGAGCGGGAAGAACATTCATAAAGACCTGAGCCACGGGAATAGCAGCCAGGCAACTATATCGACTGTGCCCGCGACTTCACCCTCGTCTGTCGGAAAGGATAAAGATAATGGAATGTCCAAGTATGCTCAGTTGCTAGCTGTTATTGAGGAAATGGGTAAGGAAGTTCGACCAAGCTACTCAGGCAGTCGTAGCTCAGCTGAGCGTCTGAAGCGTGGGATCATCCATGCCAGGATCCTCGTGAGAGAATGTCTCATTGAAACGGAGAGGTCTGCAAGGCAATAGCTTGCCGATGGAGAAGTTTTCACAGTCAATTTTAGTGTACCTCGAGTCTTGGAAAAGCTTGATATGGAATTAGGAAAAGAATTGTAAAACTGCATGTTTGTTATTGTTGATTGCTTTATGATAGAACTTGGTACCTGACACAAAAAATAAGAATATAAAACAAATAGTATTGAGTAGATCATTCATAAATAAAAGCTCAAGTAATTTTGCAATAATGTAATGAGAAGATCATTTTTCTTATTTATGTGTACTTGTCACAAACCATGTTCTATCATAAGACAATGCTTCAATAAAATATAAATGAAGGCCATCGAGACGTCACATCAAATCAGTGTAACAATGCCCAATTTGAGCTGTCATAAATTAATATCTATGGACTCTGGAACTTGGGAGTCACTTACGAATACTTCTTGCTGTATACATTCTAATATTTGCCTGCGCAGCCAATGTTTTGAGGAAACATAAATTATCACATTAAAAATAAATATTACTGTTATCACTTACTTGAATTAGTGAGTATCAATAAAAGCATTGCAGTGGTATTCCAGTGGTAACGGTCACGACTTACGAGTTGTAGGTTGTGGGTTCAAACCCAAGCAGGCTTTTTACTTTGTGTAAATTACGTCATCACCACTGCTCTCAAAATGGTGAAGGAAAACATTGTGAGGAACCCGGTATGTCCTAGAACCAAAAATTCAAAGACGTTTGCTATCTACCAACCCGTTCTGGGCATGCATGGAGGATTATGGCCCACTCCGTCACACTCAATGAGAAGAGGCCTGGGATCACAGGCTGATTATGCTTTATGCTAATAAAATCATTGTTAATTTTTCATGAAACTCTAAAGTGAAGGCTTACTTACTAATATTTTTAATAAACTTCATAACATTGGCTGCAAGTAACATCAACAATATGCATAACATTTTCTCCTTTACTTATATTGTAAGCTATAATTCTAATTTTTATATTGATTTTACTGACAAGAATGGCAATTTGATTGTTTCAGAAATGATTATAAGTGAAGGTTTTGTGATTGGTTTAAATTGTAAAAGATTTAACTTAATGTTTTCCTGCAAGATTAGGCACACTGCTGAGTTTGAGACTTTTTCTATAGTTAATATATACCTGTTGTGTAAAATGCAATAATTGGAAATAATGGATTGATTTTTTTATGATTGTGTCCTAAGCAATAATTACATGAGCCACTGTGTGGCTCCCATAAGCAATGTTAGTATTAAGTATCCCATAAAAAAAAGATTATGAAGAAGCAAACAATACTTTTGTTCTATTAACTGTATTTACAAAAGTATTAAATTCAGCAGGATATTTAAAACATCTAATTTATTAGAATTAAATATAATTCAGGGTACTTAGACATAAATTTAAGAGAATTTACTTTAAAGTTATGATCCCATACAAAATGGAAGCAGTAAGTTACAAGATATTATGAATTTTTAACAGAGGTGGCCTTTGTTCACACAAAAGTTGATAAAATACAAAATTAGTTATATATGTAGTATAATAAGGTCTGATAAAATCAAGATGCAACTAAGTGTACATACATACACGCGACCGACATGCGTCGAAGACAGCCGACTGCACCCGTCGACGCGTGTCGGCGACAGCCGTCGACGGCTGCAGTCGCACACTTACTGCAACATTCACACTCTGACATACTTTTGTGTTAGGAGTACTGATGTGAATGACTTTGAATTTCAGGATTCACTTTTCCTTTATCGACTAATTTAACTTGTGCGACTGTAAAATTTTTATACCATATTTGAATGTGAATCAATGTAAACACTTACACCCCTGTATGTTAAGAACCAAAGGCCACCCCTGATTCCAAAGAACACAATACCTTCTCGGCTGCACCTAAAAGCATGCTTGTCAAGCATGTATGAAGCATAAGCGTCAGGCTAACTTCAGTATTTCTGTGTCAATACTGCTCAAGCATTTACTAAAAATCCTGTAGGAAAGCTTGCTTGCTTCTCTCATGCATATTTGATAACCATAACAAAGATGTGGCTTTCCATATTTATTGAAAAACATTTGATTTGATAGTGATAAGTGTTAAATGTAAGTTTGGCAGTTGAGAATACAAAAGTAATTGATTCAATGGCTAGAAGAACGAGATGAAGTTTTTGAAAACTTACTATTTGAGCTTGAAAAGAGCAGTAGATGTTTGTAATATTCTTGATAAAGTTATAGTTTTCAAAACATTCATGATTACCTCTCCTAGCCATGTAATCGCCATATTAGAGAGTCAAAACGGTTTATGAACAGTTGAAAATGTCCTGAATGAAAACAGGCTGTGATCGCAACATTTATTGTGAACATCTACCTCATACACAAACAAAATATTAATATTTTAAATGTTTAATGTCATTGTCGTATATTTAATCTCTGGCATAGCTTGATTACATAAAGTATTTTATGTAACTTTTTGAAAATTGTTCCAATTTAATGGATAGGTGGCGTTGCTGAGCTGGTATAAAATTAATAATTTATATTGAGACCTCTATAAGGTTTATGGCAATATCTAAAGGGCTTGAAGATTTTATATGGAGCCTGGCATACCTGTACATACAACTGTCCGCCATTTTGTTTTTGTTTTCAAAATGGTGGCCTTGCGTGAATGCTATATAAATCGATAGCTGACATTAATGCAAACAGAAAACATAATAGGGCCAAACCCCGTAAAGCGTCATGTTTTCGAGATATTAACTTTCAAAGTCGATCACGTGACATCCATGTTTGAACTTGCGTATATCTTGTTGCTAGATGTTTGGTTATTTCAAACATCTAAGCAACTGAAAAAATCAAAATGGCGGAGAGGTAGGTAGGCATGCCAAGGACCTTCAAAGCCCTTTGTTTACGAATGTTATTCCTATAACATTTTACTATGGTTAAATTGCTCAAGTTATAGGAATTTATAAACTATTACACTCTACTTCATTGATATTATTGTGTAACTTAGAGTAGCAATACTGGCCAGAAAACAGCACAGTGGCGCCACAATCAAAAATGTGTTTTAAAATAGCACAATAAAGTTGATCTAAACTATTTAAATGTAGAAAAAAAACTAATTACTCTTGATTTTCCGACGATATTACGTTGATATTATACGATTGCTTGGTTGTTTTATAGTCATATTTGTTAAATCCCAAAATCAAGCCTGTATCACAGTGGGTAGATAAAAGCAGTGGATCAATTTTATTTAAACATATTAAAGAACTTTAAGTCTTTCATCTTTTGACGCAATAAGAACCGATTAAATATTACATAGTTGTTCAATTAACAGAAAATTTATTTTTAAAAAATCCATTCTATTTTATGGTACTGCTATAAAAACTTTTTATAAACCAAAATTCATAAGAGAATTTGGAATGGTTCATTATATTCATAGTACGACATAATAACATACCTACATTATTTATATTGGAAGGAAAGGGGAAAGTCACTTTAATTATTTTCTTGCATCCAACTTAGCCCACGTACGCACAGACGTAAAAATTTCGCGGCGGTATTTTATCGCGCATTGGATTTTCAACTCTCGGTATTAAGCCGAGCATTGAGAATCTAACAGAGCGTATCCCAGCGCGACTAAAAAGCACTGTTGGATTTTAAACTCTCGGAGCTGACCAGAGCGTTGAAAATCTAGTGTGCGAAAAAAAAATCGCCGCAGGAAAAACGCGCGAATCTGGGCTTATTTGTTCTGTTTATATCTACCCACTGTTTTTATTTGTGACCTCATGATAGATTACGTCATAGCTTGTAAGAAACGTGCTCATTGATTTACGATCATTATCGTTTGTTAGTGTTAAGTTGTATATATTTAGTTGTAGCGCGTACCATAAAACGACAATAGTTCAATATAAGAGTATAGACGAGGCACCAATTGTTGTCAGTTCTCCGAACAAATCTTCAGACAGACCGTCAAATGATCGTGGCATGTGAACCACTTTGCATAGCTCAGGTACGCACGGCTACACATCAAGCCGGTATAAGCTGACTCCTTATGCGAAAAACCTATACAATGCTCAAAAAAACCTATACATGCTAAGAATCTACGTTCTTCTGACAATCTTCTCTTACTCTGTCCTCATACGTCTGACTTTGTTCATTCTTCTTTTCATATTCAGCCCATTCTTCTTTGGAATGTGCTTCCTCTTGATATCAGGACGGCCACCAGTCGGTATGCATTTAAGCGGAAATTGCAGAGTCAAAACAAATAGCGTAGAGTCATCTCAGCACCTCTCTCCCTTAATTTTGTATATATTATAAGTATATATTATGGTAATAGTATGTATGTGTATATAACCTATTTATGTATCGTGCAACTAGATTTAAGAGTTTTTTTATCATTGTTCCTCTCAACCAAAGCACCTGCCAACTAATCTCTTCCCCACCCTTGGTTGACTGGTAGAAAATGTCTAAGGCATTAAGTCCGCCTTTGTACCTTTTTGTGCGAAAAGCTTAAATAAATATATGCGAGGTCAGCTAAAACTTGAAATGTACAGCTTGATGTGTCGCTGTGTAAATAAAATCAATAGCTTCAATGTAAAAGAGTATCAAAATGATGTCTACAAACGGTTTAATTTACTTTGTAACACAATTCATAAGTTTATAATTCCGTAATTATCTATTGAAATCTAATTCATCATTGGGGTTAAAAAGTACAGCAATACGAATATACTCAAGAAGTACCACCGATTTTAGAGTTAAAAAAATCTCTTAGAACCAAACCCCCCCCCCCCCCCCCCGCTTTGCTCGTCTGTACTGATCCACGTTCAAATGTTAGGAATTCGGTCCAACTGCCGTCAAGTATACTTCTTAGGTTAATTAGATGTAAGAAGAATTTACGAAGTAGATTTTAAAGTCTTATAAGATAAGTTACCACTAATAAATAATAAATAATGTACTTACGTAAATAAATGTTATTGTAAATGTAATCCCTTGAAGTCCATTTCGATTGATATTTTTGTATTTATATATTTTACCTGTCATTTTTTAAATTTTGTATCGTCTATTTTGAGTGTATGCTCTTTATTACTTTGCTTAGGACTTATTGTCAAAGTATAGCCATCGTCATCGAGCTTCATTGAAGGGGGAAGCGCCAAGGTAGCCTGCGAAATTCAAAATGGGTTTGAGAACTTCATTGCATTCCTACCTGTCCGCCATATTGTTTTTTTTTTCAAAATGGCGACCACACATGTATCCTATGTCAGCTATCGATTAATATAGGTTTCAGGCGTGGCCGCCATTTTGAAAAAAAAAAACAAAATGTCGCGACAGTGAGCAGGCTCCATATAAAAATCATCAATCCCCTTTCTTACTTTTTTTGCAGGCAGGTCAGTGTAATTGTATTTTAATCAAAATATGATTCGCGACAGTAATTAATATACATTTACAGCATTATAATCATTAGAATAATCAATACAAGTCTCTTAGTTAGAATTGACCCCAAATGTCATGATTTCAAGAAATATTTATTTATTTATTTCTTTTACCATTTATGCACACACATATATAAACAGACAAGAAAATAGGCACAGAGGTGATGCTTATTTCATAAGAAATCTCTTCTAGCATACCTGCGATAGGACAATAGATATATCTAGACAGCGTGAAATAGTTAGTCAATAGGGTAAATTGAACTTGAGAGAGTTGTATTGATGATTTTAATGATAATAATTATGTAAAGTCATATTTTAATGTGACTCAGGTTGGCTGGACAAATCTTCAAAATAGCTTGCATTTAACTAGGTCAATAGGTCACTTTATGTGACGGCTAAACACCCTTATTTCAGAATTTGTGACGCTACAGAATCTTAGATATTCGATCGAAAACGTGTCCAGCCATCTTGAAAAACCACTTTTCGCTGGTCTCTCAATCTCGGTAACGGAAGTGATTTTGACGACTTTTTGCATATCAACGGGCGTCACATAAATTTGTGACGGGCACCAAGCTAAAAGTTTTGTGATAAGTACAGTGGTTTAGTAGAAAAATGCAAAAATCTGTGTTCAGCCATCTTGAATTCACGTATAAAACTTATGGCTGGCACTTCCGAATCTTAATAACGGGGGCGTTTTCGAATATGGTTCCTTTACTAATACTTGGTGACGCAATGTGTGACAGTAATAACGTTTGATTTATGGCGTCACATGTAAGGGTTTACGAGAAATCAATAAAAACTTAATGTCCAGCCAACCTGAGTTCAAGATGGCTGGACACATGTATCTCCACTGCCTGATGATCTACGACCTTCGAAATGTGTACAAAATGTTGTGACGGGGACGATAATGATAACCTGAAATTGTGACGGAGAAACTTTGCGTAGTTTCAAAGATATTGATCATTTAAATTTCCCCATACAAACACTGCAGTAGGGTAACCAATATTGTAGGTTTTATGTAGGACAAGTATATTTTAAGGTGTTTTCTTTAATGGACGAAAATCCGTGTATTGGTGATACTAATACGAACAACTGTAGATATTTAAATCAATAGAAGACAAAAATGTAGAAGTGAGGAAGGGGGGGTGTAATTTTTAAATGTTATTGATTATTTACGTGCAGATATCTATTCTTTTTAGTAGGTATACTAGGTATATATTATGTCAGGAGAACTAAACTAATGCTCTGAAGGTATTTAAATGAAAAAATAATGTTTGCTGTAAATAAAATCACATTTATTTATTTGTACTTATACAGCGTTTCAAATGGCGAAAATGGCGATGTCAATTATTATTTTGAATTAACACATACTTACTCTTTTCACTGCAGGAAAACCTTTTATTCCCACGGGGAAATCAAATACAAAGCAGGCGTGGATGCTACCTACCGGCCAATTAATCGATTAAAAAGAAATCCTTTATTTATGTAAAATTATGGTCACCTCACAATATTAATGGATGTTTGTATGGAAAATTTTAAATGGTCAATATTTTTGAAACTACGCAAAGTTTCTCCGTCACAATTTCAGGTTATCATTATCGTCCCCGTCACAACATTTTGAACACATTTCGAAGGTCGTAGATCATCAGGCAGTGGAGATACATGTGTCCAGCCATCTTGAACTCAGGTTGGCTGGACATTAAGTTTTTATTGATTTCTCGTAAACCCTTACATGTGACGCCATAAATCAAACGTTATTACTGTCACACATTGCGTCACCAAGTATTAGTAAAGGAACCATATTCGAAAACGCCCCCGTTATTGAGATTCGGAAGTGCCAGCCATAAGTTTTATACGTGAATTCAAGATGGCTGGACACAGATTTTTGCATTTTTCTACTAAACCACTGTACTTATCACAAAACTTTTAGCTTGGTGCCCGTCACAAATTTATGTGACGCCCGTTGATATGCAAAAAGTCGTCAAAATCACTTCCGTTACCGAGATTGAGAGACCAGCGAAAAGTGGTTTTTCAAGATGGCTGGACACGTTTTCGATCGAATATCTAAGATTCTGTAGCGTCACAAATTCTGAAATAAGGGTGTTTAGCCGTCACATAAAGTGACCTATTGACCTAGTTAAATGCAAGCTATTTTGAAGATTTGTCCAGCCAACCTGAGTCACATATATTTTATACGGTCGCGAATAATACTTTGATCAACATAAAACCTGACACTACTCTGCAAATTGCAAAAAACTTAAGAAAATTAGAATTTCGTGAGCGACTCTGGCGCTTTCGCTTTAATAAATTGTGTCTACTGATTCGGTGACACTTGACTGCCTAATAATACAATAAAAGATTAAACGTCATGGCTACGACTGTACTTTAACAAGAAAGATAGAGAATCAGTTTTATAGATAGAGTTATTTCAGCCACCAGATAGAGTTTTCCGCAGCCAAACGGCAAAAACGGGACCCTTATATTTTTATTATTACATTCGGTTCACGGTATAGAATTGTCTCTGAATCGCTGTATCTTAACAAATTGTGTAATTTTTTTCATAATCATTAATTGGACAATATTCCAGAGTATACTTTTATGTTACAGCGCTTTCAATTGAACAGTCTGCTGATGCGACATTGCATATGTACGCTGGCGGTACCAATATTAGACCAGGGTGCACGGGTGATTTTTTATTTCGCACTGGATTTTCAACCCTCGGTATTGAGCCGAGCATTGAGATTCCAACAGGGCGCATACCAGCGCGACACAAAAAAAAATACACACTGTTGGATTTTCAACTCTTGGCTCTAAGCAGAGCATTGAAAATCCAGTGCTCGAAAAAATCCTTGTGCTTGCCGGAGCTTACTGTTTCAATGAAAACCGCTTTCAAACGTTAAAATACAAAATTGCTATTCTTATACTACAACTTAAAAATGTAACTATTTAAATGAGACAGAATTTTAACATTACGACAATATAAAATGATAGTGTATACGATTTGTAATTTACTGTATACTCCTTTAAGTAACATAAGCAGATCTAGAAGTTTCTTAAACTGAAAGTGCTATTTTATTATATCATCAATAAAATCAATGATAGATAAATATTTTTACTTTATGAGAGTATATTTACATATCTATGTATTCGACTGTACTTTGGTGTGAAATTGTTTTATGAGGATGAAGTTCTAATCTAAACTAATATTATGAAGAGAAATGTTATGTGAGTGTTCAATATGTTGGAACAAATTTCTGTGAATAACATGAGAATAAAATAATATAGTTTTGGTGAAATATTAGAACTTTATTACTAACCTGAATTATACGAAATGAACAGTGATAGAAATATGAAATCAAATTATATTAAGGATATCGTTATACCTTGCAAAGCATACCAATATAAACTAGCATTATTGTAATTTTGAAACATTCTTATACATTTTTGGACGGTTGTTGACGAGGACGGCGCGTGTCTTTGTTTCTTATGCCTCTAGATTTTTCCCCTACGATCGGACATTGCACAAAATATAACGCTAGACGCCTAGACTCTGTGATCTAAAACACCAACTAAAATCGGTGGTATCGGCTCGAACCACCTTTTAACCATCATGGGTATAGCACTTAACAGTAGCTATGGCTTTCATGTTGACAGCTCAACAACATTCATTGCGTTCTTTGCTTATGAGCAGACTAAATTTTCCAACATATGAAGCAATGGATTAGCAATATTCTTCAAAATGATTCATATTGTGATTGTAAGTGCGTTACGCAATTAGGGTGCTGGCTGGCTGAGTTCAAAATCTTTCATATTCCAATTTAATGTGATTAGAAGGGGCACATGTCCTGCACTATGGCAGAAACAAGGTTGTTACTAAAACCACGCGTCGTCATGTCAAAAGAATCGTGATTTCGGGACAGTCCTATGTTGTATATTCCTTCCTTTGTGTCCCAATGTAATATGTAAATGGCGAACCACAACACAGTACAAATTTTAGCAAATTATTGTCTACATGTAACGTTGTGAATGTAATGAAGAGCTACTTTGCTCGTCTTTATAGCGTTAGTAGATAATTATTCATGTATGGGCATATTTTTATTACAATAAATGGGTTTAAAATAGTAATTATTACTTTTATTTTTGGGCCTTGTTCCTGTTCATCCTGCATTTTTTTTTCTGAACTTCTCTTACGGTAGGGCAGGTTGAATGAGAGATGAATTGGTTCTACTCATATCTGCTTACATTGAGGGGGGGTAAATAAGTAGTTATCCTTGTTTGCGGTATTCGACTAGCTACTCGTTTAGCTTGTAGCGGTATCTACAACGCCACATGCGAACAACGCGTCATACTGACGTCACGCAAATCCTGCATCTCGCAAGCAGAGTTTACCGCGCAATTAGTATAGATACAATTTCCCAACATCAATGGTTGGGCAACTGCCCGCCAGACACAACACCAACACTGGTCGGAGGATTATAGGACTTTACACCCTGTTCCTCATACCTCTAAAAGCTCAATGCATGGGAAAGTGGGAATTATTTTCCATAATAAACATGGTTAGCTTTGCTTTGAAAAACAGACTCAGTACATAGGAATACCTTTTTTCTGCTAAACTTTAAGCTAACCTTTTGTTTGTAGGTACCTACAGAGTGTCATATTCGCCTTAGCGAAAAACTACATACCTAATGATAAAAAAAACGATTGGTTCAATTTATTTTTCAACACAATAAATTAAGATTAAATAAATATCATCAAACTGCAAAATAACCACATCTCTCCAAATAACATTATATTTTTCAATTCTTTCAGCTCAATGGCAGTTTGGCAGAACAAGTGGCGCTGGGACACGGGGTACAGCGCCGACTCAGTAGAGTGGTGTCCCGTGGAGCCCCACCGCGATGTGCTCGTCTGCGGGACTTACCAGCTCGATAAAAATACTGAACAGGGTAAAGTTTGATGTTCGAATGTATCAGCATTCGCTTAACTACGAGCAATGTTCAGTTGTTCCTTTTCGTTCCAGTCATTATGAAGGGGGCTCCCACAGTCCGTTGCAATATCTGAATTGACTTTTATAGATTACCTCGATACGACCGCTCTGAGACATTTTTTTTAGATCTCCATAATCTTCTAAACCTCTTACATGAAAACATTGAAGAACCTGTCCTTAATACTTACATTATATTTTTCCAGATGATGCATCAGCCAAGCAGACGAGGCTAGGACGGATATATCTATTTTTGATCAACAAGAACACAACAGAACTAGTTCCAGTTCATTCAATAGATACTTCAGGAATATTGGACCAGAAATGGTGCTACCATTCTATTCAGGACTATCCCACGCTAGCCGTCGTTACATCCGTAGGGACCCTACAACTTTACCGACTAACCAATGAAAATGGCTCTTTAGAATTGAAACTATGGTTGGAGCACGTGATTGGTCAAGACATTTTGGCTCTCTCCGTTGATTGGTCGACGAACAAAATAAGTTCAGCAGAAACTTGCTTGGTGGTCAGCGATTCTGCTGGTTGCGTTCACGTTTTGAAGATAGTCGAAGATGGATTGACGACCATAGGGAAATGGGAGAGTCATGGCTTTGAGGCGTGGATCGCTGCGTTTAATTACTGGAACACAGATGTCTTTTATTCAGGTATGTAGAGAAGTTAGCATTTTTGAATGATTTATTGAGTACCAGCTCTTGCCCACGACTTTGTCTGATATCCAGGATGAAAAGTACCCTATGTCCTTCTCCAGATCATGGTCTACACATGTGCCAAATTTCATCAAAATCTGTTCAGCCGTTTTAGCATGAAAGCGTAACAAACAAACTATCGCTTTTAAAATATTAGTTAGGATGCCTAGTAACAACCTTTTTACCTAGTAGCATATTCGACGCACCTCATAATAACTTTGTTCATTATTGTAGGGGGTGACGACTGCATCTTCAAGAGCTATGACGTCAGAATTCCAGATATACACACAACTGTGAACAAGAGACATGAGGCTGGAGTGACTTCGATCAGGACCCACATAGATGTGGAAAATCAGCTGTTGACTGGAAGGTAATATTGCACTGAAGTCAACATTCCTACTTCTAGCTTACAGTACCCACCGTTTGGCTTTGTCATACTCATAAGTTATAAGTAATTTATTTCATAACAATATATTACAAGGTGTTGAAAAAATTAAATTCAACATTAGATATATACATTATTGCAATGAAAATAAAATTCATTAAATACATTTAGAAAAGTCAGTAAAAACAATAACGGTCAATTAAGAATTCAAGTACAGCCGCGGCCGCGCGGAACGGCAACGCCGCTCCTTACCTCCTCCGAAGCAATAATTTGATGTTTTTGGCGCGAAAACTGTTTTTTGTTTGTTACGTGGAAACTACAAGGCCTAGAGATTTGAAAATTTTGCTGCCTATGGCAGCTATTATACCTAAATTTTTGAGCTATAATACATAATCATATCTTCTTTCGTTCGGAAGATATGGCATGAGCAGCTGGGGTGTCGTCACTCCAGCTTACACATATTTATCGGTTTAATAACTCATAGAGTATTTTGACCAGAGATTTGGAAAGGTTGCTGCCACTGGCAGCTATTACGCCTTATTTTTTGAGCTATAATACATAATCATATCTTGTTTCGTTTGGAAGTTATGACATGAGCAGCTGGGGTGACGTCACTCCAGCTTACACACACATTTTTGATCGTAGTTTCAACACTTTTTAAGTATTATCGATCAGTTTTTTTCCTTCCTTGTGCAGCTATTACCTATGCCTTATTTTTCTGACTATAGTCCAAAACCCTAACCTCACTGGTTTGTCTGTATTGAATGAGGAAGCTGGGGTGACGTCACTCCAGCTAACACACACTAAATGACTCATATTAACGAAGTTTTTGTGGCAGCTAAATTATTAAGACTGGGAACTTTGATTGCAGCTATTATGCCTTAAATATTGGTTTAGGTAGAATTATTCTATCACATATGAGGAAGCTGGAGTTATACACACTGATCTCATGTGACAGTACCTATCTAAAGCTCGGAAGTTTCATATAAAAAAAGAAAAAAAAGAGAAAAGAGTCGCATGTCTTAGTCCAGCAGCACTTTTTTACTTTAGCTTTCAAATAATTATTTATTCATTTCAGTTACGACGAAAAAGTCCGTCTCTGGGACACTCGAAGCCTGAAGTCCTGCATCGAAGAAATCGACGTCGGTGGCGGGGTATGGCGTCTAAAATGGCACCCCAAAAAGCCAGACACAGTTTTAGCAGCCTGTATGTACGGCGGCTTCCGTATACTGCGTGTTGACGACCGAATGGAGATCCTTAGCGAGTATTTAGAACATGAAAGTATAGCGTACGGTACTGATTGGCAGTTCGACAGTGATTTCGTAGCCACATGCTCGTTTTATGATTGTAAAATGCATATCAATGAAGTTGCAGTGTAATTTAAATACAAGAATCTGTGTTTTGAATTAAAGAGTTTAGAATGTTTTCCTTTTTTTAGTTAAATAAATAAATAAATAAATAAATAAATAAATAAATCCCTGGACATTTCACACAGCACCATTTGTCCCAAGCTAAGCAACCTAATGCTTGTGTTATGGTAACAAGATGGCTGATAAACTACTTATATACAATTTTTTTTTTTTTTTGTAAATACATACATGTTATAGATAGAAAAACACCCAGACTCGGAACAAATACATGTTAAAGAGTCCTTGTAGATTTTGATTGGCATGTGTTGAATCGAACCTTTCATAATTCCTATTCTGCGCTCCTGTTTTGATTGAGTCTCTTTTTGTCATCCTCGAATTTACGGATATTGGGGTCCTAAAAGTATTAAATAGCCAAGTAACAGACCAACTTGGGTGTAGCGGTTGGTCACAATTGTAACCTAACCCATTCGGTCGGGATGAACAGTGACCAATTCCGCTTGCGCATGGTTCTAACCTAACCCGTTTGATCGGGGTACTCTAGCTTAGTTAACACGAACAACTGTGAGAAAAGGTCAGAAAGTTATAAAGAGGCTCATTCATTATAAAAATGTGCATCATTAGCTCAGTTTTCGAGGTTCTTATTATAAAGAGGCTCATTCATTATAAAAATGTGCATCATTAGCTCAGTTTTCGAGGTTCTTATAAGTTTTTAGAGGATCACTTAAATGTTTCCCATTTTTCTTGTTAACGGCCAACCGCAGAAAAGAAATGATGAATTCCCCTTTGACTTGATCACCAGCTCCTATAAGTATGTAAAGTCAGTCTCAGGAAAGAAGGCTCGCGGCAATAAGTTGCACTTATTTTTATTATATACCTACTAGTTAGCAACATTCCTACAACAACCCTCCTACCTCATTCACCTTTCTCTATTGAAGATTGTACATTTTATTAGCTAGTGTCTGTAATAAGGTGTTGAGATAAAAAAATAGATAAAGATTTATATCTCCGTCGCATGCCTGAAGCGCCGCCGCGTCTGCGCGAGACTTCGTTCGTGAAACGGACTCTACAGGTGATAGATTCAAAGGGGTTTATTTATAAACGATTATTAAAGTTAAGTGACGTTCAAACGTCACAAATGTATGGTTAAACAGTCGCTAATCACTACTTAACTGTAAGCAACGTTTATGAATAAGGGCGGGTCGTTTCACGTCCACTTGACACATGCGTATACGTCAAAAATGGCGCTATCGTTAAGCCCAAAAAAAGTGTTGGTTTACAAAATTAACCAACCGGCCCTAAGGGAGTAAAGGCAGTACAAATAACAGTCAAACTCTCATTTTAAACATGTTGTATTTCAATTTGCTTATAATGTCATGATAAATATAATTTATAACAATTACATACTTAATAAAGTAATCATTTGCCATAAGTGATAAAAAAATTCTTACACCATTTACATTTCAAGGCTTTGGATGATGTTGATTGTTCGTTCGAGTTCATGCGTTCATTGTCCCAATAAATTTTTAAAAACACTAAACTGGCCTGATTCTCCCTACTATAAATTTGTACCTTAACATTTTCTAAATAAAGTCTATTTTTCTATTCACTGGAATTAAAGTACGTTACCAACGTCGCACGAAGCTGGCGTGCTCACTGTCTGGCAAACGAAGACAGCGCCTTATGGTACCCTTAGACGCACGCACTTCAAACGTTGCATGTGCACTGTTACAAAATTATATTCAATCTAAATTATACTATGTGTTTTAAACAGCTTTTTTATATATTTATAATGTTATGCGTTAATGTTCTTGTTGGCAGTATCGGGGTGATAATCACTCGAGATTCTCGACTGGTATGATAATCTACACAAGTTCCGTTTAAATACGTTCAAGTGAAAGGAACTTGCAAAAACTCTGTTAGCACGAAACGTTTGAAGTGCCACGTTTAACATATGTAAGCGTAAAGTTTTCGGTATAAATAACCATTAAGTATAAGAGCGCTACACACATCGTGTATTACTTATTTATCCACCGATAACAATGCAGTATCCACAAACATACATATTAATCCATTACCAAGCTAAAAATGTAAATTTTCATAGACCCCAAAACGATTTTTATATATTTTTTTTTATTTAAATCACAAGACACTATTTATTTAGACTAGTTTTTGATACTATAATGGCAACTAAACAGTTGTTAATTTATTTATTTATATATTTTTTTACATAAAAATATACTTATTACATTCAAGGTCCGTTTATTACTTTAAAATATCACTGCATTGTTACATGATCATGTAAACAATTGGAAATTATTGAACAAATAGTTCATGAAGAGTACACATACACTATAAAAAAAAAGAAAATATAAAATATGTTACTAGTAGATATCTTCGAATAAACACATAAAACGAAGTGAGATTTACAATTTAATATCGAATAAATATACGTGTGTACTCGCCATAAACATGTGTTGGTCTGACCCACCGGACTGCCACATTCACTCGCAGATTGAGCCGCGAACATTAGTACTTAGAACATGCGTCTGACTCTGTGTGCGCTTGTTTATTATTGCATTATCGTGAGCGGGAAGTGCGTCAGTCAGGCGCGTGTCGCGGGTTACGTTACAACGTAAGCGCGCCCTGTATACTACGAAATACTGTCCATTCGATTACAATGCCACATGATGTCATATAGTACATTACGTCTTACAAAATGGTGTTCCGATGCATAAAATTGCTATTTACATTAACCACTATATTTACACATAACTCTAGACTTTAGATTACCAAGAGTCGCGCGAACACTACTCGCCGGTGCGGTATAACTCTGTACATACGCGGCACGGTCACTAGGTTGCTGGCGGCGGGCACAATAAATTACTCCTACAAAATGTCAACGGGAAATCTATCTACAATTTCTTCTATGTTACAGTTATGAGAGGCGGTGGGCGCTAGGCGTGACGCGGGCACAGCGCGCGGAACTCGTCCTCCTGCAGGGACCAGGCCGGCCGCGCGCACGGCAGGTGTGCGCGTGCGCGGCAGCCGCGGGCCCCGCACGCCAGCGCCGCGCAGGGGCCCGCGCAGTGCGTGCAGCGGGCCGCGCGCGCGCCCCACACGGCCGGCGCAAGGCCCCACAGGCGGGCTCCGCAGGCCACGAGCCCAGGGGCCCACACGGCGCAGGCCTCGTGGAACCACACCTCGTCGGCGGCGCCGTTCGCGCCGGTGCAGTAGCGCTGCCGCGTCGCCTCGTCCAACGACCTGACATATATGATTAATATTCAGTTTCCAGAAAAAAAAAAAACTTAAAACATCAACAACAATTAATTTTTTTTATTTATACATTCCTGGCTCAAATACTAAACTCGGTCATTACGCCGTTGGCCAAGACTTTGAAGGCAATTTAATATAATAACTACGAGTTAAGACATTTGCTAGTTTCTGTCAACATAGAAATGTTTGAAAGATGAAAACAAAATATAAATACTTGTAAATGTTAATATTTTGTAGTGTTCAAACTTGTGAGATTATTTCTATTCCCATGAAACATTTGTAACTATTTTTTTTATTTTTTTAACGTTGTTAGCTTAGTTGTTCACTTTATTGCGCATGCTGTCGTCTCCTAAAGCTGACGGAGTACACCTAATTAATACCTGATGCTGCCCAAATAAACATAGTTTGGAACCTCACCTGTACTCATCGCAGTCCGTGTCCAGCGCGTAGGGCCCGAACAGGTCTCCCAGCGAGGCGGCGTGCGGGCCGCGCGTGCAGAAGGCGCACAGCCACGTGGCGTCGGGCGTGGTGGCGTCGTAGCGCAGCCCCAGCGTGCTGGCGTGCAGGCCGCGCACGCCGCGCACGCCGCGCACGCCGTTGCGGAACTCCTCGGCGCCCTTCCGCCGCGTGCTCGTGTCCTCGTCCTCAGCCGTGGACGTGTTCATCACGCTCACTGACAGCGGAGAGTCGCGAGGACCGCGGATCTGTTGAGTGGTGAGAAGATCGATAAGGGCTTTGACTAATATTAAAAAAAAAGCCGTACAGGTGCATGTAGGGCTTGCGCCTTAAAGGATGCGTCTCACAGCTGTGCTGCAATTTCTGATCCCGGGATGAAAAACAAACTTAAACTTTTCAGTTGAAAAAGAATATTCTCCCACACATCGTCCTACATAACGGTTGATGCTCTTACTGCATTTTTTTGTGATATACTGCCGTCATACGGTGAATAGCCGTAATTACTTTAAAGTGTATTTTGAGTAAATTATAGTTTCGTCTGAAATGTCGATGGACTTCACTTGATTTTTTTTTTAAACGTTGCCCCGCAGTAGGAATTACTCCTGTATCGTGGTTGCGTTTACAAACATTTAAACTCACAGTAGGCAATACAAATATTTGTTCCGTGCGGGAATCGAACCCGCGCCAACTGAGTCGTCATTAGTTAAATACTAAATAGTTTCTAAAAATACCTAGTTTTATTTGTTTATTTAAAGAGAATATTTTTTTAACTTGATTTTCCTTTTCATAATAAAAAAAAAGTAATGATATGCAATCCCTAAGTAGAAAAGCCTTAAATTCATAGTTAGGGCTTTTCTGTTTACAATTGTTATTAACGCCTTTTCAAGCTAGTATAGACGCTTTTATTTAATTAATATTTTAAATAGTAAGGCCATAATTGAAATATTCCGCCTTTTGACGATACGAAACATGCCGAAACATGCGCTGTTATATTACGGCTTTTCATCTTTGTATTAAGTAATTGCGGGATAATACATACAAATTTGGCTTTTGATTGTAGGATATCGAAATCACGATCGATAAATGTGATAATATGAAAAGGCCTAAAACTAAAGTTACGGCTATTCAAATAGTAGCATGAGAAGAATTAAAGATTGTCGCTGTTAAATAGAAAGGGCGGCCGTACCTGTATGTAGGGTCCCCGTGACTTGCTCGAGCTGGCGTTGCTGCCGGAGTCGTAGGCGTCGCGAGCCTCGCGGCCCTTGCGCGGCCGGCGCGCGTCCGTCTTCTTGCGCGCCGCCTTCTTGCGCGGCTCGTCCGAGCGCGCCGGGGCCGAGCGACGCCGCTTGCGGGCCGCGGCCGGCGCCGCCGCCTCGTCCGCCGACGCCGCGGCCGCGTCCGGCGCTGGCGCGGGACTGGCGGTCGGTTCCTCTTCCAGGCCGGCGAACATTTTTTCCAGCTGGTTCTCCACCTCCACGAAGCTGGCGGCGGCCGGCTCGGCGGTGCGCGCGTCGCTCGCCTCGGGCTCGGCCGGCTTGCCTTCAGACGGCGACTCCACCGGCACGTTGGGCGCCTCCGGGTTCGACGTGCGCGCGCTGCGGCGGCGCGGGGCGGCGGCCGGGGCTGGGGGGGGGCGCGGGCGCGGCCGCGGGCGAGGCCGGCTCGCCGGGCGGCTCGGCGGGCGCGGGCTCCACGTCCAGCACGGGCTCGGCCCGCACGGCGTCAGGGCTGGCCAGCACGGAGCGCAGCTTGTCCACGGTCACGGCGGCAGCGGGCGAGGCGGGCGGCGGCGGGGGCGCGAGGGGCGGGGGCGGGGCGCGGTCCGTGTCCGCGATCATGGCGGCGATGTCGTCTATGGTCTCGGCGGAGCCGGAGCGTGTTTTTCTCCTCGCGTGAGGCTGGTCGGGACGCGGAGACGCGGGCCGGGACTCCGGCGCGGCCGTCTTCACGTGCGGGGCGTCGCCGTTCTCCCGCGGGGGAGGCGCGGGCGCAGGCGCGGGGGGCGGGCTGGGCGGGGGGGACACGCGGGGCGCGGCGGGGGGCGCGGGGGCCGGGGGGGCCGGGGCCGGCGCGGGCGGGGGCGGAGCTGCGGCCACGCGCACGGTGCGCTCCGGCTTGCGTTTCCTCTTGGAGCCGGGCGGAGCGCCGCACGAGTCTGCCGAGTCCTGGGAAGATAAATATTCAAGAGTAAAGTAAACATGTGCAAACATTGTTAATATAGCAAGTAGACAATTACACAAACCTCGTTAGAAGAGGGCGGCGAGGGCGTGGGCGCGGCCCGGGAGTGCACGATGACGGAGTGCGGCGACACGGGCGAGGGCACCAGGCGCTCCAGCAGCGCGTCCACGCGCGCGTGCGGGTGGCGCGGCTGCGCGCGCGCGATGAGGCTGTTGATGGTGGGCGCGTCGCGCACGGACAGCGCGGGCGGCGCGGGGGGCGCGGGCGGCGCGGGGGACGTGGCCGCGCCGTTGGACGCGCGCCCGCCGCCCAGCGACAGGTCCACGCCCACCCGAGTGTATGCCATCAGCTCATCGGCGCGGAGCTTGTCTGCTACAAAAAGAACATGAGTTTAGAGAGCTCAACATTTTTGACCAATTTGTGATGTCTTCAGATTTACAACTCGAAGTAATTAGATTCAAGACAAAGTTATCTGTTTAAACTCAGTGTTCAGAAACTTGCAAAGACAATTAAAATAAAAAAATAATAATTTAAATTAGGCTGAGAATCAGCAGTTTTTGAACGTCAAAATTATTAAAAGACAGTCCCGCAAATAATCCGCCCTTCACCACTTCCTAGTACTTTAGGTGAGAAGATGTGGCACAACAAACTCCACAGAATGTCAGTTTCCAACTCCTGCTGTAAAATTATAGGGTTCAATAAAACTACTACAAGATGCTATTTACCTCTTGACGGCCCCAAATGTTGATATAAGTCTACTGGAGGTAATGCTGCACTCGCTTTTATGTCGCCCGGAGACGGAGTGTGTCTGAAAAACAATACACACATGTATACGCCATTCGTCTTTTGCTGCCTTCCGTCTGAGCTCTGACAACACCACACAATGACACCAGATTCATTCGAACTAAAACTCAAAGCAGTTATTTCAATTAAAACATTTATGTATGTTCTAGTTTGAAGCCTAACGAATAACTATTAGTAATGTTGCTCTTTTTTCATTACTAATGTTGTTATTTTATTTTTGTAAGCTTCAAACTAGAACAATAATAAATTTATAACAGAACATTCTCTGATGTAATGACACGGAAATTCATAACAGAACATTGTCTGATGTAATGTACAAACGGAAAATTATTTCATGTAAATCAATTACAGGCACTTGAATTGTCAAGGGATTGGTCGGTCAGAAAGAAGCTAGTTGCAAAGCGTAGTAGGTAAGCCTATGGAGAAGAACAGACAAGAAACTCCAAGACTCTGTCTGTCTTTGGAATTTAAATCAAAATATTGGTGAAATCATTCAAAATCAAAATATTGGTGAAATCATTCAAAATCAAATTATACATGTGAGAACGATGCAATGCGCAATTCGTTATTTCAATTAGTGATTTTTGTTCTTCAGATGCTAAAGTAAATAATAACGAAAAAGACCAATAAAAATAAATTCCTAACAGAACATTCCTTCATGTAAAAATTTCAGTGAGTGATTTTCGCTCTATAAATTCTAAATTCATCAGCTTTCCTTTTCCCAACTATGTTGGGGTCGGCTTCCAGTCTAACCCGATGCAGCTGAATACCAGTATTTTACATGGAGTGACTGCCTATCGAACTTCCGCAAACCAGTTACTGGGTAATACGATACCACTTGGTAAGACTAGTTGTCAGACT
This sequence comes from Apamea monoglypha, assembly GCA_911387795.2. NCBI lineage: Eukaryota > Metazoa > Arthropoda > Insecta > Lepidoptera > Noctuidae > Apamea > Apamea monoglypha. Next base: position 17,232,453 of record OU426922.1, read on the forward strand.
TTCGGGCTTTTGACGACCCGTAACGACTGTCAAAGATGCATGAATGACAGTCGGGACCAACGGCTTAATGTGCTTTCCAAGGCACGGAGGGGTCTTGGTATGTGATGGTTACCCATCCACGGACCAACTGCGGCAAGCGTAGCTTAACCTGATCTATCGACCCGTGCGGCTGTTATTACTTAGCCACAAGCCCCTTTAAATTATAAATTATGAAAATAAACTCTTAATAGAAACTTACCTCATGTGGTGTTTATCCGGCGGTGTGGGAGTGTGTCTGTACAGCTCAGGCGGCGTGGCCGTGTGTCGGAACACGGAGTTGCCGCCTGCCGACTTCAACGCCTGCAATTGCAACAGACCCTACGATAGTCCCCGAGAAGGTAGATTAATATAAAGAAGTTAGTAGTATGAACATGGGCGTTAAATTGTAAAGCAGTGTGTTATGTAGAGCTTAGGTTTCGTAAGACAGCTCTGGCCTCCGTCGTGGAAATAACGGCTAATAGCTTCATGATAGCTGTGTTTTTAAGTTCTTCGCAATATTGCAACCTTTATGTTGCGGCATCACTGTCTTAGTAAACCCAAGCTTTAGGGTGAATTCTCTTATTAGACACTATTGGTAACATTTGACGTCAACGTTAGATCACAGTATTTCTTAAGAGAGTGCAATCAGAAAGTTACCAACGTTGCAAATGGTTGTCAAATATCTCGCAGTTTTTTTTTTAAATGAAATATTGCTTTGTCAATCAATTTGCTTAGCCTTTTCCCAACAATGTTGGGGTCGGCTTCCAGTTGAACCGGATGCAGCTGAATACTAGCATTTTACATGGAGCGACTGCCGATCTGACCTCCATAACCCAGAAACTGTAAATATCGCGTTGTAGTGCACTAAAATATTGATTATATAAATTGCAATAATTTTCATCGTAAGTACCACTAAATATTTCTTTTCAGGTGTAAAAAAAATCATTTGGCAACTTTCGAAATGCTTGTTTTACACTTATAGCTAATCATAATATGCACCCATTTTGGTACTTGACAAATTCACCACTCTCTCATAAACACACACTCGCTCTCACCCTCACCATCCAATACTCACCCACACACCTGCCCATACGCACACACCCTCACACAACTATACACCTATACACACCCTCACACCCACGGTACTCGTCCAGTTTTACTCCCATATACATCTATGATGTATTAAATAAGTAGCGTTTAAGATCTTCGGTTGGGGCCAGGAGACCCAAGACACAAGCTTTGCTTAGTTTGGGCTCCTGTCTCTCTTCTAAATCTGTATTGACTCAAATTGTAAATATGTTTTAAGGGAGAAAATAAACGAATTTATTATTATTATTATGACGTTTATTTATTTAGATATCTTATTTTAATACATTTTTAAATATTAGAATAAAAAAAAGACATTTAAAAATATAAAAAAATAGTGATCCACCGATGTCGGGAGCAGGGTCCAAGCTACCGGTGGTTAGGGCTCCAGAGACAGGAACCTCCTCACAATGCGAGCCGTATCGAGGAGTACTGCCTTTTGAATCAGGCCCTTGATCCAACCGCTTATTATTATCAAAACAGCGTTATATTTGACAGCTATGCTATTTGCGAGTTTCCAACTTGATTGCACCCTCTTAAGCTACATTGATCGTGTGAAACAGACCACATCAGTACATTTCTATAGCAAGCGTCATAATGGGACGTACGCTGTGATGATGTATTAAACTAAGCGCACATTAGAGCTGCGTCGGGCCGCAGCGCATCGCATTCTAATACAAAAACGTGCAGCGGTGTTGGCCGCCTGTATAGTGCAATGGTTCATACAAAATGTTTGAAAGTGATGTAGGAAGATTTTGGCAATGCGATGAGGTCCGGTACGACCCAAATCTGATTCAGCCTTCACAGGGCCGGTGGCGTGTATGGGAGACTCCAACCTTATTCATAGTTATGATTTTAGTTGCTCAGTTAATATTATATTACACATGGTTTCTGAAAGTGTCAAAAACATGTTAAATGATTTGATTGGTTGTTACTTAACTCAGGCACAGCAGTTAACACGATTTTGGCAGTCTAAGGGCTGATTTTTCAATCATCTGATAACTTTATTCGAGAAATAAATTTGTAATTTTGACAGTTAGTTCAAAAACTCAAACGTCAATTTTATTCGTCGAATAAAATTTATCTGAAGATGGAAAAATCAGCCCTAAGTTTGTTAATTTTGTTTTAAAACCGATTGAAAAGTTTCATTATATTAAGGTATACATTGTCATGGTATGGGCTTGTGATGCGAAGAAATGAAGAAAATGTCGCCAGGAAAGTTTCGAGTTTGAATGTGCATGGTTATACGAGTAGGGGAAGACCAAAGAACCGATGGATGGACAGTGTGATGACAACTAATAGAAAAGTATGGAAGAAAAAGACATGTTGCGCCGACCCCAAATAAATTTTGGATAAGGGCTGGAGAATGATTTTGGTGTAGTGTCTGTTAAAGTCTAAAATTATGAAGTAATTGTTATAGCCACTGCTACAAAAACTATTTATTTTATATTGCTTCCTCTTGCTACAATATTTAAAACTCGTATCGATATTCTAATTGTTCTCTTATCGCGGCGACAATGTAGAAACTACCTATGTGAAATTAGTCTAATGGTTGCATATCCATTAACGTTACCCACAAACTGAGTCAAAAGTCTAAATTAGACATAAACCTAGTTTTGTAACTTCGAAAGACAGCCAATTCCAAAGTCGTATTTAAAGGTCCACTCTTAAGAATGTGTAGCGTACATTACTCTTAAGTTACAAGTAATACTTTAGGGATCAAAATTGAAACGACGGTTTTGAGTTTCTGCCCTACATAACGCAAAACTTAGAGAACTTGAGGGTACGACCGGGGGAATTAATTGGTCATCAAATTATAAGAAATTATCCATCGCTTTCCGTCAGTCGTGATCGAGGTCAAGAGCAGCACTCTAATTGCATAACACACGATCAATCGCAATCTGAATGATTTTGAAGGATATTGCTAATCCATTGTTTCATAAGTTCCAAAAACAAAATTCTGCTTAACAACGTCAATAACGCAATGAATGTTGTTGAATTGTCAACATGAAAACCATTGCTACTGTTAGTGTTTCGCAATTATTCCGCAAGCCCATTCAACAATAAAAAAAATGACACTACCTCAATCTGTCGTGTTAATAGTATACAATTTATTGTGAAAGTTTTGTGAAATGTGTGATTTGAAAATACGGACAATTTAAGTTGGTATTGGTCAATTATTTGATAAACACAATTATTTCCTTGACTACAATTAAAGAGGAAAGTACGACATTAAAATCAGGAATGAAATTATCTAGAAAAGAACCGGAGTTACCGACATAGTGTGCAGAGTAAGCACACTGAAGTGGCAGTGGGCTGGCCATGTTGTCGAAGGACCGATGGCCGGTGGAGCAGACGAGTCCTGGGGTTACGAAGTTACTATTTGGTTCGGTCGGTCCCGATCCTACACTCCTACACTCTTTCGAATATTGACTATGGTCCCGACGCAATTGAGCCAATCCGAACTTTTTTCGCATTTTTCAATAATATTCGGTTCGGCCATGTGTCGGTCCGATCCGACCATTCTCACTTTGCACTTCGTAGTAGACCCTCTGGAGTTGGACCGCGTGTCGGTAAGCGTAGAGTGGGACGCCCCCCAGATAGATGGACGGACGACCTAAAGAAGGTGGCTGGGACAGACTGGATGCGGAAGGCGGAGGTCAGGGTGTTGTGGCGCAGCCTGGGATCAAGAACTGGACTGCGATAGGCTGAGTTAATTGACGACATTAGAACTTTTTAGCTTATATTTAAGTCGGTAGTAAATTTGATAAACACATTAATTTCCTGGGCTACAATGAATAGAGGAAAGTACGACATTAGAACTTCTTTCCCTTATCCAACGAACCAACTTTGACGATTGGAATATGTATCATAAATTCGTCGAATTTATAACAAATTTCATAAAAACTCCGATAATTACGATTTTCACAATAAAATCGAACAAGGTCACTGATATCTCGCAAAAAAATGCCTACAGGGGAAAACGGGCAATTATGTGCCCTTTAAAACAATTCATAATTATCTATGTTTATACTACTTATCAGTTCATAAAGGAAAACGCTTAATTCATGCAGAATAATAATAATGTAGAGAACAGATTGATTATGAAATTTCTTCATTTTAGAATAGCGTACACATACAATGACAGACTCATGCTCAGCAGTAGCGCTCGCGACCACTAATCCAACGAGACAGAAGTGGCGCCGATTCCCTTGTTCACAAACTAAATTAAATTTAAGTTCGGTGCATCTTTTTCTTTCTATGCCGTTAAGAAAAGGACAGAAGATAAATATTAGTTTAGTCCTGTCAAATTAAAATAATCCATAGACAAATTAGATGCGATTAAAAACATGGCTACCAAAAATACGTCAATTTACGTCAGGCGCTGACTAATTTGACAGGACTAAACTAATATTTATCTTCTGTCCTTTTCTTAATGAAATAGAAAGAAAAAGATGCACTGAACTTAAGTTTAGTTTAGTTTGTGAACAAGGGAATCGGCGCCAATGTCTATTTAAAATGTCTTAAAATATTGATTTAGAAAAAAACACCGTGTCGTGAAATTCAATTATGACGATGACTCCCCCGTCCTTAGGTAACCTTATTAAGTTCGGTAAAATAGAAAGAGTAATTGTGTCTCATTAGTGACAGTTGAGCTCATTTACAATTATTATAGATTATGCTTTCAGAGGTCATATTGAGATTGCCATAAACAACTAATAATACGGGCCCCAGATGTTTGTAACAACATATTGCAGTAGTGTGGGCAGAAGTTGGAGAGATGTTTTAAAGTGTATCAGTATGTTAGGTGTCCCACTTCTGATAACAAAAGTGGGCTTGTTTAAAGTACATGCCGCCTAAAACCACACTGAATGTGAACTAGATTGACTGATTACCTAGATAAAGTTTTTTACCTAGTTTGGAATGCAAGGAGTCCATAAAGATTTAGCAGTCTACTCACTTACATTAATAGTATCTTAGTAAAAAAATCTTCCCAGCTTCTTCTGAACTTTGTTGGGGTCGGCTTCCAGTCTAATACCAGTATTTTACATGGAGCGGCTGCCTATCTGACCTCCACAACCCAGTTACTTACTGGGTAACGATACCCTTTGGTAAGACTGGTTGTCAGACTTTTGGACTTCTGACGACCCGTATCGACTACCAAAGATCTACATGACAGCCGGGACCAGTGGCTTAACTTGTTTTCCGAGACACGGAAGGGTCTTCGTATGTAAAGATGGTTACCCATCTCCGGAACAACCGTGGCAAATGGAGCTTAACCTGATCGATCGACCCGTGCCCGTTATTACTTAGCCACAAGCCCCTTAGTATCTTAGTAATATAACTGTATTAGGCAATATGTTATTGAGACCAATATAACATTTTTTTGAACTTGTAATTGTCACTGATCCTTTCATATCCTGCCTGTTACCTAGTTAAAGACATCATAATGTTCCCACTGCTGGGACTCCAGACCTCTTCTCTGTGAGAGGTCGTGGGACATAACCCACCACACGGACCGATGTTGCTTCGTCCAACAGATAATCGAGCACGTTCAAACATCTGGTCATACACGTGTGCCATTTTTGAGTACTACGCATAACGCATCTGACATGTTTGAAGGACATCACCACTACGATCACTGTATGCCTTTCTTACGAACGACTTCTAGCGGGCGTAGCTCAATGTAATTTGGCGTTTATGTATGTTTTATCACTGAGGGTTCACGTAGTTTGATAGTTCTTTTTTAACGTCTTTTGCTTTTTATTCTCAATAGCAGCCATGAGTCTGGATTTGTCCCCGGTTGATGGCAAAACCCTATTACATGGGGTTTAAACTTAGCTGGCGAAATGTGAGTATACTATAGATGTTAAGTTATGATGTTTGCTTTTTTGTAAGTATAGCCTGGTTCGACTCTTTCGAAATTAATTGAAATTCCGACAAACAGATGTGTTTACCGACGGAATTTTCTATGTCAACATGTCGCAGCATATTTAACTAAAATTTTCGAAGACCCGTAATTACCTACAACTTATAATTTCAAGACCTACTTAAATATTTATAATATTATGGTGAGTAGGTGCATACCATCACGTAGGTACCACGTCACCAACATGCAAATATTTCTTTTGTTACAAATCGGTAAAAAAGCGACTTCAAAACTCATTAATTAAAGGAGGTCCTTTAATTAATGAGTTTTGAAGTCGCTTTTCGACCAGTTTTGACGATATTTTTTTTCTGTTATCGCCCATTTCCCCGTCTGATTTAAGCAATTCATGTTTTTTAACGACTGACATTTGTTTAGGTGTTTTGGTGGAGTAGTAGGAAGGAAAAGAGCCTGCATTCTATTTATTATTTATAACTAATATGATTAATGCCATGTTGTTGGTTAGGCTAGTTGTCATAAATCGACCTTCAATATTATTAATTACAAATACTCCCGACTTAGCGAAGGTCAGATAGCAGTCGTTGACTTTAAGTAATATATTGATAATTAGCTGTGATGAAGTCAACCTTAAGATGGCAAGCCTTCTTTCTTATAAGAAGGGTGATGATCTTCGAGCTACGGAACCATCATCGTCATTGTCATGGACATAAAGCTGTATTAAAAAACTATTCAGGATGAAATTAAAAACTTGCGCCAAATCGAAATAGGATGTGCAGTAACTGCTACATAATCATTATAAAATTCTTGAAAAAAAAAAATCAGGTAATTATCGTCTCAGATAGTGCAAACTAAGTTATTACCTTCAAGTAGACACGAATTAACGTCGTTCTAGATTTTTCATTTAGTACCTAAACATATAAGACAATTAAAATATCAATTTTAGCGCGCACCCGATAAGTTATCTATTCGTCGCAGAGTCCACAACGTGCAGCATGTTGGCAACACGTCGAATTAGATGTTTTAATTTGGCGCACCTATTCAATTTCATCCTGTATTTAAATATAAGAAGAGTAAACTAATATTTATCTCCTGTCCTTTTCTTAATGAAATAGAAAGAAAAAGATGCACTGAACTTAAATTTAGTTTAGTTTGTGAACAAGGGAATCGGCGCCATTTTCTCTCTTCGAAAACTGCCTAAGATTGTATGGACACATTAAAAGACGCAATGAAGATCATGTAAGACAAATTGCACTAAATCTGTAAGAACAAAAAGAGGCAGAGGCCGCCCACCAGTGACCTGGTCGTCAAATATAAAAAGAGACCTCAAGAAATCCCAATTGCCAGAACCGACAACCAGAGACAATAACTTGGCGCAGACAAGTGAGGAGACCCGACCCCAAATAACGGGACCAGGGACGAAAGAAGTAGTGACATTTTCTATATTGATTTTATTTAGCCTGAAATCTGAAATAATTGGGGGGTCGTGGTTTGATGTTTTGTGAGAGCTGATCTCATAGTTTATACACATAGGCTAAAGTTAGTAGAAAAATTCATGATGATGAGATGAACAACAATCAACATGGCCTATAGCGTAGAGCATACTTACGTTCGAGTGCTAAAACACGACTGGGCAGGCACATTTCGGCACGAAAATCTAGAAGATTCGCATATTCGAAGACAGTACAAATCAAGAAAAGAAGACGTGTCGTCGGTGCCTGCTCAAACGTGTTAGTAGCCACGGAGGAGACCTGGTGAAGCTTAGCCTTTATCGGAGCCGGTAAACAATCAATATTATCGTTTTTTAAAATAAGTTCAAAAATGTATCAACACGTATTTAAAGAGTAATGAAAATTAAAAGCACGCAACTGTATCTAACTCTTCAATGTGCTATTAGATTGGGTTTCCGAAGACAGCGATGCAGTCACATATTGGTCGTCTTAAAATAGTGTTTGCATCGTAAATTTAAAGACCGATGCCGTCATTTTCATGACGACCGTAATGTGGAGGCCACCGAAGCCTTTGGAGAACCAAGCCTTAGGGTCAGCAGCAGCGTAAAGGGTCGCTTCACCAGGTCCGTTTCAACCCAAAATCTACCCAAAACAGTATTTAAAACAAAGCGTGTACCTGAAGAGGGTCCGGGGGCGAAGGCGCCGGGACGTGGTAGAGATGTGGCGGTGGGGTGGGTGTGTGCCACGTCACACCTCGGTCCGAGGCCATGTGAGCTTGAGGCGCGCGCGCCAGTAGGTTCGCCACCTGTAACTGATTGGCGGGATGTTTTATTACACGAAACCACCTAATTGTTTACCTGGTTGTTAATATGACAGACAGAACTTAGACACAGGTTTGAGAGACCAAGCACAACTACGCAGACCTTTTACTAAGCCGGAAGGGCGACTTTTTTATCACGCACTGCTCAGCGCCGAGAGTTGAAAATCCAACAGTGTATTTTTTTGACGCGCTGAGATGCACTCAATTGGATACTCATTGCCTGCGACACAGAGAGTTGAAAATCTAGTGCGAGTTAAAATATCGCCCTTGCGTACCAGGACCCTAATTGCGTAAGACATTATCAAACGCAGTCTGAATAATTTTAAAGGATATTGCTAATCCATTGCTTTATATGTTCGAAAAACTGTTCTGCTCAACAACGTAAGTAACGGAATGAATGTTGTTGAACTGTCAAAATCAAAGACCGCTACTGATACAATGTTACGCAATTATCCAGCTGGGCTCATACTCGATGTACCATGTTAGGGCCGTGTTTTAACAAGTACCTAGAGTATAAATACATAGATTGTGTATACATGCAGCCGAACAATGCAACTAAAATAATGGTAGATATCCTGGTTTCTTGAAAACTGATCGGTAAATCTGTCAAGGCAATAGATATAATAAGTTTGTAGGAAAACAGGGAGGGGTAAAGCCTAGGATATACCAAAGCAACTATTTTCAGTGATGTGATGACGATATAGATACCGTCAAATGGGTTTATGAGGACGACGACCCTGATAGGACTTTATCGTCGTCGCGATACGGTGCATCATCGTGATGTCACTTGGTCTACACCTTACATTGCCTGAATCAGGTTTTGAATGATGATGACATATGCAGGCTTGAAGACTACCTACAAATCCTACTGTCCTGGTCCCAAAATAACTTTTTTGTTGTACAAAATTAATTGGATGGAAAACTGTTTTAATTCATTCATGAATAGAAAATCAGTACTAAATGATGCATAATTATCAGCCTTTAATGTCTCCACTGCTGGGACACAGGCCTCCTTTCTGTGAGAGGTAGCCGTAATCAAGCACGCGGGCCCAGTGTGGGTTGGCGGTTGTCACGTCTTTGAATTTTTGGTTCTAGGACGTGCCGATTTCCTTCACCGTTTCGAGAGCAGTGGTGATAAAATAACTTACACAAAATAAAGTCCCTGCTTGGGTTCGAACCCACGACCTACAGCTGGTGTGGACGTTACCACTGAGCCAACACTGCTGTAAATGTAGTAATGTATGTCGCGTATAAATACCTGCCGTATTCACCGTAATTACGAAGAAGTTATTTTAGAAATTAAACCTTTAATTAGTTCTACCGAGTTATTTGGCTCGTCAGTACAAAACTATCTCGGCATCGGCTACCGAATGGCCGTCCGGATTTCGGTAACCACTTAACCCAACTCCGGGTCATCGGCGACAGTCTTCAGGGGTCATATAGGGGTCGCACATTAGTGCCTCGTGGACAACGACTAATGTTGCGTGTCGGTTTTAACTAACCAATACTTTTCCGGTTCAACCATATTGTATCTATGGGTTTAAACATATTAATCTATGGGTTTAACCATGTTTTATTCTACTACATTGAGTTATGAGTTATTGCTGTCGTTTTAACGACGAGAATAAAGCACTAAAGATAAAAGTCTTTATTAAAACAGCTGATAGTGCGATTATGATGCTGTAACAAAAGTCAATGGCAAAATTAATAATTTAGTTTTATTTTTAGAATTTTACTCAATTCTAGCTTTGGAAAACAAGCCTTGACCTCTCTACTCAGTAATGAGGAATGAGAATCATAAGTTCGATAAAAAACGGAACTGATGACAAACAATTTGACCTAAAATTCAGTAACAGTTGAATTGAGAAGAAAAACAAATTAATGGCCTGTATGAGCTAATTCTAAACTGAATTAGGCCAGACATTTCTAGAGCATTCCAGTACAGTTTCATTAGAATAAATGTGTGGAAAATAAACTCTGATTGATTGCTGCCTGCCAAAACCACAATGATAAGCAAGTCTGAAATAATTCAAATTGTTAGAACATTAATTATGATACAGATAATAAAAATGCATGAAAATGTACAGTTGGCCGGTTGGTTCACATCAGCTGTTTTATACATTGAATAGATGTTGTAGATTTAGCAACAAGAAATACAAAAAAAAATAGGGTGCTTCAATGTTAATTTTTAAGTAGAAGTTGCATGAACTGGAAGAAAACTTGGAAATTGTGGGACAAAATGATGATGTTCTATCCATTTTTAAAATTGCATTTTTGTATTGACATAGACTTACCAACCAAGTATGACCTACAAACAGCTTAAAAAAAAAACTACCATAAATCAGTTGCTATTGCCACGTTGTTTTATTCTAATTCAAAAAGAAAAGAAAGAGCTATTTTTGCTTAAAAATATTAGTAACAACAGTAACTTACAAAGTCCAGAAACAATGTACCATACAAACTTTCCCTAGAGGAAACTCCAAGGTTTTTCTTCTTAAAAAGTAAAAGTTCAGGTAAACTTGGTGTGGCATTGAATAACACTTTCTTTACTTACAAATTAAGTGTTGAAAAGTTTATGAAAATGGTCTTTGAGACGAGTATTATATGTTATACACACAGGAAAATATGCTATTTTGGTAACCAGGGTGAGGACCCACTCCTTGCCCTTGCCCTAGTTTCCAGGATAGCATTTTTTTTATTACAGAATATAAAACCACAAATTATCTATTTGTGGTTTCATACAATACATGCCTAATTATGAAATAGTTATATTAAATCTAGCAGACATGGATTTTGTTACTATTATTATTTAAAATAATGACTTTGTAAGTATGGATTACAACTAGATTTTGAAAGTAACTTCATTTTCTTCATATTTTTTTTACCATGTTTTAAAAAGCAAATTGGCCAATCAATGAGGTAAATGATAATTGGTTTTTAGCATTGCTTAATTAAATTAGTGCCCAACATTAACCACATTTATGACTGATTTTTATTACTTCTCATTAATTGCAAATAGAATAATTGGTAGTGGCACACACTGCTAACTGGACATAAATAAATTTCTAGAATTAATCAATTAAATTATTGTTCTTTTCATAGTTAGTTTAACAGGGTACCCAATTCAAAGCTGATTCCCTTGTTCACAAACTAAATTAAATTTAAGTTCAGTGCATCTTTTTCTTTCTATTTCATTAAGATAAGGACAGAAGATAAATATTAGTTTAGTCCTGTCAAATTAAGATACTCCATAGCACATTTAGACATGATTAAAAACATGGCTACTAAAAATATGTCAAATTACGTCAGGCGCTGACTAATTTGACAGGACTAAACTAATATTTATCTTCTGTCCTTTTCTTAATGAAATAGAAAGAAAAAGATGCACTGAACTTAAATTTAGTTTAGTTTGTGAACAAGGGAATCGGCACCATTATTTTATGTTAATGTATGTGTAATCAGCTGAGGTATGCTGTACATTGCCCGCTTTTATTAATTGGGGTATGTTGTACCCAATATTCTATGCTGTTTATAATATATATGGGTTAGTGATGGCAGACAGAATTCAGAAACCAGAATAAAGAAAATCACAGAAAGCATGAATGCCACAGAAGCAAGTATTTCAATTAAATTGTTGATGCAGTCTCCACTTTGCATACTAGGCAATTTTATTTACTGCAGTTTCTTAGTAAATAGGTATGGTAAATAACAACAAATTGATATCTGTGGTAACTACTTTGATACCAAGAATGCCAATATATGTGTCATCTAACCAAGTGTGTCAATGAAAACAGCTGATTGGTATCTGATTAGCACACACTCATACAACTCAGGGGCAAACTAACCACACAAAGAATATTACCATTTTAAACGATGAATTAGTTTTCGTAAGTAATACCTGCTTACATTAACATTAAATGTAAGATTCGTGTAAACAGCATGCAAATGAAACACTTCCGACAGGATGTTACGAAATTCATATAGGTTAGTTAGTGATCAACAATAAGTGAATAATAAGCACCACCTGCAGGGGGCTCCATCCCGAGCCCAGCTGCGACTGTCGCCCATTGGGGTTGTGCTGTGAGCCGCCCGACATGGTGCGCGGCACTCTCGCGACACTGTTTACTACACGTATTCAACACCAGTCCGTCAACAAACACTCCCTCAGTCCACCATAATGATGCCGGCAAGTTTGAAGCCCTCGCCCGCGTAACTGCGCTCCCTTACGACGTGTACAGATACTTCTGAAACGTTTTCATCAGCGCACATTAAATTTTTAACTATCCATAGCGTGCCACATGTACTCTGGGCGCGAAACAACTCACTTCCACCGGTAGCAAACACTTATTCCAAAGAAAACTAAGATTATTTAGTGCATGGTATGGTGTTCACGAATTTGATGCTCACTTCGCGTGACATTTTGAACGCATTTAGGTTTCGAAATTAAACATTTCTAGCACAAATTGTAGTTTGAATTAGGTTGCCGGAATACTGAACACTGTATCTTACCGAATAAAAGTTTATATTTCGCCGATAATTATCACAGAAAATGTAAAAACCCTCAAAGTATTCTATAGATTCGCCTTCACAATGGTGGCCGATTAGGTTTTTGAAAGCACATACAACGCCATCTTGTGGCAAAACTTCAAAAATAAGTCGGTAAAACAGCAGAACGGAAGCATGTTTTCTTTTGTCTTTGGTGCACAAAAAACACCGCGTGCAGAGAAAAAAAACATGGGTAATGAAACTTTATTTTCATTACAAAACATAAGTAAATAAATAATACTGGTGCACTTGGAGATTGATTAGTTATTATTTATGAAGGATTTCCGTAAGAAGTTTATGAATTGATCGCATTTAACAGCTATGAGAATAGGTCCCTTTCATTTTTGTATAGTGGCAATAGTAACGCGTTGCTATAGCAACGATTGTTTTGTTTTCATTGTGATATGTACCACACAGTGAGTAAGTAGTATCGTATTCAAGTTTACCGTGTGGTTTATCGTGGTCTAAATTCAATGAAAGATAGTGAGATCACGAAGTTTTTAGTATCATTTACGGGTCAGATTGAATATGTGACCTTTCCTGGTGGCGTATTTGATGATCAACTGTATGTACACTATGAAACTGTTTGGGGACCAGATTGGGAGCCTGTTTCTGGTCTTACATCAGGCACGAGTCAAATGGCACGGTCTGGGGTTGACCCTGAACGGGTAGTCTTGAATTTACCTTTAGAAATTGTATTCAGCAGTACTAATGTTTCTGGTTGTAAGTATAACTTTAAGCAAAATGTTTTTTGCGGTAAAATCCATGTTTCTAGTCCTCTACTAATTGCGTTAGACACGCAATCTCAATGGCAGCCAATTCATTTTACAGGGCCACAAATAATAACAACAGTGAGGGCTCAAAACACCATCAGTGGTGATGCTCTAAGAGGCTACTGCTTGTTCCTAATGCCGCCCACCACTGGCCCAACTCTGGCCTCAGCCCCCCTTGTACGGCCACAAGCTGCCACCTTGCTGGGCGACTGGATGGCATGGCTAACCGGCAGATACCCTGAGTTGGCAGACCCTAAAATGCTAGCAAGTGGGAAGGATAACTATTGTAAGTTTTTTAACATCACGCTGGTATTCAGCTGCATCCGGTCAGAGTGGAAATCGATCACGTGTAGACAACGTGTGTAAGAGTAGAAAGGAAAACAAAATACTTACATATAATCAACACCAATTCTCTAATTTAAATATTCTTTTTACATGAAAAGGGTGTTTTTTATGACAAATTAACAAAGGGGAGAAATTCCCCTAGTACGACCACACCGTCCACACCTGTCCATTATAAAATGGCTTTCGACAGATTCTTTAAAAGTTGGGTCTTAACAATTCGTGTTTTTTTGTTTCCAGTGCTGAGGACAGAATCTTATGGGACTGTGACGGTGTCTTTGTCCATGGTGTCAAAAGATCTCCGGAAACTCGGCTATGATAACCAGCCACCGATCTATAAAGTTGACAATGCATGAAGATTTTATATTTAAGTCTACGTACTTATAAATATAGGTACATGATGTACCTACTTACTACGTAGGTACTACATGTATATTTAGATACAACATAACATAGGCAATTTAGTCACATTTTCTGTTTTTATTATAAGAAAATGGCATCGTATTAGGCAGAATTGGTAATAAATAAATAGCTACTCGTTTTGTAAGACAATCCATGTTATCCAGGTATAATCACAGGGAAACTAGCGAATGACGGAATACTACTTAGATCTGAAGGTTGGTGCAAGTATCTTAGGTGTTTATTTATAAACGATGATTAAAGTTAGGTAAGTGACGTTTAAACGTCAAAAATTTATGGCTAATCACAATCATAATAAGGGGTTAATGTCTAAACATTCTCCAAACTTAATTAGGACATCGGTTCACGAAATCCCAACTAAACCCTTCCAATCGAAATTCGATCACTTCACCGTAGTAAGTAAATGTACGTATAAATATATGTATAAGTAAATATACGTACCTACGTGTATGTATAACATAGGAACCTAGGTTCCTATGTTATACATATACGATATCAGCACGAGATCAATGTTGCTGTTATATTTTAATGTCACGTACCCTAAATGAATAAATTAATATCAATGTATGTAAAACTTTTATTTAATTCTGTAATAACCTGCCCCAGATATTATGACAATGGAGGCAACGCGTCTTAATCACTTACAGAAGACCTTGCCCGCATGTTTTAAGATAGGCCTATAATTGCAAACATATTTTTAACTTCATTGTCGTGCATATTTTTATCGCTTTGTATATTAAATATACCGTATTTGCGTACGAGTATACTTAGATCATGCGGTCTCCGAACTCGGATAACACCGTTCTGCAGTGCAGCAAGGAATCTAAGCCCAGCCTGTACCCAGTTATTGGGAACAGTATCTTCTTAGCGTGTCGATAGCAATCTAAAAGAACTCGACCCAGAATTTAGCTACTCGTTTGGCGTCATCACCAAAGTCAAAGTCAAAGTTTTTATTTGTAAAACATAGGTATAAAAATAGGTGTTTGAAATAGAATAGGTACAGAGATCTCTATGTTTTGCCGTTAACGGCGTACAAATATCAAGTAGGGAAATTACGCAAAAGCATGCAAAGTTACAAAACTTTTTGTGTAAAAAGCTGTGTTGTGTGTATTAGCGCAAATCTCATTGTTGCGACGTTTCGATTTCAATGTTTTAAATAGATATAAGTTTCTTGACCAGCGTCCATTACATGCAGCTGACAGTATGAACAGCCTATAATATTCCCACTACTGGGACAGGTCACGGGCCTCCGGTCTGTGAGAGGGAGTGGGCCGTAATGCCGCAATCCACCACGCGGGTTGGCGAATGTCACATATCTTCGAATTTTCGGTTCTAGGACATGCCAGTTTCCTCACGATATTTTCTTTTACCGTTTTGGGAGCAGTGGTGATGAAATGATCTGCATAAAGTAAAGAGCTTTTACCTACGACCTACAACTCGTACGGCGGGGCCGTTCCACTGGGCGAACACTGTCCTATTGGGTACAGACCAAATATTGGGTACAGGCCAAATATGTGTCTTTTCATTAGCCCAAGAAAGATTTTCATGACTGTAGGAATGTAGTAATATAGGCCAGCCCCCAGACTCCTGGTCACGTGAAGTGGCGACCAACCGCTTAGCGATGTCTTGAAAAACCTCTTGGTTTTTCAAGACATCGCTAAGCCAGCAGCTATTGCCAGCGCACTAATTGGACCCCATGACCCTAGTGTTTCAACCCCAAACGGCTCGAACATATAACTCCCAATAAGATTGGAGTATTTGGCTAAGTAATAACAGCCGCACGGTTCGATCGATCAGGTTAAGCCACGCTTGCCGCGGTTGGTCCGTGGATGGGTGACCATCTTCAAATACCGTGAAATACCCCTCCGTGCCTCGACATGCACGTTAAGCCGTTGGTCCCGGCTGTCGTTACGGGTCGTCAGAAACCCGAAAGTCTGAAAAATAGTATTACCAAGGGGTATCGTTTTACTCAGTAACTGGGCTGTGGAGGTCAGATAGGCAGTCGCTGCATGTAAATTACTGGTATTCAGCTGCATCCGGCTAGCCGACCCCAACATAGTTAATGGGAAAAGGCTAAGCAGATGAAGATTGGAATATTTTCGCAGTTTGAACTTTGAGGTTTTCCGCACCTGCGGCGCCACCCCAGCATAGCACAGCCCGCCGTGCTAGGAAGGTGGGATGGCGCAAGGGTATCGTCACATGTTGCATCCAACACTAAAGGCCGACCTAACTTCTAAGGCATTATGGTAATCCCGTCTAGTCTCTTCCCAGCGTCGTGTGCGAAGCCATTGTGCTCTAAAACAGCTGGCACCCCGGCGGTGACAACAGCATTACACATATAGTATATCTGCTATTGTATACTCTATTTCATAATAAATACAAAGAAATTGATTACAGACAGACTGTACTCATTCCCAATATTATTTTTAATTGTTATTAAAAAGATAGGAACGTAATTGAGGAACATTTGAAGGGAGTTTTCCTTTATCTTAGAGGCTAGAGATATGCAACGTGTTCTCAAGGACCCGTTATCATTAAAATTAATGACTAATACGAGTATGTGGACTCACTGCCGGCTTGCCATTATCCTCAAGTATCCACGTAAGTTTTCTAAAGCCATGTTAATGAAGTGTGACAAACTCAAAATGGTGGCGTTGGCTTCCGTGTTCAATTGTTATTTGGGAGGTATCTTAATAGTATAACAAAAAAAAAAAACTGTTTGTTGATGCAGAGTCTAAAACGTTTCATTAGCATAGCGAAAATCAGTGGTAGCTGCCCGTCTAGATGTTGCTGCAGATTACGGCAAGTTGATGAAAGAAATCACAAGAATGAACTTTTAGGTATCAAACCATTAAATACTATTTTTACAAGCTAACACTAAAATATAACCACTGTTAGGAAGTTGAATAATATTCATCTACAGGATCAAATTAAATTAGCTAGCTTAACTACACAGATAGATGGGTATCGATAACGATAAAACAAACAAAAAAAATCTTTAACTCTTAATTTCAAGTAGGATATTTCACTACGGGTTTAACGGCCATAGTTGCTTAAAATTGTGAGTTTAGAGCAGTGGTAATGACCTAGTGGTTATGACCGCGACATACGAGTTGTAGGTCGTAGGTTCGAACCCAGCTTTACTTTGTGTAAATTATTTCATGCCCACTGCTCTCAAAAACGGCGAAGGAAATCATCGTGAGGAAAACCGGCATGTCCTAGAACCAAAAATTCGAAGAGATATGCACACACATCACCAACCCGCACTGGGCCCGCGTGGTGGATTACGGCCCACTCCCTCTCACCGAGTAGAGGCCTGTGTCCCAGCAGTGGGAACATTGTAGGCTGATTATATATGTATACATATATATATGAGTTTAGAATTATTATTATTACTTATTTGCTTATATTGCTATTAGAAATCTATACCTACGACCTACACAATCCCATCTGAGGAGTTTCGCTAGCTAATTTAATTTGATGCTGTATATAAAACTAAGAATAGGCCAAATGACAACCGCTTTCTATTGTGAAGACGTTGAAAGGAAAGGATAACACCTGATAACATGTTCCTGTGTTCCCTGCCATATTTAGCTCGTCTGCCTTCAAAGTAAGAATGAACAGGCATCTTCTGCGCACACTCGTTCCATCATAGTCTCATCCATTGCTTTCCATCAGGCGTGACTGAGGTGAAGAGTCAGCAATAAAAAAAAAACGAAATAATCTGTTTAAAATGCTTTGTGTTTCATCGGTCACGAATCTACGATGCTCTGCTTCTGTGTAGCAAACGTAACAAGTTCTTATCTTTATAATCCTATCACATTTGTCAGAAAACATCAGAGTCGTGGTTGTATAGTTTGTAGTCACATTGTTAACGAATGAACAGGCATCTTCTGCGCGGAAAGCAATGGATGAGACTATGATGTAACGAGCATCGTGGATTCGTGACCGACGAAACACAAAGCATTTTAAACAAATTATTTCGTTTTTTTTTATTGCTGATTCTTCACCTCTATCACGCCTGCTACGATGCTCAGCATCTGTGTAGCAAACGTAACAAGTTCTTATCTTTATAATCCTATCACATTTGTCAGAAAACATCGGAGTCGTGGTTATATAGTTTTATTGTAGTCACATTGTTAACGGATAAGATTTGAATGTCGCAGAGGATCAAACTGTTAATTAGTGAGGATTTACAGCGCACCACCTTGATCTAAATCACTTTCATAATAAAATTTATATGATACACATCAACATAATTTAGATCTGCATGGATCTGGTGCCTCGGAAAGCACGAGCCGTTGGTCCTGGCTGTCATTCGTGGAACTTTGACAGAAGCCCGAAAGTCTGACAATCAGTCTTACCAAGGGGTATCGTATTACCCAATAACTGGGTTGTGCTTGTGGAAGTCAGATAGGCAGACGCTCAATGTAAAATACTGTACCTACTCATTAGCTCCATCCGGTTAGACTGGAAGCCGACCCCAACGTAGTTGGGAAAAGGCAGATGATGGACTACCTACAGGAATCAAAATCTCTCAAATCCAGTCGAACTGAAGGCAAACGTGATGTGAAGTGCGTGCCATCTACTGAATACGTCCAATAAAATCTAGACGTCATGAATGAATACCTAAAACCACATGAAACAATGACTGCTAGCTCTAAAGGTGACAATAATACTAATTAGAAAGGTGACGCGTTAATTGCGTCAGTGGACGATTTCCCCAAACGAGGTAAAACACCCGAAGATGCACATAGGTCTACATACCTATCATACGATAGGGAAAAGTCACCGAGGGGTCTCGATATGTAATGGATGTCACACATACACGGACCGACCTCGGCAAGCGTAGCTTTACCTTCGATCAATCCGTGCGGCTGTTATTATTGAGCCACGAGCCGCTGCTCTAAACCCTTCTCACAGAGAGGAGGCCTGTGTCCCAGCAGTGGGAACATTATAGGCTGATTATGCAAATATATGCAAGTAAGGATGTCCTGATGATGATCCTGAAGAAAAGATATGCAATAATGGTAATAGGTACCCACAATAATTTTTTTTAAGCAGTAACTGTGTTGCCTGTGGCGGTAGCAGCAGCAGCGCTTGAACATTATCAGGTATTTTTAAAATATCACCTTGTTAAAGAAAGTTAATTTTAGAGATAAGGTGCATTATAGCATTAGATATTTGATTATGCATTCTGCTTGATAGTATATTAAATCACAATTATACCAGACACTCTATTGCGTAACACATCAGTCAGCATAGCTATGTAAACACAACCATCCGACAGGCTATCGTATCAAAAATTACACATTTCGACAACCTGATTTGCCTTGCCCCCGACAGCAGACAGCTGTCGGAAGAATAGCGGTCGTATTTAAACTGTCAAATATTTTTGGGGTTTTGGACTTGTCAACAGCTTCTAGAGGACTCCTACGTTAACATTGATTGAAGTTCGACACGGTACGGAAGCGTATTCGATTGTGAATAGTTATGCTGGTGTATTAATTAGAGCTCTACGTTCGACTATGCTTGCCCAGTTGCCCAGTTTGAGTCATATGAATAATTTTAACATCCTAAACTGCATCAACCAGTTATAGCCCCTAAATGTTGTACAATAAACAGTTTTCCTCTTCGCTAAAAATGTAGTTCCCCGACACTTTCCTGTTGAGTGCAATCTTAGAGCTCGACACTCAATAATACATATATTATGTAGGTATAGGTACAGTCAGCCTTAAATTGATGTAGAGGTATAAATTGACAAGAATTCATTTGATCGTGTTACGCAATAACTGGGTTGTGGAGGTCAGATAGGGAGTCGTCGTCGCTCCATGTAAAATAGTGGTATCCGTTGCATCCGGTTATACTGGATGCCGACCCCAACATAATTGGGAAAGAATAGGCAGATTGATTGGTATAAACTATAAATCGACAAGAATTCATTTGATTGCCTGCAATTTGATGTATGAACGTAAACGAAACAAGGGAGTATGCAAAGGGAGTATGGAGTATGCAAGGGTCGTAGCAGGTGGCCCCACGGGAAGAAAACGTGAATAAGTATATGTGTGTCTACAATTTGTACATAATACTTACTGTATCAATGTTACTGTGTCTTACTGCTACAATAATATAATAAATATAAT
The DNA here is from genome assembly GCA_911387795.2 of Apamea monoglypha. Classification (NCBI taxonomy): domain Eukaryota; kingdom Metazoa; phylum Arthropoda; class Insecta; order Lepidoptera; family Noctuidae; genus Apamea; species Apamea monoglypha. Next base: position 17,252,936 of record OU426922.1, read on the forward strand.
AATAATAAAAAAATATATCATATATACATATATACATATTACATAATTATTATTATTATTATTATTTATTTATTTCCTTTATTTCATTTAAATACCTACCAATTACATTTTTAAATATTTTATTTATTTTATTATTATATTTATTTTTACAATATTTAATATTTTTTCAATATTTTTCTTTCTTTTTTCTTTCTTTCTTTTCTTTCTTTCTTTTCTACAATTAAGCATTTAATGTGTAATATGTCCCGTTGTCTGCACGCTACAGGAGTTGATGAACGCTACTGAAGGTGCCAAGCTCGTAGCCAAATTCTGGGCTGACTGTATATAAATTGTCATCGACACGCTAAGAAGAAGAATGGTTTGTGGCTACACTTTGATACAATATTATGAAATAAAGATTGTAGATTGGTACGTGGATGGGTGACCATCTTTACATACCACGACCCTTCCGTGCTTCGGAAAGCAAATTAAGCCGTTTTGTTCCGGCTGTCATTCGTGAATCTTTGACAGTCGTTACGGGTCGTCAGAAGCCGGAAGTCTAACAACCAGTCTTACCAAGGGGTGTCGTATTACCCAATACCTGGGTTGTGGAGGTCAGATAGGCAGTCACTCCACGTAAAATACTTGTATTCAGCTGCATCCGGTTAGACCGGAAGCCGACCCCAACATAGTTGGGGTCGGCTTCCGTAGCAGTTAAATGAATTCTTGTCGATACATACACTTTTATGAGGCTGACTGTACTTACCTACCATAAAAATCTCAACTCGATATACGTAACACTCTGCAAGTAAACAACTTCACCATAGGGACAAGCCCACTTGTTCCAAAATGCGTCAGAACTAGACTGCGACGAACCGCGCGATTCTGCGGTGTTGAGCGAACAGTGCGCCAGTTTTGTACGCACGTAATCCCGGCTAATAATAATCGAAATATAATAACCCACCAAAGAAAATCATGTAAAGTATGTTTTTAAGACTTACATAATGCTCTCACTGTTAAAAAGTTATCAGATCACAAACCTTACATCTTGGTCAAAATGTAGGTACGGCTTGGCCGTTTCGCGGCCGTCGCACAGACACTCCTATGGGCTTATGATAAGAAATAAGTCACTGGTCTAGTTCAATGGAACGGTCAACCCATACATTTTGTCCATCAGGGTTTGGCTGACTATCGTGATATATATAGCCTTTAAAGCCAGCTTGAATCTCACCGTAGCACTGGCACTGCCCCATCATCGTCTTTTTACCGACAGCGTTGATCATATGTGTGGCCTATCAGGTGCTGGTTGGTGGTAGTATTATGAATACTATTTTCGTACCCTGGCAGCCCAAAATGTCCCTCCTTTCTTTCAGTCCATCCAAAGGTTGTCTGTAAGAGATCGCCTTGTGCGGTAAGTACGCCCTTTGTACACTAGTTTGAAATCTGTTTGTCCTTTTTGTTTAATCTGTTTTACAGTTGTGTTTAGATATTACATAAATAAATAGTCGTAGTATAGCTTTATCCTAAAGAAATACATTTATTTAGCACAGACTAAATGGTACCCAACACCACATTTTCTAACACAAGGAACAAAAAAAAAAATACACCTATGTTTTATTATTTATTTATAATCTGTGCTAGAAATTTGACAGAACTTGAAAGCTGCCTAGATCATGGACTTTGTATAATAAGTCCATGGCCTAGATGCCGAAAAACTAAAGACCACAGAGCATTTTTAGGTACAGATGTTGTCCACTTCGCACACTGTCATATTTTTCCTCGAACGGTCTGGTATTGCGTGCGAGGTTTCACGCCTCCTTTGCTACCGACAGGTAGTATAAATTCCATATTACCTACCTACATTACATTTGCTTGTTTTGCATACGAATTTCGTTGCGTTAGAACTACTTACGTCATTATGTATGAATGAGTAAGAAACTGTCTGACGATGCTCTGACGGTGAGGCAAAAGGAAAAGGGAGCATTTTTAACGGGTCTCAATTTCCCGGTGGATGTCATCAAGGTCCTTCTTTGTTTCATGGATTCTTATCGACTACTAGCTGACCCGACAGACTAACGCAGTCAAAATTCAATATGGTCTTGAGATCATACACAAATCCCATAGAAAAAAAGCATTTCTTCTTCTTTATTATGTCTAACCTATAATTGGCGACTGTGTAAGTCCGTGAAAACTTAGGTGAAGTGAACTGTCAATAGTGTCAATCCTTGGCATCAGCTGTGCGATTCTGTGACCATCTCACCGTGAAAACTTAGGTGAAGTGAGCGTGGAGTGAGCTGTCATTCCAAATAATGCTAGGGATTGACACTACTGACAACTCACATCAAGCTCACTTCACTTGAGTTTTCACTGTGAGATTTTTACAGAATCGACCGGCTGGTGGAATTACAGCTCACTTAAGTTTCACGGTGAGATTTTTACAGAATAGATCGGCTGGTGTACAGACGCCAGCAGGTCAATCTACCCGAAACTGTCAAATTTTCCCAATCAACCTTGAACCTTATAATTCAGCGATAAAGTTGAAGACCTATTAAAGAAATTTGACCACTATTTTTTATATTTTCATATTTTTTTATACTCTTTTTTTTTCTATTCTAAGAAATATTTCAAAACGTATGAAATAATTAAGGAACTAAATGAATAAACGGAAATAATAATAAAATAAAATACTTCAGTTTTACCCGAATTTTCCAAATTTTCGGGTACTTACTTGGAAAAATTTCCTTGCTATGAAAAACATGCTATACAGCAAAAAATAGCCAAATCTGTCCAGCCATGCTCAAGTGATGCGTAACAACGAACAGCATTTCATTTTTTTATTTTGTTCAGACTTTAGCACATTTGAAATAGCTCAGTACATTTATGTAAATTTGAATCGCGACATATTCGCCAAAAATGTAAACAAATATGAGTTTATGGAAAAATAACTGTAATTCTTACACAATAAAGTTCAGTTTATGCTACAACTTCGAACATTTTTATAACTTTTTCAACAGTGCTAGTCACTCTGAAATCAACTTAATATCCATTTTAATAAAGTTGATATTTTTTTAACTTGAAATAACGTCAATTTGCAACATAAATAAAATTTGAATATAGGTTGGTATGGTATGTACAGTTGGTTAGGTATGACAGTCCTATTTTTTCCAGTCTGCAACATACAACCCAGGGGAACCTTGCCATCTCAATCAGTGCTACTATTGCTGTTGTTGCTTTTTTTTCTATTGCTATTCCTTTTATTCCTTACTAGGAAAACCCCGATTAACAGTACCAAATACCAAATTACATCCAAACCCGTTCAGTAGTTTTTGCGTGAAGGAGTAACAAACATCCAAAACCATCCATCATAAACGTGAAAGTTTGTATGGATGGACTTTCACGTTTATAATATTAGTAGGAAAGGATTCTTGTTTTTTAACCGTATTTTATTTTTTTATTTTTAGCCTTGTATCCCTTTAATACCTACATGCTCATTAATTTCATTTCTTGCCTTATTTTTTCTACAACTGCTCCATCTATGTATCTTCTCTAAACTCTAAAAGCCGAAGAGTCTGTTTGTTTGAACGCGCTAATTTCTGTAACTACCAGTCGGATTTGAAAAATTCTTTGTGTATTTGATAGCCCAATTCTTGTCAAAGGTTATAGGCTATTTAACACCACGCTACGGCCCTTAAGAGCCGAGCAAAAGAAACTCAGAAAGAATGCTAAAAGAAGAAATGAAGTAATAGCGCGGGCGGACGATGTGCAGGAACGCGGTGGGTCGAGAGCCAAAATTTCACGCGGACGAAGTTGCATGCAGAAACTATAGTTTAGGACATTTCTCTTCCTTTTGTAGATTTAACAATAAGGAACTTTAACTTGTACCCAATGCGCTGATTTCCTACCAGTCTTACTAAAGGGTGTCGTGTTACCTAGTAACTTGGTTGTGGAGGTCATATAGGCAGTCGCTCCACGTAAAATCCAACATAATTGGGAAAAGGCTAAGCAGATGATGACGATGCTGCTCCTGATTTCCTTAAGTAGGTAAATAGGTATCTAGATTTCCGTCCTTCCTTCTAGTCTAGTCGATATCCTTCCTTCCTGACTGTAGTCACTACGTCAGCGTTGAAAAGGAGCCTTGTTTCTAAGAATTCTGAATTATTACGCGTTGCGCGTCGGTAGGCAGGGTAACCGGTTTAATTATATTATTGATATCTAACGCATCGTTTCTTAAATACATGTGTCGTCACAAGGCATCTGTTATTAATTGATGTTTTAATTATCATTTAATTATGCCATGTGGTAGACCATAATGTGATATACACATAGACTAGCTGCGCCCGCGGTTTCACCGGCATAAGTTTCGATCCCGTGAGAATATCGGGATAAAAAGTAGCCTATGTGTAAATCCAGGGTGTCAGCTACATCGATACCAAATTTCATCAAAATTGGTCCAGACGTTTGAGCGTGAAGAAGTAACAAACATACAAACACACACACTCACTCACAAACTTTCGCCTTTATAATATTAGTGTGATATATTTATATGTCGCAGGCAAATTGTATGATTCCGCGTTTTACAAACGGCGTCGTCCGTTTACAAATTTTCGCTGTTTTGAATTGATTGTTTTAGTAGGGTGACAATCATAAACATAGTTTGGACAAATCAGACTTTATTTTAGCAATCACATATACTATATTTATGTAATACTGATTGAACTAAATATCTATCATTCAAAAATATTTTTCTGGCACTCGCCGGCCGAATATAGGTTCGAAGTTTCGAACCCAGAGAGGTGCTTTACTTTGTGTAAATTATTTCATCGCCACTGCTCTCAAAACGGTGAAGGAAAACATCGTAAAGAAACCGGGATGTCCTAGGACCGAAAATTCAAAGACATGTGACATCTGCCAACCCGCACTGGAACCGCGTGGTGGATTACGACCCATTCCTTCTCGCTGATTATGAAACCCAGACCAGGGAGATCTGCAGATACTTACGTAAGTAAGTTAAGTTCTCAGCGGGATCGTCCGAAAGGGTTACCGCTACCCCGGAACATAAAGGGCGAAGGAAGGAACATGGGTGGGTTTTAGTCAGTAAGAGTCTGACACTCCCTTCCGCTCCACCCAGAGCGGAAGGGGTCATTTGATGATTTCCCATCCGGAAAAAAAAAGTAAGTTAAGTTATAAATGAAAAAGTACGAGTAAAATAAGTATTTATTTGATTAGGGTTTCAATCAATCATTAGGTGCTGTGGTAACTAACTACCTATCTAGTTGTGGTAGGTATAGCTCCTAGTAGTAAACACTTTTGTTTATAAGTGCATTCATTTAATAATCTATTCGTTATTGGTTGATAACTATCTTATCATTAAAATCGACTCCATTAAGTAGAGTCCTTTATTTTAACAATGTAATTCACGTTGATGTTGTTATAAACAATGGAATTTTTATCCATGACGAGTAGTTTTTGGAGAGTTGGTATTCCCTATTCCGCACGAGGAACCCCTCGACGCAGGAAAGTCCTCGGTTGACGTTATAGGTTATCATCATAAATAAAACGTGACAATTCACGTTCTTCTACAAGCTGACTGTACAATTTTTCCAAAATCTGTGAATATCATAATCAGCCTATAATGTTCCCACTTGTTGGCACACAGGCCTCCTCTCTGTGAGAGAGAGTGGGCCGAAATTCACCACGCGGGCCCAGTGCGGGTTGGCGGATGTCACATGTCTTCTTTTCGGTTCTAGGACATGCCGGTTTCCTCACGATGTTTTCCTTCACCGTTTTGAGAGTAGTGGTGATGAAATAATTTTCACAAAGTAAAGCGCCTGCTGATCGAACCCACGACACGACCTACAACTCGTAAGTCGCGGCTGTTACCACTGGGCCACCGCGGTTCTCTGTAAATTCTGTAGCATTGATTCCTCTGTCTTCCCTAACATGGATTGCAGGGATTAAAGTGCTGAAGTATCGCGTTCTAACACTAGTAAGGATTTTTTAGAAAAAGCTTACATAATGACCAGTGCTGAACACCCTAACTTGCTTTAATACCTGTCTGCATGACCAACCATGTATTAAAATAAATGACTTTGAATAACCTAGCCAAATGATTAAAAATAGTGATGAATACAAAGATACTGACGGAAAGATGCCAATCAAATGGCTGGCCCTCGAGTACATTCAACACATAATTTTCACTGACAAGAGCGACGTCTGGGCATTCGGCGTTACGATCAGGGGGCCTAATCTCTAATTCCGTCTACGAAGATATGGGTTGGTCCGAAAGTGTTTCGAAACATTGGAATGAACACCCGATTAATTAAGTTTTTCGGACGGGCAAAAATACTACGGGAATAGGCACACTAGCTACCGCCGTATCTGCCGTATCAATTATACGGGGCCCCCGAGCCACAAGGGCCCCCAACGTGCGAAAGCAAAAATTAATAAAAACTTCCCATTTTTTTTTATTTTACAAATGGCAAAAGTAAAAAAAGCAATTTCTTTTTTTCCCACGTAAAGCGTGCGTTCAAAAGTTGGCAACACCCTACATCGTCGGTTATCGCGTGCGGGACTTCCCCGTTTAAGTCACTTAAACGGGGAAATCCCACAAAAATCGATGTACATACGATACGATGATAAACCACGGAGAGCAGTGTTTATTGACGCGTTTTATTTAATTGTGCATTACATTGTTTGTAATAAAATACAAACAATTGTTCTTCTTGTTTAGTAGTATTAGTAGCGATTTGTAAAAAACAATGAGTGAAAGGAAAAGAGATTATCTCAGCGGAGCTACGAAAAGAAAAAATAAACAGAAAAGGGAGGAGGTCATAAAAAAAGTGCCCAAAATTTCTTCATTTTTTCAGACACCAGCTCCTATGAGTGATTTAGATTGCAAAGGTAAGTACTACCTAACCCATTTATCTTATCTACCTGTAGCGAAGGGTGAATTTTGTTTTTAGGGTTCCGTACCTCAAAACGAAAAAAACGGAACTCTTGCTTACCTACAGCTTATAGGTAGGCTAGACAACAAATTGATCCTACAGGCTATAGGATCAATTTGTTGTCTGTTTGTCTGTCAGTCCGTATCGTAAATTGCGTGTTCAGACGTACGCGAGCTCGGGTTGTGTTCGTTTTGTATGGCCACGCGCTACGTTTGGATCGCACGCGGGTGTAACGCATGGGCTGTGCGCAGGTGATTTTGTACTAACACGCGCACAACCCGCGTAGAGCCTGCGTACGTCTTAACGCTCTAACCGTAATCTTACGTATAGCAATTTATTTAACATATATTTTTGAAATTTACAAAAAACATTCGCTTTTATTTTTTAACAATTATATTTTCAGATTCTTCTGAAGCACATTCTTCATCGTATGTTCATCCGGAAATAGAAGAAACCCAAGCACATTCTCCATCGGATGTCCATCCGGAAATAGAAGAAACCCAAGCACATTCTCCATGGGATGTTCATCCGGAAATAGGAGAAACTCAAGCACATTCTTCATCAGATGTCAATCCGGAAATAGAAGAAACCCAAATCGATGATTCTGAGATATCTGAAGATTGTAATATAGTTTCATCAGATAGAGGAAATTTTGGTGACAGTCCAACTGAATGCGAACGAAAATTAATTTTTAAATTGGGTCCATTTAAACCACAAGGACCGTTTCCAAAAGATTCAGGAAGTAACCGACCTTTTTCGGCCTATTATTATTCATATTTCAATAAGGCAGGCATAAAAATTCCAAGACCATGGTTATGTTATTCTAATGTCTTAAGCAAACCGTATTGCCACTTCTGTTGGTTATTAGCAGATCGTCAAAGTAAATCGTACTCCTCTGCATGGGTTAACGGTGTTTCCGTTAGAAGCAATTTTACCCAAACTATACTTGACCATGAAAAGTCACTGCAGCATATTAATGCATCCCTATCTTATAATAATTGGTTACAAGGAAATACCATCGATACTCTATTGCAAAGTGAAATCAATAGTAAAATTACATTCTGGAGAGATGTATTGCATCGTATAATTAATGTTATAATTACTTTAGCATCTTGTAATCTACCTTTAAGAGGCCATGATTCTGATTCTGGAAATTTTATGGCCATTTTACGTTTGCTATCTAATTATGATGCAACTTTAAAAGAACTTCTTCTAAAACCAAAAGGCGAAATAAATTATTTAAGCCCTACAATTCAAAATGAAATAATTCATTTGCTTGGTACCGCAGTTAGGAACAATATTATCTCAGAAATTAAAAAAGCTCCATTTCTGACAATAATTCTAGATACAACACAAGACTTGTCAAAAATTGACCAACTTTCTGTAGTTTTTCGATACATCTCGATTACAGAAAATGATGATAATGTACCTAAAGAATTAAAAATCTGTGAGTCCTTTTTAGGGTTTACAGCAGTATCCGATTGCAGTGCCGAAGGATTTAAAACTGAAATTTTAAATACGATTAAAGAATATGGAATTGATTTGACTAAATGTAGAGGACAGGGTTACGATGGAGCAAATGTTATGTCGGGTGTTTATGGAGGATTACAAACCCTAATAAAAGAGCATGCTCCGAATGCCGATTATGTTCATTGTGCTGCGCACTCATTAAATTTAGTTTTAAACGATGCTGCGAAACATGTTCGTGAAGTGTCGAATTTTTTCGATAATTTAGAAAAAATATATACTTTTTTTGGCAATAGTGTAAAACGCTGGGCAATGTTAAGTGACGATTCGTCTGAAAAATATTTAATTACCCTTAAAAAGGTATGTCCTACCAGATGGTCTTCAAGGAACGACGCTTTATTAGGGGTAAAGAAAAATTATTTATTAATCATGAAAACTTTGTACCTACCAACTAAATTTAATTTCGAAAAAAAAAGATGAACGTGAAGAATGTAAAAATATAATTAACATTTTAGAGAGTTATGATTTCTTAGTGCTAGTCACATTTTTTTCTTCATTATTTGAAATCATTAATCCTGTTTCTAAAGCTTTACAGCATGAAAATAATGATTTACAGAAAACTAGTATTTTATTAAGTAATCTTTTGAATAGACTGTACGAATTAAGAAATCAAAATTCATTCAATAGTTTGCTAGATGAGTCCAAAGAATTAGCAAAAGAGTGGAGGGTAACAACTGTTTTTAAAAACAAAAGGCGAAAGATAACGAAGCGTTTTTTTGATGAGTTATCACAAGATGAGAGAATTTCAGACCCGGAATCCTATTTCAAAGTCAATGTATACTATTGCTGTTTAGATATATTAATTTCTCAAACTAAACAAAGATTTCAGAGCCTTTGCGACCTGAGTAGTATGTTCGAAATATTACAACCGGAGAAACTCCTGTCTTCTTCAAACGAAGAGATATTAAACGCTTCCGGAAAACTGTCGGCTAAATACAGTAAAGACATCTCAGTTAATCTTTACGACCAATTAACAGCTCTAAAAATATGCTTAAAATCTGAAATTCAAAAAATTCATTCCATTAAGGAACTCATTGAATTATTGCTGATAAAATTTAATAGCCTTGCATCCAGTTTTCCGGAGGTAATAACAGCATGCGTTTTATTCTTGACCCTTCCAGTTACAACCGCAACTGCTGAAAGAAGTTTTTCCAAATTAAAACTTATAAAAAATTACCTAAGAACTTCGATGGGACAGGAACGCCTGTCAGACCTGTCACTATTGTCCATAGAAGCAGAAACTTTAAAAAAACTAAAGTCGTCATCGGCTATAAATGATTTAATAAATCAGTTTGCCGAAAAAAAGGCAAGGAGAGTGTATATTTAATTTGAATTGTTTGTAAAAGTTTTGGAAAAAGTGACAGATAGATAATTATGATGAATAAATATTTCTTTTAATTTTATGCAAACATGTTTTTTTCTTTTGTGAGAAATCTTTACCCTTCCTAAGGGCCCCCAAACAAATTTTTATACGGGGCCCCGCCTAGGCACGCTACGCTTCTGGGCACAACCGTCAAATCGTGGTGTCACTCATTCTTTGGTCGGGCCCCAAACTATAATCTTATGTCCGTAGGTGATACGAAGTTAGAAGTATGTATCCCCCGTAACTGTGGACGAAACTATGCACTTTGTGCTTGGGTAGGAAAACTCCTGGGAACTGTTGAGCTGCGGTGCGCGGCCCTACGAGCCGATTTCTGCTCGAAATGTCCCCAATAGTTCCTGAGCCATTTGTCCGAGGTCGGAAAAAAGAAGGTGTGTCATAATTAGTCTTAGCACCTATTACGTACATACATGAACCTAAATGCCTATTCCTCATAATTGCCATCATATTTACCACTATTCTGCGGTGTATGACGTCAAATCATGTTTATTTGTTAGTCTTTTCTGACGCACCGAGCAAGCCCCCATATGTACCGTTACTGTAAAATAACAATGTTTAAGAGTGCCTAAAGGAATTTTATATGTGCCCAAGTACGTCAGAAGGACACATGTCATAACAATGTGCTTATTTGCGGGTTTTCCTAATAGGAACAAGTATGCAAATAATCAGAAATTTACCTGTGTGTATCTCAATTAATATCTGGCTAAGCGCAAATTCCGTACTGCGAAAAAACCATGCGATATGTTTGTTTTCCCAATTTGATTGTGTAACAAATTATCCCAAATAACGAGCTACCTAATTATTTGAATACGTCATCAACAAATACGTAAAGAAGTTGGGCACCTAGGTATTGTTTTGTTGAAAGTATCTTCCTTTCAACAAAACAATACCTAGTATTGGCTGCTGCCTTTTTTACCATTACTTACATGAATGAAACGGTCTAAGGGCTGATTTTTCAAGCGACAGATAATTTTTATTCTTGGAATAAAATTGACGTCTGATAGATGTTGTATGGAAGAACTGTCAAAAAATCAAAATTATTCCTTCGATAAGGTTATCTGGACCGGCTATCTGGAACGCCAGATAATTTTTTTCGAGGATTAATTTTGAATTTTAAAAATAAAAATTATCTGTCGATTGAAAAATCAGCCCTAAGACTAATTAACTTATAAGTATATTAATTGAATAGAAGCCAGCCAAGTTTTAATATTCATACTTACTACTATGGATTTGGGTGGCTAAAATGGACTGGTTACCTAAAACTATGGAAGGACTACTGTCCCGTACCTATTTGTTAAGAAATCACTAAAGGTATTAGACATGTTAGAATAATAATTTTAATAATTTAATGTGTCTTTTAATTTTTTACACAAATGCCCTGGAAACAAATATGTAAACGTTACCGTTTACATATTTGTTTCCAGGCCGCCTGGAACTATCCCTCATGGTACGCCTCCTAGTCATTCACCACCTCTATGTTCCATGTTACGGGTTTGGTTTGCGCACTTAGTCCTTCAAGTGGACCCTTGTGCGCATTCACCACCTCTTTCTGGGCCAGCCTGGACGGCGCCTTCCATCTTTAGAAACCCTTTGCGTGGAGACTTGCACGCGGTTATTGCGACCCGCCAAATCCCTTTGAAGCCGGTAGCAGGCAGGTATTCCGTTTTCGGTCCGTTCTTCTTATGCCCAGAATGCTGCGCTCCGTTGCTCTTTGTTGGAACTTTTGCGATTCGTTGAGATATAATATCAGATCTGAGCAGTGCGGCAATGAAAAGGATTGGTTCATTTTCTGTTGGCTTAACACATGGGTGTAAGTTTTTATTACGGTGTAACTAACCCAACTTTTCTTTATTTATTTAGATATACAAAGATACAGTTGTTAACCAGAAGGTTCTGTACCAAACCACCTTAAGGTTGTAGGTCAGTCACCTACCAGCAATAATGATATTTTGTTAAAACAAAAGTTGAAAAGGTATAGCTATTATTTCACTTAATATAAAAAAAAAATAAGAACAGTAACAAAGTCTTTTTTTAGGTAATTTAATATTCAAGAAACAGACACCCAAAAACAGCGACCTAGAATTTGAATTTTTTATCGCAATTTATAGTTTAAAAATAAAGCATACAATTAATTTATGCATGTGCAAACGAAATAATTTAAAAAAATATATATTAACTCAAAGATAGGTGCTAATTTATCAGCACATAATGTCAATGCAGTGGAGTGGAGCAGTGAAAACTATCGCGACTGGTGAGGATAACATCGTGAGGAAACCGGTGTGTCCTAGAATCGAAAATTCGAAGACACGTGACATCCACCTATGTGCCCGTGTGGTGGATCACAGAGGGGAGGCATGTGTCCCACCAGACTTTATAGGCTGATTATGCGGAATGGCAATGCAATTTCCACCACGTCTGAAGATTGTCTCGCTATCATTGATCGAGCAAGAGGTCGCAAGTGCGAATGCAAAGCTTGCGGTCCTAAGGGTACACGGGTTCGACACTCGGGTCGGAAAGTGATATTGAGTTTCCTATTTGAAAATTTTTAGTCCCGAACCGAATTTGGATTTGTGCCCACTTTTCCCCCGTTTTGGTTTTTTCTAGTTTCCCCATTTCATGGGACTTAAACATAACTGAGGAAATGTGTGTGAACGGGTACGTATTGCAATATCTAAAATTAAAGGAACTAACGTAAAATAACCTACGTTCAAAATCCCTAAACTCCAAATACCTTATGTTTTTAAATACTTAAGCAACTAACACCTACCTACGAATTACCTAAGTTTAAAATACTGATTGGACTAAATATCTATCATTCAAAAATATGTTTCTACCACTCGCCGGCCGCTGCCGCGGCACCGCTCGCTTCGCTCGCTCGGCTCGTGCGTTGTGTGGTCACTGTTCTAACCTAACCTAACCTAGCTGTTTCGATTTAAAAAAGATATATGCGTGTTACGCATGCGGGTACGGAAAAATATAACGGTGAGGTAAACCAATTTAAGGAACTTTGTACATAGGAATTTCAAGTTTTAGCTTTATGAACTTCAGTAACATATACAAACAACATTAATAACAAACACAACGTAACACAGCGTAATTTAACATTTTAAGCTTTCGGTATTTTGAATATAAGTTAAACAATCATTACGAGTACCTAGGTATTTAGATTTTAGGGATTTTGAACGTAGGTTATTTTACGTTAGTTCTTTTAATTTTAGATATTGCAATACGTACCCGTGTGAACTCTAACACTATCCACCTACCTCGTTGGGGAATATCAGTAGGCGTTATTAATGTAATAATTTTCGTTGACATATTTGTGGGCATCAATCTATCCTATCCTCACGAATGATTCACGGGGACATTGTGATGCCGCGTGCTGCTAGCATCTTACTTTATTCAATGGCATGCAGAAGAACTTTCATTTAAGCTTGGTTTTATATTGATTACTAGCTTCTAGCCGCGACTTCGACCACGTGAAGTTTCTTGTTCCCTCGAGACAAACGCGTCGCATCGCGTCGCGTGCCCGCGCTGTTACTTCGTTTTCGCTTTGCTCGGCTCTTAAGGGCCGTAGCGTGATGTTAAATAGCCTATAGCCTTCCTCAAGAATTGGGCTATCAAATGAAAAGTTTTTTTAAAATGCTACTGGTAGTTCCAGAGATTAGCGCGTTCAAACAAACAAACTCTTCAGCTTTAATAAAGAAAAATACTTATAGAAGAAGAGAAGCATTACGAGTTCACGACTAAAGATGAGTTAATATTGGAAAAGGAAATAATATAATAATAATATATTTATTCCCGTCCCGTATGATGAGAACCTCGTGAAAGCCGAGAAAGATAAACAAATCAAGTATCTTGACTTGGCTCGCGAGGTTGTCGACATGTGGGATGTGGACTCAGCAGTCATTGTGCCGATAGTCGTGACAGCCAATGGCTTAATAGCCAAGAGCCTCGACCAACACCTGAGGAGGCTCTCGTTGGGCAGCTGGATCAAGGGCTTGATTCAGAAAGCGGTACTTCTGGACACGGCTCGCATTGTCAGGAGATTCCTCTCTCTGGAGCCCTGACCGCCGGTAGCTTGGACCCTGTTCCCGATACCGGTGGGCTACTATTTTTTATATTTTTAAATGTTTTTATATCTTTTATATTCTAATATTTAAAAATATAATTTATATGTTTACATTTAAATAAAGGATATATTTATTCAAAAAAATATAAGGCATGAAAATTAGTAGGTACAGTTTTGCTTAAATGTAAATTATGTTCCTAAGACACGTGCCTGAACTAGGTAATCTTGTGTTTCAGGCGAGAAGAGCTAAAATAGTCTTTTAAAATGAATAAATAATCAAAAGTTGACAATAGAAAAATAATTATATGTTGAGCACCTAGCATAGCTCCTAGTTTCTAAATTTGATAAATATTTGTATACTTATATTTACTGTAACACAGTTAGTTAATTTTCTGTTTCTTCGTAAGACATACTTTGGAGAGCCTCCTTGAGGATTCTCTTGAGGAAATTCGAGGAAATGGGTCAATTACGACCTGGTTATTTATGAAATAAAAACTTTAGTTGTATTACTTGTATTTTCTGCAGCCTAATTGTGTAACACATTTTCGGCAAATGATTAAGATTAATTGGTTTCGTTTCGATCGCTTTTTGTTTCATTTTACGATTTTCTTAAGCACATATCGTTCACTCTTTAGCTTTACATGATAGTGGAGTCACGCAATACGAAAATCGTAAAATGAAACAAAAAGCGATCGAGACGTAACCAATTAATCTCAATCATTTGCCGAAAATGTGTTACGCAATTAGGCTGCTGGAGGTAGTAGTAAAGCTGTATTTTCTCAAAAGCTGCGCAGTTCAAGATCAAGAGACCGGCGCGGGCGGTTGCTTTATTTACATAAAGGACACACCTAGATCTTTTAAGAGGTCATTTATTCCATCGATATGTTCTTATAAATGTAGACTTCTTTTCTTATTTCGGTACATACTTCGTACTAACATAATTTATAATTTGAACTAAGTTATTTAATCCTAAAAAAATAAAAATAAATATCCTCCACGAAAAGTCAGAATAAAATAACCTAAACGATTATACCTAATGTCATTCAAATTATAATCCAGACCAATAAAAAAAAAGCTACTGTAGTCGCGATGCTCTTATCAGGTATAGTATAGTATAAAAGCGTGCTCTTGCGCACCTTGCATCTATTCACGAGTGATCTTCAAGGCAGTCACTGTCACTCGCGCAGTCGTGTCCGCGTTCGCGACTCGTGCGCATGTAATCGATTATTAATACGAAATGTCAAATCGATAAAATCAATCGATATCAAATTATAAGATACTTTAATTGTATTATTGTAACAGTGGTATAGAAACACTGTTGTAGTGCAGTTTTAATTAATTCGTGTTTTTTTTAAGTACGAATTAGAGTTGGTTAGAACGAGCTGTGTTTTGAAGCCTGTAAAGTGAATGGTGTCCTTTTGTAAGGTAAGGCGATATTGTTAAGTTTTTATTGATTTTAGATTCAAAAATTAAACCTGTATATCGCAACATAATTAAAATAAGTAGAGTTTTCTAAATGAACATTCTGCCGCCTCTTTATTTTTAAATTTTGGTCTAGTCAAATGGAAAAATATTAATTGTTTTTATAACGTCAAGTGTAAAGAAATACTTGCAAAAAAATATAAGCCCAGAAACCGCAATATAAATTGCTGAATAAATGAATCCCCCCCAAAGAGACGAGCTGACCAATGACCGAATCGAATGATTCTGATTGACTTTTTGGAAAAGGTTTTAAATACAAGTGAAAAGCGGTTTTATAATGTTAATAATGCAATGCAAAAACAATAATTATTATTTGTCACCTAGTAAGTACTTAGTTCGGAAAGTTAGTGACAAAAAATGTTGTGGAGAACCTATCAATGCGGCATTCTATAGTCAACAAAAGTTTTCCGGTCGCCAGCAAGATTATTTTCTACAATAAAAGAAAAATACCTACAATTATAATATTAAATTAAATACTTATTTCACATTTTCCTTTCTTCATGACTTTACAACTATACTAGTATCTAGACTCATTAGGCTACGGTAGAGACACAGATAATTCAAGGAAACTCAACGCCGAATACTATTGACAGTGAAGGGTCGGAGGTTATCACTATACCAGAAAACACTAATGAAATACTGCGCAGCTTAACCCTTCGATGTTCCAAGTTAAGTCCAATTCCGAAATACTTTAGGCTTCAAATAGAAAAATCATAAATACAAAAAACCTATCCCAATAATTTAAATTACGAGAAAATTATAATAAGATTTTAGATCTGTCAATTAAAATTCCTAGTAAGCGTTAGGGTCAGTTCACACCGAGACGCGACGCGACGCGACGCTGCGCGCACACTTTTAAAGAGTGACTCAAAGTATACTTTATTTTCTACACAAAAAGGTACACATTGCATTGTGAGAGTTCAGAATACGTTGCGCCGAACTCTCACAATGCAATGTGTACCTTTTCGTGTAGAAAATAAAGTATATTTTGAGTCACTCTTTTAAAGTGTGCGCGCAGCGTCGCGTCGCGTCGCGTCTCGGTGTGAACTAACCCTTAAGTACCAATATGACTCTACTTTGGTTACATTTCACTGCTACTAATTGTGTTGAAAATCGGGAAAGGGTACGGTTGTTTCTGAAGACTAAAAATTCCTCCCGGAGAAAAATATTTCTTACTTGTAATAGACAGATTTTCACGAGGAATACTGAAAAGAAAATATTCAGTTATTAATAAAACCAGCCCCTAACAAGTAAAAAATACCAAATCAATCATAAACTCACCCCAGAATACATGCAGGAAAAACTAACGTGAAGATATTGAATTACAAATAAAGTTATGAAGTTGTTGTTGGCTTTAAAGAGGATAAACCCACAGAACATGGTGTTACACATTTTACATAATAACTTTAACAACTACCTTGTACACAAATTAATTAGTTAAAAAGCGGTCTTAGAATAGAATAGAATACTTTTTATTGTACACCATACAAATTATAAAACATAAATATACAAAAATTTTACAAAGGGTGACACAATGGGCGGTCTTATCGCTAAGACCGATCTTTTAAAGACAACCTTCAAACCTTACATTACGTCAATACATTTCGTTAATTGTGAAAACCTCCCACCTGGACATGAATTACGTTGGGTAATCTGGAAGTCTTTAAATAGACTCCGGACCCAGGTTGGCCGAAGCAAGGAAAACTTGTTCAGATGGAGATTCATAGACGACTCCGCCTTGGAGTGTAAATGTGTTGCTGTTCCACAAACGATGGGACACTTAATATCATGCCCTGCGTGTCCTGTCAGCTGCACGTTACAGGAACTGATAGACGCTGGTGATGGTGCCAAACAAGTGGCCGAATTCTGAGCCGAGTCCATTTAGATTGCTATCGACACGCTGAGAAGAAGAGAATATAGTCTGAAGAATAATATTGTTCATATAACAGTCAGCTATAAATATACACCAATTAGGGGTAATTTGCGGCTGCAGATTTTCACACTGTAGGTAATAAAGTAATTAAACTCCGAGTTAATGACAGCGGCCAGCGGTTTGATGTGTCTTGTCAAGTGATGTACCAAACATTTTTTTTTTCATGTCATTATCAGACCGGATATTTGAAAGCCGAATACAAATATTTTCCAAAAAGCAGTAGTACTTTTCAGTGTTAGAAAATAATCATAAATTATATTAGGTAGGTATATGATTTTATTTACCTCTTCAACAAATCGAATCGTAAATAAATTTAGTTACGGTCTATTTTCAAAACAATAATAATAGGTATACAAGAATTATTGTCCTATTTAAAAAATACCAATCGTTTATTTATAGAAATGAATTTCTTGATTAATTTATTGAAATAAACGATTGGTATTTTTTAATAAGACAACATACAAGTTTCATAGAAATTTAGATATACAAGTTTCATTTACACTTGCACTTTTTATAAGGTAATAATGAAATAAAAAAACATATTAAGTACTAGGATATTTTAATTACTTAGTGTTGCGAATATGTAAAAACAACTGCGGTTGTGATTAAATAGATACCTACGTGAGAATTATAAAAAAACCTTCCGAATACGAGTACCTAATTAAGTAAGCAGGATTGTGGTCTCGCAGTTTGAGACCGTTAACTCGTAACTGCTAATGTTGGTATGTGCTTCATATGGAGGAAAATTTACATGTACAATTGTACATAATAGACATCAATACAATTTGAGACTGTTTTCTGTGTGCTCGAAAAACCATGACGTCTTTTGATCTGTTAAGGAAAATTTGAATTAAATCGCTTGAAGTAACCAACATGCAAGTGTGAATCATCACACTTGCATGTTGCCAGTCATTTTCGTCCTAAATTTTTATATTCGGCCATAAGTACCTAGATATATATATTATAGAGAACTCCACAACACTTATAGTCGTAATACTTAGGTACTGCAAGTGCTGCCTTCGCATGCAATGTTTTAATGTTATAAAATAGTCGTTATGTAATTGCACATTTATATAATTAAACTGCAATGTCACTATTGTAGCAAGGCAAAGCTGGAGGCAAAAGTGTCATTTTGATTGAGTATCTGGCTTAATAATGACTGTAGACCATTTTGTTAACTTTAAAACTGTACACAATTAATTGTAATACGAGTAGCAATAGGCTCACCCATGAGACTTAAACGTAACTAGCGAAATGTGGTTGAACTAAAAAGAGCACACCTCGCTGCGCTTTGGGGTATACAGGCGTGAAGTTATGCTAGGTATGTCACTATTAATTGTACCTAGGTACGTAATATTAGAACCTACCTATTAGTCGCAAGAACTCACATTTTAGACCCATTTTGTACGGGTCACATAGAAGTTAAACTACTCAGTCTTAAAAACATAACTGGTGAAATATCTATGTACACGTCTGTGTATGACAATGTCTGTGAAAAACAGGCGTGATTTTACAAATTGAAACTGAAACGAACCAAGTTCCAGTAACAAATGCCATAAATTGCAAAATGTCACGTCACTTGCATCACAGAAATAGATCAGCCCGACCTTGGAACAGTTAACTTTATCATATTTCTTTTATCAGACGTCGAATTAAGAGCTCTTGTAAACACTTGTTTTCACAATATTTGTTCTAACTTTAGCCTGTACTGTATATCTATGTAGAAACTGAAAAATACATGGTTAACCATGTATTTTTTCGTGAGACGTTTTTCGTTTCAGTGAGACTAAAATAGGTACTAACAAAGTCGAGGTTGTAAAGAAGACACGTAGATAGATAGATATCTTTGATGTAATTATGCAGTATTTTAATGAATAAAACAGGTATTCATAAAATATTTGCATCTTTTTATTTCAATTCTGGTAAAGTTGGTGCCAATTTTACTTTGGTAAAATAGTTTTATTGAGATTCTTGCCTTATTTACATAACATAAAAATACCTACATTTTAAGAGGCCAAGAGATCGATTTAATAATGAAGATTTTTTGTCGTTGTTTTACAGCTTGCCGGTAAAACCTGAATGAGGAAACTTATTATCTTAGTTAATAATTGTTATTATAAAACTCGTTCAATCCTTCTTGATTTAATTTATCGCGAGCGTGTATTTTTTCCTCATGAGAAAAATTGCTAGTTTGACAAAAAGTTTCCGGCCCACCTGGGTAGGTATAAAAAGTATCCGGCCCACCTGGGTAGGTATAAAAAGTATCCGGCCCACCTGGGTAGGAATAACTAATATTTAAAAAAAATCTATGGGTAAGTAGGTAAAGATTATAGTTTATAACTCAATGATCATATTTTATAAGAGGCTGTAAGAATTTCGATGCGATTTTCCTCGAAAAATTATAAAATGTCTACCGGGGATTTACTTTACTTGCCAGTTAGCCTATCTATACCTAGGCCGACAGAAGGACATATGGACACATATGTTTATATAGGTACAGAAAATGTATGTGTCAAGCGATGAAAACCACTTATTGTTAGAGATAGCATTTATTTCGTATCGATGATATTGATAACGAAAAGAACCTAGTGATAGATAAAAAAGAAAACAAAATGATAACATCCTCTTCATGAAAAGATTTAACACAAACCTCTTTTGTTAATTCAAATCTTAGCAGACTGAACATAAGACACAAACCGCATTACAAAATTAAAAATGTCCAAATATAGAGCACAAGCATATAATTATAAATTCAGAAGCTTAGTAATCCTCCAGTAGCTACAGACATGAAATTAATTGTTAATCAAATTGACTACCAATTTCAATTGTCCGGTTATTCAAATCACAACTGTCATTACTTGACAGTTTTATAAAATGGCACGGTAAATTGATGAAGGGTGTCAATTTTCTTAACGATTACTTAATGTCTCTGACTCTACAGTTTTTAGTACCTGCCCTTTATGTAATCATGCGGTTGTAGAATTCACTACCGCCTGACATTAGGGACTGCCAAACTGTTGCAGTTTTTAAAAGAAGAGTAAAAGAACACTATTTGTCCACTTCATCATAGTTGTGTATGTATTTGTTATTTTGAGTATGATATAATTATTACCATTCTAGTGATACTTATTTTAGAAGTATGTATGTATGATATTTGTATGTATGTTAGTATATTCTCGTGATTTTTGTTTAGTTTTTTAAGTGAATTCACGTTTTGATTATATACATGTATTATTTTTTGTCTCCTTTACTATTTCACACGCTGTCTACATATCTGTATCTATCGCCCTGTCTCAGGTGTGCTGGAAGAGATTTCTTGTGAAATAAGCATCGCCTCTGTACATATTTTTTCTGTTCTGTTTTTTCTTGTCTGTTTATATATGTGTATATATATAAATGGTAAATAAGTAAATAAATGGTAACTCATCATCTACCTAGCCTTTTATTTATTTATTTCAAGCGACACAGGCCCATAGACAAATACCTTAACCTAAACTAGCCTGTTTTTGTGCTTTTCCCAACTACGTCAGGGTCGGTTTCCAGTCTAACCTTATGCAGCAGAGTACCAGTATTTTACATGGAGCGACTGCCTATCTGACCTTCACAACCCAGTTACTGGGTAATACGATACCCCCTGGTAAGACTTGTGGTCAGACCCTCCCTATCTAACTGTGGCAGTTCAAAACACTTGAATTATCAAGTGATACTGGCTACTCATGTATGTGCCACGTGGGCCTGAAGATACGTATGTTATATCTTATCAGTACAGATAGCTAAAGACGGGCCCCACAAAAAATAACTTGAGATAACGCCACAGAACATGACTTCCATGAAGTGTCATCAATAGCTGTCATATTGCCGAACATGTGATTGTTATCAATAAGCAGTTACTTGGCTTTGTTTACTAGTTTTACTACTAACTTTACACAACATTTGAAGGGCCCTTACATCGTAAATCAGCATCCTGATTGCACAAAACAAGATCAATCGCAATCTGAAGGATTTTGATAATCCATTGCTTCATATGTTCGACAAATTTGTCTGATCAACAACTTAAATAACGCAATGAATGTTGTTGAACTGTCAAAATAAAAACCATGGTGTGTTACGCAATTAACCCGCTGGGATTTATTAACTTTGTCCTTTTTGTCCACTTCTTAGAGCTGACTGAATTTAACTTGTGTAAAATCACATTTATGGGGTTCTAGTGTGTGTGTGTGTGTGGCTCTAGAAAAGGATGCTTGGTAGGTTTTGGGGGAGGCCTTTGCGCAGAAGATGGACAGTGATAATTGTTATGAATCTCGACTGTCAACCAATTTAGGTAATAGTAGGAATATCTATCTATGTAATATACATAGTTTACATCGACGACGAATAGATCTGGGCTCTTGCTATTCGACACTGTTAGCAATACATAGCATTGTACGACTTGTGAAAAAAAGCAGGCTGGATTTGTGCCCTGTTGATGGCAATTGGGTTGCCCCCTATTACATGGGACTAAAACATATCTGACGAAATGCACCTCTGCCCAGCCCTTCGGGGAATACAGGCGTAATGCTATGTTAATTTTAACATAAAATATTTCTCTATTGCTTGCGCTCTTTTAAACATCATGGTCTACGTAGTTATGATGAATACAATATTCACCGGTGACCCTTTTCACCGTAAATAACAAAAACACAATGTTCACAACAACAAGTTGTTGAAAAACTGTTGTTTTCCTTATTTTCTGTTTCCATCTATGTTGGTTAAGCAATAAAACCATTACCTACAGCAATAACGTATTTACGTAGGTAAAGAGATAGGGTTGTCAACCCTACTATATAATATAGTATCCTGCTATATTAGAGGCCCACATAAGATAATAACAGAGTAGGTGAAACTACTAAAAAACCAGATAATAAGATCCAAAGAAGTAAAAAATTTACATTAAAAAAAAACTCCCAACTATTTTTTTTTTCGCCATCTTCTTTTTGATGCAATGGCTTCGAAAATATTGGGTACATTTCACATATAAAAAGTTGGTTACCCTGGACAGAAGTTACGCTTTACTTTTCCAGACAATTTAAATCAATGACAGATACATAAGGAAAACAGGTTTTCCTCTGTGATTCGGAACCTACCCATTGGTTGACAATGACCAACCCGTGGTTTATACGTGCCCGGAAAATAAGCCTTCCGCCTGCTGTAAGAAACTGACTCACTTATTGTTGTTGTATGGTCAGGGAAATTGATGGTTTAGCATATTGACTACTAACTCAAATTGTCCGTGTTTCCGTAATTCAGAACAGACTGTCATTCTTTGACAGTTGAAATGCGTATAACACGAAATAACATAAATTGGCGTAGTTTGTCCATTTTATAAACAATTTGATTATTATATTTTTTTTAAGTGGAGACAAAATAATAGTCTCTGTTAACAAAACATTAAATCCTGCCTCCTAAACTAGGGATGGCCTGTATCTTAGGAGACAGTGATTCGATCGAGCTGGACTGCAAATTAATGTTGGACTTTTGGTTTCGAGTGTCGATGTTAGATTTATTTGAGCATGGATGCAGGTATGGAGAAAGAGTAGGGGTGTGAATGGGAGAGAGATGTGTGTGTTCGTGTTCGTGAGTGTAGTGTATGATATTATTGTAATGCGCAGTATTAAAGTATGAACCGTCCGTCATTATATTCTTCATGCTACTATTTGTACAGATTTATTTTAATGACTCTTAACCAGGCTCAAACGTCGATATTGCAAAGACGAAGGAAAGAACCTACCCCAGATTGCAAACATTACACAGGTGTCCAAATTTAATTTGTGTGAAATTTAATTTGATAAATGAACTGTTTGTTTTCTATAAATTAAATAAAATTTCATTCGAAAACATCTATCAGTTGGCGCTGCGGTTAGGTTGCGATGGGGTTATTATTATTATTATATCATCATCTGCCTGCCTTTTCCCAACTATGTTGGGGTCGGCTTCCAGTCTAACCGGATACAGCTGAATACCAGTATTTTACACGGAGCGACTGCCTATCTGACCTCCACAACCCAATTACTGGACCATTACAATAATATATTTTATATCATTTTAGTATAGTACAATCCGTTTTATGGTGAAAATCATGAATTCAGATTAAATTTTATGATTGTTATGGGAAGTGTGATGTAGTGTAACGATTAGTTTACTTGATCCTTTAAAGTCAACACTCATATGCTCCGAGCTGCCTGGTTAGATAAGATAATTTAATTGTTTTGTTTGTAACATACTTGTGTTTATCATTAACTTCACAATATTTAATGTTGATTTCGCAGATAAAGCTATTTGCAGAAATCGATAACAGCGTTGTTGTTCTGATGCAGGAATGATTAAAATATTTTCAGGCAGGAAAACAGAATTGTTGATAGTAGTTTATGAAAAGTAAACTGCCTCCTTGGTCTCGTGGTTGCAAGCGCGACTGCTGAGCGTGGGGTCCTGGGTTCAATTCCCAGGTCGGACAAAGTGTTATTGGGTTTTCCATTAGGAATTTCTTAGTATTAGCCCGGAGTTTAGAAGTTGGTGGTTTAATACCTGGGGGCCTCGGAAAGCACGTAAAGCAGTTGGTCCTGAGCCTGATCTCTCCCCGGTCTTGTCGGATTGCCGTCCCACCGGACTATGAGAGTAAAGGAACAGAGAGTGCACCTGTGTTTACGCACACACTTATACACTATGATATCTCCTGCGTACCTGGCTAATCTCCGTTGAGATTGCCCACCGGGACCAAAATTGGTCTGGAGGCTAGTGTTAAAAGTATTGCTCTTGCATATAATATTACAGTAGTCAGTAGAGGCCCTTTATAAAGACTCAGTTTTGGGAAATGGGTCTACCATCAAGCACCATAGCAATGGTGTTTGATGGCTTATCCATTTCCCTTTCACTGGCACCTATAAAACTCAGCTTAATCAGCCGATTGAGCTGAGTTTTATAGTGTGCCAGTGTAATTACAGCCACACGTGATCTTTGGTTATAAGGTGGAGACGCATTATCTAACACATCCTTTTCCAAAAGTTCTCCTCTTCCCCTTCTTTCTTTCTTCTACTTACTTTTTTTATTATTTCACAATTCTCCTACCCTTATCCCAATTCAATTGGGACCGGGGCAACATGTCTTTTTCTCCCATAATTCTCTATTAGTCGTCATTTCGGTAATCAACCCGTTTCTAGCTATATCATCATTCACACAGTCCATCCATCGTTTCTTTGATCTTCCCCTACTCTTATAGCCACACACCCATATTCATATTAAAAGTTTTTTTTCTATGATATTAGAGATACATGTATAATACATAATATAAGACATGTATAATATACCTAACATAGTCTTCCTTATATAATTTTTCTTCTACATAACCATTCAATAAGTGATTAAGACGGACAATGGGCAGTTAGGATTTCAAATACGTTGTGGAACGAATCATCACCATTCATCATTTTATGGTTTTACATTTAGGGCAGCTAGCGGCTTCCTTATCTGTTGTTTGTTCGTCATCGTTATTTGGACGTGGTTAGATATGAAAGAAAAGAATAATAGGTACTGACTTATGGGTATACTTAGTCTATGTTGTACAGACGCCAGCACACCAAGCTACTACAATCTGTCAAATTTCTATAATAGATTTTCAACATTATCGCTAAAGCATTAAGTTCAAGGTTGATTGGGAAAATTTGACAGTTTCGGGTAGCTTGATGTGCTGGCGTCAGTACCTAATGATGGAATTCCCAGGCCGTCTTGGTATTTAATGTTGTTGTTGATTGTAATTCTGTGTGTGTCAATAACACAGCAAATTGACGTAGGTTATCAATTTGCTTAACAATTCATTTCCCTGACTACACCAGTCAAGAAGAACCCTTTTCTTCTCAACCTCAAACTCAAAGTATTTATTTCAATTAAACCAATTACAGGCCATTGAATTGTCAAGGGGTCGCGTCGGTCAGTAAGAAAGATGAAGCTAGTTGCCCATTCCAAAGTGTAGTAGGTACCTATGAAGAAGAACGGGCAAGACACTCCATGGACACTCTTTTAAATCAAAATAATATGGTTACAAAGTATTGGTTACATTATTCATGTTAAAAATTATGCATGTGAGAACGATGCAGAACGTTAAAAGCGTCCATAAGGAAAAGTTAAAAAAAAAAAATCAAATATTAAATTAAATAAACCAGCAAAGAGATGACCAGTCTCTACTGACGGCGCCCGTTCACGAACATGACGCTTAGATTAGTACCATTCAGCTCAACCATTTTGAAGGAAGCTAAATGATCCAACACATGCGCCACCATCAGCGAGACATTTGAGTGAGCATGACATACTCTCAGCCGCCAGGGCACATTCAAGTCAATGAAAGACGTACCCAGTAAATGGTAGCTTTATAGTATGTACATAGTACTCACACATGTGCTATACAATTATACAATACTAGGAGATAGAATTTATATAATGCAAAAATTGTATTTTAAAATCTTCAGCAGCTCAAACAGTATTTTCAAATGCTAATCAATTTATTTATACGTCCTTATGGAGCAGGACCAGCGTTTAGCCAAGCATTTTTATTAGCGATGTAATCCCCCAATTTATAATATGCCTGGCGGCATAGTGTGCCATTTATACAAGATTTAAACTTCATTTCACTTAGTTCAAGAATGTGGGGAGGTATTTTATTGTACCATTTTAAACAGTACCCCATGAAAGAGGTGTCTACCTTATCCAGCTTGAAACCTGGTTGAATTAATTGCTCCCTATTTCTTGTGATATTGTGAATTGTGTTTTTCACCTCTTTTACTAAAAAGATGGAGGGTTTTTCTCATCTATCAAGTAACATTGTAAAAAATTCTGATTTAAATAAGCAAATAACATCAACTGAATGTCACGCACGAGACCGTCGATTGTATGATAAAAAGCAAGGGCGAGGGCGCTCGTCAATAGGGAAACATTGAATGAGAGCGATTAGAAAAAGGCTACTTAGTAAGAGCTGCCCTTGAATGAATATTATTATATCTTGTTTGTTTCTTATTTTTTTAATAACGTGTCCCCACACCAGGAATTACTCCTGTATCGTGGGTGCGTTTACAAACATTTAAACTCACATACACAAACAGCCAGACCCGGAACAACTACCTGTAGGCAATACAAATATTTATTTCGTGCGGGAATCGAACCCGCGACACGCAGCGCAGCAGTCGATCGCTCAGCCACTGCGCCAACCGTGTCGTCAATTAATTATATTATTACTTAGTGAATATTTAGTAAGGACGATAATGGTGATGGTTTGTGGAATTGTGTGGTTCAGGCAGGCGGGCCAGGTTCATCATCATCATCATTTCAGCCGACAGAAGTCCACAGCTGGACATAGGCCTCCCCTTAGCACCACCACAGCGACCGGTTCTGTGCTTAATAATTAGTAGGTTATTATATTTTTATTTCAAAAGTTTTTAGTATAATAAGTTTATGCAATATATATATTTTTATCCTCTTTAGTAGGGCTGAGTTTTCAATCGACAGATAATTTTTATTCGTGGAATAAAATTGACGTCTGACAATTTTTGGTATGGAAGCACTGTCAACAATTCAAAAGTATTCCACGAATAAAATTATCTGTCATTGGAAAAATCAGCCCTTAATAAATAAAAAAAACAGAAAACTTTATTCTGTGTTTTTTTTTTAATATGGTAATATGAACTTATTGATGATTTTTATAACAATAATCAGATCAATTCCAGAGTCGCAATAGGTTTCATTTTGACAGTTCATCGCTATTCATTGCATTGATCTATGAGATGTAAAGAAGCAGCACTTTTTCAGTTCAGTGCGAAGTTAGATTAACATAATATATTACTGTCAATATTGTACAAGTACAAGGAAGATAAATAAATAACGGTGCTGGGTTATTAGACGCTGAATTAAAAGTAGGTTAATAAGATTGTCAGTCGACTGATGACCTTCCGAAAGCGACCGTGATCGTTATGATTGCAAGTGGGTCACATTCGTTTCCGCCAAAATAATCCTTTCACATTGATTGGATATTTGCGAAACTTGATAAAACCTTTACATAAATAACCTAAGTTTGTAGGTGTTTTGTGCTTATAACATAATCAGCCGATAATGTTCCCACTGCTGGGACACAGGTCTCCTCTCTGTGAGAGGGAGTGGGCCGTAATCCACCACGCGGGTCCAGTGCGTTTTCGTAGATTTCACATGTCTTCGAATTTTTGGTTCTAGGGCTTGCCGTTTTCCTTATGATGTTTTCCTTTACCGTTTTGAGAGCAGTGGTGATGAAATAACGTACACAAATGGCAGTGCCTGTTTGGGTTCGAACCCACGACCTACAAATAAGGTAAGTCGCGGACATTACCACTGGTCCACCACTGTCTTTCATTCAAAACATCTCTTTGGTTAAACGAATTTCCACATCATTGATATTAATTTCATTTTGTTTAGCTACTAAAAACTTTGCCAATCATACGCACATAGAAAAACCACTTTATTTAGCTTAGATAGGTACAGACGCCAGCACATCAAGCTACTACAATCTGTCAAATTTCTTTAATAGATTTTCAACTTTATCGATAAAGCCTTAAGGTTCAAGATTGATTGGGAAAATTTGACAGTTTCGGATAGCTTGACCTGCTGGCGTCTGTACATAATTGTTATTGATAGTGTGCCATGCAGTTAATGTGCAGGTATTAGTGAACTCGATAATTTTCCGGTGCAAAAAACTCACACATTAAAGACAAGGCATTCGTAGAATCGACTAGTTCGAGTTAACTTAAAGTTTTTTTGCACTAAAATCTAAATTTAGAGATAGGTGAGATCAAAACCTGTTTGTGAGTACAACTTAAATGATAAATGCCATATCCAGCGAATCAAGATTCGCAATATAAAAACGTTAGCGTTTATTTTTTTTATTTACGAGCAGTATTAAATATATTCAAACCGTGTTAAACCACTCGACCGTTTGTTAAAACTTCATGTATTTATTTACATAATTTCCTCTCCCAAGTCTCCTCTAAGTAAATGCCTTGTTTGATTTTGGCAGAACCTCTTTTTAAGAAGCGTCATAGATATCTAGATTTTTCCTTCCTTTCCATCATAGTTCTTTTGTTCTTATTCCGAATTCATTTGGGGTCGGCGCAGCTTTCTTCTCTCTTAAGCATAATTTCGGTATACACTTCCCTTACCAGCCAGTATTCATCTAACATTGCGTAATTGTCATCCTCTACTTGTATTGTCAGCTAAGTACATTTCCTTTATGTCAGTAGGGGTTCGTCAAATCTGACGACAGAGGTAGGTACTACTGGTAGTAATACTGGTAGTACCTACCACGGGCAACAAACGTATGAATAGGTGTGACCGTTTCTAGGAATGAGACTCCTCCGTCCTGTTGTACCTTAGAATCAGCACCCTAATTGCGTAACACTCTTTGAAATCACAACTGTCAATCCGAATCATTTTAAAGGATATTGCTTATCCATTGCTTCAAACGTTCGAAACATTTGCCTGCTCACCAACGTAAATAACGCAATGAATATTGTTGAACTGTCAAAATTAAAGCCATTGCTACTTTTCTAGTGTGTTACGCAATTACTCCGATGAATAAAACAAGGCATTGCAAAACTAATTGTCGATGTGAGTGCAGTAGCAAATGTTTACTTTAAAAGTCTTCGATAACGAACTGTGTGACAAAATATATAAAAATAATATTAGGAACACGCGATCAAATTATTTACGCTGATAATACTAATTTATGTAATCAAGTTCAGATGTGTACTATAGTTTTCTATTTTATATGCGTATGTAATTTTAAACGCGTAGCCTACCTTGTTATGCATAAGGCAGTAACTTACGTAAGTTGTAAATTGTAATACAAAAGTACTATTATCAATCGTATGCGCACATATAGCACTGTGTATTGAGCACGTGACATCATCATCAGTTTAAAGATTGTCACTGTTGGAGAAAGGCCTCCCTATTACATCGCCATATTGACTGGTACACCCCGATTCAAATTTTATGGCCGACCTGTCAGCGGAGGTGTGGTGTGAGGTTAGCCGCCATATAGTTTGAAACCGGTTGTACTGTGTCTCCCATCCAGCGGGTTTCCGCAATCTTCTTTCAATTAGTCGAAGTTCCCATTCTTAGTACCTATTGCCAGCAAGTATTATTGTCTTCTGATTTAAAGGGTATGAGCAAATGGGCCGTGACTTTAGACGTCAGTAGCGGAGGACTCGCTAGACGTTTCACTTTCATCTGTCTCGCTAGCATCTTGTGTACCTAGTTCTACTTGATTCAGTCTTGCGTAATTATCTAATGCATAATAATGTCACTTACTGTTGTTTGTACTCAATATGAGTAAACGCATAACATGCTCCTGAGGTACAATTTTAACCAGTCTCACAGGTTTCATGATTCTAAACAGGACCATAAAATATTCAATTGCTCGCATTTAGGTACTAGTAAAAAGTTGGTAGTAAAAGGACAGGGTGTTGTGGCGCAGCCTGGGAGATGCCTATGTTTAGCAGTGGACTGCGATAGGCTGTGTTCATTGATTGAGGTACCAGCAGGCTTCGTTCGACCGTAAAACAAAACTGTGTCGATTTTAATATTATCGATTGATTGAATTTAAAAGTTTTCCCTTGCATTGTTGCTCACGAGGTGAGAGAATCGAAGGCTTAAGCCGTAATTAAATTAATTAGACAATAAGAAGGAAATTATATATTTTATTTGTGTCTTTTCTACTTATCATGATCCCGGTTTACAAGAACACGCGGCTGAAGATAACCTTCGTTTTGGTCCACCCGTCTTACCAAAGCAACTGTAGATCATATAATTATTGATGCAATATAAGGTAAAGTGTGCAAATCAAATTAATAGTGTGCGTCGTATCATCTCCTCTATCTTCTCCATCTAAATTCAAAATCTTCCAACTGCTAGTATAATACCATAGATCTCATTCAAAGGGATGGAGGGGGGTGGGGGGAGGGAGGGAAGATAAGTTTTCATGATCGAAAACTAATTCTATGAACTGATCATTAACACTAATTGAAAGACCCACAATGTATGGATATTCTTCAAACAATATGCTATAACGTTTAGTGTTTATTATAATAGCGTTCGTGACAATTCATGAAAAGCGGTTCTTCCAATAATTAAAGTGAGTCAACTTTGTTAAGAACACGTATTTGTCACCTTCACTCACCTAATTGATACATTTACTCGAAGTACTTTCTATTTCCTTACGGCGACTGACTTATTCTTCATGTACATTTTTGGGTTCGTTTTCCACTTCAGCATTTGATCTATCTTCTGCTGCACTTCTTTTACCATCGACCGTTCCCTTTTTAGCTTCTTTAAAGGCTTTGACGGTTCCCCTAGCATGTATCATCACTTCAGAGGCTTGATTTTAGTCTTGATCTTGACTATTCACTTCAAATCAGAACAAATAATCTGTAAACATTATGCTTGGTAAAATTCCAACCCATCCATATTTCAACAACTGAAAACAGCCCATACGTTTGTCAAGTAGGTACCTTCACATGTCTTTTTGGGTACCAGTTCCCTGGCGGTTTTGCTAAAGCTTTAACTTGAAATTGGTGATATGGACTTATCTTCGCTGTAGGACTAGATTTGATCATCATAGATTAGCATAGCAAACGACCTTGACGAGCTCAGATTACTCTTAGCTGAATAATAACTTTCAATAGATACAAAAGTCGTACAGATCTATAGGACTGTCTGTAGTTTAAAAACAAGTTTGATATTCCCAAGAATAAAACAATTCATTAAGATTTTAGAGTTAATGGACTCTAAAATAAAATTGATTTTTAACTGCTTGCTTCTAATCGGTGTTAAAAAAAGACGGAGGCCGTTACGTTACGATACGCTTGATTTAACGTAAATGTACACCGATTCTTTTACATTATTTAGTTGTAAAGAACGTACATGCGTTGGTTCTGGTATAAAAGAAAAAGACATGGTGACTTACAATATTGGTGACAATGCGAATAAATTTTGATATACCTACAGAAAAAAAATCTTACTACTTTCGTGTATTCAGGATTACTTTTTGATACTTACAAAAGCTTATTTCCATACAGTGATGGTTTATCTAATATAGGTCTACCGGAATCTCATGACATAAAAAAAAAATGTGTTTTTCACATGGCAATGTCAATTGTCACCTGTCAAATCAAATTACGAGATTTGTCAACCGCTGCTGAGATTTTGTGATATCTTCTTGATAATTTGTTGTTCTTGTGGAATTGTCGAAAAAGCCACTTCGATCTCACGCGATAAATATTGTTTTCAATGCGTATCGTAAAATAAAGGAAGAAGAAGGCGTAAATCAAACTCAATCTTTGTTTTTAAAGCGATTGAGTTGTTAAGTTATTAGTATGATTTCAATGATATATAATTAATTAGTACATAAAGTAATATACGATTGATTTATTTTTCATGACATGTTTGCTATGTTAGGAACCCGATGTATAACAATATTCATCATACACATACCTAATATACTTCATGTTCATTAATACTAAAGAAGTAAATGAAAATTAAACAGTATCAAGATCATTTAATCCAATTTCCCCAGTATTGCACACAACAAATTTTTATTTCCCCATTTGCCATGAGATTCCGGTAGACCTATACCTACATAATTGTTTTACGATTTCACCTATTACCAATATTATTTTATATCAAGGAAATAAATAATGGCACCGATTCCCTTGTTCACAAACTAAATTAAATTTAAGCTCTTTTTCTTTCTATTTCATTAAGAAAAGGACAGAAGATAATTATTAGTTCAGTTCTGTCAAATTAAGATACTCCATAGACTGTTTAGACGTGATTAAAAACATTACGTCAGGCGCTCACTAATTTGACAGGACTAAACTAATATTTATCTTCTGTCCTTTTCCTTATGAAATAGAAAGAAAAAGATGCACTGAACTTAAAATTAGTTTAGTTTGTGAACAAGGGAATCGGCACCATTGGCGTGCTAATGAATAAAAACGTGATCAGCAGCCGAAAAGGCTGAAAGACATCGGTTCATGGTCACTGAAATTTGCATACTGTCTGTATATTAGATCAATAAGAGCGTTATAATTTGCAAAATCAATTTCAAAATTTCTCAAGTAATAGTACATGATGCAGCAATTTTCTGAACAGATAGCGTAACCAATCACATCAAAAAATACAACACTTTTTTTCGTAATAACTATGCAAATAAATTATAAAACAATTTTTTATATTAAGTCATCTGCCTAGCCTTTAAATAATAATAAGTATTCAAATGTGTGCAAAAAGTAAAACGGTGTAATCGTTGTGATTACTTGACGAATCATTAACAGGAGTAATGGTTTAGAGCATTCTGTTATGATGAATTCGTCACGGTGTGAAGAATTTTTATTGCTCGGTCGTGAATCTAGTGACGGCTTATGGACACTGCATGTATACTTGTGTTGAGAGCAGTAGTGGTCTATCTACCAACCCGCACTGTGCCTGCGTGGTGGATTACGGTACACTCCCTCATATAGAGGAGGAGGCCCTGTCTCAGCAGTAGGAACGTTATAGGCTGATTATGTATACTTGTATTTCCCTTACCTATGTAGGTACAGGACTTCACTTCCATTCTCCGTACATTTGTTTTAAAGCATATTGTTACTTGTTTCAGATGCGGGAATTTCTGATCTTGTTGGTGGCTGCCGGTCTGGCCGGCGCCGCAGACCTGCCCCCCAGCTGTGAGAGGCCAGTCTACTGCAACAGCAAGCTCCTCCATTGCGTCCAGATGGCCAGGATCTTCAACGACTCTAAGACCTTCGTCGATCTCCCGATGAAGTATGACGAAAACAGAACATTAACCAACTTCGAGATTTTGCTGAACGACAGCAATCAGAATCCGTCAATAGCACAGTTAACACTGTTCGTTGACGAACACTTCTCTAACGAAAGTGAGCTCGAGGACTGGATTCCACCAGACCACAGTAGTAACCCTGCATTCCTTAACACTATAAAAGACGAAGCCTTGAGAGCATTCGGAAAAGGCATCAACGACATATGGCCTCTTCTTGCTCGAAAAGTCAAAGCAGATGTTCTTGAAAAACCTGAACAGTTCAGTTTAGTTCCGGTCACTCATGGATTCATCATACCCGGAGGACGATTCAAGGAGATTTACTACTGGGACTCTTATTGGATCATCGAAGGTTTGCTCATAAGTGGAATGACAGAAACCGCCAAAGGAATGATTGAAAATCTCATAGAGCTCTTGAATAAGTTCGGTCACATCCCCAACGGAAGCAGATGGTACTATCAGCAACGCAGCCAACCGCCTATGTTGACGGCGATGGTTGCTCTCTACTACCAGTACACCATGGATACCGAATTTATTAGAAATAACATAGCTTATTTAGAAAATGAAATGGACTTTTGGCTGAAAAATAGAGCCGTCACTATTGAAAAAAATGGCACGGACCACACGCTTCTCAGATATTACGCTCCTAGCGAAGGTCCGCGACCGGAGTCGTATTTTGAAGACTACAATAACACGATCAGCTTCAGTGAACAAGATCGCACTGATTTCTACATCGACACTAAAAGTGCAGCAGAGAGCGGTTGGGACTTCTCAACGCGGTGGTTCATCGTGCCGGGCGGAAGCAATAATGGTACTATCACTGACATTCACACCAGGCAACTCATCCCTGTGGATCTAAATGCCATTTTCGCTGGTGCTCTCCAGTACTTGTCGGTGTTCTATGTTTTAATGTTAAATTTACAAAAGTCTACTGAGTACGCAACGTTAGCCGCAGAATGGAGGGACAGCATTGAGGCAGTGCTGTGGAGCGAAGAAGATGCAATGTGGTACGACTACGATATTCAGGACAATTTACATCGTAAATATTTCTACTCGTCTAACGTCGCGCCGCTGTGGCAGAATGCCGTCAGCTCGACCTTTCTGAGTGCCAACGGGCCCGGGATTGTGTCCCATCTTGAACAATCCGGGGGTCTGGACTTTCCCGGGGGTGTACCCACATCACTCATCAGGAGCGGAGAGCAGTGGGACTTCCCTAACGTGTGGCCGCCAGAAGTGAGCATTGTTGTGAATGCCATTGATAACATCGGTACGGCGGAGGCGAAAGCACTGGCGTTGGAGGTCGCACAAACATTTGTAAGGTCTTGCCACTGGGGCTTCCTGGAGTACAAGCAGATGTTTGAGAAGTATGATGCGGAGAATCCTGGCAAGTTCGGCGGAGGTGGCGAATACAACGTGCAGTTCGGTTTTGGTTGGAGCAATGGCGCTATTCTGGAGTTCTTACAAAAATATGGCAATGTTTTGACTGCTGAAGACAATAATAATGTGACAAGTACAACTTCTGCTTCCACCACTAGTGAGCCTCCAAAGAATAGCGCATGACTAGGCGTGGGTGTTATAAACAATTTCTTAATATTCCTATCAGCAATAAAAATATTTTATTGATTTACATTATAATAATTGAAGGTTGTGAACTTACGTTTTTAAATTAAATCAAGTGATATTTAACTAAACTAGTGTGCCATTAAGACATAATGTCATGGGGACAAATATTACATTTTGTCTTCTACAGCAATAGGAAATTTTGTACAAATGAATACTTCAAGTTAGTTATATGTATAACCTAAAGTGTCCTACAATATCACAATACAATTTAGATAATTAAAATTTGCCTGAAATTGGAAGTTAGGAGAAAATCAAGCATTTATTCAGGGACAAAGATAGACATACAAAACGTAATGAACTCTTTACGTTCATAGTAAAATTGTGCGAGTCTCAAGGTAAAATCTTGTAGACAGTATTATCATAAATAAAATAAACTCCCTCTGTGCTTTGACAATAGGAAATCCAGCACACGTAGTGTGACCAATGATTAACTACATATCTCTTATCTACGAAGACATTTTGTTCTTAATTATTGACATCACGCCGCAGAATTGTTTCTATAATCCGTCATATTTTATCTTTTGTGAACTCTTCAACCGAGGCATAGATTCGGAAGGATATTACTCCACTTGCGCAGATTATACTACTGCAACAGCCTATTTCCTTTTCAACCCGGGATTGCTTTCGCTTTGACTGTCAACATGAATGCCATTGCGAATGTCAGTATGTTACGGAATAAGACTGTCGGTAGGACTTAAAAGCCACAGAACTAAAAAAGGGGAAAGGTTTTTGCATTAGTTAAAATATTTCATTCATATTTTCTGTTGTACTTAGTTAAATGTATCATATTTTTGTGTTTTACTTTAATTAATATTACAACCTATGTAGGTCGTTAAAAGCCCAGGGTATATCAGGGTTAAAAAGCATAGTTTTGTGTTACCTATTTATTTATAAAACCTACGGTTTCAGAAGTAGGCATTTATTAGCATAATATCGTCATTAAAATAATGTTATTTGAAACTTATTGTTCAAAGTACTTAATTAATTTAATAAGATACCGCTGTAAACATAATAGTTATCATGTCGATACCTATAGTATTAAGTTTTTTGAGTGTAGCTGTGAGTACTTCCTAGTGTTATATTAAAGTCAGCAAAAAAAAACACCACCAGCCACGAAATTAACATCTTTGCACTGCGAAGGCAACATTCAGTTGTTTGCGTGGTTTAATTTTTTGTTGACTGTACACACAAAATAGGAACCTAATTACTTACCTATCTATATGTAATGTAGAGACAGGGGAATTAATTGTTAAACAAATTGACTACCAATCTAAATTGTCTGTATATTCAAATAACAACTGTCATTCTTTGTCTATGGTTGTATGAAATGCCTGTTACACGGCAAAACATAGGAATATGTCAATATGCTTTCAATTAATTTCCATGACTGTACTTACAAATTTATTTAAAACCAGTATAGCTTTAGTATTTACTGTAAATAACAAAATATTGTGTTTATATTATTATAACGTTGTTATGAATTGGTTTATTCCATTCATTGTGTTGTTTCTAAGTTATTATTTAGCTATTTATCTCTATTATAAGACAGTT
Source organism: Apamea monoglypha (assembly GCA_911387795.2). NCBI lineage: Eukaryota > Metazoa > Arthropoda > Insecta > Lepidoptera > Noctuidae > Apamea > Apamea monoglypha. Next base: position 17,289,302 of record OU426922.1, read on the forward strand.
AAAATATCTAATGGTTTTTCCGTTCTCATAATAATCCTACTATACAAATCAATATAATTATTGTCTATGTTTTTGTCTCAAAAAATGTATATTTATAAGTGAGTAACTTAAATAAATATACATTTTTTGTTTACTTCGATAGACATTTAAGGGCAAGATTCATTGATCACTTTGACTTTAATTTGCTAAGTAAGCGTTTCAAACGAATATGAACTTTATTCTTCCTAGGGTTCGATTCCCGCACGGAACAAATATTTGTATTGCCTACAGGTAGTTGTTTCGGGTCTGGCAGTTTGTGTATGTGAGTTTAAATGTTTGTAAACGCACCCACGATACAGGAGTAATTCCTAGTGTGGAGCAACGTTTTTTTTTAAAAAATAAAAGCTTCATCCCGCGACTTCGTCCGCGTACAATTTCTTGTTCCCCCGACCCACCCCTTCGTATCGCATCGCCTATTACTTCGTTTTCGCTTAACGTTCCTTCTGACTTTCCCTCTGTTTACTCGGCAAATAAGGCTCTTAGCATGATGTTAAATAGCCTATAGCATTCTTCAAGAATTAGGCTATCAAATCCAAAAGCGTCAAAAATGAATATAAACGTGACTGTTATACCTACAAATAATGTTCGAATTCGTATAACCGAAAGTAGGTAATACGAATGCAGGTCAACATCATTACTTAGCAAAGTAAAGTCAAAATGCGATCTGTGAATCTTGCTTTCAGAGTCAACCAAACATTAATACTTAATACCTAATTATCTTTAAGGCAGAAAAACAAGGCTTACTAAAAGTAAAACCTGTGTATAGTACTTGAAGCAATTAGAATACTGTACAAGATTGATTTTGAGATGGGTTTTCAGGGCGAAAATCGAAACTATGAGAAGACTGAATATCTAGAACTACCCTAGACATCTGTCTTCAGTCTGGACGTAGGAGTTGATTTCCTCGAGTTTTTCCAATACAGAGCTAGAAAACCATGTTAATCACCTTGATCTACTTCTCATAGCTTCGGATTACGCCCAGACTTACATATATCAGAAATTCACTCTATTAGATACTTAATTAAATTAAATAAGTTTAATTAATCTTGTAAACTGTGTTTTTTGTCCGTTAATAGAAAAATATTGTGTTATAATAAAGGCTGTGTCGATATATCTGTGTGTTTATTTATATTCTACTAGCTTGTGCCCGCGACTTTGTTCGCGTGCAACGGCCCCCGACACATCGCGTCGCATCCCATCGCTCGCTCGTGCTACTATACTTCGTTCTCGCTTAGTGTTCTTTCTGACTTCTTTCATTTTGCTTGGCTCCTAAGGGTCATAGAGTAATGTTAGATAGCCTATAACCTTCCTCAAGAATTGGGCTATCTAATACAATAAGATTCTTTTTTTAATCTGACTGGTTGTTCCGGAGATTATAGCCTTTACAAACAAATTTTACCTCTATATAATACGTATTAGTATAGATGGCAGTAATTCTATTCTGTAAAAATCTCACCGTGAAAACTTAGGTGAAGTGAGTTATCATTCCACCTAATGCTAGGGATTGACACTATTGACAGCTCACTTCACCTAAGTTTTCACGGTGAGAAGGTTACAAAATAGCTCGGCTGTAACTATCTTACAGTGAAAACTTAGGTGAAGTGAGCGTGGAAGTAAGCTGTCATTCCAACTAATGCTAGGGATTGACAGCTCACTCTAAGCTCACTTCGCCTAACTTTTCACGGTGAGATTTTTACAACAGTGCGATTCTGTAACCATCTCACCGTGAAAACTTAGGTGAAGTGAGCGTGGAAGTAAGCTGTCATTCCAACTAATGCTAGGGATTGGCACTAAATAACAGTTCACTCTAAGCTCACTTCTCCTAATTTTTCACGGTGAGATTTTTCCAGTAACTGGGTTGTGGAGGTCAGATAGGCAGTCGCTCCATGTAAAATACTGGTATTCAGCTGAATCCGGTTAGACTGGAAGCCGACCCCAACATAGTTGGGAAAAAGGCTAGGCAGATGATGATGATTTTTACAGAATCGCTCGGCAGTAGTGTCATACCTAGCATTGACTATGAAATTATAGCACCCTAACTGCGTAACTTACACACTATCAATCACAATCTGAATAATTTTGAAGGATATTGATAATCCATTGCTTCCCATGTTCGAAAAAAATGTCTGCTCAACAACGTAAATAACGCAATGTTAAAACGTTCTTAAACCTGTCAAAATGAAAGCCATTGCTACTGTTAGTGTGTCACGAAATTACTCCGCCGTGCGGCTATTAATTAAGTATCTGTTTTTTTACTTATACTATAAAACGATCAAAATAAGTACATATTGAATGAATTTCCTTATAGCAACCGTCTGAGACCAATAAGTTTGAATAGATAAAGCTATTTTGAGCTTGTTCTTAAAATTAATTGCATAGACATACTTGGTCACCTACGTATAAATAAATGGTTTTAAAGATCGATTCATGGACACACCTACGTATAAAAAAATTGGTTGTAACGATCGATTCATGGACACACCTACTCTACACTACAACAAAAAAAGTTTAGGAATGCAAAATCATTGCCAAAAAAGTCTAGGAGTGAATGCTTGATATATTTATTGTACATACTATTCTAAAGTAATATGTAGGTACCTACCTAACATACAATTCCTCATAGAGGCTGAAAGAAGTGCTTGTGCTCTTCGGGAGGTTCCTACGGTCTAACGGTTTTAGTTTTTTCTCATCACCTTTACGTGTAATAAGTAGGTTACCAAGGACTTACTAACTTCGGAACTGCTAAATGTTCCCATTTCATTTCATTTTTAATGCATATTTTTCCAGTGGTATCTATAACACCTACTTATATAGTTGAGGGTATCAGTGTGGAGGGGCTTGTGGCTAAGTAATAACAGCCGCAAGGTTCGATCGATGAGGTTAAGCTTCGCTTGCCGCGGTTGGTCCGTGTATGGGTGACCAACTTTACATACCAAGATCCCTTCGTGTCTCGAAAAGCACGTTACGCCATTGGTCCCGGCTGCCATTTGTGGATCTTTGAGAGTCGTTACGGGTCGTCAGAAGCCTAAAGGTCTGACAACCAGTCCTACCAGGGAGACCCAGTAAATGGGTTGTGGAGGCCAGATAGGCAGTCTCTCCATGTAAAATACTGGCATTCAGCTGCATCCGGTGAGACTGGAAGCCGACCCTAACATAGTTGGGAAAAGCCTAGGCTATTACTCCCTGACCTGAGGAGGCCCGCGATGGCGGGCCAGCACCAGTCGGGGTTTGCGGAAGGATCGTACGTTCGCCGCGACCCCCGGCGTAGCTGTGAGATGGAACACCGGGGTGGTTTTTAGTCAGTAAGAGCCTGATAGACTCCGCCACCCGCCCCAGGGCGGCGGACATCCATGAGGATTTTCCACCCCGGAAAAAAAGAGGCTAGGCTTAGGAAGATGATGATGACAGTTGAGGATCTCAAGAAAGTTGTATCTATATAACAATTTATCGTCATTAGGCCTACTTATAGAAAAAACTGTAAGGTGAATCAATATATCCGTCATCCGATCATCTATAACCAGTATTTCGTGGATATGTGTGTATATCGGAACCTACCTTTTCTGCTTCAGATGCTACGAGGAAAAATTGAAGAAAAACTCCGCAGCCACTTGTAGTGCGGTATGTTCTGAAATTACCATTGAGTATGAAAACGTCGTGTGCATAACAATCTAGTTCATTATTATGTGTGGTAAGAATTATTTATGGTAGAGTCGAGGGAGGTAGGAAGTGAACTTTACTGGGGGGAAAACCTTTGAGAGAACTGTTATGTAAACAATCACTTTACGAACAGCCGAAATCCCCACGGAAAGAAAAGGGTCAAACGGTATTCATTACACTTTTTCGTCTGGGGAAAACCGAGATATTTCGGATTCCTACCGGCTAAAACCCCACTGTTCCTTCTTCTACCGCAAGTCGCAGGCCCGGGAGATACTTGTACATTCGCCGCACCCCTGACTGGTATCAGCCTAGTGGGCCCCATCACCAAGTGCGGCCGATCACACGACCGCGCGTCCTGCCATAAAGGTGCGCATGCAACACTGCGTGCCACTTCTTTGGCCCTGACTGTTCGAGCACCAGCCCCTGTCTCGCCGCCTGCAGGTCCCTCCTTATGGTTTCTCGAGATACCCTGTGTGTGGTCGGGGATCCATAGCCCGTAGGCCATACGGCTATAACCTAAGTGGTTTACTAATCCAGTTTGATAGCCACATAGATTATACAGTATGTTAGTTTAAACGAGGGACATACTTTATGGGTGTCAAGGACCTCAAGTACACGGAACAACAGAAAAAAATACAACTGTTCCATAATTAGGTATAATATTTTAATCGTGACAGATCTGCACTTTTTTATGAAATAGTTGATATTTGTTTTTCATATTTTAGAGTTGGTCTCATTGTAAAAGTTGTTCAGTTTCAGTATATTAATTATGTCCCTCGTTTAGTCAAACAAATCGAATAGGAAAAACTGATTCTACACCTATCACAGTGAGTTGATCCAAGATCTATAATCAGGGTGATCTAATCTATAATCAGGGGGTCTACTACGAAGTGCAAAGTGCGAATGATCGGATCGGACTAACACATGGCCGAACCGAATATTATTGAAAAATGCGAAAAAAATTCGGATCGGCTCAATTGGGTCGGGACTGTTGTAGTCTATGGTTTTTGTCTATGCTGAGGAAGAGGACTGCCTCCCGCTGGTCTATGATACGTCGCTGTCTTTTCATCGTGTCTTTTCATTGTAATAAAAATAAGCAGTCTAATCAGTCTACCTAATGGTTTTAATTGAAAGCCCTGGCAGCCGCCTCCCGACAGGACAAATAAATAAACATGGCGTCAGAAGAAACGACAATGAAAATGGAAGATCAGAGGTTCAGCGTGGTTATGACTGCCACGATCAAACCGCTGAACGTCGATTCAGATCTCACAGCAATGTCAACCGCATGGAGATTATGGAAGCAGAAGTTCCTCATCTACCTCGAGGCAAATTCAATCGATAAAGAAGCGGTAAGCCGACAAATAGCCATTTTTCTAAGTCTAATTGGAGATGATTGTCTAGAAATTTTCAACTCATTTGGTCTAGATAGAAAAGATTCGTCACTGACACTCGAGAAAGTCATTCAAAAATTTGATAATAAATTCCTTCCACACAAAAATATCACTGTCGAAAGATATAATTTCTTCACGAGGAAACAAATGAATGAAGAATCAATTGAAGAATACGTCACAAAATTAACAAAATACATGGCAATGGTCACCCATGCATGAACAACAGTTCACAAAGTTAAAGTCAATAATTTGTCATACACCAGTACTAGTTCACTATGATGTCAAGAAGCAAATTAGAATGTCTGTAGATGCATCAAAGGATACAGTGGGTGCTGTAATTTTTCATGACAAAAATCCAATTGCATATGCATCAAAGTCATTAACGCAATGTCAAGAAAATTATGCTCAAATTGAGAAAGAATTATATGCTATTGTATTTGGTTGTAAGAAGTTCCATCAATATGTTTATGGAAAACCAGTCTATGTAGAAACAGATCATCAACCACTAGTAACCTTGTTCAAAAAGCCTTTGTCTGATGTCCCAACAAGACTTCAAAGAATGATGATCACCTTACAAGCATACCATTTAATTGTAACTTACACAAAAGGTACAGAAATGTATATTTCAGATACATTGTCGAGGTCAAAAGTCAATAACATAGAGGTCAATGAAATTCTAGAAGAAATAGAAGATAATATAGAAAGTCATGTCAATTTATTAACATCAAATTTAGCAATCACACAAGAAAAGTTGAAAGAAATTTTGATGAATACAAACGCAGATAATACATTGCAAAAGTTAAAAGAATTTTACAGACTAGGATGGCCAAGTTGTAAACAAAATTGTGATCCAAACACATTACCTTACTGGAACATTAGGCATGAAATACATGTAATTAACGATTTGATATTCAAAAATAATGCCATTATTATTCCTACTATAATGAGACCAGAAATACTGTGTATTTTACATGCAGGTCATATGGGTATTGAAAAAACTAAAACATTAGCTCGAGGAGTAGTCTATTGGCCTAACATGAATCATGAAATTGAGGTTCTCATAAAACAATGTGAGTCTTGTCTAACATTTAGTCCAAATAAAACAAAGGAGCCTTTATTGCCACATGATCAGCCCACACTCCCATGGCAAAAACTAGCCACAGATTTATTTGAATACAAAGGAAAGAAATATTTAATTGTTGTAGATTTTTACTCAAATTATTTTGAAGTAGCACAGTTAAATCAAAACACCACTCATTCTACTGTCATAACACAATTAAAGTCAATTTTTTCTCGTCATGGAATCCCCTTGCAATTAGTCAGTGATGGAGGTCCGCCATTCAATTCAATAAATTTCAAAAAATTTATAAGTGAATGGGACATTGAACATATTGTCTCAAGTCCACACTTATCCAGGTCAAATGGTTTGGCAGAAGCAACTGTGAAAATAGTCAAAAACATTTTTAGAAAATGTGATGATTCCAATACAGATACCTATCTAGCCCTATTACAATATAGAACCACCCCAAGAGGTAATTTAAAGTCGCCCTCACAGCTACTAATGTCTCGTCAATTAAGAACTAAATTACCAACTCAATTGTCTAGTCTAAAACCTAAAGTTGTTGAATTTTCAGAACATAATCTACAGAAACAAACAAACATACAAAACACAAAAAAGTATTATGACAAGAGTTCCAAAACATATCCAGAGTTAGAGATAAATGATGATATCTATTTCAAAAAAGATCCAAAAGGAATCATATGGTCAAAAGGAATTGTCATTTCTAAAACTAAATTTCCACGTTCTTACATAGTCAAAGACGAAGTAGGAAATAGTTACAGACGAAGCTCTCAGCATATTCAGTTGACACATAAAAATCAATCAAACTCTCAGTCGATTTCGAGTCAGTCACACTCACACTCAGACAGTCATAGTCTCTTGGATAACTCATTTCAGTCAAATAATACTTTTCACCCCCAGTCAGGTCAAAATTCAAGTCCACAAACAAAGTCAAAAAGTCAGTCTGAGGAAAAGGAAAAAGATGATGAGATAATTACATATTTAATTTATAAACCGCCTCAGCCTAGATCAAGGTCAGATAGTCATTCATCAATTTCAAATTTGTCAAATCAGTCCACAAACTCATTTTATGAATCTATACAGTCTGATGATATAGAGTCTCCCATATTTGTAGATGTGAATGCAAGACAAGAACTATATAGTCATGATGATACACTAGTAGCAGAAACTAGTTCAAGTAATGATTTTAAAAACAGTGTAATCTCAGTTCATCCTTCAGAAAGTCCACCACCATCAACTTTTTTCTTTATTGTCAAAGTCTCGAAAAGGGGCATGTTGTAGTCTATGGTTTTTGTCTATGCTGAGGAAGAGGACTGCCTCCCGCTGGTCTATGATACGTCGCTGTCTTTTCACCGTGTCTTTTCATTGTAATAAAAATAAGCAGTCTAATCAGTCTACCTAATGGTTTTAATTGAAAGCCCTGGCAGCCGCCTCCCGACAGGACAAATAAATAAAACAAATAAATAAACAGGGACCATAGGTCAATATTCGAGAGAGTGTAGGAGTGTAGGATCGGGACCGACCGAACCAAATAGTAACTTCGTAGCAGGAAACGGCCGAACATTCGGCCGATACCACTTCGGAGTAGACCCCCAGGACACACGTCCACACGAAAAGAACGAACGCAGTCGATGTATATTTTTACCATTCCTAATATTATCAAGCTTATAAGTCACTAACCTATAAGTCCTATGACCACTTTACAAGGAACCATTGAACCTCCTTTTCATTCATAGAAAGATATCGCCATCTAGCTTTAATAAATTGAACTGCGTTGGTACTGAGCATCTAGGCGGGTTTTGTGTCCCATGAGCACTCTATAGATGGCGTTAATTAAAATCTTACATTAAGCTTTTCACGCTTGTTAATACCTACTCGATGAGGTAAGCAGCATCTTTTTGCATAAAATAACATTACTGTACTCGCGCAGTCATTATGGCTTAGATACCGTTTGTCGTGAGTTATGTTTTGTTACGTTAACGCTAAATAGCTAAACCTCGAGTTCAGTGAACGGTTTCAAGCAAGCTTGCCCCCATTTACTGGGCAAATTTCAAAGTTCAGGTCACTGGGAATTTTAACAATTATTAACTTGGTTGCATTTATAAAATAGAATCAGGACTTTCCGAAATTTCAATGGCAATCGATCAAAAGAAAGACTGCTGTGGAAGCTATGGCGAGACAGTGGTTCTTTACCCATACCATTTGTTCCACCTGTTGAGATTCATTCTTCATTCTTCGATTTTGGCAAGGACATAGATGGCATCTAGGGGAAGGACATAGGCTTTTTGTCTCGGTAGCACGTTCCCATGGGATAATTTCCGACATCCACGCGGGCGAAGCCGCGGGCAATATACACTCTAATACACTCTAATACACTGGCCGGCAAAACTAAGTATCACACTTTTAAAAGTGGAATAACTTTTTAAGTACACAAGACATACTTTCGAAGTAAAAAGGACTCGAAAAAGAGTTTAATTTTGTATATAAAAACTTCATAGTCAAGAACCTTTTTTTAAGCAATGACTGAAAAAAGCTTTAATAACATAAATAATCCTTTTCGAATTACAATTTTACGATTCATTTTTTGGTTTCTGTTTTTGTTTTCAAATTTTATCTTGATCGATGAGTCTAAGTTAGACAACAGCACATACATTTTATTTATCATGCCTCTTTCACCTGAAGAATGTGCCAGGATTATGACTTTTCTGGAACTAGGCATCAGAACGAACGGTCCAGAATGTGAAGCGAAGGTACGAAGAGAATGGAAACCATCTGAGGATACCTTGTAATGGCAGACCCAGGTGTACTAGTGCCCGAGAAGACCATTATATTGTTTCCACTGTATTGAGAAATCGCCACCTTAATGCAGTTGAAGTCCAGCAACAGCTTCTTCAGACCCGAAGGGATTACATTAGTGAAAGTACAATGAGAAGAAGACTTGCTGAAGCAAATCTGAAACCCAGAAGGCCAGCAAGTGGCCCCAAACTCGAGAGAGCGCATGGAGTAGTGAGACTGCGATACGCCCACTACAGTGGGATGGAGAAGAGTGGTCAAGAATTTTGTTCACAGATGAGTCTCAATTCTTACTTTAGGTACACTTCTGATTGAAGGCGAAGTGTCTACAGGCGGCCTGGTGAGCGATACCTTCAAGACTGCTTCCCAGAAAGAGTCCAATACGGTGGAGGCAGTATACATTTATGGGCTGGCATGTCTTCAGAAGGTCGCACAGAGTTAGTGGCCATAGAAAAAGACACTCTTACTGGGGAAATATATGCCCAAGAGATTCTCAACGAGTATGCAAGGCCGTATTTAGCAAATATGGGTGATGGATCGATGCTGATGCATGATAATGCCCGGCCCCACACGGCTCAAGTCGTGCAAGAGTATATTCAGGAGGTTGCTATCAGCGTGATGGCTTGGCTATCAAGAAGTCCTGATCTGATTGAGCACGCCTGGGATGAGCTAGTGAGGCTAGTCAGAAGCCCCAGACCACCACCTACCACCCTCAGGGCACTAAAACAGGCCCTGATTGAAGAATGGGAGAATATTCCCCAACATCGGCTCCGAAACCTCGTGTTCAGTATGCCAAACCGGCTCGAAGCTGTAGTCAGAGCCCGAGGAGGCAATACCAGTTATTAAAAATTAAATAACATGTAAAACATACTTATAAATGTTAATTGAGTTTTTTGACACTAAGCTAAAAATGGCTATTTTTATTGCTTTATCTTTTTTTTAAGTTACAAATGTTACTAATGTTAGTAGTTTACTAGTTTCAAAGAATCCTGATAAAATTTGCTATAAAACGTTTTTTATTTAAAATCTCTAACTTCTATAGTTTAGAAAAAATTGAAATTTTAAAAGTGTAATAATTATGTAGTTTTGTAGGCCAGAGTATTTATTGCTTTCCACAATTTGAACTTAATAAAGGTCCTTGTCGGGCACAGCAAAATAATTAGGAGAGAGGTAGATAGAGGCTTTATTTCGACAACTATGACCATATGAGGAGAATATTGAGTAGAAAATCTACTTTAGTTAGCCGTTTTTGGTGTAGATATACCCCCAATTTTCTTAATAACATGCAATATGTACCTACTTATTAATAAACTGTTGTAAATAGACTAGAATCAGACTGATATGTTTAATGAGGAAGTCTAGCGATTGACCTTGTGTAATATAATAAACTATAATAACGTTGTTATTATAATATCGGTTTTTTAATAAATAGTTGTGATTATTGACCTATTTTATTAAAAAAATTGTAGGTACCTAACGCACCTGTTCGCATCTGTTCACTATTACACAAGGTCAGTGGAGTAGATACGTGACCAGGGGCCCCGGTGCGAAAAAAAAGTTGGAACTCTATCTAAACTGGTTAGGTTTTATTTATCCGATGGTGACGAGGCCGGGTAGGGCGTGAAAGCCTGTCCCGCCATTCCGCCACCAGGACCCCGACAGTTGAGACCGAGGCATCTCCATGTATCGCTTCATCCGTTCCTCACGCCACCGACACAACGGTAGATACGTACGACATCCGGCCACTACACAAGTCGCCTTCGACTTGTTGAGGGCTACCTCCAGGAACCTAACTTTTTTGTCAAAAAAAGGAGTGCACTCCATTATTTCGGTAGAGTAAGCTAGTATATTTTTATATATTTATTATATTCATAAATCGGTCGCATAACAACCGATTGGTTGAAGTGGTTATACACAAGAACTTACACAACACAGAAATAATATATTAAGTATATTTTTGTTCTGAAGGTGGAAAAATTTTTTTGCTAGGTCAGTTCGAGGTTTGCTGGTCAGAGGCCGAGGAGCCCCCTGAGCTTGGGGGCCCCGGTGCACGGCACCGCCTAGCCCTCCGATAGCTACACCACTGCAAAAGGTTCAAGTATAATTTATCCACTTATCCGATTTACGTCTTTTTCTATTTATTGATTGATCTTGATAAAAGTCTAGCAACAAGGCGATGAGTTAATAACATGACGCATACGTAGATAACTCGTGTTATCAAAATGCTTTATTTGGCTAATAAGATAGCAGTCTGCTTAGGCCATGGGCCATATGACGTAGCCTTACGCGTGTTAGCGTATCACGCGTAAGATAATAAACGATTGGATCTCGTGAAGCATAGACAACCATGAATGTCAAAGTGACAGTTCGCGATCTGACTTTGGGGGAAGGGAACGTCTCCGTGTCACTGTCCGGGCGCATTTATTTCAAGAACAAATGACCTTGTAATTTAGAACGTGCGCAATGTACCGATAGTCCGCGGTACTCGGTAGTAAAAGTGTTCGTGTAGTATCAGCTGAGATGGGTCGGCGACCTAACGCATAGTCATCGCAACGCGCTCGCGACAACTGATCGTCATGATGCACGAAATGCATTTAATGGGTGTTGCTCGGATTTGCGGCCACTCGCCCCGCGTCGGTCCTCGCCGTTGCAGCCGTTCGCAGTGCGCTCAAACATTGCGGTTATCGTGCATTTCCCATCACACGCGAGTTAATGTACGGCGAAAATTGTGACAGTGAATAGCCATGTTCAAGGTCTGTTCGCCGCGGTATGTGCCGCTGTATCCGGTACTAGGGCTACTGGGTGCCTGCGCGCAGGCGATCAACATCGTCTCCGTCTGCAACTCCTCCATCTACTGCGGTGGAGACCTTCTCCGTACAGTGCAGCTTGCCAGAATTTTCCCTGATTCGAAGACCTTCGTCGATCTGAGATTGGCGCATTCTGAAAATGAAACGTTGGCCAATTTCACTAAACTTATGAGTGAGACTAATAATAATCCATCTCGCGAGCAAATCAGTTCATTTGTGGATTCAAACTTTATCGATGGTGACGAGCTGTTCAACTGGAACCCACCAGATTTTGACCCCAGCCCACCGATTCTCGATCAGATTGCTGATCCAAAGCTAAAGCAGTTTGCGAAGGATATTATCAGTATTTGGCCGGGACTCGGCCGGAAAGTGTCACAGGATGTGGATAGGAACTCTGATCAATATAGTTTTATTTATGTGCCCAACGGATTTATTGTTCCCGGTGGAAGATTCACAGAGTTGTACTACTGGGACTCATACTGGATAATCCGTGGCCTCTTGATCAGTAATATGACGCAAACTGCAAAGGGAATGATTGATAATTTCATCTATCTAGTTAATAAATTGGGTTATATTCCAAACGGAAGTAGAATTTATTATTTGGGACGAAGTCAGCCGCCTCTCCTAGCCCTGATGGTGTACGACTACTTCACAGCGACGGGAGACGTAGCTTGGCTGGAACAGAACATTGGTACTGTAGAACGAGAACTTCATTATTGGTTGGAGAAGAAGAAATTTACTGTTGAAGTAGATGGCAAACAGTACAGACTTTTACGCTATGTATCGGATGAAGAAGATACGGGCCCACGTCCCGAATCATACTACGAAGATTATTTGAGCAGCAGAGTACTGTCCGACGCCAGACGCGAAGAGTTTTACAAAGAAATGAGGAGCGCGGCGGAGAGCGGTTGGGACTTCTCGTCGAGGTGGTTTGTGAACGCAAAAAATGTGACCACAGACAATTTGACCGACGTCCACACATCGCGCATTCTACCAGTTGACCTGAATTCTATGTTTGCTGGCGCCCTACAAATAGTAGGTGACCTAAAAAATCAACTTAAAGATAGGCGGGGTGCACAGAAATGGTGGAGCCTAGCAAAGTACTGGAGGGTAGCAATCGAAAATGTGTTGTGGGACGCGAATGATGGTGTGTGGTATGACTACGATACCAGGGCAAAGTCACGGAAGAGGCACTTCTACCCGAGCTGTGCGACGCCGTTGTGGGCAGAAGCCGTGGAGCCTGCGAGTGCGCCGGTTTACGCGTCACATTTAGTGAAATACTTACTGTCGACCAGTGCCCTGAGCTTTCCCGGTGGCATCCCGACCTCGTTGTGGCACACAGGCGAGCAGTGGGACTTCCCAAACGCCTGGCCGCCTCTCCAGAGTATCGTGATCGGCGGTTTGGAGAAAAGCGGTTACGAAGAAGCGAGAAAGTTGGCGAGGGAACAAGTCACGGTTTGGATTCGTGCGAACTACATAGGTTATGGGAAGTGGCAGAAGATGTTTGAGAAGTACAGTTGTGTGCAGCCGGGGGGTCACGGGGGAGGCGGGGAGTACTCCGTCCAGTCTGGGTTCGGATGGACGAACGGAATTGTTTTGGAACTCCTACAAAGATACGGGAAGGAGTTACAGCTTGATGAACATGGTGGAAATGGTTTGCCTACCGTACGGATGGTGTAGTGCATTAGAACCTTAATTAAATTTACTTATTGTAAGACTAAAGTGTTTGTAGATGAAATAAGCTACGGTATATATCTAAGTTATTTCTCAGTGCCTTTCCGAGTTCCAACGTTCCAAGTTAACGTTTCGTAGTACCTATTCGTAATGTAATTCTAGCCAAGCAACGTGACAATGATATAACACTGTATGTAAGTTCAATTGAAACTTGAAACTTGTGTGTTTCGACTTTACCTACTTAGGATATTCTATCTTTTATCTCCCGCCTGGTCTCCGCTGAAATTGGTCGCCATGGCTGGGCGAAAGCCTCCACATAATGGGTGCCTGAAGATGGACGGCGCCGCCGAGGCCTGCCCAGAAAGAGATGGCGAAACAATCTGGACGCGTACCGCGAGAGCTGGTTCGATGTGGCGCGGGAAAATAGTTCCTGGGTTTTGGGATTTGGGGAGGGCCTTTGCTCAGCATTGGAATAGTATAGGTTAACAAAAAAAAAAAAAATATGTGTGTCTATTTAAAGCTTTTTATAAATAAGCATTTTTTTTATATTCCAGCTTTTTTTATTCAGGTAGGTCATCATTGATGTGTTGAGAATGAGCGCGAAATTAAAGTTACCTACTTAAAAACTAGATTTTATGTTTTAATGACTTGCGTTGTTTACATGTATGTAAAGTCAGCTACAAAAGTCGATTATCACTGTTGCTTTTACATTTTTTGAGACAAAATTGTTTGTTCGATGCACTGTTTTTTAGCATCTAATGTAAATAGCTAAAAAAGAGATATTTACGATCAATGTTCCATGTGTACCTACAGATATGTTTCATAGGTTCATGTTGAAGTTCTTTAGTGTTAATCGACTTTAGTTGCTGACCGTACCATTAAGGAAGCGCAATGCATACCTATTATGGAAAATTACGCGTTGTTAATTGTAATGTTTATTTATAATTTTATAGCAATATTTTACTAATTTAATTAATGTTGAAAACAAAAAGGTATCTACAGAAGTCAAATGAGGTAAAAAATAAATCAAGTTTCGTACATTATCAATGTGTTTTATATTTAACTCCAGCACCTGAATAAAAAATACTTTAAGCATTTAGTTAATTACCTATGCTGAATTTCATCGTATTTAATTAATTGTTTTGACCGATACTTACAAAAAGCACTGCGTAGGTATTATTTTAATTGCAAAATAATTGATACCTAAATTCGTAACTAGCTATCATAATAAAATGTTTTAGCACAGCAAATAATTTTAAAACCTGACTAAGCTAGAAAAGTAATTAAGCAAAACAATTAAAATCAATTGAAATTCTTAATTACTCATCATAATAAAAAAATCAGCTTGAGTTTATTAAAGATGACTGTGCGATTATATTACGGACAAGCTAGTACCTATATATACAGACTTCAGCAGGTCAAGCTACCCGAAACTGTCAAATTTTCCCAATCAACCTTGAACCTTAATGCTTTATGGATAACGTAAAAAATCTATTCAAGAAATTTGACAGATTGTAGTAGCTTGATGTGCTGGCGTCTGTACATAGGTACTAGCTTGCCCGGCGACTTCGTTCGCGTGAAATTATCCCCCGCCCGGGCTATTACTTTGTTTTCGCTTTGTGTTCTTTCTGAGTTTTTTTCTTATTGCCCGGCTTCTAAGAGTCGCAGCGTGATGTAAATGGCCTATAACCTTCCTTAGTACCTACTGGGCTAACTAACCGCAAGAAGAATCTTTGAAATCCGACTAGCAGTTCCAGAGATTAGCGCGTTCAAACATACATACAAATTATTCAGCTTGACATATCTCGGGACCCTGGGGTCCCGGACCTTTGAAAGGCGTACTAGGGACCGAAGCCAACTCGCAGAGGCCCTTTACACAATTTTAAATGATGAACAGGCACCGACTGGCGATTATCCCTGTACGCACCATGCAAGTGCACCCAAGGACAACACCCGGTTGGTGCAGGCAGAACATGGAAACAAAATATACCGGGCTATGGGTTTGGGTGGCTATAGTGGATCGGTTACCTTGAACTATGGAAGGTCTATGTCCCCTGCCTGACCAATGAAATATAATATTCACAGATGAAATGGCAGGGGGTGACTTGCACACTCAATAATGGGCCCCCAAAACGGTCGTAACGGTGTACGGCATACAGTGTCGTAGCAACAAGGGACAACATGTCCTGAGGTGTTTGTGAGGAGTGGAGAGGTATTTCACGGCTATCAGGACAATCCCGGAAGTACGGTCAAGATCCCTACCAGCATCTTACTTATTCTAAAATTCTTCTGCTTTAGTATTAGTTAGTATAGGTACGAGGAAGAAGAAGAATAAGACACAAGAGACATTATAAATACGTTTTAAATATCTACAAATTTCCTAATATGTATGTAGATCCTACTAATATTATATGTGTAAACGCGAAAGTTTGTATGGCTGGATGCATGGATGTTTGTAACGCTTTCACGCTAAAACTACTGTACGGATTTGCATGAAATTTGGCACACAGATAATTTATAACCAGGATTAACACATACTTTTTATCCCAATATTCCCACGGGATCAAAACTTATGCGGGTGAAACCGCGGGGCGCAGCTAGTATTTAAATATTCTAAACAATGTCGTTTGTAGTAGGTGAGGACCTATTCTAGTTTTGTTTGCAGAGTCATGTCCGCAGTCTAGTAGGTACCTACCAACCTATAGTAGATAATAGAAGCCTAGACAAGCGTTTCTGCTGACCTAGTAACAACATAGAATGTACTACCGGTGCACTAACCCCGTACCTACACATGAACTGGACATTCCACTTTCAACGTTTCATATCGTGTCAAGCCTATGTAGTCACCCCGAAAGGCTAGGCAGAGGTGTGTCCAGTGCTGTGGTCTAGTTTCAGTGTAGTACACAGGGTCAAATTGAATTAGCTAGCGAAACTCCACAGACATGATCGATATCTATAATTAAGAAATTAATTAGACGAGTCTTTTTTTGGGCCGTCAACCACATATTCAAGTCAGTTTTCGCAAGGGTCGTTGGCCCCCAAAAAACAAACTCTTTTTTTTATTATGTCGTCTTTAGATATCTCTCTCTCTAACTTAATTTGACCCTGTAGGTACCCTCATTTCGCCGGTCAATCAATCAATAGTAATAGTTATTTTATTTCCAAACTTCAGTACACATTACATCAATGAGGTCTCGACTCCTGCATGATAGGCTTCGAGGTTTCTCCAGTCCAACCGGACGCAGCTAAATACCAGTATTTTACATGGAGCGACTGTCTATCTGACCTTCATTCAAAAAGTAGTAGAGTAGTCAAAAATTTACGAATGACAGTCGGGACCAACGCAACGGCTTGACGGGCTTTCTGAGGCACGAAGGGGTCTCGATCGATATGTAATAGGTCTTCCTTTCACGACCTGACTGCGGCAAGCGGAGCTTTTAAACTTCGATCGACCCATGCGGCTAGTTGTCCTATATAATTGAGAACGAACCTATTGAAATCAATCAGGCACAAATCCAGTGGGGTAATTGCGTAACACACTCAGTAGCAATGGGTTTCATTTTGACAGTTCAACAACATTCATTGCATTATTTACATTGTTGAGCAGACACATTTTTCGAACATATAAAGCAATGGATTAGCAATATCTTTCAAGATGATTCAGATTCTGATTGATAGTGTGTTACGCAATTAGGGTACAGACTAGGTACACGGAGAAATTCATAACTCAGTCGAGACGATCATCTCATGATGTCTGGAGTTCTGTGAGATGAGTATGAGAATGTTGTCTAATTATCTTGGTCGGTAGCAGTTAGATGTTATGTTAGAGAAAAAAAAAACATAAAAGAACGCGTAACATTTTCAATTGAATCCCTGACGCCTGAGCTAGGTATTTATATGGTGTATATGTCGCAGCCAACTGATGGTTAAATTAGCCGTTTAGTCAACCGCCTAGCCTTTGGAAGTAGTGCTCGCCTCGCTTCGCTCTCGGCTCGCACGCGGCTGATCACAGTTCTGACCTAACCCATTTGGTCAGGGTGCCCTGGCTTAGTTACTGCGACCAATTCGGCTCGCACGTGATTGTTTACAGTTCCAACCCAAACTATAATTTATTGAATAACATTCAGGCCATTAGTTGAACGGCCGCCGTTTAGTTAAAATGCTAGGCGGTTAACTAAACGGCTAATTAAACCAGTTGGCTGCGACATATATAAAGAGTATTCTATTCTAGGTGGTACCTGTGTTACAGCCGGACTATTCTGTAAAAATCTCATCGTGAAAACATATGTGAAGTGAGCTGTCATTCCGCCTGAAGCTATGGATTGACACTATTGATAGTTCACTTCACCTTGGTTCTCACGGTGACATTTTTACAGAATAGACCGGCAAAGGTCAGTGTCTTCACCCGTTTTTGGAACATTCTTTTAAATAACGTAAAACGAAGGGAATTTAAAATAAATAAAAATTGTTGGACTGTGATTCTGGTCGTCACCATCCTTTGTAATATTTTATCCACATTATTCCACGTTGTCATATGTAGGTACCTAATGGTCTTTTGTATCAGCAGTGAATCACGTAACAATCACATTTTACCTCCATTGAAGATTAATTAATATTGAAAAAGATTTTTATACATAATAAATAGGTATCTATTGTATGCAAATTTTAATTATTCTAGTTACTTTCCATGGTCAAAACTATGCGTTTTACTAAATAGCTGTAAGGAATTAATGTATTAATTAAATTCCTAGTTCAGGGAAAGTACTGTTGGTTTTTTCCATTAGGAATTTGTGCCTGGTTTCAAGGGTCGCCCCATTACTTAGGGCACGCGCACGCACGCGTATACGTCAAAAATGGCGCTAACTATCGTCAAACAAAAAAAAGCGTTGTTTCAAATTCCATTACAAAATTATAACCATGCCGTATGTCAAATAATAACGAGTACATAATCGTTACTATTAGACGTACGTATGTTATGTTAACCAACCGTTTGAAGCAACCAACACTTACATGGGACTTTTGCTATGGTTTAATAAGAAAGCGGTCACACCATAACCGATGCCCAAATGGGCATCGGTTATGGTGTGACCGTTCACCGTTCACCGTTCTGTATTTACAGAGCGTTTTATGACACCTTAAGGCGGATGTTCCGATGACTACGAGATACTAATGTTCCTTCCAATTACCTATACATAAAACAAAATAAACTAAAAATGTTGACTTCAGCATCAGCGCCAGCTACGGAGAAAATGGCTACGAGCGGACCGTATGTTTCACCTAGTGAAAATGACGGCCGTTACCATATGACGGCTACCGCTCTTATATGTAACCATAGTTTTATAGGTCAAATGTGTCTTTGGGGAATACAGATGTTATGTTGTCAGTTTTGGTAAGTTCTCTTCACTAAAAAACATCGACGGGCCTTATTGCCCTGTATGTAGATAGGTTAGATAAAAGTAGGTAGGTACCTAACCTATCATATCATTATCATTTTTAAGCATGGATTAGATGTTTACGACTAAGTTGATATTTTAAGTAACTATATGGTGTTGCTGACCCCAAAAAATATGATCAAATATCGGTATTTAAACAGGATAAAAGTACAAAAAAAATTTTTTTTTTAGTTATCCAGTTTAAATACCGAATTACCGATACCAGTGACGTCTGCGGAGTTTCGCTAACTAAAATAATTTGACCCTGTATAGGCAGGTAAAGTAAAGATATTGCAAAAAAGAAACGCGCCTTATTTTAAACGATTTATTTTGCAAATATTATTCAATATTAATAATTTAATAAATGCAATTTAAATTGGCGCCAACCGCCAAATTAATGATTACATTAATATTATATCTTTATACGAAATTCATTCATTCTCCAACTCTATATGTCTTTTGTCTTTATACCTATTTACGCCAACGTTATAAACCAACCTTTAAATAACAATTATGATTCATGCGGTTCTCTTCTCTTTCTTTCTTTTCTTGAGAAAAGAGATATTTTGATTTATATAATGAATCTATATGATTATTACCTTAAAAGTAAAATACCTAATTAACAAAAAGTCTCCATAGGTTTCAAACAAAAGAAAGCTCTAAAGTTCGATTTGTTGAATGTAATCAAAGCTAGATGAATTGATGACATTCAAAAAGGCATTTGACTGGGTCCCTATACAAATATTTGGTAAAGGCTTTGGAAGGAGTTAGTGTACCTGATAAATACATCAACATTATTACCGAGAACTGTGAGGTTGCGATGCGTAGAGAGTAGTATTAAATTCATAGTCATTAGTCGTCGAATTTCATATCTTGTTGGCCCAAAACTTTGCCACTTCCACGGCGTCATGTTTTGGGACACAGAGGGCAGGATAGGAGGTGGAGCGTGGTGCCAAAAGAATAATATGTTTGCACGTGAATAAGGGAAGTAAGACAAATGGCCTTAACCTCACCATGTGGGATTAAGACACGAGAAGAAAGAGATACTAAACAAGATCCATACTGATAACATAAAACCTTATAGGCAACCCTGCCTACCTACATCATTTAAGTCATCACTCTGACCTGTGAAGTAGGAAAGTAAAGTGAGGAAATATCTAGATCTAATAAGAAAATAGAAACTGCACAAAAGCGTTATGATGTTATAAAATTATGCAGTTTAAAGACATAAGATAGGTACTTATTGGTAACGAAAATAAACAATGAAAAGTGAAGAAGAAAGATAATAGCGTCACAAATAAGATGTATCGTATAAAACCTTACATTAGACAAACAAACTATGGTCCATTATAAACTTTGTCAAACCATCTGGAAACGCAACAAATTATTTTAAATATCACGCATAAACGGCAATTTTGTAGGGATTCTAATTTGGATTAACTTATTTACGCTCTCCTTTTGTTTACAAAAAATGAAAATGTTTTTAAAACTTATATTGTAAATCTTCCTAACGTATATTTTGTTTCAATAAAATCTATGTGCTATTTAATATCTATTAAAACCCGGGGATCTATTCAGCCTTATTCAACCGCATCGAAATCACAATCACTTGCCGGGGTCACGTAGGGAATTTCCACTTGAGATCCGAATTCTGCTTCCAACAATACTTGTTGGATTTTAAGTCTAGCAAATGCGTTCTGTTTAGAATTCAGTCGTTTTAGTGTGGGGGCACAACTTATGAGGAAAAGTTCGTCAGGGTCCGATCTGTCACAGGTACAAGCGGTCACTTCTTCGTCAGTGGAGTTCAGACGAACTTTCTTGGGCGAGGGTTGGGATTTGTCGTCGTCTTCTTCTTCTTCGTATTTGATGTCCTGACTGTGGTGTAGGTCCGGCTGGCCTTGTAGCGCTCGTATTTGACGTACCTCTTCTTCATTATCTGAATCTTCGGGTTCTTTTTTGACTGCGGTTGTTCTGTGGATGTGAAAATGATAAACGGTTAAAAGTCAATTAGGAGTGTTTTCTACCAAATTCCTATAGATACATATAGAATTATATAATCTCTCTATATGTATAATCTCTATGTATCTTCTGCTGCTTTAGCTCTAATTAAGTGTTCAACCTGTTAATGACAAGTGTGGTAGGTAGGGAATGTTTTAGTACAGCGTTCTTCAGTGCCAAAATAGAGCATCATTCATACACCATTATAAAAGTTTATATATCATCATCTGCCGAACCTTTTTCCAACAATAGGTATCTACACCTAACTTCTACGTTGGGGTGGCTTCCAGTCTAATCGGATGCACCAGTATTTTACGAGGAGCGACTGCCTATCTGACCTCCAACACCCAGTTACCGGGTAACAAGATACCCCTTGGTAACACTGGTTGTCAGACTTTCCGGCTTTTGACGACCAGTAACCACTATCAAAGATCAACGTATAACAGCCGGGACCAACGGTTTACCGTGTTTTCCGAGGCACGGAGAGGTCTTGGTATGTAAAGGTGGTCACCCATCCACGGGCAAATCGCGGCAAGCGTAGCTTAACCAGGTCGATCGACCCGTGCGGGTGTTATTATTTAGTTACAAGCCCCTTAAAAATAGTAATCCATTAAAAAGCCATAAATGTTTATAAATAAACAATAGAAATAGATTCTTACCCATTGTCTTTGGGCTCTATATGCGGCAGCAGAAACCTCATATGCTGATGATAAGGCCACCTTGTACGTCCTCCATGCGTTCTCTGCAGCTTTATGAACGAATCGCGGAGGGACCTCCACCGTTTCTTGCATTCCGTTTCTGCGAAAGAAGGCGCATATTAAACACATTTTACAAGATAAAAAGTTTAATAGGGAGGTATACAAATTGGTTCTTTTGTAGTAGGTAGGTAAGTACTGGGATTCTTAGATCACCGGCAACGGAGTGTTTGCTAACAAAAACATAACATAGTATTGCGTGGGGTGACGATACCACACTGTTGAATGTTGTCGCCGTTTTTCCAGGGTTGTTTATTATGATCAGAAGTCGAATAGTACACACATGTAATAATGAGAAATGGTGAGATTCGAATAAGACATTCATCTAACGTAAAGTAAGAAGCTTTTAGCTTATCATCTTGGAAACTCGAGATTTGGCTAAGACATAAACAAAAAGATTTGAAAATGTAAACTTACCAGAAACCTTGAGTGATTCTTGAACCTCTTTCCAAGCATCATCTCTAAGCTTTGTTTTATTGAAGCCGCTCACGGACTTATCATACAAAATTGGGCGCTTTTCAACCTCCTTGATCAAATCAATCTCGTTCATTATTAAGCGTATTATTGTCACCGGCTGCACTAACAATGTTTAAAACGGATATTACTAAACTCGCGGGGAAATAATAACGAAGCTATTGTTTTAACCGATTTTTGCAGAGTGTAAATAAAGTGTTAAAACTATTTAATTTTTTTCAGGGTTTTACCGAACACGGAAGTGACTTTACGAGGTTCATTTATTCCACATTTTACAGCAAATAGTACTGAACTATTTATTTATTAGATACTTTAAAAACAATTCGATGTTATACAGGTGTTCCACGTCAACTGAAACCGGGTTTGGCAAATCACTGATACACAATCACTTTTTAAAATTTTATTTTATTATAGTTTTAGGGCGTAGTTTTTTTTAACTTGTAATGATACACAATGACGGACTGATGGTGAAATGGGGTGGCTGTGATCTGAGGAGTGTGGTGTGTGACGCACGGTACGCGCGCGCCGCGCGTATCGAGCGGCGCGGCCGGTGCGGCGCGACGCGGCGGTGCCCCACGACCCTAGCAAACTCCAACGTTATTGATTTTGCTGATTAGGAAACAATGAATGGGCAATAGTATGTTGGCGTAATGTTAAATTTCAGTTATCTAATTGACGTCATGATATATTACCCCCGTTTCCTTTTTCCCAGTCTTATTTTAATTAGTTATTTTTTTCCGCAAGTACTTACCTACTTTAGATAATATTTATCATCATGCATGAGCTATTTTTAATAAACAAATCAATATCTACGACTGTTGATCTTATTGCAGCATAGAACGAAATAAATTGTTTTTGGGAAGTCGGATAGGTATGTGCTTTGATGTTAGTTATTAATTAAGTAAGTACCTACCTATCTATATAAACATTTAATTGGTGTTAAAATGATATTAACTGAATAGGTTATACCTATAAGCCCTATTGGCTTTTTTTTGTTTTTTGAGTGGGAAATCATCAGATGACTTGTCGTGGAGGGCGTGTCCGACTTTTACCGACTAGGTATAAAACCCACCCGTATTCCTTCAGTTGCCAGGGGTCACGGTATCTCTTTCGAACAACCCGCGGCCCTGGCAAGGCCCTGTAGGCTTTAGAGACGATTGTAAGCACTGAATGGAAATTATTTAACGTTATTAACTGATACATCAGTGGACCGCAACCTGCTTATCTCTTTCCAGGAAAACAAGAAATATCAACTAATGTTCACATACAAAATTACCGATAGCGTACCTACTTAGGATAAAGTTAATGATTCGTTATCTTCAAGTGACGGCTCTGCGCGGCACTTATTTATTTCAGTTGAGTTTCTTTCAATACATTGTTAGGTCGTTAGTTTGGTATGTAGTTGTTAGTATTTATTCTTTTGAGGGATTTCTGAGGGATCGAATCCGCAACGAGGTGATCCGGCAGATAACCAAAGTTATCGACATAGCTCGCAATCGGTAAACGTAAGGTGGGACGCCCTCAGGCTAGGTGGAGCGACGATCTTCGCAGGATCTCTGGTAGCAGCTGGATGAGAGTTGCCGAAAATTGAGTTGAATGGAAAGGCTTATGTCCAGCAGTGGACTGCTGAACATAGACATATATTCCTTCGATTCATTGGTGGGTAAAAAAAACGGTAGCAATGGTTTTCGTTTTGACAGTTCAACAATATTCATTGCATTATTTACGTTGTTGAGCAGACAAATTTTTCGAATATAATATGAAACGATAGATTAGCAATATCTTTCAAAATGATTCAGATCGTGAATGAAAGTGTGTTACGAAAATAGGGTGCTGGTTTTTTTTGGGATAAAGCAAATCTTAATAGGAAAACGAAAGACCAAACATCTGACTGCCAGTTCAAGGGTTTGAACTCAGGACAACTCAGCTGTTACGTTTGCGACTGCGAGTTACGACAACTTGAGTAATGTGGTCTTATAAGAGAATTTTCCGGTTTTCGCAGTAGCATTCAGCCACGATTATGAATTTGTGCCCGGTTAATGGCTATAGCCTCGTCCCCTATCTCTCGAAAGTAGATGTAGGTACTCTAGAGGTCTTATTTGGTGAGCAATGTGGTCTTATAAGAGAATTTTCCTGTTTTCGCAGTAGCATTCAGCCACAATTATGAATTTGTGCCCGGTTAATGGCAATAGCCTCGTCCCCTATCTCTCGAAAGTAGATGTAGGTACTCTAGAGGTCTTATTTGGTGAGCAATGTGGTCTTATAAGAGAATTTTCCTGTTTTCGCAGTAGCATTCAGCCACAATTATGAATTTGTGCCCGGTTAATGGCAATAGCTTCGTCCCCTATCTCTCGAAAGTAGATGTAGGTACTCTAGAGGTCTTATTTGGTGAGCAATGTGGTCTTATAAGAGAATTTTCCTGTTTTCGCAGTAGCATTCAGCCACAATTATGAATTTGTGCCCGGTTAATGGCAATAGCTTCGTCCCCTATCTCTCGAATTTAGATGTAGGTACTCTAGAGGTGTTATTTGGTGATTAAATACGACTTTCGCGAGTCCGTCACAAATAGATGGCACATTAATTTAGTCCAAGATTAGAATATAAATGAAAGAAGGGCTCTGTCTAGCTGATAAACGGGAAGGCAGAAGATGTAAAAATATATATAATGTAAAAACGTAAATCCATTCTAAGATAAATTATGGATGTTATAACAGGGCACTTATAGCAGGGCAAAAGTTGAACAGCACTGTTTTTTTGTACAGACGCCAGCAGGTCAAGCTACCCGAAACTGTCAAAATTTCTCAATCAACCTTGAACCTTAATACTTTAGCGATAAAGTTGAAAATCTATTAAAGAAATTTGATAGGTTGTAGTAGCTTGATGTGCTGGCGTCTGTACTTGAACTGCACTGTTTTTAGCTAAGTACAAAAAAACAGTGTAGTTCAACTTCTGCCTTGCTATAAGAGCTGGTGGTAAGCCCCCCGGAGTCACTTGTACTCCCAGTCATTGTGATATTTTTTTTTGTACTGGACCATACCTACATAGCTATTCACAATCACTCGATACGCTTCCGTACCGTATCGAACATCAATCGACGTTATCGTAGTAGTCCTCTAAACGCAGTTCACAAGCCCAAAACCCGAAAATTTTGTCAGTTTAAATCAAGTAGCCGACCGCTGTTCTTCCGACAGGTGTTTGGTGTCGGGGGCAAGGCAAATCAGGTTATCGAAATGTGCCATTTTCGACACGATAGCCTTTCGGATAGTTGTGAATAGCTATGCTGGTAACCTTCTGGTTACGAAGATATTGAAGGTCAAAATTCTAACTTGTACAGACGCCAGCAGGTCAAGCTACCCGAAACTGTCAAATTTTCCCAATCAACCTTGAACCTTAAACCTTTGCAATAAAGTTGAAAATCTATTAAAGAAATTTGACAGATTGTAGTAACTTGTAATGTTGTATTCCAAAAATTAAATCATAAATCGTGCTTTTATAAAAATATTTTTGTATTTCGTAACAATCGTTATGAACACGAGACATGAAATTACTCTTATACTTATTTAATTTTTTCTTTATTATCTCATATTTTATTTTATCTTATATTTAAATTATTTTTTAAGGGCTTGTGGCTAAGTAATACAGTAACAGCCGCACGGGTCGATCGATCAGGTTAAGCTACGCTTGCCGCGGTTGGTCCGTGGATGGGTGACCATCTTCACATACCAAGACCCCTCCGTGCCTCGGAAAGCACGTTAAGCCGTTGGTCCCGGCTGTCATTCGTGGATCTTTGACAGTCGTTACGGGTCTTCAGTAGTCCGAAAGTATGACAACCAGTCTTACCAAGGGGTATCGTATCGTATTACCCAGTAACTGGGTTGTGGAGGTCAGATAGGCAGTCCGTCAGTCAGTTAGGCTCCATGTAAAATACTGGTATTCAGCTGCATCCGGTCGTTTATTCCCACTAGTTCGATTCATTAGTTCGATCGTCGAACTAGTGAGATTTTTTTTTCTCATTTGTTCGACCGTCGAACTAGTGAGAATTTATGAAAAATATAAAACATATTTTTATGGACGGGACCTTTAAATCATGTCCAAGTCCTTTTCAACAACTTTTTACTATTCACGAAGTTTAAAGAATATTATGATAATTACTGGATGAAGGGTGATTATCATAGAACTTGGTCTGCGCATGGCGAACGCCACCGAACAAATAATGCCGTAGAAGGGTGGCACCATAAAATAAATAACCTTGTAACAAAAGGCCATGTAACCCTCTTGCAAATATTGCATATTTTACAGGACGATTCTGTATTGTCTTCATATCGAAATGATATTCTTCAGAGACCTTCAACATCAAAGAAAAGTTCTAAAAGGAGGAAAATTTATTTATTCAATGACGATTATATTATTGATGCTCAAATGCAATTAACATGTGGACAAACTAGTGTTGGACATTTTTTAGAAAAAAATGCGCTAGTTAATTACATTTAGTATTTGATTATTACATTTTTTAAATTTGATTATTAGATAAAAATCAAGGTAATCATATAATATTCAATATACATATCTTTGATGGATTAGGTACTTGTATTCGTAGTTCTTTTTGTCTCTGCTTATTGAGATAAGTAAGACAGACAAAATTATATTTGATCATGTCTATTTCACCAAAGATGTACAAATATGTTACTATACGACACTAACAACCATTTTGACATCTCCCATTTGATTTTTGATCATTTATTATACATATAAACTAATTTTTGTTCTTTCTGGTTAAGCTTGTTGAGATAAGAAAGACAGAAAAATATTAGATAACATATAATATTTCATTATTACATTATTTTTTGATAAGTGAGGAAGCCAGCTTATAATTTATAAGTTTTTCAACTGTTTATTTGATCAAAGATATGCTATAGATGTACAAATATAAGTACACGAATATATATTTTTTTACGAACCAAGCGTTTTTTTTATTTTATTACGAAATTAGTAAAACATTTAAATGTAGTAGAACTATTTTTAAATCTAATTAGTTCGACGGTCGAACAAATGAGGAAAAAAATTCTCACTAGTTCGACGGTCGAACTAATGAATCGAACTAGTGGGAATAAACGCATCCGGTTAGACTGGAAGCCGACCCCAACATAGTTGGGAAAAGGCTAGGCAGATGATGATTTAAATTAATTCTTAATAATTAATGGAGGTTTCTCTCTCTGGAGCCCTGACCGCCGGTAGCTTGGACCCTGTTCCCGATACCGGTGGGCTACTATTTTTTTAATATTTTTAAATGTTTTTTTTTTAATATTTTTGTTTATAAAAAAATATTTAAAAATGTAATTTATATGTACTTAGTTGAAATAAAGAATAATAAATATCTAACTAAGAATAATAATAATAATCAGTCATTTTTATAATCTAGATACCTACCAATGATTCTCCAGAATTAAATAATGAAGCACATTACGTAATGATTCTTAGGTAACTCACCTTAATATAAAAAATAAATTAATTTTGACAATATTTTAGTGGCAACTTAATAATGTTGCCTACTTACTTA
Organism: Apamea monoglypha; assembly: GCA_911387795.2. Lineage (NCBI taxonomy): Eukaryota > Metazoa > Arthropoda > Insecta > Lepidoptera > Noctuidae > Apamea > Apamea monoglypha. Next base: position 17,316,960 of record OU426922.1, read on the forward strand.
ATAATGCCTGTGTCTAATAGAAAGTGGTAAAATTGTTTCTTTGTATATAAGAGATAGAAAGAATGAAAGAGAGAAAGTGTCCGATTACAAAAATGTTTTCACTATACGCTGTCCTTTAGGTAAACCATAGACATGTATAGGAATGAAGGAGATATGGTAGTTGAAAATGTATCAGAACTCCATGTCGCTAAATCGACCCCACTACAGCGCCACTACTACACATGTAATTCAGTAAAAGCAATAGATACAGGACTAAAATAATATTTATCTTCTGTCCTTTTCTAAATTAAATAGAAAAAGACGCATTGAACTTAAATTTAGTTTAGTTTGTGAACAAGGGAATCGGCCCCATTATTGTCGATAGCCTACATTGGTGGATCTGCAGAGCTACATCACTAATTGGCCGCAAGCAGCAGCGGCCGTACCATGCGATGCACCGCATAAATAAAGTATCGTTTTGTGATTTTTACATTGCTTGTCTGGTCACTTAGCGACATGCTTAAGTAGTGGTTAAGGAGCAATGTATTTACTGCGAAAATAGTACAGTCGCTGCGATATTTGAAAAAAAATTAACGTAGTAAAAGCAAAAAATAATTGACAATTTGTTGTTTTTCATGATTTTAAAGACAAATAAATATAGTAAAATACTTATACATTTCATGATTTTAAAGACAAATAAATATAGTAATATATTATAAAGTGATTCCATTATTTACAAAGAACCAAAACCAAAACCAATAGTTTTGGTTTTGGCTTCGGTTTTTACAAGAAACCACAGAACAACACGGCATTCTTATATTTTATCACGATCACGGTCGAAGCGCACTAGTTCGCGGAGACGGCCATTCGCCTAGTGCATGGTCATTTTGGCCATACCGCGACGACACAGACACGCCCCCTTGCCACTTCTGTTTTTTACATTTCTATGAGGTAAACAGTCTTTTGACAGATGGAACTAGTGATTGCAGCAACACACATTGATTGATACACGTACGGTATTATAATGTCTGTAAGAAGCCATAAATAAGATAATTCAATAAGATAAGGCAGTTTATATATTTATATTATTACGCATTTTAAAGTTAACTTTTACGTAATCTGGAATATGTACGTTCTAAGACAGCTGTCAAAAAACGGTTAACCTAATGGACAGGGTATAATTGAAAGCTACACTATTGCCAAGAGCCATAGTATATATTGTATGGTAGTTCACTTCCACATGGACGTCGGAAATAATATCTTTGAAAGTTTAAAGTAACCAAACATCTATGCAACAACATGTAAGCAAGTTAAAAAAACATGGATGTCACGTGATTAACTTTAAACGTTTATATTTCGGAAACGTGACGCGTTACGGGGTTTGGTCTGGTAATATTTTCTGTTTGCGTTGATGTCAGCTATCGATTTATATATGTAGGTTATATGAGTGGCCGCCATTTTGAAAAAAAAAATCAAAATGGCGCGACAGTAAGAATGCCGAAGAACTGTTATTAAAGAATGTGCTAATTCGTATTACTAGCAGACTATTATGAATAGGAATTCTATGTTGTAGTGCGTAAATATCGTATAAAGAGAGATCCTAACCAGGGTTTGAAATTAAATTTGTGGTCCGCGGCGGGAACCTACACAACAGTCATTATTTGGAAAAAGGTTTTAACTTAACAGGTGAGGTTTTACCCGCACAAATAACGCTGCACTACCTAGATTTAGTACCGGTACGTATAGGGAGTACTGGTAGCCGAAATGGAAAAAATTAGCAGTTCTTTCCATTTTGGTACCGGGCACCCCTACAGAACCTGTACTTTTGGTACCGGTTCCAAGCCCTGATACTAACTCATACCTAAAGTTTCCTAAATTTCATTCAGGCTACTTGTCTCACTTTCTATCTCTTTTACACTTCAAAATGAACTTTATAATGCCTCCCTCTCATATTTTCACAAAAGAATGTCTGGTCACATATTTCACATCGTACACTCTCAACCAGCTTGTGTCCCTCGTAATCATTCGGATTTAAAAAATTCCGCGAGCACTGTTCACAACGAATACTCGAATGGCAACGCAGATAGTGGCTCCGTAAACTGTTTTTACACATGAACTGTGACGAGCATTCTTGACATTCAAATCTATTTGGGCGTCCTAATTTATTTGTGTGCGAGGTCCTTATATGGTGGTGTAATGTTCCTTTATAATCATATGCCTCTGTACATGCATCATCAAATTTTGTTTGCTAGTGAATCATTTTTTGCAATAGTCACAAGCGTTCGTTCCTGAGTGACCCCCATGTGTAACTTTACATGAGCTCGTTTATAAAATTTCTTATAACAAATTTCACACTGAAACTGCTTCTTCTTCTCGTGACGTAGTTTATGAGCTCTGAGGCCACTGACCTCACTGAATGTTTTAGGGCATTCAGGGCAGTATGGTTTGTCCCCCGTGTGTGTTCGCTTGTGGCGTATCAACGCGGAGTGGTCGTGGAATCCCTTGTGGCAGTACGGACACTCGTGAGCCTTTATCGCACTGTGTATGTTTTCATGACGAACCCTAAGGTACTGTATGGAAAAACTTTTAGGGCAATGTTCGCACTTGTAGTTCTTCTGTGCTCAGGTGCCTCTCTATATGCGTTCTCCAGTGTATGCGGTAATGTTTAACAACATGTTGTTTGCAATTCAATATGTTCTTACATTCAGGACATTCATACTTATTAGCGGAAATCTTTCTGTCTATATGTGGTTTTTTTTTTACATTTAATTGTGTTTTTTGTTTATTGCTGTTAGTTTCATCGAAATCACCTTTCATCGAAACTTTCTGCCGTTTGGTTTTTTTTTATTGTTATCCCCTTCTTGGATTTACTTTCTTTGGGGCTTATCTTGAGGCTTTTTTAGGGGTTGATCTTGACGCTTTCTTAGGGGATTGATCTTGAGGCTTTCTTAGGGGTTGATCTTGAGGCTTTCCTAGTGGTTGTCTTGAGGGTTTCTTAGGGGTTGATCTTTAGACTTTCTTCGGGTTTGATCTTGAGACTTTCTTAGGGGTTGATTTTGAGGCTTTCTTAGGGGTTCATCTTGAGGATTTCTTTGGAGTTGATCTTGAGACTGTCTTTGGGGTTTATCTTGAGGCCTTGTTTGGGGTATAACTTGTTCCTCTTGTGGATCTAAATTTTGCGACAAAGTCGGCTCTAGATTATTTTCCGTTCCATGTACTAATTTGAAGTGGCATTTCAAATCCTCTTTCTTATAATATCCAATGCCACAGTCACAGATGTGAGGGAATGGCAAGTGGAGAATGGAATGTTCTTCAAGAGTACTTTGCGCAGCATAACTAACATCGCAATCTGGACACTTGTAGGGTTTCACAATACCATGGTTCTGAAATTTGGCGAGTTTTCTTTCTTTTCTCCTGAAAAAAAAAAAGGCAATTACTTTACAGGTCTAAAATCTAGTGAGGTTTTTATGAAGCTATAAATGTTTTCATAGCTTTATTTACATAGCCTGACTCAACTATATGAACTATATGTATATTCAATAATAATATTGTTAAATACAACTTATAGAATGTCAGGGCAAAAAACATAAAAATTGGGCAAACAAAGAGAAGACAAGAAAATCTAGCAGCTTCCAGTCTAACCTGATGCAGCTGAGTACCAGTATTTTAAATGGAGCATCCTATCTAAATGACAACCGGGACGAATGGATTAACATGCTTTACGAGAATAAGTTACTAAATACTTACACATTCTCCTGTATGTGCACAAGCTTATGAAGCATAAAAACTCTGTTATTCCAGAATGTTTTGGTGCATTTGTCACATTTGAATATTTTGACCCTTTCTACAGATACAAATGCACTTTCGGCCTGAAAAAAAAACACCTACATTTTGTTATCTGTAGCTGAGCGTTAGGTCAGCTTATTTTGGCCAAAACAAGTCTTTGATGGAATAGTATTTGAGGCAAAGGGCACAATGCTGCGTCCAGCAATCCCGACGACGCAGTTGTACGTGTCCAGACTGCACCACTCCACGAAGGTTGAGGAGATCGTTGAGTACATGCGTGTGAAGACCAGCTTCCAGTCTAACCAGATGCAGCCGAGTACCAGTTTTTACACGGAGCGACTGCCGATCTGACCTCTAGAACCCAGTTACTAGGTAATACGATCCATGTATCACGTAAAAAAGTTGTGCAAGCTGTTCTAGAAACGTGTTTCAAATAGGAATATAAGATTCCTGGCACAAAAGAAGACAGAGAGGTCTGAGGCTGAGCTGAACTGGCTGTTGGGAGCTAGGTATCACATCATTGGTAAATATTGAGCTATTCCTCAAAGCATTTATTTCAATTAAACCGTTTACAGGCACTTTTGAATGGTCAAAGTGTTGGGCAGTTAGTCAGAAAGTTGAAGCTAGTTGCCCATTCCAAAAGGTAGATCTCTATGGAGAAGAACCAGAAAAAAACTCCAAGGAACTGTTAAATCAAGATATTAAAAAATCCTGGGTACATTATTCTTCTAACTTACATGTGATAAGAAGATTTTATCGTGATAAGACTTATGTTTCTTGAGGACACTCTTATTTGGAAAGACTTTTGGGCATTTATTACATTTGTGTACATCCAGCCTTTCTACCTTTACCAGCAATTCCTGTCTCTGAAACAAGACATACAAAGAAATTATATTTTTAAATATTGATATGGTCACATTTGCAGGGCCAACATGGCCAGAGATCGCACAAGACAGGGAGGTTTGGAAGAAACAAGGGGAGGCCTTTGCTCAGCAGTGGGACACAACATAGCATAACAAAAAAAAAAAATATTTGATAGGAATAACAAACAGCAGTACATTACATAGTCGGCACACAATATAAAACTTATAATAAAAGTAACAAATACACTACTCAAGATGTTATCCACAGATTACTATACAGAATAGCTAGCTGTTAGCAGAACAAATTAATTAGCTATTTATCAGGGTTATGATCTCTTAAATAGTCGTAATTTCACACTTAAATATAGCTTTGCTGAGAAACATAATGTCAGTAGAGCCAAACTGTTTATTATAGGTGTCAACCAGGCAATGTAACGGTGAGCGAGCGCCTAAGTTAGTTCGACAAAATGAAGTAGCAAATAGGCATCTCGAACGAGCTTCTCGACAATTGCCAGTACGAGAGATCAGGAAGCACAAACTGTTCACAAGATCAGTACAATCAAATTTATTGTGGCATACGAGTATACCAAACAGAGTCAACATTTCAAGTAGGGGGCGACAGGATTGTAGGGTCATGAGGTTATATTATTCAAGCAATAATTGATATGACATTTTGGTTTTACAACATCTGTAATGCATGGAACGTAGGTACTTACGTTGAACTAGCTCAATGATCTCATGTATATATACTCGTATAAATACATATTTATTCGCAAAGTATGTAGGCACAAAAATCAGTTGTAACTGAGGAATCCATGTACTTTCTCTAACATATCATGTTTAAGTTTACTTATATATAGCCCCTCGTCTGTTAGACAAGCTTATAGAAAAACTAATTGCCTCTCATTAGTGACCGTTGAGCGCATAGGTGTTCAGAATTTTTTTCTACTTAGTCTTTTATATAAAAATAATCAAACACTTACAGCTATAATGACCCATAGACATGATCCTACTAATACTACTTATATTATAAGCAGGAAAATTTGTGAGGATGGATGGGTGGAAGTTTGTTAGTCTTTCACGCAAAAGCTACTGAACGGATTTGGATGAAATTTGTCACAAAGATGATTTATAACCAGGATTAACACATAGGATATTTTTTGCCCCGATATACAGGATCGAAACCGCAGGACGCTACTTATAAACTAGCATAATATTTAAAGTATAAAACAAAGTAGTGTTAGTAAATATGGCTTAAAAAAACCATGTTAGTAGCACTTCATTTTGCACTACCCTCCTGCTACCTAGGTGCTTCAATCCCAGGGATGATGGATAGTATACCTTATTATTACCTGAGTAGTAAATAATAATAACAAAATAGTATCATATAATTTTGTTTGATCTATCAATTCAGAGTATTATAAGTCAGCTCACAGATGAGTTCATTTTCAAGCTGAAATATCAATATATCATTCTGCCAATGAGGTGTAATGGGGCGACTTTTTATAGGTGATATCGACTTGAACTACGAATCTAATGGCTTATCAATGCCAACCACTGTGGTACATCTTCCCAAGTTATGCCAGTTAAAAATGTTATGTGCTGCAATCGACTTGTTTAAAGAAGGTGAGGTATGTAGCGAAACAATTCAAACCTGTAACTTTAAACTTACTCGTTTCATGTTTGCGGGTAATATATAAAACACAGGAAACAAACTTCTGTTAAGTTAGCTAAATTATAGAACTCATGATTTGCGGATACTTAGATACCGAACCGAACCGAATAAATATATATAAACTATGAACTGTCTTTCACGTTACATGTCATTAGATGCCTAAATTCATTGAGGGCGAAAAGTACAACTTTTCCACCGTGTAAATAATCAATATTTGCTTTTTTTTCTATTGGAATTACTGGAAATCGCGCTGCCCTTTGAAGTGACATCTTGATTTGACGTTCAGTTTGACAAATGACAAAACAAAGGGTACATTCCGAATTATGCCATAATCGCTCACAGCACTCGCATCAATAAATAATTTGCGTTCCGATTCAAGATTACGATTGTCAACAATTCGGAACGCTGATGAACGCGCTCACAGTGCTCGCTTAATATCAAAACTATTTTCACTTGAATACTCATGGTTGGATTACAGTATTTCTTTGTGTATATTTTACGGCTAATAGCCAAATTGCGGCTACACCTAGTTTTAGCTGGTTACAACTAGGTGCAGCCTGCCACATGCGGTTAAACTTAGAATGCATCCTACTTAGCTTCGGTTAGAACTAGGTTTAGTCTTCATCATAGCGGCTAAAACTAGGTGCAGCCGCAAATCGGTGGTTAAACTTAGGTGTATCCTGTTTATCATCGGCTAGAACTAGGTTTTCAGTTCAGTTAAGCATTTTGGTTTTGTTTTGAGATTCTTAACTTGCGTTTCGAGATTGATTCGATTATATTGAAAAGACAGGGAGGTTGAAATGACATTTAAAATTATATACTTGTAATTAATAAAACTCAAAATATCATAAATCTTCTTTTCAGAAGTAAACGGACAAGATATCTTATGCGTAATCTTATGATGATTCACAACGAAAAATGTAAATTTGCAGTATTAAAAAAAATTAATTTTGATTATTAGTGTGTTAGTCGCCGATAAGTGGATGAATATTAATTTGTAAGTATTTATTACATAGCTTTACTGAACATTTGCACAAAATAACATCTTATTAGGTAATACATTTTTTTGGGCAAAGAAATGTTACGTGAAAAAACCGTTACTCCGTTCTTTTCTTTTCCAGAATTTTTACTGTTTTGTATTTATAGTCTTAAGATAAGTAGATGAATATTCATTTTTTAATGCTTATTACAAAGTTGAAAACAATATAAGTTTAGATCCCTCAAGTTTTTGGCAACATGTGAAGGAAAAACGTAAAAATAGGCAACATATAAAAATATTTACTAATAATGGTAAGTCTGTAGAACTAGAAGGACAGATTGCCATCGACTCGTTTGCTGAATATTTTAGCTCAGTGTTCCATGATAACCCTCCGTCATTAGATGTGAAGGCTGCGGAGGACGAGGCAAATCGTTTAGGCTGCCTGTCTACAGTGGCTATTGAACAAGTTACAGCTACGGATCTTAGGCGTGCAGTGCGCCGACTAAAAGCGTTAACAGATTGTGGTCCCGACAACATACCGGGTTTCTTAATAAAGGATTGCTTGTTTTTTGCTTCTCTTTCGCTTAGAGAATGTTTATACCGTGGTTTATACCCTGATAAGTAGAAAGTGTCGAGAGTGACTCCAATACCTAAACGTGCGTCGTCCACAGATATAACAAACTTTATGCCTATTGCTATATTATGTGTATTGGAAGATATTTGAATCTATTCTTAATAACGCCATTTGTAAACAAATCACAGGACAACTGAGTGATTGCCAGCATGGGTTTCGTCCTGGGCGCTCCACGGTGACTAATCATAGGTATAGATTTTGTTGATATAAATAGTAGAGTTAAGTCTGGTTGTCGGGTGGACGCTGCATACTTTGATTTCAAGAAAGCCTTCGATCTTGTAGATAATGATGTGCTTTTAAATAAATTTGCATTACTAGGATTCTCAACTTCTCTGTTAAAATTCATGGCTCACTACTTAAAAGATCGTAAACAGTTTCCTAAGGTAGAAGGATATAAGTCGGAAGAGTATTTTACTGGATCAGGGGTAAATCAAGGTAGTACGGAGGCCAGCACATCAAGTTACTACAATCTGTCAAATTTCTTTAATAGATTTTCAACTTTATCGCTAAAGCATTAAGGTTCAAAGTTGATTGGGAAAATTTGACAGTTTCGGGTAGCTTGACCTGCTGGCGTCTGTACCATTGACTTACACAATTTATAATAGTGATCAATGTTATCTCTAACGCAAAATGCCTTATGTTTGCTGACGATTTAAAACTGTACCTTTCTGTAACCGACGCTAAGGATTGTGAGGCGCTACAACATGATATTGATGCTGTGGTTGAATGGAGTATAAAAAAATAAATTATCATTTAATAATTCTAAGTGCAAAACAATAACTTTTTCCCGATCCCGTAATCCGATTATAAATGTTTATAATCATGCTGGCGCGTCAATGCAACGTGTTTTCTCGATCCAGGATTGGGGAGTAATAATGGATAGCAAATTAAATTACGACTTACGACGCTAATAAATGTCTTGGTTTCATCATTAGATTATCATTTCAGTTTAAGAACACTCAAGTTATATAAGTATATAATGCAATAGTTTGGAGTCCTCAAGAGTCATTGTACGGACGCCAGCACATCAAGTTACTACAATCTGTCAAATTTCTTTAATAGATTTTCAACTTTATCGCTAAAGCATTAAGGTTCAAGGTTGATTGGGAAAATTTGACAGTTTCGGGTAGCTTGACCTGCTGGCGTCTGTACACTATTATGATAGAAAAAATTCAACGTAAATTCTGTAGATACCTATACAAACGTCAATATGGATACACTACCCCTTTCTATATCCTTCTTTGTCCCTGTCAGGAATGCTAGGTTTAGACACACTCAAATTCAGGCGAGAATCCACACATAATTAGTTATTATCTAATATTAGTAGATATGATATTTAGTCCCGTTCTACGAGAGTCAATAAATTTTGATGTTCCTCACCAGTATTTGCGTGGCGTTGTAAGACGACAACATACGACTCCTCTGCTACCCGCCTACATGGCGTGCTCTCCGAACCAACAACACTTCCACTGCCAGGGCAATTAAGTTAATAAATGACTTTCTAAAATATATTCTTGAGGCAGATTTATTTTTGACTCTCAACTCAATGGACAATCGCTAAACATGTGTATATTTATCTAAATATGAAGAAATAATTGTTTAGTTTCTAATTTTATGTATAAGGTTATTTTTGTTTACAAATTTTATGTTACTCCGTTTTTTTTTTTTTGTATTTGTCGACGGCTGAGAGGTCTGCGCAGCTTGCCCATCATCAGTAGGGTCTTGAGGTAGAGATTCCATGGCGAAGGTCTCAAGTAACACAGTAACAATACCAAATACTTGCACAAAGGTTTATTTGAATAATAGCACAGCACCGTTTAAATAATAACGGTTATAACAGTTAGAGACAATAGTAATAAGGTACCTGTGAACCAACTATCCCGATTGGAGGTCCGATCTGAAGTATCTTTCCGAGTCAAGTTCTCTTATTGCGACTCCCGCTTTTATAACTTTAAAATCGACACCCCTCCAACCGATTCCGTTCACGTGACATGTGACGTCACTGCGTTCACCGGTATTACAAAAATCAATTGAGCGTCTAAACCAATAAATAGTCAAAGATGCGACATATTTTATTTTTTTAGTCTAAGAATTTTGGTTAAAATTTTAATGTAATTTTGTACAATTAGCAGACATATAAGCGATTTGGTGTAAACTGTTAGCTTATATTTGATGAATAAATAAATATGAATATGAATCACAAATCGACATAACACGGGAACGAACACACTTTCAACCAAATCTCTGATAACATAATTGCATACATTTTATATTATGGCCTGTTTATTCAAGAACCCAAAATACATTTACATTAAGTGCCTACAGCTAATATAAACATCTGTAGACCATTTTTTGTGAGCTGGATCATAAACATGTCGCGCAGCGGGAGGTCGCCAGCGGTGGATACTTATCGGTTAAAGAATAGATATGATGCGACTTAAATCAAAACGGCACAACTGTAATTTGGCGCATTTTATGACGTTGACGTTATCTATGACGATTCACGGGACATGGTTATCGCGTTCACGCTAATAATAATAAACGGAACGGGTGAAAGCACGTTCAAATCGATTACAGCGTAATTCGGAATGCACCCCATACTCCGACTTATAGTCGTATTCAGTAACTTGACAGTTCAAAGAAAAATAATGTTACCATACTAAAATTAATAGTGTTGGGGTAATGAACGATTTTGCATAAAGAACGAATGATTAAAAAGGGTTTAACTCGTAAAGGAGACAGTTTTTTTTTTGTTCAGCGAATAGGCTCACCGAAAAGTGTAGTGTCTACTAATGAACCTCATGTTGATTTGTTCCTTATGATCTCTAGATTACAGTGGTATAAGTGGTATATAATAATTTATTATACTTCGTCTAACGGGAATAATGAGAAATACGATCGCAACCTAAAAAAACACAAAAAATGCTATTGTTTAGTGAGTAGGTTTGTAGTTTGTATTATAATGTAGTAGAATAGTGCACTGCTCAGTATTAAATAGTAGTGAAATAGGGTGTTTTGAACGATTCATAAAATCGAAAATCAACTATGTAACAAAGCATTTTTATTACTACAAGTATATCAATTTCGACGACTTAGAAGTAGGTAGATAGTATGTAATCTAAAAAAAGACACAGCTCCCTCCATACCGTGTCCAACATAATAATACTTAAATACCGCACGCTCAACATATCCCTTCAACTGTTAAGTTACTGAATACAATTAGAAGTCGAAGTATAGTGAATGAATGAACTTGGCTAGGTTGTTTTTCCACTAAACGGCAACGGCACGGCAGGGTTTCGAGCAGCAATCATCGGAAAACGTATTTTTTTTTAATCAAAATGTATTGGACCGTTTTTAGGGTTCCGGAACCTAACCTAAATATTAGGGAGGCTATACACTGTATTAATCTGAGCACCGCTGAACAAAATAACTTACATACAAGAATCTCATTAGATCCTCCGACTGACGGTTTTTATATACATGTACAGACGCCAGCACATCAAGCTACTACAATCTGTCTTTCTTCAATAGATTGTCGACTAAACTTTATCTCTAAAGTTCAAGGTTGATTGGGAAAATTTGACAGTTTTGGGTAGCTTGACCTGCAGTGCGATTCTGTAACCGTATCACCGTGAAAACTTAGATGAAGTGAGCGTGGAGTGAGCTGCCATTCCAACTAATGCTAGGGATTGACATGACACTATTGACAGCTCACTCTAAGCGCACTTCACCCAACTTTTCACGGTGAGATTTGTACAGAATCGATCGGCTACTGGCGTCTTCACATGTTATTATTTAGCTAATAAACGTCAAGTCTTTGATAATTTTGGCGTCAACACGACAATTTCTATGTAAAATTCAATAATTTGAACGTATAATATATACACATTACTTGGTTTATGATTTGAACTTGGAGTTGGCAACACCAAGACAAGACCGCAAGTCAGCGTATAATCTATGCAAGTCAGCTTCACAGTCAGCTTGCTGTCAGCTTGCTTTGAATTGTTTTGCTTAAAAATTGATTGTGTACATTATTTTTGTTCGACAAAGAACCCATAAAAATATAAACTCTACTTTAAACTTGTGGGCTCCAATACAATCCTCGAAAAGTATTTATTCCGATGAGCGGTCACAATCAGCTGATTGCGCGGCAAGTATTAAATTGAAAATTCAAAGCGGCGTCGAAAGTATAATAAATAACCTTATCAGAAATTATATTTTCGAGCTGTTTGGGGTTGAAACCCTTGAGCCGTGCCATGGTCTTTTTAAGGAAATTCGAAATGGCTGATTGACACTTCCCGTGACCCAACGGCTGGGTTTTACCTTGGCCAGAGGCTAAGCATTGCTAGACAATGTTGTAATGCCGCCAAGAGACTGGCGGCAGTACAACATTGTTGATTGGTATTTGCTTACTAATTATTTTAATTTACCTGTAGATTGTGTCTGACATCTCAAGTTTCTTTTTACCTGGACAGTGGATACCATTGTTTACCTTACAATTTTATTTTAACACCATCAGTAGCTTTTGTGGACAGTATATTTATTCAGATTTGTTACAGTTGTAATGGAAGGTGCTCAACATTTTAATTCCATGACTGTATCTACAGATATCAGAGGGGCAATTCTCGTAATTTTAAGAACATTCACAGTCTGATCTCAGTCTCAATCTGTCAAAAATACCTTTAATTTCCCTACATTTTTGACATTGATTGTCGCCGAAATGAGATTGTAACTAGATTTTGAACGATTTTAATTACGAGAATTGGCCTTCAGTTCAAATCTAGTTTGAAAATACGTCTTTACTGTCTTTATTTCTCGAAGGGGTATGCAGAGGTGTACCTATAGTACACCCACATCATGCACACAGTTTTAAAATAATAAATTGTTTGCATTGTATTTAGTATTTACTTTGTAAATACTTTATCTTAAGTTATCTTATCTTGGCTTAGTCTGATATCTGTGTATGTGTAATATATATGTCTTAAATAAATATAGACTGGCTTTGTGGTTGTTGTAAGAGTGTACATTCGCACCTTTCTAGGCCAGACTCAATACATAATAATACCTATTTCATTATGCTCCTTAAAATAATATTTATTTAAATTATCTGCATTTTAGTTTATTTGCATTATGTTTAATCACCCTTATCATTGTGTACTGCGGGGTAATTGCGTAACACACTAACAGTAGCAATGCCTTTCATTTTGACAGTTCGATAACATTCACTGCATTATTTACGTTAGCAGACAAATTATTAGAACATATGAAGAAGCAATTGATTAGCAATATCCTTCAAAATTATTCAGATTGTGCGTGATAGTGTGTTACGCAATTAGGGTTCAGGTCTGTACATTATTTAGATTCACGCCTAAACCGTTGGCACTGAACTTTTCTTTTGGCACTGAACGGATTTTGATAAAATTTGGCTATCAAATGTAAAAAGAATTTTTAAAATTCAACTGGTTCTAGAAATGAGAAACAAAAAAAAAATGTCTAACAAATTTAATTTAAAATATTATTGTTAAGGCAAAATATGATAACAATTTATGGAACATAATATCCTACTATATACATGTTTCACATTTAAACCGCTAATAAATATTTAACGTGATTACCTTGCAGATAGTGTCACATTCATTGTTCCTCACGGACTGCTATGTTGAAGATGTCTCAGGTCAGTTTAAATTACAATATTATTTTAAATATATTATAATATATTTACTGGGTTGTGGAGGTCAGAGAGGCAGTCGCTCCATGTAAAATACTGGCACTCAGCTGCATCCGGTTAGACTGGAAGCCAATATGTGCGCTGATGTCCGTGCCACCCTGTATACACAACCACAACTACCCCATTCAAGTTTTGTAATTTAATATTAAAACAATTAATTCCACAGCTGGAATACATAATCAGTGCATACAAGACCTTGTCGAAGATACCGTCAGTCGCTGGTGCACAGCTCAACAATGCTGCCACCAAGATCAATGCTAAGTGGTTGGTGCGAAACTTGGATAAAGGCAAGATCTCCAAGTTTGCATCCTCGTACACCCTGGATAAAGACTTCAACGTTCTTGATGAAAGTGACTTCGGGACTGATATAAGTAATGAGTAAGTATCTCACTGCATTTGCTTTGTACTATCGCCCAAATCTATATCTGACTACCGTAAGTACTATCCCTGCTTGCAGCGCATATTATTAGTCGACCTAAAAAGGTTTCTCTTTTGTTTTACTTACGGACGCAGCTGTGGTCATCATGTATAAAGTCGGGTTAGTTACACCATTTATAACTCTTAGAATGGCTGAGCCGATTTTTATGATCTTTGATTAGATTATCTTATGATTGGTTGGATTTACCTCCGCCCTGAATAACTGTTAAAACATGGGAAAAATACACGAAACAAAGGATAATTCATTTTCTCATACATTTTGTATGGAACGGCTTTTTTGATGATTTCGCCAGAACGGATCGACTGATAGCGATGGCGGTCAGCTAGTTATTAATAACTTCTTTCATAGCAATTTTTTTGTGGGTTTTGGCAACTGTTAATAATACGAGGCCGGAGTGATAAGTCTGGTAAAAATTAAACAAGGAGTCAATTTAATTTAATTATTATTATTTATTTTTTAACGGAGCCATAGTGCTTGATGACGCACTTCTCCCAGTCTGCTCCGACTTTTGGTATCTCGGTTCACTCGTGCAAAGCGATGCCGAAGTAGATCGGACGGTTAAGCACAGAATTAACATTGGACGGATGAAATGGCGGCAGGTCACGGGAACAGTGTGCGACTCCCGCATTCCCCTTAAACTTAAGGGGAAGATATATAAAACCATGATTAGACCTGCTGTCTTGTATGGATCAGAATGTTGGGCCACAAAAGGGATGAAGAAAGGCAATTGCATGCAGCTGAGATGAGAATGCTAAGAGGGATGTGTGGTGTTACACGAATGGATATAATAAGAAATGACTACATAAGAGGAAGTCTGAAAGTGGCACCGGTAACTGAAAAGTTTTGTGGAAAAGCGGTTGTCATGGTATGGGCATGTGTTACGGAGAAATGTGGAAAATGTCGTGAGGAGAGTTTTGAGTATGAATGTCAAGGCTATAAGAGTAGGGGAAGACCAAAGAAACGATGGATGGAATGTGTGAATGATGATATGGTTAGAAAGGGGGTGACTACCGAGATGACGACTAATAGAGAAGTATGGAAGAAAAAGACATGTTGCGCAGACCCCAAATAAATTGGGATAAGGGCAGGAGAAAGATTCTTTATTTTTCAACGTAGTTTCCTTTTAACTCAATGCACTTCATCCAGCGTTTCTCTAACTTTTCGATCCCTTCCATAAAGTACGACTTAGGTAACCCTTCGAAATAGGCATTGGTTTTGTGCATGATCTCTTCGTTGGAGCCAAATCTTTTTTTTTTTTTTAAAGTCGGAAACAGAAAATAGTCGCAAGGGGCTAAATCTGGCGAATACGGTGGGTGAGAAAGCAACTCATAGCGCAACCCATGAAGTTTGGCCATGGCAATCGCGCAGGTGTGCACTCGTGCGTTGTCTTGGTGGAAGAGTATTTTTTTCTTAGCCAAATGCGGTCGTTTTTCACGTAAAATTTTGTCAAATTGTTCCAATAAATTGGCATAATATGCGCCATTAATCGTTTTACCCTTCTCTAGGTAGTCGATATGGATTACCCCACGTGCATCCCAAAAAACTTTAGCTAAGTATCACTTTATTGGCCGATAAAACTGCTTTGGCCTTCTTTGGAGCTGGTTTGCCAGTTGCAATCCACTGTTTCGATTGTTGCTTGGTTTCTGGGGTATGGTGGTGGATCCATGTTTCGTCTACTTTTATAAAACGACGCAAAAAATCAGTTTTATCCCGCTGAAATAACGCCAAATCTGCCTCCGAAATGGTGTGACGCATGCGTTTTTGATCAAAAGTCAGTAAACGCGGCACCCAACGCGCAGGTTGCTTCTTCATATCTAAATGTTGGTGTAAGATATTGCAAACACGTTCGTCTGAGATGCCTACTATCTCGACTATCTCTGTCACTTTTACTCTTCGGTCGTTCAACACAATATCGTGGATTTTAGCGATCATCTCTGGAGTAGTGACCTCAACTGGGCGTCCTGGACGCACAGCAACACTTGTGCATTTTAAGCGACGGAGCAGAGTCCCCATAATATTTATCAAGTTTTTGTTGCGTTTCCGTTATAGTTTTTTTGCGCAAAAAAATACAGTTTAATCACGACACGAAATTCACTTTTCTCCATCTTTGCAAAAACGTGTTCAGTAGTTTTTCTTTAATGGCTGTCAAAAAAAAAAAAAAACTAACCGGCAGTACTGGCTGAAAATTTTAATTTAGTCCTTCAAAAGAGTTGTGAACAAGGAGGTTCCATGCAATTTGCGATCATTTTATTCCAAAATAGATTTTTACCAGACTTATCACCCCGCCCTCGTATTTTGTGATTGGTTTTTATTTAGCTGTTTCTACACAGAATGATATCTCACTCTAAAGCAAATCAAAAATCATTTGCTCAAATTAGGCTGAGAGTCTCCACTTTTTGAAAGTCAAAATTACATAAGACAGTCCTCCAAAACGCCTTCACTTGACGTAAGCAGCGCATTACTAATCAAATTTTGAATGACGTACATAAAACCGGTAGTAACTCACGGAAATAATTCTAATTAATACCTTACCTTACCGAGATAAGAGTTACATTGTAATAACTTACTAATGTTTTTACGTCGATCGTGAATGTCCAGCCTAGACTACATATGCCATATGATTTTCAGAATTCTATCAGCGGTGTCCCCCCGCGAGACCTACAAAGCATTGATCAGAGAAGAGAAGAACGGCAAGGATCCCAAGAAGCAGTACCTCGAGGTATGGAGTAAGAAAACCCTCGCGCATAGTGTGGATCTCACTAGTCTGGACAAACATGGCGATGTTTATGCTGACTGTAAGTTTTTACTGTACTAAGTTATTGATCGTTAGGCTTAAATTAAGCCACGTTGCCACGGAACGGAATGGAATGGTTGCATCAATTTTCAAGTAGCAAGGGATTCCCGAGAATGCGCAAGAATTCTCCAGAAAACGCGCTACCTGTTTTTTGGCCTGCATCCAGTTTGTACGTAAAGTCCAATTGAGATAAAGTTCATTATGCTTTGTACAATTTCGTTACAAAAATTCCCTTCCATTCCGTTCCAATGGTGCCTAGCTTTGGTTGTTTGGACTGCGGTGCTGCCACATAGCGAAAGCAATTGTCTAATGACATCGCAAAAACGTTGGTCATGGTATATTTGAATCAAGAATTTGAGATAATTTTCAAGTTATGGAACAACACACTGAATGCCATACTTAACAAAGCTCAAATTCGTTTGCAACCAAAAACTTATTAGGATCTTTTTGTTACAAATGTTCACTCAAAAATCAACTTAGATTACTTTTCACTAAAGTAGATAACTGATTAAGTGACGATGGAATGTAAATGGTCTTCAACTGATCTGACCAAGATTATGTCTGGACTTTAAAAGATACTGTAAGTTTGAAAGTGACCTCTAAGTTTGTTGCGACCTTTTTTCTCAGAGTAGTCAGATAGGAAACGCCGACCTGATCTAGTTTTTAAAATATGGTTGACGTGTAAAAGTGTTTGTGCAATCCTTTTAATATCTAATCTCATAATATCTCTATGATATTAGCTGAATTTGGAGGTTTACAATGGTCACACGACGAGACGTCGCTAGTATATGTCGCTGAGAAAAAGCTGCCCAAATTTGAGCCTTATATCAAGAGGAAAGATGACAAACCCAAGACCGACGGCAGCGGGGAAACGGCGCCCATAAGGGTAAGTTTTAAAGGTTTTTGGAGGATGCTAATTAGAATAGCATAATAAAATAAAATTTAAAATAATTTATAATCAAAAGTCTTCTATTCAAATTAGGCGAAAATCAGCACTTTTCGAACGTCAAAATTACAAAAGAAAGGTGAAGGGCGGGCGTTTTGGGGGAGGCCCCCAAAACGCCCGCCCTTCACCTTCACCACTGGGAAGCTGGGAAGAAGTGACGCCTAATCAGCCTATAATGTCCCCACTGCTGGGGCTTTGGCTTCCTCTCTTCGAGAGGGAGTGCGCTTGTAATTAGATTAGAATAGTAGCCAAAGTAGAATAAAGAATTCGTGTAAATTCCAGGCGAATACATTTGGTGAAGCTTCTTGACAAATGAACCGATAACCAGCATCCTATTTGACCCTTATCAGCTACACTATTGGTTAGTGCAATAACGGAGAGTGCTGGTTTTGTAAACAGATCTGGTTCGATTCCTGGTTCTGGCTTTCTCGAAAAACAGCCATCGTTTATTTGACCACTTGGCTGTTTACCTTTAGTTTCGGATTTCGCCATGAAGTCCTATCTCAAAATCCACCCTGTTTAAACTGAGGGGCAATTCTCGTAATTTTAAGAACTTTCACAGTCTGATCTCAGTCTCAATCTGTCAAAAATATCTCTAATTTCCCTACATTTTGACAAGGTTTTGACATTTGCTTGTCGCTACGATGAAACTGCGACAAGATTTTGAACGTTTTAAATTACGAGAAATTGGCCTTCTGATTTAACTTACAAAATTTCGTATGATATGTTATACTAAATGTTTAAAGATTTTTTAATGGCTGTAAGGATGGACTGTGTGAACGATCATCAAAAAATAAAAAAAACATAAAAAATGAAAGAATGAAATGATCTTTTTTTGTGTGTCTGTGTTCTTTATTACATCTTTCTTAATATTCTTTCTTTTCTTTCATATTGTTAGAAAGGGGATGACTACCGAGATGACGACTAATAGAGATGTATGGAAGAAAAAGTCATGTTGTGCCTACACCAAATAAATTAGGATAAGGAGAATGAGGACGATGATGATGAAATGTATAAAGTTAATTTTAGTTATTTGCTTTTTTATATTTATTAGGAGTACCAAGGGGTTTCGTACCAGCGGGATTGTCCGAAAGGGTTACCGCTACCCCGGAACATAAAGGGCAAAGGAAGGAACATGGGTGGGTTTTAGTCAGTAAGAGTCTGACACTCCCTTCCGCTCCAACCAGAGCGGGAGGGGTCATTTGATGATTACCCAACCGGAAAAAAAAGGGGTTTCGTATTACCCTGTAACTGGGTTGTGGAGGTCAAATAGGCAGTCGCTCCTTATAAAATACTGGTACTCAGCTGCATCCGGTTAGACTGGAATCCGACCCCAACACAGTTGGGAAAAAAATTACGCAGATGATGATGGTGATTTATTAGGAGTAATTAGGACTAATCTAGGAATTTTTCCAGGGCGAAGAGTACATATACCGACAAGACTGGGGTGAGCAATTGGTAGGCAAGCGTCTGTCCGTCATAGTGGTGTTCAAACTGGACGGGGAGAAGTTGACCGTGCTGGGCGGAGTTCCGGAAAGCATGTGTCCGGGACAGGTAATTCATATTTTTGTTTCCGATCGATGTTATTTCAAGTTAAACAATTTTTCTTTTATGGTAATTAAGTTGATTTCAAAGTGACTAGCGCTATTGAAAAAGTTATCAAAATGTTTAAAAGTTGTAGCGTAAAGTGAACTTTATTGTGTAGGAATTAAAGTTATTTTTCCATAAACTCATATTTGTTTACATTATTGGCAAGTAAATCGCGGACACAGATTAGGTGCACTGTAGCCAAGGCAACTCTGCCCATTATAGTGATAATCAAGCTACTGTCAAAATTATAACGAAATCGGAGATTGGTTGTATGATTCTATCTGATAAATTCATCAATTACAATTTAATACATATTTTTAAAACCCCGGTACATATGAAAGCAGTTTAAAGAGATTAATTTACAATTTACATCATGTTGTACATAACTACATACTCACTTTAACTGGGCCATACAAGTTGGCTCGAGCCTTCCCTTCGCACTTAAAAAAAAAAAAAAAGTTTATAAAGTCTATGAACAACTTTTCTTCACTCCATTTTTTTTTTGTTATTTATATTTTGTTTTTTTATTTCTGTTCGTGTTAGGTTTGCTTCTCTCCGGATGACAAGAGCGTAGTGGGAGTGGTTTGGGAGACAGAGCCTCGCAGACTGGGCCTCATATTTTGCACCAACCGTCCCAGTTACATCTTTGAATGTAGTCTAGAAGGAGAATTTAGTGAGTTGTTTAGTATAATAATAATATTTTTTACGTTTAAATAGTGAGGGGCCCGTGGCTAAATAATAACAGCCGCACAGGTCGATCGATCAGGTTAAGCTACGCTTGCCGCGGTTGGTCTGTGGATGGGTGACCATCTTTACATACCGAGACCCCTCCGTGCCTCGGAAAGCACATTAAGCCGTTGGTCCCGGCTGTCATTCGTAGATCTTTGTCAGAAGCCCGTAAGTCTGACAACCAACCAGTCTTACCAAGGGGTATCGTATTACTCAGTAACTGAGTTGTAGAGGTCAGATAGGCAGTCGCTCCATGTAAAATACTGGTATTTAGCTGCATCTGGTTAGACTGGAAGCCGACCCCAACATAGTTGGGAAAAGGCTAGGCAGAAATGAAAAAAACGTTTAAATAGTGAACTGCGCACTCACTCAACATCTTCCAATGTCACCATCGGCCTTTAGCAGTACTGCGGGACATATTCCTCTCCTATTGTACGCCATTCAACTCTATTTTCGGCAACTCTCATCCAGTTGCTACCAGCTGTCTTCCGATGTATTTATATGTAATGTGTTCAGTAACAAAGATTTTGAAATGTTAGCGTAATAACTATTTGGAAAACTGATGCGTAGGAAAGCTGTCTTTTTAACTATTTGCCGTTCAGAAAGTGATACTTACCCATAAAAAAAAACCAACCAAATAACTATAAATGCGAAAGTTTGTATGGATGGATGAATGGATGGATGCATGGATGGATGGATGAATGAATGGATGGATGTTTGTTACTCTTTCACGCAAAAACTACTGAACGGATTTGGATGAAATTTGGCACACAGATGGTTTATAACTAGGATTAACATATATGATACTTTTTATCCCGATATTCCCACGGGATCGTAACTTATGCGGGTGAAACCGCGGGGCGCAGCTAGTAATAAATAAAAAAATAACCATTATTTCACCTAGTTGCACAATTTGTAATCATGTCTTCAATAGTAGTTCCAAGTGACTTAAACATAACTGGCGGAATGTGGTTGTACTACATACACCTCTGCCCAGCCCTTTGGGAATACCGGGCGTCATGTTGAGTTATTTGTTGAAAACTTATGTGTTTTTACCTATCTTTATCTTTCTTATCATAGAGTTGATAACTGACGACGGCCTAGCGGTCCGGTCCCCGAGGTTCAACTCCGTCGGAGACCTGGTGTGGTTGCAGCGCAAGGCCTGTGGGCCGCACCACGCCTGTCACGAGCTCGTGATCAGGAAGAAGGGCTGTGTAAGTTATCATACGCTATTCTTAGTATCCATATTTTCGTGAGGCGGGTATCACATCTCCGCCGAGAAACCGCAGTAGTTCCACCATGACTTGTCCGTTGTACAGACGCCAGCACATCAAGCTACTACAATCTGTCAAATTTCTTTAATAGATTTTCAACGTTATCGCTAAAGCATAAGGTTCAATGTTGATTGGGAAAATTTAACAGTTTCGGGTAGCTTTATGTGCTGGCGTCTGTACTCAATCCATGTAACAGGTTGCGCGCCTATGTCCCTGCCACCATGTATTAATGAATGAATCATGAAATCAAATTTATTGACGGCACGGTTGGCGCAGTGGTTAAGCGATTGACTGCTGCGCTGCGTGTCGCGGGTTCGATTCCCGCACGGAACAAATATTTGTATGACCTACATGTATTTGTTCCGAGTCTGGGTGTTTTTCTATCTATAATATGTATGTATTTACAAAAAAAAAATGTATATAAGTAGTTTATCAGCCATCTTGTTACCATAACACAAGCATTAGGTTGCTTAGCTTGGGACAAATGGTGCTGTGTGAAATGTCCAGGGATTTATTATTATTATTATTATTAAATATTATTGCCGACCTGTCCATAGTTATATATTTATGCTCGTGACTGAAAAATAACAAATTTTTCAATGATTTCAGGATGCACTATCCGTCACATATACATTGATTGAAATAGTGGACTCCTCCATAACCATCAATAACGGGGATGTTTCGGAACAGTTCTTCGGGATCTACTGCCAAGGTCTCCCCCGTAGGTGCTTCAACCCAGCCGGGGACAGAGTTCTGTTCTCTAGTCCACAGGAGACCGAAGTGCGCGCCTATGTTTATAACATGGGTATGTATTTAAGTATTTAATTAAACTTTTATACAGGGTTATTGAAAAAGTAACTGAATTAATGCATATTATGATGAAAATAGTTTGTTCAGAGTCGATTACTGAATCAATTTCTGTCATTTTTAATATAGGTAATTTTTTATCCCAAGTAACTTTCACCGTGTTTGGTCGGAACAAAAATGTGAATCAATTTTAAACACATTCTTGGACATTTTAAAGTAATTTTCATTTAAGAAGTTGGTAGCACGTGTCGAATAAATAAATCTCATTCACGCTATAAGTACAGCTCGATTAAAGCTTTATGGCTGAAGTGCGACCCTCACCCCCGCTGACGGGTGAATTAGTTACCGTGCAGCGACTCGCCTCATGTTCCGAGCCGCCATAAAGTATGAATCGGGCTGTATTTTTTATTCCGACGATTTTTTATCGCGCAAAAAAGTCGTAAGCCCCCAGTGGGCGACTTTTTTTAAAAGGCTCGCTAATTGTGCTTTTTTCCTCTTCCTTTTCACCTTTTTATTCCTCGACTGTACAACTGCTCATATAGTAACAATGTCACACAGAAAGCGGCAAGTTAGTGGACATATCCAACAGGGGCCAGCGAGGTTCCACCACTATTTTGGACGTCCGCGGTGACGTCATACTCGCGACATGCTCCAATCTGAAATCACCAGGACAGGTAACTATGAATTTTTATTTATTAATTTATTATTATTTGTTCATTTATTATTATTAATTAATTAATTATTATTTAATAATTAATTATTATTTATTAATTTAATATTATTTATTAATTTATTATTATTTAGTAATTTATTATTATTTATTTAGTAGCGGATTAGTTCGGCAAGCGTGACATTTTGAAATTAATAAATAAAAATTCATAGTTACCTGCTATGAATTTTTATTAATTAATTTATTATTATTTATTAATTAATTTATTATTATTTATTAATTTATTATTATTTAATAATTAATTATTATTTATTTAGTAGCGGATTAGCTCGGCAAGCGTGACATATCTATAATGTTCATGCTTCTAAAGTGGATACGCACATATCTGAAAATTGAAAACCCATTTATCGATTTATATCCACGGCTTCCCATGTTAACAAGTAACAGTCGGCCGACTTACATTTACAGTTGGAATGTATGGGAGAACATGATTTTCAACTACAGTGTTAAGTTTGGAATAAATTCATCCCAACTAACCCGTCATTGTGGGTGGTCCGACACGCACTTGGCCGGGTTTTTGATGATCTTTACATATAAAATACTTACGTATTTTTCAAACATAACAAATGTGGTTTTACTTTTAAGGCAAGCGAATATTAGAGCCGCATCTGCCGCAGCCATCGATCACTAATAAAGAACGTTCTTTATTAGTGATCGATGGCCGCAGCGCATCGCATCGCATTCCAATATAAAATAGCCCGGTGCGGCCCGCCTGTAGTGCGCCCTGTGCGATGGTACATACAATCAATCAATACACATAATAAAATCGTAACTGGTCGCTGTCTGTACATGGAAGATATATAAGAAAAACTATTATAGGGCTTTATGAACGAAATAGAACCCAAAACAATGATTTTTAGATTTTTTTTCTGTTTGTCTGTACGTTTGTGCACGCTAATCTCAGAAACGGCTTAACCGATTTGGTTTCACTAATTCGTTTTGTTTTGCTCTACTTAAAACTTAGTGTTTGTTTCATTTCAATCGGTTCATAAATAAAAAAGTTATATTACCTAATCTAAATAATAACATATAAAATGCTATAGAATAACCGATCAGTTGAATTGGCTGAAACTTTACGTAGTATTACCTAATCATTGAAGTATATAATACAATGAGGAATGAGTGAGAAGCTCGATGGGTTTGTGGTCGTAGCGCTAACTTATGTTAAGCAACCCCCGTCATGGTTCCAACCTTCCAACTGGTGATCACAATTGCATCAAAAATATATCAAGTGGCTCAGTAATAACTCTGTTTGCAGAATTGATCATCGCCAAGCGCGACCTGTGTAGAAGGTGGTTGTTACGCTTTCACGCCTTAGCTACTAGACAAATAATAATGAAATTTTGATGTCTGATAATTGTACTATATAATGTCTGATTAGAGCAGTGGTGGCCCAGTGGTAACAGCCGCGACTTACGAGTTGTAGGTCGTGGGTTCGAACCCAGATAGGCGCTTTACTTTGTGTAAATTATTTCATTACCACTGCTCTCAAAACGGTGAAGGAAAACATCGTGAGGAAACCGGCATGTCCTAGAACCAAAAATTCGAAGACGTGAATCTACCAACCCGCACTGGGCTCGCATGGTGGATTATGGCCTACTCCCTCTCACCGAGAGGAGGCCTGTGTCCCAGCAGTGGGAACATTATAGGCTGATTATGTGATGTCTGATATACGGAGAAGCACATAGGGTGTCTTATGTCCCGTAAAACTAAAAATAGGTATAATTAAACAGGTTTTTTTAAATTATTTAGTTTTTAATTTGTAAGTGTATTGTAAGATTTGTATTCTAAAACAAATTCTGTTTATTTAAAAAATTTTTTTTTGAAAATATGTAAGTTAGTACTTAGAGATTTTTTACACATTACTTTTTGTTGTTTAAATTACTTTGTGTTAGTAGGTAGTATTAGTTAAAATAATAGTTGTATTATTATAGTTAGTGAGAATGCCTCGAATGATTTGTTTGAACGCGCTAATCTCACAAGCAAGCCGAATTTTGAAAAAAAAAAATGCGTTTGGTAGCCTAATTCTTGAGGAAGGTTGTAGTTTATTTAACATTACGCTACAACCCCTAGGAGCCGAGCACAAAAAAAAGTCAAAAAGACCGCCAAGCGAAAACGAAGTAGTATGGGCGTGCGATGCAGTGCGACGCGACTCTTATCAAAAATTGGCTGTTATTTTAGTATATTCTGTATCCTACGACTTCTACGCGATCGAAGTCGCGGGCAGAAGCTAGTATAATAATAAATATTTTGTGTTGCCTCTTCCTACCTCTTCAGACAATACAGGCTTGATGTTATCTTGTTTGTGTCAGTTGTACGTGGCGCGTCTGCCGCCTGACTCGCGCGAGTCTGAAATCGTTTGGAAGCGCGTGAGTTCCAACTTTCAAGCGCCTTTCTCTGTCACCGAATCTGAGGTGGTCTACTTCGAGCTAGGGGAAAAACCTAAGGGTAAGTGTAGTTTTATTGGTCACTATATCCAGCACCCTAATTGCGTAACATACTATCAATCTGAATTATTTTGAAGGTTATTGCTAATCCATTGCTTCATATGTTCGAAAAATTTGTCTGCTCAAAAACGTAAATAACGCAATTAATGTTGTTGAACTATCAAAATGAAAGCCATTGCTACTGATAGTGTGTTACGTAATTACCCCACAGTTTCGTTAGGAATCGTCTAATCGTACTACGTCACGCGTCGTGGAAATCTTGTAAAGTGTAAATAAAAAACTGTCCATAATAAATCCAAGTTAAATTACCAATTAAAAGTTAAATTGTAATTTTATTATTAATCAGATATTGATTTTGCACATTTCGTGCAAAGTCATTGGACTTTTGTGTCGTGCGACCTGTCTCTGCTTGAACGACCGTATAGCGTGCAATTTGATAATCTCAAAATGGTAATGATGAAAACCGCATCAACATCTAGTAAGCAGTTTAGAAGCAAAAACAGACTTTGCGTTATACTATTGATTTTAAGAAAAATGATTTATAGATTCTCATAATTTGCAAAAGTTCGTTTTTTTAAGTCATTGATTGCCACCGCGGTCACCGGTGTCCGACAACAATAGATTTTGTCTTGTGTCTGTTGTCTGGCAGTCAACGGGGTTAACCGCTTGCCAACAATATTTTTCTACCATACTTACCCAAAAACACCTTATTTCGTACCAATATTTGCTAACATGTAACTTTAACTTTTTGGTTTTTTTTTTAACCATTTTCTTTTTGGATTTTTTTCATGTAGTTTTGTTGAGCCTTTCTAAAACTAACTTCTGTAGTGCTATTCTGTAAAAATCTCACCGTGAAAACTTACGTGAAGTGAGCGTGGAGTGAGCTGTCATTCCAACTAATGCTAGGGATTGACACCATTGACAGCTCACTTTAAGCTCACTTCACCTAACTTTTCACGGTGAGATTTTTACAGAAGCGATCGGCTGTATTGTATTCTCAGTTTTCATTGCAATTAAATGTCCCACAGAGAATTTCACGGCGATTTACTTCTCGCCTGTAGTGCAGGACAAGAAGCTACCTTTGATAGTGTGGCCGCATGGCGGACCGCACTCCAACTTTGTCAACGCTTTTTCGTTCGAAGCTGCCCTGTTCAACATGTTGGGTAAGCTTTAGTTATAACTTATAAAGTGCAACCAACTTAAAAAAAGGTCCTTATAGGCCGACCGCTTAACTGACCCGTTGCCTGAGGTAGCTGCGCGGTGCGGGAGGGGTGATAGTAGTCACAACTTGACTAATCACTGAGCTCTCGCATCACGTCACAACACCCCTCCCGCACCGCGCTGCTGCCTCAGGCAACGTCTCAGTTAAGCGATTGGCCTATAGCAATAAAAATAAAAAAAATATTTTTTAAGACGCAAGGATCCGATAATAAATCCTAAGTTCTCTCAAAGCGCAAAAAATGTCAAAAGCTTACGAAGAGTTTCTCGCTCGTCGATAGGCGAGATTATCTATGTGAGTGTCGCAGGCCAGAAGAAATTTTGTGTAAATGAGCCTTGAATTTTATTGGAGTCCGGTATTAAATAAATAGAATAACTTTAGTACAATTTTGTGAATGAAATGACTGGTCAAGGACAAGTAATGTAACGATAATTTTCTATGTATGTATGCAGGATCAAATTAAATTAGCTAGCGGAACTCCGCAAACGTGATGCGTATCGATATCTAAACATGACAAAATAAAAGAAAAAAATATTGATGATATTTATTGGGGTTAACGACCGCTGGTGGTGTTGTTACTAAAAGTATGAGTTGAGGATTATGTTTTTTTTATCATGTTTATATATTATTATCGATACCCATCATATCTGTGAAGTTTACACAAAGAAAACAGATTTTTAAACTGTATTTCAAGTTCATAAACACTACTTGCGGTTGAAGACCCCAAAAAAAAAAAACGCATCAATTATTATTTGATCATGTTTTGATATCAATACGCCTGCGGAGTTTCGCTAGCTAATTAAATTTGACCCTGTGTTAACTTACTAACCTGCTATACTCATTACACCAATGTATCATTACTGAAAGAAGAGGGTTCTTAATGTCGCGGTGTTCGAACTAAGTCAGTTTTATTCACGATCAAACTCTACACCAAAGGGGTTTTAAGGTCCATGGCATACCTACTGTCGCGCCATTTTGTTTTTTTTTTCAAAATGGCGGCCACGCATGATGTAAAGGTAAAGTCTATTCCAAATGTTTCAAATTGATATTATTTCAAGTTAAACAGATATGAACTTTATTTCAATGGTAATTAAATTGATTTTAGAGTGACTACTGACTAGCACTCTTGAAAAAGTTATAAAAATGTTTGAAGTTTTAGCAAATAAGTCGCGATTGCAGATTATATTAATCGATACATCAGTGCAAACAGGAAACATAAGACCAAACCCCGTAAAGTGTCACGTTTCCAAAATATTAACGTTCAAAGTTGATCACGTGACATCGCCAAAATCTATATCTGTAGCATTTGCCAATGCTGCATTATGTACTATCGCCAAAATCTATATCTGACCACCGTAAGGACTATTCCTGCTTGCAGCGCATATTATTAGTCGACCTAAAAAGGATCCTCTTTTGTTTTACTTACGGACTCAGCCGTGGTCATCATGTGCACGGGGTT
The DNA here is from genome assembly GCA_911387795.2 of Apamea monoglypha. Lineage (NCBI taxonomy): Eukaryota > Metazoa > Arthropoda > Insecta > Lepidoptera > Noctuidae > Apamea > Apamea monoglypha. Next base: position 17,345,038 of record OU426922.1, read on the forward strand.
TTGTTTTCAAAATGGTCAGATATAGGTTTTGGCGATAGTACATTGGTATTGTTTTTTTAAAGTTAAAAAAAAAAACAAAATAACGCGACAGTAGATATGCCAGAGTCCATATAAAAATCTTCAATCCCCTTTAAATTTAGTCGATAAAGTAGTCAGAAACAAACAAAATTACAGGATTCGCGAGCGTACAAGTCAACTACCGCGGCTCGACGGGCGCAGGGGAAACCTCCTTAACTTCCTTGCTAAGTCGATGCGGCGACGAAGACGTCAAAAACTGCAAAAAAGCCACAGACTATGCAGTGGAAAACTACCCTATTGATGCGAGCAAAGTGTTCCTAATGGGCGGCTCCCATGGCGGGTTCCTTGTCACGCATTTGAGCGGACAGTACCCAGACACGTATGCTGCTGTAGTGAGCAGGAATCCGGTCATAGATATCGCCAGTATGTTCAATACCTCGGATATTGCCGACTGGTGAGTTTGCATGTTTCTTTACCGTCTTCTTAAAATAGGAGGGGGTTCTCAATTCGACGGTATGAATTTTTTAATATTTGTTCATCTACACTCTACAGGTTGGCAGGGACATCGGATTCTGAAATTAGAGCATCGAAATTTTCCGTCGATTATTAAACAAAAAAAAAACAGCTGTAATATGTATGGAACACGTAAATTTTTACGAAGAAAATATTCTGCGTCTAGACTCTAGAATCATGTGCTGAATTCATGGTTACAGTTTTCGGTTCGATGTCCCTGCCACCTTGTATATTTTTCGTCAATTGTGGTTTGATTTTGAAAATTCTTTTGTTAATCTGTGGTCCCTTTTTGTGTGTGTGTCTGTCGCAGATGGATTGTAGAATCCGCTGTTTTACAAAACAGCTCTGTTATGTAAAACAACTGAACAACATTCAGCTGGATTGTCATTGCGCTACGTATTACAAAACTGCTAACGACTTTAAGACGTAATGCAGAATGGCTTATTTGCAGTCACAATGAGCGTCTTTCATAAAACTCTGATAACCTTTAATTAATATTGTCCTTAAAATCAGTGTTTTCACTTGAGTTAAGGTCATTTTTACTCGTATTATTTATTCCGTATCGGATGGCATTATTGTTGTTGCGACACACAGAGCCACTAGTGACAAAGAACATTCCTATCCAATTTCATCAAAATTCAAGAGAGGAGAGGAGAGGAAAGGTTCAATATATTTCGACGAAACAAAGGCATCGTGATATCCATGTGTTCTGTTTTAAACGCTCAGCGCGCTTAGCAGGCGCTGTTATATAACGTGGAAGTGAGAGGACACGAGACTAGCCCTACTCGCACGTGTTGTGACCGCGACTGCCGAGTCTTGGCATAATATTATTATGATGACGTCATGTTATATTTATTAAGTTATTTGTAAGTGGTAATTGAACGTTATTAATTAAGAATCACACAGGCATGCCCCATTTAGGGGATGCCTCTTATTATGATTTATTTTTTTATTTTGTTTCTGATTGCTTTATGTTCGTACACCGTATTGTTATTATTTTCAAGTACGTTATTTTAATTTTAGGGCTGATTTTACCACCGACAGATATCGGCGGGGTAATTGCATAACACACTAACAGTAGCAGTAGCAATGGCTTTTATTTTGACAGTTCAACAACATTCATTGCGTTATTTACGTTGTTGAGCAGATTTTTTTTTCGAACATATGAAGCAATGGATTAGCAATATCCTTCAAAATGATTCAGATTGTGATTGATAGTGTGTTACGCAATTAGGGTGCAGATATTTATCCGTGGAATATAATTGACGTCAACAATTTAAAATTATTCTTAGACTAGTCTTGCCCGTGACTTCGTCCGAGTCAAACTTGTTGTTTCCGAGAGCCACCGCGTCGCATCGCATCGCATCGCCCGCCCGCGCTATTACTTCGTTTTCGCTTAGTGTTCCGTCTGCTCGGCTCCTAAGGATCCTAACGTGATATTAAATAGCCTTCCTCAAGAATTTGGCTATCAAAGGAAAAATATATTTTCAAATCCGACTGGTAGTTCCAGAGATTAACGCGTTCAAACAAACAAAAACTTCAACTTTAATATTAGTGTATAGATATCCGGCTTGGAGTCTTACCAAGGGGTATCGTATTACCCAGTAACTGGGTTGTGGAGAACAGATGGCAGTCGCTCCATGTAAAATACTTGTATTCAGCTGCATCCGGTAGTTGGGAAAAGGCTAGGCAGATGATGATGAGATATTTGGCGCGTTGGTGAAATCAGTTCTTAATTTATAGGTACATTTCACCAAACCATCAAATAACGAAGCCCTCTTGACTAACACTTATGACGTGAGTTGAAACTACCCTACTTCAAAGAAAACATTTCTTACTAGGTTTCGCATCAGCAAGAATAAACTTTCGAGGCTCGACCGGCCACGGAGACGAAAAGGTCCGATCTCTTATATTCCACGTAGGCGAATACGACGTACAAGACTGCTATCTCACTCTAACAACTTTACTAGAAGGAGATGAAAGATTATGTAGAGATAACGTCTTTCTCTATGGAGGAAGTTATGGTGGGTTGGTGGTAGCCCACCTGGCGGGTCTATACCCTGACAGGTTTAAGGCAATGGTGCTTAGAAACCCATTGATAGATATGGCCACTAAAGGCAGTATTGCTGATAATTCTGATGGGTGAGTTTAGTTTTAATGATTGATTTACGAGTGGGTTCGAACGGGTGTGCTAGATTTTGTGTATTTAATGTGGAATAACGTTCAATTACCGCTTGTTATTAATGTTTTTAAAATATGAGATAAAAGAAAAGAAAAGTATTTTATTTAAAACACACACAGGAAATACAAATAGCAAAAAAGAGCGTTTAAAACTAAAAAAGTTACATTAAAAACAACAAAAAAAAAAATCCTTTGCAAGGCCAAAAAGGGTATTCTGATTCATGCGACTATTTTCTTTATTTGCCTGTGCATTTTTTTTCTTTGCTTTCTATCTCAAACGTTTTTACTAATCTCCGTTTTTCTCCCAGTTTAAAGGCTAAACTGTACGGGTACAGAGTCGAACTTTGTTCTAAATTACCAAAAAAACCGAAGCAAATTAAACTTTATCTTAATGATATAAAATAATTATCAAAACGACAGTTATCTTGTACTGTGTGCATTCTGAAACATATCTTGAGTCATTGAGGTACGGTTTAATTTCCTTAGTTGTTAAGATCTTTTTGAACAATCTTCATAGCAATATTTTTGATGCATCAGGTGTGCAGTGGAAGCCGGATTCGACTTCACAGAGTATGGCCCCGTTAGTGAAGAAATGCTGCTCGCTATGAGACGAGCTTCGCCGATAGTCCACGTACACAATGTAAAGGCGCCCACAGCCCTCATGCTGGGCTCGGGAGATGTGCGCGTGCCGCACTACCAGGGGCTGGAGTATGCCAGGAGATTGAAGAGGAATGGAGTAGTTACCAAGTAAGTAAAAAGTCAAATCATTTACCAATTTCAAATAGACACATTAACCGATTCATGGCCAATGACTCAACAGTTGAGTCATTAAAAAACCTTTAGGAAGGCCGATGGCTCAATTGGTGAGTCAAACCAAAATTGTATAAAAACGGATATTAAAAAAAAAATATCACTTAAACTACCATTTTTCAGATCTCATTAAACATTTCCGTGAATATCAGACCTGGCCCTTCATTTTACAAAATATTTTTAATAGTCAGGTGTCATAAACCTTTTGTTAGCCGATAGCCGAGGTGGCCGATTCATGGCCAATGACTCAATAGTTGAGTCAAACGTGTGCCGACACGTTATGGGCCGAAATGTTATGTGCACATGGGTGAAGTTAAATCTATCTACTTCGATTTTTATACATACTATCTGTATATTTTTATACAGGTATTTCTCTAATAAGATTATATTACAAACAGCCTAACAAATGACCCAAAAATACATTTAACATGGCAACATTACGCTGCACCACTAGCGCCACATGCAAATGCGTCTCCATCTTGCGGTAGCGTGTATTATGAACTATTATTAACTATTCTATTCGGCAAGAATGTGCAATGTTGCCAACTTAGTGCTTTCGGCACTAGATCTAGTGCATTTCTTGATGTTTTAGCGCTCAAAATTCCATAACAGTGCCTAGTACCTCTAGCGCATTTTTCATTTTATTTTCATTCATATGAAAACACAGTCTTCATCAGAGTCCAAAATTTCTTTAATGCTAGTATCTGAACTGTTGTTAGAAACTACATTGCAACTATTACGAGATTCAGTGAATGGACGCTTCTTTGGTATACTTTTTTGTAAAATCGATTGACTACAGCTTGGAAAACCTTGATTTTCCTTATCTTCATTTTGTTGATCATGGAAATCAGTAAACATTGCCTGGCTACATTCAGTAAAATCGTCGTAGTCCTGTGGTATACTTTTTTGTAAAATCGATTGACTACAGCTTGGAAAACCTTGATTTTCTTTGTCTTCATGTTGTTGATCATGGAAATCAGTAAACATTGCCTGGCTACATTCAGTAAAATCGTCGTAGTCCTGATTATCTACAAATAATATTACAATAATAAATAATGATTGAATACATGTAGGTAAGGTTACTAAAATGTTTACTACCTCTGCAATATTTCATTAAAATCAAAAAATACTACCTTGAAACGCCATATTCACTTTTAATATCCACAAATTCGAATAGGAGAACACAGTAACACGTTTCTGGTTGTCAGACTGGCTCGAATGATGGCGAAAAGCATTAAATCATTACAAGGAGCCAATGACTCATCAGTTGAGTCATCCTTCAGGGAGGCCGATGACTCAAATGGTGAGCCACCGACCAATGAATGGGGCCTGGCTGAAATGTTCACGAAAATGAAGGTGGTCGGTTAAGGCACTTTTGAACGTCAAAATGCAGCAGTGGGAACATGATAGGCTGATTATATTATGTTATAACACTGGTAGCCCAGTGGTATCGGCCCCCGACTTACGAGTCCTAGGTCGTGAGTTCGAATCCAGGCAGTCACTTTACTATGTGTATTTAATTTCATCACCACTGCTCTTAAAACGGTGAAAGAAAACATCGTGAGGAAACCGGCATGTCCTAGAACCAAAACTTCGAAGACATGTGATATCCACCAACCCCCACTGGGCCCGCGTGGAGGATTATGGTCCACTCCCTCTCATAGAGGAGGCCTGTGTCCCAGCAGCCTATAATGTTCCCAACATTATAGGCTGATTATGATATTATGTTATGTATATTAAATATTAGACAGTACAACATCTGTCGGGTCGCTAGTTTATGATATATCTTCTTTATTTCCAGAGTATACATGTATGAGGACAACCACTCGCTATCCTCACTCCCTGTTGAGATGGACAACCTCATCAACGGCATGAACTGGTTCATGCAACACCTCGATGAACCCAAAAAACGTACTGACAACTTTTGACAACCTTTTATAAACATTTTTCCTGCCAACACACAATCAATTCTAAATGAAGTCAGGGAAATTACGGCTTTATTCCTAAACGTTGCTTAAAGTTAACTATACAATTTAACGTTTGTACGTCACCTAACTTTAATCATCGTTTATAAATAAACCCCTTAGGGCCGGTTGGTTAACGTAACATACGTACGTCTAGTAACAACGAGTGCGTAATTGTAATTATTTGACGTAAGTCAAGGTCATAATTTTGTAATTGTAATTTGAAACAACGCTAGCGCCATTTTCTACGTTTATGCGTGCGTCAAGTGGACGTGAAACAACCAGCCCTTAATGTTTAAGCAACTAAAACTGTCCGTATATTTAAATCATAACTGTCATTCTTTGACAGTTGTATGAAATGACCATAACATGTCAAATTGACACCGGTGTCAATTTGCTTAACAATTGGTTGCTCTGACTGTACATTAAAGCCTCGTGTTCATTTGGAAACCAAGTCGTGCAACATTTTCGTCATGGCTGAAGCGCTAAACTTATCTGTGGTGTCTGGTCCAAAAATCTGATTTTACACTGAGCATTTGAAACTTTAAATATGCTACAAATCGGACTAGTTACGTTTGTTGATCAAACTGTTACATGTAGGAGACTTAAAAAAAACAAAGGAAAGTAAAAAAAAATCGAATATGTGTGATGTAAAAACAGAAAATGACCAATTGTGGACTTATCATGTACTTATTGTAGCGAAATAAAAGAAATCTTCGCTTGTACACGTTTTAATTTTTGTAAGTAAAATAAGATAGTAATAAAAACTTAAAAGACACAGAACGAATATTATTAAAAAGGATTACGTCGTGACGCCGACGTGACGTCTTTGGTGTTCGAGCCCTATAATAAATTTTATGTATTCTTGTTACGCGTCGATTAAGATACGTTTGCAAACGTTCCTAAACTGACGTAACAAAATAAATACAAGGACGTCGTAAGTGGGTAATCGGCACCAAATCAATTCGTTATTAAGAAGCGAGATAATAATTTAAATTACCCTTTGATCAAAATTGTAACAATGGTAATATACGGCTAACTGGTAGTATATCATGTAATAGGCTCTACTGAAAACTAAGCTACAAAATATACGAAAATCAGGTTCTAGGCTCCATCCTGACAATCGGAACGCTCCTCGCTGGCCGAATCAGAATCCTCTTAAACGTGCCGGTCGCGCGCAAGGTGTTATGTTGGGTTCGATTCCCGAACAAGAAGCTTGTAGATATCTGGTACTCGGGTGGCGGGTAGGGCGAATCCTAGATCGCCCTACAGTCTTCGGACAAATCTACAGAAAGTAACGAAAAATGATAATATCCGAGACGCAGGCAGAATCTTTTATAACAAAAGAGCTGAAGAAAAGTTAAATTACATACCGAGTCTTCATGACAGGTGACTCGCCTCGAGACCACTTTTTAGTGATGTACAATTCGTTTATTTTCGGGAACACTGCCTATTACAAAGAAAAGAATGGAATAAAATTTAGGAAACGATAAGAACTTTTGAATAATCAATAGGAAAGCAAACATACTCTTGGATCCAGTGGATGACCGCACAGAACTCGGTCGGTCAATCCGTTATAGTTTACCGCTAATACTGTAGCAAATTATTCCATTGTGAAAGTAGGAAAAAATATATTAGACACCCGTCCTGTGTCCAAAAATCCTTCAAATGAAAAATCTCGGTAAGAGATAAGACGATACTTTTAGATTCAAAATTCAAAACCAATATGAAGAAAAAACCTTTCTGGTTAAAAATAAGGTTGGATTTGTTATAAAAGAAGATCGTTCGTGATAAAATTATAATGTAGCATTTGCCATTGCTGCATTATCTACTATCGCCAAAATCTATATCTGACCACCGTAAGGACTATTCCTGTCGACCTAAAAAGGATCCTCCTTTGCTTTACTTACGGACGCAGCTGTGGTCATTATGTGCACGGGATTTTGTTTTCAAAATGGTCAGATAGGTTTTGGTGGGTGATAGTACACATCAAACACCACAGATAAGATATTTAAAACATAATTCTTTCTCTGCCAGATTCGATTGGCACGAAATAGAACGATGTTTTTTGTTTAGAGGTGAATTAAATGTCGGTGAACACAGGGCTAAGTCATTTGTTGTGTTATCGTACCTTAGTATACCTAAAACATACTACATAAAAAATGATGCGTCAATGATGTAAAACAAAAATGATTAATAAAATGGAAGACTCTTTCTAAAAGTGATCTTGAAGCATTTTCGTAAGTTGGTTGTAAAAAACATAACGCTTCTTTGCAGTCGGGTAAAACGTATATATGCTCAATCTTTACCCCGTCGGTAGAGATTTATCGATTTTTGCAGTTCATTTTTTTTTAAGTCCCGTCAGCGAGGCGTGAAAAGGCTTTTTTCCTGTAAGGTAGTTTTATTAATCTAAAACTAAAATAATGTTGCCAACTACAAGATTTATGGTTAACAGGAACAAGTACAGACGCCAGCAAGTCAAGCTACCCGAAACTGTCAAATTTGCCCAATCAGAACCTTAATGCTTTAGCAATAAAGTTGAAAATCTATTACAGAAATTTGACAGGTTGTAGTAGCTTGATGTGCTGTCGTCTGTTCAATCGGTATACCTCTAATAGATATAAGGTGTTTTTCTTCGTCGTATGATTTCCTTTTTCTTAATTTTATATAAGCTTCGAACAGAATTCGGCCACTTCGACAGCATTTTCATTGGCCTTGTACAGGTCTTCCATAGTGCAGGTGTTTTTGCACAGAGGGCACGACAATAGGTGAGGTATCGTTTGTGATGTGGCTCGTCGGAGTACCCACCTAAGTTTACCACCCTCTTGGTGGGTTAAGAGATTTCCAGGTGGGCCATTGTAGTTGGTGGTCTGCTAGGAGAGGTGTTTATAAATACGCATTTACAAAAAATAACAGATAAAATGTTAGTGTTGAAACTAAACGTTTTTAATGAGCATTTATCGAGTTTTTACAGAACTGTCAAACCCTCAACTAGGGTAATTAATAAATAAGTTTGTAATAATATATATGTGCTTACATTTTTATATGAAAGTCAATAAATCAATTCATATGCATTTAATTGTTTTTTTTTCGATATTCTGCCTTCATTCCAAAAACCTGAGCAAATCGTCTCTCTTTTTCTTATCTTTGACTTGCTCCGCGTAAAATTTCGGCCCCCAAACCATCGCGTCGCATTGCATTGCCCGCCCGCGCTGCTACTTCGTTTTCGCTTAGCGTTTTTCTAATTATTTTTCTTTTTCCTCGCCTCCAAAGGTTCGTAGCGTGATGCTAAAAAACCTAGTCTCTCTCAAGAATTGGGTTATCAAATGCAAAAATGTTTTTTTCATATCTGATTGGTACAGACGCCAGCAGGTCAAGCTACCCGAAACTGTCAAATTTTCCCAATCAACCTTGAACCTTAATGCTTTATCGATAAAGTTAAAAATCTATTAAAGAAATTTGACAGATTGTAGTAACTTGATGTGCTGGCGTCCGTACTTCCAGAGATAAAGCACGTTCAAACAAGAAAATAAATAAGCTCTTCAGCTTTATTATATTACTAGCTTCTGCCCGCGACTTCGTCCACGTGACATTTCTTGTTCCCCCGACCCACCTCGTCGCATCGCATCGCCTCCTCGCGCTTTTGCCTCGTTTTCGCTTACCGATCTTTCTTACATTTGCTCAGCTCCTTAGAGTCCTAGCGTAATGAGCAATAACCTTCCTCAAGAATAGGGCTATCAAATGCAAAACCTTCCTCAAGAACTTGGCTATCAAATGCAAAAATATTTTTTCAAATCCGACCTGCAGTTCCAAAGATTAGCGCATTCAAACAATCTCTTCAACCTTTTTTATTAGTACCTATACATATAAGGCCTGGGGGTCTACTCCGAAGTGGTATCGGCCGAATGTTTTGCCGTTTCCTGCTACGAAGTTACTATTTGGTTCGGTCGGTCCCGATCCTACACTCCTACACTCTTTCGAATATTGACTATGGTCCCGACCCACCTGAGCCGATCCGAACTTTTTTCGCATTTTTCAATAATATTCGGTGCGGCCATGTGTCGGTCCGATCCGATCATTCGCACTTCGCACTTCGTAGTAGACCCCCTGTAATAGTTGTAAATAAATAATAAGATAATTTTCTCAAAACATAGATAAAACTACCATTCATTACGAAATAATCATAAAAATAATAACTTATAACCGTAAAAACATAAATAAGTCTATCAAATTTCAAGAGCCTGACAAGAGCCAATATTTTTGTAAAGGGTGGATAGTAACACTAGGGGTTGGATAGCCAACGGTACGGTAAAACAAAGTGCCAATAAAAAGTAGAATTATACCTACTAGCTAGGCACCTAATCACCCGTATGATTGGGTTGTAGTACAAGTATAACAGTAGGTAAAGTGGCGTTTGGATACGAGGGTTACCATGGATTAAATATTTTACTGCCTTGTTGATATAGTGGTCGCATGAGGGTTCGATTTCCGGGCCGGCTAGTGTTATTGGGTTTTTCGATCTAGAATTTTTCAGTAGTAGCCCGGAGTCGGAGGCAACAGGCTCGCCCCCTATTCCATGGGAATTAAACGTAACTGGCGAAATGTGGGTGTACTAAGGTAGACGTCTGTCTAACCTTTTGGGGAATACAGGCGTGAAGTTGTGTAAATAGTACTGCGCTCCGCGGTTTCACCCGCATAAGTTTCTATCCCTTGGGAATATCGGGATAAAAAGTATCATATATGTTAATCCTAGTTATAAACCATCTGTGTCAAATTTCATCCAAATCCGTTCAATAGTTTTTGAGGCTGGATTGAATTTGAGATGTTTGTTACTCTGAAAGAGTAACAAACATCCATCCATACATACATACATACATACAAACTTTCACGTTTATAATATTTGTAGGAAAGGAATAGGATTTTACAGACAGCAGGTCATCAGGCTTGACAAAAAGGTGCCAAGCGATTTTGAACCATGTCCATTGTAACTATTACTGTCATCTTGATTACATGTGCCCTGCACAATATGATTATGGTACGGGCTCTGTTTCATTTCACTACCTCCAGATAGGAGCTTAATTTTCTGGGGGGTTCAATTTTGAAAAGCTTTTCATCCCTCCTTCGCTAACCGCGGAGCGAATAATTCTGTCTATTTCAATCTGAAATATAGCACAAGAAACGGTGGTGGCCTGACCAAAAAGAAGCACACGTCAAGGACAAAATGAGATCATTAGGGAGTTTTGTTTCCTACATTGATTTAGTTCCTCCGAATTTAAATTAACGAAACAAGTATAAGACCTCAGCGGTCACTAATGAGACACAATTACTAAATAAGCTTCCCAAACACGAGGGGGATATCCGTACCAAATTTTGCTCGTTTTGTTCAAAGTTACACTACTGCTATTCCTTCACTGTGGCATTACCTCCCCTACCGTAACGAGACAGGTGCCCACCATGTGGCCATGTGTTGTAAACGCAAAGTCCACATGTTGGGACATTTGTACCGTCATTAATTACTATTAAGTGCCACCTAAGTGCGATAGAAGCACTTGAGATAATTATGTTTACGATTATGGTGGGTTATATGGTTCAAGAGCCCTAGAGTGGAGTAGAGGAGGCCTAATATGATGTCCATAAACCTAGCAGGTAATCAACTCAAAGGTTCCTAATTTCGTGAGCAACAAGTCGGGTACAACCTAAGGTCTATTCAAATGTATGTTTCCAATTGATGTTATTTCAAGTTAAACAAATATAAGCTAGAGTGACTAGCACTACTTATTTCAAAAGTTAAGATTTTTTTTGAAGTTGTAGCGTTTTTTTTAAGTTGAACTTTATTGTGTGGGCATTAAAGTAATTTTTCCAAGTACTCATATATTTGTTCACATTATTGGAAAATAAATAGCAAACAGTGATTACAATCACAGCGATTTGTTTTGATAATTGGTATACATTTGCATAAACCATTCAAATCGGTTCATATTTTTTTCCATGAAGGGTTGTGCCTGAATTTTATTCACCCTGATTGCTTATTATTACTGTTACAAATTATTTACCGAACCCGAGACAAGATATAATGTTATTGTAAAAAATAATGTTTTCCCGCGTTTTTTACCCTTGATGGCGGCCATATTGTCAGGTGTAGGCGCCTACCGGAACGCAGCCGTGCCAGTCGCCGGGTCCGCTTCCAAATTCATCCCTTATTATTAAAAAATCTAATTGCAGTGGGGTTTCAAGAGGACGGACAAAAACTCAATCTAATTCGTAAGGTTTTGGGTTGATATTTGAATGTAACCGTTCTTTGTTTTTCTTTTGATCACGGACTGTTGCGGTTTACGAATAAAAAATAATATTCCGGAAAGAACCATACCTAAGCAAAAGGTAGCTAGCACTAAATTCAACTACCTATGATAAGGGAATACCTGATTATTTTACAGCTGAAGAGGAAAAATGTCAACTAACTTTATGTACATACTAGGTTTAAGATTTCAGTCAGTGTTTGTGATTCTGGCAAAAATGAATTTGTCGCAAAGTAGGCATGTAAATAGTAAGTTCTATACTGGGTGCGGCTGTTGTTCTTCAAGAGTTTCAAGACCATTCACCTATTCTTTAAATGTCACATAACAAATAGTTACCACCAAAATAGACAATGTTTTCTTATTTTACCAAGTTCTACAGGGCAGGGCGTTCTGTAGTTTCTGCCCACCCCCATGGGAAGAAAGCGTGAATTTATCTATGTGTGTGTTCTACAGGGTCTTTCTAACTTTAATCAAGCTCCTGAAATGTTGCTGCGTCACTCAATACTTTTCACAAGTTACAGTGACCTTTAACCTCCTATATAATTAATCACGTATGACTCAACATGTAACAAAGATAATGAATAAACGATTGGATTAAGTAGAAGTCTCTCGGTAAACATGATGTCGTCGTGAAATCACGTTCCATGCTAATGTGATTGACAAAAGATTTAGTTTACAGAGGTCAAGCGTACCTAACGACCTTATTAACCTTTCTTATTCTATCACACGCGTTGATCGGCGTTATGAGTTGGCTGTTATATAACTTATTTTATATCTATAGGTACCTAGTAGGTAGTAGGTACATATCTAATGAAATGAAACGAAATAGTTTTTTCGAAATTCTGTAAATAGATATTTCATTCTGTATATAAATACAATCACTAATCTGTTTAGACTAATTTATGTTAGAGAAATATTTAATTTTTGATTTGATTTGATTTTGAAATATTTGGACTGCTATAATGTTTTTAGGGTTCCTTACCCAAAGGGTAAAAACGGGACCCTATTACTAAGACTCCATTATCCGTCTGTCTGTCTGTCACTAGGCAGTATCTTACGAACCGTGGTAGCTAGACAGGTGAAATTTTCACAGATGATCTATTTCAGTCCTCCAGTCGGCCCTCAGGACTCATAGATCCATACCCAAATCTAACCCTAAAAACCGCACAAATATCCCGGCAGGCGTTAAACATAAAACATCTTTTGCCCAACACTAATTTTACGTTTTAAGTAAGCATTTATATAAAAATTGCATAAAAAGCTAAACATGATAGATATAAATAGATGTATGTTGAAGAAAGATATAAGTCAATGGCTATTACAACAGGTTTATGTGGCAACAGAAAATCTGCTAACTTACATCTCTTATTATAATATCACATACATACTCAAACTTCACATCTCACACTTTATATCCAATTATTACATATTTATTACATTCACGGAATCACTTTGAACACACACACTCACTCACACCCTACACACACACACCCACACACCCCACACACGCAACGCTCCCAACGCATTCATACATACACATGCATGTCCGCTGTTAACCACACTCCTTGTGTGACATAAGATTAGTTTTTGTTATTTTTTTATTTTCACTTTTTTCTAACAGCTGTTAGTACAAATCATTGACACTGTTTTCACCTGTTTTTGGTTGAGAATGATTTTGGCTGAACCCTATCTTTTAAGATACAGGCTAGTCCTAGTTTAAAAGATTACTATTGCATATTAATGTAAATATTATTTTCAAACAATGTATAGTGCAAGTGCTATGTTTTTGTGAAATAAATACTTTTATTATTATTTCTGTTGCCGATATAACAACAAATAGGTACTAAAAACAGAAGAAAATATATATTTAAATGGGACTCCCATTAACCAAAAAACAAACGTGATTTTATTTTGTTTTTTGCTCGATAATAATAACGGCAACAGGTAGACGCTTGAAATATTCACAGAATATTTAGTTCTATATTCACTTTAAAAATAAATAATTAAAATAAAAAATAAAAATGTTTAAGGGGGGCTCCCATACAACAGACGTGATTTTTATAGATAATGGTACGGAACCCTTCGTACCGCGCGAGTCCGACTCGCACTTACCGGTTTTTATTGACTAATTCGACTACCTTTGACTTCATAAAAAATAACCAAGTTATCCCTTAGATATATTTTTAATTTTAAATCAAGATTATGATTTAATATAAAAAAATGCAGGTCCGGCCAGACTAAAGGTGATACTCCATATGGCCCCCACGGTACCTACCAATAAATTAAGTAAAGCTACACCCTCGTATCTAGACCAGTCGTTGACCTTTTGGCAAAATTATATTTCTGTTATTTTTTTCATTTTCATGGCATTTAATGGCTAGGTATATAGTTTTTTGATGCTTTGTCCATCAATGAATATCTGTCGGTTGAATTTTGATACCATAAGTTTACTATTTGAGATTGTTTTCTAGAATTTTCCATTTATAAAAAACCTTAAAAGAAAGTAAATGAGTACCTAGTTCAACACGCATTTTTCAAGTTTCAATACAGGTTTTTCTATCTATTTGATCCGGCTAAACAGAAAATTAAAGCAAGTGCTTGTCCAATGTCACCCTTCGCTACCCCTGTTTACTCTGTGTCGATAATGACTCAGTAACTATATGAAAAGGGTACCCTTGCCATACTTGGAATTACAAGGTAAAAATATACCTACGTACCTAAATATAAAAGTCGCACGTTGACCCTGGATGCGAGAAGCACAGGGATCGAGCGAATGGCATAGTTCACGGGAGGCTTTGCTGTGACTAGTTATGCTAAACATTTTTGGCAGTCCGGTAAAAAACTTAGCTGGTTATTAACTGCAAAATGTATCATGTAGGTATACCGATTTTTGCAGTAATCAGTATCGTCTACGCATGCCTATGCTCCGTACCCATAACTATCATCTTCGGCGGTCCCTCAATACTGATGATTGTGTCCACATACAACGCGTCTCCAAGATATGTGGTCTTCTGCAGAGTGGACCGCTCGGTAAATAACCATAGTAACCCATAGCTCTAAAATGGCTCATATCCCTTAGTACATACAGGTAGGTACAGTGTACACATGGAGACATGGGAGATGTAGTCAAGAGGGAAAAGGTCTAAAGGAGAGAAGGGTCCGACCTGTTCGAATCAGCAATATACGGACCAATACGAAAGAGGCTGCTGTGAAAAAAGTTTTCCGGTATGTTTACTAAAATGATGATGTAATTTCTCTGTACGAGTGGGAGTCGCTGTCTAACCCGAAAAGTAAAGGTAAGTAACCATGGAGTTTCGAACCCGTCAAGTGTTTTTAGTTTAGAGACGGTCTCTCGGTCTTGGGAGGGCCGGTTTCTTCTTTTTTCTTGTGATTAGGACGGATTAAGACAAATATATGTATGTACCTAAATGAATGACAACGAATAACGGAAGTACCCGCACGAGCTGACTTGTGACGATATGCCTCAGAAATCATCGATCAGGCCCGCACTTGGGGTTCTTAATGGCTGCTAAATTATGCTTGCAAAAATATACCTGAACTGCATTAAAATTAATGGAAATCACGATTCGTTGAAGCTTTTTTTTTTTGCATTTCGAAGTTGTGAAGACTGGAACTGCTTTTGAAGTTTACCAGTTGAGATAGGTTGGTGCTGCCTAGCAGTTCGGTCCGGTCCTGCGTCCGATAACCGTGACTAATTGTCCGGAGCTATCAGCGATGCGGGCCGGCGTTGTCTTGCGACGGAAAAATATCGATCGCAGCACACACCTGTTCGGAATCGTTCGACGGTGCACACAATGGGGCGCGCACCTCCACCTGCCCACTAGCACGCGCGCCGCCGCTCCGCGCGCACACACGCACGAGCCGCCGACACGACAGCATGCGCGCGGGGGGGCGCCGCTGACCGCCGCGACGTCACGCCGGCCGAGCCGTCGCCGATCGATTCCCTTCGGACATCTTGGACAACACCGTCCACCACCTTCTTTTCTCTCAGGTAATCCGAGCCAAGTGATCAACTAAATTCCCATTCATTCTCCGCGTTTCATTATTCATAATTCCAAGAAATCGAAGTTTCCAATATTAGCTGATTCATGAACTACGTGACTCATCAGTTCATTGTCGCAATATTTTCAGGGCGAGCGATGTAGTTGGCCGCGATGCATATAACGTCAGGCCTGTCTCCGGCGTCCGGGGAGATGCTGGATGCGACGTCGCTCCATTTCTATGGAGATTCAGGAGACCAATATGGGACAACGTATTTCGCCGTGGACCACACCGTCCCGGAGTCATCCCACACCGTCGAGATAGAATACGTGTACGAGCAACCAGATACGTACGCCGTAAACCAAGAAGATATAGAAACGGATGTGGCTCAGAATGAAACGGTCGTCTCCGCAGATCAAGACGATTACTCTAAAAAGATACGCAGCAAACACAAGCCTAGCAAGATGGTTGTAGATGAGGAACCGGAGGCTGATCTCACGAACCTGACGTGGCTGCAGAATATAACAAATATTATGTCAGTGCCGCAGTTTCCGTTACCTCCGATGTCACCGAGCCCTCAAGTGAAGACGCAGCCGGAGAACACGAGGCTGCAGAAGTTCAACCAGACGATAGCGAAGTGCCAGAGAGACTTCACGGAGAACAAGCACGAGTATCGGACGAACAATGCGAAGAAACCTCCGTATTCGTACAGCACGTTGATCTGCATGGCGATGAGGTACAACAACGACAAGATGACGCTCTCCGCGATATACTCATGGATCAGAGATAACTTCAAGTACTATAGGAACGCTGATCCCACCTGGCAGGTGAGTGCTATCGCTTCAGTAGGGATTCCTCATGATTTAATAAACGTGTGATGCGCAAACAATGTGATAAGATTACGTCTAATTGGATTTATGAATAGGGAGTTGAGTGTATGATTGATACGTAGATATATTTTTAGTGATTGGTGATTATGCGCGGTAGTAAAAGGGGAAGTGAAATATGAATATTTTTTCATTTTGGGAGTTAAGTTTTTTTTGTAACGTATTCTGTAACTTGGCGATCTGTGTTAAACAGAATAAGTGATTCATTTGAGGTGTCACGTTCGTGGTTTTATTAGCAGAAGGAATTCTTGGGAGTCCCTATCACATGGTGTGATCAAATCTCGCGGTAAGCGTAGGGACACTATGCAGTTTCAATCGGGAATGTGTGACACTTTCTGTATGTATGTGGAGTTAAGTTGAAACGTGAACTTTTTTAAAGTATGTTGTCAGGGTGTAAAAAAACACTTAACGAAGCTGAGAGTCACTTGTACTCCCCGTCATTGTGATAATATTAAAAAAAAAACCCGGGTACCCTTGGTCCCCTGGCTCGCTGGTCAGGTATGTCTGGGAACCTTCTGGTGACGGAGATATTACAGGTCAAAATTCCAACTTTTATTGATGTAGACCCAACCCCATGACCCCTGTACCCTTGCATGCACCCATAAGCACAATATTTTGCGTACGTTATATTGTGCACTACCGCAAACAGCAAATTTTCACACCAAAAATAACGTTTCCCAACAATTATTTTTGTGCAATGTTATATAGTTTGATGTACAGAATGAGTAATTGACGGCTATGTGATGTGTCTTTTTACACCCTGTATTTACCGCAGCAATGTTTCAAATAATTAACGATTCGTTTATTCTAATTCCAGAATTCCATACGGCACAACCTCTCTCTTAACAAAGTTTTTGTGAAAGTAGCTCGATCTAAACACGAGCCAGGGAAGGGGGGTTTTTGGAAACTCGACCTCGCACATTTAGAGGGAACCAAACGAATCTCAAATAGACCTCACAAGAAGAAGAAATCGTCAGCAAAAGACAAAACTACAGAGGAAAAAACTGCAGTCGCCAATATACCGCAGGCCAACGCTATGGACGATATTTCGAACGAAATAAATCAGGCTGTGACACTGCATTTGCCAGATTTCAACCTTGGCAGTATTCAGAGCCTCCCTGACATAGATTTGGAGACGAATATAGGAGCCAATGTGATCGTAGAACCAACTATACCACCTCCTATGATCCCTGAAGATGATCTGTCGTCTCTGCTTTTGAATCCAACGGACTGGGACGACTTGCAACTCGACATGTTGGATAATTACCTGGATTCTTGTTTCAAGTAAGATTTTATGCATTTATTGTTACGATTCGATGTTAGTGAGTGTACAGTTTCGTTTTAGGAGTAGAAGATGATAATTATTTTTATTTGGAAAAAAAATTGGTGTCTTTGTAGTTGTCCGATTTCCTAATAATGACTACATTAACTGTGTGTACTTTTATTCCTTTATCTCGTGGATTCTTATTAATGGTGCAGTAGTAAATATTTGAAAAAAAAAGCCTTATAATAGTGTTGATAAATAATAGTACGAAAAAAGCCTTTTAAAAACTAAATAATTATGAGACTTTGGTCCGTCCGATAGGCTTTGAAATTAGATTTATAGTCTAACATCTAGCATTTGGAAAAATGCACAAGTAGTGGGATTTTTATAGCAGTTTGGGGTGAAAAGAGTTTTATATTTATTTCATTGGTACTACATCATAATTGATAGGTACATAATTTAGTCTAGTCAAAAAAGGCTTTTGCGAAAGAATAGGTAAGTATTACAGTGTTGAATTTTTTGTTTTATATAAAAGGATCATTTCGTATTTAGGGACACTTATTTTTAACCCCACAACTGCATTTTAATAAGTCAATAGTTGGTAGATAAAATTATTTGTATCAGTATTAGGTGTTGTGTCAAAAGTCAACATTTTAAAAGTACTCTGAAAAGTGCGTATGATAAATGCGATGAGAAGCTCGTAGGTTATGTTTCCGGATTTTGTTAATTATTTATGTTTTTTTTAATGTTCGCGTTTAAGATGCAAATTGTGTTCAAGCCGTCCACATAGGCTACACCTTTGTAAACCGAAATATTTATTACATTGGTATATATTGGCTTTTGTAAAAAAACGGTTTCTTAAAAAATCATAATGGGTAGTAAAATATATATATATTGATTTATTATAAATATCGATAATGCTCGCATTATCAGAGGCGCATTAACGGTTGTTTTTTGTAAAACCTAGTCTTAAAATAGTTATTTTTAGCTTAAAAACAGAATTGTTCGTGCACAATTTAGTAACAATCTTTTAGCTCATATCGGGGTATAAAATACTTCAATACAACTTGTCTCAAAATTGATGAATGATTTTGCTCAATGAAAGCTCAGTCGATGGCCTAACAAATTGGGCTATTAATTCGAACAAAACAGTATTATTGTATTGGAAGTTATGCACAATTAATTGTAGCAAATATTTTAATTAAATTATATTTACTTGATAAATATATTGTATATTGATTGGAGCACGTTGTGGAAGAGTTAGCAACTACTAAACGATTATAAACTATCTAGTATATCAAGCAACTATGTCAAAAAACGGCAATGATTGGTAACACGAAACGTTATATTGTTAGTGATGAAATCTTACATATTAAAAATTAAACTCAGTTTTCGTGTCTAGAAGAACAACGAATTTTGATTTGGTTCTCACCATCATTTAGAAAATTTATTCCTAATAAAACATTAATATGAAACTTACTTAAAATAAAGAATCTTACCGTTTTGCCAAGTTGAAGCAGTGGCAGATCGTTAGTTTATGTATAAAAGGCTAACTTAGCTAACATCAAGTATCGTAATTAGGTAATTACCTACTATAAAAATCTTTTCAAAATAAGGTAGTCATAACAAACACAAAAAGGTAATTAATATGATTCTGATAGACGTTGTTGAACATAATAAAGGCTCTGTTCGAAATTAGACAGAAGATAGAAAAATAGTCTGGACACAGAAAAAAATCGAAAAGGTATTTGTACGAGTTGCTAACTCTAACGCTCTAATATAAGCTTATTTAAAAATTGTATACAATGACGTATTTACCGCTCAGTATTATGATGTACAAAGTATGATTAAATAATTATTTTGAATTAATAAGATGTGTGGCAATACTTTTTATATTTTTAATTACTAATTATAAATGACTTATGAAGCATTATCAGATAATCCGTCCAGTATTATGAGAGCAGTAACCTGCTTTTTGAGTAAATTTTGCTCAGTATATACATATATCTGTAATCTGTATTGTAAAGCAATGTAAAAACTATTTTAATGCCTCAAAAAACTTTGTCGTTTTTTCATTATTTAGATTGCGCATTTATGCATCTATTTAACAGTTTGAAATATTGTTTTACTTTTAGATTTAAATGGTCGAATAAAGATGCGATGGTCGGAAATGTATTGGATAGTATTATGACATTAGCACATAATATTGAACAATTACCGGCTTGTAATTTTGTATGTAAACCCCTGTTCTAGTAAAGTATAGGTTTTTATTATTATTATACATGCTTCATGTTCGTACCTATATAGAAAGCTTGTACCAAAGGTTGATAATTAATCAGGAACCTATACGTATTAATCCGAAAGATAAGCGATCACATACATCATTTTTTATTGTTGAAATAGTTCGTTAATGTTAGCAGTGTCTACGGCGAAAAACACATTATATGTTATTTTACTTGCACAAAATTAGAAATACGGTGTTTAATATTGTGTAAAGATTAGATTTAAATGAAGAAAAATTCTTCCGTCCGTGAGTGTCTTAAATTATAAACGATTTATTACAAAAAAAAAAACGTCAATATAACAAAAAAATATAATGTCATTTATATTATATTTTTGCCTTTCTAGAAACCTTTGAAGGAATATTGTTGAAGTGGATTATTGAGAATATAAAAATAATTGTTGTGAGAAACCTCTTGCCTCAAAATTGGCTATTTATGAAGTATCAGTGTTTTATTTCTCTATTTGCTGGTGATAAAAGATGAATTGGCGAAATTTGAATGCGAGGAATCCCAATAGAAACGTTAACAATTGAGTATTATTCAAAATTAAATTAGAAATACTGTAACTGAGATTGAGATATTATAGTGTTTATGGTCAGTCTAATAAACTGGCAATTAATACAATTATAGTAGGCAAGTCTAATTGGCGGAAGAAATAATAATTGTGAAAGCAGGCGTATTTAGATAAATTGAAAAAAAAACCGGACTTTTGACGAAACGGCTAAATGTTAAGTGCCTGCAACATGTACTAGTCATTGTGTTTACGTGTTTAGGAATTAGACGAATAGAAATGTGAGGCGAAATATGTATTGTAATTTATTTTGTATAACTTAATAAATAATAATGTACAATGATTAAAAATAATTTCTTGTGGCACAAATATATTTTTCCTATTATAAAGTTAAGTTGAAGTACCGTTCTATGTACCTACCTATTATTATTAATATTAAACTTATTATACCTAGTTGTAACAATTTGACACGATAAAATTCTAGAGGGGTGAAGTCTGCACCTAGTGCAGACTTCACCCCTCTCAGAATTTATTTAGACTACTAGGAATATCTATCAATGGGATTATATGAACTTAGAGGGTTGTCTCGATGATTTTAATGATTATAATTCTGTAAAGTCATATTTGTTATGGTCGCGAATCATATTTACATACTTACAACCTGACACTAACTCGCAAAATGCAAAAAAAAAAAATAATTAAGAAAATTTGAATTAGCGGGCTACCTACCGCATCCCCCATAATAAATGTTCAGTAAAAATGGTATTAAGAACACTGATAGAAATAAGTTACCTACTAAAAGACCACAATTTCTTCAAAATTAAATCGTGTCAAATTATTACTTTGAAATAAAAAAATAGTTGTTTTGAAATTGACGCTCAACATCATGTACGCGATTTCAAGTTTAGAAGTGTCCTTAATACATTCAATAAAGTGTTAAAATATACTTAATGTTTTTTATTTATTATATTCACAACAACATTCATTGCGTATTTACTTTGTTGGCCAGACAAATTCGAACATATGAAGCAATGGATATCCTTCAAAATGATTCAGATTGAGATTGATAGTGTGTTACGCAATTAGGGCGCTGACTTAGGTACGCACGGCTACACATCAAGCTATACATAACCAGTATAAGCTGACTTCTGATTGTACGAAAAACCTATACAATGCGAGGTCAGCCAAAACTGGAAATGTATAGCTTGATGTGTAGCCGTGTGTACTTATAACTTATTTGGTGCAGCTTAATCTCGTAAAGGCATGTGTTTAATTTCAGTATTTACAATAAACTCAAGTTGCTGAGTGCCGCCCAGTCACTTGACTCATGTTTCCATTTACATTCTATTAAACAAACATTTAATAAATATTCAAAAAACAAATAATTTCTATCACAAATTGGAATGTTAGTTTTGGCTCTAATACTAGTTTCAAAGAATACACTTGCCATCATTGCGATAGCCGCATTTATATTCCCACTAGGCAAAGTTGGCAACACTGAGGCATCGGCAACATACAGCCTTTCAACCCCTAAAACTTTAAAAGAAGTATCAACTACAGATTTTTTTGAGTCTGGCATCCCCATAGAACAAGTACCAACAGGATGGTAGCTTGTCAAAGTTAAATGTTTTATGTAGCAGTCAAAGTAGGAATCAGTGAAAATCTCATAATTTTCACAACCAGGGAAATGATTTTTGTTTATATAACCTCCGACATTTTGAATTGCCTTCGTATTTACAAACTCTATGACTAATTTCAATCCATTAACTATAGTTTCTCTGTCGTTTTTATGTGATAAATACTTAGGGTCGATTAAAGGCGGTAATTTAGGGTCAGTACTATTAATAAAGACATGGCCTCTACTCTTAGGATGCAGTATTAAAGGTAAAATGGTTCCCACATAACTATCAAAACTTTTAGAGAAATATTTATCCCACACTTCATCTTTTATGTTCACATTATTTCTTAATAAACTACCCCTGTCTGAGGATAGGCCTACTGGCAACACCATGAATTGTAAATCTGGTTCTGACTGGTTTTTAGTAGATAGAAAACCAATTACTTCACAACCTGGTGTGGTCCAAGGACCTTTGCCGTTGATAAAATATTGTAACACATTTAATGGGTTAATCATATCCAAAGCACTAATTGAAACAGATTGATTGAATAATACAAAGTCTAATCCAGATCCTATGTGGTCTTGAAGATTTCTACCGACTGGTAGATTTTTGACCACTGGTATCCCCAAAGGTTTTAATAGATTTTCAGGACCAATTCCTGACAGCTGTAAAATTTTTGGTGTATTAAATGCGCCAGCGGATAAAATGACGCCTTTTCTAGCGTCAATATAACTTTTTCTACCAGATAATAGGACAGTGATGCCTTGAGCAGTGTTGCCATTAAATATGACTTTTTCTACTAAAGCATTAGTAATTACATGTTTGGATGGATCTAAACTGTCAGAAGTGGACCATCGCTTTCCATTCTTCTGACTGACAATATTTTTCCCAAAACCTAATTTAAAATCTATGCCTAGTTTATCATAGTTTAATACTTTAGCTGCTGCTAATACAGCATCAGCTAATTCACTTTGGTATTGTACTTCAGTTAGGTGTAAAATGTTTTTTTCTACAAACTCAAATTGTTCCTTGATGAACTCTTTGGTGTATTTTCCATGGAACCAGTCCTGGTAGTGTGATAGGTTGCCTCTGACGTGTATCATGTTGTTTAGCTTGGATGAGCCTCCTATGATCTTGCCTTGGGCTAGTTTACATTTCTGACAAAGAAAAAAAGCATTATGTAGAAGAGTTTATAAAGCAGGTTGGCCACACTACTAAGTTTAATTTTAGAAAAAAAAAAAAACCTTTTTTATTTATTGTAGGTAAGTTGTTGAAGTAGAGTTGAGAGCAGTAGTGGCCTAACAGCCGCGACTTACGGCGCTTTATTTTGTATAAATTATTTTATCACCACTGCTCTCAAAACGGTGAACGAAAATACTGTGAGGAAACCGGCATGTCCTAGAATCAAAAATTCGAAGACATGTGACATCTACAGCATCGGGATTACTGCCCACTCCCTCTCACTGAGAGGAGTCCTGTGTCCCAGCAGTGGGAACATTATAGGCTGATTATGTTATGTTGAGTTGTTGCAGTGGAACTTACTTTATTTTTCATAGCAAAACAAGCATGTTCCTGAGGCACAGTTTCATACTGCCAGTCTAATAGTGACCCATGGAAGAATGGACCAAGTACTGGTGCCTCCAGTAATGCATGACTCTTGCTGCCTGCTTCTACCACTATGAAGGTGTAGTTTGTTTCTGTTGCTAGTCTATGTGCAATGACAGAGCCTGCTGTGCCGGAACCAACTGAAAAAAATGGTAGATACATAGTAGGTCCGCAGGACGCAGCTGTGGGCATTGTGTGCACGGGATTTTGTTTTCAAAATGTTCAGATATAGGTTTTGGCGATAGTACTTAGGTATTTAAATAATCTAAACACCAGGTTTCACGTCGGTTGCATGCACAATGACCGCTGGGCAACAGTTTGCACACGGTGGGTGCCTGAGGATGGACGGCGCCCCAAGGCCGGCCCAGGAAGAGGTGGCGAGACGGTCTAGACGCGTGCCCCAAGGGCTGAATCGACGTGGCTCTAGAAAAGGATGCCTGGAATGGTTTGGGGGTGGCCTTTGCTCAGCAGTGGGACAGTATAGGCTAAGTTAAAAAACACCAAATTCTGAAAGGTTAATCGACCTTTATCGTTTGAAATCCCTAACATATTCAATCTGCAATAATTGAAAATATCTCTTACCAATAACATAGTCATATTCCGGTTGAATATCTTGAAAATATATCGTAGATACCAAATCACTGTAGTAAACAAGATAAGTAAACAATGTAAATATTTGAACACAAGTGCTAAATAGGAAAAACTGAAAACAGTATAATGTCAACATGTCGACTAATAGTTGAAGTAGTCATTAGATTAATTTTATAATAATTATAAAGTCTACATTGTTATTTCTAGGTTATGTTTGTTTACAATTTTGTACGAGAAAAAGTCTATGACTTTGACAAGTTACTTTTGACAGTGACGTAACACTGACAGTAGTTTTTTTTGTGGCAAAGGAAAGAGAGTAATAGCAATCTTCATGATTGATTAAAGTTCTTGTAGCGGAGGGAAATATTGTGGAAGTTAGCAACTTGGTAACTTCTTCTCTTCAAATTGCCAATTCCCTTTGGTCACGTTGCCCTACTACCCATAATTTCGTATTTGGCCCTGTTGTGCCATCGCAAAATTGTGTTCATTTACGCGGCTGACATATATATATATATATGTATATATATTCTCCTCACGTCTTCCATGCAGCAGACATTTTTTTTGGGTTGAAGGTCCCAAAAGTCAGTTCAGTTTTTTTTGAAGATTTTTTTACAACTTTGACATGCTGAAACTTTGGGATTCCCCCTTGAGTGCGGCGACTGACTCTCATTCTGATGATTACTGAATAATAAACAACTACCAGCAATGACATTTATTCGGTATAAAATTAATCGCAAAAATCGAGCATTCCCCAGCTATTAGAATGTTGTATTTTCTTTCTTCTCAGGATCCATTTAAACATTTCACTGTATGTACAGTTTGTAGTTTAGTG
Organism: Apamea monoglypha; assembly: GCA_911387795.2. Taxonomy (NCBI): domain Eukaryota; kingdom Metazoa; phylum Arthropoda; class Insecta; order Lepidoptera; family Noctuidae; genus Apamea; species Apamea monoglypha. The sequence goes on from OU426922.1 coordinate 17,370,413, forward strand.
AGGAAATTAATAGAAACATGCATTTATTATATATTATCACATTATATTTTCTTAATTAGTAGATACTTATACATTAAAATAAATACAAAACTTCCGAATAATACATATATAGAAATGGGTTCTTACGAATTGCTAAAAATGAAGCCGTACAGACTTTCTCAGTTGAATTATGTGCTCAGACTTAACTTTTATGCATCTGCGGCTTCACTTGTAGCCTATCAATGGTTTCTTGTGGCAAACAATAAACGGGGTTTACAGCTTTAATAGTTTTGTTTCCTAATAACGATAGGCCGGCTATACCGAACAGTGTGTGGAAAGGGTCGGTGACATCGCCCGGCCGGTCGCTAAAACCGCCCGTCTCTGCGTCTTGGCATGCTAGGATGAAATTCTGCAGTTTATCTTTTTTTATCCAATGGATTCTGTTTATTATGGTAAGTGTTGACAACACCCACCTGAAAAAAAAAAAGATATTTTTCATTGGCAAGATATACAAGATGAACCATGGCAAACTACATCCATTGTGGAACTTTTTATTTTTGAATTAAGAATTTGAGTTAATTTTCAACTACTGTTTTATGTAACAAACTGAATGTCATACACAGTTTCAATTCCATTGCAATCAAAAACTAATTAGGACCTTTTTGTTACAAATGCGTTGGAATGTAAATTATCTGAGATTATTAACACTGCTATAGATGTTATTAGAGGATTAACTTAAGGCCCAAAAGAAAAAACAAATAGTAATGAGTATCATGAGGGATTCGCAAAAGTGTAAGTTCAGTTTAAAGTTTTCCTTACCAAGAGTAGCACAGGTCAGGCAGTTTCTCTGGTCTGCCATTGAGTCCACCACTGGGCATCTGTCGCTCAGACAACCACCACGCAAGGCGATTTACTCTGACGGCGTCTAACCTGTTGCAAATGGACAGGGTACCCACGCAGCAGTACACTAGACCTAGAAAATTAAACATTAACATTAAAATTTATTCTATGCAATTGATTTTTTTATTATTTTTTAACTTGGACTGTACACAAAGCACATGTACCAAAGATAATAAATATGGGTCACAATAAGGCCGCGTCCTAAGCGAAAGCGCTCGTTTTTATGAAAACTTGATATGAAATGTCTCACGGGAACTTACTACCGGGATTAATAGTACCCTATGTGTTATACCCAGGTTATATATAACTATCTTTATCCAAATCTATTCTGCCGTTTTTGCAACAATCTAGAACATATGATGTACATCCAGACAAACGGACAAAAATTCTAAGAACTATACTTTCGACATAAGGCTCGTTCCCCCGGTAAAAGACGCACGAAGGTATTCGATATCGGAGAACGTATAATGGAACTCTGGTGGAGTTTGGCACCTGGCAAGGCGCAGTGATGGCAAGTGGAGTAAGGCTGTGACTGAGTGACAAGAAGATGATGTGTCGGTGGTCCAACGGCGAATAGAACAACATTGTTTCCATGATTCGAAGATGTATTATACATCTACCAACCCGCGCTGGGCCCGCATGGTGGATTATAGCCCACTCCTTCTCGAATAGAGAAGACCTGTGTCCCAGCAGGAACATTATAGGCTGATTATTGTTGTCATCGCGGGCAAAACCTGCTATGGCTGGCACACGAGCGTGGGAATTGGCACAAGAAACTCTCTATGCCCAGCAGTGGGTAAAGTCGGGCTGTAGATGATGAATGTGCCCTTATAAGTTGCATACAATGCAGCAAGTTGTGTTTTTACCACTCACGGAACATGTACTTACCTGCATGACTTTCAGATCCAGGTTTTGATCCAAAGCCTCCGTCAAAGTTCATGCAACTGATCACAAAGGAAGCAGCCTTTTCTACATCTATTGCATCCAGTCTTTTCAGGAGTGAGAGACACATCACTGCACAGAACGAGAATCTCGTGTCCACCTCACCCCATTGGTCACCTGGGTAAGTAAAAATAAGTTTTATTGAGTATGTAGAAGATTTAAATTCTTTTAGAGTGTAAGCAAAAAACATTTAATGCTGAATTTTTGTAAAAAAGGTACATGTTAATCTTTTTTTGTTCAAGTGCAACTACAATTCTTGGTTCTTCTTAATTTATTGGTTAAAAAAAATCATTTTGGTAAATTTAGTTCACTAAAAAAAATCGAATTTAATTACAGACAGCAGTGTCCTTACTGGAAATGAAATGAATTTTTTTTTGCAACAAATCTGTTAAGGACTTTTAAGCCACAAGAAGTTTAATAATAATAAAGAAAAATATATGGTAAAAGGGATTAAAGATTTTTATATGGAGCCTGGCATACCTACCTCCCGTCCCCTGTCCGCCATATGTTTTTTTTTCAAAATGGCGCCCATGACTTAAATCTATATAACAAGTGATCGCCATTTTGAAAAAAAAAAATGCTGGACAGTTAGGTATGCCAGGGACCTTCAAACCCCTTTGACTTTTCTTACTATAATTCTTAAGTAAAGGTGTGAATTTGTGAGAGCTAAAGAATGGTGTCACGATTGTGTAGGGAAGCTTACCAAAGAAAGAGCCATCTTTTTGCTGCAGAGATGCCACAAATTGGACAACACCCTCTACATCTATAGCATCCAGCCTGTCATACATTGTGAGGACCTGCAGGAGTTAATGTATCATCTTTATAAAAGCATGGAAGGGGTAACCAGAGAGAGAGGGTGGTTTAAATCTCGTGTAGTATGCTGTGGCCGCTACTGCGAAATTATGATATAAAAACACAATAAGATATTGGCCAGCCTGGACATTAAATATGTTCTTGATTGATCCTATGCTTGTTCCTTGGTCACATTTGCGACCACCAGATAAACAAAACAGTCATACAGACAATACAGAATAATAATATTATCCATAAACAGTGAAAAATCTCTTAGAAGTATTACTTAAAAACCAACCTGAATAGCGCTTAAGGTGTACAAAATGTGTGGGTCATGTGGATAGCATGCAGAGATGCCACCATTCTCCTTGCTCTGACATGTACTGATGAATTTTACGATGTCTTCTTTTGGCATTCTGTCAAAAAAAAATAGTGTTATCATGTTTGTAAAATGTCTTTCCATTTTCATTTTTCTTTTGTGATATTTTTCAGGGAAATCCAAATTTATTCTGATTTCAGATACCATTTCAACCCTGAAACTCTGTTTAGCTAAGAAATCAAATCTAAACTTACTAACTATTTAAATACGTTGTTGTGTACATTAGTCAAGCTTGAGACATTTAGATCACAATAGATAACAGTTAGATACTTTTATAACCTCATAATTTATTTATCAACGAAGAACTCATTTCAACATGCTTTTTTGATAATACTAGGAGTACATACCTGTCAGAAGCTCCCATTAACTCCATTCCAGTTAAAGTCCAATAAATCCCCGACATTCGAAGATATTCAGTCATATTGTACTCAAAGTCTTCACAATCCGTTCCATATTTTGACAAATACTCTGAATGTTTCGTCAGTAACAGAGTTTTAGGCCTGTCCGGTTTTAGGGTCACATCTTTTACATGAAAATCCATCATTTTTTTATTCTGCTTATCAGTACCTAAGCTAATAGTATATTTTTACTAAATTATGTACAAAATGAAATCTCCAATCAATTGTGATGATTACATGACAGTGACAGATAAGTTAATAGTGTCTAGTGTCAAAGTAGAGTTTCATTTGGATAACTGATACATATAACGAAACTGCAGCGTTTAAACAAACATTATTGTTAATTCCTGGTCTAGCTTACTACTTTGAGGATGTAACTATGTAGTGGTGAAAATATTTCATTTAATTTGTAGCCAATTTCACAAAAATATTTCTCTGATTTTATTTCCTGAAACTTTCAGGCTCGGAATATGTATGTATATACGTATTATGTAGCTATATAGCTACGTAGAACGAAATGTAGTTTGTTTGCGTTCCGTTACCACCATAATTATTTAGTTTAGTGCTGACTGCAACTACATTAGGTAGGCTGCTTGCATTAATGTCTTGTAAACAACTATCGATCTATCGTTAAAGATTGCAGTCATATTCAATACGGATCATTACCGCCGAGTTTTTTTATCACAACCTAACTAAGTTCTTTCAGTGCTTTTTTCAGGTAGGTGTACCTACCTACACAATCTTGATGATTGATGGGTATCGTCTAGCCGTATTTTAAATTAGTTTTACATTACTTAAATACACATACCTTCATAAACTCACGCCCTGTTACGGGGGTAGGCAGAAACTCTAGAACGCCACCTGCTACGATCCTTAGGTATATACTCCTTTTGATTCGTATGTGCATATACAGGGTGACAGGGAAACTACGTATTCCTTGAAAGGCGTTATACTAGAGGTCATTAACAACAAATTAAGCCAAGGGAACTAGGGGTCAAAACTGGATGGTTAAAAAATAAACATTTTGCTATTAAATACCTTTTATTTCTGAGATTATGTAAGGGTCAGTGGGTCATCTTAGAGGTGAAGTAGTTTTTTTCTCATAATTAATTGGTTTTGGTAACAAGTCAGAAAATTTCTAAAAAATCGAAGAACCGACACAGCTTGGTAACCATCTAGTTTTGAACCCTAGTTAACTGGACTAAATATGTTGCTAATGACATCTAGTATAACGTCTTTTATGGAATACGTCGAGTTTCCCTGTCACCCTGTATTTGATCGTTCACACACGCACGCCGGCGGTTGCACTTCCTATGCACCTTTAACCTTTCTGAAGAACATCACCAATAAGGTCATTATAATTATGTCCTCCTAGGCGTTGCCTCCTGGCGTTTCCAATCACATCTGCCTTGTAGTACGAGTATGTTTTGTTAGTAGCTTTGATCAAAACAAGCATTGGTACTCTTTCAACTTTTGTCACTAGGTACTCGTACATCTTCTTGCCCTAACGCATCATTTCTCTGTCTATTCCACTGACCTGTAATAAACAGTACTTGTATAATATACGTCAGTCGCCTATTTACAGTCATGACACACATGCTTGGCAAGGAACGCATTACCACAGCATATATTTAAAAAAATCCAGAAATATAGACAAAATCAGTCTTATTTTTTAATATTTCTAAAACAGAAAAGTATTTTTGAATCAAAATGTCTGGAACCTTCGTGACCGATCAACGTGCGTTCCTACTATGCGTAGGAATGATACCTACCTAACTAATGTTAATTTGAACTCGGCGGTTTATGAAAGTTTACATTATCGTCCTAAATAAATAAACAGAAAATTCTAACAATTTCTTTTGAGAAGATTATTTACTTCCACGAGGGCCATTAAGTGTAGGTTTGTGATGGATTTTATCCCATTTTTAGATTTTATGGTGAAGCTGTGGAAAGATCCCACTCCCACGTAATAATCATGTTTATACAGGGTCTCACTAACTGTAACCATGGATTTAGTACATGATTCTGGACCACCCTGAGTTGACATTTTTCGTGGTTGTCTGTTTCGATTTTTTTTGTTAGACTCATGTTTTTGAGACTCATAATATTTTTTGTGTAGACTCATGTGCTGAATTAATGGTTATAGTTGGCGCGTCGATGTCCCTGCCACCCCGTATTGTATCTAGGTATATCTAAGGGTCATTCGGTTCACCTTGTAGTACAGGCTACATATCGATTACTCATAAAATATCATGTAAGCACGATACCTACCTAGGTACGTAATTCTATACAAGCATGTCATACCATCTCTTGATCTAAGTAAGTATATCAGGCAATTTGTTTTTATTGAAGATATTGTGTTAAAAGACATCAATCCACCATCCATCCATTGTCCATTTCAGACACCAATTTATAAAATAATGGTCTTCACATGATCTGACCAAGATTAAGTCAGCACCCGAATTTCGTAACACACTATCAACCACAATCTGAATCATGTTGAAGGATATTTCTAATCCATAACTTATTTCATATGTTCGAAAAAATCTACTCAACAACGTAAATAACGTAATGAATGTTTTTGAACTGTCATAATTAAAGCAATTGCTATTAATAGTGTGTTGCAATTACTCCGCTGGACTTTAAAACTGTGACCTCTTAGTTTGTTTCGGTCTTTCTACTTAGATTAGCCAGATAGCAAACGCCGACCTCATCTAGTTAAAAAAAAAATATTATTGACGTGTAAAAGTGTTTGTACAAACTTACTTACATAAATAAAATCATTTATCATTTAAAGTTACCTAGGAAAGTAGGAACTATCATCACAAAACCTCTCATTGACTTGAATGCGGCTGAGTGTCTGTCATGCTCAATCAAATGTCTCGCTTATGGTTGCGTGTCTGTTAGATCATTATGCTCGTTTCAGAACGGTTGAGCTGAATGGTGTTGATCCGGATACGTCATGTTCATGAACATTTAGTAACCGACGAATAATTTCAATTCGGGGGATTCAGAATCATGTACAGACGCCAGCACATCAAGGTACTACAATCTGTCAAATCTCTTTAATAGATTTTCAACTTTATCGCTAAAGCATTAAGGTTCAAGGTTGATTGGGAAAATTTGACAGTTTCGGGTAGCTTGACCTGCTGGTGTCCGTACTGAATCCATGGTAACAGTGTGCGCGTCGATGTACCTGCCGCCCTGCGGGGTAAATGCGTAACACACTAACAGTAGGAATGGCATTCATTTTGGCAGTTCAACGACATTCATTGCGTTATTTGCATTGTTGAGCAGATATTTTATTCGAACATATGGAGCAATGGATTAGCAATATCCTTCAAAATGATTCAGATTGTGATTTTGATTGATCGTGTGTTACGAAATTAGGGTGCTGTATATGTATTGGTAAAACATAAAGACCATGAAACTTGTGAATACCCTTGGCCTAGTGTTCGGAGTTTCTTTCAAACCAAAAAAGAGTCTTTGTCTAGCCGTTGATGACAGGACTTGCTTAGTTTTTGTCACGAAAGGTTTTAATTAAGTGTTTTATCATCGGCCACTATTAATCTGGCTGATTGAATGGACCTTTGTGCTTTTATTTTTAGGACCCATTTCTTCCTGAACATTTTTCATTAAACGTAGCCAAAGGAATTTATGTATGTACCTTCATATGGAAGGTATGGGAGGGGCCCGTGACTAAATAATAACAGCCGCACAGGTCGATCGATCCGGGTAAGCTACGCTTGCCGCGGTTGGTCTGGGATCTTTACATACCGAGACCCCTCTGTGCCTCGGAAAGCACGTTAAGCCGTTGGTCCTGGCTGTCATTCATAGATCTTTGACAGTCGTTACGGGTAGTCAGAAGCCCGAAAGTCTGACAACCAGTCTTACCAAGGGGTATCGTATTACCCAGTAGCTGGGTTGTGGAGGTCAGATAGGCAGTCGCTCCATGTAAAATACTGGTATTCAGCTGAATCCGGTTAGACTGGAAGCCGACGAAGATGATGATATGGAAGGTATGGATTAGCAGGTGGCGTTCTGTAGTTTCTGCCTATTAGAAAAAGGCGTACTTATATAACAACAGCTTATTTACTCGTAGATGGAGGGATACTAGTAATAACAGCCGCACGGGTCGATCGATCAGTTTAAGCTGCGCTTGCCGCGGTTGGTCCGTGGATGGTTGACCATCTTCACATACCAAGACCCGTCCGTGCCTCGGAAAGCACGTAAAACCGTTGGTCCCGGCTGTCATACGTGACAGCCGGGACCAACCACCCAACCAGATAGGTAGTCGCTCCATGTAAAATACTGATATTCAGCTGCATCCGGTTAGACTGGAAGCCGACCCCAGGGCTAGGTTACATAGAAAAACATAGAAAACAAACAGTTCGTTTATGAAATTAAATTTCATTCGATAAAATCCATCGGTTACTTACTAAACTTCAACTATATCCGACGACCCTGGTTACTTATCTCTTTTGGTGACTGTACAGACGCCAGCAGGTCAAGCTACCCGAAACTGTCACATTTTCCCAATCAACCTTGAACCTTAATGTTTTAGCAATAAAGTTCAAAATATATTAAAGAAATTTGACAGATTGTAGTAGCTTGATGTGCTGGTGTCTGTACTTACAGAAATTATGGTAAAATATTTAAAAGAGTAAGTGTAGGGTAGGTTGGAGTTTCTTTGCTTTACAGAAGTGTCTTTTAATGGAATACTTTTTTTCATTTTTTTATTGCCGAATGGGTATGCTCTTGACCTCGATCGCGCCTGATGGAAAGCGATGGGTGTGGTCTATGATGAAACGAGCATGCCCAGAAGATGCCTGTTCACTCTTGCTTTGAGGGCCAAATGTGGAAGGGAACACATACGTAAAAGTCGTTAAACCACAAATAATTGCATCCAATTATTTTATCAAAGTGTGCGGGGGCCTAAGAACTAAGACGAAGACTTTTTGTAATAATTTATTGGCTGCAATGTATGATATTGTGGCTATAACTAAAACGGGACTTAATACATCTATACACGATGGTGAACTAATACCGGCTGGATTTAATGTAGGTACTAAGATGTGATCGAGCGGACGGGCGTAAGCAGGGAGGAGTATTGTTGGCAGTTACTTCGCGGTTTCAACTGACGCGACTTCCAATCGTTAATGTAGACGCGGCCTTATTCGAGCTAATGTGTGCAACGGTACACCTCCGTAATAATAGTTTGCTTCTGTGTTGTGTTGTTTACATTCCGCCAAAATGTAATGCGGATGAGTTTATGCGTTTGTTTCATATATTATAGGACGTATGTGTAAAATACGAGAAAGTTTTGGTGTTAGGTGACTTTAATTTGCCTTCAGCGACGTTGGAGACCAATAGTTATTTTGAATATGTCAACGCCTTGCGGATTTCAGCAGGTAAATGAAATACTTAATATTAATAATCGTACGTTGGATTTAGTATTGACAACATTACCTATTACCGGATAACATAAAGGTACGTTTGGCCGACGAACCATTAGTTGATGTAGACGTGCAGCACCCACCGCTGATCGTTACCATGAGCACCAGTGATCAACGCAGGGGGGCGCCGCAGCTGACCCTACCACATGACAGTCCTTTAAATACTGGTAGTGATAATTATCCGAGTTGGAATTTTAGAAAAGCTAATTTGCCGTTTTTATATCTTAACCTTCAATTAATAAATTGGGATTCGCTATGTGAGATTCAAAATTCAAGTTCGGCTTTGGCTTATTTTTATAATCTTGTGAATAACGCTATTGATCTGTGTACTCCTAGGAAAAAAGGGTATTAGGTAAAAGTATTAAGTCTAGACTTAATACTTTTACCTAATACCCTTTTTTTCCTAGGAGTACACAATCTGGGTAAACTCTAGAGTTTACCCAGAGTGGTACACGTCAGATTTAATATGGGATATCAAGCGAAAGTGGAGACATCATAAATTATTTAAAATAACATCATCTCCGAGTGATTACGAAGTGTTTACTCGGTACCGGTCAATAGTTAAACGTAAAATCACTTTAGCGTATCAAGCTTACCAAAATAAATTACAACTTAATTTTAAGGATGATCCCAAATCATTCTGGAACTTTGTTAGAGCAAAGCAATTCAGACGTAATAAGCCCCAAATCACTCCAGCGGCTCAAGCCCAAACAGTCGGTGGGCCCGGATGGAATACCTCCTTTTATTGTCAGGGACTGTAGCTCAGTCTTTTGGAAACCACTGCTACACATTTTCAATCTTTGCTTACAAGCGAAAGTGGAGACATCATAAATTATTTAAAATAACATCATCTCCGAGTGATTACGAAGTGTTTACTCGGTACCGGTCAATAGTTAAACGTAAAATCACTTTAGCGTATCAAGCTTACCAAAATAAATTACAACTTAATTTTAAGGATGATCCCAAATCATTCTGGAACTTTGTTAGAGCAAAGCAATTCAGACGTAATAAGCCCCAAATCACTCCAGCGGCTCAAGCCCAAACAGTCGGTGGGCCCGGATGGAATACCTCCTTTTATTGTCAGGGACTGTAGCTCAGTCTTTTGGAAACCACTGCTACACATTTTCAATCTTTGCTTACAAGAAGGACACTATCCAGATCAATGGAAAATGACGCGAGTTATCCCGGTACCAAAGGGAGGTTCAGGGTCGGACGTCAGTGGTTATCGACCAGTGGCCGTACTGTCGGCGTTTGCTAAGGTTTTTGAATCAGTGTTACACAAATTCATTTACACGCAAGTGAGCCTGCATGATGCTCAACATGGCTTTCGGGTCGGTCGGGGTACGGGGAGTAACTTGCTGTCATTTGTGTCGTATTTGGCGCCAGTAGTGGACGCTGGAGGGCAGGTGGACGTCACGTACTTCGACTTTCGGAAGGCTTATGATTTTGTGGATAATGACATTCTATTAAATAAATTTGCTGCGTTAGGTTTTACACCTCATTTGCTAAAGTTCTTTGCGAGTTACCTAAGTGAGTGCCGGCAGTACGTTGAGTATGCCGGGCACAAATCTAATAGTAGATTATGCACCGAGGGGCTAAAGTTGTGTCTTATGTCACGGGCGTCATATTGAATCTCGAGCGCAATGAAGGATTCGGGATTTAACTCCCGAGCGCAGCGAGGGAGTTAAGAGTTTAACTCACGAGCGAAGCGAGGGAGTTAATACAAGAATCCTGAATGCAGCGAGGGATTCAAGCTAGCCCAAGGCAAAGACACCTTTAGCCCAGAGGAGGATACTCTACTTTTTACACCTACTGTGAGAAAATAATAGCCATAGTACGAAAAATTATTAGCTTCGGTTGTAATGAATTCAGGAGTACAATCACTTTCATCACTCGACATTTTATAATACTTTGTTGATAAATTTAAAGTTAAAATGCCAAAAGTTCGCGCCTTTATTGCGTCTACCAATAAGTAGCCAAGACACGATCAATTCGATTTTCAAAAAAAAAAGTCTCTTCTACGGTTTTGTCGTGTGTGTCTATTGATATCACTCTCATGGAAGTGGCGTTTGTGTAAACTAAGCTTTATACAGGGCTGGTAGAATGGTTTTGGATGATTGGCTGTATGCATTTTGAATTTAGAACGTCATTGGAGACGCTCGTGAAAATAGAGTATTTTTGATAAAATGTGATAAATCGACTGTAGTATAGATAGGTTTTACTATTTATTTATTTATTCACAAAATCCACAGCAATCTTTGCGCAGTTTACTTAAAATCAATTAACTAATGTTACAGCCAATTACTATTACAGTATTACGGCGCGGTACGGTATTTGTTATTATTAATGCCAGTTTTAATGTTATTCCATTCCTTTTAAAAAACAGTTCGTAGTTATCTAATTATTCTTACAATATGTATTATGTCTTCGAAAACATGGCAACGATATGAAGAAGTAGTCGTTATGATTTTGTAGGAAATCGAGAATATCATCCACGCGTAGTAAGGGTATCGAGAATAGCTTTCCTCTTTCTAGCACCAAAGGGTGTTTGTTAGTACTATACTGCCAATTTAGCTGAGCATGTGAGATTCCAAATTCAAATCACATTATTGACCAGCGGGTCATAATGAAATCCAGTACAATATTATTGACCGGCTGTGCCCCCGGCCACTAATGACTCACTTTAGGTTAAGGTTGCTTGACATATAATTTGACATTTTCGAGCAGGTGGTGTGAAAACCATTTTATACGTTTTCTGCGGTAAGCCAGGGCAGTAATTTGGGTCCACTGGAATTCATTATTATGGTTAATGATCTCCCTGGGGTCGTGAACAGTGCGAGGTGTTTGCTATTTGCTGATGATCTTACAGTATTTATCTCGGTAGCGAGCGCCTCGGACTGTGAGCGACTTCAGCGGGATCTCGATAAGGTTGTACAGTGGAGCCAGGAAAACAAACCGGTCTTCAATGTGACCAAATGTTGCATGATGACGTACAGTCGCGCGCACGTCCCGCTACCCAATCAGTATGAGATGGACGGCACAGTGATGCCGCGTGTCACGCATATGCGTGATCTTGGGGTTCATATGGTAGCCGAGTTGACGTTTCACAACCATACTATGGATTTGTGTAGCAAATCCTTCAGAAATTTGGGTTTTATATTGAGACAATGTACGGATTTTAAAAGTATAGCAGTGGCAAAAATTCTTTATAATGCTTTAGTTCGTAGTCATCTCGAGACAAGTGCCATTGTATGGAATCCGCATGAAGACAAATATAGTCTAATGATCGAAAAGATACAAAATAAATTCACGAGGTATTTATATTTGAAGCAATATGGGTTTTACCCATTCTACCCGTTGATGTATCCGAGTCTGTTTGTGTTGGGCATGGTCGGGTACACTAGGCTAGCGGTTAGGAAGGACGTCGCGTTAATAAAGTACGTGACGAGGGTGCTGCGCGGGCTGGTGCACCTCCCAGATGTGTTGGAGGCGCTGCGGCTGCGTGTCCCGGACGGGTATGTGGGGGCGCGCCGCCCCTCGCTTTGTTAGATGTGCCATGGGCTAGGACGAATTTACTCAAGTTTGCTCCTTTGTCAAGGGCCGCACGTATTATAAATAATATGCCGTCGGAAGATGTCTTCGATAGCCTGCCGAAATTTGTGTTAGGAGCACAAAGGTGCGTTGCACACTTTGGCTGTGCGTAATAAATGTGGAGGAGAAGCGCTGAATAAATTGAAATAAATGATTCGATTTTGACTTTGTTAAATTAATTTCAAGGCGTGCGCGTTCACGTGCCTAAAAATTCAGTCCAGTTAACTAGTTTTCAACTGAAATTGCATTGCACTGTATTTTCGCTCACACGTACCTTTCACAATTTTTGACGTGTACACGTCAATCTGCTTGGCGTTTTCCCAACTGCGTTGGGCGCGGCCTCCAATCTATCCAACTGCATACCAGTATTTTAAATGGACCAACTACCTATCTGGCCTTCACAACCCAGTTACTGGGTAATACGATACCCCATGGTAAGACTGGTTGTCAGACTTTCGGACTTCTGACGACCCGTAAGGACTGTCAAAGATTCACGAAAGACAGCCGGAAGCAACGGCTTAACGTGCTTTCCAAGGCACGGACGAGACGCGAATGTATGATATGTAAAAATGGTCACCCATCCAAGGACCTACCGCAGCAAGCTCAACCCGTGCGGCTGTTATTACTTGAAGCCCCTGATATACACACGTGTTAGAATGTATTGTATTTTACCTACGAATTTCAGTGGATGGTGTGTCGGGTGAGTTATAGAAACATTGTATTGCTTCTAATACTATGATTTATATTCACAAAGTTTAGGTGCACACATTCCTAAAGTTACAGCATTAAGTCAATAGAGATTTGCTGATTTGATTTCGAAGTTGATACAGAAATAATAACGAGAAAACATGTTGCGTGTCCACTGCAAACATTGTTGAAACAAATACGTAGGTAAAGTCCGTTTCCCGAAAGAAGTCCCGCGGCAATAAGTGGAACTAATTATTATTATATAGTTAGCAACATTCCTACAACAACTCTCCTACCCCAGACACCTTTCTCTATTTAAGAATGTGCATTTTATTAACCAATAACCAAGCCTGCTACTCGTATATGATGTCGAGATAAATAAATAAATCAATATTTATGATTCCGTCCTACGACAGTGGCGCCGCTTCTACGAGACTTCTTTTGTGAAACGGACTTTAGGTGGTTTTCAAATTACGACTTATTTTTTGTTATTATTTTTTACGATTACTGGCCACTACTACCCGTGTGTTAAATTTATGTCGCCACTGTAGCGGCACGTTGCATGCTAGAGAGTTGGTACTTACCTAAAAGAATAAGGACGTTCATTAAATATTAAATTAGAGTTAAATTGCTTATTAGTCTATTATGCTAGATTAATCAATAATAATCAAGAAAAAAAAAATCCTACTGATATTATAAACGCGAAAGTTTGTATGGATGGATGTTTGTTACTCTTTCACCAATAAACTGCTGAACGGATTAGGGTGAAATTTGGCACACAGATAGTTTATAACCAGGATTAACACAGGATACTTTTTATCCCGATATTCCCACGGGATCGAAACTTATGCGGGTGAAACCGCAGGGCGCAGCTAGTCATTAAATATTTTCAATTAAATTTTCAGGTGTATCTATTGTAGCGAAATTAAAAACAGATCTTCACTTGTACACGTTTAATTTGGTTTAAAAAAATATGTAAGACAAACTGATAATAAAATAGAAAAACTTAGCAAAAGACACAGAACGATTATTTATTAAAAAGGATTACAGAACGTCTTTGGTGTTCGAGCCCTATATTAAATTTTGTGTATTCTTGTTACGCGTCGATTAAGATACGTTTGCAAACGTTCCTAAACTTACATAACAGTTAAATACCAGGATGACCTAACGGGTAATTGGCACCAAGTAAATTCGATATTAAGGAGCAAGATGTTAGTAATACTAAATAATAACAAAATATTATACGGCTAGTTGGTGGTATATCTAGGAATAGATTTCTCCGATGACTAAACTACGTAAACAATGAAAAGCAGATCCTGGACTCCACGCTGACAGTCGGAAAGCACCCCGCTGGCCGGAATCAGAACAAAGTGCAGATTTCACGCAGCGTGTGCTGCTTCGACTGTCAGCGTGGAGTCCAGGATCTGCTTTTCATTGTTTACGTAGTTTAGTCATCGGAGAAATCTATTCCTAGATATACCACCAACTAGCCGTATAATATTTTGTTATTATTTAGTATTACTAACATCTTGCTCCTTAATATCGAATTTACTTGGTGCCAATTACCCGTTAGGTCATCCTGGTATTTAACTGTTATGTAAGTTTAGGAACGTTTGCAAACGTATCTTAATCGACGCGTAACAAGAATACACAAAATTTAATATAGGGCTCGAACACCAAAGACGTTCTGTAATCCTTTTTAATAAATAATCGTTCTGTGTCTTTTGCTAAGTTTTTCTATTTTATTATCAGTTTGTCTTACATATTTTTTTAAACCAAATTAAACGTGTACAAGTGAAGATCTGTTTTTAATTTCGCTACAAAATGGCGCCCGAACAGGGACGGTTGCTCATTTGAGCAAATTTTAATCTTCATTTCCTTGTTGATATTTTCAGGTTCTTGTATTTCACAAATGGTGAAATTTTTTCTTCGGTCTGTCAAACAAGATGGTTACCATGGATACGATGGAGTAGTCAACCCTTTCAATGCTGTTGGAGTTATTTGCTTTAATGTGCTGTGTTATTGTGCAATTTTAAAAAAGCTTTGTAATTATTCCAAATAATTTACTCTCTTATTTCCCTCCACAAAAATATATTCTTTATCCCGAGTTTTATTTTACTCCAATAGTTAGTTGTAGTTAGCACCCTGTAGTGTGTGCTTGATGTGTGAATGTGTTAGGCGTCGTGACTAAGGTAAGCGTTATTTCTGCACGGTTGTTTGCTAGTTTCTATGTGACTTATTTTTGATTTCTAGCCCATCTGTTCGTTTCTTTTTGCGCAATTGTTTGCTAAGTATCTATTTGTTCTTTATTTTTGATTCTTAGCCCAGCTGTTCGTTTTTATGCGCAGATGTTTGCTAGTGTCTATTTGTCTCTTTTTGATTCTTAGCCCAGCCGTTCCTGTGATGTCGCGTCGTCGCACCATTCCACCATCAGCCATATTACTCCGTATCTAACACTTTTCTACTATGTGGAATCTGACTCGTTTTTTTGGATTTGTCTTTATTATGGCAGTTGAAGGTGAGATTATTTGGTCGGTTTCGAGACTGTTTAGGTTTGCTTTTTGTTTTACAGCCTTGCAGTTCATTTAGGGTTTGTTTGCCTTTCGATTCTCGATTAACTATCTTTACTTTGCTAGTTGCCGTATAATTTTCCGTCAGATTTATCAATAAATTTTTAACTCTTTCCAACTTTATACATGTCAGCAGATTTCGTATTTAATTTAGTTTTATCTTTGTTGTATTCTAACATAGCAGATGAAGGGTTATTTCTATCGACGTCATCGGTCCATTGCCAATTGTTTTTTTCATGGTTTCGAAAAAAGAGGTTCTAATTTTTTTAAATGGCGAATTTTTTTAGCTACGCCAGGGCCGTATTTAGTCTGATCTATTTTTAACCGACTTCGAAAGAAGAGGTTCTATTTTTTTAAATTAAGATTTTGATTAGCTATTCTCTGTTACAACGGTGGTGTTGTAATCATGTTGTTTTATCATTCTTCAATTACCGTTTTTCCTTGTCACCAGTTTTTAAATTTTCTTAATTTTTTTCATATCGACCATATATTGTATGCACTCAGATGTCGTAGATTTCTTCATGGTGTTGATGACAAGTCTAGTGTTGGGACACTGTCGATAAACTCTTATCGATTATCTAACAATAGTGTGGTGTTATAAACACCTTCTCTTTTTTTCATTGATTTAATTAACAATTACCCTATTATTATGCTGTTTATCTTATTAACTTAGGCCTAGCATGGTTAACAATTCTTACAGGACCCTGTAAGAATTGTTTTTACCTTTGATTGTTATTATTTTTTTTCTTCTATCACTTAATGTTTTTTTTCTTGGAAAGGGGGTACTGTAGCATTGGCAAATGCTACATTATAATTGTATCACGAACAACCTTCTTTTTTAACAAATCCAACCTTATTTTTAACCACAATGTTTTTTTTTCATATTGGATTTGAATTTTTGAATTTCAAAAATATTGACATGCCTTGTCTCTGACCCATTTTTTTTTGAAGTATTTTTTGGACACAGGACGGAAGTCGTGAGATTATTTTTTTTCTGCTTTCTCATCGAAGTAATTTACGGTGAACATTAAAAGACTGAACGACCGAGTTCTGTGTGGTCATCCATTTGATCCAAGGGCTGTGTTCCCGATAAACATATAAGTAATAACATCACTCATCACTTGAAAGTGGTCTCAACGCGAAGCGTCACGATTCGATTTATCCGGAGACTGTAGGGCGAGAATTCGCCCTACCCCCCACCCTAATACCAGACGTCTACAAGCTTCCTGCCAGGGAATCGAACGAAGCAGCACACGCTGCGTGAAATCTGCACTTTGTTCTGATTCCGGCCAGCGGGGTGCTTTCCGACTGTCAGCGTGGAGTCCAGGATCTGCTTTTCATTGTTTACGTAGTTTAGTCATCGGAGAAATCTATTCCTAGATATACCACCAACTAGCCGTATAATATTTTGTTATTATTTAGTATTACTAACATCTTGCTCCTTAATATCGAATTTACTTGGTGCCAATTACCCGTTAGGTCATCCTGGTATTTAACTGTTATGTAAGTTTAGGAACGTTTGCAAACGTATCTTAATCGACGCGTAACAAGAATACACAAAATTTAATATAGGGCTCGAACACCAAAGACGTTCTGTAATCCTTTTTAATAAATAATCGTTCTGTGTCTTTTGCTAAGTTTTCTATTTTATTATCAGTTTGTCTTACGTATTTTTTAAAACCAAATTAAACGTGTACAAGTGAAGATCAGTTTTTAATTTCGCTACACTATGTACAGACGCCAGCTGCAGGTCAAGCTACCCGAAACTGTTAAATTTAAAGTTGAAAATCTATTAAAGAAATTTGACAGATTGTAGTAGCTTGATGTGCTGGCGTCTGTACATAATAAAGCACTCACATTATGTATGTAAGAAAATGCGTTCCTGACACCTGTCAGTGCGACAATTCTAGTAGCTAATAAAGATCAAATTCGCAAAACATGTATTCGTTTGTATGAAACTGACAGGTGTCAAGTCAAGAACAAATTCTATCGACGGCCAGCATAGGTATTCACAACCTTCCGACAGGCTACCGTATCGAAAATTACACATTTCGATAACCTGATTTGCCTTGCCCCCGACAACAAACATATATCGGTGTCGTCTATTTGATTTAAACTGACAAAATTTTCGGATTTTGGACTTATGAACAGCGTTTAGAGGACTCGGCTAACGATAACATTGATTGATGTTCGATATGGTACGGAAGCGTATCGATACGATACGATAGCGTATGGTTGTGAATAGCTATGTGTGGCCGGACTGTAAACGGCATTTCTGCAAAATATTTACCTATCCACAAGCTTGTGATAAAAAAAATAAAATAAAAAAAATAATTTCATTAGGATTTACGTATTTTATTTGAAAGAATTGTTCAGGTTTTCAAAGGGTTCCCATGAGTAGATTATTGGGTCAGGTGTTAATTTAACACGTGGAACTGGAATGGACGCTGACTCAACTTCAAATGGTTTGCTTATCTGCCCTTGAGGAAAAGGTACCTAAATGTAATCCACGTAAGATCGGGCTGTGGCCATAAAAAAGGCGAAGACAATCGCTTGTGGAGGACATTTTCATCCTCGGTCAGAACTCTGGGGTTCTGATACATACATTCATAATCAGCCTATAATGTTCCCACTGCTGGGACACAGGCCTCCTCTCTGTGGGAGGGAGTGGGCCATAATCCACCACGCGGGCCCAGTGCGGGTTGGTAGATATCACATGTCTTCGAACTTTTGGTTCTAGGACGTGCCGGTTTCCTCACGATGTTTTCCTTCACCGTTTTGAGAGCAGTGGTGATGAAATAATTCATACAAAGCAAAGCGCCTGTCAGGGTTCGAACTTACGACCTCTCTCTCGTAAGTCGCGATCGTTACCACTGGGCCACCACTGCTCCATATGCAGCTGATGTTCTCATGCATATGCTAAAACACTACAAAGTGCAAAATAACTTTAGTTTCGGAATCAGTTTTGATTGGTTTTTGTTTATCTCTTGTCAGTTGCCATCGAACCGGCGCTTTTTTGTGTTCGTCGGTTCATAAATAATAGTACATGCCGATACGTGTGACTTAAGTAGTCAGCGAGGGTGCTAAACGCCATGCATTAATAGACTATCTACTCATATTCTCAAAACATCATATTCTCAAAATATCATAATCTCAAAACACCACATTCGCAAAACGCAAAATTCTTATGATACCACGTTCAAAGTACAGTCCTCAACGTTATAGCCCAGATAATTACTCAAAAAAATAATTGGATTATTTTATGTTTAAAAAAAAGAAAATTTGAATTTATTTTAGTCCAAATTATTAAATTATGTACCAATTGCACATATCCGTTTCAAACACACTTGAATGCAAGTTGTCTTTTTTACACAATCGTTGATATATTCTAATTTTTATATTGTTTACCATTTCTTTTTTTAACAGTGCAATGTAGAGCATTAATTTTTCATTTTGTATTTTGGCTTCTTTAGCAGTGATATAAACTGGTACATACTGGGTTTTGGTGGAATTCTCGAGTTGATCCGGCGACGCCAACCCTCAACACCATTTGTTGTTCTGTTTTTCTGGTCATCACAGCTTAATATGTCATTGCTAATCTTTTTCATCCATTGACTGTTGAAATAATCAAGATATTTCTTGACACGTGGTGATGTCATTTCATTTAAAACATTTTTTTCATTTTTTTAATGATTGTGTAAAAGGCTTCTGGTATCAACTTCGGAGGCAGTAACAGCAAGAGTACAGTACTTTGCTACTTTTTGATCTTCAGATTCCTCAAGATTTAATTTTTTTCTGATGTTAAACACGGCGTTACAAAAATGGTAGTAGCAACCTTTAACTTTATGATATTTCGAGAATATGATGTTTTGAGAATGTGATTTGCGATTATGGTGATTTGAGATTACGATATTTTGAGAATATGATATTCAGAGATGGACCGCTGAAGTCACAGAAAAGCGTTACTTAAGTACGGGTTTATGTCACACATTGCTATAAAAAGATGTTTCTAACATGGATAGGATAAACGAAAAATTTAACTATGTACAGCCAGCACATCAAGCTACCCGAAACTGTAAAATTTTTCCAATCAACCTTGAACATAATGCTTTAGCGATAAAGTTGAAAATCTATTAAAGAAATTTGACAGATTGTATGCTTGATGTGCTGGCGTCTGTACAAGAACCAACTAATCAAAGAAAAAATTATACCATAAGGACGGTAAGTTACCTAGAATTTTCTTTAAAAATTAAGTAAATTCCTTGTCATTTCCAAGATAATTAACTTTCCCGGAACGTGAGCCTCTGGGAAATAGCCTTGTGGACTCGTTGTAGATTAATTCCACTGTAGATTTTGGCTTCCAAGAGTTATGTACCTACCAGTGGCGGGACAGATATTTCCCAGAAACAAATACCCATAGTTTAAATAAATTAAATAAAACTGGTCAAGTGTGAGTTGGTCTCGAAGGCTATAACCTGCGAAAAACAAAAAACACTTTTCTTGTATGGAGACCGGGCTGTTTCATTTTTAACTTTGTTTTGTTATTTTATTATTTGTTGTTGTAGCGGCAAAAGAAATACAGACTGTGTGAAAAATATCAACTGCGTACCTATTTCGGTTCATGAGCTGACAGACTCATGGATGTCCATAAGCTTCCGCTGTCCAGCGGAAGCTTAGTAATAGGGTTCCGTTGACATCCTTTGAGTATCGTCGCTTAATAGTTTCCTGAAAGTTACGCGATGCTTTTTCAGTTAATATTATTAATGTAAATCGTTTATTTTCTCTACACAAGTTGTGAACATAATGCTAGTGTTAGTTATTGTATGTATTGTCTACCTCGTACAGTCAACAGCAAAAGTAGATGATCAAAATCAGAAATTCAATACTAATGAACGGAGTTCGCGTCAGAACTGTGTAGCGTCGAAGTGATTCAAAAGTATGTGATTTACAATTACATACTTTGACTGTACCTACAGTTGCCTCTAAAAGTTAGTTGACACTATTCCACTTCAGCTGTGTTCAAAAAAAATAATCAGGGTATCCTGTGCCCGCGTGGTAGATTGCGACCCGCTCCCTCTCACCGAGAGGAGGCCTGTGTCCCAGCAGTGGGAACATTAAAGGCTGATTATGTTTTATGTTTTATTCTGAGGGATTACTCGATTATTTTTTATGATAAGTCATAAGTTGGTTTAGTCAAGAAAAATATTATAGTGTACAGTTGAACAAACATTTGGAAGTAGAATTTTAAATCATAATGTGGTGTGTCACAACTGAAGTGGAAAAAATGTCAACTAACTTTTGGAGGCCACTGTATATAGAGGTATGAGGCACAGGGTGTAAAGTTTCTCATCCGCCACAGAAAAGGGGGGGATCCTCTGACCAGGCGGGTGTTGTGTTTGGTGGGCTACTGCCCGACGATTGATGTCGGGACGTTGAATTGCTAATCACGCGTCGAACTTTGCTTTCGCGATGTTAAATTTTGCGTGACATCAGTGTGGTGCATAGTTCGTATGTGGAGATGTAGGTGAACAGTGGTGGCCCAGTGATAACGGCCGCGACTTACGAGTTGTAGGTCGTAAGTTCGAACCTAGACAGGCGCTTTACTTTGTGTAAATAATTTCATCACCACTGCTCTCAAAACGGTATAGGAAAACATCGTGTAGGTAAACCGGCATGTCCTAGAACCAAACATTCGAAAGCATATAATGCCATCTACCAACCCGCACTGGGCCCGCATGGTGGAGTACATTATAGTCTCAATAAGGTGATTATGGATGTAGATACTGCCACACCACCTGGCATCTTCAGTCCCGCTAGTTCCGTGGCTCCAGACCGACTTAGTAGCAACCCTTTTAGCGCAATTGTTGAAGTTTGCTTCTTTGCTCTCACGCACATTGTTGTAGGCCCTATTTCTTGTTAAACTTTATGAGGTTTCACTAAGATTGCGCTGGTTCCGCCTTGTGAAAGTTTCAGGTAGGGTTTGGGTCCCGGGACGTCTCGTGTCTCGAAGTCCCGGGACTTTTCGTAATTTTAGTTGTCTCGAGCCCCGGGACTTTCGTTTCGAGACTCGAGACGAGACAAGATTGTCGAAATTATTAGTGTTCTCCTTGTCCGGTGGCATTATTACAAAAATTAGAAACAGATTGTCGGACAAAGCTGTTGACGCTCTGATTTTTTTAAAAGCCTATTTTATTAAATCAGTCAAGAAGTCTTATTAATGTGTTAGTTGATAATTTAAAAGACTGATTTATAAGTCTGTTTTATTATTTATATTTAGATTATTTAATATGAAACATCTGTGATTATGAGAATTAACAATGTTGTGAATATGACCAATGATACTAGAATTACTAGATAATAGTAAAGTTATTTAAGAAATAGTATGATTTACAACTAAGTTCGTTTTATAACTATATGATTTAACTGTTTAAAAGTGAATCTGTGTGTGATTAAAAGAAATAAACAAAGCAATTATTAAAAGACTGAAATTAACGGTAAATTTTCTGTTTAATAAACTTTTTGCCTTTGCCTTTTTAAATACGTTTCGCCAGAAATTAACTCAATTAAAATTCTTCAAAAAAAGCTTACACCTCTTAAAAAAAAAAAACAAAAAAAAAATGTTTTCTTAAAAGTCTCGAAGACTTAGATTGTATGTGTACCTAAATCCTACGTCCTAAGCCTGTGTTGGTTCGATGAACTTCTCAGGTATTCCTCTACGATTTCTTTTAGCCATTACGATGCCGTCTCGGTGCCTTCTCATATAAAATAGATTCAGACAGACTTCAATGCACCTGTCAAAAGGTCGTTGAACCAGTGTTTTGTTCAGTAAACTGTAATAAATTTGATTATGTCAGACTAAAGTGCATGTTTAAGCGAGATGGCGTGGGTAATGCATATCTGAATATTTTGTGATTTTGAGGTGCTTCTAAAAAACAAAGATAAAAACTGAAACTCTATTCTGTAAAAATCTCACCGTGAAAAATATAGGTGAAGTGAGCTTACAGTGAGCTGTCATTCTACCAGCGTGCTATTCTGTAAAAATATCACCGTGATAACTTAGGTGCAGTGAGTTAACTTCACCTAACTTTTCACGATGAGATTTTTACAGAATCGATCGGATGCTAGGGATTACCACTATTGACAGCTCACTTTTAAGCTCAATTCACCTAAGTTTCCACGCTGAAATTTTTACAGCATTAAATTTTTATAGCATTACTCATGCTGACACTATTGACAGTGCACTTCAAACTTCACCTATGTTTTAAGGCGAGATTTTTACGGAATAGACCGTTTGTGTTGATACTTCAGCCGGGTAAAGAGCTACGTATTTATTTTTTAAATATTGCGGCATTATGCTGAGATAGGAACCTTTTTGGCCTCGAACAGATCTTTTTTTTTCTTGTTGTTTTTAATATAACTTTCTTAGTTTTAAATGCTCATCTTTTAACTATTACAACTGCACTGCTTTTTATCCGACTTCAAAAAAGGAGGAGGTTCTCAATTCGACTGTATTTTTTTTATGTTTGTTACCTCTGAACTCCCTTATTTATAAGCCGATTTGCAAATTTATTTTTTTATTCGAAAGGAATTACTTTACTTTCAGAATGGTCCCATAGAAATTCAATTCATCAAAAACTGTTCAGCAGTTTGGTTTTTAAACCAAAGTTACTGGTAAACATTACAACTTAAAAGTGAAAAATAAAAACTTTTTAACAAAAAAAAAAAAACAACCGACTTCCAAAAGTGAGAAATAACTTTAATTTCGGAAGTCGGTGGCAAACAACGAAAATGCGCACCCAACGACACCGACTTCCGAAATTATGAAGATAGCCAGTTTTTTTTCTAAACTACCCCCTAACAAGAGCTTGGGGGATTTCAAAGTCTGTATGGAAGAATTTTAGCGCGCGGTCCGATTTACTCGAAACTCAGTTATAGATAGTTTATACCTGGGATCAAAAGTAAACAATAATGTGTATCAGGGTTTTTTGAAAATCTACCCCTAACGGGCTGAGACGGGGTAGTCAATTTTACAGGGGAGGATTTTACTGCGTGGCTTGATTTACTTGAAGATTGGTATAAATAACGTATTAAGACAAATAATGGAAAGGTCACAAAAGACTACAAAAAATATCACCTTTGGAGGTGAAAAGGGCGGGCTACAGTTAATATAAAAAATCTCATTTCATTGATCTAAAAACTTGAAACTTGACCCAAATGCCTATCTAAATTAAAAGTAAATAATATAGTTTATACTTATAAGTTTTTTTAAACTCTCAAGAATGGTTTTGGAGTGTCAAAGTTTTTATGAAAATTAAAACAAAAGATAAAGATTCATGTGTTTTAGGGTTTTTAAAAAATCAACCCCTTCTGGGGTGGAAAGGGTCCGGGCGAGATTTCACTGGGAAAATGGGTATAAATAATGTTAAAGTCAAACAATTGAAACATACTAAACGATTTTTAAAAAAAACAGTGAAAAGGGAGGATGTAGTTTATTATATACATATTTATGAACAATGTTATTCCTTTAATTTATAAACTTTAAGCTTTTCTGAATAAATTATACTACCTTTTGAAAGGCGGAGGAGGGTCTTAAAAATATTAGAAGAAAGTACGAATACGGTGAAGTGCTATAAAAAAATAGAATAGGACAGAATACTTCTGCCTAGCCTTTTCCCAAACTAGGGGTCGGTTTCCAGTTCAACAGGATGCAAATTTTTAAATAGGTACCCTATATATACAATAAAATTTAAGTGTCTGTTTGTAATATCAAAATAACAGATTTTACGAAAAGCGTACTTATATAAAAAAAAACACTACATACTTATGAAAAAAAACATTTATTTAAATTTTTGTCTGTCTGTTTATTCCGGCTAATATTCGAAACGGGTGGACTGGTTTTGACGGGACTCACTGGCTGATGTTATGGAGTAACATAATTATATTTAATTATTTCTTATAACTTTTCGCACACAAAAAAGGTACAAAGACTGCCTTTTAAGCTTTATAGGGTAGTTTTGTCTCGGTAGCATGTTCTCGTGAGATAATTTCCGACATCCACGCGGGCGAAGCCGCGGGCAGAAGCTAGTAATATGTATAATTGCTTTTGGGTTTCACACTGAAACCGTATGAATTATTAATACATGTTGACTGTTCTTTGGCCTGTTTTATTTTAAAAGGCAAAATAACATCAAGTAGACTTAAAAGATAAATCACCTTTGATGTCTCATCAAAGGTGATTTATCCGAGTGCCGGAAAATTACTGTCAGCCATAATTTGTCAAAGTAAGGTACTACCTACCGACGATTTAACCTTACTTTGTCAAATTCTGGCTTTCAGGAGTTGCAGTCGTTGATAGCACAATATAATACTGTGTAGTAAATACTGTGGAAATTGTGTAGCGAGCTTTTCCCATAAAATGTGTGAAATCAAAACAAACATTTTGTTCTAATATTCCGTTTCCTTCATTGCAACACCATTGTTTTAGTATAATTAAGTATACATTAGCCAACTTGCACCGAACGTCATTAAATACGGTTAGCGTTAAACGACTTAAACACTGCGTTCAGTTCTGTCAACCGTTAGATTTAAAGATGACAGAGACAGAATGATGATTTAAGTACTTATTATCAAAAAAACATTCTTTTCTTGCCAATATCTTCGAATCTCTCAACTGTACTCTTCCACAATCCAACAACGACTGACCCTCAAGTGGCCTCCACTACATTTTACTAATTTAAAATTACTTTTACCCCACCCAAAATTAACGATAATATCATAACCGTTATTTCTACGTGTTGCCACAAGTAGAATACATTCAGTTGCCATAAAGAAAATACATTTAAAAGTTTGTTATTTTTTATTTATTTATTTATTTGTAGTTGCCACAGTGGATATTATAATTCAGTATTAAAATAATACATTAAAAAAAAAATGAAATCAAAGAAGTCACGTTATTTTTGTATCTTTAGCGCTAAAAGTATTTAGTAATTTGTGGTGAAAGTGGAGCTTAGTATCTACAAAATAATCCCCTGCTAGGTACAAATTCTCTTAGAACTCGTCACGGCATTAGTTTTACGAGTACAACATCAACGTTTTACAACGTCAGTTATCTCCGGGCTGCTATCAGACTGAGGGGTTATAAACAATGCGTATAAACAGTTGATAAAGTTGGCCGTTCCAGTGGCTGGTGTACACAGGCGGACTGATAAGAGTTCTGTGACGTCACTATGATGTGAAAGAAAAAAAAAAGAGAGAAAGTACATTTATTTGCGGCAAACATGACGCATAAAAAGAACACAAACACAAAAAAAAAAATAACTACTTGGGGGAAAACGTGAAAATCGTGCCAAACGTTTCACACGTTTGGCACGATTTTCACGTTTTGTGCCTGCAATTTTTTTTTACAGATGGGTGGCACCTTCAAAAAATGGCTGGGACAGACTGGATACGGAAGGTGGAGAATCAGGGGGTCTAGTCCCTACGCACGAAATCTAACGTAGTTTCTGCCAAAGTTACTGGCTTACTAAATAAGTTCGAAACCCGAACTTAGAAAGAATGACAACACGATTTGACAGATCTTTGACAGTTGTTACGGGTTGTCAGTAGCCCGAAAGTTTGACAACCAGCAAGGGGTATCTTATTACCAAAGAGTACTACAAGATCCCGGCTTATTACCCAGTAACTGGGTTGTGGAGGTCAGATAGGCAGTCCCTCCATGTAAAATACTACCAGTATTTTGTATTCAGCTGCATCCGGTTAGACTGGAAGCCGACTCCAACTAAGTTGGGAAAAGGCTAGGAAGATGATGACATTTGAATACTGTAGTTTTTTTCCACCACTCTTGTGATATTATGTAAAGAAATACATTGCATGTGTAACAAACTGCAGCAACGAATGATTTATGCAAGTATTGTTATGCTCCACCAAGTCTTTACATACAGCTATTATCTTTGTAAGGCAAATAACATGTGATGTACCGTTTGGAGTTTATATCCATGCACACAATGTACATATGATATACGTAACTTTATTTATTTATTGCTGACTGCAACGCTACCTGAATGGAAGCGTAATTTCAACGGAATAAAGGCACCACTCTACTGCAACTCACTGCTAAGCTACGCATGTGTACTTAGTTTCTCTTTGTACAGAAATGTTGGCGGGATCGTCCATTGCGACACACCGCTACGCTACGCACGAATCGAGGTAAACATGTAACTAATATTTTGTAACGTTATAATTGAAAAGAGTGTCCATGGTGTTTCTTGCCGGTTCTTCTTCATAGGAACCTACTACGCTTTAGAATGGGTGATTTGCTTCATGTTTCTGAATGATCGACTCCTTTGACAATTCAAAAATGTCTATTAATGGTTTAATTGAAATAAATGCTTTGAGTTACCCAAGGTGACTCATATCCAGGTGGGAGATCTTTTTTTAATGCAAATAAATATAGGTATTGCATGTGTACCATACTGCAGCAACGAATGATAACCTGGGTAACCTGGAAGTCTTTAAACAGACTCCGGCACCCAGGTTGGCCAAAGCAAGGAAAACCTGTTCAGTTCGAGATTCATAGACAACTTCGCCTTGGGTAGCCGAAATCTGGGCCGTCTATTTAGATTGCCATCGATACGCTTAAGAAGAAGAATGCTTTGAGTTTGAGTGGCTGGCAAAGAACTGAACCAGCAAGGAGTTTGCCATGTTAGCTATGCGTTTGCACATTCTGTGTAGCAGTGGATTGTCGACTTAATGGATTTTAAATGCATGACTGAAAACAGCATGAGCTAGCTGTATACTTCCTAGATATCAGATTCATTATAGTGTACCTAAATTATCATTCTCCTGATCTTATCCCAATTATTCTCCTGTCTCTCCTGTATCTTTGAAAGTTTTTAACAGTTTTGAGTACTAGAGTACTAAAGATATTACCTAGGTAATGTTTTAGCACCAATGATTGTCAAGAATAAGTGGAGAATACGATGGCGACATCGTGAGGAAACCGGCATGTCCTAGAACCACAAATTCGAAGACATGTGACATCCAACAACCCGCACTGGGCCCGCGTGGTGGATTACAGCCCTCTCCCTCTCGAAGAGAGGAAGCCTGTGTCCCAGCAGTGGGAACATTATAGTCTGAATATGGCGATACTCTCACTTACTGAATCATTTCGGGACTGTAACAGTTAAGGGATGCTTCTGCAGCAGTCACTGAACATGGAACCAATGAAATGGGGAAACTGACAATCAGGTCCTTACTTTACATTTGTTTATCGTGTTTCGGAAGTTTTCATACATACAAGCGACACGCGTCGACGATAGAGGTAACTGCAGCCGACGACACTCGTCGATGCTCGTCGTCGTCGCATCGGTGGATGCCGTCGACAACGTGTCGCTCATGTATTTGAGTACGGTGCTCAAATACACGAGCGGCATGTTGTCAACCGTATCCGCCGACGCATCGACGGCTGCAGTTGCCTAAAACAATAATTGTATGTCAACGATAGAACACATCTCTTAATTTGGACCATGCCCCAGTTGATGGAGTGTACTAAGTGCACGTTCACCTGCACCTCGGATAACCTAAGGAATGCCACTGATGCCGCTATTCACGTGGTCACCTAAATGGGTAAAACAAAATATAAAAAAAAAAATAAGTAAAAAATCTTTGTAAAAGAAAAAGCTTGTTTTTAAAAAGATTTTTACTAAATTTTAGTTTGTACTTTTTAGCATCAGAATTTGTTTAAATATCCGTTCTATCCTTATATCCTATTATTATCCTATACCTTCACTTGAAAGATACTTGTAAAGACAAATTCAACGAACCAAGACACGCCTTCACACATGTCGTGGTGTGATACCAACCGAGTTGCACTATCCAAGTCATGCCATACTTTAGAACGGGCTATCACAATAGAACGAGTATACAAAATTTCCTGCCTGTGCGCGCTGTGGTCGCTGAGGAGATCTCTCGTATGGAGCCAATCCTGGGTCAGCAGATAGGTCATGGTGTATGAATGCGTAGATACAATTTAGTGTCTGTGCTGTTAACCGTTGAGGACCTCCCTCGACTGGAGCCAGTCTTGGGTGTAGCAGCCAGGTCTTGGTGGACTTTAGAATGGACTATCATAAGTAAATGCGTATATTAAATTCCGTGTCCGTACCGTTGACCGTTAAAGAGTTCCTTCGTCTGGAGCTAATCCTGGGTGTAGAATCAGGTTATGTATCACAAAAATGCATTGTCTTCAAAACAGAATTAACATGTAAAAATTTCAATTCCGTAGGATATGAGGAGTTATTTTAATTCAGCTTCCAAGATTTGACAAGCTGAAAAGCTTGTAAAATAAAAAAAAAAAAATAAAAAAGGAAAATTCCACCGAAACGAAAAAAAGGGTGATTAATGGATAATCGGCCATTGGCATTTTTGGAACTTGATTAATTCACCGAAAAGAAATGGCTAATTCTTGGTGATTGGTAAATTACTAAATCTTTAGGGAAAAGTAGGTAATAACGTGAAAATAGGATAAATACCCAAATACAAATACACGGGGGCATTCCACGTGTATCATAATTAGTCCTGTTTTTCCTCAAAATACTTACATATTAACAGGAACATTGTACTGTTCTACACACACAATTTTTCTATTTCAGGGCAGATGGAATATTTATGCATTGTATTTGGATTATACATCCAAATCATTAATCATCATACATCTTCTGGGCACGCTCGTTCCATCATAGACCTCATCCATCGCTTTCCATCAGGCGTGATCGAGGTCAGGAGCAGGCCCATTTAGCAATAAAAAAAAAGTTGGTACATAAAAAAATAATTTAATCAAAACACTACATAGGTTAGGCTAATGAAATAAAGAAAGAAAGAAAACAAAATTGTTAATTCTGGAGAAACAAAACGCACATTACAAAAAAAGACATAAGCTATAAACATACAAAGTAATCAAAAGCCTCGTACTCAAGCATATAATGAACAGATTTGTTCATTAGCTGTATTTTCATGAGGCTACTTGATAAGAAGAAGAAAGAAGAAACAAAGAAAATACATTTACTTGCGGTAAACATGACACAAAAAGAACATAAAAACAAAAAAAAAACAATAAGAAAATGTTGACATGCGTCACATCCACGCAAAACGGCTATCGCTCAGCATTATGCTGCGACCCTATGCAAGACAGAGCCCCAGCGCTGGTTTTCAGCGACAGCCAGCGCCGACGTAATGACTTCAAAAGACACGTCACATTACCTATCTAAGACCTATTTCACTGATCCTGAATAAATTAAAATAAAACGAACAAGATGGGGAAGGTTACCTACGTGCTGTCGATATCTTCCAAATGCAGGAACATCTTTAGCTATATGTAAGTAAGTAAGTATACTGTCGTATCTCATTGAGAAGTTATGAATGAAATCATGAAATACTCGTTGGCATTGGAATTTATAGCGGATTTATTTGAGAACCTGCTTCTATTTTTGTTGGAGTCGATGTAGCATCTGCTCCAATAAAAATATGTGTAATATTAGTATGTGTATGCAATCGACGGTCTATTCTGTTAAGTCAGTCACAGTGAGAATTACTTCTTAGGTGAAGTGAGCTGTCAATCCACCTGATGCTATGCAGGATTGATGCTTTCCGTGCCTCGGAAAGCACTTTAAGCCGTTGGTCCCGGCTGTCATTCGTGGATCTTTGACAGTCGTTACGGGTAGTCAGAAGCACGAAAGTCTGACAACCAGTCTTACAAAGGGGTATCGTATTATCCAGTAACTGGGTTGTGGTGGTCAGATAGGCAGTCGGTGCTTGTAAAATACTGGTATTCAGCTACACCCGGTTAGACTGCAAGCCGACCCCAACATAGTTGGGAAAAGGCTAGGCAGATGATGATGTTATGCAGGATTGCCACTAACGACAGCTCACAACACCTACAGAGTGGTAGGGATATCGACGCGCAAACTGTAACCATAAATTCACCACATCATTCCTAAGCGTAGAAAATTTTCAGCAGTTATAACAAAAAAAAGCGGTTTCATAGAATAGAGCGAAATGAACAGCAAATTTTTTTTTATAACCGGCGAGAGATTATAACTCGGGCGTGTTCAGAATCATGTACTGAATCCATGGTAACAGATAGTGCGTCGATGGCCTTGCCACCATGTATAATTTTTCAAGGTGATATTTTTCAAGGTGATATTTTTCAAGGTGATATTTTTCAAGGTGATATTTTTCAAGGTGATATTTTTCAAGGTGATATTTTTCAAGGTGATATTTTTCAAGGTGATATTTTTCAAGGTGATATTTTTCAAGGTGATATTTTTCAAGGTGATATTTTTGCAGAGTTGTGCACTACCGGTACAAAAGGCGGATTTGAAGGATGCTGGAATGCATGCCATGCTGTTTAAGGATCTCATTGGCTATCTCCACTGCTGCGTTGCAAGAAAGTGTCCTTAACTTAAGTCCTTTTTATGGAGTATCGATGTTTTTCACCAGAGTTTCTGAGCGATTTTCAGGGTTCCCATCGGAAAGGAGACTTGTCCATAAAACAAGGCAATCAATGAACTCAGCCTGTCGGTGCTGGACGTAGGCCTCTCCCTGGCTACGCCACAGCAGCCTGTACTCTTCCGCCTTCCGCATCCAGTCTCTCCCAGGTCCCAGTCACCTTTTAAGGTCGTATAGCTGGCGGGCGTCCCACATTACACTTGCCGATACACGGTCTCCATTCCAGGACTCGTCTGCTCCGACGGTCATCGGTCTTTCGACATACATGGTCAGCCCACTACCACTTCAGTTTGCTTATAAAAAGCAATAGGTTTGGAGCATTATCATTATGGTAAAACCACACGACCAAAACTCCATCTGACGTCACAAAACGCTACAATTCTGAAACACAATACTTCAGTAATGCACCTACAAGCAAGTAAACACACATGACAAATGCATGACGCGTTAATTGTGATACAATTGTCCTCTATTGAGCACTCTGCTTAAGAATTAATAAACGTTTTTATTAAACGTTTGCTATCGCGATTGAGTACCACGCGTTGTGCCACTTCGATCGGTTGTGTTGGACAAATAATAAAAACAAAAGGTATGCTGTGTTTATAGTGTTGATAACATAAGTTGTAATGTTTATTGAGGTTCTTTAGGCGGCTTTGAAAGGAGGTGATAATGTTTTGAGTGTTTTTTTTAGAAGAAAGTGGAGTAGGTATATTGTAAGAAATGAAGGCTGTTGTTATTATTCTTACAATTTTTGCGTGAGTTATGTTAATAAAAATCATGATTTTAGACGGCAATATTGTAAAGACAATTAGGTAGGTAATTATGTTTTTTAGGTACTAATTGCACCCTGCGGTTTTACCCGCATAAGTCTCGATCCCGTGGGAATATCGGGATAAAAGTATTCTATGTCCTTATCCAGGTCATGGTCTACCTATGTGCAAATTTCATCCAAAACCGTTCAAGCCGTTTTAGCGGGAAAGCGTAACAAACAAACGTACAAAAATCAAATCTTTTCCCTTTATAATGTTATACATAGTTGATATGAGATGTGTCGAAGAATAAACGATAAGTCGCTAAAGTTATTGTTGTTAACTTATTGTTTCCGATAACTGATTCTCATTTGTTTATCGCTAAAAGTTTACTTAGCCACTAACTGACTGATAACAAACATTTTAAAAGTACCTACGAGTATCGTTATATACCTAATATTAAGGATATACTGTATATACTTTTATCCTTATTGGAAAAGTGTTCGAAAAATTCCCCGAATCAAATCTGGATGAAGTTTTTAGTAAAAGTTTGTTATTTTATCTCTGACTAGCTGTGCGCGTGATTTCCCTCGCGTGCATGTCGGAAAATAAATTGAATTTCATGGGTTTGACTTTATTGGGCGGAACTCTAATTCTTTTCCTAAAATAAAAGTAAACCCTAACCTAATTACTCCTGATAATATCAGAAGGCCAATTCTAGTAATTTAAAACGTTCAAAATCTAGTCGCAGTCTCATTTCGGCTACAAACAAATGTCAAAAACTTGTCAAAATATAGGGAAATTAGACGTAATTTTGACAGATTGTGCCTGAGATCAGACTGTGAACGTTCTTAAAATTACGAGAATTGCCCCTCTGCTATCTGCCAGTGAAAGTCCCGTCGTCAAATCGGTCCAGCCGTTTGGGAAATTTGCCGGAAGAAACAGACAGACAAAAAAATGGTTTTTATATTATAAGTACAGACGCCAGCACATCAAGCTACCCGAAACAATCATATTTTCCCAATCAACCTTGATCCTTAACGCTAAAGCGATAAAATTGAAAATCCATTAAAGAAATTTGACAGTTTGTAGTAGCTTGATGTGCTGGCGTCTGTACCGTATATACTTTCATATGCATTTAACAAAACGTTGTTATTTTGACATTACAAACAGACACTTCAATTTCATTTATTTGATGTATAGAAGATGTATGATTTTGCTTCTTCATAGTGTATCGATCACAATCTAAATTGAGTCTGTCCAGAATTCGGCTTAAAGTTTCGCACCTTCAGTAGCGTCCATCAATTCCTGTAATTAGCTGACAACAGCGTGGTACTTGCGTAAAACACGAACAGTAGCAATCGCTTTCATTTTGACAGTTCAACAACATTCATTGCGTTATTTACATTTTTGAGCAGACACACATTTTTCGAACACAATATACAGTATGTAACAAAAACCTTGTTGTTCCAAGTAGGGACGTTCTCAGAATCGATATCCGATAGTAATTACGTAAGTCTAATAAAAAAATATTCAAGAAAAAAAAGCAAAATAAATATTTTAAGATACATATTTGAAAAGTAACACTGATTGCTCACCTCTGCAAAGAGAAATAGGTAGCAACTTGCTTTTTAACAATGGCGCCGCGCCGCCGCGTCGCGGTCTCTTTTTCGCCGCCCGCCGTGCCGCACACTACCATAATGCACTAAGGTCATGAACTCGTCACGTGACGTTCACATCACTCAGTTTTTTAACAGATAACACTTTGGGAACGTTAGTTTCACATTTTCAAAAAGTTGGCTTATCAAGTTTGCACGATTGATAATTACAATAAGCACTTAACTAACACTGTCTTAAAAACTAATTTATATACCCACAGGGCGCGTACTTCCGTAGTTTCTTCTTCAAACATCTCGAGGATTTCTTCCTCAATGTCAAAAAAAACAGCGCAGGCGACTGAGGGGCAGTGAGTTGGATAATCGGCTAGTGGCGGTTGTACAAAGGGTGCACCACGTGCCATCTAACGCGGCGGCGGCGCAGGCGCATTGTTTTGTGTTTTTGGCGCCAACCTGTCCAGCTATCGCGAATCAAAGCCGCCGCCGGCCACGGCTAATCTTTATCGACCGTAGGCTAGATCGCTTAGTACTTGTAAGTTCAGATGTTAAAAACATTTTGTAACAATGTATCGAATTTAAAAACTATCGGCTATAGACAATGTTCGGCCATCACTGATTTTTAAAAAAAAATTATAACTTCAATAATGATAAGGTATTATAGGTATATGTATATACGCTCCTACAAGGAACAACAGGGTTTTCGTTACATATTGTATATGAAGCAATGGATTAGCAGTGGACTTCAAAATGATTCGGATTATGATTGATAGTGTGTTACCCAATTAGGGTGCTGGTTAGTCAGCCCCGTTACCAACTGGCCAAACTTTTAAAATGGGCTATTTTTGTAATTATAGCTCGTTCTTACCGCCACACAAGAAAAAACAAGTGACGATAGCTCAGACGCTTTTGTGTTGGCGAACAAGCTCTGCGACTTGGAGTTCGGTTTTCAATATTGTGATAATGTCCCCAAATAGCTACTATGATTTATTAATTACACAAACAGTGTAGGTACAGACGCTAGCAGGTCTAGCTACCCGAAACTGTCAAAATTTCCCAATCAACCTTGAACCTTATGCTATAGCGATAAAGTTAAAAATCTCTTAAAAAATGTGACAGATTGTAGTAGCCCAGGTATGGAAACTTTTTTGATCAATAGCAAACTTAGACTCATGACTGACAGGTGACTTTACGAAATGAGAGGAGGGAGAGGGAGGCAGGTAGGTACGTACAACGTATACTGCGAGGCGCTATTTCATCTGTGTTTATACAGAATGAAATTGAAAACTTGCGACAAGTCGAAATATATGTCATATTAGCATAATTATTATAAATAGTCATTTCCCAAACGTAAATTCTTGAAAAAAAAAGTCGTGTAATTATCGCCTTAGATAGTGCAAACTAAGTTATTGCCTTCAAGTAGACACGAGGTATCGTCGTTCCAGGTTTTTTTCTTCAAAATTACGATAAGTAATAAGAAAATTTTAGTATCAATTTTAGCGCGCGCCCGTAAAGCAATCCATTCATCGCTGAGTTCACAACATGAAGCAAGTTGAAACGCGTTGAACAAGCGGTATTTTCTTTATTTTTGACTGTTCCTACGAAAAAAAGGGCGCGCAACGACATTGCCAAATCGCTCGCCAGCTCCAACGTTGTGCACCCCTTTCCTTAATGACATGCTCTAAATTTACTTTATGACATGTTGAATTAGATATTTTAATTTGTCGTACCTATTCAATTTCATCTTGTATAATACAATACCATGGATATTA
The DNA here is from genome assembly GCA_911387795.2 of Apamea monoglypha. Classification (NCBI taxonomy): domain Eukaryota; kingdom Metazoa; phylum Arthropoda; class Insecta; order Lepidoptera; family Noctuidae; genus Apamea; species Apamea monoglypha. Next base: position 17,405,742 of record OU426922.1, read on the forward strand.
GGACGGCATACCAAAATTTCTATTACGTCTAAAATATACTGAGACACAGTATAGCTGTAGGTACATTGTATCTTTAAAAAAGTAAGGTTCTTATCATCTGTCTAGCCTTTTCCCTATTATGTTTGGGTCGGCTTCCAGTCTAGATAACCAGATGCAGCTGGATACAAGTATTTTACATAGACCTCCACAACCCAGTTACTGGGTAACACAATACCCCTTGGTTAGACTGGTTGTCACACTTTTGGGTTTCTGACTACCCGTAGCGACTGTCAAAAAAATTATTAATGACAGCCGGGAGCAACGGCTTAACGTGCTTTCCGAGGCACGGAGGGGTCTTGGTATGTGAAGATGGTCACCCATCCACGGACCAACCTTGACAAGCGTTGCTTAATCTTTAAGATCGACCCGTGTTGCTATTACTATTTAGCCACGAGCCCCTCTGAAAAAAAGTTAGGTTCTGTTTTATCAAAACACTGCAAAATTAATTATTACAGTGTTTTGTAATAATAATTCCAAAAGATAACGACTTCATCCAGTTTACATGCCCAGTTCATGTCGACCAAAAATATCTCGAATTTCATAATTTTCATAATTTTATTGTAGATTATGGCCCACTTCCTCTCACCGAGGAGGCCCGTGGCATCGTTGCCACTAGTAACACTAAGAGTTCCATGATGGAACTACTGATGTTATTTTTTAATCGATAGTTCATTTTAAAAGAATCTGAAAATAATGGAACTAATGTTGATTTTGTCATCAATAGTTCCACATTGTTATTTTAGGCACTTGTGAAAATTTTTAAGGGTGTAAAAACCCACTAGTACCACCGGTAGTACTAGTGGGAACAAAGGAAAACAATTCCATCTATCTATTGTATTTTTGGGTAGTCAATGCAAGTTAGATGTAAATATTTGTTGATTTTATTCAATAAAATTATTATAAAAACTAAGTGTTTTTACCTCTAGTGAAAATTTCACAAGTGCCTAAAATAACAATGTGGAACTATTGATGACAAAATCAACATTAGTTCCATTATTTTCAGATTCTTTTTAAATGGAACTAGTGATAAAAAAAAAACACCAGTAGTGCCATCATGGAACTGTTAATGGTACTAGTGGCAAAAGCGGCCCGTGCCCTACGGAAGTGGGGACATTATAGGCTGATTATGCTCTGTACGGCTGCTTAGATACTAATCACATCACTTACAAACATATCCAAAATTCAAGGAAATCTAAAACTTGTATAGCCAATTTCTCAAAAAACTGAATATTGGGATTTCTGAAAAATGCTTGTTATTTAGATAGACGTAGGTATTATCAAAGCTTGTATTGCAGGCCAAATGCAGACCGTCTGCATGGGTCCTGTTTACTCTGCATGTCTCCTATTCCAGGACACGCATCCGCGGTTGTATCCCCCACCTTAACATGCTCAAGTTACTAGCACCGTGTAAAACCGCCTTTACTATAGGGATTGAACTTTCCACTCATAACAATTGCTTACAAGCACAACAAGCAATGAAGTGTAGGTACTTGATTTGCAATGGTACTCGAGAACAATCATACCACTCCAAACGATGAATCGGTTTTTAAAAGCCCCTATGAAGTCTGCGGGGTAATTGCACGACTCACTTAAAATGGAAATACCTTTAATTTTGACATTTTTGACAATTTTGGTGGTTGAGCAGACGAATTTTTCAGCCGCTCCATGTAAAATACTGGTATTCAGTTGCATCCGGTTACACTGGAAGCCGACTCCAACATAGTTGCAGGCATGTAGATAGCCACCTACCACCTACGTCCACCCTACGGGGTAATTGCGTATCACACAATAGCAATGGCTTTCATTTAGACAGTTCAACAACATTCATTGCGTTATTTTCTTACGTTGTTGAGCAGACGAATGTTTCAAACATATGAAGCAATGGATTAGCAATTTCTTTCAAAATCTTTCGGATTGTGGTTGAAAGTAGGGTGCAATTAGGGTGCAGATCAATAAATGTAAATTCTATTGTAGTTATTCTCTGAAAATTCTCTTGTTAGCTATTATGATTGGTTTAACAAAATGGTTGTTACCATTCACGTTATTGGCAAGAGGTTTGATAGTGGAATTAATTAAGGTTAAAGAATCTTTATTTTTCCGAAGAACAAGATACAGTTCACTTATATGAGATTTAAATTTTAACATAAAAATAATCGTCGTCTAATGACGAAGCATGCAGACGTAGAACAAGTAAAACACTAACAACAATGTACGAGATCAGTAGCAAACAAAGCAGAAAAGTAGGTAGTTACACAATATTATATAAAACGAGTTAATAATTAAATAACTAAACGTTCAGAATCTGTTGGTTACACTGCAGTTTACGTTTACCGTAGCGTCGGTGGGTTGCGTCGCAATTAACTAATGTAGCTTTTTGACACAGTTTTTAATTACTAATATGGCTATTTTCGTAGATACACATATTTTTTTCCAATATAGTTTATTTTATTTTATTTAGACTGTGATAAATACCTTTATACTGCCAAACTATACGTTTAAGTAGATGATAAAGTAAACAAAGCAATTGTTTGTCAAAAACTATTTTTCTTATAAGTAAGCATATTTTATTCATAATCATACATGGTCTTGCGGAAGCGGAAGGGAGTGTCAGACTCTTACTGATTAAAACCCACCCATGTTCCTTCCTTTGCCCTTTATGTTCCGGGGTAGCGGTAACCCTTTCGGACAATCCCGCTGAATCTGTACTTATTACTTTCACGTTTATCTGCATGTTTTCAATTATTATGATTAATCTGCGTGTTTTCATTACCAAGACACGTTCGAAATATTTTAAATCTTCACTTAGGTACAGACGCCAGCACATCAAGCTACTACTATCTGTCAAATTGATTTAATAGATTTTCAACTTTATCGCTAAAGCATTAGGTCCAAGGTTGATTGGGAAAATTTGACAGTTTTGGGTAGCTTGATGTCCTGGCGTCTGTACAATAATGTTACCTAAATTTAATGTCCCTTAAACGCTGCTTAATTCTAAACGCTGTTAGAAATTAATCTTGCTTGTAATGCATAAAGGCATCTTTGCGAAATTAAACTGTTCACACAGATTGAAAAGGTTAAGCAAACATTGATAAGAGATAAGAGTGACTGAATGGATCGAGCAGCTTGAATGTGACCGAGACACACACACACTCACACACAGTCCTGTGACCAGTTATTTGCAACCCAAGCGGCAGCTCAATAGCGACCTTGTTACCACGCTAATAAAGATCACTTTGATTTTGATTGTTATGCAGGAAAAACCTAATCAAGTGAAGATGCACAGCTGACTCCGCCCTGGAGTGTAAATGTGGTGCTGTTCCACAAACAATGGGGCACTTAATATCGTGTTCAGAGTATCCGGCACCTTAATTGCGTAACACACTATCAATCAAAATCCGAATCATTTTGAAGGATACTGCTAATCCATTGCTTCATATGTTCGGAAAATTTGTCTGGTTAACAACGTAAATAACGCAATGGGTGTAGTTGAACTGTCAAAATGAAAGCCATTGCTACTATTAGTGTGTTACGCAATCACCCCGCAGGGTGGACGTAGGTGGTAGGTGGGGATCTACATGCCTGCCTGCCTAGCCTTTTCCCAACTATATTGGGGTCAGCTTCCAGTCTAACCGGATGCAACTACTATCGGTATTTTACATGGAGTGACTGCTTATTCTTTAGACTTTACTTACCGAATTGTTTTTATTCATAACATTTTGATAATGTGACGAATTAATAGTTTATACCCAGGGCAATAAATTAATACCGAAAACAGATAAAATCATCTTCGGATAAAAATATAATTGGTCAAGTCGAAAAACAATGCCATTTGTCATACTGAAGTGTAAAGCCCGTTGTACACACATGTTTTTTTGCCGTGAATAACTACGTTTGATTCGGCGTGTGTAGCCACGGTCGTTAGTGTTGTATGGATCACTTTGGACGCTTGTTGACAGACACGGCACTACGGCATGGCGCCGCTTCCGTCGCGTATGCGTCGTCCGGTGGTTTGTTGTGTCATATACAAGCTCACACGATTGTTCTACGGTGGGGCTAACGTGCCGTACCGTAAAGACCGTGCCGTGTACGAAGGGCCTATTTTTTTATTTTTTTTATTTTTATGGGTGGGATATCAATGATGATATAGTCATATGAATGACTTCTCCCGCTCTGGGCGGAGCGGGAGGGCGTGTCAGACTTTTACTGACTAAAACCCACCCGTGTTCTTTCAGTTGCCTATGCCGGGACCACGGTATCTCTTGAACAACCCGCGGCCCTGGCAGGCAGCGGCCCTAGTGGACCCCATCAGTTCGTGCTGACATCTCTTTGAGTCGCGCGTGGTATAACGCGCCGTCGACCCGGGCCTGGTCCTTGGCGGGCGGCGAGCTGCCCATTGCTCGCCGCCCGCAAGCCCGCGCCTACGGTGGCCGGGAGTCGGCTGGTGACTCCCGGCGTCCTGCGTGTACGACGGGCCTGAGGATGCCAATTCATAAATATTTATTGGGTTATTGTATCGAGAAATATAAGAAGTATGACAATATCCTTCCTTTGCCAAAATGATAAGAAAACGAGTAATGGAATTAAAATATGAAACACTAACTATTGTTTAAAATCAAAACAAAAAACCAATAAGTTTCTGTCGACGAATCATGATTTAATTTTGGACGCATGCCACTGTTTTTTGACGACTCCGTCAATTTGCAATTTCACGATTCGTAGAATATTGAACACGTTTTTGTCGTAAAGGCTTCAGGCCGTTTCACAGAATAATGATTCTTCCTAAATCACGAAACTGAAGAAATTGAATCGAATTACACATCAGGGGTGCAACAACATTGTTTGAGTCGGCATGATTCGGCACAGCTGGGCGGCATAATCGTAAACATATTTTTCCGCCCAGCTGTGCGGACTCGAGCCGACCCGAACAAGGTTGTAGCATCTTTCCGTCCACGTGTGAATGAACTGTAATACTACGGTTTCCTAAGTAAACGGCGCAGTGACACCTTATTGTCAAATCCTGCCGAAAATGACAGAAATCATGGATAATCAGTTCCCACGGCTGGGTCACAACACAGGCTTCCTCTCTATAAGAGGGAGTGAGCCATACTCACACACGGGCCCAGTGCGGGTTGGTAGATGTCACATATCTTTTTGATCGATCGATCGATCGAATTTTAAGACATGCCGGTTCCCTCACGATGGTATTCCTCGTAAGTCAGGGCCGATACCACTGGGCCATCACTGCTCTCCTGATTTTCATGAAGTCCGAAGATGGAATGACGGAACCGTTTTCCCAAGAAACCAAGGTTTGACAAACACTGCACGTTTCAGATACATTAGACGTTTGACATTGAGCTTGTCCTAAGGTCGTGTGAAGTAAACAGTTAACTCAATCCAGGAGGTTATCACATTATAGGTTCTAAGTCTCACCCTTGAACCATTGTGTACCTACATAACTGTGATCTACTGTATCTAATCTCATTGAAAAAGGTTTGGCTCGGATATAAATGTAGCCTCCACGGGTCTAACACCTGGCCGCTGTGACCCGCTAGCCATTTTGCTGCCTGGCCAATATTTTTGTCAGTGTTTACCATTTGTATAAAAATAATAAAGAAACGAAGTACGCACATTAAAAAAAAAAAACCGGTCAAGTGCGAGCCGGACTGGCGCACCGAGGGTTCCGTACAAACTTGTGGGTATGTAACTACAATAAGGTTTTCGGATTTTTTACTTTACTTGTGCTACATGATATTGCTTCTTGCCAAAAATGATTCTAGGTCAACGGGAAGTACCCTATAGGTTTTGATTCCCTTGCGAGTGTCAAAATATGCGGCATAAACGAAATATAAAAGCCCGTATCTTTTGATTACGTTGACTTAGAAGTTTGATTTTTTCAATGATTCAAGGGATTGCAGCCCTGGGTATTTTATATTAATTTCAACTTGGTAACTCCACGCGTTACTGAGAAAAAGGGTCTTGACAGACGGACAGACAGCCGGACAACGAAATGATCTTATAAGGGTTCCGTTTTTCCTTTTAAGGTACCTAAAAATACAAAAAATACACACCAATATAAAGGAGCCAAAAGCCTGGTCTCATACAGCTTGAGAGCAAGAGAAGACGGCTGTATACATACATACATAATCTGACGCCTTCACGCTACGATCTTTTTTTTTTTTTCCGGATGGGAAATCATCAAATGACCCCCCTCGCTCTGGGTGGAGCGGAAGGGAGTGTCAGACTCTTACTGACTAAAACCCACCCATGTTCCTTCCTTTGCCCTTTATGTTCCGGGGTAGCGGTAACCCTTTCGGACAATCCCGCTGAACGCTACGATCCTTACGTACTGCTTTTGCCTCGATTACGTTCATTCAGAGCAGTGCTGCAGTGGTGGCCCAGTTCGAACCCAGGCAGGCACTTTACTTTGTGTAAATTATTTCATCACCACTGCTCTCAAAACGGCGAAGGAAAACATCGTGAGGAAACCGGCATGTCCTAGTAGAACCACAAATTTGAAGACATGTGACATCCACCAACCCGCACTGGGCCCGCGTGGTGGATTATGGCCCACTGCCTCTCACACAGAGAAGGCCTGTTTCCCAGCAGTGGGACCATTATAGGCTGATTATGATGACGTACATTCATCTGAATTTAAAAAAAGAAATTCTCGTAATTTTAGGAACGTTCACAGTCTGATCTCAGTCTCAATCTGTCAAAAATACATCAAATTTTCCTACAATTTGACAAGGTTTTGACATTTGTTTGTCGCCGAGATGAGACTGCGACTAGATTTTGAACGTTTGAAATTACGAGAATTGGCCTTCTGTTCGTACACGCACACCGGTTGCGGGTACTACGCCTAACCTTTCTGAGGGCTGTATTTTGCTCCTATAATCCTTTTAAAGGTTTTCCCGTCAAGAAAAGTGTTTACTTAATTTTTCCTGAGAAGAAACCTTTAATGTGTTATTTTAAGAGTGAAAAAACCCGCTTTCTCTTGCTCTCAAGCTGTATTTAAATAACTAATAGGTACTGTACTCTCTGTACTCTATGAGCTTCAGGGTACCTGGAGGAATAAATGAACATACGGTTTATAACGTATGTTCAATAATTATTCCTAGAAATCATTCTACGTATTTTATATCTTTTTCATTCGGCTTATCAGCCAAATCTGACGCCTAATCTCTTCTAATCTTAAATTAAGTCAATGTTTGTCTCGTATTTTATGTTAATAACTTTTAACTAACTCGCGGAGGTTGCATGTAAGCACCAAATACGCTATAGTCTCTACAGTACTGTCTTCTGTTTGAGAGGTACGCAAAATACGCGCATTGACGTGGCGTTGTGGAAACCAGCCCGTATTACTTATTACCTACTGTCTTTATTAATTACTAAGGGCCGGTTTTTTGATCCGTAGTTAAACTCAACCAATTGTTAAAAATAGTAACTAATGGTTAAATTTTTACAAAATGTGTTTTTTGATCAATTTTTGTTTATCTAATGATATAATATAATTGCTAATGATCAAATAATTAACTATTAATTAAAAAAATAACCACCGGATCAAATGGATAACGGATCAAAAAATCGGCCCTAAGTAGGTAATGCTGTAACCACCCAAAACCATTGACCAAAATTACACGCCTGATAAACTGTTCGATGTTTTCGGTTCAATTACGGAGTCTATAAGGAAAATCGTTACAGTAATCGGGTTCGCCCCCTATTACACTGGCGAACAGTAGATACTTACTAGGCACCTACATCTCTGCATAACCGTTCGACGAAAAAGGCGTAATGTTATGTTATAACATAGCATTGCTATAATATATCTATCACATAATATTTACTGAAGTATTACGTGGGCATTGCAATACCATTGTTTTAATTGATTGCAGTTCAATTAATGTCATTGAAGTGGATCGGTGGAAAACTGACATTGACCGACGTGTGCAGAGTTGAGTTGTTTGTTTGTTTATATTTAAGTTTTTAAACAATACAAAAAACCAGCAGCAGGGAAAATGCCTTTTCCGCTTGTTATTTTATTTTATTGTCGAGACTTGGCTGGCTTGATTGCTAAATCACAAACATTTGTACGTCCTCTGGCTTAACATAGCGCACTCTTTATTATCTTTATATAACATCAGTATATTCAACAAATAATAAATGACTTATGACTTGTCTACTACGCAACGTCGCAAAATGCCGTCAAAATATTTCGCTGTGTTGATTAATTTATCAATAAAATAATAAAATGTCGGTCTGTCGCCCCGCAGTTTGACCTGTGTAGGTCTCTATCCCGTGGGTATATCGGAAAAAAGTATCCTATGTCCTAATTCAGGTCATGGTCTACCAAATCCGTTTACCCGTTTTAGCGTAAAAGCAAAGTCAAAGCATTTATTTCAAATAGGCACATAAAAGGCACTTTCGAACGTGAACAAAAAATACAATTGATTCTAGTCGCTCCTTCCAAAAGGGTAGTTTCGTATGGAGATGAATGAGCAAGAAACTCCGTGGCTCTGTTAAAATGTTGTACAATATTTTGTATACATTCATTATATAAATAAAAGTGAAGACGATGCACCTAGAATAAAATTAGTATGCCAAAATAGGTAAAAGAAATAAAAATGTAGCCATGACAGATACATTTACGACGATACGAGTATGATAGATTACACCACAGAATCTGTGGATTACACGATGCTCACATATTTACAAACATAGTAAAAGAAGACGTTTTCCTAAAAAAAAAAAAAAACAAATTATAATTTACTGTGTTAGTTTAAGTAATATAAGTATGTCATAAAAATAATAAATTTTACAATCAAATTAGCCACCAGTTTTATTTTGTCTAGACTCTAGATTGTCCTATGGAGCTGGACAAGCATTTTACCAAGCGCAATATTGTAGAGAATCACCTAAAGAGGATCGAACCTTTGGGGCATATAGTATACTTATATGGATACCCATATAAGTATACTATATGCCCCAAAGGTTCAGTAATACTACTGTTATCGTGTGTCATGGACACTTTGAAAAAAAAAAACAAAATGGCGGCGAGTGGATATGCCAGCTTCTATGGAAAGATGTTCGTAACCCTTAGTGTTGTGTCTGTTATTCTGCGTGGGAAAAAGCACACGTGTATATAATGAAATAACAATCCCAAATTACAAATTCAGGGATTAAGCAGGACTTACATAATCTGCAGATTAAGCTTAGGTACATACATAATGTGTGAAGTTCAGACTGTTCTACAAGATTCACGAACACTCGGTAGTTGAATTAAATAGAAGATTGTTTCTTTCTTTTGGGATAAAAAATCTCGTTTTACGACAGCTATTTAGTAGTTTTAAAACTCTTTAAGTAGCCCTTTTGGCGCCAAACAGCAACACAAAACTGTGCTTGGCCACAAAAAAGCTGCTTTTCGGGTATGTTGCAGTTACACGGTCAAGACATTGAAGCTTAGTATTTTGGTTGACCACGCACCTAAAAGCAGTGGTAACAGCCGCGATTTACGAGTTACAGGTCGTAGTTTCGAACCAAGACAGGCACTTTACTTTGTGTAAATTATTTCATACCACTGCTCTCAAAACGGTGAAGGAAACAATCTTGAGGAAACCGGCATGTCCTTGAACCAAAAATTCGAAGACTATCCACCAACCCGCACTGTTGATTCCATGCCTTGTCAATCAATCAATCAACTCAGCCTATCGTAGTCCACTGGTGGACGTAGGCTTCTCCCAGGCTGCGCCACAACACCCTGTCCTCCGCCTTCCTTATTCAGTATGTCCCAGACACCTTTATAAGGTCGTCGGTCCATCTAGTTAGGGGGCGTTCAAGACTCATCTGCTCCACCGTCTATCGGTCCTTCGACAAACATGGCCAGCCTTCTGCCACTTCAGCTTACTTACTCCGTGCTATGTGTTACTTACTATCAAATATCTTCTTATCTTATTTTTCACCCAAGCGTAACGTAGTGTAACTCTAAGGGTGTATATCCTATTATACCTAATAATTTTCATTACTTGCAGATGTCAAATGAAGCGATAGCCAAAGGCGAAGCAGTGCTTCTCAAACAGGCGCGCGACAAGTTCGTGGCAGCGTTCGGTCGTCAACCCGCAGCCGCGGCATGTGCGCCGGGTCGCGTCAACCTTATAGGAGAGCACATAGACTATTGTGAAGGATATGTTTTACCTGTGGTAAGAATAAATTTTTAATTATGGACTTGAAACTCAAACTCAAAGCATTTACTATTTTCTGTGATTTACAGGCACTTTTGAATTGTCAAATAGTCGGTCAGTTAGTCAGAAAGTTGAAGCTAGTTGCCCATTCCGAAACGTAGATCTCTATGGAGAAGAACGGACAAGATAGCAAAATGAAGCAAAACCACTACCCCGCTGATTTAGATATTGAGACAGAGCAGTTTCTTTTAGCGAACGACAATTGAACGCACTTCGTGTTGTGATTATTTATTTATTAATTTACCTTTTAACTAAAAGAATCTTAAAAAGGCACCCTAAAAGTCATTGTTCCTCTCAACCAAAGCACCTGCTATCTACTCTCTTCATCTTGACTGGTAGAGAATACCTTTATGCCATTTTGTGCGAAAATCTATATAAATAAAAATGAATCACCGAAATGTATGTACGCGCATAACTTCCGATCGACTGCACCAAATTGCATAATTCTTTTTTTTGTGTTTGGTTATTGTCAGGACAAGGTTTGTATATACAATTGGACCCGACAGGTGGCGCTGCTTTTTCGGACAGGACGACGTTTGCCGGGTCTGCTAGTTTTAAATAAATAAATAAAAGTAAAAGGCGGAGACGCAGGTATTGAGGCGCAGCCAGGGAAAGATCTAATTTCAAGCAGTGGACTGCAATAGGCTGAATTACTAAAACCCTACTTTTCAACTCTGTATCTCAAAATTAGCTATACAGATCATACATCAATAACATAACATCAGGAATGTAATCCCCGAAGGGTTAGACACAGGTTTACCTATAGTACACCCACATTTCGCCAGTTATTTTAGGTCTCATGTAATAGGGGGCGAGCCTATTGCCACCGGGCACAAATCTAAATTCCGGGCTGCTACTGAGAAATTCCTAATGGAAAAACCCAAAAACCCGACCTGGGAATCAAACCGAACCTCATGCTCACCAGTAGCGCTTGCGACCACTGGACCAACGAGGCATTACAATACAGAAAAGTTAAATATAAAAAACGTAGTTTTATTATAAACCGTATTTCGGACTGAGATGGAAAAATTTAATTTCATTGTATTTTCTGGGAATTCCTTGCCAAGTAAATTGTGTGCAAACCTTTATAAACGTTGTTTATATTTATAAACAAAAACAGGATCATCCTGGGTTCAAAACAATGGAGTCAGGTTACCGTACCGATTTGCATGTAATTCCTTTGAAAACACTTATTGTGAAAATATCAGGACTAAAGGGTGTATTACCTTCATACTGTCATTCTATAAGCTCCCTTTATGATTATTGTTTGTAAATGAGTTTGTGAAACCGCCTCAGATGTAAATTTTTGCCAAGGTCACGAAAGACAACCCAACCTACTGACACGCCATTTTTAAAATGGCGGCCACGCATGACAAAATAAAATCGATAGCTGGCATCAATGCAAACAGAAAACATAATAAGACCCAACCCCGTAAAGTGTCATGTTTCCGAGATATTAACGTTTAAAGTTACATTATTACTTAAGTACATAATCAGCCTATAATATTCCCACTGCTGGGACACAGGCCTCCTCTCTGTGAGAGGGAGTGGGCCATAATCCACCACGCGGGCCCAGTGAGGGTTGGTGGATGTCACATGTCTTCGAATTTGTGGTTCTAGTACCTACATGCCGGTTTCCTTACGATGTTTTCCTTCACCGTTTTGAGAGCAACATCATCTACCTAGCCTTTTCCCAACTATGTTGGGGTCGGCTTCCAGTCTAACCGGATGCAGCTGAATACCAGTATTTTACATGGAGCGACTGCAAAGGCACTTTACTTTGTGTGAAATAATTCACACAAAGTAAAGTGCCTGCCTGGGTTCGAACTCACGACCTACAACTCGTAAGTCGGGTCCATTACCACTGGGCCACCACTGCTCCTCACTATTACTTAAGTATTTTAATTTAGCTGTTTGTTGTTTCTATTTAATAAAATAAAATAAAATAAAGTTGATGATTGAGTCACGTGATCAACTTTGAACGCTCGCATTTTCTCAAAGCTCGGTTCAAAACTGAGAGTTGAAAACCAGTGCGCGATAAAAATCGGCGCGGGAAAATATCACCCGTGGGTATGAGGGCTCGTTTAAAATATTCCTGAAGACATTGCGAGCAATGTCTTCAGTATGTTGTCCGTCTACTTTGTCACTCTTTCACGTGGCTCGTGACAGCTATTCCACGAATGTCTGTGGTTACATCCGATATATTCGGAGAACGCCGCACTTTCGGGGGATTGAGCTTTTGTACGTGTGGTTTTGGGATTTGTGGTTTAAAATATGGAGGTACGATTTTATTGGATTTAATACAGTGGGATAATTGCCTAATACACTATCAGTAGCAAAAGCTTTAATTTTGACAGTTCAACAACATTCATTGCGGTATTTACGTTGATGAACAGACCAGTTTTTCGAACGTATGAAGCAATGGATTAGCAATATTCTTGAAAATTATTTAAATTGAGATTAATAGTGTGTTACGCAATTAAGGTGCAGGCTGTTGATTTTGTCACGTGGGTCATCTGCAATCTTAACTGAACTGTACTGAACAACTTTTCATATGAAATTCGTATCTGATAAATTAATAAAAACTTTCAGAATTTCTTCTTAATACAACAGACGATCCTGTAAAAATCTCACAGTTATTTTACCCCTGACAGCAGCAACCCAATAGCAACGTTATTGTAATGAACATAAAGATCACTATGGTTTTGACAGACTTGTCAATGGCAGCAACCCAACTGCATCCTTATTGCAACGACAATAGAGATCATCGTGCTTTTAACATTGATGCAAAATTGGAGGTAAAATAACTTTGAATGGACTATAGGTCAAGTGAGCCGTTAATATAATAGCGGCAATCCAGGTGTAATGACAGCTCACTTCACCTAAGTTCTCAGGGTGAAATTTTTACAGAATAGACCGGAGAGAACCTTTTAATTTATTTTGGTGGAGTCCTTCCAAAGGCACTCGGGTGGGATTTGGGGCTAAGTCCGGGGAGTGTGGGATTTTTTTCTCATTAAAACCACCCCGGTCCCGGTGGTCACCATCTGCTTATGGAAATTAAGTATCACACTTGTAAAATTGGAATAACTTTTTAAGTACACAAGATATACCTACTTTTAAAATAAAAAGGACTCGAATAAGAGTTTAATTTTGTATATAAAAACTTAATAGTCGAGAACTTTCTTTTAAGAAACGGCTGAAAAGAGCTTTAAATACAAAAAGGTCCAAAAGGTGAAGCGAAGGTACGAAGAGAATGGAAACCATCTGAGGAGACCTTGTAATGGCAAACCCAGGTGTACTAGTGTCCGAGAAGACCGTTATATTGTTTCCACTGTGTTGAGAAATCGCCACCTTAATGCAGTTGAAGTCCAGCAACAGCTTCTTCAGACCCGAAGGGACTACATTAGTGACAGTACAATGAGAAGAAGACTTGCTGAAGCAAATCTGAAACCCCGAAGACCAGCGAGTGGCCCCAAACTCGAGAGAGAGCATCGATTAGCGAGATTGCGATACGCCCGTGACCACATACAGTGGGATGAAGAAGAGTGGTCAAGAATTTTGTTCACAGATGAGTCTCGATTCTCACTTTACACTTCTGATGGAAGGCGAGGTGTCTACAGTTGGCCTGGTGAGCGATACCTTCAAGACTGCTTCTCAGAAAGAGTCCAGTACGGTGGAGGCAGTGTACCACTACACCACACCACAGTGTGTGTGTGTGTGTGTGGGTGTGGCAGTGTTTCTTCAGAAGGTCGCACAGAGTTAGTGGTCATAGAAAATGACAGTCTGACTGGGGAAAAATATGCCCAAGAGATTCTCAACGAGTATGCAGGGCCGTATTTAGCAAATATGGGTGATGGATCGATGCTGATGCATGATAATGCCCGGCCACACACTGCTCAGGTCGTGCAAGAGTATATTCAGGAGGTAGGTATCAGACTTATCAGAGTGATGGCTTGGCCATCAAGAAGTCCTGATCTCAACCCGATATTGCACGCCTGGGATGAGCTAGGGAGCCGGGTTATCAAGGGTTAATCTCTTGTTAACGTTTTACTTACCTTATGAATGTGCAATCAGTCGTATCTACTTGCATAATCAGGCTTTCTCATTGCTGGGACCCAGGCCTCCTCTCGATGAGAGGGAGGGGGCCGTAATCCACCACGCGGGAAGGCAAGAAATTCTGTGAAAATATAATTAGAACTGTGTTTTATTGCAGTAATGATAAATCACTAATTAAATTAACAACTGACGTGGACTCGGCTGTTTTATCTCTCTTTAGCGACACGGTACTGAAATCTTGTCATAATTATCTAAATTAAATTATAGGCTAGCTGGATTGTCTTAACTGAGATTATAAAGAAAAATATTTGATTGTTTGTATGTTTGTTTGTTACGCTTTCACGCTAAAACAGTTGACCGGATTTGGATGAAATTTGACACTTGAGTAGACCATGACCTGGATTAGGACATAGGATACGTTTTATCCCGATATTCTCACGGGAACGAGACTTATGGGGGTGATATCACGGAGCGCAGCTAGTTTATTAATGTAATGTAACCCCATTTGCCCCAAAGCTGAATATTTTCCCTCTGATTTCATATTTACCAAAGGTATGAATGAGGGAAAAATATGACGGCAATGATTTAAGTTAAAGTTAAGTTACTCTTATAATAACTGATAAATGATTTTATTTTGTAAGTAGGTTTGTACAAACACTTTTACACGTCAATCATATTTTAAAAACTAGATGAGTCCGACCTCATCTAGTTTTTAAAATATGATTGACGTTTCCTATCTGACTAGTCTCAGAAGACGTTAAGAGACTGTGAGTTTATTTCGGCCTTGAAATAAACTTAGAGGTCACCGTCTCTTAAAGTCCAGACATAATCATGTTCAGATCATAAGAAGACCATGTAGATCGATGTCTGAGATGGTATTTTGAGGAATGTAATAATTTTCCATATTCAGCATAACCTTTTCCAGATTCAATTTGACGGTACTCAAGCTCAAAGCATTTATTTCAAGTAAACCATCACAGGCATTTATGAATTGTCAAGGTGTCAGTCAGTCAGAAAGATGAAGCTAGTTGCCCATTTCAAAGCGTAGTAGGTTCCTATAGAGAAGAACGGGCAAGAAACTGCTAGCACACTCTTTTATAGGTATTAATAATATTGTCCACTGATTCAGAGAGACAGAAAAGTTCACGCAATATTTTTAAGAAGAGATTCATTATAATCATCAAAAGCAATAAAAATAATCTTTCTTCCACCAGGCATTACCCTTCGTGACGCTCATAGTGGGTTGTCTGAACAAAACAGGTGAATGTCGCCTGCTGTCAGTCCTGGGTAGCGGCGAGGAGGTGAAGACCAGCTTCCCTGCGCCAACAGCATCAGCTCCCTTGAAGCCAGGACAACCTGCCTGGGCGAACTATGTGAAGGGTGTGGTGGCGAATTTTCCCGGTGAGTCCTGATTTGGTAGTTACCATTATAAAGGCTAGTTATACATTGACATTTCAACCTTATTTTTTGTCTGATATGACTGTAATGCGAATCGTGTGTGATTGATTCGGCCTAAAGCCGTTTGTGCACCACCCCGCCAATGGGACGTCAACGAGATCTCAAACCAAAGCATTTATTTCATTTAGGACTGTTTTTTCAATCATCTGATAACTTATTTCGAGGAATAATTTTGAAATTTTGACAGTTACCTATTTCATACAAAACTGTCAAACGTCAATTTTATTCCTCGAATAAAAGTTATCTGGCGATGGAAAAATCAGGCCTTAAACCATTACAGGCACTTTTGAATTGTCAAATAGTCGGTCAGTTAATCAGAAAGTTGCTCATTCCAAAACGTAGATCTCTATCGAACGAGATGACGGCGCGGCGCGGCGCGTCGAGTAGCGATACATACATTTACTATGGCCGCGTGTCTATCGCACGCCGTCACCGGGACGTTACGCTCGGTTCGAAGTTTCGAACAATCTCGTTCCTCGTTGACGTCCCGTTGACGGTGGCGGATGGACAGACGGTGTTAGGTTGCTTGCGGCGACGTCGGGGTGATCCTACTTGCTTAAAGCGAATAGAGCGCATCCTTTCGTTCTGAATTTTCAGGTTCAAAAAAGTGGAACGGGCTGGTGTAAAGTGCAAATCGACACTGTCTTAAGTTTTAAAATAGCCACGTAAAAAATAAGGTAGATTGAAATTAGTCTCGTAAGCTAGATTGTAATTAATTCTGCTCAACATTTTTTTCTTAATTTTTTAAAAACCCGGGTCTTTTGAAAATAATTAAATAAAATTACAGACTTCATGATCCATAAAAAAACACAATAAAAATAGTAGTAGTATAATTTTAATAAGCATAAGCACAATCAGCCTATAATGTTTCCATTGCTGGGACACAGGCCGCCTCTCTGTGAGAGGGAGGAGTGGGCCATAATCCACCACGCGGGCCCAGTGCGAGTTGGTGATGTCACATGTCTTTTTGATAAAGGATAGAAGAAAAATTTTACGCATCGGCGAGGTACTTGCGTAACACACTATCATTAGCAATGGGTTTAATTTTGACAGTCCAACAACATTCATTACGTGATTTACGTTGTGGAGCAGACACATTTTTCGAACATATGAAGCAATGGATTTGCAATATCCTTCAAAATGATTCAGATTGAGATTGATAGAGTGTTACGCAATTAGGGTGCTGCTTAGATCGTGCTATCGCAGTTTCCTCTGTTCAGATTGATCTCTCCATGAATGCAGCTTTTCACCAAACCTCTCCGTTTCGTGGAGAACCGTATTTCTGTTTTTGGAGTTCCGGGTGCGCTCCGACAGGTCCGTTGCAGCGCCGAAGATGCTCATTTGTTTTGTTTCTTACACTTTATTGAACTCATTGGCATTTGTATAATCTGTCATTAATTGCCATGAGCTTGATAAAGATTGGTCCTTGGCAGCTCTGGGACCTTTGCCCAGCAGTGGGACATTAACGGCTAAAAATAAATAATAAATAGTCAAAAAACTATCTCTCTCCTTAAAGTCATTTTTTATGTTCTTTACACTTGTTTTATGATTATTATTTTATATTTTTATTTACATATATAAGTATACCTATATTTTATGTATTCATGTATTTATTGTATATACATATTATGTTAATGTTACACCATAGGCTACCTGCTTTATTGTCTCTCCCTTATCTTTAAACCCACCCAAAGATAGTCTTTAAAAGATCGCTCTTAGCGATAAGACCGCCCACTGCGTCACCGTTTTGTAAAATTTTCACATATATAGCTGTAATATTTATGGTCTAGTACATAATTAAGAACATTTCCATTATATCTATTCTCAACTTTTTAATTAGTTGTAGACAGTTTTAATTAAGAAAGGCAAAAAAGAAAAGGCTGGAAACTAAATAATTTCTTTGCAAACTTTATAAGTTTTCTAAACAATAGAGTGAAACCTGACTTTGAAATAATTATTCAAATGACACAATATTTCAAGCTAATACAAATTACATTAGTAAGACAAAATTACAGCACCCAGCGAAACATGACGAACATCTAGAGAAAAAGTCAATACTGATGGTACAGTACAGTACATTTAGAGCATCCTCAGGTGTCCCGCAAGGATCGCATTTGGGACCTATTCTCTTCAACGCTTTTATAAACGCCCTTCCCGATTGCTTTGTGAACTCAAAACCATACTTGTTTGCCGATGATTTAAAGATAGCCCGTGTAATTAAATCACCATCAGACTCATTACTGCTTCAGGAGGACATAGACAGAATTATGCATTGGTGCACTGACAACGATATGCTGCTCAATGTAAAAAAATGCTCCCTCCCTCATAGCCTACTCCCTCTCGAAGAGAGGAGGCCTGTGTCCCAGCAGCAGTGGGAACAATATACTGATTATGTAATGGATTACCGATATCCTTTAAAATGATTCAGATTGTTATTGACAGTGTGTTACGCAATAACGGTGCCCGTCTCTATGACGACGCTTGAAGGAGATCTCTGCCCAGCAGGGAATGTCTTTCGACAGATAATAAGATAATGACAATGAATGACAGCCGTGATCACAACAGGTCATTTATATTGATTGCCGAGCCTATCAGTCAAGTTCGTTGACCAAGCCTTTTTTCTCGCGCAATGTAGGTACAGAAGCCAGCACATCAAGCTACTACAATCTGTCAAATTTCTTTAATAGATTTTCAACTTTATCGCTGAAGTATTAGGTTCAAGGTTGATTGGGAAAATTTGACAGTTTCGGGTAGCTTGATGTGCTGGCGTCTGTACCTTTAAGCTGAGGGGCAATTCTTGTAATTTTAAGAATGTTCACAGGCTGATCTCAGTCTCAATCTGTCAAAAATATCTCAAATTTTACTTACCTACAGTTATGTCAAGTTTTTGACATTGATTGTCGCCGAGATGAGATGCGACTAGATTTTGAACGGTTTTAAGTACGAGAATTGGCCTTCAGTTCATCTTATAATAATCTACCAGCCAAAAGAAAAACAACATTAACAAAAGAAAAGCGAATTTTACTGTTACAGTAATATTATTGTTCGATTAATGAATATTTTGAACAGACTCTCCTACAGGCCGGTTGTTTTAAACCGTTGGATAACGTTACATACGTAGGCACGTTAAATAATAACGATTACGTACTCGTTATTATATGACGTACGGAAAGGTCATAATTTTGTAATTGTAATTTGAAACAACGCTTTTTTGGTTTGACCAGCGCCATTTTTGACTACTACGCGTGTGTTAGATTTTCCAGTATATACTAGAAGTATATATACCTATATATTACCCAAATAATAAGCTTTGAATATCAGAATGGTTACTAGTTAGTTATTTACTGTATAGGGTTATTATTGAATATGATTTGTAGGGAAAGGGTTTTATGAAGTAAAGCACAGATAGACAAGACTAAACATTTATTTAAATTTAGGCTTGTCAATAATTAATCAGAAAACTAGTCGTCCGTTCGTAAAACTAGGTCATCATGGAGAAGAAGGACAAGAAACTCCATGGAAACAGTATTTAAGTATTCTATCAATACATTTCTTACGTTGTCATAAATTATCGTTACCTTTAAAAACGATTAATTCTATCTCTTGGACAACGGTCCAAGAGAATTCAAAATAATAGCAACATAATAACGATATCTAGGAATATTGGCCATAATATGACTTACACAACAACACAGTCTTAATAAGCAATAAATTAAGGTATAATATCAAATTACTTAACTTACGTGACATCTGGTCGATTTATTCCACAGGAACGGCACTAGAACTAACCAACTGAACATCTACCAAGCAACCTGCCTTGATAACGTCGTTACAATCCTTTTTATACACTACCAACGTCTTTTACGTGAAACATCTACCGCCATTTTGAACTAATCACAGACCGTCATATATTTTGGTTTAATAATCTGCTAACACAGGTAATAATAAACAAATCTTATGAAGTGAAACCGTTTTAAAACATTATAAGGTAATTAATCAATTTAATAAGAGTTGATTCGTAATTGTTAGACATCATCACCGGTTGTTGGTCCGGAGCGAGAGGGAGTGGGAGGCAGTCGCCTCCTTCTGCGAAGCAGTCATGCTAGCGAAGGAGGTGGCGGGACGGATGAGGGAGAGAGCCTCCCGTCCCAGCCGCCGCGGGAGACGCCCCGGGCGTCGGGAGTCGAGAGACGACTACCGGCCACCGTAGGCGCGGGCCTGCGGGCGGAGAGCAATGGGTAGCTCACCGCCCGATCAGGACCAGGCCCGTGCCGGACGGCGCGTAAGTGTTCCACGCGCGCCTCAAAGAGATGTCAGCATAACGAGGGGCCCCTCAGGGCCGAAGCCTGCCGGGGCAGCGGGATTGTCCGAAAGGGTCACCGCTACCCCGGAACATAAAGGGCGAAGGAAGGAACATGGGTGGGTTTTAGTCAGTAAGAGTCTGACACTCCCTTCCGCTCCACCCAGAGCGGGAGGAGTCATTTGATGATTTCCCATCCCAAAAAAAAAAAAAAAAAAAAAGACATCATCAAAAAGTATATCAACATCAACTGAAAGTATTGTTCCAATCATTTAAAACAACCTATTATATTAAAATAGCAATATCTAGTCAAATTAGGTACTTCTACGTTGTTCCCAAGCTTCGTAAATGCGGCAGATGCCATTATCCAACAAACAATATTCTAATATTATAATTATATCAAAATTAAATATCTAACACGTGCGTCAAGTGGTCGTGAACCTGCCCTTATACTATTACCGACCTAATTTCTTTTTAACAAAGTCTATTTATACTTACCTATTTATTTTTTATACAGGTTGGCTGGGATATCAACGCGCAAACTGTAATCATGGACGCAGGGGGTTCAGAATCATGTATTGAATTCATGGTAACAAGTTGCTCGTCGATGTCCTTGCCACCCAGTTATATCTTTCTTTATAGATATTAGGAATAGTTTAGTTTTCTGTTTATCTATGTTAGAATATTCTTTTTTTACTTTATTATTGTACAGTCAACAGCAAAAGTAGATGATCAAAATCAGAAATTCAATACTAATGCACGGAGTTCGCGTCAGAACTGTGTGGCGTCGAAGTGATTCAAAAGTATGTGATTTACAATTAATACTATTAATTACTTTTGCTGTTGACTGTACATTCTAGAAGAACCTATGTTCTAGAGATACTTTTTTGAATTGTGGGCACAATACTTTATTTCATTTGAACAACTTAAGTCTTTTCATAGACTATAAACAAAATAGTATATAACATAGACAAAAGATATTGGAGCGGCGGCCCGTCGGGCGTGTGTCGATCATAATTTTCATTATTTGCCTAGCCTTTTCCCAACTATGTTGGAGTCGGCTTCCAGTCAAACCGAATGCAGCTGAATACAAGTATTTTACATGGAGCAACTGCCTATCTGATCTCTACAACCCAGTTACTGGGTAATACGATACCCCTTGGTAAGACTTTCAGGCTTCTGACGAAACGTAACAACTGTCAAAGATCCACGAATGACAGCCGGGACTAACGGCTTAACGTGCTTTCTGAGGCACGGACGGGTCTTGGTACGAGTATGTGAAGATGGCCATCCATTCATGGACCAACCCGTGCAATCGATCCATGCGGCTGTTATTACTTAGTCACAAGCCCTACATAGATCACAATATTCATTGTACATAATTACGAGTACGTTTTTTTAAACTATATTTTATTGCTTTAGATGTATATATTTTTTTCATCCCTTAGTGGGATTTATAGATGTCCGTAGGTGTGGCCGTGGTATCACAGCGGGCCCTAACAGAATACCAGCGCTGCGGTATTTATTTTTTAAATATCGCAGAACTATGCTGAGATAGAAGGCTTTTTAGCCTCGCACAAGTCTTTTTTCGGTTTATTTATTGGTTTGGTTGGTTTTAATGTAACTTTGTTAGTGCGTTTTTAATGCTCCTTTTTTATTGTTTTTAAATATTTTTCTTTTTTTCTTTCTTTCTCAGCATCAATCAATATTATTCTATTCTAATCTATTTTCCAACGCAGGTGGAGTAAGCGGCTTCGATGCGGTGATAGTGACAGATGTGCCGATGGGTGCTGGTCTATCCAGCAGTGCAGCTATAGAGGTCGCTACCTTCACCCTGCTTGAAGCACTCACCGGCAAAAGCGTGGGGTAAGTGTTACCAAGGCCTGTTGTCCTCGGCGCTACTCAAAAGTAACGTGCTACAAACTCAAATCACCAATGAGAACCCGGAATGTCATAGCACGAGTATTTTAATTGCGACCGGTACTCGACGTAACCCGTGGCCGCCCGATACACTCCCTCCCACATAAGTAGGATTCACCGACCGAGGCATTTGCTGTCCCCGACGACGCTACTACCCTCCTCCAGGAGAGGGCTAAGGCCACCAATACTCTTAGAAAATACAAATCTCGTCCGTCGTCCTTCCATCCTTGTCGCCGAGGCCCACCGCGACGCCCAAGTTCATATCCGCCCGACCCTTGTTTGAGTCAGCCTGCACCGCTAAACCTGCAGCTTTAAATACATCCCAAATTAATTCGATCCAGCCTATCCTTTGCCCCCCTTCCCCAGTGATGCCCTAAGCCGAGGTCCGTAACCCACGGGGGGTGCATTTAGCGTGTAGTCGCTTGGTTTTTATGTTTTTAAGCCCTGGCTGGAGGACTTCATTTATTGAGGTAGCCACAGTCAAGCCCGGTTAAGCAGCCGACAACCTCTTAGGTCGACATGCGAGATGACATTTGCAAAAAAAAAACGACGCAACCGGTCACAAACTCGCAGGTAAGTCGCGTCGTGTCAGACAGCCGGCGGTGGTAGAGTACTTCTTAGGGAAAACATCAGCACATCTAATCCGCGTTCAAGAGCTGTCAGTGCCAATATTTCACCACATTGATGACACTGGCAGCTACTGAACCCGGTTTAGATGTTCTGAACGAGTTCTGTTTCATTAATAGTACTGGTCATGAGTCTGTGGTTTGTAGCGAAAATATTTTTCATGGTGCACCGGGCAGAAGGAGGAGCAGTGGTGGCCCAGTGATAGTGGCCCTGACTTACGAGTTGTAGGTCGTGGGTACGAATACGAACCCAGGCAGACGCTTTACTTTGTGTAATTTATTCCATCACTACTGCTCTCAAAACGGTGAAAGAAAACATCGTGAGGAAACTGGCATGTCGTAGAAACAAAAATTTGAGGACTTGTGACATCTACGAACCCACAATGGCCGCGTGGTGGATTACGGCCCACTCCCTCTCATAGAGAGGTGGCCTGTGTCCCAGAAGTGGGAACGTAATATGCTGATTATTTCAAGCGTAAAGTGAACTGCACGTCGATTTTAACATTAACAGCGTATTAATTGCCACTGACATAAGGTTGAAGGTGCGTCAGCCACTCGAGATCTGTCTCTAAAATATTACCGTTCGAACCTTTTTGGCGCAGCCGTGAGGCACACACTATTGTTGTTTGAAACATTATTTTTATTTTGTTAATTTGTATTTTGTGTTTCACGAACTGTGTCCAAATAAACTTTCTTTCCACGTACTTGAGGAGCAATTCTCGTAATTTTAAGAACGTTCACAGTCTGATCTGTCTCAATGTGGTTTTCCTACATTTGTTTGTCGCCGAGATGAGTCTGCGACTAGATTAAATTACGAAAATCGGCCTTCTGCACGTGCACAACCTTCTTCTATTTAAGTTTAGAAGTTGATGTTCTCCACTCTCAGCATTTTGCTGTAAGGCCAACGTAATATCATATCGGTAACTGAATCTGTATTTTAATAAGCCTTTCAGAGCTTCCCAGAAATTTTGCGGATAAACGGATATCTTTTACCTATAAAAAATAATATATAATACTTACGTATCCACTATCTAGGTCACAAAGCACGGAACCACCTCGGCGGCCTTTGCTAGAGCGCTACAAGGTTAATTTGGCACGTGGAGAAAATCGGAAATAACGCCATCTTGATTTTTGAATACATTTCAAGTGACATTTTACAAAACAATAGCACAAATGTTTACCAGCAGCGCCTCGTATCTACATCATTCGAACGTCAAAATATACTTTTGCACTATACACGCCAAGCGTATCACCGTATACTTGCACCTATAGACATAGAGAATAACTGAGTCTTCCGTATTCATTTATATATGACGTAAATACAGACCGAAAAGAACGAAAGAGACAAAGCGAATGTTCGGTCAGCATATTTCTTTAGTTACTACAGGTATTGGCCGCACGGTCGCTTCGTCTAGAGAGTGGTCACTTTTGTAATGTCAACGCTTGTTCCATTCTATATGTACTCGTATATGACTTGCACTATGTCACAAAATTGACATAAGTATAGAAACTGACGGCTTTGAAGGCGGTCCGTGACAAAAATTGTGTGCTCAACGCGTTTTCGGCGCCACGAATTTTATAAGTACCTATTGCCGTTTGTAGAAGCTCGGCGATTATGTGCTCTGTGGTCTAGGTACTTAATGTCATAATTATGACGTTTATCGATGCTTCCGTAAAAGATATTCAATTAACCTGTTCTCTGGTTAATTGAATATCTTTGAAGATCTCAATAATGCTTAGTTTACACGAGCAGGTAGTCGCTAACCATGTCTGCTAATCGCTTATTTAACTTACCGGCTATATTCACTTTCACTAATACTAATCACTGCTTAAGTATGTTCACACTATGTAATAAGTGTTAGGTACTAATACCGTGTAAACTATGCTAAAATCTTTTTTCGAATGTCATGTTAGTCATACTATGAGAATATTTTCAAGAAAGTCTGAGAGGCAATTCTCGAAATTATACGAACGTTCACAGTCTGATCTCAGCCAATCTGTCAAAAATACGTTTAATTTCCCTAAATTTTGACAAGTTTTTGACATTTGTTTGTCGCCGAGATGAGACTGCGACTACATTTTGAACGTTTTAAATTACGAGAATTGGCCTTCTGATCTCAGTCTCAATCTGTCAAAAATACGTCAAATTCCTCTACATTTTGACAAGTTTTTGACATTTGTTTGTCGCCGAGATGAACTGCGACTAGATTTTGATCGTTTTAAATTACGAGAAGCCTGCTGATCTAAGTCTCAATCTGTCAAAAATGCCTCGAAGTTTCCTTCATTTTCGAAAAGTTCTTGACATTGACAGTCGCCTAGATAAGATTGCGATCAGATTTTGATCATTTTTAACTACGGAAATTGACCGTCAGATAGTGGCTGATAAACAGCCAATTTAATAAGTTTTATTTATTTTTTCATTTATGTACACGCATACATACATATATAAATAGACAAGAAAAAAAACAGAACAGAAAAATAGTTACAATGGTGATGCTTATTTCATAACAAATCTCTTCCAGTATACCTGCGATAGGACTATAGATAGAGAGATGTAGACATTGTGTAAAAGAGTAAAGGAGACAAAAAAGAATATATAAAATCATAAACATCAGTAGTTCTCATAAGATTAAATCTAGATTTCTGAAATCGGGAGCTAGATAATGAGGATTATAAGTCGGAGCAGGTGCATAAACAATTAAAATGATTAAAGGGATTCAAGGTTAACGGTCTTTGCCCTGAGTTATTTTTACTTTAAAAATGAAACGTAAATTAAGCTTGCAATTATAATAGGTTTTCACTCTTAGAAAGTGTTGCATTACAAAGGAGACGGAAACGGTTCCATACAATCTTGGGCTAAGAATGTAAAGAAATGAAAATGGTGTCAATTAATAGATTCAGACTTATTAGTCCCTTACTGAAAATTCTGTAATTTTTGACAATCTGAGAGCTGAGATATTTGAGTTTTAGTAAAAGTAGGGTTATGTGACAATCTTTAACTAACAGCTGATTCTTGAAGTGCCAAAGATATTCTTTTTATGAATAACCGTCAATGACTTGAAGTTATAGGTAGGGAACAAGTATGGAGTTATGGAAAGGGTGTACAAAATAAAAATAAAAAACATTTTAATATAGTACATATTTTATTCATCTTCTATTATTATTAAAATGTTTGCAGCTCGATGCTATCCCACAATTCACACAGCGATTCATAGTTTTAACAATATCCAATCTATAAGCCGGCGGTGAAATCCAAAATAACAATGCCAAGTCAAACGGGTAAGCGATCTTCGGTGTCCAGTGTGAAAGTATGGGTCGTACAGGGTAGTCAGGGTCGGAATCCAAAAAAAACAAAGCATAAATAATCGGAAAAGCACTCTAAACGCATCGCAAAACACGAAAAGAATGAGCAAACAACAGCAACCGGCAGCCATCTAATGTCAATTCCAGTTGGCTGTCATGCCAGTGGCACAGACTAAAAATATAAAAGTGATTTTAATCGATAAAAAACCAATAATCTTTTTATTGTGTTTTCAGTAATTAATTAATATTTTATTGATTAATATGACTGTATTATAATGCACTTTATTACGTATAAGTATAATATAGTATTTGAGTTAATTACCAAGTGAAAAGGTTTTATTTTTGTATTTGTGTAATCGATTATTCAATCGATAATCTCATGAAAACGATCTTTTTCTTATTTCTCCACTTCCTGATTGACAATTGAGCTAATTTTTCGTATTCTAAGATAGAAAAATATGACTAATTTTTTAGAACATAACTCATCCTTTTACATTTTTAGCCCACGACTTTCCATCTCCTTTTTAATACTGATCGTTTAGAAAAGTTTTAAATTCTTTTGTGAAATTTCGTTTTAAAAGCTTAGATTTTGCAAAATTATCTTACTTAACTAGTTATTAATGGTTCCAGTCAAGAAATATCGTTGACTTTATCAATTCATCGGTAGTCCTTTTAAAAACCGACTATTTTTAAAGATCGTAGTATAGCTATGAATTAGATAGGTAAAGTTATATGAATAGTAAGGGGCTCCTGGCTAAATAATGACAGCCGCAGGGGCCCGATCGATGGTAAAGCTACGCTTGCTGAGGTCGGTTCGTGAATGGGTGACCATTCATATCAAGACACCGTGGTTCGTAAAGCAAGTTAACCAGATGGTCCTGGCTGTCATTCGTAGATCTTTGACACTCGTTACTGATAGTGAGTTCCCCAAAAGTCTGACAATCAGTCTTAGCCAGGGGGTTGTGGAAGTCAGATAGGCAGTCGCTCCATGTAAAATACTGTTATTCAGCCGTATCCGGTCAGAATGGAAGCCGACCCCAACATAGTTGGGATAAGGCTAGGGAGACTGATGTATACAAATAGAGTGCTATGCAAATTCTATAGTTTTATTGTTCATAAAACTGCGTAGTTTGGGAGCGTGGGCAGAGATATGTTGTTTCAGAAGTTTGCAAGTACCAAACTAATATTCCAAGCGAAAGGTTGAAGTTACTAGTGGTAGGTTGAGGTGTCTACGTATAGAGTGACAGATAAGAAAATTATTTGAAGAGTTAGTTTGTTTACGAGTAGTATTACAAGTTTATCCAGTGTACAATATATTTCTATCTTCGTAGCATAAGTAGCTTATAATGTTCTCACTGCTGGGGCACAGGCCTTCTGTCTGTGAGGAGTGGGCCATAATCCGCCACGCTGGCCCAGTGCGGGTTGGGAGATGTCACGTGTCTTCGAATTTTTTGTTTCCTCATGATTTTCCTTCACCGTTTTGAGAGCAGTGGTGATGAAATTAAATACACAACGTAGTACTATAAAATACACAAGTGTCTGCCTGGGTTTGAACTCACGATCTACTACTCGTAACTCGTAAGTCGGGGCCTAAACCAATGAGGCACCATTGCTCTGATATTATGATTAGCCCAAAATTCAGACACGCGAATTGCGTTCGCTGACGCAGTCATAAGACTCTCAAGTGCACAGTTGACAGGGCGGCGCGGCGGCACAAGATGGAAGGTGGGCCAAGGGGGTTGAATTTCATGCGGACAAAATAGCGGACAGAAAGAAGCTAGTAATAAAATAAGTTCCAATGGACTTAATTTATTAACCCTAACAAAAAACTAGCCCTAATAAAGAGGCCTAACCACACTCGCTCAATGAACTGATAAAACAAAACAATTACATCGCAATTCGATTAAAGACACGCTCCAGTGATTTCATTAGCGCGATCGAACATTAAACAATGTGGTCTATAAGTTGACTTAAAACAAATAGCACCATGTTTGCCAAATAAGGTCGGGTCCTGGGTTTAAGCGGTAGCGATAAGCAGTGATGAACCAAAAATTCGAAGACATGTGACATCTATCAATCCGCACTGGGTCTGCATGATAGATTACGGCCCCACACCCTCTCACAAGAGAGAAGGCCTGTCTCCCAGCAGTGGGAACATTATAGGCTGATTATGATAGCGCAAGCCACACTAAGAACGAAGCTAAGTGCGTTTAGCTTTGCTCTTGTAGCTACGGGGTGGCAGTATGACCAGCTTTCTACCAGTACAGTTACTGCAAGGAATTTAGGAAAATTGCAGTGAAAAAGTTGTTTCATTTCGCTATCCTACAGTGCAGCTTTAATGTAAAATGTTGGTTTTGCAGCAGAATCGTGCTGTGTAAAAACAGGAAATTACTTATAGCAATTTTATTGGAGAATTTTTATAAGTTTCCTCGAATTCCTAGATTGTTCCTCCTCCGCAGTAGAAAGACCGTCTTTGCAGTATTCGTTCTGCGATGGATAGGAATAATCCTGTCCACAGCCACCTGAGAGCCTAGATGGTGGAAGGTGATGGAACAATCAAAAAAGTATTGGATTGACATAAGCTACAGTTACTATATATTTATTTAGATTAGTATAATATACTTTATGTATGTATTTATTGTATTATGTAGTACATAGTACACCACAGACTACCTACAGCATTTGTCTCTCCTTCCCCTTTTTAATCCATCTAAAGGTTGTCTTTAAAAGATCGCTCGCCCATTGTGTCACCCTATGTAAAATTCCTATATTTATGTCAGTAATTTATATGATGTACAGACGCCAGCACATCAAGCTACTACAATCTGTCAAATTTCTTTAATAGATTTTCAACTTTATCTCTAAATCTTTAAGATTCAAGATTGATTGGGAAAATTTGACAGTTTCGGGTAGCTTGATCTGCTGGCGTCTGTACTTAATAAAGACTATTCTAGTCTATTCTACCGAAAAGCTTATGTCAATCTGGTTGAACATCTTTGTAGAAATACGAAATGCTTTGAAATTTAGAAACGTTTGCCGCTTTTCCAGGCCCTCCGTACCTACATTTCTTTCAGTCCGTGGGTTCTTGCTTGTCACCCCGCTCCGCTAGGCAAGAGTCCTTAATTTATTAAGGCATCCACAAGATAGCATGGTGAAGTCGCTGACAACCTCCTAGGTCGACTTGCGAGAAGCAAAAAAAAAAAAAAGCACTCCGCTCCGCTTATGTCCGAGGTTTGCTGCCTATGTTGTGTGTGCCGCAGGACATTCACCACACGCAGCAGATGAACCGCGACAAAAGAGGTAATCAAATGGCGGCTGATTAGATTTGTTACATGAACTTGCATGAACCCATTGTAGTGTTATTAACAAACTACTGCGATTAAACGGCTGATTTGTCTACAATTATCGACTCAACAGTATACAACGCTACAAGGTTATTTTCGCGCGAGGTCAATATCGAAATTAACGCTGCCATCTTGTTTTGTCAATATTTCTGTGAAAATTGCACTAATGTTCACAAACAACGCCTCTCTGACAATGTTATTCGGGTGCCAAAAGGTCCTTTGGAGCCATAGATTTAGTTATCGAAACTAACGCCGCCATCTATTTTGTCAATATTTCTGTGACAATTGCATTAATGTTCATAAACAACGCCTCTCTGACAATGTCATTCGGGTGCCAAAAGGTCCTTTGGAGCCAAAGATTTAGCTATCGAAGCTAACGCCGCCATCTATTTTGTCAAAATTTCTGTGACAATTGTACTAATGTTCACAAACAACGCCTTTCTGACAATGTAATTCGGGTGCCAAAAGGTCCTTTGTAGCCATAAATTTAGTATACAGGGTGACTTGTAATTTGGCGTATTCCTTTCAGGACGCGACCCATTTGCAACAATTAAGCACTCTATAAAGCATAAGAGAAAATTCATGGGATTCGAGAAAACACAATTTTCACGTATTTTTGAAAATTTCCCCAGAATTCGTCACTTAATATCACTTTTCTCTAAATTCTCAAATTGAATGGCAATCATTGCTATTGCATAGTTATTTTACCTCTGATTTTGCATCACTATCAATATCACAGTGATTTTTAATCTCGTGACAATAAGGCTGTTGGGTTGGTGCAACTGTCAAGTCGGTCAATCACAGTGATCTTTGACCTATCTATCTTCATTGTTGTTGCCAAAATTGATTTTTAAGCATTTTTTTCTTATTCTACAGGTTGGTGGAAAAAGCAAAGCTATGCCAAAAAGCAGAGCACGAGTTCCCGGGAATGCCGTGCGGCATCATGGACCAGTACATCGTCACGATGGGCAGGAAGGACCATGCCTTACTCATCGATTGCAGGTAACGTGTACAACACTACAAATAAAAAAATCCCGTCATCTGACAGTAAAGGAACAAAGAGTGCACCTGTGTTTACGCACACACTTGTGCACAATAATGTCTCCTGCGTACCTGGCTAATCTCCGTTGAGATTGGCCACCGTGACCGAAATCGGTCGGAAGGCTATTATTCGTATCATAGGTTTCTCGACGTTATTGTTACGGATAAACAAATATTCACTGAAATAATTTT
Source organism: Apamea monoglypha (assembly GCA_911387795.2). Lineage (NCBI taxonomy): Eukaryota > Metazoa > Arthropoda > Insecta > Lepidoptera > Noctuidae > Apamea > Apamea monoglypha. The sequence continues at coordinate 17,436,256 of OU426922.1, forward strand.
AGTTTTTAGCGAAAATGTGCCTGAAAAATTAAATAGCGTACTTATAACTTACTATTTTCATCGATTTCGTAGCACGATGTCTACTTTCTATTAACCTTACCGAATTCAGTCATTAGCAAAACTAGCACATTATTTTATAACCACAGCACGGAATAGGCGCTCTGCGCTTGCGTCAGTAGGTATAAAATCCGCAGCGCCGAAATTGCGTTAGGGCTGATTTTTCCAACGCCAGATAACTTTATTCGAGGAATAATTTTAAATTTTTGACAGTTCTTCCATAAAAAAACTGCCAGACGTTAATTTTATTCCACAAATAAAAATATTCTGTGGATTGAAAAATCAGCCCCTAAGCACAAAACTTCTGTCACGTATCGGCTTCATAGTCATCAGTTTCCATACGTCATTAGTGTCATGAAAACGGTGACGCTTGGTTTATATGAAGAGTTTTGGATGTGCCGCTTAGCTGCCGAGGCGTGTGACGTACTCTGAGTTTAAAACATAGGTAAAAGACATTTATTATTATTATTTTCTTTATTTCATTTAAATACATACAAATTATATTTTTAAATATTTTTATAAACAAAAAGATAAAAAAAACATTTAAAAATATAAAAAAATAATAGCCCACCGGTATCGGGAACAGGGTCCAAGCTACCGGCGGTCAGGGCTCCAGAGAGAGGAACTTTCTGACAATGCGAGCCGTGTCCAGAAGTACCGCTTTCTGAATCAAGCCCTTGATCCAGTTGCCCAACGAGAGCCTATTATTATTATTAAAAGCCTCTGATGTCCCACTGCAGGGCAAAGGCGGAGGCCTTTCGGAGGCGGAGAAGTGGAAGGAGAGTAGGGAGCTACTCTCCTTCCACTTCTCTCTGTTTAAAGCTTCTGAGGACCAGTTCATGTTGAAGAAGTCCAGCTCATCCCGCCATCTAGGCCTGCTGCCCGTCTGGGCCTGCCGTGATGTCGCTCACCATTAAGAGGGACCCACTGGGTCGTAAGTTTGGCCCATTGGTCGTCTGACATGCGGCAGATGTGTCCCGCCCAATTCCATTTTAGCGCGGCAGCTTTCCGGATGGAACGGATGGTCGTATTTCTAACCCGGTCTGTTAGTTTGATACCTAGAATACTCCGTTTCGTAGTCCTCTGGCAAACCTCGAGGGTGGACCTCTGCTGATTTGTCAAAGACTATGTTTGTCCACCATGTGTGAGGATGGGATGTATGCACACGTCAATGAATCTTCTCTTAAGGGACAAAGGAAGATCACCGTTTATTAGGTCTTTCATGGCCCATTAGTTCTTCCAGGCAGTTTCGGTGCGTCTTGCAACTTCTTTGTTTTGTCTTGCCTGGAAAGAGACTAGTTGACCTAGATAGAGATACTCATCAAAGTATTCAACCTCCCCACCGGCCACAGTGATCCTACGATGCGGGCTGTTCGTCATCAACTTGGTCTTTGACATTTTCATCTGAAGTCCGACCTAGGCTTGCCGTGCTAAGATCGTCTAGCATCTACATAAGTCAACTCGGAGGCTGATGACGAAAAAGACGTACAATATAAAAATCGAGAGGTGTTATTGGATACCTGGTTGGAACTAAGTGCCTTTCGATGTATATTATTTTCTAGCTTCTGCCCGCGACCACGTGAAATTTCTAATTAAGTATTGACAATTTTTATGCAATAAACAAACCCACTCCTAATGGACATGATGTATCTAAGATCTATTTTCATAAATCCTTAACTTGCTTAAATAAAATAAAATAAACCTTGCCCCTAATCTTAACCTTCGTAGAAGAATTAGTTAAATTCTTATTAAATACTTATAAGCACGGGTTCGCCGTTCCCTCGTGAAAACACTTAACTTCAGGGTAAGTCCCTTGTTAACTTAACTTAAGGCCTGCGCCCACCGGTGGCATGGCAGGGGATTTTTCGGCATCATTACATGTGTGCGGCAACGATGACGTGGTAACCTTAGGCATACGTCATACCGCGAAGTTCTTGGGCACGCCGAAGCGTACCGACGATGCGACATCGCATCAAATTCCGAACAGGATCTCGAAGGCTGCCGAAGCATCCCGAGGCATTGCGAACGCTGCTGACACGGCATAAATAAGCATATCGCAGGTTTGTTTAGGAACCTTCGATGATTGAAATTTAAATAATTTCTGTTATTGAAATTTAAATTTTATTGTTATATTATTAAGATATATTCTCGCCGCCAGTGGGCCAGGCCCCTTAAGATAATTTTCCGGGAATGCGATTAAGGTATTGCGTAGTATTTTGTCATAATTGAGATAATGGAACATAAACAAGACTGTTTGCGATCGTCATTTATTTTGGAGCCTCGAAACACGACTATTCCTTTCAACGAACTTCCTTTCCTAATGAATAAAAAATAACTTGATACTGTGGACCAGATAATTCGAATATTTGGGCGGATTTAGTTTTCCTAATTTTAGTCAGGGCAAAGACCTCTTTTAAATTCATTGAATAAATAACACGCTTGTTCACTGCGGAGTATTGCGATCAAGTCTTCGCATAATCAGCCTATAATGTTTCCACTGCAGGCCAAAGGTATCTGTCTATGAGAGGGAGTGGGCCATAATCCATCACGCAGACCCGTTGCGGGTTGGTGGATGTCACATGTCTTCGATTTTTTGGTTCAAGGACATGCCGGTTTCCTCACGAAAATAGTTAAAACTTTAAAATTAATGATCTCAGTTGAAAGGAAATCGCAAGTATAGAAAGGTATTTCCAAGAATCTTTATTGCGAAACTCATTCGTTGGAAATAAACTCGCACAAATGCAGACTTTGTGCTGTTCCTTAGAAATTCCTAGGACTGCAAAGAGACACTAATATAAATCTTGTATACATATACTTACAACGGGTGTAAAAAGACGCTTCAGGCCCTTTTGTACAGACACCAGTACATCAAGCTACTACAATCTGTCAAATTTCTTTAACAGATTTTCAACTTTATCGCTATAACAATAAGGTTCGAGATTGATTGGGAAAATTTTACAGTTTCGGGTAGCTTGATGTGCTGGCGTCTGTACACAACGATTTTATTGCCGTGAAAGACTAAAAATCTTCGCCGTGTGTAGGCACGGTCATCAGTGTTGTATGGATCACTATGGAAGCTTGAAGGACACGTTTTTTCTACGGCGCGGTTTATACGCCGTACCGTAAAGTAACCGTGCCAGGTACAAAGGGCCTAACGAAGCCAAGAGTCCCGGGAAACCTTCTGGTTACGGAGATTTTGAGGTTCCAACTTTTTTCATTGTGCTTTTGACAATGTTTTGGGTACGTTACATTGCGCGCTGCCGAAAACCGATTTTTTACACACGAAAAATAAAAGTCATTAACCAGCAATAATTTCTGCTCAATAGGTCCTTAGAAGCGGAACAGATCCCCATGCAGCTGGGAGACCTGGCTATTCTGGTCACTAACTCCAACGTGAAGCACCAACTGACTGGCAGCGAGTACCCCATGCGACGTGCGCAGTGCCAGGAGGCCGCTGACAGACTGGGACTACCCTCACTCAGAGGGGCCAGGGTTGAGGACTTGGCAAGTAAGTCATACTCTTGTAGACAAATACAGATAAATAAATAGCCTTTTTTCCCTTAAATTACATGTTTACATTAAAAAAAAACAGTATATTGCGATACGTGTGACTTAAGAAATCTACAATTGCACGGCGTGAAATTAGCTCCCGAGCACTGCGAAGGTGCTAAACGGCGTGCATTAAGAATACTTAAGTCACATGTATCGTATACTATTTAATAGCTCGTGTGACTTAAACCCGCACGTCAAGCTTTTAAGTCAAGCTTTTTTGTGTAAAAATGGCCTACTTAAGTCAGAAAATCGTGACCTAAGTGCGGGTTTAGGTCACACAGTGCTATTACTTTTTTTCGGTAGGTACTCGTACACTTAATTATAATAGTTAAGACCTCCGAGATTTTTTCAAGTGTCTCTACGTGGAAAGTGTATCTACGAGGAATAATTCTATTTGGGTTCAGCCTCCTCCAACTTTTTCCAGGTGTTTCTGCTTCGCTTTCTTTGTCCACATCTTCCCGGATTTTTTCTCACAAAAAAAAAAAAAATTCTTCATCTCTTGTAGAACAAGTTAAATGGCGGGTGGTTCGTCGGGTACTAACAAGAATAGCCGGTTAACAGGTGGTAGCGTGTTGTACAAATGTATCTAAATACCGCAGCACGCGAAAGTTTCGCGCCTGAAATAAGTCACTTTTTTCGAATTCTGGATTTGTCAAAATGTGACTTGGTAAAGTCCCCGTCTGTCATAAGCAGCCTAAATCGGCCTGCAAGGTGCGGTCAAAGTTAAAGTTTAATCATTTCACAAGAAAATATAATTGATTCTTGTTGCTCCTTCCTAAAGGTGGTTTCGTATGGAGAAGAATGAAAGTAATCCCAAAATGTGTTTAATGTCATAAAAATAATAATAATTATACAATTAAATTAGTAACCAGTTTGATTTTGGCTAGACTCTAGTCTCTAGTTTAAAGACCTACGTTCAGCAATATACCAGCCTCTCGCCGTCTTGTAAAAAAACTATTTTTTTTCTATTCTGATTAAAGTTTTCCGAAAACGCAAGAAGCGTTGAAAGATGGAATTCTTCATTGGATTCTTCATACTATCGCAACAAACTTCCCCGAACTTGGACTAACTTAACGTTACGAATCAATGCCTCGCTTACTCAGCTACGCACACAAAGCGTCATTAATCACAGCATGTTTACTTCCTACCGAAAGGCTCCGGAAACTTGGACAGCTGTTTACTCGACGCCATTTTCCTTGTGCGGTCATTAAAGCGAATTGACAGTGAACTTGCGTTGACCTTTGGAATAAGGCCCGTCGTCCATGACGTTACTGAAAAGTAACGTGTTACACACTCAAATCACTAACAAGTAGCCAGAATGTCACAGCACGAGTATTTCTATGATAAATTATATTTATTATCCTACTAATCCTACTAATATTATAAACGTGAAAGTATGTATGTATGGATGGATGGATGGATGGATGGATGGATGTTACTCTTTCACGCAAAAACTACAAAAAAAAAAAAAAATTTTATTCAAGTATAAAGTAAAGTAAAACTATGATTTACATTAATTACAATCGAGGAAAGTTAAATTCTAACTGTAATGTAGACCTGCCTGATCTAGGTTTATGAAAAACCTGTGTTTCAGGCTGAACGGATTTGGATGAAATTTGGCACACATATGGTCTATAACCAGAATTAAAATATATAATAGGTACTTTTTATTTCGTCCCGATACGTACAATAAGTAAATCAGATAAAAACAAAAAATGAAGATCAAATAAAAAGTGTAAAGTCCGATGTAAGAAATTAGCAGGAAAGTGTGCCTCACGGCTGCGCCAAAAAGGCTCAGTTCAGCAAAATGCCAGACAACTAGTGCCTGACGCTGGTTTTCAACTGCACCTGTCAACTAGCTGGCTGACTGGCTGGCTTTCTAGACAAATTCAGACGTTACAGTCTCTTTTAAAGTCCAGACATATTCTTGATCAGGCCATATGAGGACCATGAGATTAGTCTGAGGTCTTTTGAGGAAAGAAACACACAGATTTGGGTGGACCTGCCCAGTCAGTGCACGCATTTGTCAGTAATCGTGTAGCTCAACTCAGAACATAAGGAGGAAAATGGCATTTCAACGAGCAGTCAGGAGGAAAATGGCTATGGCAATTCACTAACGCCTAATTAACTGGTCTGTGATTGGTTGCGTTTTGGAAGGACCACCATAGAAATAAATACCAGTTCTGACTTGCTGAGGCATTAGAGCAGTGGTGGCCCAGTGGTATCCGTCCCGATTTACGATTTAGTTAGTTGTAGGTCGTGAGTTCGAACCCAGCCAGGCACTTTACTTTCTATATTTAATTTCATCACCACTGCTCTCAAAACGATGAAGGTAAACATCGTGAGGAAACCGGCATGTCCTAGAAAAAAAAATCTAAAGGCATGTGACATTGCCCAATCCGCTCTGGGGTCGTGTGGTGGATTACGGCCCACTCTCTCTCATAAAAGAGGAGGCCTATATCCCAGCAGTGGGAACATTGTAGTCTAATTATGGTGAGACATTCTGGCTACTCATTGGTGAATTGAGTTTGTAACAATTTTTTGTAGCGTCGTGGACGATGGGCATACGTTCGCAGCTGCGGAAAAGATTTCCAAGTAGATTGGTTCAGGTACTGGGAACCGAATCTCGAGGGATCGGGACACGGTCCTCAGTACCTAGAAGTTGTTACGGTTTCCAGGACGACCATGTTGACCGTGTCTGTAATAAATAGGTTCTGAAGGAAGTCGGTATTTGAAAAGTAGTCTTCATTTTATTAAATGTAGCATTGCTTTTGAAAATGCGCAAAATTCACAGTTCGTTGATTGTGAATCGATAAGTTTATAAATAAAGATATTTTATTATCAGGCATTTTGATGCCTGATAATAAAATATCTTTATTTATAAACGATTTTTAAGTAAGATTATATTAAGTAAGTTTTTTAAGTAAGATGTAATACTAACACCCTATGGGCTTTGGCCCATAGGGTGTTAGTATTACATCTTACTTAAAAAACTTTATTAGTAACATGCAGGGACACTAAAAAGAAAAAGACAATCACAATCACAGGAAGGTTTAAGAAGATTTCTGCCAACATGTAGGTTGGTAAACCTCCCCAATGTTGGCCCATCCAGCCTCTCTGCAAACACCTTCAGATTATGATATTTACATACCATAGTCATAATCAGCCTTTAATGTTCCCACTGCTGGGACACAGGCCTCCTCTCGCATACACCTAGATCTTTTACATAAATGATCAATTAAATATTTCGTTTTGATTCAAAGTTTTTTTTTTAAATGTTTTGTCTGTAAATACCATTTTGTATTATTTCATTGACATATCCGTGGTATTGTTTTTTTTTTAATTATTGCTAAATGGGCCTGCTGTTGACCTCGATTACCTCGATGGAAAGCGATGGATGAGTTCCATGATGGAACGAGCGTGCCCAGAAGATGTCAGTTCAATCCTTATACCTCTTTGAAATGTATATTCCTGTAAATAAAAGATTTGCCAATGCCCTTTGCATTTTCTGCTGAATGACAACGATAAATATTGACAAATTATTATTTTGTAGCTGAGACGCTTAAATCAATCAGGGATTTCGTAATACTTTAACTAATCTATTGTTTACTAATCTGTTCTAAGAAAGTTATGAAAAGCTAATCAATTTCAGATTTATCCATAATCTAATTAAGTATGTAAAGTTTAAGTGAGTAATCCAGTAATCCATTTGATTATTGTGTTTTGATAATACTAAAGAAATTGCGAGCAACATCAGGTGCAGCGAGATGAAGAAGTCACTTAGTATAAAAAGGTACTCAGGCTTTAAGTAATAATGTTTTAAAGTTCTTGCTCAGTTTTATTTGGTTAGCAGCTTGTTCTAACTTATTTAAATTGAAGAAAACGGAGAATTGTTACCTTCTGACGGATTGATAGACGGTGCTCAGCCCGAGATACTGATATATACATGTGCTTACGAGTTTTTAACGACTGTTTCGGCTATGACCGTCGAATATACCGTCGGAGTAACTGGGTTGTGGAGGTCAAATAGGCAGTCGCTCCATGTAATCTACTGCCGGTATATTCGCTTACTAGTTGGCAGCTTACCGTCCACGCGCCAATCAGCTATATAATAGACAGGTTGGCGAACATTAGTGATCTCGCTTGAGTAGCACGCGTTTCTACGTTATGTTTCAGTTTACTTTACGCGAACTGGCAAGCATAGCTATTGCACTCGACGAAAAAGAGAATAATTTATGGGCGATGGCACAGAATAACTAATAGTATTAACGCACAGAGAGGAGAAGTGTGAGGAGTGTGTCCCAGCAGTGGGAACGGTATGGGCTGATTGTGCTTATGCTAGTTATTGGTGCTGATTGTCTTGTCACATTATGTCGCTGAAGTTCTAAATCGTTTTCGGTGTACAACCCTAGCAGGATCACATTAGTCACAGGTAATAGAAACAAATACAGGTTATTATATATTACATATTAATTCATTAAAATACTAGCAGGGCTCCGCGGTTTCACCCGCATAGGTGTCGATCCCGTGGGAATATAGGGATGAAAAGTATTATATGTGTCTAAGGGCTATATTACTGTAAAGTTTCATTAAAATCCGTTCGGTAGTTTTTGCGTGAAAGAGTAACAAACATCCATCCATCCATCCATCCTCACAAACTTTCACGTTTATAATATTAGTAGGATAGGATAAACTACAATATGGTTTTACGCCGTCACTATGCTCCCTGTATTTCATTTAAATAATTATTGATAAACAATTAAAGATTATTTAATTTTAGTCAGGTTTTTTTTTGCACTTCTGAGGGACAATTCTCGTAATTTTAAAAACGTTCACAGGCTGATCTGTCTCAATCTATCAAAAATACAAGTTTTTGACATTTGTTTGTCGCCGAGATGAGCCTGCGACTAGATTTTGAACGTTTTAAATTACGAGAATTGACCTTCAGGTCATTTCGGTCACTTTCATTCACTCTTTATTTAAATTTTCGACAAATCTTGGTTAACTTAGCGATTGTCAAACTCGATTTTAGTTGTGTCAAAATTGTTTTTAAGTTTAGAGAATCTTGTTTGCAGAATAGCTTTTAAGGTTCTCTTAGCCAAAAATAAGTCGCAGCCTCCTTTTAAAAGTCGTCGGTACATCTAGCTGGGGGGCGTCCCTCACTACGCTTGCCAATATGCAGTCTCCACTCCAGTACTCGTTCGCTCCACCGGCCATCTTCAAATCCGATTGGTAGTAGTTTAGTTTAGTTCAGTGTACAAGAGAATCGACATCATTGAAGTGTTGTTTGTTTTGTACCAAACTTTTCTGATAAATGCTGTGTAGGTAAAATATTAATTACCATTCCTAGATAGGTTTAATTATTGCTTCCGCTTCAAGGCTATTAGAACTAAAATCAAAACTAGATGATAATTGGCTTGCTAATCCAGGTCGCGACCTAATTCCTGCTTGCACCACAATGCTGACGAAGCTAATTAGTGAATTAGGAGTCGAACTATTGTGAATCTAAGCTATGAGGTTTGCTGGAAATTGCTGATATGTGTAATAATTTTGGGTTCTTGGATAATTTGGCTTTGTTATTTTGAGGAGAATAGAACTTGTTCAGCTAAATCCTAACATATTTAATATTCAACATTCTAAACATTTCGAAGCCAAATTTTGACATTCTCTATGTAAGGTAAGGCTTTAATCTATCAATCAAATCAGCCTATCGCAGTCCACTGCTGGACATGGCCTCTCCCAGGCTGCGTCACAACACCCTATCCTCCGCTTTCCTCATCCAGTCTGTCCTAGCCACCTTCGTAAGGTCGTCGGTCCATCTAGCTGGGGGGCGTCCCACGCTACGCTTGTCAATACGCGGTCTCCACTCTAGGACTCGTCTGCTCCATCGGCCATCGGTTCTTCGACCAGCCTACTGCCAATTCAGCTTGCTTACTCTGCAAACTATGTCGGTAATGAAGGCTTAAAATAAAATATTACAATGCTGTATTTCAATATAATCAGGGTTGTGCTGGAATAAAGCAGGCCGTAGTGGATGTGATAAGACAGCGGCTCCCCTGATAGTAGAAGCTGCGGTTTCCCAGAAATGCGGAGACTGCCCACAACTGACTGGCCGTAGTGATGGCTGTCATGAAAATAATGACAGCATCAAAAGATTTAAATCGCTAGATACCGCGTCAAAAGCTAGTCGCGTTTTGCTTTTGTTTTGACACCTTTGACACATAATGACGCAGAGAATTGACTTGATTGACATGGAAACGCTATATAATAATGCGTGAGCTCACTCTTCTCGGAATGGATTCTTTTTCGTGAGACTAAGTAAGTTGAGGGAAAATATGTAAAAAAAAAAAATACGGTGTCGGTGCTCTTTAGGAAAACGCAAAAAATCCAAAATCAAATCATTTATTTGGCAGAATAATTATAGCTTTAAGATCAAACCTATAGGTTTACAATGTATGATTTTAAAGCTATAATGGCCCCTTTACATTCTACCATTACATATGGTGTGCAAATATTTAATTTTAACCTGCACAATGTTATTAATATAATTAGGTACATTCATAAAAATAAAATCAAAATAGACAGCAACAACAATAAGATCTCATTAAGGATTTATAGGAACAAATTAATTAATTGATGTCAAAGTTATACCTATGTCAGTTCAAGAGATAAAGTTTAATAAAATGTTAGTTTGTGAAATATAAATAATTGTAAATTGTAATTGATAATGTCATAACTATTAAAATTTCGAAGTGTTGATATAGTAAAATTTAAACATCAATCAATTATTACAAGGTTATTAAATATTATTATTAATTTAAGTTTCCTTGTCCGCGATCTGACATGTATTCATTAAGGTTATAAAAGCATTTTTCCCTTAACCATTGCGTTACCTTTGTTACATGGTCAAAGGTAAATCTTTAAAAGCGTCCGGTAATTTGTTATAATTATACCTTTACAGCATTTATGTACGAGTTCCGCTTATACAATTCGAGCCTGCATTGCGGTAAACAGAGCTCATGGTTAAATTTATTTTATTTCTAGGAGCTACGTTTCGTTTGGTTACATCTTTGTGTTTAATGAAAAATTCCGGATGTTGTTGTACAAATAGGCATAATTCTCTAATAAAACATACACGGCAATGGCAGAATATTGTACTTTTTAAACAACGGCTTACAACTATGCGTATACCAGGCTCCACAGATTGCACGTACACATTTTTTTTGGACTCTAAACGCTTTTGTGATATCCACCGAATTACCCCACAACAAGAGCCCATAAGCGAGTACGGACGAAACGTACCCGTGATATGCATAAAGAGCCGCTTCTGTTGATAACGTGACTCTTAATCTTTTTATTGCGTAGACAAATCTGTCGTTTTCCAGTCGCAATTCTGATCCAACATTATACACAGAAATTTAGTACTTGCAACTTGTTCGATAATTGTATCATTATATTTAACATTTAACGTCAATGGCTTTCTTTTATAGGTTTGGAATTGGATCATTAAAGTTTTCTCCATATTAATTTGTAAGTTGTTAGAATGTAACCAGTGTATTATTTTGTCTATTGCTTTGTTTATGTCTTGTTCATATGTGTCTGCATTTTCACGTTTCACAATGAGAGTTGTCATCGGCAAACAAGATTGTGTTATGGCAAGTGATATTTGGGAGATCATTAATATATATGAGGAATAAGAAAGGTCCCAATACACTGCCCTGTGGCACTCCAAAATTATTTAGTCGATAGTCACTTCTATGTAAAACCTTTTTGCTATTATGAATTTTAGAGATTTCTACACATTGTTTTCTGTCATTTATGTAGTCTCCCAACCAGTCGTTCGCTTTGCCTCTTATTCCATATTTTTCTAGTTTGTGTAAGAGCGATTTGTGGTCCACAAAATCGAACGCCTTACTCATGTCTAGGAAAATCGCAGTAATTGGTATGCCATCATTTATAGCCTGGGTGACAATTTTGATCAAATTGAAACATGCCAATGAAGTGGTACTATGCTGTCTTAACCCAAATTGCTCATCTTCCTAGCCATCCCTTCACCTTCCATCTCCAAATTGCGCACCAACTTACTTTCATAGATAACGTTTCAGTGACGTCATTTACCTGTAAATTGCGGACGCTATGTCACCGTTAGGTCACCGCTTTTCTAGGAAATCACGGGCACGCAATCATCGATGAGACGCTCAGCTAGTGAAAGTAATTAGCTAGTGTCATATCTTATCCGACCTCTTCGGGGATTCCATTTACTTCGTAACAAATCTTGATGGTGCCACTTGCCGCGCCAGATGCATTATTCATTACTAGCTTCTGCTCGCGACTTCATCCGCGTTAAATTTCTTATTCCCCCGACCCACCCCGTCGCATCGTATCGCCCACCCGCACTATTACTTCGTTTTCGCTTACTTTTTGACTTTTTTCTTTGCTCAGCTCCTATAGGTCGTAGCGTGATGTTTAATAAGCCTATAACCATCTTCAAGAATTGGGTTAGAGATTACCCTCTACATACAAACTTACAATCTACCTGTTTATAATATTAGTTTAGATAAATCCAGGTTTCCTCACGATTATTTTCCTTCACCGATGTCTCATGCATTAGAGCCTTAATCACTGGGCCATCATGATACTTATAATCAAAAAATAGACGAAAATAAAAATGGACGGGTTTCCAAAAATACACTACGCTTAATGAGCAACCCATATAAAAACACTTCCTTTTTCCTTAAACATAATCAATAATCATTGTTATTTTCTTTCCTCCTGTTTCATAATTTTTATTACATATACATATATATTTACATAGATTAGTATAATATGCTTTATGTATGTATTTATTGTATTATGTAAATGGTACAACACATACTACCTACAGTATTGTATAAAAAGGGAAAGGGGAGCCTTTCCCTTTTTAATCCATCCAAAGGTTGTCTTTAAAAAGATCGCTCTTAGCGATAAGATCGACCAATGTGTCACCCTTTGCAAAATGTCTACATTTATATCTGTAATTTATATGGTGGACAGACGCCAACACATCAAGCTACTACAATCTGTCAAATTTCTTTAGTAGATTTTCAACTTTATCACTAAAGCATAAGATTCAAAGTTGATTGGAAAAATTTGACAGTTTCGGGTAGCTTGATGTGCTGGCGTCTGTACGTAATAAAGAGAATCAATCAAACAGAATACAGTCTGTTCTATTTTATTGAGAGGTAATCTTTATAAAGGAACATTTTAAGACAGACGCTTTAAATGAATCTACGTGTATTTATATGAATATTCTTCGCAGAACTAAAACAACAGAACTGTGACGAGCTAGTGCTGAAGAGAGCGAAACACGTTATAGAAGAGATCAGCAGGACAGAAGAAGTGGCCAGGGTCATGAAACAGAAGGACTTCAAACGAGTAAGTAATTACGAAAAAGTGTCTCCTAACGGAATATTAGGCTGTGGCATAATATTCATTGTAAAGTCCTAGTATGCTGCATCTCGTTAGACTGAAATTCGACCCTCATATATTTGGCAATGCTAGGCATATGATGATGATGTGTCGTTATGTTCGTTGAAAAGTTTAAACGTGGGTAGGCGGAGGATCAAAAACGTGGACCGATGACCCGGTAGACGTCGCAGTAATACGATAGTAGCCCAGGACCAGTTGTTCTAACGATGCTTGGGGGAGGCCTATGGCCAGGTCTTTCGGTTGATTGACCTGGCTTTAGGCCATACACCTCATTATTATGATGATAGAGATTATTTTAAGAGGATGGTTAGTGCTTTTCGTTTACTGGTAACAATGTACTGCGGTCACCAATTCATTGAAGGCTAAGAGTGGCATTTACAAATTGTAATGTTAAACAGAAAGGAAATGGTCTCCAGTTTTTTTACTCAAATTGAATAATGTGTTTTCCTTTCCAACATCAGGTCGGCGAACTATTCTACCAGTCCCACGAGTCTCTTAGTCAGCTGATGGAAGTCTCCTGTCCAGAACTGGACCAGATCGTGGAAATCATCAGGGGAGCACCAGGAGTGTATGGAGCCAGGATGACTGGCGGTGGCTTTGGGGGATGTGTTGTTACTCTGGTAAGGGTATTATTACGATATCTAACTTAACAGACAGATGCTAGCGAGTATGTTGCACCACTTCTATTCCCCAGCTGAGGGGTATCTATATAACTTAACAGACAGATGCTGGGGAGTAAGTTGCACTTTCTTGGTCTTCTTCTCAGCTTCTTCTTCTATTTGAGGCCATCGCCTCGAAGTTTTACAAATTTTTTCATCATGGGTGTCGTTTTCATGGTTTTCGAGGGTGCTAAAGTCAAAATGAAAAACCAAAATGGCGGCTGCGAAATTTTTTAAATTTTTCATCGAGGTTTATTATTAGATTAGTAAATATATTATTATGTTAGATGAGGTGGCCGCGCTAAGCATCTAAGACACTAAAATCTTGACGGACAACTTACAAACATACATACGAACAGTGCAAGTTAAATAAAAGCCTGTAAAAAGTGGTGAAGGGTAGCGGGCATGGTAGCGTTTTGGGGCACAATCTTATGTAATTTTAACGTTAAAAAAATGCTGATTCTCAGCCTAATCTGCATAAATTATTTAGTATATACAGCCTAAAACATTTAGTTCTTGTTCTAATGCTCCTGCTATCTGAGCTCGAGACCTTGCGCCAAACAGAATGTATAGGTCTGAAAACTTTTACAACTACCTCAATAAATCTCCCGGCTTATCGGACTTATCCGGACATTCAGTACAGAAACTTGTGAAAATGCCTAAGCTATTTATAACTCATAGCTATTTAGTTGACCTAAAAAATAAAAATCCAGATCTTTGATGTACGAAGAAGAGAAAAAGTAAGAAAATGCATTTATTTAGCACGGATTAAAAAAGGCACACAATATATTTTGCAAAGCAAGAAAAAAGTGTCGTACTGTAGCTGCTAAAATCAAGCAACAAAAAAAAAAGTAAAGCAAGCAAGCTGTTAAAATAATACAAAGTTATATTTTGTGCGTTTATTCCAAGCAAATGTCTTTACATCACCGCGGCTATATGATTACTGCCACAGAGTATAGTAACTAAAAAGGAAATCTTTGCTTATTCTAAACAAAACCTAACACACATTTGAAAGCTCATTCTAAACTTGCTTGACTGTTCGAATGAGACCAGAGGGGCCATTCTCGTAATTTTAAGAACGTTCACAGTTAAGAGAGGCAATTCTCGTTATTTTAAGAACGTTCACAGTCTGATCTCTGGCTCAATCTGTCAAAAATACTTCTAATTTCCCTACATTTTGACAAGTTTGTGACATTTGTTTGTCGCCGAGATGACACTGCGTCTAGATTTTGAACTTTTTAAATTACGAGAATTGGCCTTTAGAGATAATTTGTTGCCAGCCTGCATTACATAAGGTCGACTTTTGCAGACTACCTTTACAGTACAATAAGGATCTTATAGGTCACGATCTTTTTCAACAGTTTCCTTAGTTATTTTTGGCACGAGAAGTGTAGTCCTAAATTAGAAACGTGCCTTGTTGAGTGATAATTTGATTACTTATCACTACTAGTAACTGTAGGCCGTGGGAGGCTTGTTCCTTACGGAACCATTATGTTTGCTGTCACACACTAAGGCCTGATTTTGTTACGATAGATAAGGATAGATATAAGATATCTTTTATCCGCGGAATAAATTTAAAAACACAAAGAATACATTCAAAATTTATTCACAGTCAAAGAATAGACTTTGTCTAGTCGCGTCGGCGTCTAGTCGCTGGTTCAAAACGCAGAGTTGTCGTCTACGTCTGTGACTAGTCGTTACGACAGGCGTCGTGCAGTAAGCGATCGTTAAGCGAATGTAGCATGCGACGGTCGTCGGGTGTGTCGCTGCGACACCGTGCGTGTCGCTGCGACAAGTAGCGAGAGCGTGCGACTCCCCTAGCCTGTCGATGAGCATCTGGCTCTGCAACGCGACGCCACTCATATGCGGAGCTTTGAACAAAAGTATATAAATTATCGATCGCAACCTGTAATTGCGTCTAGTCACATATACTATAGTACTTAATATGCGCCATCATAAATGTGATAAGTTACGTATAAAATCTTCATTTGTTTCAGGTAAAGAAAAGCGAGGTGGAAAACTTAAAGAAAAAGATACTGTCACAATACAAGGGGACTCCTATTTTCTTTCTGAGCCAACCTAGTCAGGGCGCTCGGCTGTTAAAGTTGTAATAAATAAATCATTTTTGTTATGTTTTATTTTTGTACAATTCTGTTTTTTTATTATTATAAAAATCTTCACTGAACTGAATTTTCCTTTTTCCAAGGCTGTATTTCCTGGGCCATAATTAAACGGTTATTGAATACAAAACTGGTGCTATTTTTACGTTTTTTCCGGATGTTTTGGAGAGGGTTAAGTTCGATATCAAAACTTGGGTGGAGGATGTTAAATAGAAAAGTTTATAAAGAAAGTAACCGAGTCTGTGGCCCGACTATCAAGTTGACGGCGAAAAAAAAAAATTACTCCGTTTTATTTTCCAGGTTTTTCATCATAAATTTTTAAGAAATAATGTTTGATATGTGTTCCTATACCATTTTTAAAGACCAATCTTAGCATCATAACCTTTACATTGGTACTATACGAGGATGCAAGAAAATCAAATACGCAGATGAGACAGAGATCACTACAATGCTGACACGATGTCAGGCACGACAATTACTTGTAGAGTATGTATTTAATTAAATAAATGAAAGTAACCAACATTGTTTGCATTATGTGAAAATGACAAAAACATTACTTTCTTCATTCCTTAAGAAATATTCTGGAGTTGACATAATTTCGATTGCGATGGCGCACCTTGAAAACTTTGACTGACGTATTAACAAACAAATAATTTTGTGGCTTAGAAACAAAAAACAAACTTTAGAGAGACCAGACTTTTTGTGACACTAACGTTTTAGACATTTCGTTGACATTATCACTGAAGCGTGTTTAGGGTTCCATACTTAAAGGGGGCCAACGGGACCCTATTTATTTATCCTCACACTGGAACGCCATACGGCAATTACACCAACAGAGCAAAAATCACTTCATGTGCTGCATTCCATCGATCCTGTGCGCGGTGGATATCGAACTAACGGAATCCAAAGGAAACTCGCGTATAAAACACATGTTATAAAGCCAGATTAACATTTTTATGGTTTAGTGTGTCGTGAAGTGTTATAAAGCTGGTTTCACATTCTTGCAGTGTTTTGTATCAGGAATATTGTGATACATAATTATAATAATAGGGAGTAGTGGTGGCCCAGTGGTATAGGCCCCGACTTACGAGTTGTAGGTCGTGAGTTCGAATCCAAGCGGGCACTTTACTTTGTGTATTTAATTTCATCACCACTGCTCTCAAAACGGTGAAGGAAAACATCGTGAGGAAACCAGCATATATTCCAAAAAAATCGAAGACATGTGACATCCACCAACCTACACTGGGCCCGCGTGCTAGATTATGGCCCATTCCCTTTCACAGAGAGGAGGCATATGTCCCGGCAGTGGGAACAATATAGGCTGATTATGTATATACCAGCTGTAGCGACATAAAAGAACCACTTCACTGCATAGAATAAAACGTAGATTTTTTTATAGGAAAAACCAAATTTAAGTATAAAATGTAAAAAAAAAAACTAAATACAAAAAGGTTATAAGTACTGGGCAACACTGAAGCTGTAAAAAAATTATAGGAACACGAGAAAAGTGTATAAATTTTCGAGTATCTTCTAGGAATAATTTTATAATGGATTACACAAACTAGCGAATTGATTGAAATCAGTTTGTAGGCTCGTTACCACTAATCTGCACAGACTTTAAAAATAATTCGATCTAAAATACATCAGCTAAGTTGTCCTGAACTAAAAAACGTCCAAGAGCTTAAGTGTTAATAATATTAGATAAAAATCATATTTTCCAGGGGGCTTATCACCAGCTCTTATAGCAGGGCAGTAGTGCAGTTCAACGTCTGCCCTGCATTAAGAGCTGGTGGTAAGCCCCCTGGACTCTGGCAAAGGTGGCCTCGAAGTTCAGCAGCCTTCAACAGAAGCGCTGGTGATTTGACAATCGCGTGACGAGAAAAAAAAAAGTGCCGGTC
The DNA here is from genome assembly GCA_911387795.2 of Apamea monoglypha. Classification (NCBI taxonomy): domain Eukaryota; kingdom Metazoa; phylum Arthropoda; class Insecta; order Lepidoptera; family Noctuidae; genus Apamea; species Apamea monoglypha. Next base: position 17,454,010 of record OU426922.1, read on the forward strand.
TCGAAGTACAGGAATGCTCTACAGCTGGTCTGCTGAAAGTAACACCTTAGACTCGCAAGCCTGTTAGAAGATCCGGTATACGGGAAAAGGGCAAAGAACTGCCCTTATTGACTACTCTTTTTTTGAAGAAGCGAGGCCGTAATCACTTCTTCTTCTCTGATTTTTATGAATATCGTGATGATCATCACGATATTCATAATAATCATAAAATCAATATCATTTAACGTGAATCTCAAACTTATGACATATCACCACACTACAAAAATGTGAATACAGCGTTACGCAAATGATTTAATTACGGAACATACAATAGGTACTTTCAAAGAATTAAGTGCGGCGTGCGGTACGGGTGAGCTTACCCAAACGAAGCGTCGCTATTCGTAAGGTTTCCATGGATCTAATTAGGTAGTTAGCAAACTCACCCTGGTTTTGAGAACAGTGATGGCCCAGTGTAATGACCGCAACATACGAGTTGTAGGTCGTTCGAGAACCCAGGCAGGCGCTTTACTTCGTGTAAATTATTTCATCACCACTGTTCTCAAAACGGTGGAGGAAGACATCGTGAGGAAACCGGCATGTCCTAAAACCAAAAATACCAACCCGCTCTGTGCCCGCGTAGTGGATTACGGCTCAATCCCTCTTACCGAGAGGAGGCCTGTGTCCCAGCAGTGGGAACGTTATAGGCTGATTATGCAGCTGGCCCCAAGTATGACGCAAAAACGCAAAACATTACATCTTTTACTGTGGTAACCAATGTGGTATTTTCCAATTTCTTTTAAATCACATGTTTTGACTACAGCAGAAGGCCAATTCTCGTAACTTAAAACGTTCAAAATCTAGTCGCAGTCTCATCTCGGTGACAAACAAATGTCAAAAACTTGTCAAAATGTAGGGAAATTGACATTGTATTTTTGACAGATTGAGACTGTGATCAGACTGTGAACGTTCTTAAAATTACGAGAATTGCCCCTCTGATGTTTATGACAGTCCTTTTGTTCGTCTTTCCATTGTTTCTCTATCAATTTTTGGGAAAAAATATTAAAGAAAAATAAGATACTGCGATACCGGTACGATGTAAATACTCAAGGAAAATTGTCATATTAACTCGATAATCCAATGAATTTATCGATATTTTAAAATTCAGGATATTCCTTGGGCTGCCTCGTCGGTCTAGTGGTCGCAAGAGGTACTGCTGAGCACGAGGTACTGGGTTCAATTCCCGGGTCGAGCAAAGTGTTATTGAATTTTTATTTATTTATTTATCCATTTATTTCAGGCATCAAGGCCTATATAAAACCATAGAATACAATATTAATATAACTTAAAAATACTATAAATACATACAACATTATATTTTTTTTTTGTCTTCTGGTTATTGGTCTTTTTCCATCTGGAATTTCACCGTAGCAACCCGTAGTCTAGATTTGTGCCTGATGGCAATAGGCTCGCCCCCTGTTACATGGGGCTTAAAAATAACTTGTTTTTTTTTTTAAAGTATGAGTGCTGCGAAATGCTGGCGAAATGTAGGTGTTACATAGGTAGGTACACCTCTGCCTAACCCTTAGGGAAATCCAGGCGTCATGTTATGTTATGTATAACTTTATTAATCTAAAATGAGATTGGAGATCAACTGGGGACGGTCCACGACCTTAGTCTTGTATGTAGGTGTACCTACAGGCTGACCTTGAACTAATTGAGTCTTTCCGAGGGTGAAATGACACATGAATTTGAACTACTTTTATTACGGAACTTTTCTTATATAAAAAAACAATGAAAATGAATACCTAAAAAATGAACCCAAAAATGATTGTGTCAGTGCTTGTGATCAAAATTGTTAGTTCGAAAACTTCTACCTTATGGCACACACATATGCATTAGTAAAAAAGGGGATTTTTAAGAATACACTCGTAAATAAAGTTCAATGAGATAAAAAATATATATTAAAAAGATAAAATTTTCGGGTTATGCGAAAAACTTCGGACATTTTATCTTTTTTATCTATCTTTTTGTGTACTAATTTCAGTTTATTTACGAGTATTTTCTTAAAAATATCTCCTTGTTTCGAAAATTCTGAACAAAAGACCAGATCGGACACAGTCCAGACGAGGGGCCAAAACTTCGGACATACGGACAAATCCAGACGAATGGAATCTTTCATTGGTTAGGAAGCGAGTTTAGTTCTAAATATAGTGCTACAAGGTTATTTTAGCGCGTGGCCAAAGTTAGAACAAACAGAAAGGATATATATTTTTTTTATAAGATTCTATTGACGAAAGTTTTATGAATACTTTGAATTTTACTAAGCCCTAGAACCCTTTTGATTTTTATGTACAGACGCCAGTACATCAAGCTTATACAATCTGTCAAACTTTAATACATTTTCAACGTTATCGCCAAAGCATTAGGTTTAAGGTTGATTGGGAAAATTTGACAGTTTCGGGTAGTTGGTAAATGTAAAATTAGAAGTTTGATCAAAGTCGTGTTGCCTGGTAATAATCATATGCCCTGTCCATTAGATTAACCGTTTTTTGACAGCTGTCTTAGAACGTAACTATTCCAGATTACGTGAAAGTTAACTTTAAAATGCGTAATAGAATAAATATATAAACTGCGTTATATTATTTATAACTTCTTAGGGCTGATTTTTCAATCATCTATAACTTTATTCGGGGAATAATTTTGAAATTTTGACAGTTCTTTTATACAAAAACTGTCAAACGTCAATTTTATTGGTCGAATAAAAGTTATCTGGCGATAGAAAAATCAGCCCTTAGTCACATTATTACACCGTACGTGTATCAATCATTGTATTGTGTGTAATCACTAGTTCCATCTGTCAAAAAATGGATTACCTAATGGACAGGGAATAATCATTTATTTGTCAGAATATGGTACCTACATTATATTGTCTTAAGATTAGTCAATGATATCATATGATATGATATATTAGGCTCATATAGGGGTATCGTATTACCCATTAACTGGGTTGTGGAGGTCAGATAGGCAGTCGCTCCATGTAAAATACTAGTATTCACCTGAATTCGGTTAGATTGGAAGCCGACCCCAACGTAGTTGGGAAAAGGCTAGGCAGATGATGATGATGATATTAGGTCATACATTTATTACAAGACAGAGATTATTAGGAAAGTATTAATGTTAATGAGCACTGGTGGCCCAGTGGAAACGGCCCCGACTTACGAGTTGTAGGTCGTAGGTTCGAACCTTTAGGGATTACTGATTACTTTGTGGATTACGGCTCACTCCCACTCACCAAGAGGAGGCCTGTGTCCCAGCAGTGAGAACAATACAGGCTGATTATATGTACTAACATTAATCCAACTATTTCTTACTAATATATATTATAAATGCGAAAGTTTGTGAAGATGGATGGATGTTTGTTACTGTTTCACGCAAAAACTACTGAACGGATTTGGATGAAATTTAACACACAGATAGTGGTTTAACACATAGGATACTTTTTATCCCAGCAGTACATTCCCGTGGGATTATTTCCGAACTCCTCGCGAGCGAAGCCGCTGGCAAAAGCTAGTGATTACATAATATGTAGCTATAGAGAGCTATACATACATAATCATTCGGGCGTGATTACAAGGATATCATTCTCATTTCGAAACATTTAGAAGAGTAACAACTCTTCTAAATGTTTCGTTTTCCTATCATCATTTTCGTTTAGAATCCAATATATTTTGACGGTTGTTACAAATAGCCGTAGAGCCATGGAATGGTTTAAAAATTGATGTTAATGTTGCTGAACCAAAACAATATTGAAAAAAATTGACTTTCTGGATTCGGTTCCGATTTCACCAGTTGTGCTCATCAATTTGTGCCCGGTTGATGGAGATAGACTCCCCTCTATTACATGGGGCTTACGGGTGATGGTAGCCATCCTTTAATCACATGAGATTTATAGGCCACTTTTATACCCATCCTTGATGATACGGTTTGATGTTTTAAGCTACCCCACCTCTCCCCGTCCCAGCATTACATGTATTTTCATTATTGGAAAGTACAGATATTTTTAGAATCAGTTTTAATAAGAAAATATCTTAAAAATAAATTCTGATAAACCCTTAATTAATTACAATTGAGAATTTAGATTCGCAATTCAATTCAATTTATTATTGGTAATAAATCAGATGTTACACATTAAATTGTTTTTTTTTGGTCCCACGATAAAATACCCCCCGACCATCGTGATTAATCGAGTTCTGATTAATTGTATTTTTCTGACCCCCTCCCCGCCTTTTCGAACTTCAAGTGATTAAAGGATGACCCCAAAATTTAGTCTACCAACAAATATATACACATCAAGGAATAATAAATATTTAAATAGTCTAATAACCAATTAGTGTTCTTCCATTTACTTATAACTAAATAAGTACACAATAAACTACGCTTAAAATTTTCTTACAAGTGAAACATAATTTTAATATTTTTCCTTGTAGACTCCACACTAGGTCGAGCCTGCCTCGCGGAGTCCTTGAGGGGTTTTAACGGTTTGAAATCGGAAGACAATTTCAAGGACGAATTGTAAAATTTATAACATATTGTTTTAAAAAAATACCATACCAAGACTCCTCCGTGCCTCGGAAAGCATGTTATGCCGTTGGTCCCGGCTGTCATTCGTGAATCTTTGACAGTCGTTACGGGTCGTCAGAAGCCCGAAAATCTGATAACCAGTCTTACTAAGGGGTATCATATTACTCAGTAGCTGGGTTGTGGAGTTTAGATAGACAGTCGCTCCATGTAAAATACTGGTATTCAGCTGCATCTGGTTAGACTGGCAGCCGACCCCAACATAGTTGAGAAAAGGCTAGGCAGATAATGAATATTATGATCGACACACGCCCGACGGGCCGACGCTCCAATATCTTTTGTCTATATTAAGTATATACTATATTGTTTAAAAAAAATAACGTAAAACAAAATCAAAAAATAAAGACTAAATTAAACATAATCAAAAATAGAGACTAAACGGATTACTAAGCGTGTTGTTATGTTATTTTAAAGAAGTTTTCAGGATCGTCACAAAGGCATTATTAGGTAAAAAGCACTCAAGATTTCCACAGAATACATTATATCCCTGTTTTATTATTATACGCACGCCTTGACATGTCAAGACACGCATGTCCTTGCAGGTTTCCCCAAGGTTACAAAAAATACACATTTTATTTTCGGTCCCACGATAAACTCCATTCAATTACCTCATTACCTCACGGGCACTCCATTTCAATTACCTCATTCCGTGAAAAAATGAGCCCCATAGAAAGCTAGAAGATTTCAATAAAATACATTTCTGGGCAACAAAAGAGCTTGGCTCCCTTTTCAATTTTTTTTTTATACAAAAATAGGAAAAGGGACCCGTGAGCAATCCCTTCACTCCACAATAGAGACACTGCTGCAGCACTCATTATCGCAACAAGGGTGATGATACCGTGAAACAACTCGATGTACATAAAAAATGTGTAATATGATCATTTATGCATAACAAACTTCGCTGACCTAGTAAGTAGCGGAAAATCTTAACACCGCGATTCACGATTAGACCACAAATGAATAACGCCATCTATCGGCACAATAGTTAAACAAGACAAATACACTGGTTTCACGTGTTGTAAATAAATAACTTTCACCTTGAGGAAATACTATCTGCGTTTTCATTCCAAAATGCAATTCTTACCTAATGATTATAAATTAAACGAACGATGTATGAATGTAAACGAAGCAAAATAATTCTGTAAGAATCTCGTTCTGTAGTTTTGCTTACCCCCAAGAGAAAAACGCGTGAGTTTATATTATATGTGAATATAAATAAAACATACCATTCATGCTTAAGTCTCGATTTCGAACCACACGGTAAAAATCTGAATGTCTACGCGTCTATGCCAAGCTACGGCGTAGCCGGTCATATGCTACGAACGCGTAGCCCGTAGACCCTCCTAGACGAAGGCAGCCTTCTTTGTGTGATCTATTCAAGTCAATCCATCAATTTTCTTTGGAAGTTATTTTTAAGCTTTATGGATAAACAATAATCAATCATTGCCAAATTATTTATAGAATACAATATGACTAATCTATAATAGTCTTGATTCAATTTTATCGCATTTGCTTTATTTGAATACAAACACAAAGTCTTAGTTACAATATATAAGCTAACACTATAATATATATATATATATATATATATACATATATTATGTACAAGTAGATATATGATAAAAAATAAAAAGGGAGGAGCTCATTGTTATATGTTATCTCTGAAGGCCCGTAATTAAAAACACTCAAAATCTAGTCGCAATCTCATCTCAGCGACAATCAATGTCAAAAACTTGTCAAAAACGTAGGGAAATTACAGGTATTTTTGACTGTGACCGTTCTAAAAATTACGAGAATGTGCCCTGTTATGTTATAGACCTTTGTATTTATAAAGTAAAACTTTAACAGTGTTGTTACAAAATAAGGTTTATTTTCAGAACAATGTTTACAACATAGAGCCATTTAGAATTTGTTAATACGAAATTGAGAACCTTAATAGCGGACTAAGTTATTCTGTTATGTATACCTCACTGCGGTACATCGCTTGGAGGTTGACCTCGGTGCCTATGTGAAAACAAAAAATATTTTTTTACAACGCAGTCGTGGCACAAAGGAGTGGTCGCCCAGTGGTATTGGCCCCGACTTACGAGTTGTAGGTCGTGGGTTCGAAGCCAAGCAAGCGCTTTATAATAATAATAGCCTTTATTTCCATAACCAAAATTTACATTTTTTACATTTTAAAAACATATGCTTAAAAACAATGTACACTTATTTCTACAAGGTATGGCCCCTTTTCGGGTACAGGCCTCCTCCAATTTTCTCCAGGTTTCCCTATTTTTGACTTTGACCATCCAGTCTTTGATTAACACAGTAAAAGTAAAACACAGGGTTTTACTTTTACTTTCGCTTTACTTTGTGTAAATCATGTATCACCACTGCTCTCAAAACGGTGAAGGTAAACATTGTGAGGAAACCGGCATGTCCTAGAACCAAAAATTCGAAGACATGTGACACATCTACCAACCCGCACTGGGCCCGCGTGGTAGCTTACAGCCCATTCTCTCTCAAAGAGGGGAGGCCTGTATCCCAGCATTGCGAATATTATAGGCTGATTATGATACATCGCAGTTGATGTCAAGCATCGATGTGATTGGTTAAATCGGTTCAACTTGTTCTTTTGGAGGAGGTAGCTCAAACACAGAACTGGGCAACTGAGCCTTCAGGTGTGACTGAATCGACGTGTTCGCACCGCCAGCCGTGTAGAAATAGCGAGTGTCGAGATCGAGGTAGCGAGATAGTGACCACGATCGTGAACATCGTCGGTATGTACCCGATGTTCTTGTTACAAAAACTGGCTGGATGCTTAAAACCATGTCAAAAGGAAAACCAAGTCATTCAATCTGCATTCCGCATACAAGCTAATAAAAATAAAATAACACACGATACTTTTCACGAAGCAACAATGTCCCGATACAGGACATTTCAGAGTTTAGCTTCAGTCTACCGCGGCAAGTCGTCGTGTGCAGACCTAACCTGCTGGAGAGCGCGTCGTTCCCGAAACAAATCGAGACTCGTAAATAAAACTTAACTCAAGTTAAATGTGAACAGTGACTATTTTGTGCTGGTTCTATGGTGAATTTTGGATGAAAATGTGATAAAGTTCAGTGGACATTGAATTGGATTTTTGGAACGGAACTTTCTTGTGGTTTTTCGAACTTTTTTGTAAGTATCGGAAGTTTGTATTAATACCAAGTTAAGTGTCATGAAAATATTACACTTCATAGATGTGTTGTAACATTTTATTTATTGTAACAACTTATTTATACCTTAGCTTTTGTATAACAATAACTAAATTAAATATTCAATTATATTAGTCATTATTTATAGATCGTGATTATCATGAAGCATGATGATCTATGAAGATAATCTTATAATCGTAATCTTTCAAAGTATTCACAAAGTTTTATAACCATTATACAATATATCATGTCCTTTCTAATTTATAAAACATTGAAGTTCTAAAACGTAGAAAGGCAGTATTGAATGATGTAAAAATATTTTGAATGATTTACTAATTGATGCAGTTTCGAACGATAATATTTAGATGAAGTTGTAATAGAGTCAGCAGAAAGATATTTTAGGGTTTCACAATTAAAGACGACGACTCTTCAATTAAAATAACTGCCATTGCATCATGCTGAGATAGGAGCATTTTGGCCTCGTATAGGACTTTCTGTTTCATTTTTATTTTTGTTACTTTTTTCTATATAACTTGATTTTTTATTGTTGACTGTATTTAGTTTAGTTTGTGATCGTCCTGTACGAGTCGCAATAAATACTTTTACTTTCTTTCTTTCCATTTATGTGGTTAATAATAGGCACTATTACCTTATGGTAAAGAAAATCATTATGTGGAAAATAATTGAAAGAATCTGAGTGGTTAGCAGTCTCAACGAAGAATCAATGCTTGTGGGCACTTTAATTGTTTATGATGATGCCTTCCCCTGCAGTGCGATAATCAGATGCCGAATTTATTTTTACAATCCTAATATTATATATTATTTATATTTATAATATTATAAACGCGAAAGTTTGTATGGATGGATGGATGGATGTTTGTTACTCTATCACGCAAAAACTACTAAACGGAATTGGATGAAATTTGGCACACAAATAGTTTATAACTAGGATTAACACATATGATACTTTTATCCCGATATTCCACGGGATCGAAACTTATGCTGGTAAACCGCGGGGCGCAGCTAGTAATAAATAATAAGATAATGACTTGGCCCTCGAGCTTGTCAACATGTGGGATGTGGACTCAGCGATTACTGTGCTGATAGTCGTGACAGCCAATGGGTTAATTGCCAAGAGCCTCGACCAACACCTGAGGAGGCTCTCGTTGGGCAGCTGGATCGGGAAGCGGTACTTCTGGATACGGCTCGTATTGTCAGGAGGTTCTCTCTAGAGGCCTGACCGCTGGTAGCTTGGACACAGTTCCCGATACCGGCGGGCTATAATTTTTTATATGTTTTTTAAAATAATTTGTTTTAATTTTAAAATGTAATTTATAAGTAAAAATAATTAAAAATATTTAAAAATGTAATTTAGAAGTAAAAATTATTAAAAATTATTTTAAAATGTAATTTATAACTATTTAAATGAAAAAAAAGGAATTCATAAGATAAGGTGCCTCGAGACGGGCGTCGTCACAAAGACAGGCCTAAGAAAAGTTGGAGAGATGATTTGTACTCGATCTTGCAAGATTGGCAGGAGAAGGCAGCAAATGAAGAGTACTGGACATTATTTGCCCAGCAGTGGGAAAAGATAGGTCAACATCAACAACAAACAATATGTTAGGCTTTTACTCATTTGTACAGACGCCAGCCAGCACACCAAGCTACTACAATTTGTCAAATTTCTATAATAGATTTTCAACTTTATCGTTAAAGCATTAAGGTTCAAGGTTGATTGGGAAAATTTGACAGTTTCGGGTAGCTTGACCTGCTGGCGTCTGTACTTTAATATCATTTGCATTTTGCATCATCATGTCAGCCGAAAGACGTCCACTGCTGGATACAGGGCTCCCCCAAACATCGCCACTTCGACCGGTTCAAATCAAATCAAATTGTTTATTGCAATCCATAATGTACACTTAAAGGTGGTAAAAAAAAAAATTATAGAAACAATTATGGACCCTGCCGGGCACAGTAAATTTTTAAATAAGTAGAGAGAGGAAGAGCGCTTTATTAATTTTCCTTAAACTCAAGTTATTAAGTTCGAATTATTTTATATCCTATTAAGTATTTATATTTTCGTTCACTTATTCTATTAATATTATATATTGAAGTATATATATTCATTTATTATTTATTTAATTATATTTAATATTGCTTATTTGTTTACTCGCTTAAAAACCGTTCGTTGTTGTTAATGTAATATAATTATTAAGTATTTGTTTTTGTTGTTTTTATTTTTTATTTATCAGTTCTATGTTTCTCGCATCCATCTATTTGTTATCCACTTTAAAACCTTTACTTATTATTATATTCTGTTCATGCTATCTGTACAGAGTGAACAGCTGCTGAAATAATTTGAAACACAGACATTCTTAGATTTTTTCATGACAGTTTTATTTAAACTTTTGAAAGAATGAAATAATATCTAGACATTATAATTCAATCTATGTTGTCTTATTTACAAAAAAAGTTAAGTTCTAATGGTTCTTATTTCAAAGGTTTCATTATTTTGTTTGCTTAACTTCATCATTATATTTAATGTGTTTGTGAATTTTAAAGGGTTTTGAGGACAAGAAAGGTCTTTTCTTTCATTAGGTTTTGTGTTTCTAGACTTTGCCTTTGTTTACATTTGGGAGAAGGACTGCTGATCGAATTATGTTATTGTTTAGTTTAATACTCGGTCTTTGAAAACTTTCGCCTTTATGGTCGTGTAAAGCCCCGACTACACAATTATAATTTCTTGGCATATATTGGGTCCTTACCTATGAAATTGCCGGTTTTTGATACTGGCTATCTACTGGGGATCTTTCATTCTATATAAGATTCTAAATTCAAATTAATTTTGTAATATAGCATGACATTTTGGTTTTCAAAATCGGTTGTTCATTTGTTTTCCCGCTATTCGATTGTTTTTTAATATCGCTGTTTCTGTAACCATGGAATAATCTAAATTTCACAAACATCAACAAATGAAACAAATTAAGAAAACAAATGAAACAAACAACAAATAATACATGACGCATAAAAAAGAACACAAACACAAAAAAAATAACAAGTTGGGAAAGAACACAAACACAGAAAAAAATAACAAACATGCGTCATATACACGCAAAACGGCCATCGCTCAGCATAATGCTAAGACCCTATACGAGACAGAGCCCCAGCGCTGGTTTTCAGCGACAGCCGGCGTTGACGTGATGACATAAGACACAACCATCAAAATATGAAATAAAATAAACATACATTACAAAAATATGGTATAAACATGAAATATATGATGTGGTAACAAGTGACTTGCATCGTCGTAACAGTGTTTAGACTGGTGCAACTTTTATTGTTGCTTCAACTGCATACGCAATATATGCAACAGGCAATTAAATAGAGCAGTGCAATTAAAGAGATCAAACTATTTCATCATCACTGCTCTCCAAAAGGTAAAGGAAAACATCGTGAGGAAACCGGCTTGTCTGAACCAAAAAATCGAAAACATGTGACGTACCAACCCGCTCTGGGTCCACGTGGTGCATTACGGCCTACTCCACACACATACATAGGGTGTTTTGTTCCACTTCTCTTGTCCCCTGACAGTGTGGCCGGCTCATCTCCATTTTGGTCTTCTTATTTGTATTAGTCCCTAGTACCTATTGTAGTTTGATTTTATCAAAATTTTCTGAACGCGGCCTAATTCCCGTAACCCGCACTGGGCCCGCGTGGTGAATTACGGCCCACATCTCACGGAGAATAGGCCCGTGTCCCAGCAGTGGGAACGTTATTGTCTGATTATTTATGTGTAAATCAGGCTTAATATTTAGTTGCCGTTCAAGTTTCGCAGCGCGTTTAGCGGGTTTCTTCCAGTTACAAAATAAATTAAATGGGTAAATAGAGATTTTGTTTCAGGAATATTAAATTACCTAGGGGGCGCGAAGGGGGAGGGGGGGGGGGGTGCGAAGGTCACTTTGTTTCAATGTTAAGCTTAATTCTCCGCCTCTCTTTGCTATGAGACCCAAAGGTAGAAAGAAATAATTGTGACTTCTACTTGGTTAAAAACTACGCAATTCTAAGTGGTTAGAAGGTCGTAACTGTTTAGCGTGGGGTTCTGGGCTCGATTCCCAGTGAAAGCATTGTGATTACTAGCTATTGCCTGCGACTTCGTATGTGTGTATTTTCTAATATATCATATTTAACCGACTTCAATATAGCTGGAGGTTCTATGTTAGACTGTATGTATTTTTTAACCGACTTCAAAAAAGAAGGAGGTTCTCAATTCGGATATTTTTTTTTTATCTATGGTCATCGATTTTTTTAATCTATTGTGGACCGATTAAAAACAAATCTTTTATCATTTGGTAGTTGAAACTCGCGCGGTGGTCCCATATGAATTTTATTAACTATGCTGAGGTACTTTTTGAGTGAGCTTCAATAATACTTATTAAATTCACTTGGTGTATGTTGATGTTGTTGTAAAACTTCCTGTCACTGTCGTTTACATAGCAAGTAGAGGTATACGAATTTGTGAATATGAGTATTTGGAAAAATAACTTTAATGATCACACAATACAGTTCAGTTTACGCTACAACTTCAAACATTTTTATAATTTTTTAAATATTGTTAGTCACACTGAGTCACTGAAATCAACTTAATTACCACTAAAATAAAGTTGATATTTGTTTAACTTGAAATAACAACAATTGGAAACATATATTTGAATAGAACTTATGTAGGTACGACAGTTTAAAACTAAAAAATAAAAACTTTAATTTCAAATAACTATTTTCTGACTTCTGAAATTAAATCGTTTTAATTTAATAACTTTAATTTCAGAAGTCGATGGCAAAACCGAAGACTCTGACTTCTGAAATTAAAGTTTCTTGTCACTTTGAAGGGTTTTTTTTGGAAGTCGATTGTTTTTTTATGTAACTATGTTTTTTTTTTACACGACTGCCCAAAAAAGGGAGTGTTATGTTTTCAGGGTTCCTGTATGTTTGTGAGTTTCTTAATTCCACCATAACTTCTAAACGGCTTAACCGATATCAATGTATGTGCTATCGTTAGAAGCGTTGCGTTATCCTGGGTAACATTAGGCTGACGACGGGGGACGGCTCCAGTTCTTTACAGGTCTCCCCGACTTCACTGAAAAGATTCATCATCATCATCATCATCATCATCATCATTTCAGCCGATAGACGTCCACTGCTGGACATAGGCCTCCCCCAAGTGTCGCCACATTGACCGGTCCCGTGCGACTCGCATCCAGCGGATTCCCGCAACCTTCACCAGGTCATCGGTCCACCTAGTGGGAGGCCTTCCAACGCAACGTCTTCCGGTTCGCGGTCGCCACTCCAGAACTTTTCGGCCCCATCGGCCATCCGTTCTGCGAGCAATGTGCCCTGCCCACTGCCACTTAAGTTTGGCAATTCTTCGGGCTACGTGAAAAGATTGCTTTTCAGTTTTCCACTTTATCGTATTTAGCTTGTTTTTAATTTGTTTATTTTTGTATAAATATCCAGGATGAAAGCCTACGTCCTTCTCCATTATGGATTTGGGTGATCTATACACCTTTGAGTAGGTGCCTCTTCGGGCAACATATAAATGGGTGATGTAACCTCACAGCTGTATCAACGTTGGGTTTAGACTGTTTTCCGTTAACTTAAGCCTAGGTATAAGCGAGGACCCTCTTTCATGAATCATTGATGATAACATTGTTGTGGTAGACACATAATATGACCCTATATTCCCCGAAGGGTTGGGCAGAGGTATATCAAAGGGGCAATTCTCGTAATTTTAAGAACGTTCACAGTCTGATCTCAGTCTCAATCTGTCAAAAATACCTCTACATAATTTCCAGACATTTTTGACAAGTTTTTGACATTGATTGTCGCTGAGATGAGGATTGCGACTAGATTTTGAACGTTTTTAATTACGTGGGTTGACAGAGTACATTCACATTTCGCGAGTTTTGTTCAAGTCCCATGTAATAGGAGGCGAGCCTGTTGTTTATCGTAGATATTATCAGAATCGCTCCGATTTGGCAACCACTTGGCATGTAGTAAACTGTTATGGCCTAATAGATAAACATACATACTATATTGCCGATCTTCCCGATTTATATCCGTCGGTATTGGCATCGTTTTCGGTGGTTGTCGATACTCTGTCAACAACGTGGTGAGTTTATGTACTAAACATACGAAAGGAAGAAAGAAAAAGTATTTATTGCGACTCGTACAGGAAGATCATAAACTAAACTAAACACAGAAAAAACTAAAACTAAAAAAAGTAACAGAAAGAAAAATGAAACAGAAAGTCCTATATGAGGCCAAAAGGCAGCATGATGCTGCGACGTTTAAAAAATAAATGTCACTGATCTTCTTCTTCTTCGTGTCACTAGCACGACTGTATTTTATATCTTGTTGGCCCAAAACTTTGTCACTTCCACGGCGTTATCAGTGGCAACGTAGAGGACACTTTGACTGCATATTTTGGGACACAAAGGGCACGATAGGAGGTGGAGCATGGTTTGTGACATAGCTCCACAATCACACCCTACTGCCGTTCCGTCAAGGTAGCCACACTTTACCAGGTTTGACTAACATCTTCCCACTTGTGTCTGAAGACGGTTCAGGGACTTTCAAGTGGACCACGGAAGTTTACACCCTGCAAGGAGATGCTCCTTTGGTGGTAGATAGTAAACAGGAAGGGGAAGGTATCCTGCCACAGTTTGCAACGGGTGTCGGCCGGGTTCCGTAACAGAGACGTTGTCGATTTTAAGAAGATACACAGATACATACCAACGAACAAGAAGACTGGTATCTATAGCACCATCAACCCATAACGTTCCCACTGCTGGGAAACCGGCCTAATTTCTATGAGAGGGCGTGGGCCGTTTAAGCCCTTTGTAAACACACATTTTTCGTGCCGTAAATAACGATGGTTTATTCGCCGTGTGTAGGCAAGGTCGTCAGTGTTGTATGGTTTACTATGGAAGCTGGTTGACACACACGTTTTTTCCACGGCGCGGTTTATACGCCGTACCGTATTGAAACCGTGCCGTGTACAAAGGGCCTAATCCGCCAGTCCCAAAAGTAGTTGGGAAAGGGTTAGGTAGATAATGATAATTGGGAAATTAAGTTCTTCGGCTAAAAACCAGACGCTACCCGTAGATTAATTACCTACATCATACAACCAAATTGTGGTAAAGTTTGTAAGCTGACTATTATATCTGAACGCAGAACAAATACTAAATAGTACTTATTTTTAACCACAAAATAAATAAGTTCAGTAGTTATAGTCACAGAACAGATAAATTTATCTGTTCTGTGGTTATAGTAAATCTTTAACAATGTAATGTATGCTTGAACCAAAATTAAGTTTGTATTTATTAACGAGTTTGCAGAATTAACATAATTATGTTAATTGACGGCATGGCTGGCAGTGGTTAAGCGATTGACTGCTGCGCTGCGTGTCGCGGGTTCGATTCCGCACGGAACAAATATTTGTATGACCTACAAGTAGTTGTTCCGGGTCTGGCTGTTTGCGTATGTGAGTTTAAATGTTTGTAAACGCACCCACGATACAGGAGTAATTCCTAGTGTGGGGCAACGTATTTTTTAAATAAGAAAAGAAAAAGAATAAGAAAAAAAATCTGTAATCGTAACTTAAAGGCATAGTTTCTGGTATCATAGGTTTCCACAAAGTAACGAATGATTGTATTATGTACATGATGTTGAATCAAATTAGAACGGGCTGTAGGTACAACCGCGGACAATGCCGGTCGACCACTTTTCACCCTTATGGCCTTAGTAATACGGTTGAAAAGTGGTCCACCGCGCGCCAGTGTCCGCGATGGTACATAGGGTGTAGCACACGTAACCTCGGCTGGCGAGCATTTGGTTTCCTAGGAAGGCACCATTTTGTTTGTTTAAAAACTAATTACTTTTAGAATTATAACAAAACAGAACATCACGCCTATATCCCCGAAAGGTTCGGCAGAAGTGTACCTATGACTCATCCACATTTCGCAAGTTATATTTAAGTTCTATAGACAAGTCTAGACTCCGGGCTGTTACTGAGAAATTTCTGATGGAACAACAAAACAACACTTTGCTCAACCCGGAAGTCGAACCCAGGACCTCAATGCGCCATGCTTAACAGTAGCGCTTGCGACGCCTATAGGAGCGCTTTGGCTTCGTATAAGACTTTCTGGTTTTTTTTTGTTACTTTTTTATATAGGTACTTAATGTCTTTTTTTTATTTTTATTTATGACAGTGTTTAGTTTAAGTTAAGATAATATTTATTTGATTAAACATCAAACATGAAAATATATGCATGAAAGATGGTATAGTTTGTGATCTTTTTGTACGAGTCGTAAATACTTTTTATTTCTTTCTTTCTCTCGACCAACGAGGGAAATAAATTAACGCAAGGAAAGGCAATTTTCTCCTTTTTTTATTCAATAAGTATCCAAACAAATTACTTATATTTTGAAGTATTTGAATATTAAAATAAAAAAAATATTGTCATCAACTAGCTAGACACTACTTTGCCGGTTCGTATCAATATAAGATTACGACTAGTTTAGAAAAAGGATTTTTATTTTTGTATCATGAAAATATGAGAAGATCTTTTTAATGCTATCGCGCGTCCACCGAACCCTGGTTGTTATGTTCATAAATGTTATGTAGATAAACTTGTAAGGTATGTTATGTTATGTAAATGAGTAGACGAATCCTTTGATGGATTTATTGCTACTGAATATAATTACACAATTATTCCACTTAAATGCTATGTTGGACGAATGCACAGCTAAACAATATTGATATGCATAAATGAGTGTGACGTACAAACTACCACAAATGTCAATGTACAGCGTAGCTTGTACAACAGTACCTATTGTTTATTTATTTATTTATATTTATGGCTTTTTTTTCAGAGTGATTGTAATGAATATCATGTTGTGTTCGATGTCAGTTCAGGGTCTCTGTGTGCCCTTTGGCAAAAGCCTCCTACAACGTCTTCCAATTCTCCCTGTTCCTTGCCTGTCTAGTCCATGTCTTTCCAGCCGTTCTTACCAAGTCATTCTGCCAGATTTTCAAGGGATTTCCCTTCTTTCTCTTCCCTCCCCTAGGGTACCATAGGGTCACTTTTTTGTTCCACTTTCTGACAGTCTGGCCGGCCCATCTCCATTTTTAGTCTTCTTATTTTTATTACTACCTTGTACCTATTTTCCTTTGATTTTATGGTGAATTACGGCTTACATCTCACAGAGAAGAGGTTTGTGTCCCAGCAGTGGCAAAGTTATAGGCTGATTATTTGTATTGTACTATCTGGATCTTCTGCGTAAATCTGTTTGGTGGCAATATCTCGGAAAACACAACGCTTTACATGCTAACGACCGTCCTTGAATGTAGTACGAGATGGGATAAAAGGGATTCGGATATAAATATAGTTTAGTCTAATATATTTGAGAAGATTTCGGTCCATCCGTTAGGGAAAATTTGTAGGTAGTATTTAGGGGCTAACTGAGAATTCGTGTAACAACATAAAAAATTACACAATAATATTTTTAACGGAGGTAATTTGATTAGATTTAGAAAAGGAAAAGTACATATGTGAGACTTTAGCTTTCTGCTAAAACCACTTTATGATTAATTGAAATCGTTTTACATTAGGTCGAATTTCGCCGTGCGGGTTTGTCGCTTACCAAACCAAAATCTAACGATTTAAATGTTAGTTGCAATCTCTTTAAAAAGGCTTTACATTTTTTAAAGCTTTTTAACAGCTTTCTTTAAGACATAAGAATAAGTAGCCACAGAAAACCCCTTTATTCTATATACAAATAATAAAGCTTTAGAGTTTGTTTGCTTGTATGTTTGAACGCGCTAATCTCGGGAACTGCCGGTCGGATTAGAAAAAATCTTTTTGCATTTAATAGCCCAATTCTTGAGGACGGCTATAAAATATTAACATCACGCTAGAATCCCAAGGAACCGTGCAGAAAAAGTCAGAAAGAACGATAAGCGAAAACGAAGTAAAGTTCGGCGTAGCGACGGGGTGGTGAAATTTCACACACGGACGAAGTCGCGGGCAGAAGCTAGTAATAATAATAAAAACAACATTTGGCACTTTTTTATTCATGTTATAGAAGGAGACTAATGGTCTATTACAACTTTATTGTTTCTTACACGCGAAGGGCTGCCATCATGTTAACCGCAAATAAACGTATTTTCTTTCTTTCAGATTAGTTTAGTGGGTTACGGATCCATGGGTAAATAATAACAGCCGCACAGGTCGATCGATCAGGTTAAGCTACGCTAGCCGCGGTTGGTCCGTGGATGGGTGACCATCTTTACATACTGAGACCCCTCCGTGTCTCGGAAAGCACGTTAAATAGTTGGTCCCGGTTGTCATTCGTGGATCTTTGACAATCGTTACGGGTAATCAGAAGCCCGAAAGTCTGACAACCAGTCTTACCAAGGGGTATCGTATTATCCAGGTAAATTTAATAATAGGCCAAGCTTAGTTCCGTAACGTTTTGAACAAATAGTGATACTTTGAAACTTGGTATAAGGGGTATTGTGTTACTCAGTAACTGGGTTGTGGAGGTCAGGTAGGCAGTCGCACCATGTAAAATACTGGTATTTAGCTGCATCTGGTTAGACTGGAAGCCGACCCCAACATAGGTGGGAAAAGGCTAGGCAGATGATAGTTTAAATGTATGGATTAGTTTTTATTTTTGTAACTTTTGCATGCCTACTGGTAAAATATGGCTGAACAAATTTCCCTAACATCATGTACTACCTCTATTTGCAAAATAAAATACCTTTAGCAATAAAACCGCGCTTCCGCGTGGGGAATCCGGTTCCGTTTCCGGTGCCCCGTCGCGATGCGCGTTGTTAGTGTGACTTTGCGGCCTTAGTACTCGTACGAGAATGACAAATCATAAAAGCGATTTAAATTTATTTATTTAATAGGTGACAAGGTGGTGGTGGGTGGTGGTGGCGTTATGTGTTTGTTGTTGTTGTCACCTCTGTACCTACTTTTTCTGTTCTGTTTTTTCTTGTCTATTTATATATGTGTGTACATAAATGGTAAAATAAATAAATATTCAGAGGCGGACTTAATGCCATGGGCATTCTCTATCAGTCAACCTTTGGGTGATGCAGAGACAAACAGTGGTAGGTGGAATCATGCAAATTGAGGAATAAATATTTTTAAATATAAAGATACGCATAAACCTATTTTAGACTATATATTATAATACTTAATTACATATAAATATAAGCGCAAATAAATATACATAATTACATGAATATGATAAAAATAAATAAGACAAACAATGAGAAAATATTACCGTTGTGATGATACTGCCGGCTTCTTGCGAATGTGCTCGCGAACTTTAACTTTAAAGGACAATGGGTTGGTCGCCATCTTGATTTCCTGGGGGAGCGCAATCCACAGAGAAACAGACTGAACGAAGAAGGAAGAGTAAATGAAATATGTTCGGTGAGTGGGACATTGAAGAAGACGATTGTGTGACGAACGTAGACTTCTATTGTGGTTGAAATATTTAAATATTTGATGAAATCTCGTAAAATGTAAAGCCTATTTTAACAGCTTTTCTTCAAGACATAAAAAGTGCCACCGAAGGACCCTTTATAATAATAAAACAAAACTTTTGACACTTTTTTTATTTATTTGTGGGACAAGACTAATGGTCTATTAAAACTTTGTTGTAACTTACACGCGAAAGGCTATATTATAGCTTGAAGGCTATTATGTTAGTGCGCGGGGACCCCACGTGGGGAAAAACATTACATTATGACGCTCTTAGTAAAAAGTTTGATAACTAACTGCGCAGTTTTGGTACTACTACATACTACATACAGGACTTATGTCCTGACCTTTGACCCAGCCTTAGTTAGACTTTGGTTTTACCAAAGTTTTATTTCCTTTATGAAATAATAGCATAAGCATAATCATAAAAAAAATAGAATAGAATATAATTGAATACTCTTGTAATGTACAGACGCCAGCAGGTCAAGCTACCCGAAACTGTCAAATCTTCCCAATCAACCTTGAACCTTAATGATTCAGCGATAAAGTTGAAAATCTATTAAAGAAATTTGACAGATTGATGTGCTGGCGTCTGTACATCATATAAATTACAGACATAATTTTTTTTTTTAAGACATTGGCCCACCCTTGGAATTTCTCCTGTATCGTGGGTGCGTTTACAAACATTTAAACTCACATACACAAACAGCCAGACCCGGCACAACTACTTGTAGGTCATACAAATATTTGTTCCGTGCGGGAATCGAACCCGCGACACGTAGCGCAGCAGTCAATCGCTTAACCACTGCGCCAACCGTGCCGTCAAAATAGAAATTTTACAAAGGGTGACACAATGGACGGTCTTATCGCGAAGAGCGATTTTTTAAAGACAACCTTTGGATGGAATAAAAAGGGTAAGGAGAGACAATACTGTGGGTAGTCAGTGGTGTACCATTTACATAATACACACCGGTGTACATTTCCCGCCTACACTACACCACTAAGGCGGAGGACATCGTGGAGTACGTGCGCCAGAAGACGAGGTACACGCCGAGGGTGCAGTTACTGGAGTCGCACCGCAACGTCAACTTCAAGGCGTTCGTGGTGCGCGTACCGAATTGTTATCTGCCCATCGTCATGGAAGAAGACTTCTGGCCGCAGGACGTGGTGTTCCGTCGCTTCCGCGGACAAGTACCACAGACCAGCACAAGAACAAGCTAGTGTAGGAAGCTTCAATAAAACTAAATAAGATTATGTATGTTTAGGTTAAGGTATTTATCTATGGGCCTTCGTCGCCTGAAATAAATAAATAAATAAATAAATAAATAAATAAATAATACAGTAAATACATACATACAGCATAGAATAATCTATTATATATTATGTATATGACGGAGAAGGTATGTGTCTCTCGTTATCATCATCATATTTTAATTACTGTGGGAGTACTATGGGTAATGTTGGTTATTGCGCAATAGCAAAACCGTTTGCAGTTCAAATCACATTATAATTTTATGAACAAATTAATCACACTAGCGAATCACACACTGTAGGTACACGACACAACTAGATACGGAACGCGAGACAGTTTCTGACCACATGTAGTAGTTGGGATACAGGCTTCCTCTCTGTGAGAGGGAGAATACGTAATAGAGAATAATAATTTTTGGTTCTAGGACATGCCGGTTTCTTCACGATGTCTTCCTTCACCGTTTTGAAATCAGTGGTGATGATATAATTTACACAAAGTAAAGCGCCTGACTGGCTTCGAACGACCTGCAACTCGTAACTCGCGGCCGTGACCACTGGGCCAACACTACTCACAAGACTGAATTCTAAAGAAAAAATAAAAACAGAACTGTTTTATGTTACACGTGTCATGAAACATACCTACCTATAAAATAAAATACCAAAAAATCACAATGCGTTTGGCTAAAATCCACAACACACCTTTTCATTTTTATTATGACTCGCGCCATGCATTACACGTCACACGTGGCTCGTGGCTTGATCACTTAGCCCAGGAACGTTTTCCGCGGCGATTCTATTTTGCGCACTGGATTTTCAATGCTCTGCTTTACACTGAGAGTTGAAAATCCAGTGCGCGTTGTCCGTGCTTACGTCGCACTGTAAAAATGGCGGCCAATTTATCAGGATCGGAAGGATCCTAATAGTTAATTTTTAGGGTTCTCAAAGGGTGCTTACGGGACCCTGTTACTAAGGCTCCACTGTCTGCTCGCTATAACAACAAATAATAGAAATAAAATAAATTTAAAAATTAAAAAGCGTTTTTTTTGCTCAATCTTAATAATGGCAATACATACAAACGTATAACTTATATAAGTATATACTCTTGTACAACATCTATCAACCCGCATACTCTTATATGTATACTCTTGTCCAACATCTACCAACCCGCACTGGGCCCGCGTGGTGGATTATGGCCCCCTGCCTCTCACAGAGAGGAGGCCGGTGTCCCAGCAGTGGGAACATTAAAGGCTGATTATGTATGTATGTGCATATTCTTAAGTAAAACCACACATACAAATATGTAGTATTAAATATAGTATGGTGGTGGTATACTATATTTAAATAACTCACTCAGGAAGCTGAGTGAGTTCGACTCGCACGTGGTCGCTCTTTTAGGGTTCCGTAGCCAAAGGGTGCAAACGGGACCCTAATACTAAGCCTCTGCTCTCCGTTCGTTGGTCCATCCTTGTGTCAGTCCGTCCGTGTGTCTGTCAACGGGCTGTATTTCATGAACCGTAATAGTTAGACAGTTGACATTTTCACAGAGTGTGTATTTATATCGCCGCTTTAACAACAAATAATACTCGTAAAAATAAAATAATTGTATGGTGGCACGGAATCCTTCGTGTGCGAGTCCGACTCGCACTTAGCCGCTTTTTTAACTTCGTTAGCGCTTGAAATTAAATACAGCAAACATGTGGGTAGAGGCTTTGTTCAATAAAGGTTTCGGTTGAAGTTTGGTTGATTTATTATTCACTAGCTGCGTCCCGCGGTTTCACCCGTACAAGTTGCGATCCCGTGGGAATATCGGGATAAAAATTATATGTTAATCCTGGTTATAAACTATCTGTGTGCCAAATTTCATCAAAATCCGTTCAGCAGTTTTTGCGTGAAAGAGTAACAAACATCCATCCACCCAAACTTTCACGTTTATAATATTTCATCGGTTTTTTCGTTATTTAAAAAAAAATTAAATATAATAATAATAAAAATATTTATTGCATTAAAGGGTATTTGTGGTACGTGTACATTTTAAAGTTATTAAGTAAGCGTAGAATTTATACTAGCAAATTTGTAGGGGTGAACTACTGTTCTCCTAGCTAGGTAGCTGTGCAACCTGTATTAAGGAGAAACAGTTTGCCTCCCTAGAAAGAAGACTGGAAGCCGACCCCAACATAGTTGGGAAAAGGCTAGGCAGATGATGATGACTTTGCGTCCCTAAAATAAATTGAGCATAGCGCTACGTGTTGCCACCCAAATCAAGTCCCTAATTAACTTACATACATTATATACAACGTTGTTTAATGGAATAAATCCACATAAAATTAATAGGTACTTTAGATGTTTACAAATTCGGAGGTAAAAAATAAGAATAAAGTAATGGTAAAAATGAAATCGTTTTGTGTGGGACGTGATTGAGTATGAATGAGCGTTTGTTTTTTGTGTACTGCGTGGGTGTGAGTGTTTACTGTTCATGGGTGCGCGTGTTTATGTGCGTGTGTGCATGTGTGTGCACGTGAGGGTGTGTGCATGTGTGTGTGTGTATATGTGTGAATGTGTGTATATGTGTGAATGTGTTTGTGAATTTACTATTGGGTTATTAAGTGGTTATGTTGGGCCAAAAACGAGAAGTTACGAGAGTGTTTTTAAAAGATCCTCAGTCTCATCATAGGTTTTCAAAAGAAGGTAAGAACGGACGGCAGTTTTGCATTTGGAGTAAGGCAGGGTATAAATAGGTAAGTTAGCGTTAAGTTCGTTATACAGATATGGACCAAGGTAAAAAAAAAACCGTTTGGTGTATTTATAGTACGGTGGTGGAATAGTGCAGACCATATCTTTCCGACGTTTCGAGACTGTGATAAAAGGCGTAAGTCGGTGTTGTAGAAGAATGGTCTGCAAGATAAAGTGTTGTCTAATGTTAAGGACCTTCCAATTTTTGTAGAGGGTTGCTGTTGGGTACAAAATTGGTTTAAACGTAGCTACCTTCAATATTGCTCTGTGGGCTGTTTCTAGGTGTTTCATTGTCGTCTTAGCGGTGCCACCCCAACATGCATTTTTTGTTTCCGTTTTCGTCGTGACCAGTATAGAGGTATGAGGAACAGGGTGTAAAATTCACTCATACTCTATAGAAAAGGGAGGATCCTCCGACCAGACTGGTGTTGTGTCTGGCGGGCAATTGCCCAACGGTTGATGTCGGGAAGTTGTATGTATGCTAATTGCGCGGTAAACTCTGCTTGCGAGATGCAGGATTCGCATGTGGCTTTGTAGATACCGCTACAGTAGGATAGGATTTAAACTTCATGTACAATAATGGTACAGTCACGCGTAACTTGGCAAGGTAGTGGAAGTAAGTTGGCACATGTACACTACATCATCATCATCATCCAAAGCCCGACATCGCCCACTGCTGGGCATACGCCTCTCTTGTCTTGTGCCAATCCCCACGCTCCTGTGCCAGCCTCATCCAGGTTTTGCCCACGATGGCAACAATGTCGTCTGCCCATTGCATGTACACTTAGTGCAACTAAAATTATGGTTATATCCATTATTTATTTTCAAACATGTGTGTTTAGAAGAAAGTTAAAAAAGTAGAGGAAAAGGGTAGGACTCAGGGATTTTCAACTTTATACCTAAAGCATTAAGATTCAAGGTTGATTGGGAAAATTTGATAGTTTCGGGTAGCTTGTCCTGCTGGCGTCTCGTACCTTGTAATCTATTTCCAAATTGCTGCATATTCTACAAGCATGCACTGAACCCCGCCAGCATGCGATGTCTGAAGTCTTGATGTTGAGCTGCGCTTCATAAGTTGACCACACTGACTGGTATAAGAAATTCTTCAAATCTGGTACGTAATTCTTCTAATTTCTGACCTTCTTCTCCCTCAGCGAACCTTTCCCCTTTTACTCTGGTGTAACACCGTAAAAAGGGCGTTTTTAAGGTTCCGTAGCCAAATGGCAAAATACGGAACCCTTATGGATTTTCACATGAAAATAGAAAAAAAAAAAAACAATCAATTTTGGGGGTCCCCATACTTAGAACTGAAACTCAAAAAAATTTTTTCATCAAACCAATACGTGTGGGTTATCTATGGATAGGTCTTCAAAAATGATATTGAGGTTTCTAATATAATTTTTTTCTAAACTGAATTGTTTGCGCGAGAGACACTTCCGAAGTGGTAAAATGTGTCCCCCGCTCCTGGAACTTCTAAAATAAGAGAATGATAAAACTAAAAAAATTATATGATGTACATTACCATGCAAACTTCCACCGAAAATTGGTTTGAACGAGATCTAGTTAGTAGTTTTTTTTAATACGTCATAAATCGTAAACCGCTATTTGCTGTTACGGAACCCATCATGGGCGAGTCCGACTCGGACTTGGCCGCTTTTCTTTGCCCTTTTTCACGGAGACCGGATCATCCAACAGGCTTGCGAATCCAAGTTGCTTACAGTGAAAGAAAACTAAATGCAATACTTGAGAGTTCTCACAACAATTGTACTGAATAACTTTTACACTGGCTGTTTGTGTATGTGAGTTTAAATGTTTGTAAACGCACCCACGATACAGGAGAAATTCCTAGCGTGGGGCAATGTTTTTTTAAAAAAAAAGAAAAAAAGGAACAGCGGAATTTGTCCACTTCAATTTCATCATCATTATCAGCTTATAGCAGTCCACTGCTGGACATAGGCCTCTCCTATTGCACGTCATTCAACGCGATTTTCCACTTCCCTACCAGTTATTATAAACAGTATTGTTAATTGTTAGTATAAATATTACTATTAAGAGTTATTGTCGAAAATGAGCCGTGAATTATAATGCTCGCCATATTTCGTGCCTGGTAATAATTTTGTAGACTTTCTGGTAATTGTTTATAAGTCTGCTTATGGCAAAATTTCATTTATTTTAAGGGGCTTGTGGCGAAGTAATAACAGCGGCACGGGTCGATCAATCAGGTTAAGCTACGCTTGCCGCGGTTGGCCCGAGGATGGGTGACCATCTTTACATAATAACCCCTCCGTGCCTCGGAAAGCACGCTAAGCCGTTGGTCCGTGCTGTCATTCGTAGATCTTTGGCAGTCGTTCCGGATCGTCAGAAGCTCGAAAATCTGACAAGCAGTCTAACCAAAGGGTATCGAGAAAGGGTACCCAGTAACTGGGTTTTGGAGGTCAGATAGGCAGTCGCTCCATGTAAAATACTGGTATTTAGCTGCATCCGGTTAGACTGGAAGCCGACCCCGTCGTTCAGCTGTTTTACAAAACGGAGTTGTTTTGTAAAACAACTAGCGGTTGTGTAAAACAGCAGATTCTACAATCCATTTGCGACATCGATCATACAAAACTTGATACTATAAATAATTGCCTGCCATGCTGGAACCGCTTGCTTCCCGTTCAGTTTAATAACTCAATTAACTGCTACAATTAAGTTTTTGAAGAGGATTTAAGTTCAGTCTAACTATAGACGAGCTCCAATAACTAAAGCAGTGGTGGCTCAAGGATTAACGGCTCCGACTAAGGGCGGCTTGCTTCACGTCCACTTGACGCACGCGTTTACGTCAAAAATGGCGCCAACTATCGTTAAACCAAAAAAAGCGTTGTTTTAAATTACAATTACAAAATTATGGGCTTTGACTTACGTAATTTAATTACGATTACGTAGGTACTCGTTATCATTTGACGTACCTATGTTACGTTAACCAACCGTTTGAAACAACTGTGGGGCAATTCTCGTAATTTTAATAACGTTCACAGTCTGATCTCAGTCTCAATCAAAATCAAAGACATGACCAACCCAGACAGGTACTGGGCCCGCGTGTAGGATTAAAAAAAAAATATTATTCTCAAAAATACATTATTTTGTTGTTTTTACAATTTTACTCGCCAAACTTTCGAGTTTGATGCCGATAAAGCGCCTGTTACATACACATAATATAGTAAAAAACTAACGTTAAAACTACCAACTATGCACTACCTATTTCACTCAGGGATCAGTCACACCAGCACGGACCGATTGCGGACGAACCGCGAACACCGGACACTGACAGATTCTAAGTACGTATCTATCTGGAGATGTCCGCGTCCGGAGCCACGTCTACAAGTATCCGCATAGCGTAGCGTGATTCACATATTACATAATGATGATACCATAATACTTACTAATTTTAATACTATTTTTTTTCTCAATAGCATAGAATAGAATAGAATAGAATACTCTTTATTGTACACCATACAAATTATAAAACATAAATATACAAATTTTTTACATAGGGTGACACAATGGGCGGTCTTATCGCTTAGAGCGATCTTTTAAAGACAACCTTTGGATGGATTAAAATTAAAGAGAGGCAAAAATGGTAGGTAGTCTCTGGTGTAGCATTTTCATTATACAATAAATATATACATAAAGTATATCTTACTCGTCTAAACAAATATATACATACAATAATAGACATGAAACAAGAGCAAAAAACAAAATAATAATATTAATAATAATAATAATCTTGACTTGGCTCGCGAGGTTGTTGACATGTGGGATGTGGACTCAGCGATCATTGTGCCGATAGTCGTGACAGCCAATGGCTTAATAGCCAAGAGCCTCGACCAACACCTGAGGAGGCTCTCGTTGGGCAGCTGGATCAAGGGCTTGATTCAGAAAGCGGTACTTCTGGACACGGCTCGCATTGTCAGGAGGTTCCTCTCTCTGGAGCCCTGACCGCCGGTAGCTTGGACCCTGTTCCCGATACCGGTGGGCTACTATTTTTTATATTTTTAAATGTTTTTTTTTATCTTTTTGTTTATAAAAATATTTAAAAATATAATCTGTAAGTAAGTAAATGAAATAAAGGAATTAATAATAATAATATTAAAGATATAATGAAACTTTCAGTAGCGACATCAGGATGGAATTTGGTGTGGACAAATGTGCGGTCATGCATGTAAAGCGAGGGGAGATTGTGGAATCCGTGGGAACCCAACTCTCGGATTCCACAAACCTTAGAGCCCTCTCCGTATCCGAAACCTATAAGTATTTGGGTATGTCGGAAGCGTTAGGCATCAATGTTACTGACATGAAGCAATCGTTGAAGGAGCGCTTCTTTGGCCGCCTAAAAAAAGTACTTAACAGTCTTCTATCAGGCGGAAACAAGGTGCGTGCCTTCAACAGTTGGGTCATGCCGGTTTTGATGTACTCTTTCGGCATACTCAAATGGACTCAAACCGAACTAGACGCCCTGGATAGGAAGGTGCGGACGCTGTTGACTGCAAATCGAATGCATCACCCACGGTCATCGGTAATGAGGCTGTATATTCCGCGAAAATGTGGAGGTCGCGGCTTTTTAAACGCTAAGACCCTCCACAATCGCGAGATATGCAGTCTCAGGGAATATTTCCTAGAAACCGACGTGGGAATGCATCGAGATGTAGTCGCGGTGGACAAGGGCCTCACCCCGCTCTCCTTGGCTAAAGAGAACTGGCGCAAGCCAGTAGTGCTTGACACCAATGATCGCATGGAAGTATGGCAAAGTAAGGAGCTTCACGGACGCTTTTACCGGGCCCTACATGGACCCGATGTAGATCTACTAGCGTCCGTAGCCTGGCTGCGTTTCGGTGACCTCTTTGGAGAAACCGAAGGTTTTGTCTGTGCAATTATGGACGAAGTTATGATGACGAATAATTACCGGAGATTTATTGTGAAAGACGGCACGGTTGACATCTGTACTATATTTCATCATCTAACACTTTTGGCACTAAATATTTAGAAGTTCTCTCCCCATAATAATTTGTTATTTTCGGTTGAACTAGTCTTTTCTCTCTTACACTTCTTGTACTATATTTATTTTTAACAGGTACTTTAAACTCATCGCTGTAATAGTGTTCTAAGCTTATCAAATAATCAACTTTCTTATCTATTGGTAGGATTTTACGAATGGGAAATAATTTTTCATATTCTTTGTTACATTTTTTCTTAACCTTTTTGCGGACTAGGAATTTGACAAGACAAGACATAAAAAAATTACAGATAAGATATTAATCTTATCTGTAAGTTTTTTTTTATGTAATTTTTTTATGTCTTGTAAGTACGTTTTAAACGCTTGCCCATACACAATAAGTCGTCGTTTTGTTGTTTTGTAAATTGTCTTCTATGGGCCTAGTTACCCGAAATAAATTAATTTTATTTTATTTATTTATTTATTTAAGTCCATAACTGAGTAGTGAGTCAGCAAGTGCATAATACCTATGTTTACAATCAGTAGCGTCTGTTTATTCATCACATTGTTCAACTGCTAGAACTTCCCCAATACTGATCTCAACTTGTTACATATGTCAGTTACATGCGTTTTCCAATTAAAATTAGAATCAATATTAAGGCCTAAATATTTAAATATGCTAACATAACCCAATTTCACACATACGCAGTTAACCTTATCGCTATGTAGGCATTCGTATGTATGTCCTATTACATCAAGATCCTCTCTTTGTACAATTTTAGCTCGTAGAGTGTGTAGCGAGTGTATATCATGCATTTTGTCTTAGACAGATTTAAAATGATTCCATTATCATGTGCCCATTTGGTGATACGCTCGAAGTCTTCTTGTACGCACTGTCGTACCTCAATTATATCCTTCGAAGTATAAGCTATACACATGTCGTCTGCATAAATAAACACTCGACACCCCTCCACAACATCCGACACACGGTTCACGTGCATTATATAACCGAGATCTACACCCGCCTGTCCTGTCCCACCTGTCACACCAGCTATGATCGTGCGTATTTTTCTGTTAGTCACATAATTTTAGAACCACTTATTCGATCCACTTATAATTTCGGCCCCCTCTCTCAGAGAGAAGGTATTTGTACCAGAATTGTGAACATTATAGGCTAGTGTGCTACTGATGAAAGGGGACAGTATTTTGTAGATAAAGGGAAACCTCTACCCACAAACAGAAAGTTAGTCCGCTAAATAAACTATTTGTCTCTCACATACAGTGTAGAATGATTTATTAAATTAGTTTATTTCAGAATGTTCCACCTACGCTTACACACAAAACTCACATTTACGTACACCCAACTATGTTCCTATAGGCCATATATTTTGTTGGAACGAAGGTCCCTATCGGGCTTTCGCAGATGCGATGCGACGTAGAGGAGAGAGAGTAGCTAGTAGATAATTTACAACTCTAATAAAGATTGAATTCAATAAAGACGACAACATGAAAATAAATAAACGTAGCGTCTTTCTCGGAGAGTCTTATGAAATCAATTCATTTATTTAAATTGAATGTAAGTGCTTTTTACATATTTTCACGATCGTTGTTTATAGTGGAATGGGTAGAAATCCAAGTTGTTTTCTTTTGAAACGTAGTCACTAGAGTACGTCTACGAGAAGTCTTAAATAATTGGAGCTGCCCACGCCGGTAAATATTATTAGTATCTACTATTATTAGGCACTAGCGACCAGCCCCTGCTCCGCACGGTTTTAGAACTTGAGAAAACATGAAGATATCTTTATTATATCTAAGTTAAATATGTATTATATACATAAACCTTCCGGAATAAATTCTCTGATGTTGAAAACCGCATCAAAATCTGTTGCGTATTTCAGAAGAACAACGCGATCACTCAGACCGACACGAAAATCGACTTCAATTTATAATATGCACTAGTAACCCATATTTGCTTCGCACGGGTGCAATCTACTAATGTGGCGAGACGTGTCAAACATCGAGATTTCTATGTTATTTAAATATTTTTTTTTTCTTGTTTGTTTTTTTTTAAAACGTTGCCCCCACACTAGGAATTACTCCTTTATCGTGGGTGTGTTTACAAACATTTAATCTCACATACACCAACAGCCAGACCTGTAGGCAATACAAATATTTGTTCAGTGCGGGAATCGAACCCGCGAAACGCAGCGCAGCAGTCGATCGCTCAGCCACTGCGCCAACCGAACCGAACCGAACCGAACCGAACCGAACCGTTTCAGAAGAAATTCTCTCAGTGGTGTTGAAAACCGCATCAAAATCCGTTGCCATAGACAGATACGAAAATCGATTTCAATTTATAATATGCATGTATACGTATAGATAGAGCTATAGATAGAATATATAGATATCTTAGACGCCTCAAAACAATATGTCAGTTGCATGTTTTGATGTTTGTTATTCATTTCGTAAAAAAAAACCTAAACAAACGTATTTTCTTTCTTCTTTCTTTCATTTCGCGATGTTGAACTTATTTTAAGTAATTAATGCGGGCTTTTAAGTAATATGTTGGTAATTAATGCGGATTTTACACAAGTGACTATAGCCGCACCGTCTATCGTCAATTCGGCGAGGCCGCTGGTGACGAAAATCGCAAGTTCCAAAGTTATTACTGAAAAAAACTAATATTAGTATACCAATTTTATTGGTAGGACATAGAGCTCGACCAACATGTATGCTTAAGACCTTATTGTAATACCTGTGTTCACAAATAAATAATGATTGATTGATTGATTGAAAGTAGAGTAGGTTTCGACTTTTGTCGTGTGGCGACAGGTTGCATGCGGCGGGTGACTTAAATGGACCGTGGAAATGCTCAGTCGCAGACGTTCGCCCGTCGCATGAAGTTCGACATTTTGATGCAAAATGAACTAGTCACCTGCGATTTTTATCGACCTGTGTAAATGGGGTGGCGATTTGGCTTGTGAGGCAATTTAGTAAGCGAGTAGCCGCACGGCGAAAATCGACCTACTGTAAATCCTCCATAAGTTTTCACACTAGACACGACACGACGATTCGGCATCGGCAATCTAGACTTCTAATTCGGTGGCAATTTCTCTTAGGAAAGCCATTTCAGCTAAATATTGGCGCTAATGTTTGCCGGTCCTCACTGCTGTAGTTTTCCTTCCCCATGGCCAACTAATCACTACGTGTGTCCACACACCCCCGCACCGTCACAGTGGGTAGGAGCTGCAATTTGAATTTGGTAGGGATGGGGGTCGATTATGTCGATGTCGTGTAGAAATATCGATACTTTATCGATCCTTGTCAATTTTTTTTTTATATTACGATATGTAAACACTATCTCTCTCCTTGAACACCATCTTTTTTGTTGGTCGTTACCCTTTTTATGATTCTTATTGTATATTTTTATAGATACGTTTAATATGTTTTAGGTATGTGTGTGTGTTGTATGTATATATTTAAATGGTACACCACAGACTACAATCAGTATTATCTCTCCTTCTCCCTTAATCTATAAAAATTGTTTTCAAAAGATCGCTCTTAGCGATAAAACCGCCCATTGCGTCACCCTATGTAAAACGTGTACCTGTATTTGTAAACCTGTTTCTGTAATTTGTATGGTATACATAATAAAGAGTATTCTTTATATCTATCTACTTTTAAATGGTTGTCGGAGCTCATTACCAGTTATGTCATGCCAATTATAATTTGGTAAAGCGGGTGTTTGAGTTCAATTCAGGAAGAAAACAATAAAGTACTGCCCAATGATTTTTCTACATTTCTTTTCTATACAGGATGAAATTGAATAGGTGCGACAAATTAAAATATCTAATTCAACGTGTTATAAAGTAAATTTAGAGCATGTCATTAAGGAAAGGGATGAACAACGTGTCCGTAGGCGAGCGACTTGGAAACGTCTTTCGTAGGAACGGTCAAAATTAGGTAAATACCTTTAGTTCAACGCGTTGTCAACTTACTTCATGTTGTTAACTCAGCGATGAATGGATTACTTATCTGGCGCGCGTTATAATTATACTTTAACTAGCTGCGCCCCGCGGTTTCACCTGCATAAGTCTCGATCCCGTAGGACTATCGGGATAAAAAGTATCCTATATCTTAATCCTGGTTATAAACCATCTGTGTGTTAATTTTATCCAAATCCGTTCAGTAGTTTTTGCGTGAAAGTGTAACAAACGTCCATCCATCCATCCATCCATACAAACTTTCACGTTTATAATATTATATAAAATATAAATAATATATATAATATATATGTAAGTAGGAATACGATTTTCATATGAGTTATGAAAATTAAAAAAAAAATCTCGAACGGCTATAATTCATGTCTATTTGAAGGCGATAGGCTTAATTACACCATTTTTTCCAACAATTTTGATATGGGAAATGACAATTTATAATGTTTATGTAACAGTTACTGCACCTCCTATTTCGATTTGTCAGAAGTTTACAACTTCATCCTGTATATGTACTATAAGTATGCTATCTTTTATAAATAGAGATTTATTACCTTTTTTTTTTTTTTTTTTGGGATGGGAAATCATCAAATGACTCCTCCCGCTCTGGGTGGAGCGGAAGGGAGTGTCAGACTCTTACTGACTAAAACCCACCCATGTTCCTTCCTTCGCCCTTTATGTTCCGGGGCAGCGGTAACCCTTTCGGACAATCCCGCTGCCCCGGCAGGCTTCGGCCCTGAGGGGCCCCTCGTTATGCTGACATCTCTTTGAGGCGCGCGTGGAACACTTACGCGCCGTCCGGCACGGGCCTGGTCCTGATCGGGCGGTGAGCTACCCATTGCTCTCCGCCCGCAGGCCCGCGCCTACGGTGGCCGGTAGTCGTCGCTCGACTCCCGATGCCCGGGGCGTCTCCTGCGGCGGCTGGGACGGGAGGCTCTCTCCCTCATCCGTCCCGCCACCTCCTTCGCTAGCATGACTGCTTCGCAGAAGGAGGCGACTGCCTCCCACTCCCTCTCGCTCCGGACCATGGCTTGCACCAGGTCCGGGCGCGAGAGGCCGCCGCCGCTGCCGATCGCCTCCACGAGGACACGGCGGTGCTCCGCCCAAGCGGGGCAGACCTCCACCGTGTGCTCCACCGTGTCCTCTGGGCGATCCTGGCAATGGTGACACCCGGGCGTTTCCTCCCGCCTGATCATGTGCAGGAACCTCCCGAAACTTCCGTGTCCGGTGAGGACCTGCGTCAGGCGGTAGGTGAGGGCGCCGTGGCGCCTCTCTAGCCACTCCTCAAAGAGGGGTCTTATCGCCGCTATCGCGGCGTGCCCTGCGCTGGGTTGCGACAGTCGCTCTTTCCATGTCGCCATGAGATCGAGCCGGAGGTCCGTCCGCTCCGCAGCAATTTGCCGCGGGAGCGGACTTTCCCCCCGGCGTAGTGCCTCCGCGCGCCACTCATACAGGCGCGCGAGGACTATCGCCTCCAGATCCCATGGCGGCAGTCCGGCAAGGAGGCTTGCCGCCTCGCGCGAGATCGTGCGGTAGCCCCGGATTAGCCTTACGGCTACCACCTTCTGGGGCGCGTTCAGGTAGTGGACGGCTCGCCGCCGCAGTGAACGCGCCCACACCGGGGCCCCGTATATGGCCATGGACCGCACGACCCCCGCGTAAAGCCTCCGGCAGGAGGCGTTTGGCCCCCCCAGGTTGGGCAAGAGCCGCTTGAAGGCGGCCCCAGCCCGTTCCAGTTTGGGGGCCAAACGTCGGAAGTGCTCGACGAAGTTCCACCGGCTGTCGAGGACGAGACCCAGGTACTTCATCGTCGTCTCGATGCCGATGTGAACCCCTCCTGCCGTTAGTTGGGATCCCGGTGGTGGCGCGTTCCGGGGCCCATGAAACGTCATGGCCTCGGACTTGTGCAATGCCACCTCGAGACCCAACTGCCGGATCCTCTCCACGACTATCGCAACCCCGCGTGTCATCGCGTCGGCCGCCGCCTGATGCGACCTCCCCTGCGCCAGGACCAGCGTGTCGTCAGCGTAGCAAACCACGCTGACGCCATCAGGGAGGTCGGCCCGCAGCACCCAGTCGTAGCCGATGTCCCACAGGAACGGCCCCACAACCGATCCCTGCGGGACACCGCACGACATCTCTCGCCGGTTCCACTCCCCATCGCGACCGGGGTAGCTGACGGCTCTGTCCGTCAGATACGCCTCGACTATTCGACGGAGGTAGGGCGGCACTCGGTGATACCGGAGTGCCTCCACAATGCAGCTCCAGGGCAGGGTGTTGAACGCGTTGGCGATGTCGAGTGACACCGCCACGACGACCCCACCCCGGGACACCGCGTCCCCCGTCGTGAGGGCTCTCACGCGCATGATGGCGTCCACCGTCGAGCGCCCCTTGCGGAAGCCAAACTGGCTGTCCGCAAGATCCGGCCCCGTCCTCACCAAGTGCCCGACGAGGCGGTTTACAATTACTCTCTCAAAGAGCTTGCCCACCTCGTCGAGCAGCACGATGGGCCGGTATGCGGACGGAGAGTCCGCTGGGCGCCCTGGCTTCCGAATGAGGACCAGCTTCCCCGTCTTCCAACGAAGCGGGAACTGGCCTCTCTCCAAACATGCGCTTAAGAGCGCCTCCAGTCGAGGCCCGAGAGCCCTCGAGGCCAGGACCCAGGCTTTACCTGGCAAGCCGTCGGGTCCTGGGGCGGTATTTTTGGCCTTCAGCCTTCCTACCGCCACTCTCAGTTCTACCCCGGTCACTTCAGGGATGTCGTCGTCGTCCGCGTGGTCCGCTTCGGGCACCGCAATTGGCGGAGCCATGGGCGGGGGTGTGTGCACCCCCCGTGAGGGGAACAGAGCGCTCACCACCTCCTCCACCAGCTGGGGGCGGAGACTCTGCGTCAGCGGGGGGGCCCAGGTGCGGAGTTTATTCCGCACCATTTTATAAGGGCGCCCCCACGGATCTCTGTTCAGAGTCTCCACCATCTCCTCGCGGGCCATATCCTTGGCCCGCCGGACAGCCTCTCGGAGGGCGGTCTTCGCCGCTCTGTACCCCTCGTACAGCTCCGCCTCCGTGGCTTCCGCATCCGGAGGGCGGATGCGGAGCCTGCGGTGCCTGGTGTACCGGTGTCGCGCGTCGACGCACGCCTTGCGTAGCGACCCTAACTCGTGCGACCACCAGTACACCCGACGCCGGGCGCGTCCCGGCCGGACTCGGGGCATTGCCACGTCGCAAATGTCGGACATGGCCTCCCGGAACCACTCCGCCTCATCGTCGATATCGGCAGGCCTGTCCGGTGATGACACCCAGGCCTGCACGATCGAGGCTTCCAGGAGGAGCTCCCGGTCCAGCTGCTTCAGCGCCCACCGCGGACCACTCGGGGCCTGTCGGACCAGCGCGCTAGAGGTCTGGGTGGAGACGTCGAACCGGATATACCGGTGATCGGAGTAGGTCTCCACCTCCTCCATGACGCGCCAGTCAATGACACGCTGTGACAGAGCGGGGCTGGCGAACGAGATGTCCACCACCGACTCCCCCCGCATCCGCACACACGTGGGAACAGAGCCCCGATTTAGGACGACCAGGCCTGTTTCCAGAGCCCAGTCCTCCACCATCCTGCCCCGCACATCCGTGCAACGGGAACCCCAGGCCAAATTCTTGGCGTTGAAGTCCCCGAGCACTAGAACGGGGAAGGGGTGGCTTCCGGCGACGACGACACTCAACTCTATTAAAGAGTTGTGGAACTCGGCGAGAGTTCGGCTCGGAGAGAAGTACACTCCCACTACTACAATCTCTCCGAACCGTGCTGCTACGCACCCCTGTCCCTTCGTGACGCATTCGAGGGACGGGGTGCCGGCGGCGGCCGACGAAATTATGGCCACTGAGCCGCTCAGGTCCTCCACCCAGTCATCCCTGGGCGGGACAAAGTACGGCTCAGCGACCACGGCGATGTTAATCGACCACTGCGCCACGCTCTGGAGCAACAGGTCCTGAGCGCAGGCGCAGTGGTTGATGTTCGCCTGGAGGAGGCGTAATGGAGGAGCCATTACTCCTCCATTTCAGCCCCCTCCCGGGCCCCCTGTGAGGGCCCCTCGCCAGAGATGGCAGCGGCGGCGGCGACGGCGGCGGCGGCGGCGGCGGCGGCGACGGTGGCGGTGGCGACGGCGGCAGAGGGCCTGCCCTTCCACTTCGCTCCGGTGGGCGGAGCGCAGGGTTTGCTCCCCGCCCGGTGATCGGCCGGCTTGCCAGCTGCCGCACATGCGATGCAGTGCGGCGCGGCGTCGCACGAGCCGGCCTTGTGTCCGGGCTGACCGCAGCGGAAGCACAGTGTGCTGCGGTCTACCTCCGAGGTGCACTGGACGCCAACGTGGTGCCCCACATGGCATCGGTAGCACCTCAGAGGCTTGGGTTCCAGCAGTTTTACCTGCGCTGAAACCCAGCCCACCAGGAGCCTTCGGCCCTCCACAATCGTTTTGGCCGCCGTCACGGGGCAGCTTACCACTAGGGTACGCATGCCCGTGGAGTCTGGCCGTATGGTGCCGGCCTTCACCTGCTCGGCCAGACACGAGATTTATTACCTTTCGATATGATAACAGTTCTTCGGAAAGGTGATTCCCAGTACGCAAGTATAAAATATTAATAAATAGGATTGTAAATATTGAGGCCGATAACACACATTTTATTGATTCAGTACGCGGCAATTATTCGTTTTTATTATATTTTTTAATGGTCAACAATAAATTAATCATTTATTTTACAACAAAGACAGTTATTTTCAGAACTATCTAATATATGTACATAAAACAAATTCGGGTTTGTTACACCATTTAACTAAGAACGGCTGGACCGATTTTTATGATCTTTGATTTGTCATTCATTTCATTCGTATTCATAAAACATGGGAAAAAATCTGAAAAAAAGGTATGAATATCCTACTAATATTATAAACGCGAAAGTTTGTATGGATGGATGTTTTTACTCTTTCACGCAAAAACTACTGAGCGGATTTCGATGAAATTTGACACACAGATAGTTTAAAACCAGGATTATAACACATATGATACTTTTTATCCCGATATTCCCACGGAATCGAAACTTATGCGGGTTCATATTCCGAGGCGGTACGAAGTCCGCCGGGTCAGTTAGTTTTAAATAATAACTAAAAAATAACTAGGTACTTAAGTTGTCAAAACCTTGTCTTGCCCACATCGATATAGATTTCCTGCAAAGAGAAGGGGATGTCCCTTCTCTTTCCTAGCAATCATTTTAAGGATTAAAGGCTGTCTTTATTTGTATCTGATCGAAGTTAGCAATGAACTTGAGCAATTGATGGAGTGAGATAATTGATTGAAATTGATTATGTTTTCTGTGTGCATAAGACATCTTTTCTTCTCGTGTCAACACGACTTATACGAAGTAATCTCGTATTTTTTTAATGAGGTTTTCTTTTCCGCAGCGAGATACATTGGAGTTGAGTAGGTATTGGAAGTTTTTATGCGTAACACACTAACAGTAGCAATGGCTTTCATTTTGACAGTTTAATAACATTTTCTACGTTATTTATTTTAGTTGTTCAGCAGATAAAATTTTCGAACATATGAAGCAAGATCCTTCGAAATGTTTCTATTGAGATTAATAGTGTGTAATGCAATTATGGTACTAGAGTAAAGAATAATGCCTTTATTAATTTTATGTTTTTGGTACAACAAGACATAACATCACGCCTTGTTTCCCAGAAGGATTGGGCAGAGAGGTACCGATCCTACTTTCCTACCTCCTACTAATATTATAAACGCGAAAGTTTGTGATGATAGATGGGTGGATGGATGGATGTTTGTTACTCTTTCACGCAAAAACTACTGAACGGATTTGGATGAAATTTGCCACAGTGATAGTTTATAATCAGGATTAACACATGGAATACCTTTTATCCCAATATTCCCACGGGATTGAAACTTATGCGGGTGAAACCGCGGGGCATTGCTAATTATACCCATAATTTTAGGTACAAACTAAAATAAATTAGAAGTTTAGAGGTACGAGGAACAGGGTGTAAAGCTCACTCATCCTCCATAGAAAAGGGAGGATCCTCCGACCAGACGGGTGTTGAGTCTGGCGGGCAATTGCCCGATTTTTGATGTTGGGAAATTGTATCTATGCTAATTGCGCGGTAAACTCTGCTTGCGAGATGCAGGATTTGCGTGACGTCAGTATGACGCGTTGTTCGCATGTGGCGTTGTAGATACCGCTACAGAAGAAAGTGAAAATGATTATCCTCTTTGTTTTTTATAAATAAATAAACATAAGCCGGACATTCTATAGACGGACTGTCATTAATCCTTGAACTGTCTGATCTGATAAATAACGTGGTGGCTCTTTTGTTCTCCAAGACACTTGAAGAAGGGAATGAATGATATTACTGACTATAGTGAGTGAAGATAAAAGAAATTGATCAAAGAAACGATGGATGGACTGTGTGAATGATGATATGGTTAGAAAGGGGGTGACTACCGAGATGATGACGATAATAGAGACCCCAAAAAATTGGCGTAAGAGGACAAGAACAATGAGTGAGTGAACATAAAAAACCTCAAGCCTTTACTGAGATTGGGTCCGTCGATTACATCTCTTGTGTAACAAATGTACCATATCTAAGTAGACGCAGACAGTGTGATGGACGAAGTTTTACGATGACGGATATATTTTTCTTCGTAGCTGTCCGGAGTCTGGATGTGTGTCCGGTTGATGGCAATACTTGAATGTATGTATGCAGATTATGCGATCAGCATACATCATCAATCATACAAATATACAAATTATCATCAATTGGCGTTAAAAAAGTGTTTTAAAATGAAAATTACTTAAAAAAGATATACTCGCACCATGTCATACGGATTTTTCGTTGTCCTTGTTTATCGTGTCAACATTCGGTCGTGTTTGTCTGTGTTTTTTTCCTTTTTTAACCTTTTCCTTTTTTAAGTGTCTGCTATCAATCACTGAAGGTTTTAATATCCGATTTACTTGTTTTTGGTATACTTTAATTTTTGTTTTTATTCTCAGAACTTTTGATCAAACTTGTTTTATTATGACAAAAAAATTGAATGTTTGTGATTTCCGTTTTCTTGTTTTTTAGTACCATTTGCCTAAAGGGCGATTCGCTAATAGCACATTTTAATAGAGTGTCGTTTTGATTATAGATCTTTTTACAATTAGGACCATTTAGAGCTGTGGTGGCCCAGTGGAGAGCAGTGGTGGCCCAGGGGTACCGGACGCGACTTACGAGTTGTGGGTGGTAGTTTCGATCTCCGACAGGTTCTTTGCTCTGTGTAAATTACTTCATCACCACTGCTCCCAAAACGGTGAAGGAAAACATCGAGGGGAAACCGGCATGTCCTAGAATAAAAAAATTTGAAGACATGTGACATCTACGAATCCGCGCTGGGCTCGCGTGGTGGATTACGGCTTACCTCACAGAGAGGGAGTAGCTAGAGAATATTATAGGCTGATTATGTCTATACTAAATGTCCAGGGATGTGAGGCTGGCTTTGGGTTTCATCTCGATGGGTCTCTTCATCATTATCATCATTTCAGCCGAAAGATGTCCACTGCTGGATATAGGCCTCCCCCAAGCACCTCCACTTCGACCGGTTCGGTGCTTCTCGCATCGAACGGGTTCCTGTGGCCTTCACAAGGTCGTCGGTCCACGTTGAGGCCTTCTAACGCTACGTCTTCCGGTACACGGTCGCCACTCCAGAACCTTTCAGCCCCATCGGCCATCTGTTCTGCGAGAAATGTTTCACATGTAAATAGATAATTATATGAGCACTTGATGGGTAGTATACTTACTCCGGGAGCAGCAAACAGTGCGTTGCCGTACTTTGACTGACAGATGTCGGCGATAAGCGTAAGTTCAGGGAAGGGTTTCGTCTTGATGGGCCTCTTGGAAGCAAAGAATGTCGCAGTGTGTTTTGCGGTAGACATCAAATATAATTTTAGATTTGTCTAGTGAAAACCCTTCGATGTTAATCGGGACAGAGCCGGTTTTGTAAGTGGACTTTCGGTTGTCATCGACTTTGGATTATAATATATACAAGCTTCTGCCTGCGACTTTGTCTACGTGAAATTTCATATTACTCCGAAACACCCTGTCGCATCGCGTCACCTACCCGCGCTATTACTTCGTTTTCGCGTTCTTCCTTACTTTTTTAAGGTAGCGTGATGTCAAATAGCCTAAAACCTTCCTCAAGAATTGGACTATCAAATCCTGATAGTTCCAGAGATTAGCGCGTTCAAACAAGAAAACAAACTATTTAGCTTTATTGTAAGTATAGATATAAATAGATAGTTGGTTTCATGATGAAAATCCGGCTTGAAAGTAGTTTTAAGTTATGCTTGAGTCTTGTTCTGTAACACGGGACTTAGATTTTGCAAGACAGGATGACAAAGTGCACTTTGGGTGTGCAAACTTTGCACACAAATACAGCCATCGCGACTATACCTTCCTACCTATATACAGGATGGCAGGTAGATCGACGCACAACCTGTTACCATGGATTCAGATTCAAGGATCCAGAAAATTTTTGATACAATATGACGCTGAAAATTTTTGTTGGTTATTGAAAAAAATTGCTGTTCAGTATATTTTAACCGCTTAAGTATTACGCTTTTCTATCAAACGTCAGAATTTTTTATTACCGACGAAAAATGTCTACGCTAAGGGGTCTAAAATCTTGTGCTGAATTCATAGTTATAGTTTGTGCTTCGATGTCCCTGCCAACTTGTATATTTGCGTATATCAAATTATGTCTGGCGCCAGAGTAACATTCAAGACATCTTAGTATGCCATGCAGAACCAAATATTCTATGATTCATATTCTACTCTATGCTGACTGCTCGATATTCCTGATTGAATGTTCGGCTACTTTATTATAGGGATAGGTAATTTGATAACGTAAACGAGTGCCTAGCCTAGTCTACATGGGTTTTAGAGCAAAAGTACCGCTATAGTCAAAGAAATATTAGGATTTTACAATCGATTCTGAGGGGCAATTCTCATAATTTTAAGAACGTTCACAGTCTGATCTCAGTCTCTATGTGTCAAAAATACGTCTAATTTCCCTACATTTTGACAATTTTTTGACATTTGTTTGTCGCTGAGATGAGACTGCGACTAGATTTTGAACGTTTTAAATTACGAGAATCGGCCATCTGATTTGACTCGAAACATTTTTGAGTTTTTTTCATTAGATTCTTCTCGGCCAGAGCCCGCCTGTTAATTGCGTAACACACTATCAATCATAACCTGGATCATTTTGAAGGATATTGCTAATCTACTACTTCATATGTTCGAAAAAATTGTCTGCTCAGCAACGTAAATAACGCAATGAATGTTGTTGAACTGTCAAAATGAAAGCCATTGCTACTGATAGTGTGTTACGCAATTCGTTGGTGTCTAGATTCGTGTCCGGTTTATGGCAATAGGCTCGCTGCCTATTTACCTGGACCTTAAACATAGCTATCGTTTAGGTTTACTATAAACGCCTACATACCGCTTCTCTTTATTTTTTTTTGGAACTTTGTGGTAGACGTAAATATTGTTATTATTAAAAACTACCTGCGCCAGCGGTTTCACCCGTATAAGACTCAAAATCGTAAGAATATCGGGATAAAAAGTATCATTTGTCCTAATCCAGGTCATGCTCTACCCATGTGCCAAATTTCATCCAAATCCGTTCAGCCATTTTAGCGTGGAAGCGTAACAAGCAAACATACAAAAAATCAAATCTTTTCTCTTTATGATATTAGTTTAGTTAGAAAGCTACATTAGGTTTAAGATTTTTGCCACTAG
The DNA here is from genome assembly GCA_911387795.2 of Apamea monoglypha. NCBI lineage: Eukaryota > Metazoa > Arthropoda > Insecta > Lepidoptera > Noctuidae > Apamea > Apamea monoglypha. The sequence goes on from OU426922.1 coordinate 17,496,147, forward strand.
AGGCGCACTTCCTGCCAATGCTCTCTTGTTATCCGATCACAACATTGTAAGACACATTTTACACAATAACCTAAAATATTCCACGAAAATACTGCTTTTACTGAGAATATTCCTTCAAATATTCATACAAAACAATATATAGTATTCCGTGAACATAAAACACGAAATATTAAGCCAATAAGCCTGATATAGGGGTGATAGATCGATTAGCGCGCCGCACAATGATTGTCGATGTTACCATTCCACATGACGGGAACCTCGTGAAAGCTGAGAAAGAGAAACTAATTAAATATCTCGACTTAGCACACGTGGTTGTTGACATGTGGAATGTGGAGTGTCGTCGCGCAAGTGCAATACGACATTGGACAGAATCACAGATAGGAAAGCTAATCCGCTGATTACAAAGCTTGCCGTCTAGTGGCATCGTGGAATGTCGGCGCAAGATAGTACAACTGAGCTGTGGGGTAGTCCATAGTCCCTTTTACGGAAATACACAATTTTGAGAACAGCCCGCTGAGCTCGTTCCACCCTAAGCATCACTGTTTTGAAGGTACCGCCCCATACCGGGATGCAGTAAGTAATGATCGACTCGCATAGTGAACGGTATACTAGTGATGCTGTTTCAATGTCGACAGCATGTCTGAGCTCTTTAAACAAATAAATTAGTTTACGAAGCCGGGAGTATAAAGTATCCGTATGGGTGCACCAATCCAACTCTCGTCGATATAAACACCTAGATATTTGATACTTGGGACCATGTCGAGGCAATTGCAATTGCAAGGAGAGGAGATGTGACAAATATGTGCTATTATCTTATCCGAGTTCATTGACGGTTTAGGTGAATTTGGTGGTTTAAACTGAATTAATTTGGTCTTTGAGACATTAAGCGTCAGTAGATTAGTGGAAAACCAATCCATAATTGCTCACTAAACTATACTAGAAAGGGTAAAACCAATATCACCAACAATTTAACTTTCATCAAAAGGGTTTGTTAAACAGTGCCTATGTCTCAGAAGGGACATAAGGGTCAAACTATTGGCATCGCACAAGATATTCTATAAGGGTCTGTTCAATTATTTGATAACGTCGTCGGCTCCTTAACCTTGACAAATGTCTAATACTGTACGTAGACTGCGACACGACTGATTCTAGACAAAATACCGCCATTCAATAATATAAGCATCGACTTTTGACCCTCAACCCTTTTTTTCGTCGGTCAGAAAACAACGATGGCTTACATTTTATTTTTCAACAACAACTCTAAAAAGAAAAAATTGTTTTGTCTGTTATAATTATAACACTAGCTTCAATATTATATGAATACGAGTCACTTGGGAGGCATTTTTTTTGTAAACTGTAGCATGTGACATAATTTTAAAGGAATTTTAGAAAATAGATACAGATTTACACTTATCTTCGAAACTACGGAGTCTAAAATTTAAAAAAAAATGCAGGAAATTGTTCTATAGTTAAGTAATAGGTAGTACGGGCTGGTGTCCGCAACTCCACGACAATGCGCGTATTTTACGTACGGGTGGGAAAATCGGTCATTCAATCCACCCCAGTTCCTCAAGAAAGGCTAGCAACGCCTGGGTTACCGAAGTACTTAGCCCTGTACGTGGCGACCACCGGGCAGTTTAGCAGCACATGCGCCGCTGTCTCGTCATCCTCCATGCAGGCCCTGCACAGCGGCCTGTCTGTTACTCCTATGACATAAAGGTGTTTATTAAATGAACTATGGCCAGTTAAAGCTGCAGTAACTGTACGCAACTTTAGTTTATTTAGACGGAGAACCTGTTTCGTGAGGTGGTCATCAATTGTGGGAAGTGCTTCCTTGGCCTGCCTACATTCGCCTAGCTCCGCCCAAAGTTTGTCGTGTTGGTCTCTGGTGCGTTTTCTTACCAGAGTACGTATGTATCCGAAGGGGAGTGGCGCGAAGGGCTCAGGTCCCACTGGTGCCATACTCGACCCCCTTCTGGCAACTTCATCGGCTGCATCGTTACCTAGAGAACCGCTGTGTCCTTTGATCCATTGAATGGTTATGTTATTGAGGCTGTAGCGGTATCTACAACGTCACATGCGAACAACGCGTCATACTGACGTCACGCAAATCCTGCATCTCGCAAGCAGAGTTTACCGCGCAATTAGAATAGATACAATTTCCCAACATTAAACGTTGGGCAATTGCCCGCCAGACACAACACCCATCTGGTCGGAGGATCCTCCCTTTTCTATAGAGGATGAGTGAACTTCACACCCTGTTCCTCATACCCTCTAAACTGGAAGGAACCCACCTGGTTGAGGCGCAGGTGGCACTCGTATATTAGCCCAGAATCAACTGTATAACTGTTCAGCGCTTGCAGAACAGCCATGCTGTCTGAGAGTATGCGGATCGAGTGTTTCTTTACTTCCCTGGCCATAATTGCTGAAGCGGCTAGGGAAATGCCCATGCATTCGGCCTGGAACACTGTGTTGTGGACCCCCAATGGTGTGGCTATATGTATGTTGAAGTCCTCCGAGAAGATTCCAGCACCCGTACCACTACCTGTTTTGGATCCATCCGTGAAAATATGCAGCTCTGCAGGGTACCACCCGTCGCATCGGCGATCCTCGTGAAGTTGGATCTTGTATTTTTTATCGAAGATATATTGTTTGGGCACCCGATGATTTATAGCTTTCGTATTGGGGAACTCCTTGTGGAGTCCCTCAAGCAACGTGGTGTGTGGTGTTTCACTCTTAGCCCAGAGATTAAGTGTATTAAGACGTACTGCCGCCATTGTCGCTTCCTGTTGTATGAACAGGTGGAGCGGTGGTAGTCCTAGGATTGCTTCAACTGCTGCAGTCGGAGTAGTCGTCATGCAGCCCGTAGTCGCCATGCAGGCTAGTCTTTGCATGCGTTGTAGTTTGTTGGAGGCTGTAACCAGCTTGGTGCGGGGCCACCAGACCACGAGACCACGACCCCGTAGGCGATCATGGGGCGGATCACTGCGGTGTACAACCAAAGTATAATTTTAGGGGATAGGCCCCACTTCTTACCTATCATTCTCCTGCACTGTCAAAAGGTTATGCAAGCCCTGTTTAGTTGGTTGTCCAGATGACTACTCCAATTTAACTTATTGTCTAGTATGACTCCAAGTTACTTGACTTCGCTGGTCAGCTGGAGTTCAGTATCGAAGAGTTTTGGTAGGCGAAAAAGGCCTAATTCTCGTTTATGGGTAAACATGACTAATTCAGTTTTAGTGGGGTTCACTGCTAGGTCAAATTCCCTGCACCACCTTTCTACGATACGTAGCGCTTGTTGAGTGAGGTTGCAAATCGTGACCGTCACCTTCCCCGAAAACTAACATTTAATTTTCAACATTAAAATGTCTAAAATGTGTGACTCACAAACGATGACAATGAATTCAGCACATGATTCTAGACCCCCTAGAGTAAAATTTTCTAAACGGTTATAAAAAAAAAAACTGCTTTTTGTACTGAATCCATAATGGGAACAAGTTGCGCGTCGCAATGTCTTTACCAAACTGTATTTAAGGGAAAATTTCACTAATGAAACAGGACGTAATCAACACAAATCTAAACCACGTTCGAGAGCTGTCAGTGTCAATATTCCACACCAATGATAACACTTCACAGATCTTGAACGTAGTTTAACTGATTCCGTTTAGTTTCACTTGAGAATTTCACCCTTAACTGTCACGTCTCAAGCAGTATTTGATCGCGAGATTGCTATTCACTTAACGCGCTAACGAAACAAGATAATTCTTGCGGCCTTATCACAAAACAAGGTTTATATTTAAACCAAGGTTTAATCCATCGAGTCATTTTTGAAATTCGAACTTAATTCCGACATAATTAAAGTTTTAATTTTTTTTTTAAATGACGGAAAGCCCGAATCTATGTTGTCAATTTTGTAAAAAGAACTTTAACGTTCCCGAATAAAGTTTAAAAGTTGGTGCGATGGGCCTTGGTCTAAAGTTAGAACTCGCTTTGTAATAAGACGTAAGTGTTTGGTAACGTTTTGTAAAAATATCTAGATGAAACTCTCACGTTCAAGTATGTATTTTTGTTACCATCCGTCGAAGAAAAATATTTTTATATGGCGCTTAGAAATGCGGAACTTCTTCGCCACAAACAAAATGAGCGACAAAAGCTTTGTCACAATGTAAATTGTTTGTGAATAAATAAATGAATGAATGAATTAAAACATTTTCCTCAAAAACTAATCCTATTAAGTACTTTATTATCGTTTTTTTCCTTTTGTGTATATTTCCTTTTTCCTCGTTGCTATGTAAGGTATTTGTTTTTGTTGAAACAATATCAGCTTGCGACCAATAGCCGATTATTATTATTATACTAGCTGCGCCCCGCGGTTTCACCCGCATTAGTTTCGATCCCGTGGGAATATCGGGATAAAAAGTATCCTGGTTATAAACCGTCTGTGTGCCAAATTTTATCCAAATCCCTTCAGTCGTTTTTCCGTGAAAGAGTAACCAAATATCCATCCATCTATCCGTCCATCCATACAAAGTTTCACGTTTATAATATTATATGAATATAATTGTATATATGAAGTGAAGTACGCACCGTTAGTGGACAGTTACCATTTTGTGCCCATTGCCGTGGAGACCATGGGTGCTTGGGGCGCTGAGGCCAGGAACCTCATTAGTGAGATAGGGCACAAGCTCCGTGACAAGACGGGTGACTCCCGCTCCGGCTCGTTCTTGGTGCAAAGGTTAGCCATTGCCATCCAACGTGGCAATGCAGCAAGCGTTTTGGGCACTTTTGCGCCGGGTACAGTTAGGGGCGGGTTATTTGACTAGGCTGACGTGTTGTTATTGTCTTTATGTTTTTGTATGTAATGGTAGTATTAAATTGATTTTAATTATATTTTATGTAATTTTAGTATCTCTTGTCTATGTACCAATTAATAATAAATTAAACCATATATATATATCTTTTTGTCTTTGACCTTTGAAAGGCGTACCAGAGGCCGAAACCAACTCGCAGAGGCCCTTTAGACAATTTTAAATGATGTGCCTCCTCATCATTTAAAATTATCCTAGTATGCACCATGCAAGTGCACCCAAGGACAACCCCCGGTTGGTGCAGGACTAAAGCAGAACATGGAAACAAAACATACTGGGCTATGGGTGTGGGTAGCTATAATAGATCGGTTACCTTGAACTATGGAAAGTCTATGTCCCCTGCCTGACCAATGATAATATAATTCACAGATAAAATGGCAGGGGGTGACTTGCACACTCAATAATGGGCCCCCGAAAACGGTCGCGAGCACATAGTGTCGTAGCGACAAGGGGGCAACATGTCCTGAGGTGCTTGTGAGGAGTGGAGAGGTATTCCACGGCTATCAGGACAATCCCGGAAGTACGGTCAAGATCCCTACCAGTGTCTTACTGGATTACTTCCTTCCTCCGAGCACGTTCGCTCTTGCGAATCTCCACTCAAGCCAGTCAATAAAGGCAAGAATGAGGTGGGAGCTCTGTTCCTCGTTCACTCCAGCCGGCCAATAAAGGTAAGCCAGAGGTGAGGAACAAGACTTCTCCCGGGAGATAGGGTCCGTGGGGTCGCTACTGCCCAACAGCTCGCCACATGCTGCCCTGCGGGTTCCTGTATCTCTCTTGGTCTGGCTCCTCCCCTATTACCCTAGACCTGATCCGGCAAAGTAAACTCTTCCGTCACGGATCTAGACCACGACGTCAACGTAGATATACGGCGATGGGGTATATATATTACTATTACCTATAATATTATATAATATACATATATATAAAAGGAAAAAAAAGGAAGGGAAAGGAAGGAAAGGTAGAGGGAAGGTAGGGGGGGGGGGGGGGGGTGGAGGGGAGGGAGGGTGGGTAGGTGGAGGGAAGGTAGGAAGGTATATTATATATATATATATATATATATATATATATATATATAATATACCTTCCTACTTATATATATATATATATATATATAAGTAGGAAGTAGGATATTAGGATATTTACAGAACTTTATAATTATGTTGAAATTAAGACTCTAGTATCTTTACCAATAATGAAGTAAAGACCTCATAGCTTTGCATTGTAGACCCTCCCATATGGTAGAGTAGCAGACTATAGTAAAACTAGTGGAAGATCCTTATGATCCTGGCTATCTGCCAGTGAAAGTCCCGTCAAAATCAGTCCAGCCATTTCGGAGATTACTCAAAACAAATAGACAGACAGTCAAAGAATTTAAAATTGTTTTTTTTTTGTAATAAGTAGCGTATATACTTTTCATATGCATTTAGTTAAAAGTTTTTTTTTAATCTTTATTTATTTAGAGGCTTTTGGTTATCACACATAACCATGTCAGCCCCATCATAGTTTTTAACAAAAATATATTTTTACGAACTAAGAAACAAGAGAGGTTCTATTAGCTTAATAGCTGCAGACAAAACTATACATTTTCTTAGCCTCCTCACTACAGCGTTTAAAAAAGAAACATTGAACAGCACAAACCGACACTTCAATTTTATTTATTTTATAGATTCCTGTACAGTATATGAGCAAAGTATTTTCTAGATATTTTTCTTATCTTTTCACAGCTTATAAGCCACGACACGAAGTTTACGATAGACAGTCGGGAATTGAATCGCTCAAGTGATTGCTACATAATCCCTTTGAAGTCCGTTCAGTGTCAGGGTTACTCTAGCTAGAGTACAACAATAAACGATTAGAGGATTATTGTGATGAGCAGAAAAGGGGCCATTGCAGCTAGTTATTATTTAGATAGTAAATGACAATAGTGGGTAAGCACAAGTTTAGAACCTAACGATAAATCGGTTCTAACTACGACTAATATCACAACTGCTCTCAAAACGGTGTAGTAAAACATCATGAGGAAACTGGCATGTCCTAGAACCAAACTTTTCTAGACATGTGACATCCACACGCCCGCGTGGTGGTTTACGGCCTACTCTCTCTCACTGAGAGATAAGAATAACAAATAATATATTTGGGACAATAACTCAGACTGTCGCAGTCCACTGCAGGACATAGGCCTCTCCCAGGCTGCGCCACAACACCCTGTCCTCCGCCCTCCGCATCCAGTCCGCATATTATTCGGCGTTATTTGGGACACGCACAGCAAATACAAACAATAAAAAAGAACATTAAATCTAAGAAAATCACGAAGACAATAAAAAATAGAATAAAAAAAGCCGTGTCCCAGCAGCAGGAACGTTGAAGGCTGATTAGGCTATAGTCGGCATTATTCCGACTTAATTTTTTTATTCTACGGGCTATGTCAACTACCCTTTTTTGTTACCTCTTTAGGGATTCAACCCCTTACAGCTCCAATTTTATATTAATGTTAGATAGACCTGCGGCTTCGTCCGCGCAGAATTTTTTGTTCCCCCGACCCGACCCGTCGCATCGCGTCGCCTGCCTGCGCTATTATTTAGTTTTCGCTTAGCATTCTTTCTTACTTCTTTTCTTTTTGCTTGGCTCCGAAGAGTCGTAGTGTAATTTTAAATAAACCCATAGCCTTCATTAAGGATTGAGCTATCAAATGCAAAAAGATTTTTCCAAATCCGACTGGTAGTTCCAGAAATTAGCGCGTTGAAATAAACAAAGAACAAATCTATTCAGATTTGTTATTAGTATAGATTATTCAAGTTTAATATACGGACAAGAATAGCCTAAAACATTCATCGAATATCCTTGTAGTTAAGCCGTAACACGAACGCGCGAAGGAGACGCACCTCACGTAAATTCGTGCAATTTCAAGTCGGAAATATCCCGTGCCGACGAGCTACTCGCTCAAGGGACACGTGGATTGTGATATTGACTGCAGAGAAAACAAATGAAAGAAGTTGTTTAGCTTTAGGGTCGAGAATAAAATATAGTTAGGGGTCCAGTGGACACATTATTAATTGGGGTCGAGGGGCCGAGAGTGGACTAAACGTAGTCAAGCGTGGCACGAGACACCGCGACTCGACTTGGTAACAGGACAGGCGCGCGCGGGCCGATTGACGCAAGTCACATCGCATGAGGCCGTATACATAGCATTTTGGTTTAAATTTGGCAAGCACAATAAGAACATATTGCCCACAAAGTCTTAACAACTTAAAACTAAGTTAACTTATGTGCAGAACAAGTCTGTAGCGGTATCTACAAAGCCACATGCAAACAACGCGTCATAGTGCCGTCACACAAATCCTGCATCTCGCAAGCAGAGTTTACCGCGCAATTAGCATTCATATTGCAGTACATGGGTATATAAATTATGCATGGTAAAATTACAGGTTTGCTACAATTGTAGTGGGTGCAGTTCTGATCTCCTAACTAGGTTACAGTATAACCTGTATGTAGGAGTGACAGTTCCGATCCCCCTTGTATTACAAGGATTTGTATTTTTACTATTTGGGATTATGTATTTGACTGCTATAGAAATATGGTTTAGCTAAATGTATACAAACAAAAAAAAAAAAACTATTTTCATGTGTGTGTAGTGGATGAGTATGTGTGTGTGAACGAGCGTGTGGGTGTGTGTGTGTGTGTGTGTGTGTGTGTGTGTGTTTGTGAGTGTGAGTGAGCGAGTGTGTGAGGTTGTGTTTGCTTGTGTGTACTAGTCTATGTACGTGTGTTTGTTGTGTTACACATTATGTTGATTGTGCTATGCACCTTTTTCACTTACCCTTAAATAAGTATTTTTTCTGTTTCTTCATATGTGTAGTCTAGAAGAAATGAGTAGACCATTTTCTTACACTTATAGTGTGTTAAGCCATATACTGGACAATGTTTATTTATTTTATTATACAAAGAAGGGCCAAGAAAATAAAAGAATCTCTTAATGAAAGTGGAACGTGCACGTGGGAGAGTACAGATTAAGTCTTTTCTACGTTTATCGATTGTCCTATATGGCGTTCTTTGGTGTTGTAAGAGAACTGCTTGCATGATAAATTGTTGTCTTACGTTTAAAATATTCCATTTACGGTATAACTCATTAGTAGGGAATATGATGGGGCGAAAGGTAGCAACTTTTAATACTGCTCTATGTGCTATCTCCAATGGTTTTAAGATCGTTTTAGCAGCACCACCCCAACATGAAATGCAATATGTGACAATAGATTGGCACAAGGCAAAATAGACTTTGCGTATAACAGTTCGATTAGCAATTTTTCGAAGTGTTTTAAATATGAATATAATTTTCCGGACCCTGCCTGTGAGAATGTTTATATGGGACTTAAAGTTTAGAGTTTTGTCCAATGTCACACCCAGATATTTTATTTGGTCTACAGAGGTTAGTGATGGACAGTTGCAAGGAGTTTGGGATTTATTATTGCAAGAGTGAGCTATTAACGTTATTGGGATGCGTGGTTGAGAGGCTGCACTGATTGAATATGTAAGGAAGTTGGTTTTGGAAGTGTTGAGTGTAAGGGTGTGATCATTGAGCCAGTTTAGTGCTGTGTTGAATGCAAGTTGCGCTCTAGTTTCCAGTTGCGACCACTTTTCAGCTACAACCGTTATCGCAGTATCATCCGCGAATGATATTATGTTACCATTCTGGATAGTTAGGTCGCATAGCTCATTGATGAAGATAAGAAATAGGGTCGGCCCTAGTATACTTCCCTGGGGCACACCGTAATAAATGGGAAGTTCATTACTGTTGTTATTATTTATGCTGACAAATTGTGATCGGTCTGTTAGGTAGCTCTTGAACATATCCAATTGAACACCTCTGACACCTACTCCTTCAAGTTTTGATAGGAGAGTGGAGACGGGGACCGTGTCGAACGCTTTAGCGAGGTCTAAGAATACGGTTAGGACTTTTTTCTTATTATTAATATTTTGTACCACGTGATTAGTTAATTCGTGGACTGCGTCACATGTTGATAAGTTTCTGCGAAAACCGAATTGATGAGATGATATTAGCTTATAGTGTTCCAAGTAATTAACCAATCACTTATTAATTAAACGTTCGAGCACCTTAGATAACGCAGTTAGGACTGCTATGGGTCGGTAATTGTTAGGTAAAGTCCCGTCCCCTCCCTTGAAAATTGGATGAATAATTGCCTTTTTAAATGAAGTAGGGAAGACAGCAGTGTCGAAACAAAGATTAAATATATGGCATAGGATGGGTGCCAGAAGGGTGGAGTATTTTTTTAAGATATAGGGCGAAATACCATCCCATCCAGTAGCAGCGTTGGTTCGTAGGGAACATATAGTTGATATGATTTCGTCATCGTCGGTGTGTTCTAGGACGAAAGATGTGGCAGGTGTAATTTTGGGTACCGTATAAGAAGTTGTAGTTCGCTGTAGGGGAATTGTTCTGATATTATCAGCAAGGGTTTTCCCGACATTGACGAAAAAGGAGTTAACTTTGTTACAGCATTCTATGGGCGAGGATGAGGTGGTTAATAGTTGTGAAGAAGCATTATTAGGTTTTTTGGTATAAGTGACTCGCTTTATTGTTTCCCACAGTAACTTAGGGTTATGACCGGCTTTGTCCAGTTCTCCTGTATCATAAAGACGTTTCGCTTTCTTTAGAATTCTTGTGCAGAAATTTCTGTAGCGCTTGTAGGTTAATGTCAATATTTCATTTTCTGGATCTTGTTTTGCCTTTCTATGTAATGCATCCCTATTTCTGATGCAGCGTAACAGACCAGTCGTGATCCAGGGTTTCAGGAGTTTCTTTCTAGCGGATATATTAACTTCGCGACATAGTCGTTGGGCTATTGCCCGCCAGACACAACACCCGTCTGGTCGGACGATCCTCCCTTTTCTATGGAGGATGAGTGAACTTTACACCCTGTTCCTCAAACCTCTAAAAGTCATAATCAGCCTATGATGTTCCCACTGCTGGGACATAGGCCTTTTCTCAGTGAGAGTAGGCCTTAATCCGCCACGCAGGCCCAGTGAGGGTTGATAGACGTTACATGTCTTAGAATTTTTGATAGAAAGAAGAAGATTTATTGCGACTCGTACAGAAAGATCACAAATTAAACTAAACATAGTCAAAAACAAAAAAAAAAACTTATTACACAAAAAAAAAACTAACAAAAAGAAAAATTAAACAGAAAGTCCTATACGAGGCCAAAAGGCTCCTATCTCAGCATGATAAATGTCGCAGCGCTGGTATTCTGATAGGGCTCGCTGTGATGTCACGGGCAGTTACAGATTTTTTTTGGATATAAGACACGGCGGTTTCCTCACGATGTTTTCCTTCGCCGTTTAGAAAGTTTAGAGAGCAGTGGTGTTGAAATAATTTACGCAAAGTAAAGTGCCTGGGGCCGAACTCACGACCAACTCGTAAGTCGGGGCCGCTACCACTGGGCCACCACTGCTCTCACAATAATCCAATTCCAGTCTATAAATATTTTACGAGTGACTGATATGAATATTGGATTAGAACGTACAATCCCGAATCAGCCGAACGAAACTTTACATACGGAAACCAATAAACTACACAACAAGCTAAATTACTAACCAATAAACTAAATAAGCCGTGCTAAAGCAAATTCTAGGATATAAACCATCCATCCACTATGACGCATATTGACTAATCCATAGCCTACATTCGTCTACTGTTTAGTTCGTTTTTTGCGCAAAGTTTGTATGTATTTTCTTGCTATCCTTTTTTTCTTTCTTTCTTTTTTTTCTTTCTATATTTTCTTTCTTTTCTTTCTTTCTTTCTTTCACTGTTAGACAATCCTTTGTATGGCTCGTCAAACTCGTGCGAAACGAGTACTTTCAAATTTAAAATCGTTCGAACTTACGTAACGTTTACTCCGCGCTTTTGTGCTACGTTCTCGGTTATTCAAAATCTTAGATGGATGGATATGTTACGGTAAGTGTGATTCATTGAAACTTATTATTATTCTCGATTATTATTAATAATTACCGAAAGTCGAGGTAAAATTAAGAAATTAATCAAATTTATCGGTGATTATTAATAATGTAACCTTAGTACCGATAAATGTAATAAATTTTCAAAAACAACGTAAGCCAAGCGTCTTTCTGTTCGATCGAGCAACAGAGATGAGATGAATATAAAACTAAAAAATGAAAATGAAAAAAGAAAATGTGGAACCAACGACACCGACTTCCGAAATTAAAGTTATTTTTCATTTTGTAGTGTTTTTTTTTTGGAAGTCGGTTATTTTTTCTGTACGAAAGTTTTTGTTTTATCTGTTCTATGTATTTATTCACAAAGACACAACAATTACAATTTACTAGCTTACAATAAGACAACAACCAGTACACCAAGTGTAGTTTTTATACAAGTGTATAATAAAAAAATTAAGAAATAGCAAGAGCTCATTGGGCATCAAAAAATTCCTCCGCATCGCTGTCAATGGGATAAGTGCTCAAAAGGATGGCAGCATTACCACGTTGGATGGCAATGCTGATTCTTTGGGCTAAAAATACGCCAGCCCTCTGGTCACGTAAAGAGTCAACCAACCGTTTGACGGGACATGGCGTCCCGAAATATTCGATGCGCACTCGGACCCCAAGGCCCTAGTGTTTCAACCCCAAACGGCTCAAACATATAGCTCCCAATAAGGTTGTTATATTTACGCCGTTTGAGGTATTCTGCTCCGTGTTAGGAAGATGGGATGGCGCGAGGGTATCGACATAGGTTGTATCCCACATCAAAGGCCTACCCAACTTCCAAGGCATTATGGTCATTCCATCTGGCCTCTTTCCATCGTCGCGTGCCAATCTGTTCTTGTTTGATTTAAGCAAAACCAAAGAATAAAAGATTTTGCATGTCAGTTTTTTTTAGTTATGTATTTTTAAGTACTGTGGTATTATAAATAAATACCTACTGGACAAATAACTTCGAGTCTTATTTTATTTCATTAGTTTTATCGACAGGAGTAGTGAATTATTAATAACAACTGCTAAAAGTGATGAATTTCAATTTTATATTCAAATTTACCAAATCATGAGATAATTATTAATAATGATGGATTTTCAATTCATCACATTTACCGTAACAGATTGATAGTCAACAACAATCTTGCTACATATTCCAATGTAGCAAGATTGTTGTTGACTATAGGAGCATACCTATTACGTATTCATGTATTGAAGTTTATGTACATCTTATTGATGTGGTATCGGTTGTGTAATGGTCTTTCTGTTTGTTATGTATGTCTAGTTGCTTATTGATTTGGAAGAGATAATAGAAATGTATTGATTCGATTGAATATATTATGAATTTGAAGAATCTAGTCCTTATTTTGACCACCTAGGCAGTAAACACTATCACACATCACATGTATCATCATTCATGTCCTAGACCTAAAAAAAAACATGTGACATCCACCACTGGGCCACGAATTATGGCTCACTCCCTCTCATTAAGAGGAGACTTGTAACCCAGAAGTGATAACAATACATTATGATATTATTGTGTTTTCACTGCCCCTATTCACTAGTTTAAATCTAATATATTTACTGACCATAAAATGCGGCAAATGTGGTCACGCAAAGCGATGGCTATTTATCACACACTGCCTAATCCTTCAGGGATAGCAGGCGTGATGTTATGTTTATGTTAGTTTTGTAGCGGTATCTACAACGTCACATGCGAACTACGCGTCGTACTGACGTCACGCAAAATCCTGCATCGCGCAAGCAGAGTTTACCGCGCAATTAGCATGTATACAACAGCCCGACATGATTCATCGGGCAGTTTCCCGCCAGACACAACGCTCGTCTGGTCGGAGGATCCTCCCTTTTCTATGGAGGAGAAATGCTGAGTGTAGGCATCCTGCAATGCACGCCACTCTTCTTGGTCTTTAGCCTTGCTAAGCCAGTTTCATATCTAGCATAACGCTATTTTCAGTATTGAAATATAGATACAATTTAGGTAACAACACAAATGGCGCCAGTTGTACTTGAATATAAACGACAATTGTACTATATTCAGTGGACCGACTAATTCGCAGAGCGTCGTAAAAAATAATAGATAAACAAAAATATGGCGTGTGATAACATTTTCACGAGCGTCTTCTTTGGGCGAGTGCGTAGATTTGTGTAATGAACAGTACTAAACTGGTTATCTTTGTATGTACACTGGGTACTTAAGAAAAGTCTAGGGAAAAAGCCAACTATAATAACTAATCAGCTTCTGCTTGCGACTTCGTGCATTTTCTTGGTCCCCGCCCACCCCATCGCATTGCATCGCCTGCCCGCGCTTGATTACTTCGGTTTTGCTTAGCATTCTTTCCGACTTCTTTTCTTCTTGCCTTTACTATAACCTTCTTCAAGAATTGAGTTATCAAATTCAAAAATAATTTATCAAGCGTCTGTTCGTTCACGATCACGAACCTTCAATATTATTATTTTTTGTTACGATGCAATAGCATCTAAACAAATGCTAATGAAAATTTATTACTAGTTTTTAAAACGCACTAGGAATCCTTACCGATGGCTGGTTTGCGACCAATAAACTTAGAAGTGAAATAAATGAAAGACAAAATAAAGAGATACAGAAGTTTTATTCCACTCAAGTGGACGTAACTCAAAGTGAAAATTATTACAAATTTAAAAGATTTGAAAAGTTAGAAGGTAACTGTACAAGTAAAATGCTACAAGGTCAAATTCCGTATGCCTTGCTACGCGGCTACGAGCCGAGCTACGGCGTAGCAGGCATTGTGCTACGAATCTATAAGGTCTACTTGATGATTCCAGGGACTTTAGATTATTATAGATAAAGCTTATAGCAATAAGTTTTATCTATACTAATATTATAAAGTGAGAGAGCGAATATTGTGAGTTAGTGTAGACGTAAAAAAGTTTATTATTTTGGAACAAAAACAAATGGGGGTAATTACAATGGAAACAATGACGTCAATGTCTAAACACATTGTTCCAGGCTTAACTATCACCTGGATACAGTTTAGCAAAATCAATTATCATCATCATTTCAGCCGAAAGACGTCCACTGCTGGACATAGGCATCCTCCAAGCACTGCCACTTCGACTTGTTTTGTGCTTTCCGCATCCAGCGGATCCCTGCGGCCTTCACAAGGTCATCGGTCAACCTCACTCCTATTTGAAAAATTATTTCAGTATTTGAAAGGTATATTTTATTCCAGATAAGGCAGGCTATAATTATATTTTGTAAATATACTACACAAAAGGAAGTACTTAATAATACTAATTAAATACTATCTTGAATTCATGAAAGCCTAGTACTTATCTTAGGTTACTGCTCAGAGGGGCAATTCTCGTAATTTTAAGAACATTCACAGTCTGATCTCAGTCCCAATCTGTCAAAAAAAATATAAGAAAAAAAAACTTTTTAAAAACAAGCTTTTATTAATTGCTAATAAAAAGAATTAAAAACTTAAAAATAATTTAAACCTGATAAGAAAAATACCATTATATAGGTACCTACTAAATAAAAGCGTGTTACATTGTGATGGAATATTAAAGAACATTCAGCATATTACAACTTCATTATTTTTCTTTTGCAATTACGCTTTTATTTAGTAGGTACCTATATAATTGTATTTTTTTCATCAGGTTTAAATTACTTTTAACTTTTTAGTTCTTTTTATTAACAAGTAATAAAAGCATGTTTTTAAAAAGTTTTTTTTTCACTAATTTTATTTTTAACTTTTTAGTATTTTTGATGCGAGATTGACTACGGCGTAGTTCGTAGCGCGTAGCAGTGTTTTTCCGTTAATGAGCGAACGAACTTATTTTCCCAAAGATGTGGTCGTATAATCACGTCCACCAAACCACCACCATTCACCACCCATCAAAAATGGTCCACCCAGACGAATCGTTGTGTCGCTTAATTACTGAGTTCCTATGGCCACCTTCCAGCTCCATCATCAGTCCCTGGTTACCATCTAGCACTAAAGTACTCGTCAAGACGAATCATACGAGTTCAAACTCGATGGGGTTGTGTCGTTTAATTACCGATTTCCTATAGCCACCTTTCATTTCCATCATCAGATCAGCTTCATGTCATAATAATTTTGCATCGTCGTTCGATTTACACAGCCATGCAAAATTTCATCTCAATCGGTAACCGGGAAGTGGATCAAATTTAACTTGCAAGATTTTGTTACAGGTGAAACTAAATAAAAGCTTGTAAAAATACTTCTAATTTCCCTACAACTTTTTGATATTTGTTTGTCGCTGAGATGAGACTGCGAATAGATTTTGAACGTTTTAAATTAGGAGAATTGGCCTTCAGATATTGTGAACAACGTGTGTTGAACAGAATATCGTCCGTGTTCACATGTAAATTGCCCCCGTGCAAAGCCGGGACGGGTCGCTAGTAATTCATATATTATAACATTTTAACCATCTTTGAAATGGGATTGGGCACGTCAGCCGCATGCACAGTTACCGCTAGGCAACAGTCTCCACACGGTGGGTGCTTGATGATGGACGTCGCCGCCGAAGCCGGCCCGGGGAGAGGTGGCGAGACGACCTAGACGCGTACCGCAGAAGGATTTGCGGGGCCTTTGCTCAGCAGTGCCTGCACTGTCCGCAGGCAAACACTGTTATATGTACGAGTATGTAATTCCATTGTGAATAAAAGTTTCGAGTTTTTAAAGCGACTATTATGACGTAATTTCAAGACGTTTCTGTTCGGAACTTCGTGAACTTTCTTTTTTATTGTGTGCTTACCAATACAAGGCCCAGGGCACGTTCCTAAGAAAAATACTGGTGGGTGGAAGAGTACTGTCAGCGAATAAATAACGGAAGTCTGTCTTTGAGGAAGAAAATTTGAATTGACTTGAAGTAAATATTTCCTTTTGATTTTTATTTAATAGAAGAGATTTTATTTTTAATAAGTTACAACTCTGACTGTTTAATATTAATGAGGTATGGGAATCTATTTTGTAGACCTTTTAGCCTGTAGCGGTATCTATGACGTCACATGCGAACTACGCGTCATACTGAGGTCACGCAAAATCCTGCATCGCACAAGCAGAGTTTGCCGCGCAGCTAGCATATATACATTGCCCGAGATTAATCATTGGACAGTTGCCCAACAGACACAACCCTCTATACTGGTAACCCCGAGTATGAACGTCAGCGCAGCCTTCGTGCATTGTCCACGAAGCTACTCAAAAGTAACGTGTTACAAACTCAAATCACCAATGAGTAGCCTGAATCTCATACCATTAGTATTTAAATGGCTAAGTATGTAGTTTAAAAAAAAAAAAACACGCTTGTCCAATCTATTGGACTCCTCAAAACAAATCATATGAGCCCAAACTCGAGGCGTTTACTAGTACCCACTGAAGAGTTCAACTATACACCTCCTGGCTATATCACCAGATCAGCTCCATGATACCAAATTATAGTTTTGTCATCCAAACTACATAAACATACAAAGTTTCATCTCAATACAACAATTAGAAGTAGGTTAAAATTGACTTCTAAGATTTTATTACATTGTTTGTTAGTTAATTACAATGGAGTTAATAAAAACGTGTTAAAAACGAGTTGCCAAGCAACGAGCAGCGAGTACCCGACGTCGATGAGAGATTACTCGCTGGTATGCGTAATTATGTACAAAGCGTGTTTCTTTGAGCGAGTGTCGCTGAAATAGTACTTTCATTGAAAGCTCTTGTGGCTGCGACAAACGAGTACAGCCTGGCGGCGGCGCGTCGGTGTGGCGGCGGCACTTACCATTCAAATATTAATATACGTAGCTCATTTTCTTAAACAGTACCAACAGTATATTGAGCGAGAAAATCGAAATCGAGCGACTAGCTATCAATGATTTGTAATGAACATTTATTTGCACAGGCTGCCTGCCTTGCCTCTCAGTGAGAAGGAATGGGCCGTAATCCACCACGCGGGCCCAGTGCGGGTTGGTAGATGTTACATGTTTGCGAATTGTTGGTTCGTGCCTGTTTCCACACGATGTTTTCCTTCACAGTTTTTGAGAGCAGTGGTGATGAAATAATTTACACAAAGTAAATCGTCTGTCTGGGTTCGAACCTACGACGTACAACTCGTAAGTCGCGGCTGTTACCACTAGGTCACCATGATTCTCAGGTGTCTTTACTGGTTACTTTTCATAGCGTCGAGGACGACGAGCCTTAGGAGAATCTAGAATTGTCGTAATCGAATCAATATTTGTGACCCCTCAGCCAAAGACGTAGGGATCGTCTTACATTACGTCTGTCTCAATGGACATTTTTAATTAAATCTAAATCCGTAAGCTCGCGTCAATGTCAGCCACAAACTTAGTTCATGGACCATGGCTCATATACAACACGTGTCTTCGTTCGCACGCGTCTGTAAGATGAATGAGTGAAAACTATGTTGTTTGAAATAATTTTCTTGCAAACTGCACTCGGCTCTGAGGGGCTTGTGGCTAAGTAATAACAGCCGCACAGGTCGATCGATCAAGTTAGCTACGTTTGCCGTGGTTGGTTCGTGGATGGGTGACCATCTTTCCATCGTGTCCCGAAAAACATGTTAAGCCGTTGGTCCCGGCTGTTATGCGTCAATCTTTGGCAGTCGTTACGGGTGGTCAGAAGCCCGAAAGTCTGACAACAAGTCTTACAAAGGGGTTTTACCCAGTAACTGGGTTGTGTCGCTCCATGTAAAACGCTGGTATTCACATTTAGTTAGACTGGAAGCCGACCCCAACATAGTTGAGTTGTTGCAGTTGTGCAATTGATGAGACTCATCTTCAGCTTGAGTAAGTCAAAATTTATTTATTCTAGAACAGAGCAAGTTCGGGACTGTGGAGGATGTGCATCACTTATTGGTGGAATGTGGCCTTAATATTTCTTGCCATTTGGTTTTAATAGGTAATTTTTATCATTTTATTTATCTTTTAAATAGATTCTTTTATACTTTGTTAATGTGAGAACGTAGGCCTTGTAGACTGTAGATTTGTAGACCATTTTCTATTTTGTAAAGTACCTGGTATTTGTTGACACATAACTGTTAACACATTGTAAAAGCCAAGTATTTTCAAAAGAGTAACCGTGCAGTTTCTTGCCGCCTCTTCGCCATAAGAAACGACCAATTGGAACCGTGCACCTAGCTTCTGACGTTTCATAATTAAGTGCCCAAGTAGGTTTATGTAAAATAAAATGATATGGCCGGTCTGGGTGGGTTTCAAAGTCTCATAGTGAATCAATGTAGCATTGAAATTGTCAAATTTTACAAGTTTTTGTACAGACGCCAGCAGGTCAAGCTACCCGAAACTGTCAGATTTTCCCAATCAACCTTGAACCTCAATGCTTGAGCGATAAAGTTGAAAATCAATTAAAGAAATTTGACAGATTGTAGTAGCTTGATGTGCTGGCGTCTGTACAACTCTGTTGGCTAACAGTTTTTAGTAGTCATTTTGTTCGGATTGTGCGTTTTAGGGCTGATTTTTCCAACGCCCGATAACTTTATCGGAGGAATAATTTTGAATTTTTGACAGTTCTTCCATACAAAAATTGTCAGACGTTAATTTTATTCCACGAATAAAAATTATCAGTCGATTGAAAAATTAGCCCTTATAGTAGTACCTAAAGTGTTTTTTTTTATCATGTGCATGTGAAAAATACCTCAAAATTAAATATATAAAAACCGGTCATGTGCGAGTCGGACTCGCGCATCGAGGGTTCCGTACAAATTTGTAGGTATGTAACTGCAACATTACGGTTTTCGGATTTTTTCCTTTACTTGTGCTGCATGACATTGCTTCTTAGCAAAATTTCATGATTCTAGGCCAAAAGGAAGTACCCTATAGGTTTTCGTTCCCATGCGACTGTCAAAAAACGGAACATAAACGCTCGTATCTTTTGATTGCGTTGACTTAGAAGTTTGATTTTTTCTCTGCTTCAAGGGATTGTGGCCCTGAGTATTTGACATTCATTTCAACTCCACGCGTTCCTGAGAAAAAGGGTTCCGTTTTTCCTTTTGAGGTACGGAACCCTAAAAACAAGCAGGTTTGCAGGTTTTGCAATGTTTTTTACAATGACAACAATAGAATTCTAAAAATTATCGGGACGGCTTCAATGATGTTATTTAGATACCTACAAGTTAAAATTAGGTC
Organism: Apamea monoglypha; assembly: GCA_911387795.2. Classification (NCBI taxonomy): domain Eukaryota; kingdom Metazoa; phylum Arthropoda; class Insecta; order Lepidoptera; family Noctuidae; genus Apamea; species Apamea monoglypha. The sequence goes on from OU426922.1 coordinate 17,516,190, forward strand.
CCCCACGCGCCGAGTACCGAAATATGTACTTTGAAATTACAGTCTAAGGTTAGCTAAAATAAACTTCACGGAAAGTAGACATTTTGAATAAATCTAATTAGAACCAACCTGACGATAATGGCCTAATTCAAAAGGACAATAGACCCGTGGAGTAATTTATAAATTTAACAGTCTTAGGGGTTTTACCCTTCGTTTCAATAATGATACGCAGACCTCTCAGACTATTTATAACCTCTCGGAACAAATGAATCTACCTTTTTATACGTTCAGGGTTTTTAAACCAGACTTTATCTATTCTATAATGCTCTTTGGCCTATTTTGTCTCTGAACACTCGCTTACAAAAATGGTCAAGGTATAGCCGTGGTAATGCTACCACGGCTATACCTTGACCATTTTTGTCAGGCATGCGCCTGTGTACCATGTGGGTGCCAGGAAAACTTACAAAATTATACATGCGTATTCAGATATGTCTTGATTTTTGTCTGAAATATTTTCTTGTCTCGTACTTTTTAGATCACTTTTATTTTTCCGTAGTCGGGTTACAATTTTTTTTTTATCAATATACTATATCCTTTCACCTATGAAATAAAATACACGCTTAAATTGATAATTTTGTCGAAAGAATAACTATTACAAGTTTATCGAGGACCTTACAAACTAGACATATGAGACGTAATTCCAAATGCTGGGACGCTATATTTAAGAAATTAGATCACATTAATCCATAAGTAAAATTATATCTGTCTTTCACAGAAACCACTCCAATGATGAACCCAACCTGAACGGACCAACCAAAATGGCACACATCATATTCTTCATCCTTCTCATCCTCACAGGAATCGGACTATCTACAGAAGACGAAAACAAAAAAGATACAGAAATAAACAATATAGACTTAGACGACTATATTGAATACAACAGAAGTGACATATACGATGTATATAACAATACCAATGAAGAAGCAATCAAACCAGTCAATCATAAAAAGTGTGAAGTGATCAACACAACGAATTCAGATGACGCTGATTACATTCAGACAAACACTCTCAATTCTATATACTTGAACAACATACATTCCAGCTTGACGTCAAACTTGATTGAAGTGAAGCTGTCAGTCGATGGGATGGAGCTAGAGGGAGTGAATTTGTTTGATATAGTGAACAGTGATTGTGGAGGAGCTAAAGTGTGTCCCAATGCGAACGGGAATTGGACAAATGATAAGACTATTACCGTTGGATTCCTTGGAGCTTATGGCAGGAGTCAGGTGAGTGTTCTGTTTTTTTTTAGAGAGAGAGAAACAGGGAGAGAGTGAGAGAGATAGAGAAGTGAAAATCCATAAAGCCCCATTTACATGATGCAAGTTTCTTACCTGTGGTATATAATACAATTAAAGCAACAAATGACTTACATGGTCTAAACCATAGGTTGTCAACATTATTTTAACTTTTGGGAATATATTTTTTTCTAGACCACCTAATTTTTTTTTACTTACCATCTGTCGCGAATGTGAAACAGCTATTGCCACGATTATATTTAAACGTGCAATATTATATACTCGCAACATAGGATACATAATTTTGTATGTGTCTTTTTCTTCTGCTCCCCTGAAAGTCTCAAACGCCCACGAGGGGGCTTTATCGCTCACGTTAAAGACCTATGGTTTAGACATTGTTTAGACGGTGCAACTTTTATTGTAGCTTCAACTTATGGTATGCCACGCACCGTGAAAATCAGGCTTAGCTGAACACAAAACATTTGTATTCAATATACACTTTACCATTGGCCTGTACTGGTTTTATTTTAGAGGTCACCTTACTCAACAGTAAGGAACAGGCCAACGCCTGTTCTGATTTTAGAGATCAAATTAATATTGGCCAGTACTGGTTATAAAGGTCTTGAATGCAATTTAATTTCAAGTCAAGTGTCAGTCAATTGTGATTTTTTTTCGTTTTAATTTTTATCAAATATTTTCCTTCACGAGTATTAAACCCCTTGAAGGCACTTGAAGGTCAAAATTTATATCTGTAAATTGTATCTAGAGATCGTAGTCGGATCCCAGACATCGTTAACGTTATAACATGTCATGGTTATATTCTACTTTTCTGGAATCCGTAAAGGTTTTTTATTATTTATTAGCTTCATCCCGTGTTACTGTCAGTTTTATATTGAAGTGAGTGTTAATAATTTATAAAAACATTATATCATAATGCTTTATCTCTCATCACACTTTATTCGTGAAAGGTCCATTATTTTTATAACCTCGTTAATTTTAGAAAGCCTACATCCGCTGACATGACCGCTGTTTTTATAACATTAATTTTAATGCTTGGCCAAACAGAAGCCTCGACCGGATTTTGGTAGAAAAATTTCCGTTTATTTTTATTTCATGGAGATTTAAACATGAGCTCTTTTTACGACGCCTTTAAAGATTTACCTTTGACCAGGTTTAAAAAAAAAGGTAACGCAATGGTTTAAAGAAAAATGTTTTTACGATTTCAATGAATACATGTCAGAAGAAACCGAGAAAATAAAACTGAAAATAATATTGGTATATACCTTATAATAATTAATTAGGTAATGTTCAAATTTTACTGAATCAACATTTTTACATTATAATTATTTATATATTTTTAATCTGACATTATATTAAACTTTGTCTCTAAAACTGATATAGGTATAACGTCGAAATCAATTAATTAATATGTTCCATGGAAATCCATTTTATCCATTTGTTGTTGCTGTCTATTTTACATTTTTTTATTTACTTAAAACAAAACAGCATTATGCAAGTTAAAATTAAATATATGCACACCATATGCCATGTATTGTTAGAATGTAAAGGGACTATTTTAGTTTTAAGATCACACGTTGTAAACTTTCATTCTGGCAAATAAGTGGTTTTGAAGTTTTCATAGAAATTGTTCCACTAAAGTCGCGTTGTTTACTAATTCTTACATCTGATAACATGGTCATGCAACTAGCTAGGCAATAATTTGTAGATATAACTGTGCAGCTGGTAATATAACAGTGCTGGAATGTACAGCAATAAAAAATTTCAAATAAAAATTTTGTATATTGGACCAGGAACAGTTCAAATGAATTTCAACCAGCAAAAAAAAAAAAAAATTACCAGGTCCGGTTTTTGTCTCTTTTCCAAAGATGAGGTATCCCTAAACAAATATTAAAACCGTATTGCTATTAGTCTATAGACATCTTCCTATACAGAATCGCCTAGTCTCCTTTACCAAAGTAAATTCGTACGTATCTAATAGCAACAAGATGTAGATTCTAACGCTCTGAGATTGACCTCGGATCATCAAAGGGGATTTTTTTCTGGGGTATTGACGTGCGCGCCGGTGGATACCGCGGTGGGATACGACGACATACGGCGGGACTGGAGTGCGGTAGCATACGATCGCGGGATTGATGACATATACATATAAGATCGCATGTGCCTGTTCTTCGTCTGCGAAAATCTATAGTAACTCCAAATCCACCATTTTAAAAACTTCAACTCAACCACATTTTCGACTTCGTTGCGTAGTCGCTAAGCAAGCTCGAGAGGCCAACTGGCACGCACCGTAGCATACCGCGGGATCCAGTAGTACGCCGGCGGCATCGCAAATCATCAATGTACGCTGGCCGGCGGTAAATCCTTCTTGATACCATCCCCAGCCGTCCGCCAGTGTGCGCTGGCCTTAAGGCGTCGATATTGGGATCAAGTAATCTCGAATTCAAATAACTTCTCGGCCATGTGGACTTAAACTGGCTCCAAAAATATATACCTCTTCTATCCTACTATTATGATAGAGTTATTTATTTAGGACATCCAACAAAATATGTACACAATACATGACACATAAAATACGCAATATCGGAAATAAGTAGGTGTACTTTCTGTGTACATTGGAGAAGTTAGTAAATTATTAAAGAATATAAATTAATAACACGTGATATATACTTAAATTAAATTAAATCTATTAAACATTTCTTATATTTAGGCAGAGACTCGCATATGTCTAAATTCTTATTTTTGTCAACATGTTTTATTGCATACAAAGTATTGTAGGTATTTTTGACAGATTGAGACTGACATCAGACTGTGAATGGTCTTAAAATTACAAGAATTTCCCCGAATTGTTCGATTAGGACGTATCATTTCTATTCCAGTACAGAGCAAACAATGAATTGTTGGTTATTGTATATTACGCAGCGAAGTTTTCCCTTGGGATGGAAGTTTTCAACTTGTTTATTTATCTTACAAACTCATCTCTAAATACTACGCAGTAACGCATACTACGCACCTGGCCTCATGTCTACATAACCTTTAAAAAGGGCACAAGGTCACTTCTGTCGTTCGTCGCCGTCATCTTTCCCGAATTTTCACTTACATTCGAGTTGCCTTTGTTAACAGTCTCCCATCCATCCTTAAGGCTCCGGTAACACCAAGCGTATATTTTACCGCCTGTGAAAATTGATGAAAAACAAAAGATAGTCAAGCGGCGGGCAGTTTTGATTTTTCATACATTTTGTACTGGACGTTCACAGTCCGCGTCTTTTGGCTAAGTAATAACAGCCGCACGGGTCGATCGATCAGGTTAAGCTACGCTTTCCGCGGTAGGTCCGTGGATGGGTGACCATTTTTACATTCTAAGACCCCTCCGTGCCTCGGAAACCACGTTAAGCCGTTGGTCCCGGCTGTCATTCGTGAATCTATGACAGTCGTTACGGGTAATCAGAAGCCCGAAAATCTGATAACCAGTCTTGCCAAGAGGTTTCATATGGTTGTGGGGGTCAGATAGGCAGCCGCTCCATGTAAAATACTGGTTATCGGCTGCATCCGGTTAGACTGGAAGCTGACCCCAACATAGTTGGGAAAAGGCTAGGCAGATGATGTTCACAGTCGACGTCAGACTATATGCTTTCGTTTGAACGCTGTCTAGTAAGTCACACACTATGATTTATATTAAACACTAGCTTCTGCCCGCGACTTTGTCCGCGTGAAATTTCTTGCTTTCCAGACCCACGCAGTCGCATCTCATCGTCTGCTCGCGTTATTACTTCGTTTTGGCTTAGCGTTCTTTCTACTTCTTATGTGTAAATTTCTGTCATTTCATTCCTTCCCTCTATCGTTAACAATTTGTTCAGTAAAATCTTCCACTACATACTTACAGACTTTTATTTTATTTAAGTCATTGGGGTCGACTGTTAGATCGTCCTCTATCCCGCAATTGTAGTTTGATAAAGGTGCGACTGTGACATGAATAACAATTAAGTACGTGCTAAGTAAAGTTTTGGGTTAAAATCTGGGCAAGTACCAAAGTGACTTTTTCAATTCATACTACTTTCTAAGGTTGGAATGGATGGGTGACTATCTTTACATACCAAGACCCCTCCGTGCCACGGAAAGCACGTTAAGCCGTTGGTCTCGGCTGTCATTCGTGGATCTTTGACAGTCGTTACGAGTGGTCAGACGCCCGAAACTCTAACAACCAAGCTTACCAAGGGGTATCGAATTACCCAGTCACGGGTTGTGGAGGTCAGATAGGCAGTCGCTCCATGTAAAATACTCGTATTCATCTATGTCCGGTTGGAAGCCGACCCCAAAATAGTTGGGAAAAGGCTGGGCTGATGATGTTGAAGTGCTTTCCGAGTTTATCTTGGACATTACTGACATCGGTGAAGAATAACATCGTGAGGAAATCTTCTATGTCTATAGGTACTCGTACTAATAATAAAGATAAACAGTTTATTTGTTTGAACGCGCTAATCTGTTGAATAATCAGTCGGATTTAGAAAACTTTTTGCCTTTGATAGCCCGATTCTCGTGGAAGGCTTTAGGCTATTTAACATCACGCTAAGGTCGTTAGGAGTCGAAAAAAATGCGATTCCATGCGACGGTGTGAAACAGGGGTACAAGAAATTTCACGCAGACGAAGTCGCGGGCAGAAGCTAGTACATTCATATTTAACTTAGATATAATAAAGAAATCTTCATGCTTTGTCAATTCATAAAATCCGTGCGAAGTAGCTAGATGGACGGACGACCTTAAGAAGGTTGCTGGGACGGACTGGATGCGGATGGCGGAGGACAGGGTGTTGTGGCGCAGCCTGGGAGAGGCCTATGTCCAGCAGTGGACTGCGATAGGCTGAGTTGATTTATTGATTGATTGTGCGAAGCAAGGGGCGGGTCTGAATGATGTAACCAATACTTTGTAACCATATTATTGTGATTTAAAAGAGTGTCCATAGAGTTTCTTGCCCGTTCTTCTCCATAGGCACCTACTACGCTTTCGAATGGGCAACTAGATTCATCTTTTCGACTGACCGACCCTTGACAATTCAAAAGTGCCTGTAATTGGTTTAGTTGAAATAAATAGTTTGAGTTGAATTGAGTTGAGTCGCTAGTGCTATCTTGAGCAAGCGTGTTGATTAATGCTCGTGCCTTCTTTGTACGAGAAGAGGCTTTTGCCCTGCAGAGGGACAGTATTAGGCGGGTAATATTGAATAAAAACTTTTAGATCTCGGCCTTAGAGTATTGTCCGGAACAAATGTGGTAACAATGGCCGCTGAAAACACCCCTCGTCACTCAAGTCAGTCGAGATAAAGGATATTAATCTATCTTTTTTAGCTTTCATGAGATACTCTTGATTTCAGGAAGAATTTGTGTGGCGTACAAATCCAATTTTTTTGCTACAAAAAATACAGTAGAATATTGAATAGGATACCAAATAGAGACAAAGTCATAAATCATTTATTTCAAAGGCACATAAAAGGCACTTTTGACAAAAACATAGAATTGATTCTAGTCGGGCTAAAGGTAGTTTTGTATGGAGAAGAATGGGCAAGAAACTCCACCGCATAATTATATGTGAAGACGATGCACCTAGTTGTCCCATCATGGGACTGGGTCAATGGGACTAGTGGGACGGACCCGAATAAAATTACTACATTACAGGTAAAAAGACTAAAAATAATGCAATGACAGGTAAATTAATTATGTGACAGATACATGGTGCTCTACTTAATGTATCAAATATGTTTTATATTTGGGAGACTCCAGAAGGCCAATTCTCGTAATTTAAAACGTTCAAAATCTAGTCGCAGTCTCATCTCGGCGACAAACAAATGTCAAAAACTTGTCAAAATGTAGGGAAATTAGAGGTATTTTTGGCAGATTGAGACTGAGATCAGAGGAGCAATTCTCGTAATTTTAAGAACGTTTTAACCACTGTTATAATCTTTTCTGCTTCGTCATATGACAAGTTTAGTGATGACCAGGATGTTAGTGTATTTGTCTGCGAGTACAGTTTCTTATATTGCACTGTTTGATCACCGCGTTATAGACGTGTAGGACATGTAGATAATATAGTATAGTATAAAATAAAGTATCATAAGACCTAATTAACATTAAAATGTAATCCATTTAGTTTTTTTTTGGTTTCTTATCTTATTACATTTTTAAATATTTATTCAAATTAAAAAAAAGATTAAAAAATATACAAAATACGAGCTACCGGTGGTTTGGGCTCCAGAGACAGGCGTTTCGTAACGATGCAAACCGCACGAGGAGTATTTATTAGATCGTTTTGTGGGTGTACTATTGGTACACTTCTGCCCAACCCTTGGAGGAAACAAGGCGTGATGTTATGTTTTGACTCCATATTATATCCTTTTTTTTTTCTGGTGGGAAATCATCAAATGACCCCTCCCGCTCTAGGTGGAGCGGAAGGGAGTGTCAGACTCTTACTGACTAAAACCCACCCATGTTCCTTCCTTCGCCCTTTATGTTCCGGGGTAGCGGTAACCCTTTCGGACAATCCCGCTGACCTGGCAGGCTTCGGCCCTAAGTGGCCCCTCAAATTACTCCATATATCTAAGTATTCATTTCCTACATTCATAATCTCGACTGCGTCGACGGCCTAATGATCGCTAGCATTGCTGCTGAGCAAGAAATCTGGGGTTCAATTCCTAGGTCGGGCCAAGTACTTATTATTATTCTGTTTTTCATAAGGAATGGCCAATAGACCCGCTTCCTATTTTAACGTGCGAAATGTGGGTGTACTTAAGGCACTGCTCTGCTTAGCCCTCCGGGGAAACAGCACCCTAACTGTGTAACACATTATCAATATCATTCTGAATCATTTTGAAGGATATTTCTAATCCATGTTCTATGTTACGGGTTTGGTTTCCGCACTTAGTCCTTCAGGTGGACCATTGTACGTGGGCCATGGCGGCCGTCGGTGGTTATTCCAACCAGCCCACCTCCCTTCATTCTAATCCATTGCTTCATACGTTCGAAAAAATTGTCTGCTCAGCACGTAAATAACGCAATGAATGTTGTTATACCCCGCAGGTGTGATATTACGTTATTCAATTACCCTGTAGGTGTGTTATTCCATTATTCATAATATCTTTTACACGAGTATCCTCATCTCTTGAAGAATACATATTTTATACGTTTTGTTCAACACTTTACATTATACATTTACAAGTGCTTTCATTATATTTCCCGCGGTGGACTGGGTCGATATTCTTGAAGCAATAGTCTGCTACATTCCGAGGGGACTGTAGTGGCATATTGCTTCTATTGTATTGTTAGAGTATTGTTTAAGCTATAATATTATGCTTTTCCCCATTTAATGGAACAAGGACATCATTCATTTCGTAACCTAAAATTTAAGTGCCCCACAACACAAGTATACAGGGTGTATGGAGCATCGATGCGCCGATAACCGGATCACACACAGCCAAGATATTATTTATTATAAGTAGCGCTTAATGTAAATATATATCATCTTAACCAACCTCACACAGCTACGAGTAAGATACGATAATATACCCTAAGCGCGTTATTCAACCGGACGACATCTTAAGAAACTGCAGGGTTTCGTCCCTTGTTTACGCTGTTGTGAGTCCTGGAGTGGAGACGCGTACCGGCAAGTGTAATATGGGACGCCCCCAGCTAGATGGACCGTCGACCTAAAGAAGGTGGCTGGGATAGACTGGATGCGAAAGGTGGAAGACAGGGTGCTATGGCGCAGAATGGGAGAGGCCTATGACCAGCACTGGACTGCGATAAGCTGAGTTGATTGATTGACAGGCTTTGCGATTACCAACACATTACTATCAGAAGGAGTCGCACTCAGACAAGGTGCGCAACAATCATATTAGAGGGAGCTTCAAGGTTGCAGAAAAAGCGGAAAATGTAAAAGAGTCCAGACTGAGATGGTACGGTCATATCAAATATGTAAACATGAACAGGTGGGGACCGTGACCTGTATTACAAGTACCACAACCTACCACAGGTACCAGCAATCCACAAGCCTAAATCGTTAGGTTTTTCTTGGCTTGTGGTGAGAAATAAACAGTATTTATTATCTATTATTAATAATGATATACTTCGACAAACAGATGACAATGTCGTGAAAAAGTGTCAAACTACATGGATGACGAAGGTCCAAAAGGACATGGGGAAGATGGGACTTACGGATGATGACGCACACGACCGAAGATAAATAGCTTGTTATGGTTTTTAAAGCCGAACCGGGCTAAGGCGAGGTCAAAGAAGATAAAGACATTACTGTTAGAAGTGTTATAGCAATATTTGTATAATAAAGAATAAAATATTCAATACTTAACAATACCCAAAAATTGTATAGCGGACACGGCAGCGTCGTCCTGCCCGAAAAAGCAGTCCAATTTCGGTGATTCATTTTTATTTATATAGATTAACTAGCTGCGCCCCGCTGTTTCACCCGCATAAGTTTCGATCCCGTGGGAGTATCGGGCTAAAAAGTATCCTATATGTTATTCCTGGTTATAAACCATGCGAAAGTCATGTTGTTAACGTAAATAATATGATAGTATCTTAAGATATTCTAATCTATTCATATATATGAAAATGAAATATATAGGTACTATATTCACGGTGTGTTGTGTTCCATTAAATTGTACGGTGAGCGATATGTCGAAGATAACATATATTATGTATTTTACATAATATACAGTGTGTGAGGCGCTTTTCCATGAATTCAGTTCCGGAGATTTTTGTCGTTCCGTTGAAAGTTACAGGTACAAGTGACAGCTATATTGTATGCTATTCCCTGCGTGTATTGGACGTACATGTCCGATACACCAAGGGAATAGCATTTTCTATACGAACATTGATACCATTATTTCCCTTATATTCGGGGTTGAATAATATTAAAATAGGTAACCTCTTTTCGACCACTAGTCGCAAGAGCCACTGCTAAGGAGGTCCTGGGTTCATTTGTGCGCTGTAAGTGTTACAACCAGCTATTTCTGAATTAGGTTCAAGCCAAAACCTCATCTGTTATTTCCATTATTATCAACATCTATTGGCCTAAACTAAACATATAATATATTATACTAGCTTTTGCCCGCAGCTTCGCTCGCGTGGATGTCGGAAAATATCCCACGGGGACGTACTACCGAGATTAATAGTACCCATGTAACACATTTTTTTCTTATAAATCTATTAATTTACGCGGCGCACGTCAGTAAACTTCCCAGTCGGTTTGATTTTTTCCGACATCTTCAATAATCATTATCATATTTCGGCCAATTTACACAAAACCATAACGAAATACCAAAACACCTAAACCTTCCCCATGAATCACTCCGTCCATTGATAAAAACTGTGTTAAAATCCGTTCGGTAGTTTTTGAGTTTACCGCGTTCAGACGGACAGACGACGTGGCGGGAAGACTTTGATAATATGTAGTGATTTAGACCTAAATATCGCACTAGGGCAACCAGTAAAAATAGATTTAAGCTGTTGTTGTAACAAATAAAGGCATAAACTTTTTGTTTATACTAATGGCCGCTCCCTAAACCCATTTATCATAGAAATTCGATAAAAGTTGTAATAATATACAACAAGTGTCCGACCTAAACTGATCAAATTATTTGGCCTTTTAAGGGTAAGGATGAATCAATTTACTACTTAGAGGGATAAATCATTTAAGGAAGTTAGTTTCTGTGACTTTTCGTAACCTATTTAAACCAAAATATATTTCGATTTGTCACAAAGCGAACGGTTTCGTACCAATTGTAAACGAATTTATGTGAAACTGTGCCTTTAAATGGACATGGTTTATTGTTATAGTTGTTGTTTTCAGTCAAAATTACGGAACTCAGAGCAGTGGTGGCCCAGTGGTAACGGCCGCGACTTACGAGTTGTAGGTCGTAGGTTCGTACCCAGGCAGACGCTTTATTTTGTATTAATTGTATCATCACCACTGTTCTCAAAACGGTGAAGGAAAACGTCGTGAGGAAACCGGTATGTCCTAGAACCAAAAATTCGAACACATGTGACCTCTACCAACCTGCGCTGGGCCCGCGTGGTGGATTACACACATCCCACTCCCTCTCAAAGAGAGGAGGCCTGTGTCCTAGTGGTGGGAACATTAAAGGTTGATTATGTAACAAGCAATGTGTGCTTTTACAATTTCACAGGGAAGTAATAATAGTCCTCCAAACCGAATTTCTTCCATGGCAGCCAATGTCAACGGAGACTAGCCTTTTACGCGGGAGATATTATAGTCCATAAGAGTATACGCAGACACAGGTGCACTTACTTCCCTCACTTGCGTAGGTCGATGGAACGGCAATCCGACACGACCGGAGAGAGATCAGGCGCAGGACCAACGGCTTAACATGCTTTCCAAAGCACGAGGATATAACACTGGCCACTTCCAAACTCCGGACTGTTACTGAGAAATCCCTAATGAAAACACACTTTGCCCTTATGATAAGAAATACAATGTATGGAAATATATGAAGACGCTTTTTGTCGTCTACGAAAACGTTATAAGGTGCACATATTTCCTTATGGAAATATGGTTGCATTAGAAATTATGAAGACGCATATTGTATACTTATGCTAAGGTTTACACTTTAACTATATGTTAGTGAATAAATCATCTGTGTGCCAAACATCCAAATTCGTTCTACTTTCTGATCGACTATTTGACAATTCAAAGGTGCCTGTAGTGGTTTAATTGAAATAAATGCTTTGTGTTTTGAGTAATAAGAGGGTGGGCACCTTGTATTCCCATTTTCATTGAAGACATCATATTAAAATAAACGAGCAAAAATAAATAAACAATCAACCTTCAAGTAATACATGGAATTTCTGGAAACACTAGCAAGATTTCTCGTACTGCTATCTAAATACATCGTCGAAAGTAAATTCGTTTCGTCTAAGTAAATGTTTTGTACGTTTTTATTTACAGCGAAAATAATTGTTTTTCCAATTAAATGAAAAAAATATTTAGCTATTAGGTGAGTTTTTTTTTTTTTTCTGGTGGGAAATCATCAAATGACCCCTCCCGCTCTGGGCGGAGCGGAAGGGAGTGTCAGACCCGCTGACCCGGCAGGCTTCGGCCCTAAGGGGCCCCTCAAATTATGCTGACAACTCTTTGAGGCGCGCGTGGAACACTTACGCGCCGTCCGGCACGGGCTTGGTCCTGATCGGACGGTGAGCTACCCATTGCTCTCCGCCCGCAGGCCCGCGCCTACGGTGACCGGGACTCGTCACGCGGCTCCCGACGCCCGGAGCGTCTCCCGCGGCGGCTGGGATGGGAGGCTCTCTCCCTCATCCGTCCCACCACCTCCTTCACTAGCTGCGGACCATGCCTTGCACCAGGGCCGGGCGCGAGAGGCTGCCGCCGCTGCCGATCGCCTCTACGAGGACACGGCGGTGCTCCGCCCAAGCGGGGTAGACCTCCACCGTGTGCTCCACCGTGTCCTCTGGGCGATCCTGGCAATGGTGACACCCGGGCGTTTCGTCCCGCCTAATGATGTGCAGGAACCTCCCGAAACTTCCGTGTCCGGTGAGGGCTATTAGGTGGGTTACCTAGAATTTCAAATCAAAATGTTACGTATGTCTATTACATAAAGATGAGAATGAAAGATCATTGCTTTATCAATTAAAAAAAAAAAATTAATGCAAAGTAAAGTCATTCTTATACTAGAAATAAATACACAAAAATATAATCTTCTACATAAAACAATCCAACCAATGTGGAGTTCGGAATTTATCCCACGAGAGCGTACTATGTACCAGGATAAAAAGTATCTTGTGTGTTAATCCAAACTTTCATCTCAAATTTTCAACTGCTTTCATTATAGGATGTGAAAGTTTTTATGTTTGGATGTTAATTAGTTCATCACGCAAAAACAGCTGAATGGATTTGGATGTTTGGCACATAGATAAAATTTATTCTTTAACATATAGGGTACTTTTTATCCCGGTAGTACATTCCCGTTCCTGTTTTACAGTATACGATTTCATTTCATTTCATTGGATAAATTCCCACATGTATGTGGGCAAAGACACGGGAAAAGCTGGTATGTAAATAGGTCACATTAAACTAATAGGCAATTTTGTATTCTGAGAGAGTTCTGCAGTATGTCAGCAGTACTGAGACATCGAGTCTGTCTGCGCTCTGCAGGTCGTTGCCTCGGCACGAGGACAATGGGGTAATTTATTTTTGTTGATTGCATACTCCTAGCTCTGTCCATTGGGAATTATGTAGCTAACAGGTCGGTAATAGACATTTATTAAAATTAAAAAGGCTAGCCGCATACACACAATAATATTTTCAATAAAATACTCGTACATATTGTCAATAATATTTTTAGTATTTCGGTATATAATATGGCGTAGTGTGCGGGACCATATATTGATCAATATTTTTGACAATCTTGCGTTTACAATATTATTGTGTGTGTGGAAAAAACGAACGCGACGAGTAAAACTTCAAATTTTATATCAAGCATAATACTCCTCAGGAAGCTATAGATTTTAAAGTCTGCACAGTGTAAAATGATTTTCTTCTTCTTCGTGTTGCTGGCACGACAGTAATTTAAAATTTTTGTTGACCAAAAACTTCGCCCTTCCACGGCATTTTCAGTGGCAGCGGATGACTTTTTGACTGCATTTTTTGGGGCACAAAGAGGTGGAGCATAGTTTGTGATACAGCTGCACATCTACACCCTGCTGCCATTCCATGCTGAAAAAAGTTATAATGAACTATAAAATAAATCTCGTAATTCATATAAGGATGTAAAAGAATAAAATTAAATGATCTTTACACTTTAAGGGCCGATTTTTCAATCTCCAGAATTATTCGAGGAATAATTTTGAAATTTTGACAGATCTTTAGTACAAAAACTGTCAAACGTCAAGTTTATTCCTCGAATAAAAGTTATCTGGAAATGGAAAAATCTGCCCTTAGGCAAAACTACAAACCCAAATAGAAAAGGGAAAAGAGTAGACAGAAAAGGAACACGTATTACAGAAGAACTTATAAAAAAAAAACACAATATTTATTACTTCTCAAACATTGTGTCATACATAAACTGAGGCAGCCCCAGTAAGTTCTAATAGTACTTGTATCGAAGCTGTCTCGCTCTTCACTTAAGTGGTATCCTAACAATGAACAGGAAGTCAAAGAACAGAATAAAAATACAATTAAAAAAGAAGAACTTGAACGTCTTAAATCCTTTTCTAAAGCCTGTATTTAGTTGCATACCACTCTTTCTTTTTTTTTTTTCTGGTGGGAAATCATCAAATGACCCCTCCCGCTCTGGGTGGAGCGGAAGGGAGTGTCAGACTCTTACTGACTAAAACCCATGTTCCTTCCTTCGCCCTTTATGTTCCGGGGTAGCGGTAACCCTTTCGGACAATCCCGCTGTCAAGAGTGGTATGTATATACCACTCTTGACTTATTCTCAAGAGACTCCTGTTTCGTCATATTTAACTAGAACAATGAAAAATGGCTAGCTTAAGGTGTAATGCATAATACAAGCCAGAAAATGCTGAAAGCTGAAAACATTTTTCTTCATATTAAATGATTTCGCCCGTATAAAGGAAATTTGAAAAATGAAAACCATGCTCATCGTATAAAGTTAACGATGTCTCATTTAAATAAACGTGTCGTACATTATATTTTGTTAATAATGATATTCCTTTGTTTATTTTTGGTTAAGGCCCATCGTCCACGACGCTTCTCAAAAGTAACGGTTTACAAACTCAAATCACTAGTGAGTAGCCAGAATGTCACAGCACTAGTACCTATTTCAATAATGGTCCGTTTACGACGCGACTTAGAGCCGGTTGTTTAAAACGGTTGGTTAACGTAACATACGTACGTCAAATAATAACGATTACGTCCTCGTTATTATTTGACGTACGGCAAGGCCATAATTTTATAACTGTAATTTGAAACAACGCATTTTTTGGTTTGACGATAGTTAGTGTCATTTTTGATGTATACGCTTGCGTCAAGTGGACGTGAAACACACCCTTAAGATGCTTACATAAATCAGCGGGTTTTCCGGTAAAGATCGCTACAGGCTGATCTTCGGAAAGAAACGGTAAATGGATGATACATGATTTTATATCTGTAAGTAGGTTTGCAAAAACACTTTTACACATCAATCATATTTGAAAAACTAGATGAGGTCGGCGTTTCCTATCTGACTACTATGAGAAGAAAGCCCGAAACAAACTCAGAGATCACGGTCTCTTTTAAAGTCCAGACATAATTTTGGTCAGATCATGCGAAGACCATGTAGATTGATTTCCGAAGTGGTCTTTGGACGAACCTGTTATCTGTTTCTTTATGTGTGAGCGCATACGTTAATACGGGGATATTCTACCCGCACCGATCGGTACTGGCTTGTCTTTACCGGGAACCCGCGTCTTTATGTACGCACCCTTACTAAGGCGGCCTTCACATGCTCACGAGAGCGTCATTCAATTCCAGAAGTCCTGAATGACGAACGAGTGATGGTGAGTGATGGAATTAAATCGACATTGGACGCTCATTCTAACTCATACCCAAGATTTTACAAAGAATACAGGCTATATAGGTTACATTTTAACCAGTGCACAAACTACAGTGTACATGAATCCTACTAATCCTACTAATATTATAAACGCGAAAGTTTGTATGGATGGATGGATGGATGGATGGATGTTTGTTACTCTTTCACGCAAAAACTACTGAACGGATTTGGATTGAAATTTAGCATACAAAAAGTTTATAACCAGGATTAACACATAGGATACTTTTTATCCCGATATTTCCACGGGATCGAAACTTATGTAGGTGAAACCGCGGGGCGCAGCTAGTTTAACAATTAGCGTAGATATTTTTTGTAGGTTTATAAAATGTAATGCTGAATTCATGGTTGCGGTTTGCGTACTGGTTAAAAATTATGCCTGTACAAAAGTAAAGCTTGTATTGGAATTTTGATTGCAATTATGAGCAAAAAACGTGTAAAATGAAAGAATTGGGTCAGAGATTGGCTATTAAAAAAGGATTTCTATAGCCATATTTTATTGGATGATATACGAGATTCGACAGATGGCAAGGACTACGGGTGATGGACGAAATCCAATTACACGTACACTCAAAAGTCATGACTGATGGTTGCCTAAAGCAAAAATCAAAATATCTACATTTTCATCAGTCAATTTCATGAAACCATCAGTCACTGTAATACACGATAGGTTATCTGTCACATCAGTCACATCCTTGACTGTGGTTGAACTGACAACAAAGCATACCGGTTAATGGATCCTAACGCGTAATTATATTAACCAAGTTAACGGACGTTACCCAGAAAGCCGCTAAACTTTAGTGGGACTGGGCCGGACATGTGTACCGCATGTCAGATGACAACTAGGCTAAGAGAACCACCGATTGGGTCCCACTAAACGCACGACGCCATCGCGGCAGGCCAAGACGAAGATGGCGGGACGAGCTTGACTCCTTTTTTTTTTTTTTTTTTGTTCCGGGGTGGAAAATCCTCATGGATGTCTCGGGTCCTGATGTGTGGGGGGTGACGGACGTCCCCAAGTCCGTCGCCCCTGGACCCATTTAGGGGGGCTGGAAGAGGGCGTTATCCGCCCTCCGCCGACGCCCGGTGCGCCTGCTGCGGGCCGGGTGAGAGGACGAGATCTCCCTCTCCCTTTCCGCAGCCTCCTTCTGCGAGACGACTGTTTCGCAGAAGGATACCACCGCGTCCCAGGACTCTTCGCTGCCGACCATCGACTCGACCACGGCCGGCAGCGACAGGTCACTGCCTACTTCTGAGATGAGGGCACGGCGTGGCTCCTCCCAAGCGGCACACTCTGCCAGCGTATGCCACGCCGTGTCCTCCACGAGCTTGACTCCTACCGTAAGGACGGGCCGTGAAAGACAGAATTGTATGGTAAAGGGAAAGGGAGTCCTTTGCCCTACAGTAGGACAATACAGACTAGGTAGATTAGACCTGGTTTGTGATTGATTGCGTCGTGTACAGACCGCCATATTGAAATACTTACTTGTGGCGGGACATTCGGGCTACATATTGGTGATTTGTGTTATGGTAATCCGTTAATTTTGAGTAGCGTCGTGGACCATCGGCTTTAGACAACAAAAGAACTCGTTTACATGTATTAGATTTTTTTTTTTTTTAAATAAATAAAATAAAATAAAATTAAATACTAATTTTATTTAACAAAACTTCTACTGACATCAAAAAACCGTAGAATCCGCTACTAATTAGCGCAGTCTGCGATTTTCACTAGGCTAAAATGTTATAATTAAAGACGTTTTCGCCGAACAATTTTTAATTTGATGAAAAACTGAATGTCAGACTTGTGATTACTTTTTAATATAGTATTATCTATTAAGAAAGTAATACTATTTTAATTTTGTAGGAATCTATCTATTCTACTCATAACTCACCAATTTTCTCAGGACTCAACCAATCACTCAAATCTCACTCGTTTATTGTCCCGGACTCCTGGTAAGAGTAAGCAGGTACACAGGTGACCAGAAGTTGAGATGACATAACATAATCCTACTTCCTACTTCCTATCCTACTAATAATATTATAAATGTGAAAGTATGGATGGATGGATGGATGGACGTTAATTACTCTTTCACGCCAAAACTACTGAACGGATTTGGATGGAATTTGGCACACAGATACATAGTTTATAACTAAGATTAACACATAGGATACTTAGGATAGGATATTTTTATCCCGATATTCCCGCGGGATCGACACTTATGCGGGTGAAACCGCGGGGCACTGTTAGTCAGTCTATAATATTCCCACTGCTGGTACACAGGCTTCTCTTCGATCCCTCTCGAATCGCTGTAGTGGGCTGTAATCTACCACGCGGGCCCAGTGCGGGTTGGTAGATGTCACATGCCATGTCACATGTGTTGCTGTGTGTGATTTTTGGTTCTACGACATGCCGGTTTCCTCACGATGTTTTCCTTCACCGTTTCACAAAGTAATGCGCCTGTCTGGATTTAAACCCACGACCTACGACTCGTAAGTCGGGGCCATTACCACTGGGCCACCAAAGCTCTGAGATGACAGCACCACTGCTCTAAGATGACAGCACCACTGCTCTGAGATGACAGCACCACTGCTCTGAGATGACAGCACCACTGCTCTGAGATGACAGCACCACTGCTCTGAGATGCATGACACACTACCATTTTAATCTGAGGCTATTTGCACTATATCGATAAAAAATTGAAATGTGTACTTATTCTGTGCTCTGCCAAAACAATGGTTTAGTGAAATTACGAACTAATAAGGGATAGCTCTCCCATACGTACAGATACCAGTATATCAAGCTACTACAATCTGTCAAATTGCTTTAATAGATTTTCAACTTTATCGCTAAAGCATTAGGTTCAAGGTTGAATGGGAAAAATTGATAGTTTCGGGTAGCTTGATGTGCTGGCGTCTGTACATTTAACCGAGCGAGTGAAGAAAAATAATGTTTTGAATCTGCTCACTAGTGTGCAGATTCTATATCGCCACATGCGAACTAGGTACGCATCACACTAACGTCACGAAAAATCCTGCAAAGCGCAAGAGTTTGTCGCACAACTAGCATAATTATATACAACGTCCCGACATTCATCGTCTGGCAGTTGCCCAGTTCCCCTTTTCTATAGAGGATGAGTGAACTCTACACCCTGTTCCTCATACATCTATAGGTATATACGCATTATCATTCATGCCTCAATATCTAATTTTAATAGTACATATAAATCTATACTAGATAATTGGCTAGTTGACTAATTTTTTTTAAATTATTTAAATTGAAGCTTTTTTACCTCACCAATAGCTTGGTATAACCAGTTTTTTAATATCTTCGGAAATTAAAAAGATATATGCGTTCAAAACTCTCAATTAGACAGAGAGGGAAATACTGAATTGTGACATCATAGTTCAGTATCGCCATATAAATTACATGCAAAACTTCGTTTTGCGAGAAAGAGATAGACAAAAAGCTTTTATAAGTTATAAGTTTTTTATTTTTCGACCGATTTCAAATTTGATTTCGAATTCTGTTATCGTATCACGCATGTGAATATATTATCTACTAGAATACATAGTATTCAATATCATGCAACTACCCAATTGAGCTCCATGTCCTTCACCAATAAAATCTCCGTTGTGGAGTTCTATTAGATTCTTGGTAGGAGTCTATTGAGTCTGGCTCATCTATCACTAGTGACGAATGCCTGCGG
The DNA here is from genome assembly GCA_911387795.2 of Apamea monoglypha. NCBI lineage: Eukaryota > Metazoa > Arthropoda > Insecta > Lepidoptera > Noctuidae > Apamea > Apamea monoglypha. The sequence continues at coordinate 17,535,776 of OU426922.1, forward strand.
CTTGGAGGATGCCGCTTCATTACATTAAGTAGTTCACATTACACACGCACACACACACACATTACCTACACTACACTCACACTATGTAAAATAACGCAATTTGTGTGGGAATCGTTATGTGTTACATCATTACTGTACCTACTGGAATCGAAGAATGTAAGGAAACCTCACTTACGTGCTCGAAGTTGGACATGTGATAAAAAATAAACTTTTCATTTCTTACATATATAAACACACGCCTTCTTCCCATGGGGGCTAGGCAGAAACTACTGACCGCGACCTGCTATGATGCTTCCTTTTGCCTTGTTTACGTTCATACATCTGGTAATTTAAAACGTTTTTTTAAACGTTTTAAATTCTCGTAATTTAAAACGTTCAAAATCTAGTCGCAGTCTCATCTCGGCGACAAACAAATGTCAAAAACTTGTCAAAATTTTTGGGAAATTCGAGTTATTTTTGACAGATTGAGACTGAGATGAGACTGTTCTTAAAATTACGAGAATTGCCCCCAGATGTATGTCTGCTGCTGTCGTGGGAGCGTCAATGTCCCCAAATTTCGCGAAATAATGGTTTACAGTTTCATGCAAACGTTAATGTACAGAGATTTATGAAGTACTTATACGAATTCTCGGAATAATACGCATTAGATGGCTATTATAACTTTATTATAGCCATCCTTTTGCACTTAAACTAAGCGCGTTTTAGGGAACAACGTACAGACGCCAGCAGGTCAAGCTACCCGAAACTGTCAAATTTTCCCAATCAACCTTGAACCTTAATGCTTTAGCAATAACGTTCAAAATATATTAAAGAAAATTGACAGATTGTAGTAGCTTGGTGTGCTGGCGTCTGTACATAAGTAAAGATCGATACGTCTGTTGAAGTCGCGTAGACGTGACGAAAAAAAATCGACAAATAATATCAAAATTCAAGTTAAAGGCACCCTTCTCGACGCGCGGAAATTATCATTGAATTCGTAGTGACATTCAATCCGTAGGTTGACGCCATCGGCAGGCTTTGATCAAAGGATTTAATTTAAAAAAATAATGATTTTTTCAGACGGTAAATCATGGCAGTCGGTATATTTCGTTGTTTGCGGATCAAACAATAGTATTAGTAACAACGACTTAATAACTATGTTAGGAAAACTTACAAACTATAGGTTAGTTTATATATATACAGGGTCAAATTAGCTAGCGAAACTACGCGGACGTCATGGGTTTCGTTATCTAAACACGATAAAAGAAAAAAATAAATGAAATTTGGCGATTTTTTTTTTTGGGGTCACCGACCGCTGTTATTGTAGTCATTTAAATATCAGTTACTTAAAACAATAATATATACATATGAAAAAAAATAAACAAAACCGCATCGCTGTCAACAGGTACAGTGTCCGAAAGGCTGGCAGCATTGCTAAGTTGTATGGCGATGCTAATTCTTTGGCCAAGAAACAGACCTCTGGTCACAAATATCAGTTTAAAAACAACAGCTTTTATTGTGTAAACTTCACAGACGTGATGTGTATCGATATCAGAATACGATAAAACTAAAGAAACCAGATTTTCCCAACTCATACTTCAAGTAACAAAATCTAGTGGTCGTTGATCCTAAAAAATAAGCATCGAATCTTTTTTAAATATCGATACCCATCACGTCTGCAGTTTTGCTAAGTAATTTAATATGACCCTGTATATACCTGCTGACTGCTTTCAGTCTTCACAAAACAGGGTATAAAAGGGGAACGGAGTAAAAGCCCACAAATTTCTTTTTTATTTCACAAAGAATAAAATGTATTTTTTTACATACATTCCGGTCCGATGGCTTCAATAAGTCTTTGAATCACGTCTACGCGATTAATAACTACGTGGCTCAATTCAAGTTGACATGTGCCTAATAAATGGGTTGTTCACCTTGACTAACAATATTTAATGTGACGTTTGCACAGCGTATTTTCGACCCTCGCCTTGGCTGGAGTTCTGAAATAAGCTCTACGATCTATATGAATTTCGCAGATACCAATGCAATGAGGGGCCCGTGGCTAAATAATAACAGCCGCATAGGTCGATCGATCAGGTTAAGCTACGCTTGCCCCGGTTAGTCTGTGGATGATTGACCATCTTTACATACCGAGGCTCGCGGTTAGTCCCGGATGCCATTCGTGGATCTTTGACAGTCGTTACGGCTAATCAGAAACCCGAAAGTCTGACAACCAGTCTTACAAAGGGATATATATCGTATTACCCAGTAACTGGGTTGTGGAGGTCAGATAGGCAGTCGTTCCATGTAAAATACTGGTATTCAGCTGCATCCGGTTAGACTGGAAGCCGACCCCAACATAGTTGGGAAAAGACTAGGCAGATGATGACTAATGCGATATAGACATCTGCTGAATGTTCATTATATCGTTTAGCAGCCAACGTCTTCGGGCTTAAACTACAAACTGGAACCTACATCGTTCTCACATGGTTCATTTCAACACGAATGATGTAATCAAATATTTTGTAACGATTTTATGATTTAAAAGAGTGTCCGTGGAGTTTCTTGCCCGTTCTTTTCCATAGGTACCTTCACTTTGGAATGGGCAACTAGCTTCATCTTTCAGACTGACCGACCCTTTGACAATTAAAAAGTGCCTGTAATTGGCTTAGTTGAAATAAATGATTTGAGTTTGAGTTTGAACTTCGTCATCTTCATCCACAGCCCGACTTAGTCCACTACTGAGGATAGGCCCCTCCTTTCTTGTGCCAATTTCCACACTCCTGTGTCAGCCTTATCTATTCTACCCGCGATGGTAACAATATCGTCCACCCATCTCGCCGCCGGACCACCGACACTTCATCTTAAAGTCCTTGTACGCCTCTCGGTCACTACCTTACTCCACCTGTCATCACTCTGCCTTGCCAGGTGTCCTGCCGAGCTCCATTTGAGTTCCATCACTTCCGATATCGAAAAACTTGTACAGACACCAGCACATCAAGCTACCTCAAACTGTCAAATTTTCCCAATCAACCTTGAACCTAATGCTTTATCCATAAAGTTGAAAATCTATTACAGAAATTGTAGTGCTGGCGTCTGAGGTATTCTTTTTACTCGACATCGAAATGTATTGACCCATTTCTATTATTGCTGCAGCAATTTTTTATACAGCAGCAGTTTATTGATGCAGCAGTTATCCATTCGCCGTTTACGTTTTAAATTGCCAGACCGCTTTATAAAATCCTGGCTTCAAAATTCTACGGGGAATATTTAAACTTTACGGATTGAAGAAAATATTCCAATCTTAAAATGGAATGGTCCAAAACATTTTAAAGGAACTCCTAAAGTCGTAATTAATATAAGTTTCAGCCTTTATTTTTGCTTAAAGCTTTATTCCTTTGGCTCTGTTAAGTTTTGGGTATTTTATATAGAGCCTAAAATCAAGGCAAAGCACTTTAAGGCTATTGAAAAATGCCTGGAATTACAATATAAATAGTAAATAAAAACTTTATTGCTCAATAGCTTACAGAGATTTTACATTGACCCCAAACTAGGCAAGCCTGTACCTTGGGCACCAATACTAACCACCATGGTTTACCATTTAAACAGTTATTTTAAAAACATGTTCGGTAATAAAAGTAAAATATGTTAGCTACAAACTAAAAAAAAAAATATCTAAGAAACAAAATTAAAGAAAATTTCTTAAGGTTCACTTAATATGCTGAGCATGATGTCGTGGGTTCGATTCTCAGGTGAGGCAAAGTGTTATTGGGTTTTTCCATGGAATTTCTCAGTAGCAGGCCGGAGTGTGGATTTATGCCCATTTGATGGTAAAATGCCCCTTTTATAACTGGCAAAATGTGGGTGTACTTAAGTTACACCTCTGCTTAACCCTCCGTGTAAACAGGTCTGATACTATGTTATTCATAATCTCTTTTACATGAGTACGCTCTTCTCTTGAACAATATTTTATAATTTTTGTTTGAAAGAAAGAAAAAAAAAAATTATTGCAACTCGTACAGGAAGATCACAAACAAACACACAACAACACATACACACACGCCCTCACTTCACAAGACACAAAGACACACACAACACTTAATACTTTATACACATCGGCATTAATTATGAAACTTAAATATAACTGGCGAAATGAGGGCGAAATGAGGGCGAAATGAGGGGAGGGATAAGTACACCTCTGCACAATCCTTCGGGGCAACAAGGCATAACATGACGCCATGTTTCTGTTATTTCTTAAGGTTCAATTAATTCTAAAGCCCTTGTACGCATAGTATCAACATAGGGCTTTACGGTTTAAGTGTATTTATATCATTACCAGCTGCGCGCGGTTTAACCCGCATAAGTTTCGATCCCGTGGGAATATCGGGATAAAAAGTATCCTATGTGTTATTCTAAAATATATGCATAATTACTGTAAAGATTCATCAAAATCTGTTTAGTAGTTTTTGCGTGAAAGAGTAACAAACAAACGTCCTACGTGTTAATCCTGGTTATAAAATATCTGTGTACCAAATTTCATCCAAACCCGTTCAGTAGCTTTTGCGTGAAAGAGTAACAAACATCCATCCATCCATCCATACAAACTTTAGCGATTATAATATTAGTAGGATTTTATTGTATTGCCTAGTAACAATGAACTGTGCTGTGGAAATGTTTCTGCTGAATACTAACTAACACCTGACACCGTATTTGGAGAAACGACGAAAAAATAGGCAGTCATCTATGATTTATCTGAACTTAAATATTATGACGAGGTAAACTTTCTGATGTGGGTCATCTTTGGAACTACTGATCTGATTTCGAAAATTCTTTCAGTAGTGGGAAGTAGTATTGACGACGGGTGTCTTAGGATATATATTATGTCAAGTTTCATGTGGACGAAGTCGCGGGTAGAAGCTTGTAAAGTATACATAGTGGCGATTAGGTTATCAAATTAAATAGTACAGCGATTGTTACAAGTTGCTACCAGTCTGTTACAAATATAAAAAAAAATAGTCTAAAAATAGAAAACAATTTTTCAAACAAATAAATGGCTTAAAAATTGGTACGAAATAAACCACCCCAGATAAAGTACTAGACAGGCGCGGGCGTCAGCGGGATTGTCCGAAAGGGTTACCGCTACCCCGGAACATAAAGGGCGAAGGAAGGAACATGGGTGGGTTTTAGTCAGTAAGAGTCTGACACTCCCTTCCGCTCCACCCAGAGCGGGAGGGGTCATTTGATGATTTCCCACCAGAAAAAAAAAGACAGGCGCGGGCAATGGTATCAACACAGTCAACACAAATTTTATGGCATTGTCACCAAATAATCACAAATTAAGTTTAATATTGTTAAATACTCAAACGGAAAAATACTGGTATTAAGCTGCATCGGGTTAGACTGGAAGGTGACCCCAACAGGGGTGGAAAAGGCTAGGCGGGTGATGATGATGAATGTGGTGACGAGTTCCATTTTAAGTTCCCCAGCCTCTTGATACAAAACATAAAGCAGACTTTGTTTATTATTTCTTGCTAACTAAATATAATTATGACTTAATTGAATTCAAACTTCAGTGACAAATAGGCTCCAAACTTTCAATTTTAATCATACCTAAACCTTTGAAGTTCAATGGCTCTCACAAAAATTGACAAATGGCGTTTAGCGATTCTTAACTTTCAAAAGTCCCTGAAATTGTAGACCATTTAAAACAAATCTTTATAATTTGCAGCACTGATGTTTAGTTTTAAACTATAAACGTTAATACGCCGGTCGTATAAATTCACGTCTTCTTCCCACGGGGGTTGACAGAAACTACAGAACGCCACTCGATCTTTACATACTCCTTTTGTTTTGCTTTTCATGTGCGGGGTAAAGAGCTTATTACACTATGCTAAATATCGAGCCCGATATTTAGTCGTTCCTAAATTCAGGATAGTTTGTTTAATGCGATTAAACTATCCTGAATTTAGGAACGACTAAATATCGGGCCCGATATTTAGCATAGTGTAATAAGCTCTTTATTGTGTAACACACTATCAGTAGCAATGGATTTCATTTTGACAGTTCAACAACATTCATTGCGTTATTTACGTTATTGAGCAGACAAAAATTTTCGAACATATGTATGAAGCAATGGATTATCAATTCCTTCAAAATGATTCAGATTGAGATTGATTGTGTTTTACGCAATTAGAGTGCTGCTCACACATGTAAAACTATCTCAATGTTATTTATTTATTCATTAGGTTTACCAACAATGGTCTTCACTAACATCTTATAACAAAATATGTGTTTAAAATTTTATACAGTGATAAAATTGCTTGAAGTTTTACAGCTCAAGTTAACAAATGCTTGCACTGACTGGACTGATCCACTCAAACCTGTGTGGTACTTTCCTCAAAAGACCACTTCAGACATCAATCTACATGGTCTTCACATCATTTGACCAAGATTATGTCTGGCCTTTAAAAGAGACTGTGACCTCTGAGTTTGTTTCCGGCTTTCTTCTCAAAGTGTCAGCCCCACCACGCCACCTCGTCTAGCTTATTTTTTTATAATATGACATGTAAAACTGATTTCGATATTCTATTTACAGAATAAACAATTTCATTTCATTCATTCATTTCATTTTCATTTCGTAAGAGAAAAGGCTTGAAGGACATCTAAAAGCAACGTTGAGATAAATAAACATACATTAGAGTGCGGTAAAATAAACTACGCATAGTAAAGTGGGACTTATCCGGGTCACAGCTCCACACACAGCTTAACTAGAATCATGGGGTCTCACGAGGACACGCTTGTAAGACGACTAAAAGCAACTTTTAATTGCGGTAAAATATACTGAAGCAAACAAACTCTCCTTGTGTGTCCTACACAAGGAGAGTTTGTTTGCTTGAGTATAATTTCGTCTATGTCCTTGCGTGTCTCGCTAAGTGGATATCACACGAGAAACAAAATATAGCCCACGGTTATGTCATACGTATAAAGGCTCCGCAGACAGGCGCAACGCGACGCTATTACAACGAACAACTTCTATGAAAACTTTATCTCTACCAAAATCGCGTCGCACCGTCGCGTCGCGGCGTGTTTGTAGGAGCCTTTGGAGCCTTAAGAGAGTCGTCAGGCAATTTTCTCGAACCGTTGATAAACACTTTACATTAATACTCTTAAGTTTTCCTACGTTGAAGCTTCTTGCTTTAAACTTTTAATTAAAGGAAAGGATACTCATTTCAAGATCAATTCCGCGAGTTTCTTACGTGCCGTATTTACTCAAGTTGTTTATCTTTCGATAATTGCTCATTGGCAGTGAGAAACTGTGCTCGTGTAAATGGGCCTTTAAACTCAAACTCAAACTCAAATCACCTATTTCAACTAAACCATTTTACAGGCACTTTTGAATTGTCAAAATTAAATAGTCGGTCAGTTAGTCAGAAAGTTGAAGCTAGTTGCCCATTCCAAAAAGTAGGTCTCTATGGAGAAGAACGGGCAAGAAACTCCACGGACACTTTTTTAAATCAAGATATTATTACAGAATCCTAGGTTCATTATTCTTATCGCTTCTATATGTGAGAACAATGTAAAAAAAAACAAATAAAGAAACAATTTACAATATAAAATTAAAAAGGCCATGCTCTTTCAAGTCAACATCAAAATATCATAATAAACGGATCCATGGTTCTTACATTTACAAAAGTTAAAGTATGCTTCTAAATTATACGAAACTATAGTTTGCAATTGATTTAAGAGATAAAATATAAATTACTACCAATCAGGAAGAGGTATTTAATACTGAAGTATTCAAGAATTAAATCTTGATTGAATAAAATAAATATTAAGTTCGTAATGTCAGAAGCACTTAAAAAAAAGGGAAGCATCTCTTCCAAATATTGAAATTGTGATCAATTAGTATTATATAGACAGAACTAAACTAATATTTATCTTCTGTCCTTTTCTTAATGAAATAGAAGGAAACAGATGCACTGAACTTAAATTTTAGTTTAGTTTGTGAACAAGGGAATCGGCGCCAATACAAAAGAAAGGACATCTGGGAAAGCCATAGACCTTGTTTGCACAAAAACTTATAAGACTTTAGGCTTTGTTATTAGGTCACTGCACTGGGCCTGTGTGGTGGATTATGGCCCACTCCCTCTCACAGAGAGGCCTGTGTCCCAGCATTGGGAACATTATACCTATATAGGCTGAGTGTGATACACTGGTTTAAAAAAAGTAGAGCATACGTTTCCCTGAAATTTTGGACGGTATACAAAAGTAAATACATCTCGCATCATTTTGTATACTGTCCAAAGTTTTGATGTTGACACATAAGTGCATATGCTACTGTGTAAGTCACTCACAAAGTGCTTATTATCCAGTATGGAACATATGGTCCGATTCAGGAAAATGCATTTGCGAATTAAATCCTGACCTAGTTCAGTACAAGGGACACATTACAAAGCCGATAGATTATTGGGGCAATAGGTGTAGTTGCAATGCGCATATTATGTGCGCATTGCAACTAAACCTATTGTTGCTACCATTGTTGCTTCTGGAGACTAGAGTTTTACCTGCATACGTAGCTTTCATACAAGAAATAACATGGTTCTTAGAATGCTAAATGGCGTTTGTCGGGATCGTCTTTCATTTTGCCAGAATATTTACCAGACTAGCGATGGGCGAGAATAGAGATGGCACTGAGGTAACGGCCTCGACTTACGGTCGTGGGTTCGATCCCAAGCAGGCCCTTTACTTTGTGTATATTATTTCATCGCCACTGCTCTCAAAATGGTGAAGGAAAACATCGCGAGAAAAGTGGCACACCCTTGAACCAAACATTCGAAGACTTGCCCCGGGGCAAACATTAACAAGTTTGTACGGGCCACCGGGACTTTACACAGATCTTCACAATCCAATGTCATGCCAATATCAATCGTTGCAAAATTGCTCTAAAAATCATAAAAAACATATTTTGTCAGCGAAATTGCGCCTTGCCTCTAACTTGTAGTAAACTGACAGACTACTCAGTAGTCTCTCAGTCTTAACGCCTTCAAAGTATCAACACATTTTGACCTAAAGACATGCTTTATTTTTTACGAACTCCTACGTTGCACTCACAGAAGGAGCCCATAATCATTAGTACTTAATTATATAACCAAGCTTGCTTTTCGTAGAACAAATAGGCGCTTGACACCTCACGTAATTAAGGATTTAACTAAGGACACATGTAAACCTCTCAAGAGTACAAGTGTGGTTGTATGACCCAATTAAACACTTGCCCTTGCATGGTAACGTTTATGAGTAGCCACATTTACAAGATACAAAATTCTCGCCTGTGCATACTATGAAATTGAAGCAATTTTCTTGTATCGTGTAAACACTGTTTAGACGGTGCAACTTTTATTTCACCTTCAACTTATGGTACGCCGCAGGAAACTAAGATTTACCTATTTTAAATCAATCACCTATTTATAAAGTCAGTATTATTCCGTGGTATTATTTCTTATATTTATTAATTTGCTTCTACTATATTAAATTATTACTTATTTAAATACATAAAAACATTTAGGCACTAAACTATATTATTATTTTGATACATTAACAAATTAAAAATATTGTCATCTAGCTACTTAATTAACAATGTGTAATTACTATTGACTTGCTATCAAGAAACGATATGTAATGGTACACTAACTTTTTCTTATTACCCACATACATTGTAAGAAAAATATTTGCGTATCTACTAGAGTGCGCGCAAGCTAAGTCTCACACGCACACACGCACGCACGCACGTTCACATGAATGTGATTACAAGTGCTGACTTGTAATCACATTCATGTGAACATCACATCACATTCGGCATAATACTTTCGAAATATTTACTTTGGAAAACACGGAATACAGCACACTCTCTTGACATTCGATATAAACATCGAGATGGCAGCAAACGATTATTTCCGATTTTGACAACGTGCAGACTTAGCGCGGACTCTAATTACTAGTTAATTTACGAGCAACTACCTACCTTCCGTTCTTAACAAGTTCGTGTGTAGTATATGTAGTAATACTTGTATTATGATAAATTTTTATTTCTAATGAAAAATGAATTGTATTCTTTTTGAGAAATAAAAGTCTTAAACCGTAACTAATGTGGCATGTATTTTAATCTTCGATTACTAACATTAGTTTTTATTACTTACATAAATATAGATGGTGTCTGACATAAATAAATTAAATTATAATGACAGTCCTCTTTACCGTGTCCGGCGACAGCGCCCGACACTAATTTTATTTCCTTTGATGAGCTGTTTGGTAGCAAAGCCACACTGTTATAATGGGATACCTAGAAGGTTGATAAAACATTTGTTTATATTCATGGAATGCCGTGTCTCCTGGGCGTGTATTTTCGAAACATTACACAAAAACGTCAAAACAAAGAGGTGTGGAAATACACATTTGTGTATGAAAACACGATGTGTTTGTTTTCCGAGATGTATAGAAAGGCTTTGATGTATTTTATCCGTGTCAATGACATCAATTTATGATGATTTTTGTGTGATCGTTTATATACATATTTGATAATATAATTAACAATATTTTTAATTTGGTTATTTCAGTGTACCTACTAACATCCGTCAACAAGTTTCACATTAAATTCAAAGTATTAACAATTAACTAGTATTGGATTTAGAATTTTAAGTTTTTTTTCTGTTTTCGCCGCACGTTTTCTCATATCACATCTGACATTGGCAGAATTGTCGACATCGGCACCATTGCCATAGAGGAAAATAGAGAGATTATTTTACATAGAATGTCACATAGACGTTTTTTACTCATTTCAATCCAGAAGTCTCCAAGGAGTTAGTATTGTGAACAAGAAGGCTGGATATATATCATGTAATGTTTCGAAAAAATACGCGCAGGAGGCACAGCTTTATTGAGCAAACGTTTGTTGTTCAATATTGGAACAGTTAGTACGCAGCTGCGTCTTATTTCTTTTATTTTTATTATTTGTTTTGTTTCTCTCACACCGATACAATCAAAACAATAATAAAGCCAGTTTTACATTTGTAGTAGCAAGATTATGGCATGTCACAGTGCCGCATGCTTCTAAAACGCAATATTCATGCGACAAGGAAGCCTCTCTGATGTGGCAAGATGCCGCAAATTGTCACGACGACAATTGGTACGATGCATACTTTGCGTCAAGTACTAAAAATCACATGATAAGATTATTTTGCGTTGGTATTGGTGGCAGGGAAATCGACGCACAACTTGTTACCATGGATTCAGTACAAGATTTTGAATCCCCCTGCGAGGAGAATTTTGATTGGCTATTCAAAAAAAAAAATGGCTGTTCCATACATATATTTTGATTGCGTAGGTATTGCACTTTTCTATGCTATTTTTTTTTATAACTCACGAAAACATTCTACTCTTGGGTCTGGAATCATCTGAATTCATGGTTTCAATTTACGCGTCAATGTCCCTGCCACCCTGTATATGATACACACATATACGTATGCTATATACATCGCTTTATGTTCATTTTTGTAGCATGCAACAAATATTCACCAATTTTGTACATGCAAAATTATGACATAGGTACCTATTACCTCAATGAATCATAGGATATTATGAGGACATGGTTGAAGGATGACTAAAAACAACTTTTATAATTTTGATTTGTGTTGTAGAAACTAAAGGCTCATTTACACGAGGAGAGAAACTCGCCAGTACGAAAGATAAAATTTTCACCCAATTAGGTGAATGGACTAAATCGGACTTTGTAATAAAAGAAGCAGTGGATTGTATTAAAATAGGCGTAATATCTTATCTTACAATATCAACGTATAGAAAATAGAACAATGAAATGCCACGAGCCTGTGAGCTGAGTGGTGTAGAAAGCTATCGACTGCTGCGCTGCGTGTCGCGGGTTCGATTCCTGCACGGAACAAATATTTGTATTGCCTACAGGTAGTTGTTCCGGGTCTGGTTGTTTGTGTATGTGAGTTTAAATGTTTGTAAACGCACCCACGATACAGGAGTAATTCCTAAAAAAAAAAGCGTGCACGGTTCAGTACCCCGATACCCCTCACCCCAATAAACATTTTTGTCGTATCATTAAACATTTATATGACCTTGAGTCTTATTAAAGTTATTTTACAGTATTTTTTTCAACTCTTCGTCGTGTACTGGTGCATTATGTGTCCGAATAGTCATGTACATTTTTTGTCGTATAATAATGTCATATAGACGTTATTTCGACATTTTTTTACAATCGTCATATAAATAGCGTCTACGACGACATCTATAACACTTACTTATACAACTTTTCGTCGTGTAAACGTTTTCGTAGTGTAAACGTCATAATACTGTAAATTTTGTCATGTTACCTTTTAAACATCTGCTAAACGGATAATAATTGTTTACACGTAGTATTTGTAACCATTATATATAAGTCGAATAAATATTACGAGTGCAACCTGTATACATCCTTAAATGACAATAACACAACGATTACATTATATAAAAGTTATATTGTGTGCCATTACTCGACACGAAGTCGAATACACGCCGCGACAGCTATCATTACATGACATGTAGTCAAATCGCCGACGTGTATATGACTACTATGCGATTAAGTAGGTATTTATATGACTGTTACACGAAACTCTTAGCGCCTTAAGTTGAATAAAATGGGCCCTAATGCCGTCGAGTAAACGTCCTTATGACATTTATACGATTATACTAAATAACATTAAGTTGTCACCAAAACGTTTACTCAACGTCGTAAATGTTTATTGGGACCTTTCCGCCGTCAATCACGCGCATAATCGCATATGTGGTGCCTAAAGATTATCACGTTGTTGAAACTGCTACGATCCGGACGAAGCGTTTCGCCTCGTCGTTTATACCGCGAGCATCGAAGGACTGGAACAACTTGCCTGCAGCGGTTTTCCCGTCCGATTATAATTTAAGTGTCTTCAAGGCTAGAGTGAATAGGCTCATAATAAATTAGTGCGCTTTACCATCAACGATTGCATCACTGCTTTCCATCAAGCGGGATCGCAGTCAAGCACTAGTTTATATCCTTAAAAAAAAACACACTCGAGCACAGAATACATAATATGTAGTACAAGTAACTCAAGTCATCATCTGCTTAACCTTTTCCCAGTAGGGAAAAGGTTAACATAGTTATGTTGGGGCGGCTTCCAGTCTAACCGGATGCTGCTGAGTACCTGTATTTTACATGGAGCGACTGCCTATCTGACGTCCACAACCCTGTTACTGGGCTGTACGAAACCCCTTGATAAGACTGGTTATCAGATTTTAGGGCTTCTGATTACCCGTGCCGGGACCAACGGCTTAACGTGCTTTCCGAGTCACGGAGGGGTCTTGGTATGTAAAAATGGTCACCCATCCACGGACCAATCGCGGCAAGCGTAGTTTAACCTGATCGATGGATCTGTGCGGCTGTTATTACTTACCCACAAGCCCAAGAGAGTACAAGTAACTCAAATGAGAAACAAAAACTTTCCTGCAAAGGAACATTTTTGTTCACTCTCGAACGATTTTCTCGAACTGATCTGAAAACCTTCAGTTACATGCTAACACGTACGCTTCTTATTTGAATGGTAAAGAGATTCCCGTTTTATACCCTATTTTAACATACACACATATGTACTGTAAGTGCTTTATTCCCAGTAACATAAATAAATATATCAAAACAACCGGATTCGGAGCGTAAATTGTATAACAGAGTATCCCTTTTCGGTGCGCAGCCCAGAGGGGCAATTCTCGTAATTTTAAGAATGTTGACAGTCTGAAGGCCAATTCTCGTAATTTAAAATCGAAATATAGTCACGTTTTCATCTCGGCGACCAACAAATGTGAAAAACATGACAAAAATATAGGGAAATTAGAAGTATTTATGACAGATTATGACTGAGATCAGACTGTGAACATTCTTAAAATTACGAGAATTGGCCCTCTGATCTCAGTCTCAATCTGTCAAAAATACAATTTCTAATTTCCCTATATTTTTGACAAGCTTTTGAAATTGATTGGTGAGATTGCGACTGGATTTTGAACATTTTTAATTTTGAGGATTGGCCTTCACTTCACGGACGTCAGACGCCTAATGTCAAAAGAAGGGTGAGTGCGCGTCTGTTTCTCACGCGGCTTCTAGAACATTCTAGCAGCTGCGCCCTTATTGGACGAGTGGATTATGGCGGGAGCGGTTCGAAATAGGATTGCTTTATTCTGTAGCGGTTATTAGTTTTGTAATGTAAACACTACACATTACATAAGCACACCGCATCATAACCTTTCTTAGTAAAAAATAAAAAAAAAACAATTCTATCAATAAATCGATATTGATAAATTAGCAGCCTGCATGATGTAAGGTTCGCCTTTGCAGACAACCTGTACAGTGCCTTTTAAACAATATAGCTTGATGTTGTATTGTTAAGCCGGCTTTAGCAAAGACAATTTCATGGTCAAGTTATCTATAGGTATTTATTTATTTTTGCCAAAAATGTAAGCATAGGGTGAGGTGCGAAGTAGTAGTACTCACGCGTTTTCGCTCTTTTATCATGCATCCTTAATAAATGGTCAGAAAATTGATGTAGAAAAAAGAATACATTTCTTATCGATAATATTATCGAACAAACGTTTTAGAGAATGGGCAGCAGAGTTCTCTCTCCGTTTTACCACCATACTTCGATCGCTAACTCACCTGCCAAGGGTGGCGATTAATGCAACCCCCCCCCCCCACTAATTTTCTAGCTCTAAGAATAAATGTGGCGGTGTTTGGGGAGGCCTATGTCCAGCAGTGGACCTTTTTCGGCTGACATGATGATTATGATTTCATTATCATCATCGACCTCATGTTTTCATTAGGCATAGAGTCTATCTTATAATATGGCACATTAATAAATCTTGTACCTATTTAAACTGCGCAGTCTATAAAATACTGAGCAATTTCATGAGAAGTCTAAGTTTTCTCGGTAAACTCGGTCGGTGGGAGCAACCCAGGCGAAGTTTGTTTCCATTTCCCTCCCGCCAGCCAAAAACACTAATTGTTTCAAATAATTAAGTGTTTTAAGAACTTGCTAATTGTATACCTTAAACATTTGACTAATGGAATATTGTAGACTTAGCAAAGTCGGTAAATTGATGAGTAGGCGTACAATCAAGAACATAATTACATACTTTGCCGGCGACTCTCAAACGTGCTCGATCACATAAAACTTGTAATAGTGCAATTATTATAAATACAAGTAATTCAAATCTTAAGTCACGTATTTTATTGGAGAGACCTGCAGCTGAGCCCTAAAAGAAGATGTACCAACATAATGGTCCTTCGAGCCGGATTTGAACCAGCGACCTATATATTTTTCTACATCGTTCGAACATGTATAATTTTAACATGAATGATGTAACCAATATTTTGTAACAATGTATAAAATTTAATGATTTAAAAGAGTGTCCGTGGAGTTTCTTGCCAGTTCTTCTCCATAGGCACCTTTGGAATGGGCAACTAGCGTCATGTTTCTGACTGTCCGACCCTTTGACAATTCAAAAGTGCCTGTAATTGGTTTATTTTGATCTATGCTATTATATATTCAGCCTATATACTCATCTCAAGCCGATTTCGGTTGCGGTGACTGATAATGTTTCCGACACCTATAGGTTGTCTGAAATAAACCATACTTAGCGGCTTTTTAGTGAAGTAATTTAGTTAAAATTTTAAACTTCATAATGTTTGTTATATTTATTTAGAATTGCTTAACTAAAAAGTTAAGTGACCATAACTGCTTTATAGCCATGACATTCGCTTGGATTTCAATTTCAATAACTTTTCCAATGAGCGGTTTTAGATGCTTTTTAGCTAATTGTTGCCAATGTTATATGGAACTTTTGTAAACTGTTAACTACTTTACTTAACTAAAAGGTGGCTAAAATATTTCGCTTGTGGTTAACTTCTTTATAGTTAAGCATTCATATGGAAACATGTGAGTAATTAAACACATGTTCTTTTAAAAATAAAATATAATTCAACATTTAAAAGTTAAAAGAAACATAATTTTAATAATCAACTAATTACATATTTATGATCTAACAGATCATAAGATCACTATTTGGCATAGACAATATACTAAATCCATGTTCTTCAATCCATTGTTTCAACCATTGATTCGATAGGAACCTTCTCAATGAATTATTTTAATAAACTAAGGTTGTAATAAATGTCATGAGGCAACTTCAGCCTTAACGTAACATAACATAATCAGCCTATAATGTTCCTACTGCTGGGACACAGGCCTCCTCTCTCCCTCAACTTCAGCCTTAATTTATTTTAATATTATCACAAATAAAAGGTATAAAATTGCACACTGAATAAATAATAAAACATAAACAGCACTTTTCCAATGTACAAATTAAATGTATCAAATCTTAACCCTACTAATATTATAAGCTAGCTTTTGCTTGTGACTTCGCCCGCGTTGAGGTCGGAAATGATCCTACGGGAAAGTACTACCGGGATGAAAAGCACCATACATCCTAACCCTGGTCATAATTTACACGTGTGCCAAACTTCATCTAAATCCGTTCAGCCCTTTTTTTTCTGGGTGGGAAATCATCATATGACTTCTCCCGCTCTGGGCGGAGCGGGAGGGCGTGGCAGACTTTTACTGGCTAAAACCGACCCGTGTTCCTTCAGTTGCCTATGCCAGAGGCCACGGTATCTCACGCATCGGCCCTAGTGGACCCCGTCAGTTCGTGCTGACATCTCTTTGAGGCGCGCGTGGAACACAACGCGCCGTCGAGCCGGGCCTGGTCCTTGCCGGGCGGCGAGCTGCCCATTGCTCGTCACCCGCAAGCCCGCGCCTACGGTGGCCGGGAGTCGGCTGGTGACTCCCGACGTCCAGGGCGTCTCCTGCGGCGACTTATCGCCGCAATTGTGGCGTGCCCAGCACTGGGTTGCGACAATCGCACTCTTCATGTGAGGACTTAGGTGTTCATTTCACCAGTGATCTACAGTTTCGCAAACACGTGATACACGTTTGTAAAAAGGCGTACAGGAATCTGGGATTTGTGCTGCGTCAGGCAAATGATTTCACAAACATCAGGGCCTTGAGGGCTTTGTATGAGGCTCTTGTGAGGAGTCATCTGGAATATAATGCGGCCGTCTGGAGTCGAAGTGAAATAAAATGCAAAAATATGCTCGAACGGATACAGAACAAATTCGTAAGATACCCGGGATACCCGTTACTGTATCCTACCTTATTCTGTCTCGGTATGGTGGGCTACTACAAACTAGAAATTAGGCGTGAAGTGGCACTGGCAACGCATATCTTTAAAGTTTTAAGAGGTAGTGTACAAAAGTCAGGTATACTATCAGAAATAGGGTTTAATTTACCGGATAGGTACGTGGAGCGGCGGCGCAAGTCGCAGCTACTGGTGGTGCCAAGTGTGCGCACTAACCTACTGGGGCGCGCACCGCTGACTCGTGCGCTGCGCACTGTCAACACGGTGGCAGATGCCATAGACATATTCACCTGTACACTGGGTGAGTTCACAAGGGCCACGTACTGTGTAGCATGTGAGGTATTATATAGTTAAGTATATTTTTAGTTACTTTGTCGCATTATATTAAATATCTGTAATGTCAAAGGAAACACGTGATAAATAAATAAATAAAATAATAAATAAATGTCGCCATGAGATCCCGCCGGAGCTCTGTCCGCTGTACCGTGATATCTCGCGGCAGCGGGGTTACGCCCGGCGATTTGCCTCCGCTCGCCACTCCCATATGTGGGCGAGGACTTTTGCCTCCAGATCCCATGGCGGCGGGTCGCTACCTAACACTCTAATTCCGAACCATCATTACTTGCACCTGAAATAAAAAATATTTTTCACAGGTAGGCGCTTTACTTTGTGTTACAAATAATTTCATCATCACTGATCTCAAAAATGTGGAGGACTACCGTATCGTTAGGAAACCGGCATGTATTAGAAGCAAAAATTAGAAGACATATGACATCTATCAACCCGCACAGGGTCGCGTGGTAGATCACTGTCTCTCACTGAGAGGAGGCCTGTGTCCCAATAGTGGGAACATTATAGCCTGATTATGTCGCATAATCAGGCTATAATGTTGTAAATGTGATATTTATGGTCCGTTATAAAAGTAACTGATGAAGATGTAAATAAATAATTTAGTAAATTGCAGTAGGTTGTTAGTAAATTGAAAAATTATCGGCCAAAATTGCACTCAGTTCGTAGGCACTACAAATTAGCATCCACAACCAAGTACTGCAAATGTAACTGTTTGAGACCCAATAAACAATTTATTTATTTATTTATTTATTTAAGTACGTTGTTGTGTTGGTACACAATAACAAAAACCAACAAAATGGAAACAAATGTTGTTGTTGTTTCCATTTTCTCACAAGATATGTACTTTTGGAACAATCTATAGGCAGTTAAATTACACTTAGTCACAGTAGTATTTAGGCCACTATTACTGCAACCGACAAAACAATTAGAACTCGGAATTAAGGAAGAGACACACCATACCATTTGTACAAAGTAAACCACCTGTCCTAGTTACACACTTCGTTGCTCAAACAATGGATGCATGCATTGTTTTGCATTGCTATTGCATTGCTATTGCATTGCAATTGCGTTGTTATTGCATTGCTATTGCATTGCTATTGCATTGCTATTGCATTGCTATTGCATTGCTATTGCATTGCTATTGCATTGCTATTGCATTGCTATTGCATTGCTATTGCATTGCTATTGCATTGCTATTGCATTGCTATTGCATTGCTATTGCATTGCTATTGAATTGCTATTGCATTGCTATTGCATTGCTATTGCATTTCCATTGCGTTGCATTTGTTGTGTACTTGACAAAAAACACGTCAGTGTTGAGTCTGAGAAGACTGTAATAGGTATTCTATGTCCTCATTAGGGCGTGTTAGTCTATCCTGATCAGCAATTGAACCTCATAATAATTGTTCGGTTTACTTAATACTTCTGGGAGATAATATCAAGGAAATAGTCGATACAGTCCAATGCTTTAATCAAATCGAACCTTTCTACTTAAGCCTGAATTCTTTCGTCTAATCTGCACTACATTCTTATCTGTTAATGATAAAGAATTAATTGTATTGCTCAGTTTTCCTATCTTTGCTTTTAAGTGAGGTCTGCATTAGTGGGGGTTACATTAAATTAGCTTGCAAAACTCGCACGTGATTGTTTTGTTAATAATGTTGTACTAGCAGCGCGCCCGAATGATCGGGGTGATGAGTCAAGCGTTCTCCGCGAGCTTAGGAATCGGCGGACCACTTCACGTTTCGCCCAAAGTTTTGACTTTTGACAACAAAGAAATTTGAATTCGTGTTGTGGCGAGACTCCTAATGTGACCCTCGGAATGAAATCTGTTTTCGCAAGGATTTCCCAACAATCTTTTGGGCCTTTGTAAAGTAAGTAGTCAGGACACGTAGGTACAGCAGCCTAGCGTCGTTGGAAAAGCATGTTGCAGGACGGTCCGGTTGGTGCAGTACCGTACTCTTTAAAACAAAAACACTTCCTCCCCTGACGGATGGATGGATGGATGGTCATCAGCTTACATATAATATAATTAGCAGTCATTCTGTTTTATATAATTACCGATATGTAGACCAATGTAAACAAACAACATAATTGTATTTTGACTTTACTTTGACGTGACAAATATCTTGAAACCTTACTTCTTGTAAACATCAAGTTGTGAGAATATCCTTCAAGTAAACCACCAGATTCAATTACGACATTTAATTTATTATCCCATTATTATCCCAATATACACTTTATCAAAATACACACTCAAAACTTAAACACTGTACTCAAACCAAAAATCTCCATAAGTCTCAGACGACTCCCTTCTCAAATCTACACAAAATCAAACTTAACCACATAATCTTTTTAACTACCATAGACACAAAACCTGCCAGTAACTCATAGACATAAAATTCTATTAAGCTAATATTACAACATCCCCTCTGAATTTTATGTTTATTACAATTAGAATAACATCTCTTATATAACTCCCATCAACTCATTTAAAAACCCAGCTTAATTAACCCACCCAACTTAACTAAATACAACAAACAAACTTTTGAGTTAATTAATCTAAACACCTTACTTAACTAACTTAAACACTAAAACTTTCAAATTAATTCTCAAACAACCTTATATTCTAATAAACCTACATAACTCATCACATTACAGAATGTCCTTTACGTATCACTCACTATACACTGTCTCAATCTCAAAAACTTTGTTCTGTCCAGTGGCTTAGTTAATATATCTGCCAAATTATTTTTAGTCGAACAATAATGAATTTCCAACAAATTCTTATCTATTTTTTCCTTAATGAAATGATACTTAACATCAATATGTTTGCTTCTTCTATTCAAAATTCCATTTTTAATCAATACTATAGCCGATTGATTATCAACAAACAACTGTGTTTTTGGTAACTTATTTGTCAACTCGTAGATCAAACTCTGAATGTATAATAGGTCTTTAATACATTCGGCTGCAGAAATATATTCAGCCTCAGTACTGGAAAGAGCAGTGACCGACTGTTTACGTGAACACCAATGAATTGGACCACCACCATAAAATATAACAAAGCCAGTCGTACTTTTTCTAGTATCAGGATCACCTGCAAAGTCTGCATCACAATACGCTTTTAACGTTAAATCGTTACCACGAACATACTGTATACCACTGCTGACTGTATTTTTAATATATCTAAAAAGGTTCTTAATATTTGTAAAATCATTCAAGTTAGGATGTTCTTGATGTCTACTACAATAACCAACATGAAAAGCTAGATCTAGTCTTGTTTTATTAACCAAATATAATAATGAACCAATCAATTGTCTATATCGATGCACATCATCAACTCCCACTTTCCCCTCTTGATGTGTATCGACTAAAATATCTGGATGACTACTATCTTTTAAGCTTTCATATTTAAACTTTTCCAAAATTTGATTTATATAACTTTCCTGATAAATCTTAATAGAGTTCCGTTCTACTTTAACATCAAACCCTATAAACTTTTCAGTCTTATCAAATTTCCGCATTTCAAATTCTGTTTCTAATTTATTAGTTATTTCATTTAAATCAATCTCATTTTCACCAATTAAAATACCATCATCTACATAAATAGCCAAATATATTTCTTTATCTTTATTTATAAACACACATGGATCTGATTTTAATTGTAAAAAACCCAAGTTTTTCAAAAACTCCGTTAATCTCTTATTCCACATAAGTGGTGCTTGTTTCAATCCATACAAACTCTTCTTTAATTTACATACTTTATTCTCTTTATCTTTTATATCATATCCTAAAGGTATTTCCATAAAAATATCTTCATTTAATTCTCCATATAAAAATGCTGTCTTTACATCAAATTGCTTAATTTTGTAACCCTTTTGAGCTGCAATCGCCAACAACAACCTAACACTAGTAGTATTTACCACCGGACTATATGTCTCCTTATAATCAATATTGTATTTTTGTAGAAAACCTCTCGCCACTAATCTAGCCTTATATCTTCCACCAGGCTTTATAGTAAATATCCATTTACTCGAAATTATTTTCCTATTTTTTGCTTCACACTTGTTAATGATTTCCCAAGTCTTGTTTCTCTCTAAGGAATCTTTTTCCTCATTCATTGCTCGTTTCCATAAATCTTTATCAAAACTATTAAAAACATCTGTATAAGTCAAAAACGAAGTCTCCAAATCATAATCTTTCAGCCTAGATGGCAATTTCCTTTCTCTATTCGGTAAAATCCGCAATCCATCATTAATAACTGGTTCAATTGCATCCTCAAACTCATCACTAATTTCAACTACTGTATCATCTCTAACTTCCCCTCTCAAACTATTATTTTCTTCAACACCAACTCCAATGTCTTCAACACTATCTTCAAAAATCTCATTATCTTCAACACCAACTCCTCTAACTTCAACATCTTCACCACTAACTCCAACTACAACATCTTCACCACTAACTCCAACTATAACATCTTCAATACTGCCTTCAAAAACCTCAGCATCTTCATCACTGCCTTCAGCTCTATTTCCAAAAACTACTTTATCACCAACAGCTCCATCACCACTATCATCACAAAAATCATCACCACCTTCACCACGAAAACCATCACCACCAATATCGACACTAACCTGTTTAAATAAATTTTCTAAATCACACTGTTTCACTCTACAATTACACATTTCCAAATAATCTGCAACATCACTCTTATTATTATTAAACACCACATCTCTCGAATAAACAATTCTAAAACTTGAAGGATCCCATATCTTATAACCATTGTTAGTAAACCCTACTAAGAGCCCTTTGCTACTCCTGGAGTCAAGTTTATGTAACTGAAAATTATTTTTATAATATGCTAAAGATCCAAAAATATTTAAATGTTTTAAATTAGGTATTCTATTAAACCACATTTCAGCTGGTGTTTTAACATTTATTGTATTTGCACTCCTGTTCAATAAATAAGCAGAAGTTAAAACGGCTTCACCCCATAATACATGTGGTAGCTGCATATCAAAAAGCAACGCTCTTGTTCGTTCCATTAATGACCTGTTTAATCGTTCAGCTTTACCATTCAGCTGAGGAGTATAGGAAATAGTGTAATCAATATTAATACCTTTGTTACTACAATACATTTTAAATTGTTTGCTAGTATATTCACCCCCATTATCACATCTGAATGTTTTAACTGTTGTTTTCAAATGATTTTCCGCCAAATTAATATAATTAACTATTTTAGAAAACGCCTCGTTTTTATTTTTGATTAGAAAAACTTTAACAAAATGAGTATAATCATCCAAGAACGTAATAAAATATTTGTAACCATCCCATGTTTCTGTTTCAATAGGACCACAAATATCACTATGAATAATTTCTAATGGCTTACTAGCTCTGTGTCTATTTGTTTTAAAAGGTTTTCTACATAATTTTGACTGTGTGCAGACTTCGCAGATGTCAATCTCCTTTACCAGGCCTCTATCTATACCACGAACAAGATCCTTTGTCCTGTTAATAGGTACATGACCTAATGCACGATGCCAGAAATCAGCATTTATTTGAAAAATGTTTGAACATACTGGCTTTGTATTAACATTCAAATAATACAGACCGTCCTGCTTCAGTTCACCAACCTCTATGCATTCAGAGCCCTCACTTTCGATATGACAACTCGTTCTGAAAAATTTTAATAAATAATTATCATCAGATAATCTAGATACAGATATTAAGTTCTTCTTGAGTTGGGGAACACATAAAACATCTTTGAAAGTAATATTTTTAGTATAAATGTTGCCCATAGTGTTGACATGGTGAATATTACCATCTGCAGTCATAATATTATAATTAATCTTCTTCGTATCTTTAAGATAACTATCGGATGTCACAATATGACTGCTGGTACCTGAATCAATTATAAATTCGACCTCTGCTTCTGCACTACTATTTGCATAGAAGTTACTTACAGTTTGCTTTAGGCAGAACTTTGTGAAATGTGTGTCATCCTTACAGTTTACACAATTAAACTTTTTGTTGCAATCTGCATGTCTGTGTCCACTCTTCATGCATTTATGACATTGAGCTATGTTGTCACTAGCTTTACCGTCACCATTCACTGTTCTGCAGAATCTTGCAATGTGTCCCTTCTTCCCGCATTTAAAGCAACTCCTTACATGGAAACTATTTTCTGTATGATGTTCATTGTCATACTTAGCAGATGTTGATGTTGTAGGTTTTTGTTCTTCAACTCGTTCTGTATATTCTTGTCTCATCCTTATTTCCAGATTTAGTCTCGATATTAAGTTAATTAAATTTTTATCTGCTGATGATGTAGATTCCCATGCTGTTCTAAAATGATATAATTTGTCCGGTAAATTTGAAAGAATTTTTGTCATAATTTGTTTGTCATCAAAATTGTATCCTAAATTTCTTAGCCTCATCGCTTTATTTTCTATTTCTGCTATGTCCGTCATTAAATCATTATTCTCGAATTTAAATTTAAAATATTCCTCTAGTAATCGTGAAATCTGAGTATCTTGATGTCCCAGAAACAATAAATCGAATTTGTCCAAAATTTCCTTGGTTGTTTTGCAATTAATTGCATAGACCATGTATTTTTCGCTAATAGCGCATATAATTAGTAATTTCGCTTTAGCATCTTTTTTAGCAAAATCTTTCTTGGATTTTGCGTCGTCCTCCAAAACAGAATCCAGTTCTTTAACTGTCAAAAATAACATTAGCTTTTGTTTCCATAAGATATATTCTGACTCGTTTGTCAGTTTGGACAATTTCAGATCATTAGTCATTTTCAGCGAATTTTTTAGATAATTTCTTTTCAAATAATTTTAGCTTTTACTCCAAGACTTCAGGCTCTTCTCTTCTTCTTTCTCACAACATTCAATTTGCCCTGCTGGGCCCATAACCTATTGAAACCTTACTTCTTGTAAACATCATGTTGTGAGAATATCCTTCAAGTAAACCACCAGATTCAATTACGACATTTAATTTATTATCCCATTATTATCCCAATATACACTTTATCAAAATACACACTCAAAACTTAAACACTGTACTCAAACCAAAAATCTCCATAAGTCTCAGACGACTCCCTTCTCAAATCTACACAAAATCAAACTTAACCACATAATCTTTTTAACTACCATAGACACAAAACCTGCCAGTAACTCATAGACATAAAATTCTATTAAGCTAATATTACAACAAAATATCGATGAAATTGACAAATCAACATGAGCTATAAATTCTGTTGTATGGAGGTCATATATTAAAGTTAATAATAAAATAAAAATGGAGTTACGAAATCAATAATGATTATTAAATTAATAAATGTTAATGAAATACCTTTATACTGCTGCTCAAAACATGTTTTTGCTTTAAAAATAAGTTTTAAAGATGGTCAAAAGTACATTAACGATTACATAAAAAAATCGCATCGTTATGTGGAATGGATTACTTCGTGCGACGTATAATGGCAACATTATTGTCCCTAGACTCGCGATTTCAGATCGACTTGTAATGAGAATAGATGTTTCTGGATATCTCACCGTTTTATAAGCGACATACGGAGACGAGCGGCAATGACGTCATGCGACACGATCGCGAGATTCGCGAGAATTACCTTCCTGGTCTTGTGGCTGAAGAGTTTGTTTATTAATCGAATTTCTGGAACTACCAGTTGGATTAAAAAAAAAATTTGTGCATTTGAGAGCCCAATTCTTTATGAAGGTTAAGAGCCGAGTAAAAGAAAAAAAGGCAGAAATCAAAATCAGAAGTCATTTATTCAAATTAGGTTGGGAATCAGCAGTTTTCATACGTCAAAATTACAAAAGACAGTCCCCCAAAAACGCCCGCCATTCACCACTTCCTAGTGCTATCGCTGGGAAGAAGAAGTGGTGCAACAAACTCCCCAGCAGCACAGCTGTCTGTTCAGTTAGAAAATTGATTGTATACAATACTAGGTACATAGGTACCTATGTTAAGTAATTAACATTACAAGACACAGAACATAAAATTAAATTATTTACCATATGTCAGCTAGCCACGCCAATATACCAACAATATAATAAAAAGCTATAGGTACTCAAGCTAAAAAATAATTAATTAAAATTAAAATGTAAATAACAGCCTCCAGGCATAAAGGGCGTGACAGCTTACAAATTTATGCATTGCTAGGTTCTGTTCACATAGCTGTCACTTGAAGTCACAAATGATAAACTAGGACCATTAAAGTAAAATAAATAAATAACTTAATACTAATAACAATAACCATCAGTAAACTAATTCTGGAGAAAGAACACAAACATTGTCTTGCGTTAACTAAGGCAACCAACTATTCTTATCGTTTAAGTAGTCGTTGATGGAATAGTATGCTTTTGAACAAAGGTTGGATTTTACTTGAGCTTTAAACGCATTGAAAGGCAAGTGTAGCAAAGAAGAGGGTATCTTGTTATAAAAGATTATACCAAGCCCAACAAATGAGTTATGAACCTTATGAAAATGGTGAAAGGGGACACGTGGTTTGTCCTTATTTCTAGTGTTAACACTGTGAATATCGCTGTTTTTAGAGTACAAGTGTAATATCTTTAAAAAAATCTCTTAGAGAAACTCTGGCACCTAGCTGGTAAATTGCTCGAACAGCTCGTTTTTGAAGGACAAATATATTTTGTATATCAGCGGCTTTGCCCCACATCAGAATACCGTAGGACATAATGCTGTGAAAATAACTAAAATAGACTAACCAAGCTGTATCAACGTCAGTGTATTGTCTTACTTTCCTGACAGCGTAGGCAGCCGAACTGAGCCTTCCTGCTAGACTTGATATATAAGGTCCCCACTGAAGTTTGGCATCTACTGTTAGTCCTAGAAAAACTGCCGAGCCTACAGTTTCAAGCACCTCTTTATCTAGAACGATGTTGGGTCCTAGATTTCTAACATTCGGTAAGGCGCACTTTACACATTTCGTTTTCTTGGCATTGAGAACTAGGTTATTTGACGTAAACCAATCTGTAACTATTGAGAGTGCACTGTTTACGTCGTCAAAATCTTGTCTATTCCTGTCTACTTTAAAAATAAGAAAGGTATCATCTGCAAACAGTACAACGTCACAGATGCCCTTCAAATGGAATGGTAAATCATTTATATATACTAAGAACAAGAATGGACCCAGTATTGAGCCTTGCGAAACACCTAACTGAACTGATAGCCCAGAAGATTTCACACCATTAACACCTACACACAAATAATTAATTTTGTATTTATATATTATAAGTATATATTATAGTAATAGTATGTATGTGTATATAACCTATTTATGTATTGTGTAACTAGATTGAAGAGTTTTTTTTATCATTGTTCCTGTCAACCAAAGCACCTGCTAGATGGCAGGTGCTTTGGTTGACATCTCTTCACCACCCTTGGTTGACTGGTACAGAATGCCTAAGGCATTAAGTCCGCCTTTGTACCTTTTTGTGCGAAAAGTTTAAAAAAATAAATAAATAACGCTAACCGAAAACGAAGTAAAAGCGCGGGCGGGAGATGCGATGTCACGCGGTGGGTCAGGGCCTTGAGAGTTTTATAAAAATTTGGCTGTTATTTTTAAGCATAAAGAGAGTTCTTGTACAAATGGACAATTTGGATCATTGATATTCAGAATGTGATTCCTGATAAATGTGACCTTCTGCTGGCGTTGGTTTTAAATACGCCTGGGGCATACTGAGTATGCTCACAGATATATTAAATAGAAGTTTGCCAGAAACAAAGTTGTTATACAAATATTAATATAGAGAACCTATTTGTAAAAACATTGCTTATGAATTTCTCATACACTATTCATTTTAAATACATATAAAATGATGAAGTCGAGTCAATCAATCTGTGTAGCCTTTTCCCAACTATGTTGTGGGTTGGCTTCCAGTCTAACCGGATGCAGTTGAATACCAGTATTTACCATCGAGCGACAGAACTGACTGCCTGATGAAATTGAGTCAAATGACAAAAAATTTCAACTTTTACTGTGGAAGATAAACTACAATATATTCAGAGCCAGTATCTTAAGAGTATCAAGTGATATGATAGTCAGTTCATAATGTTTCCACTGCTGGGACCCAAGTCTACGCTATAGCGTAGACAAAACACTGGACACACTGGACCCGCGTGGTAGATTATAATCTACCACGCGGGTCCAGTGCGAATTTTTGGTTCTGGGACTTACCGATTTCCTCACGATGTTTTCTTTAACGGTTCCGAGAGCAGTGGTGATGAAATAATTTACAACATCGTGAGGAAACCGGCATGCCCTAGAATAAAAAAATCGATGATACGAGGTGCATTCAATAAGTACCTAGCCTCATCGCCAGAGGGCGCTGTAGTTTCAAAAGAGTTTTACCACAGTGTAGCACATTCTTTTTTAATTCTTTTTTTAAATTTTCATTCCAATCCCTTCATTTGTTTTAATTTGACAACTTATGGAAGCGAACGTGTCGATCGGTTTTACAAAAATGGAAAAAGAGCAATATCGTTCGGTGATTCGATTCCTATTTTATGTGACATCTACCAACCCGCACTGGGCCCGCGTGGTGAATTACGACCCACTACCTCTCACCGAGAGGAGGCCTGTGTCCCAGCAGTGGGAACATTATAGACTGATTATGTACTTAATTTATGATGTAGATACCACACGATGACGATGTTACATGTGTATCAAACTGCCGGAGCACTTTTAAATTCCACTTCCCGGTATGAGTTTTATAGAGTACTGTAATCGATCCATCGCCACTTGTGTAGGCTATTTCAGTGCACCCTTTTAAAGGCACAGCTTTTAAACGAAAGTGTTTCATTATTGCGAACATGCCGTTCGTGTACATTGTACCTAGGTTATTCTTAAGAGAGCCCACTTTCGCTCGAACGTAAAAATATTGCGATGGGATTTTATCGCGCGCTGGATTTTCAACTCTCGGCGCTAAGCAGTGCATTGAAATACAATGCGCGAAAAAATCGACGGCGATTTTTTTTTGTTTTTCTGTTCGTGTGAACGTTGGCTTACGTAAGAAGAATCTAGGTACAATGTACACAAACGGTAGGTACGCAATAATGATTTACATTTATTTAAAAAAGTCACCGCGGGAATAGCGCTCGCACGGCGATTTTTTTTTTCGTGCATTGTATTTTAACGCATTGCTTAGCGCCGAGATCTGCAAATCCAGTGCGCGATAAAATCCCGCCGCGATATTTTTACGTCCGTGCGAACCTGGGCTCAGAGAGACAATGGGTAGCTAGATCGCGGTCGTATGTCACCTTCCTAAAATACACCGGGCATTAAAGATATCTCCTACAGGTTATTAAGAGAACAATTCCCCCGCAGAACAATACCTATTTATATTATTAGAATATGATACCTTTCTGTTATTGACTCATTATTTTG
Organism: Apamea monoglypha; assembly: GCA_911387795.2. Lineage (NCBI taxonomy): Eukaryota > Metazoa > Arthropoda > Insecta > Lepidoptera > Noctuidae > Apamea > Apamea monoglypha. The sequence continues at coordinate 17,564,814 of OU426922.1, forward strand.
TTAAGGCTCTCTTTACATTTGGAGGAGGCGCAATCATTGAACCCCTCCCCTTGTGTCTTGGAGATTAATTCCACTCCTCCTCACGATAGATATTTTCATGTTGGAGTAAACGGTCGATGGGGACCAAAATAAACTTAAGTTTAAAGTAGGTATTTAAAAAAAATCATCGTCATTTGCAGAGACTTTTCCATACTTCTTATTTTATTTATCTTTTACATTGATTATTTTATATTTGATGCCTGTGAGAACGTTGTAGGCTTTGTAGACTGTAGGTTTGTAGACCATTTTCTATTTTGTTAAATACCTGGTACTTGTTGACAGGTCTACACTGTCCTCCACGTATTAATTCTGTATGTATTTTTGAAAGAGTAACCGTGGAGAATCTTGCCGGCTCTTTTCCATAGAAAACGACCAACTGGAACCGTGCACCCAATTTACATGGACACTTTTGAAACGTAACGTGTGTGAAATATAATAATATCGATTTTTGTTTTTACTACATCTGGGTAGCAAACTCAAAGCATTTATTTCCTTTAAACCATTTACAGGCTCTTTTGACTAGTTGCCCATTCCAAAGCGTAGTAAGTACCTATGGAGAAGAACGGGCACGAAACTCCATGGACACTCTTTTAAATTATATTTATACGTGAAAACGATATAAAAAAGACGTACACGTTGAAAGCGTCCAGAGCACATGCAGTAACAAAACAACAATCCAAAAATTAAATAATTAAAAATAAGCAGGAGGTAGCTAAGTGATGACCAGCCCCAACTGACGGCGCCCGAACATGACGCATGAATCAGCCCCATTCAGCTCAACCATTTTGAAGGGAGCTAAATGATCCAAAATGCATTTTACATGGAACGACTGCTATCTGAAATTCACACTCAGATTGGCAGCCGCTCCATGTAAAATGCCAAGATACCAAAAAAAACAAAATTTTTCATGACATTGGATGCAAAAACAAAATAATCAAATGGTTACTAAATCGAAGCTACGCTGAAACGGAAAAAGTCCTTGAGATAGTAAAGTAACAAGGTATATTTATTACAAATATTATTATTTTTTATTTTATTCTTGGGGTTTGTTCCACAGTGTTTGAATGGCTTTTACCAGCGGGAAGCTACTCGGAGATGGTGAGACAAGTGCTTGGTAGTTTTCTACGTATAACATAATATTTAATTTTTCTATGCACATTTACATAATTAATTATATTATATACATGATTATAAAATATTGTATGTACAGTAAATATAGGCACACACACACACACACACCCTCTTACACACACACACCCTCCCACAAACATACACTCACACACACCATCAATCACTTGTAATTATTATTGTACCACGTTGACAACCTTTACTATGTGATATAATGGGGGGCTTGGAGTTCTAAAATACAGGCCTAGGTTTAGTTTAGACTCCAGATCTCCCACAAATTACAAAATTTGGTCGAAATACCTGTCAACTTAATATATTTAGGAATGTAATTTGTGGATATAAATAAACATAATTTTATTTATTTATTATTATTTATTTTCGATCGTGCCTTAAGCTCGCACGCCCATAACGACAATATATTTAGTTTCATAATAGTTAATTCTGTTCTAATAATAATTATTATTAGTAGATAATACGTCTTCGTAATAGGGACACAATAGAACGGCGGTTGTACTTGTACTTACGATATTGTTTCTATTATCCCCGGTCGAGCCACTACCCCGGGTGTAGGCCTTCCTATCACTAACAGATAGATAATATTGAAACATTATCTCTCTCACGAATACGATTGTATATAAGGACGACCAAGGTTATACAAGATCAAATTAAATTGCCTAGCGAAACTCTGCAGAAGTGATGAGTATCGGTGTCGAAACACGATTAAATGATATGATGAAAAAAAGATTTGATGTTTGTTCTTGGGGGGTCGAAGATCGCTGTAGTGTTGTTACTTGGAGTATAAGTTGAGAAAATCTGTTTGTTTTTTGTTTTATCGTTTTTAGACATTAAAATAGAATACTCGTAGAATAGAAACTTTTATTTCAGACGGGAGTCCATAGGGTTAGTAACAATTTTACTTAACTTCTAGTGTTAGTAGACATTATAAAAAATTTTTAGGGTTCCGTACCTCAAAAGGAAAATCGGAGCCCTTATAAGATCACTTCATTGTCCGTCTGTCTGTGCGTATGTCAAGACCCTTTTTCTCAGGAACGCGTAGAGTTATCAAGTTGAAATTAATATCAAATACTCAGAGCTGTAATCCCTCGAAGCAGTGAAGTAATCAAACTTCTGAGTCAACGCAATCAAAATATATGGGCTTTATGTTCCGTTTATGCCACATATTTGACAGTCGCAAGGGAATCAAGACCTGCCCGTTGACCTAAAATCATGAGATTTGGCAAGAAGCAATGTCATGTAGCACAAGTAAATGAAAAAATCCGAAAACACGAGAAAAATATTCGAGACATTCCCGTGATAAACTATTTACATATCTACAAAGTGCCCTTGACCGGTTTTTTTAAACTAAACTACCTGCGACCCCACAAAAAAACATCAAATGAATTTCTTTATTAAAGGGAACACTATAGTAGCTTTGAAAACAGCCAAAAATAGAATAATTGCTGTTAAAAATCAGCCGCAGAATTTACTCAAGTGTATCAAAATAATGATATTCAAAATACATTGGAAATATTGTTTACGTGTGGGAAGGTTTGGTGACCATCAGTACCTATTGAGTTGTAGGTCATAGGTTCAATCTCGGACAGACGCTTTACCTTGTGTAAATGTTTTCAAGACCAAAACTGTAAAGGAAAACATCGTGAGGAAACCGACATGTCCTAGAACCGAAAATTTGACGACATGTGAAATCTACCAACCCGCACTGGGCCCTCGTGGGTGTGCCCGCGTTCTCGAAGAGAGGAGGCCTGTGTCCTAGTAGTGGGAAAATTATAGGCTGATTATTATTTCTTAAGATACTGGGGCTCTGAACATGTTGCAGTTTGTCTTCGATAATAAAAGTTGATCATTTTCGTCATATGACTCGACTTACCCTCTCACCGAGAGGAGCCCTGTGTCCCAGCAGTGGGAACATTAAGGCTGATTATGCTAAAGATTACGAACTTCCTCTCAAACTTTCGCCTCCTATTAACAACCCTTTTAGAGGTTGCATTTTTAACGAATTTAAATAAACTTTGTGCAGAATTTTGTGTTTCTATACCCTTAGCCGGTGGGTAGAAGTTTGTTGTCTGTCAGTGAATCTTCTTCTTAGCGTGTCGATAGAAATCTAAATGGACTCGGCCCAGAATACGGCTACTATTTTGTCAGTGAATGAATCAAATTAACATTTTAGAATAAGTTTTGTTTATTTTTTATCATGACATTTACTAGTAAAATTCAATGAAAACTAACTACCCTATTTGTTTACAGACGGTGCTAGGCGCCATGCCGCTAGCCGTCGCGGCCATCAACCGGGAACCGAGCCTGCTACCAGGATTGAAGCTGCGCTACGTCGCCGCTGACATCGGACGTGCCCGACCAAACCTACCCAATGATAAGGATAGCCTTTCTTTACGGTAAGTAATACTATACGTAAACTTACGCCTTCTCCCATGGAGGTAGGCAGACATGATAGGACGACACGTTCTGTCACCAAAGGAGATAAGTAACCAGGGTCGTCGGATATAATTGAACTTTAGTAAGAAACGATGAATGTTTTCGAATAAAATTAAATTTATATATTAGATAACAAACAGTTCATTATTCAAATTAAATTTCATTCGAAAACATCCATCGGTTTCTTACTAAACTTCAACTAATAACGGTCAGGCTGTATCGTCGTGGACTGTATTTTGAGGTTCTTCTAAGTAAAACTCCGGCGTAAAATATGACTCATCGAGCTTAAGAAAACGACTGTCAAACAGCGTAGTAATTGCGTAACACACTAACAGTAGCAATGACTTCCATTTTGACAGTTCAAAAACGTTCATTGCGTTTTTTACGTTGTTGAGCAGGCAAATTGTTGGAACATATGAAGCAATGGATTAGCAATATTCTTCAAAATGATTCAAATTGAGATTAAAAGTTACGCAATTAGGGTGCAGCTGTACAGTAAGGGACATTTCAGTTTAACTTACGACCTTCTTCTAATGAGTTCTATACTATAGACACACAGTCTCTCATTCGTTTGCAACTGATTGTATTTCATAAATTCAACCGTTAGGTTATATGGCATGATAGCCTAGCGGTTATCACACGCCGGTAAGCACGTTCATGCGTAGCGAGCCGTGAGTTCGAATCTCACGCGCGGTGATAATTTTTTAAATGTTTTTTATAATTACCTACTCCAATAATCACGCTATTGAATATAGTTCCTTATCTTATTCGTCTTGTTCACATAACTTACGACTCATTCACCGCGACTAAATAGAACGTTATTTGTTTGTGGTTGGTTGTTATTGTGGATTAGTGACGTGTGTTTAATCTATTAGCGGTGTTGTAGTTCATTTTGAATGCTCGTGCCTTCTCTGTGTCGGAAGAGTCTATGACGACGCGACTTACGATTCGTAGGTCGTAGGCTCGAACACTGACAGGCGCTTTACTTTGTGTAAATTATTTCGTCACCACTGCTCTCAAAACGGCGAAGGAAAACATCGTGAGGAAACCGGCGACTTTGTAAAAAGTTAGGAGCAAGAACGGGCACATGCCCATTCTTGCTACTAACTTTTTACAAAGTGTGATTTGGGCTTAGTTGGACCCGAAATTTGGGTCAAAGTTCTAATCAATCACAGGCAAAATAGCCAAGTCATTCTAAACTTTAATAACCTAATAAAACTTTCAAATTAAAAGGGATGAATGTCAAGTACCATAAAAGTAATTATCTCTGTCTGTCTTTACTTAGATGTCAGTCACTATAATTCAAGAACTAAATACAATTTACTTTGATGCTTTTTTTTATTCATAGACATTATAATGTCTATGAATAAATATAAATATAAGTTACGGGTCAATTAATGTCAGTAAAAAAAAAGAGGTGCAAAATTAAGCGGGCTGAAAGAACAGCTAATTCAGAGGTTAGTTTGTTTACTGTTTACAAACACATTTTTTGTTTGTTTAAATATGATTTAAATGTAAACTTTGTTTTCACGCTCATAATAACAAATTTTGAGAGCTATATTTCAGGACCTTACTCGACAGTGGCGCCAACTGGTGAGCACAAAAAAGGTAGCCCTCATTAGAACCATGCACATAGCTTCTTTCGTAACTGCCCATAAGTTTACGTGTAATGAAATATTATGTGTTTTTTTTGGATCAGCAATCTCCATGTTCGACGCAGTTGTATATTTATCGAACAACACACGCCGAAACTGTTATATATCTAAGTAAATAAAAACAAAGGAAAATGGAACAAAGCCCACAGTACAATTTCACGTATGTACGATATGAAGTTTTAAACGGTTTGATGTGGGTTATTTCCAGTTCAAAAACCAATTGTTATATTATTTTAGGATTGGTTTACAAAGTTGTGTATCCTAATTGTTTTGTGTCCATATTTATATGACTATTATTGTTGGTTGGTTTATTCCCAGGACTATTGAGGATTATTTCGGGCTGATTTCTCAAAAGACTGATAAATTTTATTCGTGAAATACAATTGACGTCTGAATAACGAAGAACGGTCAAAAATTCAAAATTATTCCTCCGCTAAAGTTATCTGGCGTTGGAAAAATCAGCCCAGAATTTTCAATCATCAAAAAAAAAAAAAATTCAAAAAATTATTCTCGAACAATAATTTTAGATTCAAAAAATATTTTAAATATTTCCGAACCCGAGGTCTTGAGTTCGATTCTCAGAAAAAAATCCGAATCTTAATTCAATATTTATGTGCATATAACATTTCGTGATACGTTGTACAGACGCCAGCAGGTCAACCTACCCGAAACTGTCAACCTTGAACCTGAATGCTTTTGCGTTAAAGTTGAAAATCTATTAAAGAAATTTGACAGATTGTAGTAGCTTGATGTGCTGGCGTCTGTACATACAATTGTGTTTAATAAAAAATTGATCCTAAAATGACGAAAAACATAATTAATAACTAATATGTTCATCGCTCAAAATGGCGTTAAATCCATATTATCTGAACAAAGTGCAAGTAAAGAAAATATGGTTTTAGTAAGTCAGAGATAGGAACGAATTAAGTGATTTGGTTTCATATAGATTAAAGTCTTTCTTCATAATTCATCATCATCATCTGCCTAGCCTTTTCCCAACTATGTTGGGGTCGGCTTCCAGTCTAACCGGATTCAGCGCAATACCAGTATTTTACATTGAGCGACTGCCTATCTGACCTCCATAAATTTCTTCTATCTTTCTTCATAATTCAATTAAGTATTAACTATTTCTTTATAAATTCTTTTTTCAGTATTTCAGTTGACTTGGCGTAATTTTTGTTTATTGTGCGGCAAAACGGAACATAAGCGCCCGTATCTTTTGATTGAGTTGACTTAGAAGTTTGATTTTTTCCACTGCTCCAAGGGATTTGAGCCTTGAGTAGTTGGCATTAATTGACTTCTCTTTCATTAATCAACTCAACTTGATAACTCCAAACGTTCCTGAGAGAAAGGGTCTTGACAGACGGACAGACAGACTGACAACAAAGTGATCTTATAAGGGTTCCGGTTTTCCTTTTGAGGTACGGAACCCTAAAAATAAATGAGAATTGAATTATTTACTATTCTCTCGCTGTTTTCCTAATCATCGGAGCTTTTAAAGTAGACGTGTAAAAGATAAAATTAGGAAAAAGTGTAAATTACTGTCACTATGCAGGATTGATGAGTACTAGTTTTAAAGGCACACTGCCTGTGACATTACAGTCACATGAAAATATTATTTAACTTTAAATTATTTAAAGTACTGTTCCCGCCCCGCTCATCGACTAAGCAAGGCGTAACCAACCGTAACCAACGAAGCTCATCACTAGCGAGCGGACCGCACTAGCGCCGGCGCAACGAAATTCGCGACACATTTCACTTTCTTCCTCCCATCAGACAGCAGTCTATGAATTATATTTTCAACCTAATCTACGTTTACCACTAAATTCACCATTGCTTTTTCAACTCCACTTTTTTTCAACTCCAAACGTTCTGTAATTTCATCTGACCCAATCTTCAACGATACATTAATGTTTTGTTCCATTGCGAACAAGTACCATTACTTCCATTATCTAGGTCCCAAATGTTTTTAGGCGGCAGCATCTGACCATGTTCCATTAGGAAAGCCCACAGGCACTTTTGCCAAATCAAATAAAGTCTAGTGTATACGTACTTAGAAACAACTGGCGGGCAAACAACCTGTTTGCCAGATATTAAAGATAAACGAATTTTAGTCTGTCTCGTTAGTCCAGTGAAAAATGAAGAAAATAAATAAAGAAAGAAAATACGTTTATTTGCGGCAAACATAACGCAAAAAAGAACATAAAAAAACAAAAAATAAAACAATAAGACATTATTGAATGGTTGGTTGGTTAGTTTAAATGCCAAAACAAACATTTATTACTAATTCCATAAGCTAATAAACACAAGTTTACAAAGTAAACATATATTATTCAATTATTAGAAACTAAACTGACCTGAATTGAATTTCATCAAAAGATCTGGGTTAAATGGTTTAATATATGATAATTAAATGAACATTTCAGTGTGAGGCTATTCGACCCATTTAAATGAGAATTAATAAATTAAATTAATTATTAAATTTCCTTGTTTAAAAGTCAGCTTTCAAACTTTTTGATAGGTTATAAAAGTATACGAATTATTTAATTTCCGTGTGTACCCATAAATCTACTTTGAATTAAACTTTTTGACATGTTACAGAAGTAATATTATTAAGGTTTAAATCATTTATTCTCATAAAAGACAAAAAAAATTATGTGTATATTATATGTTTCGTCCATTGAGGGTTTGGCGATTAAATACTCTACACTGAAATATTTAAATATTGCTTATAAAATATAACAGGGATTTGATTCAAAAGAATAAAGGAATTTGATTCAAAAATATTACAGCAAACAAAATCAGCCTATAATGTTCCCACTGGTGGGACACAGGCCTCTTCTCTGTGAGGGAACGGTCCACAATTAATATCCTTTTCCCCCGATCCACACTGGACCCGCGTGGATTGGTGGAAAAGGATATTAATTGGAGAAAATATAAAGAGTAACATATGAATTTTCGAACAATTATTTAAAGCAGGTTCAACCAACATTTAACCATTTTTGTGGCCAGTAACTTCATCTAAAGAGTTTTCCTAGATAAGTTGATATAGTTGGCTTGTTTCCTAGACTTTGTTGAGTCTATTAAAGCCAGGAATTTGAAATAATTTTCAAGTTATGAAACAGCATACTGAATGTCATACTTAACAAAGTTCAGATTCCATTGCGACTAAAAACTTATTAGGACCTGTTTGTACAAATTAATGGTCACTCAAAAATCAACTAAGAATACATTTCACTAAAGTAGATAACTGATTAAGTGGCGATGGAATGTAAGTTATCTGAGATTATGAACACTGCTATAGTGTACTTACTTCCCTACTATTAAAAACACATCGCAACTTTTAAGTTACTGGTAATTTCTAAAAGATATAATTCATCTGCCGAGCCCTTTCCCAACTATGTTGGGGTCGGCTTCCAGTCTAACTGGATGCAGCTGAATACCAATATTTTTCATGGTGCGACTGCCCATCTGACCTCCACAACCCAGCTACTGGGTAATACGATACCCTTTGGTAAAACTGGTTGTCAGACTTTCGGGCTGCTGACGACCCGTAACGACTGTCAAAGATCCACGAATGACAGCCGGGACCAACGGCTTAACGGCGAGACACGGAGGGATCTTGGTATGTAAAGATAGTCACCCATCCACGGACCAACCGTGGCAAACGTAGCTTAACCTGATTGATCGACCCGTGCGGTTGTTATTACTTAGCCACAAGCCCCTCTTATAAGAAATATAATTGGTGAAGTAAAAACCCTCTTTTGTTCAAACACTTACCACTTGGTATTTCGCCGGTCAATTGTTCTGGATGCCCGTCACGTGGCTGACGTTTATTAAATTCTAGTACTGCACACTCAAATATTAAAGGTATTTCATTCAATAGAATAATATTAATTTGAGAAAATATAAAGAGGCAAGTATAAAAGGAATGCTTGGTTAACACTTTTCTTCTTTTGTCATTTTTAACCGACCTCAAAAAAGGAGGAGGTTCTCAAGTCGGACGTTTATATAAGTATGTATATTTATATTTTTTTATGTATGTTCGGGTATAACTCCGTCATACATAGACGGATTCGCAAAATTATTTTTTTGGTTTGAAAGAGGGTTATTCCGAAATGGTCCCATTTGAATTTCGTAAAGATCTGATGATGAGTTTTGGAGACACAACGGAACTCTTCAATAAATGCCAGCAAATCCACCACGATTGCTGCTATCGCTTGTGTATGCATTGTTTACGCAATCACACAACATAACATCACGCCTGTACCCTCTAAAGGGGTTCAGTATACCACGGTACACCCTCATTTCTGTCAAAGTTGTTATTTAGGTACCTCTAAACTTGCAAGTGGGATAGGTACAGACGCCAGCAGGTCTACCTACCCGAAACTGTCAAATTTTCCCAATCAACCTTGAACCTTAATGCTTTAGCGTTAAAGTTGAAAATCTATTAAATAAATTTGACAGATTGTAGTAGCTTCATGTGCTGGCGTCTGTACAACTAAAAAGTAAGAATTGAAAATTTTGAAGTTTTGAACTATCTTCACCGGCCATGAGTCTTTGACCTACTTTTATTGGTCAGCTGATAATGTTTATGCAATACATGATGTTGTGAAACATTAAACTGAAAAAAGGTCCCACGGTTATAAATTAGTTTAATTTTATATGATAAAATACCTAATATAGAGTACGTGGTTTCAATTAATGTGATAACCTAATCGCCACGCTGTATAATATAGGTACTTAACCCTCTTAACCACTTCTTGCATCTGTTTTCTCCGCATACACTGTCTCGCTGTCTCGCTGTGTCGCTTGAGCGTGCAGCGCGTGGCTGAGCGGTAAGGCCGCTTGTGTCTTACACGGAATTTTACTACCGGATGTAAAGTCTCCATACATACAGGGTGGCAGGGACATGGACGCGCAACCTGTTCCCATGGATTCGCTACATGATTTTGAACCCCCTGCGTTGAAATTTCTCGACGGTTATCAAAAAAAAAATCTGCTGTCTCATAGACAAGTCTAATACCTACGCGGTAAAAATTTATGGAACAGAATTTTTTTTTCTTAATAAGAGACTACAAATTTTGTGTCTAGGCCTTGGTGGTCTAGAATCATGTGCTGAATCATGGTTACATGGTGCGCGTTGATATCCCTGCCACCCTGTACCTATCTGTGGAGATTTTATATCCGGTAGTAAGATTCCGTGTCATACACAAGCGGCGTTTCCGCTCAGCCACGTGCTGCACGCTCAAGCTACACGCGTTTTGCGAAAGTTTATGCGGAGAAAACAGATGAAAGAAGTGGTTTAGACACTGACCTATATTATATAAGTACGCTGGACTAAATATACTAATAATATAATAATATAAATTAATAATATTTATTTTTTATTTTTTATTAAATTAATAATTAATAAAATGTTTGAATTGAATTAATAAAATGTTACCTTATTGTACTTAGATTAAGCTAGTTTGCATGTATATATAAGTCCTCTTCCTAATTTTTTTTTTGTTTTGTCGTGCTCGACAGGGTCCACGATTGTTACAACACATGTTACCTACCACCTAAGCATAGACATTGTGGAATGCAATAAATGATTGAGTATTGAGTACTATGTGAAATGACAGTTGTTTTTTGTGCCGATTCAAAGCGCTTCCCGCTCGAGCGTCACCCGATCTGTCACCCTGTATTCCGGATAACACACAACATCGTGCCTGTAATCCCCGAAGGGTTAGGCAGAGGTTTACCTACAGTACACTCACATTTCGCCAGCAAATCGGTTCGGATAATGTTGTCCGTCATATTTGCTTGAAATTCGAAACGACGCGCTACCGCCCGCTAGACCGAAAAACTCCATTTAGTGCAAGAGGAAAAACACATTTGAAACCGAGACACGTACCCAATTGCTCAGTCACTGTGCCAACTAAGCTATGTTGTTTGACTCCACCCACGCCAAACGTAATCGTCGAGAAAGAAAAATATTTCATTCAGTACTTCATCAAACAGAAACTTGCTTTCAAATAGTAAGAAAAGACGGTACAATGAAAGAAAGTAATATCACTGTGAATAGATTTATAGACGTTGTGACTTGTGAGGTTTTTTATTGTGTTGGCTAGGCGGCAACCGAAAACACGTGTAAAAGATTACAAATGTGTGTAAGATTTAAACGAAGTCAAAGTCAAAGTCAAAGTATTTATTAGTGCGAGTTTTGGTGATTTATCAGGTCTTACAGATATTTTATAGAAACTCAAAAATCTACCCTTTAGGGCTTTCTGTGTCTCTGGAGTAGTAGGCTGCTAAATTATAATTAGGTAAATTGAGAAATTCTTCATATCCCGTTTCCATGAAGTGTTCAGTCACACAAATAACGTCTATGCTGTTTTGAAGTTCATGTAGATGCAATAGTAGTTGGTCTGATTTGTTAATCAATCCTGCGATGTTTTGATGCATTATTGTGAGATAATTAAAGAAACAAATGGTTTGATGTTTCTTCCGATGTGTCCTTCATGTCAGTGTCATTATTAGTCATTTGAATTTCATAAATTGTCATTTTTAGATTTATAAATATATTTTTCATACCTGCATCATTCATTGAGACTCTTGGATTGCGACCAAAGACTACTATAGTATATTACGACGCTGCGTGATATTTTCTATGAAAACCATTTGCGGGAATCGAACTCGAGTCACGTGAAAGTCACGTGAAATAAACGGAATTTAGACGATGGATTTCTGGAGCCGCGTACCTATTAAAAACTTGGTACATTTTTTTCAACAAAATACGCACTTTGATGTGGAGTTGCAGACATCAGTCGGTCTTACACCAATACTAGGTACATTTTGTTAACTCTGTTCAAAATGGTCTTTTAACTTCTACATCAGCTGCCTAGCCCTTTCCCAACTATGTTGGGGTCGGCTGCCCGTCTAATTAGATGCAGTTGAATACCAGTAATTTACATGGAGTGACCGCCTAACTGACCTCTTTTTTTTTATTTTTTCGGATGGGAAATCATCAAATGACCCCTCCCGCTCTGGGTGGAGCGGAAGGGAGTGTCAGACTCTTACTGACTAAAACCCACCCATGTTCCTACCTTTGCCCTTTATGTTCCGGGGTAGCGGAAACCCTTTCGGACAATCCCGCTGACCTATCTGACCTCTTCAACCTAGTTAATAGGTAACATGACGCCCTTTGCCAAGGTTAATTGACAATTTCAGGCCGCCGTACGTCCTAAAACATTTAAGGCGCTGCCCAAACGTTGTACATCGTAAAACACTCAGTTTTATGTCGCACAGTTAGGCGTATTGGTACATATTACAAGCTATAAGAAACTGAGTGTATTGTCAAATGTTCACAGAAAAGAATTATTCAATAATTTCATAATAATTGGGTGAGTTCACAAGGGCTACGTACTATGTAGCATGTAAGGTATAGTGAAGCATATTTTAAGTTACTTTGTCGCATTAGATTTATTATCTGTAATGACAAAGGAAACACGTCATGTGATAAATAAATAAAAGTAAAATAGTAGCATGATAAAAAAATCGTAAAACAGAGCTCAAAAAATATTTTTTGTCGCATTATAAACTATCATATTTTATGTAATAATAATAAAGGTAATTCAATCAACTAAAGAAATACCTAAAAAATATTCTACTGAGTAGTGTATTTATTTTTTAATTTAAATAAAACTGCATAATTTATTTTATTTTGGTTGTCATTCGATTTAACTATGTAACATCAAACGAACCACGGGGCAACCACGGAAGCAGTGGTGGCCGCGACTTACGAGTTGTAAGTCTTATGTTCGAACCCAGACAGGCGCTTCACTTTGTGTGAATTATTTCATCACCACTGCTCTCAAAACTGTGAAGGAAAATATCGTGTTCTAGAAGTCAACACGCACTGGGCCCGCGTGGATTACGGCCCCTCACAGAGTGGAGGCCTGTGTCCCAGCAGTGGGAACATTATAGGCTGATTATGCTAACATCAAACGCATCGCTGTTTTGAACCTTATTTGTTGCCGCGATGCTCCTTAAAGTACAGTCAGCAACAAAAGTCAATTAACTCTGTTACTTTTACAAATCATGTAAATTAATACAAAATGATGCGATACATTGGTTTTCACTATTTCATGTAATAGCAAAGAGTTAATTATTCTGAAATATTCTATTACTACATGTTTTTTAAGAATATTTTGCTCAATAATTAAGATTTAAACAACTGAAGTGTTAACCGACTTTTGCTGCTGACCGTACCTAATTTCCACTTGAAATAAACATATTTAATATCCTTATATGACTTCCGAAATTGTGCATTTTTACGTGATGCAGGATATTATATGTCTCCGAAGCCCCAGAGAACCACAAATGGAAATTTACGATGCAATAATAAAAATATATCTTGCTTTCTGACTTAATGCTACACTTTGTGGTTGCTGGTTAGTATTTATCTTGTGTCATTTGAGCTGCAATTACTTTGGTTTTACTTTACCTAACGGGTTTGCTCCACGGTTTCAAATGATTAATTCCTTAAAGATTACACTAAACCCCGCGTTCACATCCATTGTAATATAAAAGTTGTGATACTTTTGCTATGGTACGAGGAACTGAGCCAATGTCGACTTTTCTGTAAGAGTCCCGTTGAGACGGTGTTGTGATACTTGTTTTCAACAAGACTTGTAAAAATATGTCGTGTGTAATTTTTTTTATATAGGTACATCGTGAAGTTATATGTGTGTAAACTCGAGGATATAAATGCATGAACAAATGAAAGACTAATAAGAAATACTCGTAAACAAATTAGGATGGTTGCAAATAATCCTACTATCCTATTCCTACTTCCTATCCTATCCTACTTATTACAAACGCGAAAGTTTGTGAGAATGGATCGATGGATTGATGGACGTTTGTTTGTTACTCTTTCACGCAAAAACTACTGAACAGATCTTGATGAAACTTTAGAATAATATAGCATATATATTAGAATAATACATAGGATACTTTCTATCCCGATATTCCCACGGGATCGATACTTATGCGGGTGAAACCGCGGGACGCTGCTAGTTATACATATTTTCACCGTGCACCGATGGTACAGTTTAAAACTCGTTTTCTCTCGACCAAAAACGGTTACTGCAAGCCGTTGGGGTCAACGGTTATGTCAAATCCTTTATGGATAGTCAATACCGCGGACAAAACCTATTGACCACTTTTACCCTTATGACGCTAGTAAAAAGGTTGAAAGGTGGTTGACCATTCAACCAACATCGACCACATTTATCTCGAATGACTGATTAAACTGGCCTTATCTTTTGTGCAGGGTGATGACTCAAATGCGTGACCTGGGAGTGGTGGCGTTCTTCGGACCTGGTGGTACTTGCCACACTGAAGCTAAGCTGGCTGCTGCATGGAACCTGCCGCTAATATCACACGTAAGTAGCTTTAATTTCCTTAAGGGGGAAGCGCCAGGTTAGCCCGCATATTTTGTTCAACATACAATCTGACATTGACCTGCAAAACGCAAAAAACTCAATAAAATTTTAATTTCGTGAGCTACCCTGGCGCTTTCCCCATATAGAAGTTGAGTGCAGTAAGCCGCACGTCAGTGGTAAAAAAACCAGTATAATCTGGCCCCTTATTCTATTGAAACCCCTTGCTACGCAACGCCAGCTCAAGATCAAATGTTACCACCTCCCTGCGGTCGACTTCACCTAAATACAAATTGTATGATTTTAATTAATATTGATATTTAATTTCAAATAGCTACAATCAAGGAAGGTGTCTGGCAAAAAGGAGCGAAATATTAATACTATAATTTTAGGGCTGAAATCGGGTACAACCTAAAAGACCCCAGAGAAAACAACTCACGCTTGACCGCATTGTTTCAGTCGACGAACAGAGACAAAAAGAGTTTTTTCTCGTGGTTTGCAACTTTGAGAAAAGACCTTGTATGGTTTCGAAAATACTAAGTTCGTAACAGCATAAAATGACTATGAATAAAAATCTTCTGACGATCCATAATGACTATCGAAGATTTACTAGTGACAGCCGGGACCAATGGCTTAACGTGCTTTCCGAGACACGAATGGGTCTCGATATATGTATAATGGACGGTCACCCATCCACAAACCGACCGCAGTAAGCGTAGCTTTACCTTCGATAGACCCGTGCGGCTGTTATTATTTAGCCACGAGAAATATACTATCAATACTTTTAAAAGAGTAAACTGGAGTTTCTTGCCCATTCTTCTCCATACTTTTGGAAGGGGCAACTAATCTAATATCGCGACATGTTCGCCAAAAATGTAGACAAACATGAGTTTATGGAAAAATAACTTTAATAACGTACACAATAAAGTTCAGTTTACACTACAACTTCAAACATTTTTAAAACTTTTTCAATATTGCTAGTCACTCGGAAATCAACTTTATTACCATTAAAATAAAGTTGATATTTGTTTAATTTGAAATAACGTAAATTTCAAAACATGAATAAAATTTGAATATACATACATACATAGAATCAAATCATTTCTTTTGTATATTTTGACGTTTAAAAATGCCTTTCATGTCCCTAATTGAAATAAATAATTTGACTTTGACTTTAGGGAGAGATTGCTTTAGAATCTTGAGTAAGGTACTTATGACTGAACATCCGCTTCAAACAAAAACATCAAACAATTCTGATCAACAATACTAATTAATCACTCTGCTTAAAATCATAGCGAACCGACCGTCAACACCATACAACATCCATTGCTCAGTACTTTGAGGATAATATACAGATCGATACGTAATTACGCAGTGGATACTGCATTAATTATGAGCCTATTGCGTGCGTATGACCCGAATCCAGAGAACGATGTACTTTGGGTTAATTAGTAATTCACAAATCACGTCAACCCTGGTTGTTGCTGAAATCCAACATTGGGGCTATGTCTCACATAGGGTCGTAGCATAATGCTGAGCGATGGCCGTTTTGCGTGAATGTGACGCATATTTTCCCCCAAATTGTTCTTTTATATGTTTGGGTTTTTTCTCTTCGCCATGTTTTCCGCAAATAAACGTATTTTCTTTCTTCCAAAGTGAGGCTGTTACAGTACGAGTAATAACATGTCATTGGCACCGATTAAAAAATCTCGCGGAAAACATCAACTTCTCCTTTTGTAAAGTCGGTTAAAATTTGAGAGAGAAAATTAATATATCATTTGTACATGATTTGAGAGCATTGGTGGCCCAGTGGTAACAGCCTCGGCTTACGAATTGTAGGTCGTGGGTTTGAACCCAGACAGGCGCTTTACTTTGTGTAAATAATTGTATCACCAATGCTCTCGAAACGGTAAAGGAAAACATCGTGAAAAAACCGCAACAACCAAAAATTCGAAGATATGTGACATCTACCAAGCTGAACTGGGCCCTCGTGCTGGATTACGGCCCGCTCCTTCTCACAGACCTGTGTCCCAGCAGTGGGAACGTTATAGGCTGATTATGCTAGATGAATTTTGCACACCTACTACGGATCACTCAACTGAGTTTAATTGTGAACTTTCTAATTTTGTTAGGTACTTAAGTATTTCCACTTGACTCTGTAATAATTGGTAATAGTATACTATTTAAAGTGATGCTTAACCTATTGCCCGCCCAGATCAATTAAAAAGCCATTGTGTCTCGAGTGGATCCACGATCGCATACGAAGGGTTAATACGATACATGTTTCCGTGCCCGTTCCGCCTCACTCGTATTTATACGACTGAGAACCTGTGATATTTATTTTATTATTTATGTACACACAGTAAAATATACTTATACGGACATAGGGATACATAAGGTTTATTTAATACTCCAATAACATTTTCTACCAGTCAACCCCCATCCCCCGGGATACCGTGACAAACAGTGGTAGTTGCAATCATGAAAATTGAGGAATAAATATTTGTTCTTTTTTTATTTATATATTTGTTATTTTTCTTGTTTTTTAATTCATTGCACGACCCTATTCGTCGTAGATATTTATTTTTCGATGTTAGAGCTGGGCGCTGGCACGTCAATGAATATAAAACCAAGCAGTCAAAAGCCTACGAACTACGAAAACAGGTGAAGTACATAATTAGGCTAAACCACAGTTTTAGCCTAATTATGTACTTCACCTGTTTTTGTAGTTCGTTAATTAGGCTTTTATCACAATACTTGATGAACAATATCCTATTACAACGTCTAGGAATGTGTTTACGCCCATAACACGTAACCCTTTGGCTACAATGTCTACGGCGTAGACCTTTGCTACGAAATCGTACTACGGCGTAGACCCACATCTTTATTTATACAAAAGAAATGTTGGACAGGTATTTTGTAAGGGAAATTCTGTGTTGGTGTTGAAACCACTTAGTTTATGGGTTGAGTTGTTTGTTGGATTTGTGCCCGGTTAATGTCAATTAGGCTTGGCCCTATTACATACTATAATCAGGCTAAAGGTTCCCACTGCTGGGACACAGGCCTCCTCTTTTCGAGAGGGAATGGGCTGTATAATCTACCACGCGGGCCCAGTGCGGGTTGGTAGATGTTACACGTTTTTGAAGTCTAGGACATGCCGGTTTCCTCACGATGTTTTCCTTCACCGTTTTGAGAACGCGCCTGGGTTCGAACCCACGACCTATGACTCGTAAGTGGGGACCGTTACCACTGCGTCACCACTGCTATTACATTTGACTGGCTAAATGTGATTGGTAGTACACCTCTGCCAAACCCTTTAGGGTTACTGGCGTGATATTATATAATTTGTAGTTAATTATAGTTTTGACCTCTGCTCACCTCGTTGAATAACAAACTGAAAGTGAACCCATTTTAAGGTTTAACCATTTAACAAGCCTAATAGCTAGTATTACAATACATTCTTCATAGAACTATTTAATATAACGCAATTAATTATCCGCTCGGGTTAAGTAAAGCCCGCGTCTCATTGTAAGCAGAGCGATAAAATGTTATGGTCATAAATATCCGACCGTGGTTATGGTCTACCTGTGTGTATACATGGATATCCGTGCAGCCGTTAGCACGAAAAGCTAACAGATAGACAGAGTTACATTCAGACAGGTATTCATCCAACTACAAAAAATCTTATATTTAAAAAAGTATTATATTTTATAACAATAATATTTTAATAATATAATAATTTAAATATTATTATTTTAATAAATAAATAATATAATATCTCGACTTAGCACACGAGGTTGTTGACATGTGCAATGTGAGCTCGGCTGTCATTGTGCCGGTGGTCGTAACGGTCAATGGCCAAAAGCCTCGGTCAACATCTTCCATCTTTCGGCCGGTACTTCGATCGATTTAAAATATTTCTTGAAACAAAAATGTTTCAAAGCTTTCACTTCAAACGTGTTTCTAGCTAACTTTTAAGTTACCTAATTAAGAGCCTTTTTGTGAAAATAATTTAGTTAAAATATTATAAAGCGAACGTCACATCGCTTTATATTTTATTAATATTTATATAATATTTATATTTTATATTTTAACCAAATTATTTTCTCAAAAAGGCTCTAAGCAAGCGATTAAATAAGTTACTTGACATAATTAATTCAGTAATAAAATTAATTGGTTTACCTATTTTAAGTGGATTTAGTTCTACTTTAGCCTGTTGGGTTTCAACGAGGTAACTTATTTTGTTGGAATAATTTATTTATTTATTTATTTATTTATCCATTTATTTCAGGCATCAAGGCCCATAAAAACACATACAATACAATATTAATATAACTTAAAAATACTATAAATACATACAACATTATAATTACACTAAACTAACGCACACGAAGTGTCTGCGTCGTGTTTCGCTGACTGGTGTCATGTAGCCGACCACGAAACCGGCGGTACACAATACCCTTCGGCCAGAACTCTTCCTTGAGGAACTTCTCGAGATGATGTGTCAGAACATGCACCACGAACGACAAAACGACAACGATAATTGGTTAGATCAACTCAGCCTATTGCAGTCCACTGCTGGACATAGGCCTCTCCCAGGCTGCGCCACAACACTCTGTCCTCCGCCTTCCGCATCCATGTCCCAGCCACCTTCTTTAGGTCGTCGGTCCATCTAGCTGGAGGGCCTCCCACACTACGCTTGCCGATAAGCAATCTCCACTCCAGGACTCGTCTGCTGCACCGGCCATCGGTCCTTCGTCAAACATGGCCAGCCCACTGCCACTTCAATAATTGGTTTGATTTGATTCAAATATAGTGGGACCTCTCTCAAAAAAGACAACTTTGGCCTACACTGTCCTCCCAGATCTGTTAATACTGTAATTTTTAAACATTGTAAAATCCAATTACTTTTAAAAGAGTAACCGTGGAGATTCTTGCCGGCTCTTGTCCACAGGAAACGACCAATTGAAACCGTACACCTAGTTTCTGCGTTTTATAAGAGCCCATGTAGGTTTATATGAAACAAAATATTTTGGTTTTTATTTTTTTGTGAATCTTTAGGGGCTTGTGGCTAAGTAATAACAGCCACACGAGCCGATCGATCAGGTTATGCTACGCTTGCCACGGTTGGTTCGTGAATGGGTCCGTGCCTCGGAAAGCATGTTAAGCCGTTGGCTGTCATTCGTGGATCTTTGACAGTCGTTATGGGTGGTCAGAAATCCGAAAGTCTGACAACCAGTCTTACCAAGGGGTATCGTATTACCCACTAACTGGGTTGTGGAGGTCAGATAGGCAGTGGCACACAGTCGTGTCCTGCGTCCCGCGCGGCACCGCCTGAGTGTAGCCAACACTTAAATGTAAAAGTTTTCAAACAAATGAATACGGATTTCGATTGAATAAAATCCAGTTCACAGATAGCCTTGGATTCGAACATTGGAAACTTTTTGTAAGCAAATCTTGTTATAGTGCAAATTAACAAGTATCAACAGCTCTTGTAAAGTGTTATTCATAATTTTGTAATATTTGGTTGACCATGCTTTTTATACAGGGTGGCAGGGAGATCAACACTCAACCTGTTACCATGGATTCAGTATATGATTCTGAACCTGCGAACCTTGAAGCCTTCAAATTTTTTCATCATCATCATCTGCCTAGCCTTTTCCCAACTATGTTGGGGTCGGCTTCCAGTCTAACCGGATGCAGCTGAATACCAGTATTTTACATGGAGCGACTGCCTATCTGACCTCCACAACCCA
This sequence comes from Apamea monoglypha, assembly GCA_911387795.2. Taxonomy (NCBI): domain Eukaryota; kingdom Metazoa; phylum Arthropoda; class Insecta; order Lepidoptera; family Noctuidae; genus Apamea; species Apamea monoglypha. Next base: position 17,585,271 of record OU426922.1, read on the forward strand.
GTTACTGGGTAATACGATACCCTTTGGTAAGACTTGTTGTCAGACTTTGGGGCTACTGACGACCCGTAACGACTGTCAAAGATCCACGAATGACAGCCGGGACCAACGGCTTAACGTGCTATCCGAGGCACGGAGGGGTCTTGGTATGTGAAGATGGTCACCCATCCACGGACCAACCGCGGTAAGCGTAGCTTAACCTGATCGATCGACCCGTGCGGCTATTATTACTATATGCCTTCAAATTTTTTGTCGGTTACAAAACAAATCTGCTGTTTCGTAGAAAATGGTTGGTTCAGAATCATGTACCGAATTCATGGTAAAAGTTTGCGCGGCAATGTCCCTACCATCCTGTATATAATTAGTATAGTTGTTTCGAAATGGAGATACGTATCGTGAATAAGTTTTGGAAATATTTAGATTTGAAATTTTGGGACCAGACCGATCAATTTTGGGACCAGACCGATCAATTTTGGGACCAGACCGATCAATTTTTATTTTGGAGAATGAGCCTTTATTTATGTTTAATGTGCGTCATATTTGTGCAGAATATAAAATTTTTCTTTCTTTCTTTATTAATCGTTGTTCTTTGTTAACAGAAATGCGCCGGCGCCCACGGCTCCGAAAAGGGTTCAGGTCTCGGAGCCACCTTCGCCAGGACCCTGCCACCAGCCTACAAGGCCAGCAAGTCTGTCGTGGCTCTGCTCAAGGCGTTCGGATGGACCAAGTTCGCTATAATCGCTGGGGATGAGTTGACGGCTGCTGCACAGCAGATGGACGCTATCAAGGTGAGTTTTAGTGAGTCATATATAGTTTCAGACTCCGGACCCAGGTTGGCCGAAGCAAGGAAAACCTGTTCAGGTTACGATCAGCGATTGAGATTCATAGACGACTCCGCATTGGAGTGTAAATGTGGTGCTGTTCCACAAACGATGGAACACTTAATATCATGTCCTAAGTGTCCTGTCAGCTGCACGTTACAGAAACTGATGGACGCTAGTGATGACGCCAAACAAGTAGCCGAATTCTGGGCCGAGTCCATTTAGATTGCTATCGACACGCTAAGAAGATAAATAGTTAGTCATTCCCTGACACACAACGCGCAACCTAAACCGCCAAACCGGGTCCTGAAGGAAGAACTTTGGAAGGGTTTTCGAAAGTTCACCGTCTGAACGGTGGGGGTGGTAAATAGGGGGTGTAAGTTTGTATGGAAGTTCTTCATGTACGTTTGCCGATGGGAAAGCCCATCAGGCACACGGCTTGAATTTTTAGAACATCTCTGCCCCACTTTGCCAATATCTATTACTAGCTGCGCCCCGCGGTTTAACCCGCTGTTTTGATTCCGTGGGAATATCGGGATAAAAAGTATCCTATATGTTAATCCCGGTTAGAAACCATCTGTGTGCCAAATTTCATCCAAATCCGTTCAGTAGTTTTTGCGTGAAAGAGTAACAAACATCCGTTCATCCATCCATCCATACAAACTTTCACGTTTATAATATTAAATATTAGTAGGAAGTAGGATAAGTGAGAAACTGTTTACATGCTTAAAAGAACTCAATCCTGGAACAACAAATTGCGTAGCCATTGCTCCAAAAATGATGCCGAACTGTTTTGCCGCAGTAAAAATATTAGACAGTAAAGCTTCATATTTTCTGACTGACCGACTTCTTGACAATTGAAAAGTAATAAATGGGTTTAATTGAAATTAATGCTTTGAGTTTGTATTCCTAAAAACGCGGAATGGGAAATGGAGTTTTTTTGCACCCCCGAATATAACGATTTTCCGATGTTGCGGAGGTGGAGGCAGCTCCACGCTGAATTTTAATTGTATATCTGTGTCTGTAACCTACTAACATAACACTAGAAGTTAAGTAAAATTGTTACTAACTATATGGACCTCTGTCTAAAATAAAATAATAGAATATAATAGTATTTTAAAATTCTTTATTATGTACAGACGCCAGCACATCAAGCTACTACAATCTGTCAAATTTCTTTAACAGATTTTCAACTTTATTGCTAAAGCATTAAGGTTCAAGGTTGATTAGGAAAATTTGACAGTTTCGGGTAGCTTGACCTGCTGGCGTCTGTACATCAAAAATATTACAGAATATAAATGTAGAAATTTTACAAGGCGTGACACAATCGGCGATCTTATCGCTAAAAGCGATCTTGTAACGACAACCTTGGGATGGATTAAGAGAGAAAGGAGAGAAAAATACTGCAGGTAGTCCAGTAGTGTACCATTTACATATATACAATAAATACATGCGTATGCATGTGCACAAACCATATACTTATCTATATAAATAAATATATACAATAATAATCATAAAACAAGTGCAAAGAACATAATAAATGATGTTTAGGGAACACGACATTTAATGTTTACTATTCTATTCTACAATATGCAAAAAATTAAAATGGTAGTGGGCCGGCTATATAGCTCGACTCCCAGATCAACGCTGGACCGGAAGAGTGACGTCATGGAAGGGCCCGATCGGCAAAAGAGGCAAAGGAAGGCCCGTGAGTAGATGGGAAGATGAAATTAAAAATGTCGCCGGTCCACACTGGATAGAAGTAGCCCAAGACCGACATAATTGGCTAACTTTGGAGGAGGCCTTCACCAGTGAAGACGGGGTTCTTGCTAAAAATATAAATATAAATGATAAATTTAATAAACTAACACTAGAATAAGCAAATAAAAAAAGGCTTTTTATTTTATTTTATTTATTTAAATTATTCTATGCTACATTATTATCTAAATGAGCCAATCAATCCAATGCTTATAACAGCGATCATATACAACGTGTCCCGGAATAAACGCACACCACCAAACACCCCAATTAGAATATTATTATGTTATAATCACAATACATACCCTGAACTTTTTTTTATGTATAAAATATTTTTTTTTTATTAAATTAGCTATACTGTGGGAGAATGCTGTGGTCGCGTCACAAATCTACGCATACACACAGTTGCACAAGTATAAGGGTGTAGCGTAGAGGGAGAGAGCCTCCCGTCCCAGCCGCCGCGGGAGACGCTACGGCCGTCGGGAGCCGCGTGACGACTCCCGGCCACCGTAGGCGCGGGCCTGCGGGCGGAGAGCAATGGGTAGCTCACCGTCCGATCAGGACCAGGCCCGTGCCGGACGGCGCGTAAGTGTTCCACGCGCGCCTCAAAGAGTTGTCAGCATAATTTGAGGGGCCCCTTAGGGCCGAGGGCCGAAGCCCTAAGGGGTTAGGGCCGAAGCCTGCAGGGTCAGCGGGATTGTCCGAAAGGGTTACCGCTACCCCGGAACATAAAAGGCAAAGGAAGGAACATGGGTGGGTGTTAGTCAGTAAGAGTCTGACACTCCCTTCCGCTACACCCAGAGCGGGAGGGGTCATTTGACGATTTCCCAGCCGAAAAAAAAAATAAGGGTGTAGCGTAGTAAGAGTACTTCATCAATTTTTTTTTTGTTTTGACTGTACAGCGGAAGTGTTACAGTAATTTATGTAGTTGTAATTATTTTTTGGGATAAAAATTGCCTATATTAAAAATAACAGAAATCGATTCAGTAAATCGATTTTGAACAAACTACTTTCATAATGTGCATTAAATCAGTTACACATTGTATAAACAAACCAAATTCGAACCAATCTCAAGTACAAAAACATGTAGAAATATATTTCTTTAATTTTTTACGTTATCCCGGCTGCGACGCGACAAAAGACAATTACATTTTTCGCAACTTCCTACTAATAATATCCTACTAATATTATAAATTATAATAAATATAATTTGGTGAACCAATCACAACCGATAAACGTGGATCCACATCAGCGCACGTGCGACGCACGCGCACTTATTGTGCACACTACGCGCCTCTAAAGACGCGTCATGCTCGGCGCGCGTACGCGCACGTCCTAAGCCCTAGGAGTCTTCTCCCTAATCACGAAATCCGTCCTTTCAGCCGAAGTTACAGGTGTTTCGTATTCCGTATCACTTACGGACATAGGTATGATGAGTTTGGGGTCAAAACTAAGAATGAATGACAACACGATTTAACAGTTGTCCCTACTCCCGATATGTATTTGTCCGGTCGAAAAGTTAAATATGACAATAGTTTTAACGAATCAACTGCTTTCGAACGGAGCCGTATCTTTGTTGACGGACCAAAGTTAGGCGCAGTTCGCGAGCATTTCTTTGTGTGAATTGTTTGTGCTTCATTGGTTGATTAAAGCTTCGGCAAACCTTCGCGACCAAAGCGTCAACAACGCGAAACTAAACGTGAACACCTGCGCGAGTATAGCGGTCGCGTAGGTGTGCAAGGTGCCATAGATAAAGACGAGCAGCGTCCGCCGCGCGACTGACGGTCCCGCTTCGCAGTCGCTTTAAGCTTTAATATGGATACATTCGAGAATACTTCGCGAAACCAAGAATATGTAAAGTCACAAACACGAATATGTAATAAGTCGTGAATGTTACAATTTGCACACAAACCATTCGCTGGCCGCTCGGGAACGTGCCCTAAGATGTCCAAAGGTGCACACGAACCGCACTGTTCTGGCACGTGTGCAGATGGCCCTTAATATTTTGACAGGAGATTTGGCCTCGGTTTGCAAAACCCGATTGATACCTTATACGAGTAAGTCGGCCTGTATATTTGTCTGTTCATCAAATAATTATACGATTTGTCCCCAGGAACTAGCGCAATCAAACGGAATGGTGATAACAGCTGAGCACCGCTTCGCTGACTACATACCTCGCCACATTTCGGTCATGGAACGGATTGTGGACCAGACCTATTACAAAACTAGAGGTTAGTATAAAAACATTTTTACTGCTTACTTAAACTTTTTTAACAACACACAACTCCAATCAAAATTTTAATTTTATCAACATTCTGTGCTACAAATAAATAACATTGAAGTGTCTGTGTGTAATGTCAAAATAACAGTTTTTTTTTTTTACTAAATGCATATGAAAGTATATGGTACTTATAACAAAAAAAAGCAATTTATTATGGACTTTGAACCCTGGGGAAGGATATAAGCTACTTTTTATCGCCGTACCACAAGGACGAAACCGCGGGCTGAAGTTAATAATAAAAAAGGTATATTTTTTAACCAACTTGAAAAAAAGGTGGAGGTTAACTATCATGTTGTATTCTTCTTTATATCTTTACATCTTGGTATGTAAAGAAAGAAAGAAGCCCTCCCCTCCGTGCTTCGGAAAGCACGTTAAGCGGTTAGTCCCAGCTGTCATTCGTGGATCATTGACAGTCGTTACGGGTCGTCAGAAGCCCGAAAGTCTGACAATCAGTCTTAGGTTTCATATTAGTAACTAACCAGTAACTGGGTTGTGGAGTTCAGATAGACAGACAGTCGCTCCATGTAAAATACTGGTACTGAGCTGCATCTGGTAACACTGGAAGCAGACTTGGGAAAAGGCTAGGCAGATGATGAGGTGACCATGAGCACTATCCTTAATCATGGCTAGAAAATATTAGAAAAAGATTTTAAGCAATAACGTACACTAGACATCAATCTGAATCAGTTTGCGTAGTTGTAAGTAATATTGAAATCAAATAAGCGATCGTTTTTGATCGTCTATTTTCCAATCCCAGGGAAGATTCTCTACCAAATATTATTAAAAAGGAATCGGGTTAATTGTTTCCACTAGGAAAGTTCAGATCATTATCAAAGTAAAGGTCGAAATAAATTAATGAAATTCAGACCAACATTCCTTTAATTATATTTAACTAAACTACATAAGTTTCTGTTATAAACTTCTGAAAGAAGTATATATTTAGTTTCATTAATTAAAAAAATCTGCGTAATGAAGTCACAAATTAAATTAAAGTTTATGGTCCCCCTACCATCTACCACCACTAACTTTTTTTTTGAGGATTACCTCATGGACACCCTCCGTCTGGGGAGAACGGAGGGTTATGTTGGACTCCTACCGACTGAAACCCCACTGTTTCTTTCACTACCATAATTACATTACCAAATCTGTAAAAAAATGTCTCCTCTCTGTGAGAAAGAGTGGGCCATAATCCGCAGACCTAGTGCCGGTTGGTGGATGTCACATGTCTTCGAATTTTTTGGTTCTAGGACATGCCGGTTTCCTCACTATACCGGTTTCCTTTATCGTTTTGAGAGCAGTGGTGGTGAAATTAAATACACAAAGAAAAGTGCCTGACTGAGTTCGAACTCATGACCTACAACTCGTCAGTCAGGGTCGAAACCATTAGGCCACCACTGTTCCTGCCTCCCTCCTCCGCAATCTATATGCTTGCTCAAAAACCCTCTGGGCTCACAAGACAAGGAACACGAAAATGAGTTTAGTTTCAAACAAGTGCCCAAGAATTTTAGTTCTAGCTAAGAGATATTATACATTTATAATATTACAGCCTGCCTATATTTATCCAATCAGACACTGATTAAATTCTTATAATTAAGTATGTCATATAACATTTTATACTTGATTTAAAATTGATTGATTGATTTTAATTTTTATCGTATGCTGCACTGGTTGACGTCATCACGTCAACGCCGGCTGTGGCTGAAAACCAGTGTTGGTGCTCTTTCTCGTATAGCATTATGCTGAGCGATGGCCGTTTTGTGTAGATGTGACGCATGTTTTTCCCCAACTTGTTATTTTTTTGTGTTTTTTTTTATGCGAGGGTTTGCCGCAAATAAATGTATATTTTTTCTTTCTACTCTTTCTATTTCGAATCAGAAATCTTATCTTATCTTATATCTGTACTGATAGGTATTATAAATGCGAAAGTATCTCTACAGATTTTGTTGAAAGGCATACTTTTTATCCCGGAAGAAGATGTTTTTCCGTGGGATAATTTTCGTGGGCGATGCCGCAAGCGAAAGCTAGTCATAATATTAAGTTTATGACCAACTTATATCGAGCAGACATTCTGAGAATCATAAATATGGAATAAGGCGGAGTGTTTACGGGCTTTCTTTCATCCAATTGAAGCTGTAATCGATTGTTTATCTCGAAATCGTGTTGATGTCTCTCCATACTACAATGAACATCCACAAGGGAGATTGGGATATCTATCATAAATACTCGTAGGAATTTTTATGTCACCAAAATACCAACCAAACAAACAGCAGCTGCGGTATTTTGTATACATTTCATATCACTCATTTATTTATTCATAAACACTCAGAGTGTATTTGAACATACCTAATTATAAAAATTAAAAAACCTTATTGCTCAAAAGATTACAGAGATTTGGAATTTGCACCAAACTAGGCAAGTCTGTATCTTGGGCAACAATGTGGAGGGTTGACCATTCAAATATTTATTTTTAAAAACATGTTCGGTAATAAAAGTAAAATATATTTGCTTCAAATTCCAAAAAAAAAAAAACTAAATTATATCTAAGAATCGAGAATTAAAGTAAAATAAAAGCACAGAACCGGTCGATGTGGCCGTGCTTGGGGAGGCCTATAATATAATAATAATAATAATATTTATTGAAAAACTATAGGGCATGAAAATTAGTACAATTTTGCTTAAATGTAAATTATATTCCTAAGACTTACGTGCCTGAACTAGGTTATCCTGTGTTTCAGGCTGGCATATGCCCAGCAGTGGACGTCTTTCGGCTGAAATGATGATCATAATGATGATGTATCTGCTTGGCTTGGCTTGTCAGCCACCCAATAAAATAAAAAATTTGGTTTCACAGTTCCACTGGCCCATGTGGCCCGGAGACAGTGGCACTGTTGGTTGATCGACGCTTTGGTTGACTCATACGCAGTATAGGGGTCTACAGGGGGTTTCGGCCGAATGTTCGGCCGTTTCCTGCTATGAAGTTACTGTTTGGTTCGGTCGGTCCCGATCCTACACTCTTTCGAATATTGGCTATGGTCCCGACCCAACTGAGCCGATCCGAACTTTTTTCGCATTTTTCAATAATATTCGGTTCGGCCATGTGTCGGTCCGATCCGATCATTCGCACTTTGCACTTCGTAGTAGACCCCCCTGGTTTTCTCGTACTCTCGGTCGATAAAATAAAGATCAGATTTAATACAGCTCAATTCGCTCATAAATTTGGTAATCATTCCAATATTTCTCCAAAGTGTCAAGCTTCTATTCGTATCAGGACCATCCTTATTCAAGTTAATGCCAAGGTTTATGATGCTATTACAGATCATTGATTGCGTTGCTCGCAGATGGGATTCGCGCCCGGTTGATGGCATTAAGCTGGCTATTACATGAGTCTTAAACATAACCGGCGAAATGTGGCGTAAGTCTTGGTTTATGTTGGGCTTGATGATATGTAATGTTACATTATATGTGCGTTTCGATGAGTTCCGACATTGATAAGGGAGATTGAAAGGCAGTCCTTACTGAGTAAAAAAAAATACTTGTATTCTCCGCTGTCAGTACTCAGGCGTTTCTGATTCTTAACTGTTCTGCTCCAATGTTCGCTTTGACAGCCCCACGACATGCACACACTAGTGTTTGTTACGATAGTTCAGACTTCGCACACCAAAATTCCGAATATCCGAAATTGCGCGATGCGATCCGGCTCCAATCATCAAAATTATGTCTGGGTACTTAGCAACGTCTGTCGGTGTTTTTGAGCTGAAACAAATGTTTATGTTGATTTTATTAACTCACTCTCAAACTGCGGGGCAATTGCGTAACACCTTATTAATCGGAATCGGTTTCATTTTGACATTTCAACAACATTCATTGCGTTATTTACGTGCTGAGCAGACAAATTTTTCGAACATATGAAGCAATGGATTAGAAACTTGCTTCAAAATGACTCAGATCCCGATTGATTGTGTGTTACGCAATTAGGGTGCTGTTCTTAATGTTAAAATCTTAATTAAATATTTGAATACACCCGATTCACGCTGTAGACAAAAGTGCACTGAATCTAGCATAAAATATATTCTATAAAGTAATACAATAAGGTCAGCGTGTCACACCGTTATTGCAAACTAAAGTGTTCGATGAAAACACTGAATAGATAAGTTTGCGGAACGTTACGAGACCCCAGCCCGGACCTTTAGAGGGCGTACCAGGGGTCGAAGCCAAAACACAGAGGCCCCTTAGATAATTTTAAATGATGAGGAGGCACTATCCAACGATTATCCCTGGATGCATTATGCAAGTGCACCTAAGGACAACCCCTGGTTGGTTGCAGATTGCAGAACATGAAAACAAACCTTTCTAAAATCAGTGACAGTTTGCCGGTCATCCGTAACCTGCCAAATTTTGAAGAGTCTAGAATTTAATCCCCATTGGTATCGGCTCCGACTTACGAGTTGCAGTGACCCAGGCAAGCACTTTACTTTGTGTATTCAATTTCATCACCACTGCTCTCTACACGGTGAAGGAAAACATCGTAAGGAAACCGGCATGTGTTAGAACTAAAAATTACTTATAGAATACGCCATACGTGTGACATCCACCAACCCGCACAGGGCCCGTGTGGTGGATTACGGTCGATTCTTTCTCACAGAGAGGAGGGCTTAGATTTTTAAAAAAAAAAAAAGTTGTTCCACGCTCGGAATTTTTAATCTATCGTGGGCGCGTTTACAAACATGTAAATCACATACACAAACAGCCAGACCCGGAACAACTACTTGTAAATATTTGTTCCGTGCGGGAATCGAAGCCGCGACACGCAGCGCAGCAGTCAATCGCTTAACCACTGCGCCAACCATGTCGTCGGTCAAACATTATAGGCTGATTATGTATATTATACTACTGCTCTCAAAACGGTAAAGGAAAACATCGTGAGGAAACCGACATGTTCTAGAACCAAAAATTCTTATATATGTGACATCTACCAACTCGCACTTGGCCCTCGTGGTGGACGCTGGTGGACACAGGCCTCGTCTCTGTGCGAGAGAGTGGGCCGTACCACTCTCTCGCACAGAGAAGAGGCCTGTGTCTAAGCAGTAGGAATATTAAACACTGATTATGCAGAACATAATTATACTGGTATTCAGCTCCGGTTAGACTGGAAGTCGACTCTAACATAGTTGGGAAAAGGCTAGGCAGATGTTGATGACAGAAAATAATCATACTTAAACGTTATTCTATAAGTGTTTGCAGTTTTAAAGACAGATTTCGGAAGTCCAATTCCCGTAATTACAAACGTTCGAAATCTAGTCGCAATTAATCAATGTCAAAAATGTAGGGTAATTAAAAGTATTTTTGACAGACTAAGGTCAGACTGTGAATGTTCTTAAAATTACAAGAATTGCCCCTCTGATAATTCGCTTCATACCATGACTTAGAAGGTTTAACTATGATGTATTGTTTAACATTGAGCTGTCTGTGAAATAGGCTTTATTACTGAAAATATGTTAATGGGCCGGGTTACCCTTGTAGGGTTTGTTTAGTCTGGGAAAATTTATTGAAGAATATTGCGTCGAAATATTCCTCCACATCGCTGTCGATTGGTAATGTACCCAAGAGACTGGCACTGGTTGTATGGCAATACAACCAGTGGGTCACGGGAAGTTTCAACCAGCCATTTAGAGATTTCATTGAACAAGCCATGAGCACTTATTATAGGTATATATAATTTATAAAATCTGAAATTATCAGATCGTTTGAAAGTCCAAACCATAAAACATAAAACAATATCCACACGACCCAATTTTACTTCAATCACATATGCTTTTCCCCTCAGAATAAGTTGTCATTCTATCCCATTTCTATTAACCATACTTGCTTTAGATCTTTACTAGCTTCTAGCCGCGATTTTGTCCGCGTGAAATTTCTTAATCTCCGACCCACCCCGTCACATCACCTGCCCGCGCCATTTTTCTTTTTGTAACCTAAACTAGAAATCTCAGTTGTTTGCCAAGACACCCTTTTCAAATCACAAACTTTCTTGAGATTGATAAACATACAAATATATAGAAAAACATAGATAAAGGTTTCGTAGATCTTATTCAAGATTTCTTCAGAATTTAAATTTAATTCTGAAGTTTCGGCTCTTGATAGAAAATTCTGGAAATTGAAGTGGTTAAAGGTCAGTTAAAATTAATTAAACGAAACCGTCGAACGAATGATAAATCATGTTGGGTTTGTAAATTGAAATAAGTTATTTAAATTGTTATGGCTGGCATCAATGGTGAAAATTTTCCCAATATACATAAGGTGCAAGGCAAAGAAAATACAGAAGGTCAAAATATTGGGTAGCAAGATATAATTGTGAGAGCAGCGGTAGTCCAGTGGTAACGACCACAACTTACGAGTTGTAGGTCGTAGGTTCTAGCCCTAACATGCGCGTTTGTTTGAACGCGCCAATATCTGGAAATACCAATAGGATTCGAAAAATTATTTTTGTATTTCATAGCCCAATTCTTGAGGAAGGTAATAGGCTATTTAACATCACGCTAGAACCGTTAGGAGCCGAGCAAAAAGCAAAAACTAAGAAAACAAGTTAAGCGAAAACTAAGTAATACCACGGATAGGCGATGCGATGCGACGTGGTGGGAACAAGAAATTTCAGAGAGGCAGAATCTCGTTTTGTATAAGATAAGGTTGTGGGACATTATCAGACCCATATCGTAGAGTAAGGACAGCATCCATATTTTAGAAAACACTTATGAATCCTCAATTAAAGGTATTTTTTTAAGCCTACATTGTGTCCCACTGCTGGGCAAAGGCCTCCCCTTTTTCCTTCATTAAAGGTATTAAATATTAAAAATTTTATAAAGTATAATTTTGCTGAGCATGAGGTCTTGGGTTTGATTCCCGGGCCCGGCAAAGTGTTATTTGGTTTTTCATCTCGAATTTCTCAGTACCAGCCCGTCTGCCATGGATTTTTGCCCGGTTGATGGCAAGAGGCTCGCCCTCTATTACAAGAGACTTAAACATAACTGGCGAAATGTGGGTGTACTATAGGTACAGACGCCAGCACATCAAGCTACTACAATCTGTCAAATTTCTTTAATAGATTTTCAACTTTATCGCTAAAGCATTAAGGTTCAAGATTGATTGGAAAATTTTGACAGTTTCGGGTAGCTTGACCTGCTGGCGTCTGTACACCGCTGCCTAACCCTTCAGAGATTACAGGCATAATGTTATATTATGTTATTAGGTAGGTATTTAAAAAAAAAGCTACAGGTACCCTATACGAAGAATTTCACTTACATCGTAGTAGTGTTTACCTATCTAATACACACAGGTACATAAAAAAACGAAAAATTCAAACCACTAAAGGCTAAATAAAATATGGTTTTTTCAGGCAAGAATTATTGGTATTCTGATTGCGATTCGTCGTGCAGAAACTATTCGTTTCTGAAATACAATAAAACTACTCTAAATAATTGGAAGTAAGCATGACTGTTCGTGACATCCTAAGTGGGTATTATGTGAAAACATAATACCCACTCAGGATTTTGGAAGCTTTCAGGAGTACCCCGACCTCACCCTTCGGGGAATACAAGCGTAACGTAACTTAAATTATTATAATGACATTAAATTAAATTGACATTATTAATTTATTTGATTGACATTTTTAATTTTATTTATTGACATTTAAAGGACAATGCTCTTGGATGTATCCGGAATCCCGTACCATGCTGCATCAAAGTCAAACTTCGTTTTTCATAGACTACACTTATCATATTACGTCCTACAAAAGTTCTTTTTGTAAACAAAACCCTGGTTTCGGAGATTTAAAAAAAAATCGAAATAACCTGAAAACTGAGTACTTTATTTTGTTTGACATGTCATACACGAACGGTCATTATTGCTCTAAAAAATGATAATCGTTTAAATAAAAAATCTATTCTATGTTCTATGTTACGGGTTTGGTTTCCGCACTTAGTCCTTTAGGTGGACCATTGTACGTAGGCCATGGCGGCCGTCGGTGGTTATTCCAACCAGCCCACCTCCCTCCAGAAGCTTATTAAATCTCCTGGTCTGTTGAGAACATCTGTGTAAGATCTGGGTGTCCCGAGGGCCTGTGCACTCAAAGAGCACATGCGCGACGGTTTCATCAGTCTCCATGCGAGCTCTGCACAGGGGGCTGTCCGTTATGCCTATCGTGTGAAAGTGTTTGTTTATTGAGCAGTGTCCCGTGATGGTCCCCGTCATCAGGCGCAGGCCTTTCCTCCAGGCGTAGTAATCTTTTGGTTAGTTCGTCATCTAATGATGGCATTGTCTCCTTGGACTGCCCGCAGCCCGGTGACGAGAACTCTGGTGGTTCTCTGCTTGTGTGTGGGTGTGCTCCTGTAGCCACCTGCGTAGTTGATTGAAGGGGATGGGCACGACTGGTTTCGATCCATAGACTGACGTGCTGGATGCCCTTCTGGCCAGCTCGTCAGCCGCGTCGTTACCTAGTGATCCACTGTGTCCTTGTGTCCATTTAAAATTCTATTCTGTTTTATTCTAGTTATCTTTAATTATAATTTTAAAGTATAATTTTTTTACATGTTTTTTGAAAGACGTGATCATAATACTTTCAAAATTCAAGGTTATATTAATCATATCATTTGAAAGGGAACGTCATGTAATGGGAATAGAACCATATCAAAACTTTTTTTTTCTTTAAATTAAATTCCCTGTTCAAAAATCAAATTCCCGACGTGTAATGCCGTAAAAAAATATGAAAATAATTAATAATATATTTTGAGGTTGATGCATGAGACTTTTTGGTACGACATTTAGTCATTGTCCTTTATTGTATTGATATTTATGTTTTATTTTTTGCTATTTATTATAATCGGATAATTTAAAGTACATGAAATGCATCAATGTTATTTTGGTTTGGTCTGTTATTTTATTTTTATTTATTTAATGTTTACAATTTGTGTTTTGGGTAGGTTGTGAAAATTAATGACTTTATTATTGAATGTAATTTGCACGCTTGCTTGGAGGTAGAATACAATATTTCTTAGGCTTTAAGATCTTCCCTTGTTGAACAATGTATTTTCTGGCAAATAAATATTTTGAATTTGAATTCGTAATATTTTGGTGATGATAAATTAATCTTCTGCATTCAACTATAATGTGATACTGACCTACGATTTCAATAAGTTCGTAAACGAGTGGCACGGTTATGATATCACTGAATTCAAGTGCAAGGCCAGAGATACCCGCGGAATGCATATTTATTTATTGGTTAAAGGTAAACGCAAATGTGGGTTATGAGGGGAACGTACATATTTCAATCCGAGTCGCATAAGCGTTTTATTAATGTTGGTTTTGCACGTGCGAGGTTTCATAAATAAACTTGCTTTTAAGCCGCACCCAAAGAGTGCCAACGGGACACTATTACTAAGTTATTATTTTTATTTTACGTCTAAACGCGAAGACTTTTAGTTGGCTTTCTGTCGACTATTGTTTCCCTTTTTTTTGTTTTTTTTTAGCTGTAAGTCTTCCATGCTGTATTAAATAAATAAATACGCCTCCGCTGTCCGTCCGTCCATCTGTTTGTCAGCGGGCTGTATCTCATGAACCGTAACAGGTAGACAGTTGACATTTTCACCGAGTGTGTACTACTGTGACCAATATAACAACTAATAATAAAATTAAAATTAAGTTAAAATTAATGGTGGACCTTTTAATTTTTAACCACTGCTACTGTGATATTCCTGATGGAAATACACAATAACACTTTGCCCGACCTGGGGATTGGACCTGGGACCTCATGCTTAGCAGTAGCGCTTGCGACTACTACACTCTAATACTAGTTTACTAAGGGTCGATTTTTTGAATGGTAATATTTTTGCAAAATGTGTTTTTTGATCTTTTTTTAGTTTATCTAATAACATAATATTATTGCTAATGGTCAAATAATTAACTATTACTTTAAAAAATAACCATTAGATAAACTAACAACTGATCAAAAAACACATTTTGCAAAAATTTAATCATTGGTTACAATTTTTAACAATTCGTTGAGTTTAACTACGGATCAAAACATCGGCCCGAAGGGAGCAAGATTATAGCTGATTGGCAAGGTCACGGGCGTGATTTTACTGAAATACGGAATTTTCTAAATTTTTCGTCTAGCTGGTGGCGCGTTGGGTTGCTACAAAATTGACGAAGAATAATAAAATAAAATTGGTACTATCGCCAAAATCTAAATCTGACCACCGTAAGGACTATTCCTGCTTGCAGCGCATATTGTTAGTCGACCTAAAAAGGATCGTCTTTTGTTTTACATACGGACGCAGCTGTGGTCATCATGTGCACGGAATTTTGTTTTCAAAATGGTCAGAGGTTTTGGCGATAGTACCTCTGTTTGCCGCCGGTATTTATATGTGACCTTCACTTTGTTGGAAAGCAATTTTCTTTATTTTCACATGAAGCTGGAAGAATTCTATTGGTAACCTAAGGATTCATTTCAAGTATTAGAAAATTCGTGATAGTTCTAAAGCAGAAATATTTTATTACTGTTTCTCATTTACTCGACTAGAGCGAAGCCCAAAAGGAGGGTAATCTGTCTACCTTTTTGTTGAAACTCGCTTTGTTTTGTATAGAAGCCATGCTTAATTTTAACTATTTATTTTCGACACGGCTGCAGGCCGTTTAAAAAATAAACAAGTACGCTGGACTTCATACTATCGATGACTAAATGAAGACATTTGATTTTCAGCGGGATTGTCCGAAAGGGTTACCGCTACCCCAGTACATAAAGGGCAAAGGAAGGAACATGGGTGGGTTTTAGTCAGTAAGAGTCTGACACAGGGAGTGTCAGACTCTTACTGACTCGCTCCACCCAGAGCGGGAGGGGTCATTTGATGATTTCCTATCCGGAAAAAAAAAGACGTTTCATTTTCGCCATTTTGGCGCTGACAGCAACGTGAGTGGCGGTGAGCGTCCGTGGAACTATCTCGGTGAAGGTATCTCGTAGTAAACATAGATACACAAAAAAGTCTTATTCCACGATTTAGACCTAAATCATCAGAGACGTACTAAAACAACACAACGGCCATTTGCAACAATGTGTCAATTTTAGTTCCTGAGACGCTCGAGCGGGGCGCTTTGAATCGGCACAAAAAACAACTGTCATTTCGTATAGTGTATTTAGTTCAGCGTACTTGTTTATTAGAGGTCAGTGTTTCCCGGTCCAACGATAAATAAAAAAACATTAATGTTACCCTTTACAACCTACCCGAGCGTCACAATAACAGCCTTTTATCATAATAGTTGCCAGTACTAAAAAAAATTCTATAGACTGTCTCCTCGAGTAGGCACTACAACTACATACATACAAATGAGGCTTCCTCGTACAAGTATAAATAGCGTTTTCGCTCGGGTAAGTTTAACGTAGGATACTTGCCTACAAAGTGGAGGGGCTTGTGGCTAAGTAATACAGCCGCACGGGTATATCGATCAGGTTAAGCTACGCTTGCCGCGGTTGATCCGTGGATGGATGACCATCTTCACATACCAAGACCCTCCGTGCCTCGAAAAACACGTTAAGCCGTTGGTCCCGGCTGTTATTCGTGGATCTTTGATAGTCGTTACGAGTCGTCAGAAGCCCGCAAGTATGACAGCCAGTCTTACCAAGGGGTGTCGTATTACCCAGTAACTGGGCAGTCGCTCCATGTAAAATTTTGGTATTCAGCTGCATTCGGTTAGACTGGAAGCCGACCCCAACTTAGTTGGGAATAGGCTAGGCAGATGATGATTTGCTTACAAAGTAACGTCGAAATTACTTTATACCTAACTAGCTGTTGCCCGCTAATCCATCTATGTGGTCCGTCTTTGATGTTACATAATGTTTTAACTTAAAAACAGGACGAAAAGTTGCCTATGTCCTTCTCCCACGCTATTTGTCAGAATTTGTAATGATTGGTTCAGTGGTTTAGGCGTGAAAAGGTAACAGACGGACAGATAGAGTAACTTTACCATTACTTAACGCACAGAACAGATAAAAGACTTAACGTCTTAAATGATAAATTATTTTATTTCTGCAAGTAGGTTTGTACAAATGCTTTTACACGTGCGTCATATTTTAAAAACTATCTAGATAAGGTCGGCGTTTCCTGTCTGACTACTCTGAGAAGAAACGCGGAAACAAACTCAGAGGTCACAGTCTCTTTTAAAGTCCAGACATAATCTTTGTCAGAATCAGATCATGTGAAGACCATGTAGGTTGATATCTGAAATCGTCTTTTGAAGTAAGAACACAGATTGAGTGGATCTGTCCAGTCAGTGCACGCATTTATCAGTAATCGTGCAGCTTAACTCAAAACTTAAGGAGTTCAACGATTCGACGAACAATACTAAGGGCGAGTTGTTTCACGTCCACTTGACGCACGCGTAATACGTCAAAAATGGCGCTAACTATCGTCAAACCAAAAAAAGCGTTGTTTGAAATACAATAACAAAATTATGACTTTGCCGTACGTCAAATAATAACGAGCACGTAATCGTTATAATTTGACGTTTGTATGTTACGTTAACCAACCGTTTGAAATCACCGGCCCTAAAGAAAGGACATTTGGGTAGGCCGTATAAATTACTCAAACTGCCAGACTGATTAAGATTAAAACTAACTGAGAAAAACAGTGTCCTGCGTGTTCTTTTTTCTGCACGTTACGAGAACTGATGGACACTAGTGATGGCGCCAAATTCGTAGCTGAAATCTAGGCCTCTCGGACTCTATTTAGATTGCCATGGACACACTAATAGGCTTTCGCATTTGTAATATTATACATAAGTATGGATGATATACTTAGTATAGATTTCAACAACACGTGTAACGAATTGTTTATTTAGAAACAAGATATTATTTATCACTTATGTGAAATTGCTTTCTTAAGGAAAATCCTGAAAGACAGCACCCAAATAAGGTTGTGTGAACCAACACAAAAGATTTAAAAATAAATCTTTTGTTCCCTACACGTTTTGCTTTTTCTTTTCCCGACACTCTGTCCCACATATTTATGAGGCTCTTGTTATTTGGTCCTGTTTCACTGAACTGGGACCAAATATCAGGAGCACTGATGGTGATGTTTCCGGCAATGCTGTCAACATTCAGTAGCAAAAATAATTGTATTATTATATTCAGTAGCAAAAAATCCATTAAGGGAATCGTTGGTCTACTCATTTACGCTACATACTCATAACAAGGCCAGTTGCCATAATTAAAAACGTTCAAAATCTAGTCGCAATCTCATCCCAGCGACAATCAATCTCAAAAACTTTTAAAAATGTAGGAAAATTAGAGGTATTTTCGACAAATTGAGAGATCAGACTGTGAACGTTCGTAAAATTGGGAGATCAGACTGTGAACGTTCGTAAAATTACGAGAATTGCCCATCAGGATGGCAACCAGTCGGTTATCATTTAAAGTGAAGGCACGTGAACATTTCCGTAAGACGTTCGTAGAATCATCCCAGCGCTGACATGCTGGATTCGTTTTCTCTTCTACCTATCGTTATTTCTCCTGACAAAGTTTTTTTTTTTCATAATTATATCATAAATCATTCATTTATTTGCAAACATAGGTAAGAGATACATAGATATTTTTGCTTATAATAAAGTTCCCCATATTTTACCATCACATGGGTACGCAAATAGTGTAATACAATTCAAAACTATCAATAATGTCAACTAAATTCAATCAATCACAATTCTAAAAACAATAAAATATAATTCAAAATTAATCAATAATAATTAAATTAAATAACAATACATACCTAACAATTAAATTCAGAATAATCAATATTAATTAAGTTCAAAAATAATAAATAAATGATTTTTCCTAACATAATAAATCAGATGTATCCTAGACCATCATACATCAGACAGGCTAGGCCATCTTTCATTTAAATACTCAGTAATATGATAATAACATGTCGCAACTATAAATTCGTGTATTTTGGTTTTAATAGATCTATATCTTTAATTTCCATGATGTGTTTAGGTACGAGCAGTTTATTGTAAATTTTGGGTGCCATACCTAAAATATTTTTAAAGAAAATAGCTTTTTATGTGGTGTTGCGCATATTTTATTTTTGTGTCGTAAACTCTTTGGCGGTTATGTAGATGCATATTTGCTTTAACATATCTTGCTACTTCGTACATATCTGTGCTTTGAATGCCACATACTGCCCAGAGAAATGACGTTCAAAACACAAAAGAAATGCATAAGCATTTCTTTTGTGTTTTGAACGTCATTTCTCTATCAGTCAAGTTCCCCCAAAACATAAGTCCGTATCGCAATGTTGATGACACATATCCGTGGTACGCCATTAAAAATATTGGCTGATTTGAGATTTTCCTTAAGTTATAAAGAGCATAGGAGCATTGGCTAAGTTTTTTGCATACATGTTCAGTATGTGTTTTCCAGTTCATCTTTTTATCGATCCAGATATCTAAGAATTTAGTATAATCAGTCTTGCGAATACTTTTGTCACCATATCTAATATCTAGTTTTTTATTGTTTTTTTTTTGTTCAAATGAGATTATATTTTTATAAGTTGTTTTTTCTAGGTTTATTTTTAGGTTGTTTTCGGTAAGCCAGGTTATTGTGTCATTTAAGTCATTATTTATGTCATCTTCAAAAGTCTCATCATTTCCGTTCCTGAATAATACCGTGCTATCGTCCGCAAATAAGATCATAAGATTAAAAATAATTTTAGGCATGTCATTAATATATACAATGAATAATAATGGTGCTAGGACACCGCCTTGCGGTACCCCGAATAAGTATTTGCGATATTCAGAAATATATGTAATTTCTATTCTAGTGTAGGGGCAGATTTTCTTTATGCATGTAAATTGTTCCCGATTAATTAGGTATGATTTAATAAGTTGAAGGATATTCCCACTGATGCCGTATTTTTCCAATTTGTAAGAGTATTTTGTGACCAACATAGTCAAAGGCATTCGTCATGTCCATAAACAATGCTACTACAGGAGTTCTATTATCTATATTAGCAAGAACGTGTGAACGTGTGTGAATGCTTTTATTTTTCCTAAGACCACATTCGCCGATTAAAATTTTGTTGGTTTCTAAAAAGGATATAATACTTTTATGTAGTATTTTCTCGAATATTTTAGAAAATACTGGAATAAGAGCAATAGGCCTGCAGTTGCTGGGATCTTGCCTGTTACGTTTTTTGAACATTGGTTTAGTTACAGAAATTTTTAATTTTTTTGGGAATATGCCTTTCATAATGCAGTTATTGATAATGTGACTGAGTATGGGTGCAATAATGAAAGATGTAGCTTTAATCACTTTGGTGGTTATATCGCCATATCCGGTGCTGTTAGTATTTTTCAGAGATTTTATTATTTCAATAATGACAGCTGGTACCGTGGGTATCATAAATATTGAATTAGAAATGTCTGATGATGGAACCGGAAGGTGGCCATAGGAACTCGGTAGTTAAACGACACAACCCCATCGAGTTTGGACTCGTTTGATCCGCCTTGACGAGTACTTTGGTGCTAGATGGTAACCGGGGTCTGATGATGGAGCTGGAATATGGCCATAGGAACTCGGTAAATAAACGACACAACCCCATTGAGTTTGGGCTCGTATGATTCGTCTTGACGAGTACTTTGGTGCTAGATGGTAACCAGGGTCTGATGATGTACAGATAGCTTAGGTGCAGTAAAAGTTTATAACGGAAAACACTGCTACGCGCCACAAACTACGTCGTAGTCAATCTCGCATCAAAAATACTAAAAAGTTAAAAATAAAATAAAAAGAAAAATAAACTTTTTAAAAACAAGAATTTATTACTTGTTAATAAAAAGAACTAAACAGTTAAAAATAATTTAAACCTGATAATATATAAATAAAAGTATGTTACATTTTGATGGAACATTAAAGGACATTTAGCATATTACACTTTTTTTATTGTTGAGCATCTTACGTTTTATATTAGGTACTCTCAAATGTTTTGTCTTTTTGTATCAGTGTGTAGTTATGTAATATTTGCTGTATTCTGCGTTTAGTTCACTCTCGGCCCCTCGACCCCCAAAAAACTAAGCCTCTGCTCATTAATATATTCAAATTACTGTAAGTACATGTTATGTTTCTGAAGTGTTTTGTTTTTTCAAAAAGTATTTTCTGCGACTCGTACAGGAAGATCGCAAACAAAACTTAATAAAATATTAATTATATAAAGAAACAAAAGTAACAAACAGAAAAATGAAACAGAAACTAAGCACATAACGAGGATCTACATTTCTACATCCACGACGTTTGATATATCCATTTCATCTTAGCCTTGCACTCTACAAATTATTCATCTTCCCTCGTACCGGCACGAATTGAAAGGAAATCTCATGTTGTATGTAGTAAAAATATTAGCCAGTCAACAAGGCGTTACCAGAGACCCTAGCACTAACGCGCGAATTATATTGTTTCCGTTTCATTTTTCTTTTTGTTACTTTTTTATATAATTGAGGTTTGACGGTGTTTAGTTTAGTTTGTGATCTTCCTGTACGAGTTGTAATAAATACTTTGTCTTTCTTTTATAAACAAACGTAAATTCAATCGATTTTTTGATCATAAATACAATTACTATCGTATTTTGGATAAAATGTACCGCGTACATTTTATCCAAAATTGTGTCACCCCATGTAAAATTTGTACATTTATATATCTGTAATATTTATGGTGTACATAATAAAAAGTATTCTTATTCTATGCAGCAAGCACAATGAACAAAGGCCCACTGGAATATGGTTCAAGTGGGCCTTTGTTTATTGTGCTTATCATAAATAAAATAAATACATTAAACGCTAAAAACATAATATTATAAAACAACTTTCTGTCTCTGCCATCTTTAAACAATTGGTAGAAACGATGTTTTGAATTCGCCTAGCGCTCATCGTCTGCCTATCCTATTCCCGCGCTAAACTTATTGAACGATTTGTGGTCCAAATAGCTCTGAGTAATCAATAAATATTATCAGCAGTGGTGCACCGTACTCCGGTGTACAGCTGTCAATTTAGCGGTAGGAAGCAAATTTTTAGATAAACGACAATAGGGCATCGCGGCTAAGAAATAAGGTTCAAAATAGTGATGCTATTGATGTTAGTTGAATCGAATGAGCACTGAAATAAAAGTAATTTTGTAGTTTTAATTAAGTTAAGAAATAATTGGACGGCTCAGTGGAGTATGTTTTAGGTATTTCTTAGTTAATTGAATTTCCTTTGTTATAAATTATTTAAAATATGATTTACTCTCATTTTTTTTAAATAATAATGGTTTCTTGTCTACATCGCAGTGCATGTATCATGTGAAAGAAAGAAAGAAAACGTATTTATTGCGACTTGTTCAGGAAGATCACAAACTAAACTAAACACAGTCAAAAATAAAAACTAAATTATATAAAAAAAAATAACAAAAAGAAAAATTAAACAGAAAGTCCTTCCTATACGAGGCCAAAAGGCTCCTATCTCAGCATGATGCCGCGACATTTAAAAAATTAATGTCGCAGTGCTGTTATTCTGATAGGGCCCTTAAAGGTACAGTTATTATACTCTTTGTAGAGCTCGCTGTGATGTCACGGGCAGTTACAGAATAATAAAATGTGGAATACCTACATAACTTCTATTAACCCTAGAATAAAATATGGCTATACATTCTTAACTGTAATACATGCATGGTTTCCAACGTGATTGGATTGCAAGCAGTAGGAACGCAAGTACTCTGTAGTCATAAGTAGTTCATTGACTTGGTGCAGAGTATGTGTGACCCACTTTAAGTTGTGATTGCATAGGAAAGCAAAAGGCTGCCGGCGTTTATAAAGTAGTTTGTAAGATGTGAGCGAGAATGTGAAGGAAATGAGATTTTATTATGACGTTTGTTTCCGGATGGTTCCATACTTTGGACTTTATTTATTTTTATAAAACATCATGTTTGTTCTTGAAGGGTTAGGCAGAGGTGTAGCGATATTACAAGGTATAATTCGTCATTTATGTTAATTATCACAATATGGAGAACAACAACCAGCTTGAACTGGAATAGGGTTTGAGCCTATTACAATAGGGTTTGAGCCTATTACCGGGCACAAATCCAGACTCCGGGTTGCTACCAAGAAATTTCAGATGAAAAAACCCAATAACAATTTGTCCGACTCGGGATTCGAACCCAGAACCTCCTGCTCAGCAGTAGGACATGCGACCACTAGATTAACGAGGCAGACTAAAATTAATTAATTATCTTTAATGTCTGGCACTTGGCCTGCCAGATGGAGAGTTGTTTCTAAGTAATATATACCGACTTTGTGGCCATAATTTGGTCTTTAATGTGGCCGTTCGGCAAAAATGCCGATGGGCCACTTACAAACATTTAGGAGTTTGGTAATGTTTCTTTAAATAAAAACAAAATTAAATAGTGTTTCATTTAACTGTAATTTTACAGACACTGTGCCTTTAGAACAGCACCCTATACCCTGTCCATCGGGTTAACCGTTTTTTGACAGCTGTCTTAGAACGAACTATTCCAGATTACGTAAAAGTTAACTTTAAAATGCGTAATAAAATAAATAGATACATAAACTGCCTTATCTTATTAATGTTTTCTTACAGACATTATAATACCGTACGTGTATCAATCAATGTATTTTGTGTTGCTGCAATCACTTGTTCCATCTGTCGAAAAACGGTTTACCTAATGGACAGGGTATAAGTGCGTAACACACCATCAATCATTTTGAAGGATATTGCTTATCCACTGCTTCATATGTTCGGAAAATTTGTCTGGTCAACAACGTAAATAACGCAATGGATGTTGTTGAACTGTCAAAATGAAAGCCATTCTTACTGTTAGTGTGTTACACAATTACTCCGCTTGTACCCATCAATCCTGCTGAGTGACAGTAATTGCAACATTTTTCATTAGGAAAACAACAAGAGAAAAGTAAAATAATTTAATTCACATTTATTTTTAGAGAGCAGTGTTGGTCCTGTGGCAACAGCCGCGACTTACGAGTTGTAGGTCGCAGGTTCGATCCCAGACACTGGCTTTACTTTCTGTAAATTATTTCATTACCACTGCTCTCAAAGCGGTGAAGGAAAACATCATGAGGAAACCGGCATGTCCTAGAACCAAAAATTTGAAGACATGTGACATCTCCCAACCCGCCGGCCCATGTAGTGGATTACGGCCCACTCCCTCTCACCGAGAGGAAGCCTGTGTCCTAACAGTGGGACCATTATAGGCTGATTATGCCATTATTATTATACATAATAATTCTAAAAGCTTGAAGATTTGGGTATATAAATTATGCATGGTAAAATTACAGGTTTGCTACAATTGTAGTGGGTGCAGTTCTGATCTCCTAACTAGGTTACAGTATAACCTGTATGTAGGAGTGACAGTTCCGATCCCCCTTGTATTACAAGGATTTGTATTTTTACTATTTGGGATTATGTATTTGACTGCTATAGAAATATGGTTTAGCTAAATGTATACAACAAAAAAAAACTATTTTCATGTGTGTGTGAACGAGCTTGTGGGGGTGTGTGTGTGTGTGTGAGTGTGTGTGTGTGTGAGTGTGAGTGAGCGAGTGTGTGAGGTTGTGTTCGCTTGTGTGTACTAGTCTATGTATGTGTGTTTGTTGTGTTACACATTATGTTGATTGTGCTATGCACCATTTTCACTTACCCTTAAATAAGTATTTTTTCTGTTTCTTCATATGTGTAGTCTAGAAGAAATGAGTAGACCATTTTCTTACACTTATAGTGTGTTAAGCCGTATACTGGACAATGTTTATTTATTTTATTATACAAAGAAGGGCCAAGAAAATAAAAGAATCTCTTAATGAAAGTGGAACGTGCACGTGGGAGAGTACAGATTAAGTCTTTTCTACGTTTATCGATTGTCCTATATGGCGTTCTTTGGTGTTGTAAGAGAACTGCTTGCATGATAAATTGTTGTCTTGCGTTTAAAATATTCCATTTACGGTATAACTCATTAGTAGGGAATATGATGGGGCGAAAGGTAGCAACTTTTAATACTGCTCTATGTGCTATCTCCAATGGTTTTATGATCGTTTTAGCAGCACCACCCCAACATGAAATGCAATATGTGACAATAGATTGGCACAAGGCAAAATAGACTTTGCGTATAACAGTTCGATTAGCAATTTTTCGAAGTGAAGATTTAGATTATCAACTTTATCGCTACAGCATGAGGTTCAAGGTTGATTGGGAAAATTTGACAGTTTCGGGTAGCTTGTTGTGCTGGCGTCTGTACTTATTATTATGAAGGCGTTGTCGTGAGTTTATGTAACATTACACTGGAGGTAAGTACCAGTAGGTAATTGCTCAATAATTATGAAGCAGTCTTTTGTTAAGTATTTTCCTCGTAATCTCATTTGGTGTTGGCGTTGTGTTTACGTTTTTACACTCGAGTTGTATCAGTGTAAACGTAATCTTTTTGTTGTCTTGTAAATTTGTCTTTTTTTTTATGGGTGTCAATTCAATGGTGTCTTTATTGTGTGTAAGGATAACAAACTACATAATTAGACTAGGTAGACATTAGGTACTAAATTAAATGACTCAGGGCTGATTTTTCAATAATCTAGTAACTTTATTCGAGGAATAATTTTGAAATTTTGACAGTTATTTCATACAAAATCTGTCAAACGTCAATTTTATTCGAGGAATAAAATACGTTTGACAATTTTGGTATGAAGATTTCAAAATTATTCCTCGAATAAAGTTATCAGATGTATAAAAATCAGCCCTTACTAACTAACTATATAATAAGTACAAAAAGAAAAGGACACCTAAGCGTCGAAGTACTCGTCGTTGTCATCCGGACACGTGCCTTAGGTACTCAAAGTGATTTCCTCATGACTATTTACTAACATTTAAGCCAAGAATACCATTGGAGGGATTCGTGGCTAAGTAATAACAGCCGCAGGGGACGATCGATCAGGTTTTAAGCTACGCTTGTCATTATTGGTCCGTGGATGGCCGACCATCTTTAAAGACCCAGATTCCTCCGTGCCTCGGAAAGCACGGTAAGCCGTTGGTCCCGGCTGTCATTCGTGGATCTTTGACAGTCGCTACGGGTCCTCAGAAGTCCGTAAGTCTGACAACTAGTCTTACAAGGGGTTATCGCATTACTCAGTAACTGGGTTGTGGAGGTCAGTCGTTCCATGTAAAATACTGGTATTTAGGTGCATCCGGTTATACTGGAATTCAAACCCAACGTAGTTGGAAAAAGGCAAGGCAAATGATGAAGCTAAGAATACCATTGGGTATGTCTGGACTTTAAAGGCTTCCGTGGTTGTCTGACGTTTCTACTCAGAGATAGAAAATACCATAGACCAAAACTCTAAAATGCTAATTTGTGGACGATAAAACTTTCGAATTAGGGACGACTATTTTCTGTTGCAGAGCAGATGAGCAGTGTTAATTAGAGAGCTGTGGCGCAGTGGTAACGGCCGCGATTTACGAGTTGTAGGTCATAGGTTCGAACCCAGACATGCGCTTTACTTCGTGTGAATATTTCATCACCACTGCTCTCAAACTGGTAAAGGAAAACATAGTGAGGAAGTAAAATTCGAAGACATGTGAAATCTACCAACCCGCGCTGGGTCCGAGTGGTGGATTAGAGCCCACTCCCTCTCACCGAGAGGAGGCCTGTTTCCCAACAGTGGGAACATCATAAGCTGATAATTCTATTTTCTATTGTAAAATATTGTCTATCCTACGAGATTTTCTTCTTCCTTTCAAATAAAATTTGTATCTTTAGGTACAGATATTTTATTTAATAGGGTAGGTACCGCAGGTGGACAGCTATACGTATAGACAGAGGGACGGTGTCCTTAATGAATGTCCTTAGACGTCTATATTTTAAGATTATAAGACCCATTTTTACATCTTCTTTCATTAAGTATTTCTTTTTTTTATTTACCTAGTCCAGTTTTGCTTACGTTAATTATCACTGAGTAAAATTTTTAGGTTATGATCATTTTTCTTAGTATTCCCTTTTAGGAGAATTTATTCCGAAAAGTTTATGTGTATAGAAATATTTAACTTAGATATAATAGAGAAATCTTCGTGTTTTGTTTTGTTTAAACCGTGAGAAGCAAAGGAATATCCTACTAATATTTGCGAATTTGCTAATATTTGTATTTGTTTTTTTTTGCGAAGGTTTGTGTGGTTGGTTGGATGGATGGATGGATGTTTGTTACTCTTTCACGCCAAAACTACTGAACGGATTTGGATAAAATTTGATACGCCGACAGTTTATAACCAGGATTAACATATAGGATTTTTATCCCGATATTCCCACGGGATCGAAAATTATGCGGGTGAAACCGCGGGGTGCAGCTACTTATATTATAAATAAAGAGAAAACTTTCCATTTGTATGTTTGTTTGTTACGCTTTCACGCTAAAACGGCTGAACGGATTTCGAGAAAGGATACTTTTGATACCGATAATCCCTCGTGATCGAGACTTAAAAATAAATCTTTGTCCACAGTGTACGTGTTCCTGGGTGAGCACATAGCTCTGGTGGACTTCGTGAAGGTGCTCCAACGTCGAGGACTCCTCACTGAGGGAGAGTATGCCGTGGTAGCTGTGGACGACGAGATATACGACCCCAGTACCGCTGCCATTACTCACGCTGGTAAGTTATGGTTGAAATGGCGAATCTATTTCATTTTTAATAACGTGACACATAGCATAACATCACGCCTCTATTTCCTTAAGGGATAAGCACACAGAGTTTTCGAGTGCCATGTGACAGAGGGCGAGCCTATTGCCATCAATCGGACACCAATCCAGACTTCGGGCAGCCACTGAGAAATTCCTGATGTAAAAATCCAATAAAAATTTGCCCGACCTGGGAATCGGACCCAGGACCTCATTCTCAGCAGTAGCGCTTGCGACCACCAGACAAACGAGACGAAAAAAATTAATATCTTAAGTTAAAAACTGTGCGCAGCTTAAGATATTAAAAATCATATTACGCTTGAAAAAATTGACTGACAGTGAGATGAGTGATGGATTTAAGGTTGAACTCAGTTGAACCTACTTTCTCGGTGCTCTTTTTTACGAAAACCTTAAAGTGATGAATATTAATAGGTATTTCAGGAACACAAGAGACCCCAGCGTCTTAAAATTCTCTTTTAAGAAGAAAATTAGGTCTAAAATAGGTACAGAAGTTGTTACAAAAAAATAATAAAAACAAAACGAAACATTCGTCCTCCAGCTTTGAAGTGAAAGAAATATCCGTAAATAAACAAGATCCCGATATCACGTCACCTTTAGATACTGTTAAAAGCCCAGATTTGTCTGGAGTAATGTAAAAATAAGTGCCCTAAAAATAGGTAAACAAAACAGTGCTACAATTTTCCTTCTACTAAAATATTGAGACATCGCACTTTGGCCCTTTGTACACAACACGGTTTCTTTACGGTACGGCGTACAAACCGTGGGAAAGCAGTGATGACCTAGTCCGCCGGGCCTCCCACAGGCAACTGGGGGTTCCACTTGGCGGGGATAGACCGCCAAGGTGTCGATGTCGTGAAGAAAGCGGTGTGCAGCGTCGCGGTGCGCCTACAGAAATACAACATTGAACCATTCACATGGGTGCGCGTAACTCACGCGTGCTCAATAAGCCACTACCCATTGTTGCAAATACAATGAAAGGCCTGTATTTACAGGCCACCGTATAGCCTTCCGTGGCCAGGGGCAATACCTCGGTAGCGCTCGCCATGCCCCCTGACGGGGGCGTCGCGATCTCAGTGAGAAAGCAGCGGTGGTCCAGTGGTATCGACCCCGACTTACGAGTTGTAGGTCGTGAGTTTGAACCCAAGCAGGCACATTACTTTATGTATTTAATTTCATCAGCACTACTCTCGAAACGATGAAAGAAAACCTCGCAAGGAAACCGGCATGTCCTAGAACCGATCATTCGAAGACATGTGACATCTACCAACCCGCAGAGTCCGCATGCTGGATTACGGCCCACTCCTTCGAGAAGGCAGCATATAATGTTCCCAACAGTGGAAACATTATATGCTGATTATGCTAATCTGAATTTAATTCAGATGAACCTTCCTGAACACTTATTGCAAAAAAAAAAAAACTATGATTAATATCTTGCGCTATTACAGTATGTTTAATTTTGTTGCTTATCGTATCGCTGTAAATATTTTTTCTGGAAGTACATATACATATGTATACAATTCTTTAACTGAACAGACAGATGTGCTCCTGGGGAGTTTGTTGCGCCACTTCTTCTTCCCAGCGAAAGCACTAGGAAGTGGTGAAGAACGGGCGTTTTGGGGGACTGTCTTATGTAATTTGACGTTCGAAAAGTGCTTATTCTCAGCCTAATTTGAATAAGGGCTGATTTTTCAATCATCTGATAACTTTATTCGAAGAATAATTTTGAAATTTTGACAGTTATTTCATGCAAAAACTTTCAAACGTCCTCGAATAAAAGTTATCTGGCGATGGAACGATTAGCCCTTAATGACTTTTAATTTTGAATGATAAGATTTCGTAATTTTGTTTTTATTTATTTAAACTTTTCGTAAAAAAAGGTAAAGGCGGACTTAATGCCTTTTCTACCAGTCAAGCAGGGGTGGTGGTGATATTATTTGGCCGGTGCTTTGGTTGAGAGTAACAATGATAAAAAAATACTATTAAAACTAGGTACACAAATATATAAATAGGTTATACACACAGGTACATACATACTATAATATATACCTACTAATAATATATATCATAGATGCTTTGTTTACTATTTTCTATTTTGTAAAGAGATAAGTAACCAGGGTTGTCGGATAAAGTTGAAGTTTAGTAAGAAACCGATGAATGCTTTCGAATAAAATTTAATTTAATTAAATATACAAATTCAAGAGAGAGAGGCGTTGAGATGACTTTACGCTATTTGTTTTGAAAATAACTGCAATTTCCGACTAAATGCATACCGACTGGTGGCCATCCTGATATCAAGAGGAAGCGGAAATTCTTCATTCTTCTTTGGAATGCCAAAGAAGAATGAAGAATTTATCGTTTCCGCGGACGAAAATGTTTCATTCACTGACCTACTTATATCCAAATCTCTTCGACAAATTCTCCATACCAACAAGTCTGTTAATAATTTTTTACTTCCAAGTATTTCAATGAATGCTTTCTTTAAAACGTACATGCGAGGGTGAACTTTTGTCGGTATTATACCCTACACGATAAATGAAAAAAACATTGTTTTACATTACATAGTTACATAAAGACAAAGTTGGCCTAAAATTCGGAGTAAATTCCCCGGGGTAAAAAAAGCCAAATATCATACACAGCACTAGAATATAATACTAGTGCTGTGTGTGACATCCGGCTCCTTATTCAATGGCAGTCCGTCCCTACACGACGGTAAG
This sequence comes from Apamea monoglypha, assembly GCA_911387795.2. NCBI lineage: Eukaryota > Metazoa > Arthropoda > Insecta > Lepidoptera > Noctuidae > Apamea > Apamea monoglypha. The sequence continues at coordinate 17,615,608 of OU426922.1, forward strand.
TCGCGTCGCGCATGACATTTGGGCCACTCATTGGCCACATATACATAAATGTCGCAGCATGAGTCGCAATAAATACCTATTTTTTCTTTCTTTATATTATTTGAGTTAGTAACACGTTGAGTAAGTACTTTTGAGTAACGTAGCAGACGATGGACCTTATTTTAATCCTCCAGCTTTCCCTTGAAGAGTTAATCTATACAAGATAAACAAGATCGTATTATTTTGCCAAATTGAGAATATCCTTAAGCCTAGCTTACACATAAATATCTACTTACGTTATTATGAAAGTGTCAACTACTCACCCTTTGTACATCCCGTGAGATGGAAAATAAGTGCTTTTAAAATAGGAATCATAAGAGATGGCGAGTAAGTTTTGTTTATAATGTACGTATGTACCAATCAACTTAGTCTATCGCAGTCCACTGCTGAACATAAGCCTCTCTCAGGCTGCACCACAACACCCGTTTTTTTTTTTTTCTGGTGGGAAATCATCAAATGACCGCTCCCGCTTTGGACAACACCCTGTCTTCCGCTTTCCGCATCCAGTCCGTCCCAGCCACCATTTTATGTTCTTCAGGTCATCTAGCCAAAACTACGCTTGCCGCGATATTCGGTCTTCACTCCAGGACTAGTCAGCACCATTGGCCATGGGTTCTTTGAAAAACATGGTCAGCCCATTGGCACTTCAGCTTGCTTACTCTGCAAGCTATGTCGGTAACTCTGGTTCTTCTCCATAAACCTCATAACAATTTATTCGTAAAGGAAATTTTGTATTTTGGTATCATCTATCAGATCGATCCGTCTAGCCGGTTCTTGAAGCAGTTTAGTGTGGGAGCCGTCACAGCCTTTTTCGAGAGCCTGTTCTATTCTGTTATAACTCGATTGGGCAAAAATTGCCTTAAAGGATTTTTCTGACAAAAAACGTTTTCACACAACAAACACTGGAAACCGAAGCCAAGTATGTTTGTTTTTGTACAAAAATATATGGACACTACAAAAATTGTGAAGATTACCGACCATCCAAAGGTTGTCTGTAAATGATCGTTTTTAGCGATAAGACCGCCCATTATAATATAATATCCTAACCGAACCTAATATCTAAACCTCAATCGGCGTAAGCCTAATTGATAATTATATTTTCGAGCCATTTGGGGTTGAAACCCTCGGGCCGTGGGGTCCGAGTGCTCATGGTCTTTTTAAGGAAATTTCGAAACGACTGGTTGACACTTCCCATGACCCAAGGGCTGGCTTTTACCTTGGCCAGAGGCTAAGCATTGCCATACAACGTGGCAATGCCGCCAGTGTCTTGGGTACATTACCATTCGACAGCGATGCGGATGAATTTTTCGGCGCTATATTTTAGTTTGTAAATAGTTTTAGTTAATTTATGATAAAATTTTGTTATTTTAGTGTTAGCTTGTAAATTGTAATTGGTACCCTATTAATGAATAAATTCCTAACCTAACTAAAACTATTAACAAATTAAAATATGGCGTCAAAATATTCCGCAAGGACTGGCTTTTACCTTGGCCAGAGGATAACTATTGCCATACAACGTGTCATTGGCGCCAGTCTCTTGGGTAAATTACCAGTCGACAGCGATGCGGAGGAATATTTCGGCGCCTTATTTCAAAATATAAATTGATTAATATTAGTAACTTTAATTTCGTTACTTACACATAAACTATATTTTTAAATATTAGAATATAAAAACATTTAAAAATAGTAGCCCACCGGTATCGGGAACGAGGTCCAAGTTACGCGCCGTGTCTAGAAGTACCGCTTTCTGAATCAAGCCCTTTATCCAACTGCCCGACGAGAGCCTCCTCATGTGTTGGTCGAGGCTCTTGGCTATTAACTCATCGGCTGTCAAGACTATCGGCACAATGATGGCTGAGTCCACATTCCATATTAATCATATTTTTAAATAGTTATTGTCTACAATAACGCACAAAGTATATATCATATCTAGGTACTCCTGTAACTTCATTAAATAACTTATAGACTCGTATTACGACACGAGTCAAGTTGACCCACGTTATGGGAAGCAGGGAGTGGAAAGTACAGAGAGGTGAGTGGTAAGGTTACCTTACCGCAACTTTACCGCTTAACCGAAGTCGACTTCGGAGAACTTGTAAAGTTTGATCGCCGTTTGAAACTAAAACACATAGTTTATCCTACATTTTAACCGAACTGCAGTGTTTGGTACCTTGTGATTTTTTTTCTCGTAAAGTTATCTGCAATCGGCTTATCTAGCCATAATCAGATGTGGTTTCCGTGGGTTATATATTTTTGACAATGTGTCTCCATCGAGCCGACATCAACACAAGCATGATAAGAGCCATTCTCAGTCTCTCTGATCCAGGTCCAGTATTTGCCATGTTTTTAATTCAAATTCATTTATTCACATTTAAATAGAGTAAATTACAATCGATGGTTTCTCATGTTACATTATTCGGTCTTATATTCTATTTAGCCTGTGGTATGGCATAGGCGTATTGTGGTTTGGTTATTTAGGAGGTTCTTAGCCAGTTCATTGGTAGTCTCTTCTTATATCGTGTATTCCAAAATATAGCCTTAATATCGTTCAGATGCTCCAAGCCCAAAGATGCGTAGGCATCTTTGGGTTTTCATGGATTTCGGAGTTTCTCATGAACCACCCTAATATTGATCTGAACGATCTTAAGGCTATATTTTGGAATCTCTGTAGGATTTCTATGTTGGAGTTACTGGCAGAACCCCATAGTTCTATACCATAAGTTCACACCGGTTTTATCATGACTTTATAAACCAGTAGTTTGTTGTTTGGAGATAGCTGTGATTTGCGTCCCAATAGACAAGACTTTCTCTTGTATAATATTGTTGTCTCTTTTTTCTTTGCCTTAATATGGTTGGCCCATGTTAGTCGTCGGTCTATATGTAGACCCAAATATTTTACACAGTTACTCGTTGGCAATTTTTTCCTTCCATATAGACTGGTGTACATTCGCCTATCCTTAGGGTAAAGGCTGCCTGCACAGATTTGCTTACACTAGGCTTTATTCTCCATTTTTGGAGCCATAGTTCTAATTTACTAATTTGTGTTTGCGGCTTTTGTGTGGCAACATCCGGGTCTTTCTCACTCGCAAGGCATTCAGTGACTTTGTGAATAAACAACAAAATTACTCGCTTCACTTACACGAAAGAGGCTCGACCTAGTGTGGAGTTCATTAGCAAAATGCTTCCTTTGCCTTTTTGTTTGTAAATCTTGCCATTAATCTAGACTATTAGGAAGCGTAACTGTTCTTGGCTAATAAACATTATCTTATCTTATCTAACTTCCATTTTGGGATAATAAAGCCTTTATATAATATATTTTTCTTTCTTTCTTTCTTTATATCCTCTTCGGCCCATCAACTATCTGTATGCAACAAATCACGTCGATTAGTTGCTCCGTTTTTTCGTGAAAGAGGAACTAACCAACACATACTCTTGTCTCTTTCGTATTCATAATTATGAGCACTACCTATACACCTCTGCAGAACCCTTCAGGAAATACAGGCGTGATGTTTTGTAGTTTTTTAATTAGGATTTCATTTTAACTTTGAATATGAGAAACTGGACTTTGTTTTTTTAACAGCTACACTTTCTGTCTAAAACCTCAACATACTTTTAAAATATAGCATAATAAGCCCATAATGTTCCCACTGCTGGGACACAGGCCTCCCCTCTGTGAGAGGGAGCGGGCCGTAATCCACCACGCGGGCCCAGTGCGCGTTGGTAGATGTCACATGTCTTCGAATTTTTGGTTATAGGCCAAGCCGGTTTCCTCACGATGTTTACCTTCACCATTTTGAGAGCAGTGGTGATGAAATCTACTAATCTATTTACACAAAGCGCCTGTCTGGGTTCGAACCTACGACCTACAACCTGTAAATCGCGGCCGTTACCACAGGGCCACCACTGATCTTTTTAAATAAAATACAACCCTTTTTAAATCTTAACTAATTATTCCTTTGTCAACAGATCACCTCGGACAGAACAGTACCAACGATGTCTTGGCATTCCGAGCAGTACTCAAGTTGACGCCTTCGTTCCCGACCAACCCGCATTACGAGTAAGTATCTAATTAAAAAGTTTTTAATTAAAACTAATGGGCAGCGAAGTATTAAAGCTGCTGAATTAAAAAATATATTACATAAAATTAAAAAGAGTTTTCCTTTGGAGACTCCTAATTGAATACAGGTTTTAGTAAAACTGTAAATTTCCTTAGATTCCCAATTAAAATCTGGAATTTGAATAGTGACATTTTGGACAGAAAATGGCGCCGAATCCCTTGTAAAAAGATGCACTGAACTTAAATTTAGGTTCAGTGCATCTTTTTATTTCTATTTCATTAAGAAAAGGACAGAAGATAAATATTAGTTTGGTCCTGACAAATTAAGATACTCCATAGACAAGTTTTGACGTGATTAAAATTTTAGTTAATTAGTTTAGTTTGTGAAGAAGGGAATCGGCGCCAATGTGGAGTTAATTCTAACCTATGAGCTAGTGCTCAAAACTTCTAAACGGAAACGTAAATTATGCTTGACTTGAGTATCGTATCCAGGACGCCACGCTCCGCAGCTCAATCAACCAACTTTGCAGATTAGTGACTCAACATGTTTGTAAACCAATAATATTAGCCCAGTAAACAAGGTTGGTAGTAAGGTCAACTCTCCCCAATTATAAACTATTAGAAATTCTTGATAAACATAATAACATGACATAACATCACGCCTGTAGTCCACGATGGGTAAGGCAGAGGTTTACCTATATTAAAGTACATTTCGCAAATTTTGTTTAAGTCCCATGTAATAGGGGGCGAGCCTATTGCCATCAACCGGGCACAAATCCAGACTCCGGGTGGTTACTGAGAAATTCCAGATGGAAAAACCCAATTACCTACACTTTACCCGACCCGGGAACCGAACACCGAACCTCATGCTCAGCAGTAGCGTTTGCGACGGCTAGACCAACGAGGCAGTCTCTTTTGATAAACGAAGAAAATATGCTTTCTTAAGTAAACCACAGCAGTGGAATGGCCGTGATGTGTAGGTCGTAGGTTCGATCCCTGACAGGCGCTTTACTTTGTGTACATTATTTCATCACCACTGCTTTCAAAACGGTGAAAGAAAACTTCGTAAAGAAACCAGCATGTCCTAGAACCAAAAAAAAACGGAGACATATAATATATGTGACATCGACCTACCCGCACCGAGCCCGCGAGGACTGTGTCCCAGCAGTGGGAACATCATAGGCTGGTTATGATTATGCTAAGTAAACTACGCCTGATATCTAAATAATATATGTACAAGTAAACCACGTTACCTACGGAAAACATCACGAAATCCCCACAGATTGCTTGATCCACGAGGCTTACCAAATAATGGAATTTCAAATGAAGATTGTAACAAATTGCGTATACAGAATAACAATTTACTTATATTCATGCTGCTGAACAGAAACTTGAGAATTTGACGGTAACAAAATGGGTAAAAACTTACTAGAATTAAAAAATAATGGTCGGTGACATTGAAACGTGAAAGTTTTGTTCAAAAGATGTTGACTTTTTTAACCAGGGCCCCAATTCTGTCTTATTCCCCACGAAATCTTACCACGTCACTTACTTATAATAAACAAGTACGCTAGACTTCATACTGTCGAAGACAAAATGAAGACATTTGATTTTCGCCATTTTGGCGCTGACAGCAACGTGACCGTCCGTGGTACAGACGCCAGCAGGTCAAGCTACCCGAAACTGTCAAAATTTCCCAATCAACCTTGAACCTTAATGATTTAGCGATAAAGTTGAAAATCTAATAAAGAAATTTGACAGATTGTAGTAGCTTGATGTGCTGGCGTCTGTACTAATATATTTGATAGCGAGTTTTAGAAGATGCGCATATTCACATGATAAAAATGTTCTAAATATCTCGTCATAAACACAAAATACACAAAAAAGTCTGATTCTGCGATTTAGAACTAAATCATCACAGACGTACCAAAACCAAACGACGGCCATTTATGCCAATGTGTCAATTTTAGTTCCTGAGACGCTCGAGCGGGGCGCTTTGAATCGGAACAAAAAACAACTGTCATTTCGTATAGTATATTTAGTCCAGCGTACATACTTGTATAATATAGACCAGTGTACCACTTCCAAACCACGTCACTATCGTGTCTTGTTTACGGCAAGGAAACGAAATGACAACAATACGGCAACATGAATTTTGACAGTTCAAACCACGCCATTGTGTCATAAAGAATACGTTAATAGCAGAGGGGCAATTCTCGTAATTTTAAGAACATTCATAGTCTGATTTCAGTCTCAATCTGTCAAAAGTACCTCTAATTTCTCTAAATTTTTGACGTTTTTTGTCGCCGAGATGAGATTGCGACTAGATTTTAAACTGTTTAAATTACGAGAATTGGCCTTCTGATGTCGTGATAAAATAAGAATTTGACGTGGTTTGGAAGTAAGGAATCGTTAAGTGATCATATTGAATTAGGCCCTGTCCTGTCTAGTTTCTATTTAGGTCTAGTTTCAGCGTATTTTTTGTTTCAATTTCTATGGAAAATTAAGAAACTGGATGCTCGATAGGAGTATAAGACTTTTCCTTCGGAGAAAATGTTAACTAGGAAAGAACCGAGATAATGAAACTCGACGAGTCCTCTCTCTTGGAAATCTGTGATAAAATTATTCAGAAAATAAAAATTGAGCGAGTAGGAACGAAAGTGTAATATTTAGAAACAGTACCTAGCTGGGTGTAAAATATGACAAAGTCAAAGCATTTATTTCAAATAGGCACATACAAGGCACTTTCAAACGTCAAAAATTACAATAAAACAAAAAACAAAAGTTCATAGTCACATAGAGCTGGAAGTTATGGGGATAGGCCCTTGCCCAGAAGTGTGATGACGCAGGCTAACAGTAATAGTCACATAAGTAGTGGTGCGGGCTTTACACAGGTGAGTATAGCCGCACTGTCTAAATTGCAATACTGCCAGGCCGCAGGTGACTGACATCGCAAGTTCCAAAGTAGAGTAGGTTTCGACTTTTGTCGTGCGGCGACAGGTCTCATGCGACGGGTGACTAAAATCGACCGTGAAAATCCTCATTAGCGACATTTTTATGCAAACTGAACTAGTTACCCGCGATTTTTATCGACCTGTGTAAATGGGGTGGCGATTCGGTTGTGAGGCGATTTGGTAACCGATCAGCCTCACTGCGAAAGTCGACTTATTGTAAATCCCTCATGACTCAGACGAAGCTCTACAAGTTGAACTATTTCTACAAGTATAAAAGAAAGAAGAAGAATGAAAATACGTTTATTCGCTGCGACCCTATGAAAGACAAGAGCCCCAGCGCTAGTTTTTAGCGTAATGACGTCGTCCGGTGCAGCAAACAATGGTACTGTTCATAATGTACAGTGAATATTTCCAGAAATATTTTAGCATCGTCCAGCATTTATTACAAAAAGTGTGTAGCATAATCAGTCTTTAACGTTCCCACTGCTGGGACACAGGCTCCTCTCTGTGAGAGGGAGTGGACCATAATGCATCACGCGGGTCCAGTACGGGTTGGCGGATGTCACATGTCTTCGAATTTTTTGTTCTACAACATGCCGGTTTCCGCTCGATGTTTTGATATTGGTATTATCTGCGTTTAAATATGAGACTTGGCTCCTCAATCCATTCGAATACTGGAGAAATATATATCGTTTAAAAATACCTTATCAAATAACAAACTATTTCCTATATGTTTTCGACTCACGCGTGTCTGGCGTGTAAGTCGTAATACGTAAGGCGGAAAATGTAAAAAAAATACGCGAAGAAACACGAAATAGCGGGAAATATTTTATTCTTGTATGTATATATGTTTTCTATATATAAGTCCATCTCTACATGATTTTTCACATTAAAAACAAAATAATAATGTAATTTTAATAAATTAGAACGATTTCCTCTTTACTTTTTTAATACAATCGTATTATTACCGTTTTAAACTTACTTGTATATTTCATCTCAAAAACAAGACAGAAGGGTAAAAATAAATGAGCATAGCATATAATAACAACCCTACATTAAAATCGTGTTAAAATAAAAAGAAAGCATGAAATCACTTGCCATTATTACTTAAAAAGTATGGAAATAGTACTCCCCACATGTTTTCCAGAATTGACTCAAATGACTACGTGATTCCCTGCTACGTCGTAGCACGCGTAGGCGCTACATCAGCTACGCCGTAGTACTCGTAAAAGCGTAGCAGGGTCACGTTTGATGTAATATTATTTTGTCTTTGAGCTCAACGAATATATTCTGAAAATAGACAAAAGTTTCTGTATTTTGCGAATTTGCTTAGTAAATTGTGACTTTTAATAAATAAATATATATAAATCTTAATTTCGAGCGAAGGCTTATATACGGTTAGTAATTTGGTCCTTAAAACTAAGTATTAGTAAACAACACGATACGCTGATACATGTAGCAGTGACAGCAGATAATTATAGAGGGTGGCAGGGACGGGACATCGATGCGCATTTGCGTGACCAGCCTATTGTCATTAACCGGACACAAATGCAGACTCCGTTCTGCTACTGAGAAATTTCAGATGGAAAAATCTAATAATAGTTTGCATGACCCGGAATTCGAACCCAGGACCTCATGCTCAACAGTAGACCTTTCATCCTTATTTCCTTCAATAGATTAATTTCCTTTAATGTTTTATTTATTATTACCATAAAGACCATTCTTTGTAAACGCGGACCGTACGTCGCGCGTCGATATTAGCACTTTGAGAAAGAGCTGGCCTAGGGCTCCACGGAGTTTCAATAGAACGCGAGGCCAGCTTATTCTGGTTTTGTCACCACGACGTTCGGATACGATAATTAACTCTTCAAGGAAGCTAATAAAGTGTCAATATCCGAGGCCATACTATTTCTATGAAAAGAAGTTTATTTATAACTAAGAGTGAATGAACTGTACAAGACCCAGTTCCAGTGGAACCGTTCTGTTTGACGAGCGATGCGAAGGATTATATGCGAGAATTTGCTTTAGCACGAGCTTTCATTTTATTGGTTTTCCTAGGAAAAGATTTATACGGCTAATTCAGGATAGTGCATTGAAATCCAATATTCAAATCAGTCACTCGCAGAATATTTATAGACTGGAATTGGATTATTGTGAGAACTCTCGTGGCCCAGTGGTACGACCCCGATTTACGAGTCGTAGGTCGTGGGTTCGAACCCAGTCAGGTATCTAACTTTGTGTAATTTATTTCATCAGTACTACTCCCAAAACGGTGAAGGAAACCATCGTGAAGAAACCGGCATGTCCTAGAGCCAAAAATTTGAAGACATGCGACATCTCCAAATCCGCACGGGGCCCGCGTGGTGGATTACTGCCGCCCACGCCCTCCTGACCACATACTATACGTATGGTCGTCTACATGTTTACCATAAAATATAAATAATAAAATAAATAAAAGGCAGCTTATGCTCGACGCATGCGGACAACTAATGATGATGACAGGGACATTTAATTGTTTGCTCACAAAGACATTTACATAATGTTTAAATACAAATACATAGAAAAAGGGATATGATTGCGCCGAGTCACGTAGACTATTGAATAACCCGTTTGACCTCCTAAGCATAAAATTAATGAACTGAAACCCGGTTTCTGAATTAAGAATTTGAAGTTGAAAAATCAGCTAATAACGTATTTTCTATAAAACAATGAAAGAAACCGCGCGAAATGAACGCGAAGTTGGCGTGGTTTGAACTGTCAAAATACCACGCTTGAAAACCTTAAATTCTGAACTCGGAAACCGCGTATGATACTAGCTGCTAAAGACGTCGCTTCACAGCAACCCGTGGCTAAGCAAGCCTCGTGTAGTTTTGGCTTTGTGTGAAAATGTAGGCGGGACCGTCTATTGCAACCCACTGCTACGCACGCGCATGGATGCGTGGCTAACAAACATAATTTATGAACACGCATGCATACCTGTCGGACTTCCTACGGAGCAGTGGACGGTCGACTTAACTTTGAAAATGTCACAGTGTAATGCTCTCCCAAATTATGGAAACCGTACTTTTTTTTTGTGTAGTAAAAATATTTTAGTTTATTCCGGAAAGATTATGATGTTTGTTTAGTTACAGATAAACTTCTAATACTAAATAAACTAACACACTATTAAACTAAAAATATAATGTCCTAATCTAACTATTAACAAATTAAAACATGGCGTCGAAATATTCTTCCGCATCGCTGTCGACTGGTAATGTACCCAAGAGACTGACGGTATTGCCACGTTATATGGCAATACTTGGCCAAGGTAAAAGTCAGCCCTTTGATCACGGGAAATACCAAAGCCGTTTGGAGATTTCATTGAACAAGCCATGAGCTCTCGGACCCCACGGCCCGAGGGTTTTTACCTCAAACGGCTCGAAAATATAATTACCGATAAGGTTATTATACTTTTTATGTAGTTAGTTTAGAAACGGTAGTTACATCGGTATATCTCAGGGTACCCCTAGTTTTTCGTCAGTACTGTTGATAACTAGAATAATAATTATGTCTTTCCCACAGGATGCTGTGTCAAATGATACGAGAGATGTCGGCAGCTCCTCCGTTCTGTGTGCCAAACTACCACAAGATCTTTGAAGATACATCGGTAAGTCCTCCAAGAATTTCCTTAATACCTTCATCAATTTTATCATGATGTTTTTGACGCATGTTTGAAAATTCAATATGACATTTACATAATTTAAAAACTTTCAATCATAAAAATTATATATTTTTTAAATTAACTTTTCTCGTCAATATAAATGCACCCAGAAAAGAAAACTGAAGAATGGCTATAAAAATATTTGTTTCGAACTGGAATCGAACCGCGCCAGGTAAAACAAAATTTAGTCGCTTCACCACTGTGCTAACCGCCGCCAACTAGTTTATGAATTATGCTAGTTCTCGACCCTCGTAAATTCATGAGAAGACCAAGTAGAGGTTTAAAATTAAAATTATGTAGGCATGTTCAAAGTTAAGTTAATTAAGTAGTAAAAGTTACCGTGTTACGCTAATTTCAACGTGAATATTATTCTACCTCGTTTGTATACTACAGGGTATAAAGAGTGAGATTATACATCGTTATATTTTGATCGTTTTAATCCCTAAAAGGGGTCATTTATGTCCGCATAACTCACCATAATGTACGGATCATCTGATTTTTTTTTCACGTTTTCAGGGTTTGTCCCATAGTAAAAGTTGTTCATAACGATGAGTACAATGACCCCTTTTAAGGATTAACACGATCAAAATGTAAGGGTGTATATATAGTTACCTACTTCATAGTTATTTCTCAGTAGCCGTCTGGATTTGCTGGATACGTGCCCGGTTGATGGCAGTAGGCGCGCACCCTATAACATGGGACTTAAACTTAACTGGCGAAATGTGGGTGTAATGTGGGGGTATATAGGTACACCTCTGCCTAACCCTTCGGGGAACACAGGCGTATGTTCTGTTACTTCGGCATCTACCAGTTTTTTATTATATTTCTTTATTAACATACGTTTGATGTGAAGTGTAAAGCCTTTATTGCATTGTCGTTATTTGTTCATCTCTTTTAAATGTTCTGTGATCTATACTGTAATAATAAACCTGAAGAGTTTGTTGGTTTGAACGGGCTAATCTCTGAGCCGGAAGGTTCTGGAGTGGCGACCGCGTACCGGGAAACGTAGCGTTGAAGGCCACAAGGTGGAACGACGACCTTGTGAAGGGCGCAGGAACCTGTTGGATCTCTGCTCCTCCGCGGGCGAATATGCATGCCCTGTGTGGCACCGTTCCGCTCACGCCAAGGAAGTAGATGTTGCTTTAAACGAGACCTGCCGTACGATCACGGGATGCCTGCAACCGACCCCGGTCAGCGCACTATATCCCACAGCTGGCATAGCACCACCACAAGTCCGAAGAGAAGTTGCAAGCGCAGTGGAGAAACTCAAACAGGAATCCGATACCAGACACCCACTATCTGGCGCACAGCTACCAACGCAAGGGGTAAAAAGCAGGCACAGCTTCTTGAAATCGACAGCGTCTCTGACAGGAAACCCGGCCGACGCCCGTTGCAAACTATGGCAGGATACTCTTCCCCCTCCTATTTACTGTCTACCACCAAAGGAGCATCTCCCTGCAGGGTGTAACCTTCCGTGGTCCACTTGGAAGTCCCTGAACCGTCTCCGGACACAAGTGGGAAGATGTAAGTCCAACCTGGTAAAGTGGGGCTACCTTGACGGAACGGCAGTGGGGTGTGATTGTGGAGCTATGTCGCAAACCATGCTCCACCTCCTATCTTGCCCTCTGTGTCCCAAAACTAGCAGTCAGCGTGACCTCTGCGCTTTTGGGCCAACAAGTTATGAAATTCAGTCGTGCCAGCGACACGAAGAAGAAGAAGGTGACGTAGAAGCAAATTTCTGATGTAGTTTTCTAAGGAAGAGGGTTTTTATTCTGTTTAAACAAGTCATACATTAGCATAATCAGCATATAACGTTCCCACTGCTGGGCCACAGGCCTCCTCTCTTTGAGAGGGAGTGGGCCGTAATCCAACACGCGGGCCCAGTGCGGGTCGGCAGATATCACAAAAGTATCTTCAAATTTTTGGTTCTAGGACATGCCGGTTTCCTCACGACGTTTTCTTCTACCGATTTTAGAGCAGTGTTGATGAAAAAAATGTACACAAAATAACGCCCTTGTCAGGGCCAAACAGACAACAAACAAACAAACGTAATTCTCGTAATTTTAGGAACGTTCACAGTCTGATCTCAGTGTCAATCTGTCAAAAATACCTCTAATTTCCCTACATTTTGACATTTGTTTGCCGCCGAGATGAGACTGCAACTAGGTGTTGAACGTTTTAAATTACGAGAATTGGCCTTCTGAGAATACAATGAGAACATCGTTACGGAGTAACAAAAGAAAATTAAGTTCCGTTTCTTTGTTTTGTTTCACTCGAAAACCTTGTGATGAAGTAAACTATAACGGATCCAATGTCATGTTGTGTCTCCATTATTTTTCCAGCCTAGTTCACAAGTACCTACCTAGATTACTATTCAAATAAGCTTTCGTCGCGGTGACAGCATGGGCAATGACTCAATGAGTCCATCAAAGTAGGACTGTACACGGTGCTTAGTTGAAGGACCGACATAATTTTCTTAGTGATTTCATATCCTAGTTTTCACCCCTAAAATCTATGTATTAAGTGTCACGGTCAAGCTACTACAATCTGTCAAGAAATTTGACAGATTGTAGTAGCTTGATGTGCTGGCGTCTGTATAATTGGTTCTAGAAAATGACTTCTGTGCTTTCAAAATCTTAAAATTGTGTTTGCGAACAATTTCAATTTTAAAATCTATAAAAATATAAATAAAACCCCCAACACAAACATAATCTCTAAAAAATAAAATAATAGTATGCATTGGCTCTTTAAGTATAATACAATAATTTGTAAGAATTTGATCCAAGCGTCGCGCGTCGTCGCGTCGGGGGACGGCTGTAAGCTTCGTTTGTTTGGCGTTTTCATTAGTGATCCACTGGCGCCACCGGCCGTTAATTTAACTTTTATTTCTTGCTTTTTAAACTTTATATATTACTAGTAGTCACGCTACGATCAACACATTGGGTAACATAATATGACATCTACCAACCCGCACTGGGCCCGCGTGGTGGATTACGGTCCACTCCCTCTCACTGACAGAAGGCCCGTGTGCCAGCAGTGGGAACACTAAAGGCTGCTTATGATTATGCTAAATAACACCCCTCTCCCTCTCATGGAGAGGAGGCCTGTATCCTAGCAGTGGGAAATTTATAGGCTGATTATTATGCTAAATGAAATCCCCAATTCCTCAAAAAGTTGTGTCAGTCCTTCTATCAACCTTCTACCCTTTTTTACATCAGAGTCTGATGTAATACTTAAACAAAGGCAATTTAATTATTTAGTCTGATGATGAGACTAAATTAAATTGCCTTTGTTTAAGTTATCTCCGCCAGGGCCCTAATTTACTATGACCACTTAACGATTCCTTACTTTGAAACCACGTAAATTCCATAGCTAATCCCGCCAATCACGCAATGGTTTCGCGCGGTTTTGTTCATTGTGTCATAGAGAATTCCGGCCCTGTAATCATTTGACATTTGCAAGCCAAAGATCCTAGTCACTGTATAAATATGGTCAGTAAGGAAACTAGGCCTGTTTGTTGAAATATATATCTACGCTCCATTGGAGCGTTAGGGTTGTAACTCTTAATGTTTGTAAAATTAAAAAGTGTTTTATTGGAACGAAGTTTTTTAACGCAGCTTGTGGCAGACGAGAAGCCTTCATACATGTTATGCCCCCACCGACTTTCTTCTTCCTTCATACATGTTATGCCCCCACCGACTTTCTTCTTCCTTCATAAATGTTATGCCCCCAACGACTTTCTTCTTCCTTCATACATGTTATGCCCCACCGACTTTCTTCTTCCTTCATACATATTATGCCACCACCGACTTTCTTCTTCCTTCATACATGTTATGCCCCCACCGACTTTCTTCTTTCTTCATACATGTTATGCCCCCACCGACTTTCTTCTTCCTTCATACATGTTATGCCCCCACCGACTTTCTTCTTTGGTCAAAATTTGTGGTTTTCGAGGGAGTTAAAGCCGTATAGTGAAGTCAAAAAGAAAATCCAAGATGGCGGTTGCGAAAATTTCAGATTTTTCATCATGGGTGTCGTTTTCATAGCTTTCGAGGGTGCTAAAGCCGATAGTGACGTTATAGGATTTACAGATTTTTTTAAAAAGATCGCGGGCGGTCCATGGCGCAAGAGATAAACGTATAAGGCGATTATCACACTGCCACGCATCACGCTGCATGTTGCGTGTCAACGCCTGAATGAACGCGCGTGGATGCATTTTCTGTGTGCTGGACTGTGCGTGTTTTCTATACAAACGGAGATACTTACAAGCAACGTTAAAACACGCATTCACGCGCTACGCTGCGTGGTGCGTGACAATGTTTTATTCGCCTTACACACCCTTTCCTCTCGACACTGCCGTGGCGAGAGGAGAGGGTGTGTACCGCGTGTGTGCGTGTGTGCCCGCTTAGGCCTCGTAAATACGCGCGTGTGTGTGTGTGACGTTTCGACCGTTTGTTCGTAGTTTCTGTACTGTTCATATTTATATTGTGTCTTAATTGAGGAAAAATTCGACGTAACCTTCTTTTTTTGGAAGCAAAATATTCAAATGGAAGTTCCAGCTTCCATTTTGAATATTTAGAAGGGGCGTGTCAGATAGAGGGTAAGCATTGGTCGGATTATGATTATCATAATTTGTATGACGTTTTGTTTTGAATTTTGTTAGTTTGTTTTAGGCTGTTTGTTTTATTTTTGTAACAGAAAAGGTGACCAAATGTCAAATAATAGTGAGTAGTTGTCATGGAATTAGTATGTTCTCAAGATGTACTTTTTTTTTTTTCTGATGGGAAATCATCAAATGACCCCTCCCGATCTGGGTGGAGCGGAAGGGAGTGTCAGACTCTTACTGACTAAAACCCACCCATGTTCCTTCCTTCGCCCGTTATGTTCCGGGGTAGCGGTAACCCTTTCGGACAATCCCGCTGCTCAAGATGTACGAGTACTTTAAAGTACATTCCATTCATCGTAGAATAGAATAGAATTTTATTTGTTGCAAATATGGGTACCTACACAATGGTTAGTAGTCGTATTATTTACAAATTAACAACAATCATGTCATTTGGTATAAATTCGTTTATTTTTTATTTAATTTCTCTTTTATTGCGTAGCTTCTTTTCTATTTTGTGAGCACATTGTAGGCCTCGTATACTCATAGAAGTGTCGTATTGTCGACCATTTTATTTTACACTAGATTCCACTTCAAATACAGTAACATGGTTACTTTATCTCTTCATAACTGTCACTTTACCACAACCCGGGTGAACGGGACATTTGCGTTGTGGTTGCGTTGTCGCTCGTAGTTGCGATGTGGTTACGTTGTGGCTATTGTTTGGAGACCGACAGATAGTAGTGGTTGCGTTGTGGCTGTGACGTCGGTGTCGCTTTCGCCTACCGTTATAAAAAAAACTGCCGTTTCGTAGAAAAGTGCAATAATACCTACGTGGTAAAAATGTATGGAACAGCAATTTTATTTTTCACTAGCTGCGCCCCGCAATTTCACCCACATAAGTCTCGATCCCGTGGGAATATTGGAATAAAAAGTATTTTATATACTAATCCAAGTCATGGTCTACCCATGTGTTAAATTTCATGTAAATCCGTTCAGTAGTTTTTGCGTGAAAGAGTAACAAACATCCATCTATCCATACAAACATTCACGTTTTATTATATTATTTTTGGTAAGTGTTCAATTCCTCTCAAAGAGTACCTCCGTGGAGTTCCTTGAGATCTAGATAAAATGTTTTATATTGAATAGAAATTGTAATTACTGGCAACAAGTGACCTCTTTAATAAAAAGGTAAGCTAAGTTGTGTTAAAATTAAGCTAGCAAAGTTGTTTAATATTAATTTACATTTCAACTTCACGGCTAATTACTATAACTTAACAATTAATTTTCTTTACCAGTAACAACTTCATAATTAAAACAAAAATAATATATTGATACCTACCCTCGGCGTACAATTTAATCGTATTAGGTACTCGAGTTAGCTACTGCTGTAAGTTTCCCAGTAATTTATCTACCGAGACAGACTTTTGGTTTACTATATTAATTGAGATTCAAGCAGTGGTTTGCTCAAAACCTTGTAGTCATTGGGTGTTAACGTTTATAGTTAGCGAATTAAATTCTCTGTCACCCGTCTCTCAGCTAGTTACTATAAGGGCTGCGGGTCGAGGCCTGTCGGGGGAGCGGTGAATGCTTATGCGAATCCCGCACCCCGGCCATAGGCAGAAGTGGAACACCGCGGTGGTTTTAGCCGGTAAGAGTCCGGCATACTCCTCTGTCCCCCCACGATGGAGGAAGTCCACGAGGCTATACACCGCGCAAAAAAAATACTATAAGGGCTCCGCGCCCTTGTATTAACTGCCCTGTTAGTCTCGTGGTCACAAGCGCGACTGATGAGCGTGGGGTCCTGGGATCTATTCCCAGGTCGGGCAAAGTGTTATTGATTTTTTCCATTGGTAATTTCTTAGTAACAGCCCGGAGTTTGGAAGACGGCGGTGTGTGGCGTGCCCCAGAAAGAACCTTGGTCGCAATGGCCACGGAAATTCAGCCTGGGGGACTTTTATTTATTTATTACCGGGTCGAATCATGAAAGGCGTCTTTAGTCATATATAGCGGAGCCTTTTCCTAACTGTTTTTGGGAGCGGCTACCAGTTTAACCGGATGCAGCTGAATACCAGTATTTTACATGGAGCGACTGCCTATCTGATCTCCACAACCCATTTATTGGATAATACTCTACCCTTGGTAAGGCTGGTTGTCAGACTTTCGGGCTTCTGACGACCCGTAACAACTGTCAAAAATCCACGAATCACAGCCGGGACCAACGGCTTAACGTGCTTTCCGAGGCACGGAGGGGTCTTGGTATGTAAACATGGTCACCCATCCACGGACCAACCGCGGCAAGCGTAGCTTAACCTGATCGATCGAACCGTACGGCTGTTATTTCTTAGCCACAAGCCCCTCATCTCATTATTTATGCCATCAACTTAAAGTTTTACGAAGGTCGGAAGGAAGGAAGTCGGTTGACTTCCTTACTGTAGAGGTTCTGTCCGGTTGGACAGAACCTCTACAGTATTAAAAAAACAAAATAAAAAGTCATTTATTCAAATCAGGCTGAGAATCAGCACTTTTTCGTCAAAATTACATGAGAAACTTACAAAACGCCCGTCCTTGACCACTGCCTAGTAATTTAGCTGGGAAGACTAAAATACAGTATACAGTTCTGGGGGATAAGCTACGGTTATAATTCTCAGCGAGCCTTCATTCTCCAAAAAAGAGCAATACGACGGACTTGACGAAGGGTGGGTGTTCAGTGTTTTTACTTCCCTTGTATATTTATATCAAGAACACCATGTATACAAATTACATTCCAAGCAAGCAATATGCAATCGTAGCTCCAAGCAAACAAAGAATCAAATCGAACGAGACGTGACCAGGACGAAGCGGAACTCTATTCAGTTGTCGAAGGTCAGGGCTTCTGCGCCATATCCTTCTCGTTTTAAAATGCACGTGACCGAAATGTCAAAGAGCGACGAACTTTTGTGTCCGTTATACAAAGAGTTTTAGGGGCACGGCTGCCTTTATATCAGTGGAAAACAATTGAATTATTTACAGTTTTTCTGTACAAAACTGTTAAACGTCAATTTTATTCAATGAATAAAATATATTTGGCGTTGGAAAAATCTCTTTGTTTTGAGATATTATTTGGCGTATAGGAAGAAAAGATCTAAGGACACTTGCACAAAAGACATTTCCGCGAACCCACTGGCGCGAAAAGACATTTCCGCGAATGGACTTGCGCGCAAGTATCTTTCACGGAAATGTCTTTCGCGGAAGACACGTGTCCTACTATATCCAAGGGATAGTTATAATATTATAATTTTAAAGTTGCAGAAATCTCTCAAAACATTATAATATAATTGGTATACCTTTTTAAACAAAAGAAAGTTACTTTAATTAACAGTAATTAACAGAGGAATAAAGTAGTACTACAATCTAGCTAGTTTATGAGGGTCAGAGTACTGCAATCTAGTTTATTATTAGGGTCAGAGGGTACGGTGCGGGTTATAAGGTTTATAATAAAAAAAATACATTATAATTGTTTCTAAACATATATAACTATGAATTGAAATACCGTTCATTTTATTTATAGTACAAATGTTTGCTGTAGCAGTATTGTACCAGAGGGGCAATTCTCGTAATTTTAGGAACGTTCACAGTCTGATCTCAGTGTCAATCTGTCAAAAATACCTCTAAAATCCCTACATTTTTGACAAGTCTTTAACATTGATTTTCACTGCGATGAGATTGCGACTAGATTTTGAACGTTTTTAATTACGGGAATTGGCCTTCAGATGTATGAACGTAAACGAGGCAAAAGGAGTATGTAAGGGTATGTAAGGATAGATAGGTAGTTTCTTCTTACCCCCATGGGAAGAAGAAGTGAGTTTACATACGTATGTATTGTATGTCCTTCCTGTGGTCTCGGTTTCTCAATAGCTATACAAGATCAAATTATATTAACGAAACTTCACAGACGATGGGAATCAATATTCAATTGTCGGTGAAGTTAGGCCATTTTGTTTTTGTTGAGCCTTGTATAACCTGAGAGTCTTCAAGTGTCGAGAGAATAGGGTATTTACTAGACAAGCGCGCACCATCTTCGACCTAGATTAGACAAAACCTAGTATGTCTATATATATATTTTACGATAATTATCATATAAATTGAAACTAGTATTGACACTAATAATATTATAGTACAAGCCTAGAGGGGCTTGTGGGAGGAGCTTGTGGCTAAAAAATAACAGCCGCACGGTTCAATCGATCAGGTTAAGCTACGCTTGCCCCGGTTGGTCCGTGGACGGGTGACCATCTTTACATACCAAGACCCCCTCGTGCCTCGGAAAGCACATTAAGCTGTTGGTCTCGGCTGTCATTCGCGGATCTTTGACAGTCGTTACGGGTCGTCAGAAGCCCGAAAGTCTGACAACCAGTCTTACCAAGGAGTTTCGTATTACCCAGTAACTGAGTTGTGGAGGTAAGATACGCAGTCGCTCCATGTAAAATACTAGTAATCTGCTGCATCCAGTAAGACTGGAAGCCGACCCAAAAAAAAATTGTTGGGAAAAGGCTGGTCAGATTATGAGTAGGCATGAGCAGGTATTATTGTGTTCAGCATTCTGTTTAAAAGGTATTGTGTTAAAGTTCCTATTACTTTTTAGATTATTAGTTATAGTTCTATAGATTTTATTTAAAAATAAGTAAGTATTTTTTTTTATTAGCATTAATGTCCCACTGCTGGGCAAAGGCCTCCCTACTCTCTTTCCAAGTCTCTCTGTCCAGAGCTGCCAAGGACCTATCTTTATGAAAGGAGTCCAGCTCATCCCGCCATCTCCGTCTGGGCCTGCCACGATGTCGTTTGCCATTAAGCGGGACCCACTGGGTTGTATGTTTGGCCCATTGATCGTCTGACATGCGGCAGATGTGTCCAGCCCAATTCTATTTAAGCGTGGCAGCGTTCCGAGTGACATCAGTTATTTTAGTGATGCAACGGATTGTTGTATTTTAACCTGGTCCACAAGTAGGTGGCAAACGTCGAGGGTGGACCTCCGCTGAATTCTCAAAGACTATGTTTGAGAACCATACGTGAGGATGAATACACATGTCGATGAGTCTTCTCTTGAGAGATAGAGGAAGATCGCCCTTCATTAGATATTTCATGGCCCAATAGCTCTTCCAGGCATTTTCGGTGCGTCTTGCAACTTCTTTGTTTTGTCTTGCCTGGAAAGAGACTATTTGGCCAAGATAGCGATACTCATCGACATATTCAATTTCCCCACCTGCCACGGTGATCCTGTGATGTACGCTGTTGGTCATAAACTTGGTCTTTGACATGTTCATTTGAAGTCAGACCTCTTGGCTTGCCGTGCTGAGATCTTCTAGCTTCTGGGTTGGTGGATGTCACGTCTTCAATTTTCATTAGGAAAAACCAATGTAAAGAAAGAAAATACGTTTATTTGCGGTAAACATGACACAAAAAAAAACAAGTTGGTGCAAAGATGCGTCGCATCCACGCAAAACGGCCATCGCTCAGCATAATGCTAATATATAAAAAAATATGTATGTGTTTATAAATTATCTGGGTTTTTATAAGTGACTTTGTTAACATCTAAAGTACATAAATATATGTGCACTAATCAATAACTACCAAGCATTTTTCTGAAACACTATTACAACTGAAAACATCCCGCAAGATCTGATTTCGGTAAGTATAAAATCACCATTCCCATATTACACTTATTAAATCCAGTTACGTACACTCAATTTTAGGCTTAAAAAGCCAACAAAATTTTGTGAGAGTAACGTGAGCAAAATACACTTTTATAATGCAAAATAAACAGCCAATATTTATTTCTACACCGGTACCTAAATATAAAACAAGGGCGACAATGTTAACAAACATATGTTAGGTTACGTTCACGACCTCAAGTGGTGCGACTTTCGACGCGACTTGCGAAAAACGACACCCATTTTAACCTTCGGTAGGAGACACATTATTTTAACCTTTAGAAGAAGACAATGTTTACGTTACGTGCGTACGGTAACAGAAAACATCGCAACTAAGACAAACATAAGTTAGGTTACGTTCACAACCTCGAGCGGTGCGACTTTCGACGCGACTTGCGACAAACGACACGGGCGCGCGTCTCCTATGTATTTCCGTCCGTCACTGTGCAAGTCGCGCTATGGGGGATTTAAACTAGGTCGAATTTCGCCGTGTGGCTGTTCGCTTACCAAATGGACGGCGGCGTGCAGCGACAGGTCGATAAAAGTCCCAGGTGACTAGTTCATTTTGCATCAAAATGTAGACCTTCTGCGGCAGGCGATCGCCTGCGACCGAGCATTTTTATCGTCGATTTTACTGGCGACCCTTAAAGACTGCCAAAAATCCACGAAAGACAGCCGGGACCAACGGCTTACGTGCTTTTCGAGGCACGTCGGAGTCTTGAATAGTCTTGATAGGGTAAACGCGGCAAGCGTAGCTTAACCTGATCGATCGACCCTTGCGGCTATTATTACGGACGCGGCCTGGGTGAGTAGCTCGAGGCCACGCGGTTAAACCGTGCGGTAGGTCGGGACGCATGACGTCCTTCAAATGCCGCGTACAAATATAGATTCCAATCTCGAGTGTCAGATTGCGATTGCATTGATTTACGGTTCAACAATGATTTTATACTTACACACGTACAAGAACACGTAAATTATTTAAACCTTTAATAGGAGTGTTCTGAACAAAATAGTCAAATAGGAAACGCCGATCTCATCTATGTAGTTTTTTAAATATTATTGACATGTGTTTATCATTTACCGAAGGTTAAAATAATTAAGTCGGTAAACAAAATTGTACACCACACCACACTTCTTTTGTATCTGTTGTATCTGTTGTTGTATAGCTCAGTGTGGTGTGGTGTGGTGCGGTGTGGTGCGGTGTGGTGTGGTGTGGTGTGGTGTCGTGTTATGTGGTTTAGTGTGGTGTAGAAGAATCACGCCTTTTTCATCGGAAGGAGTTGGTAGAGGTGTATTCTGGAGGAGTAGCTTCCATGTAATAGGTGACGTGCGAATTAGCAATCTGGCCAAACACAGATTCCGGGTTGCTACTAAACATTTGTTTGAGAGAAAAACATAATGCCTACCTAATACTTTGCCTGACCTAGAAGTTGAACTCCGAATGGCGGACGGACGGCAGACTGCACTTGCTAGACCTAGGCCGTGTTTTAATATCGCGATCGTCGCGCAAATGAGTGACAGATGATCGCGATGTTTGCGTATTCACGCGACGATCGTTTATAGGTATTAGGCACGGGGTAATGGATAATCCTATTTTTTGGGCCTAAAACAGATTATACCAAATTCTCTCGGAAGCGTGTTTTTATTGAATATTACATATAAAAAATTAGTCGCGGGGGTGCGGTATCTGCACCCACCCCGTCGCATGGCGCGTTGTGGTGTGTGATCCGCCTTAGTAGACATTTCTGTGTGAAAACTGAAGTCGAATTCTCGTAATTTACAACGTTCAAAATCTAGTAGCAGTCTCATCTCAGCGACAAACAAATGTCAAAAACTTGTCAAAATGTAGAGAAATTAGAAGTAATTTTTGACAGATTGAGACAGAGATCAGACTTATTTTAAGACCATTCACACGGTCTTAAAATTACGAGAATTGCCTCTCAGATCGTGAATCAATCACAGAAAACACATGAAACACTCTCGGTCGCAATTTTTATTCAAATTATTCCGCGGAAAACAAAAGAAAACCGTTACTCTAAAGAGAATCACGAACATGACAACAAAAGAATCAAAAATTCTCTTCCAACACTTTCAAACTAAAAATAGATATACTCGACCGTAATATCCCCAATGTATGATCTGAAATAGAATAAAAGCAATACAAAATAACAACACGATAAAGTAGGTCAGTCGGTAACAAGCTCCGAGACAGTAGTTTGTTTTAACCGTTTGTCATACAAAGTACCCTGTGTTAGATAACAACTATATTTAGAAGTTAGGAGTTTGTAGGTCAACTTCAATTCCTGATTAGTGGCTTTTATTGTAAAAAAATAAAAAAATCTAAGGGCGGGCGTTTTGGCGTCTTATGTAATTTTGTCGTTCAAAAAGTGCTGATTCTCAGCCTAGTTTGAATTTGACTTTACTAAAAATGTAGGGGACGAATTATGTGGTTTCAATGAGAAAATAAAATATCTAAAATATCCCCCCGACAGAAAAAGACAGAATTGTGTGGAAGGGGGGCTTTGCCCTGCAGTTGGACAATACAGGCTAGTTAGATTAGATTCTTCCGACCGAATTTCGATCACGGCGGCCAATCCCAACGGAGATTACCCAGGTACGCAGGAGATAATATAGTGCACAAGTGTGTGCAAACACAGGCGCACTCTCTGCTTTTACACTCATAGTCCCGTGAAACGGCAACCTGACACGACCCTTTTAACTTATGCGGGTGAAACCGCAGGGAACTACTAGTGGTGATATATGGAAGTACACATGCTGCGATATCCATAAATAAATTGGTATAAGGACAGGAGAATGACGATGACGATGATGATTTGACGTCGAACGGAGTGCCAGAGAGAGCGCGCGAAGTGTAGTTCACGTTATCACGACAATGTAGCCGTAGCGTTAAAAGCCTGGGGGTCTACTCCGAAGTGGTATCGAATGTTCGGCCGTTTCCTGCTTCACGAAGTTACTATTTGGTTCGGTCGGACCCGATCCTACACTCCTTCACTCTTTCGAATATTGACTATGGTCCCTGACCCAACTGAGCCGATCCGAAGTTTTTTCGCATTTTTCAATAATATTCGGTAAGGCGATGTGTCGGTCCGATTCGATCATTCGCACTTTGCACTTCGTAGTAGACCGGGGTTTTAAATACCGTTTAAAACCGGGCGTTTTCATTTTATCGACTCACGAAGTCATTATGTTATACCTTATAACTGCATGATTTATTTTTATATCTCATACTAGCTCTGCCCGACACTTCGTATGCGTGAATTTTTTTATTCTGACCCATTCCGTCGCATTTCACCACCACTTCTTTTCTTTTTGCTCGGGTCCTAAGGGCACTAGCATTAATGTTAAATAACTCTTAGTGGTTTGCCAACGTGCAAAGCAGCACAGTATTCTGGGCGTCAAACTGACAGACCATATTCGCAACACCACACTGCGCTCTAAAACACAGATTACTGACGTTGCTCAAAAAGCCGCAAAGCTGAAGTGGGACTGGAGTGGCCACGTTTGCAGTATGCCCAATAAGCGGTGGGCCAAAATAACCACCTCTTGGAGCCCTGACACAGCTAAAAGGCGTCGCGGCAGACCCCGTAGATCCGTCCCTGCGGGACGAGCTGGACAAAACAAACGACCGTGGTCTACTTTAGCCCTGGATCTAAAGAGCTGGGAGTCATGGGGAGAGGCTTTTGCCCAGCAGTGGGATGATACAGGCCAACAGTAACAGTAACTCATAGCCTTCCTCAAAAATTAGGCTATCAAATGGAAAAAGAATTGTTCAAATCCGACTGGTAGTTCCTGAGATTAGCACGTTCAAACAAACAAACCCTTCATCTAAACTCGGCTTGTGTTCTTTATGAGAATAAATTATTTAAACAGAAACCAGCAGAGCAGAGGAGAGCTCTTTGTGAAGAAACTCGGCCACGAAATACCACTAAGTATACCGTTTTCTGAATAAAAATACAAAGCCTTATCAAATTAATTAAAAACTGCAAACAACGCACAATTTTATTCTCTTTCAAATGCGAATTCTTTTTATTTCTTTGGCACTTCAAATAATTCCTATTTCAAGTCCCTGACAACATCTACAGTTTCCTGTTAATTGATTCATTATTTCATCATCTGCCTAGCCTTTTCCCAACTATGTTTGGGTCGGTTTCCAGTCTAACCGGATGCAGCTGAATACCGGTATTTTACATGGAGCGACTGCCTAACTGACTTCCACAACCCAGTTACTGGGTAATACGATACCCCTTGGTAAGGCTGGTTGTCAGACTTTCGAGCTTCTGACTACCCGTAATGACTGTCAAAGATCTACGAATGACAGCTACGACCAACGGCTTAACGCGCTTTCCGAGGCACGGGGGACGGTTACGGTATGTAACGAAGGTCACCCATCCACAGACCAACTGCGGCAAGCGTAGCTTAACCTGATCAATCGGCCTGTGCGGCTGTTATTATTTAGCCTCGGGACCCTTTTTGATTTGATTTATTATTTATTTACATAAATTAACTAGGACTGCGGGATTCAATACTTAATTGTAACTCTCTCTAATGATTTAATTATTACCTTCCAAGTCTATAATTAATTATCTATTATCTGTATTGTATGAAAGGAATGAAAATAAAATAAATATTAATAGGTACACAATGTTGTTCATTCTATACCCGTGCAAAGGATATTAAATAACATTCAATCTGACATTCATTCATTCTTTGTCTTTATTAAAATACCAAAATTCTACAGTTAAATGAAATTTGTTGCTTATTATATCCTGTACTACGAAAATACAAAAATAATAAACTTAGGGGTATGGGAGTGGTATCTTGGGTTCTATTGGATCTTTAGAGCTACGGCTGCGTTCAAATTATAGCTTTTTCCGTAGGATGCACCTTTTAGAAATTATAAACTGAAACAATTCAATAATTTCGGGGTTTTCCGAGTACCACGCAATTAGCACAAATCTTTCGAAGATGCAAACTGTTTTACTTTACTGGTATCTACCCTAACAACATGCCGCGCGCGATTTTTGTGTCTATACGGTATGGCGTTATTCATGAGTTTATAACTTTCCCCACAGGTCCCCATAGAAGCAGCTCACCTGTACGACGCGGTGATCCTGTGGGCGCGCGCGGCGACCGCGGCGATGCGCTCCGGACTACCACCAACAGATGGTGCCACCCTCATGAAACTCCTGCGCCCCACCACCTATAGATCTGTGCAGGGATTTGACGTGAGTTTACATTCCAAAGCCCGTTCACAGTTATTTTACCTCTGATTTTGTATTACTGTCAAATTAGAGTAATATTTATTGTCGTGGCAAAAAGGTTGTTATTGGGTTGCTGCTATTGCCAAGTCAGTCAAAGTCACAATGATCTTTATTTTTGTTGCTATTTCATTACTGTCCTGTCAGAGGTAAAATAACTGTTGTTTTTCAGATACAGTATGCGCAAGAAATCATTCGCAAATATGTTTTCATAAAAATCTTAATTTAATATACAGAATATTTTAATTTTATATTATATGTTGAAATTGTCAGCTGCATCCAGTTAGACTGGAAGCCGACCCCAACATAGGCGGGAAAAGGCTAGGCAGATGATGATGATGTTGAAAATGTCTATGAATTTCAAGTATTTTATTTAGGCAATTGATTTCATAGAGAATAGATATTTTAAATTAATTTTTATTTAAGGAATAACATAGTATCAAGTGCTACTAGTACACCTATTTGTGGACCAAAATAGTTGTCCAAGTTATTTATTATTAGCCATTAATGTCCCACTGATGGGCGAGGCCTTCTTTGCTCAGCAATTGTCTAACAAATAAATATTATTATTTGATAAGTATTCGGACTTAAGAAAGAACACAGTATAATCCTTTAATATAATAATGTTACCACTGGACGGAGACTGATCGGACACAGATCTCCTCTCTCTGAGAGAGAGCGGGGCGTAACCCACGTGCAGGTTGGTGAATGTCCCGTGTCTTCCATTTTTTGCTTCGACGACATGCCAGGTACTTGTGACCTCATTTCTCTTCTATTTAACCAAACTTCTCTCCTGCATAACGTACTGTTCCTAATGTTTTGTTGGATAGGTAGATTATTCAATACTGCTCTCATGTTATGCCGAAATAATCTCTTGTGTATTGCTTCGAAACTTTAGCTTTTACTTATATACAAAAACAAATTCAAAGCATGTTACGCAGTTCAGTATCTCTATTTCCTCAAAAGGGAACTTAAATGGATAACCCTCGTCAAAACAAAGGCGTTTCTTATTGTTTCGTACTTTACTAGTTTTGTTTACATTTCGGCCTAGAACTGCAAAGTTATGAGATTAAACAAAATAGACGGTGTTTTGTATCATCTGTCTCCATCATTATACTATGTTGGGGTCGGCTTCCAGTCTAACCGGATGCATCTGAATATCATCTTACATAGAGCGATTGCCTAACTGATGTCCAAAACTCAGTTACTGGGTAATACGATACCGTTTGGTAAGACTGGTTGTCAAACTTCCGGGCTTCTGACGAACCGTAACG
Organism: Apamea monoglypha; assembly: GCA_911387795.2. Lineage (NCBI taxonomy): Eukaryota > Metazoa > Arthropoda > Insecta > Lepidoptera > Noctuidae > Apamea > Apamea monoglypha. Next base: position 17,643,201 of record OU426922.1, read on the forward strand.
GCGGTCAAAGATCCAAGAATGGCAGCCGGGACTAAAGGCCTTTTTTTTGGGTGGGAAATCATCAGATGACTTCTCCCGCTCTGGGTGAAGCGGAAGGGCGTGTCAGACTTTTACTGACTAAAACACCCACCCGTGTTTCTTCAGTTGCCTGTCCAGGGGCCACGGTATCTCTTTCGAACAACCCGCGGCCCTGGCAGGCATCGGCCCTAGTGGACTCCGTCATTCAGTGCTGACATCTCTTTGAGGCGAACATAACGCGCCGTCGACCAGGCCTGGTCCTTACCAGGCGGAGAGCTACCCATTGCTCGCCGCGCGCAAGTCCGCGCCTATGGTGGCCGGGAGTCAGTTGTTGACTCCCGATGTCCAAGGCGTCTCCTGCGGCGACTAGGGGCGTGAGGGCGCAGAGATTGCCTCTCCCTCACGCGCTCCGCCTCCTCCTTTGCGAGCATCACTGCTTCGCAGAAGGAGGTGACAGCTTCCCATGCACTCTCGCTCCGTGCCATGGCTTGGACCAGGGCCGGAAGCGAGAAATCGCCGCCGTCGATCGCCGCCACGGGGACGCGGCGGTGCTCCGCTCAAGCCGGGCAGACCTCCACCGTGTCCTCCGGGCGATCCACACAGTGGTGACACCCTAGCGTATCCTCCCGCCTTATCCTGAACAGGAACCTCCCGAAACAACCGTGTCCGGTGAGGATCTGCGTCAGGCGGAAGGTAAGGGCGCCGTGGTGCCTCTCCAGCCACTCATCAAAGAGAGACTTATCGCCGCAATTGTGGAGACCAACGGCCTAACGTGATGTTCCGAGGCACGGAGGGGTCTCGGTATGTTAAGATGGTCACTCATCTAGGGACCAACCGCGGCAAGCATAGCTTAACCTGATCAATCGACCCGTGCGGCTGTTATTACTTAGCCACGAGTCCCTAACCTATTATCAGTTTAAATTCTGAACAATGGATGGTCTAGTGGTCGCAAACCCTACTGCATGAAGCATGAAGTCCTGGGTTCGATGCCCAGGTACGGCAAAGTGTTTTTGGGTTTTTCTATCTGGAGCTTCTCAGTAGCAGCCCGGAGTCTGGATTTGTACCTTGTTCATGGAAATAGGCTCGTCCCCTTTTACATGGGGATTAAACATAACTGGCGATATGTTGGTGTACTGTATAGGTCCACCTCTGCCCAACCCTTCGGGGAAACAAAGCGTGATGTTTGTATTCCGAACTAAGAGATTACGTAAGCGTTCACCAAGCGTGTAATAAGCATGGCAACTTTATACTACGTTTCTGTTCCTGACAGGTTTTGAACCTAAATCCTTGCGTTTGAGATAGGGACCATTACCTCTGGACTATTTCAACATTTGTTGACATGAATAGGGCTGGCAATTGATCTAAACTATAATATTATATAGAGAAGGTTGACAGGTTGTAGGTTGGTTGGTTGTTGTTGGTTGGTTGGTTGTTGGTTTGACGGCACGGTTGGCGCAGTGGTTAAGCGATTGACTGCTGCGCTGCGTGTCGCGGGTTCGATTCCCGCACGGAACAAATATTTGTATGACCTACATGTATTTGTTCCGAGTCTGGGTGTTTTTCTATCTATAATATGTATGTATTTACAAAAAAAAAAAAAAAAATTGTATATAAGTAGTTTATCAGCCATCTTGTTACCATAACACAAGCATTAGGTTGCTTAGCTTGGGACAAATGGTGCTGTGTGAAATGTCCAGGGATTTATTAATTTTATTATTTAGAAGGTTTCTTGTTTGTTTGTCTGTAACGCTTTCGCGCCAAAACGGCTGAACGAATTTCGATGAAATTTGAAGCAGCGTCCTGCGGTATCACCCGCATAAGTTTCGCTCCCGTGTAAACAACGGGATAAAAAGTATCCTGTGTTAATCCTGGTAATAAACTATCTATGTGCTAAATTTAATCCAAATCCGTGTAGAAGTTTTTACGTGAAAGACTAACAAACGTCCATCTATCCTCTCAAACTTTTGCGTTTATAATATTAGTAGGAAGTAGGATTTGTCTTAAATTTTATTTACATGTTTTTTTTTTAAACTAAATAGTAGTGATGGGCCGACAGTGGATTTTGGCAGAAGATAGTATTACAATATACACGTTTTTTTTTTCGGCAAAAATTAAAATATTTCTATAAATAAGGTCGCGTTGTGAGGGCTAAAAATAGGAATCTCTATATTTGTCGGCGGCATACAAAGCAATTAATTACTTACATATGTACCCAAAGGTTACGTGGAATGTTTTGGGTTCTTTTTCCAAATTTTACCAATTACTTAAGAGATAAAAATAAAATTCTCAGTTGCTTTCTTTAACTTCTTCAAATACGTCAAAAAATTATGAATACCAGGCTTTTTACACAACGCAGACAGACTGACATAATATAAGACAGTTTAAAAACATTTTATTTTTGTTGATGGTGGTGTTTAATTGGTTTTTGAGTGACGCCTCTGAGTGTGGAGGGGCGCGTGGCTAAATAATAACAGCCGCACGGGTCTATTGATCAGGTTAAGCTACTCTTGCCACGGTTGGTCCGTCGATGGGTGACCATCTTTACATACCGAAAGCAGGTTAAGCCATTGGTCCCGGCTGTCATTCGTGGATCTTTGACAGTCGTTACGGCTGGAGTCGGAAGCCCGAAAATCTGACAACCAGTCTTACCAAGGGATATCGTATTACCCAGTAACTGGGTTGTAGAGGTTAGATAGACAGTCGCTCCATGTAAAATACTAGTATTCAGCTGCATCCGGATAAACTGGAAGTCGACGCCAACAAAGTGGGGAAAAAGCAGATGATGATGTCTCCGAATGTGGAAATTGTGACCACATTTTTTGTATTGCGACCTGTAAAAACAAATGTAAGTGTTAAATAAATAAATTACTGTCCCACTGCTGGGCAAAGGTCTCTTCTCAAACAGAGAAGGCACGAGCATTGACCAAAACACTTGCTCAAGACGGATTGGCGATTTCAGACTTATATTAACTATGTAAGAGTCCAGAGGGGCAATTCTCGTAATTTTAAGAACGTTCACAGTCTGATCTCAGTCTCAATTTTTAATTACGAGAATTGGCCTTCTGGTTTCCTCACGATGACTTCCTTCACCGAAGTCAATAATGTCCAAGATCAATTCAGAAAGTACATCATCATTCTCCTGTCCTTATACCAGATTAGTTAGAGTCGGCGCAACATGACTAACAAACTCAGCAAGTCCATAATGAATTGAAAAAGTCACATTAGTACTTGCCCGGATTTGAACCCACAAACTCGTACGTTAGAAAAAACATTATGCGGGCGAAACCACATCTAGCTAACTACCAGTTGTCTGTTTGACTGAACGATTTGAATAATGTATTTTTGTTCGTAAAATAATATTCTATTTCATTAGAATTCGTGACTCTTCGAGCGCGACGGATAGAGTCTACGCCGTAGCGTTCGTAGTCATGGCGTAGCTAATGCGGTAAACCGCTACGCTTGCTACGTCGTAGGCGACATGCTACGCGCTGAATTATCGAGTTGGAACTTTGTTACTCATTTATTTGAATAATATTATTTTCCTTATGCAAAATACGCACTTTGACGTGGAGTTGTCGGACACAAGCCCATATTACTTATTATAAGGAGATCAGTGGTGGCCCAGCTGTATTGGCCCGACTTATGAATTGTAGGTAGGTTGTGAGTTCGAACCCAGTCAGGTACTTTACTTTGTTTATTTAACGTCATAACCACTGCTCTCAAAACGGTGACGAAAATCATCGTGAGGAAACCGGCATGTCCTAGAATCAAAACTTCGAAGACACACATCTACCAACCAGTACTGGGCCCGCGTGCTAGATTACGACCAAATCCCTCTCACCGAGAGGAGGCCTGTGTCCCAGAAGTGGGATCATTATAGACTGGTTATGTACGCCTGAATTCCCCTGTTTTGCCTGGAGCACTTTATTGCGGATATTCCTTTCGTGATTTAAGGAAAATTTATTATTTAAAGTAATCTGCTAAAATTTGCTTTGATGCTATCAGAGCTTTTAGCTTTGTTAAAATTAAACTTTTCCTTGTCTTATCTGTCTAAACTTCCTGAAAGTCTTCCTTTATTACGATTATGAATGTCCGAACAGTCGTTACGGATACTCAGACGCCTGAAAGTCTGGCCAGCCAGTCTTACGAACGCGTATTATGTTACCTAGTATTGAATGTTGTAGGCCTTGTAGACAACAGATTTGTAGACACATTTTCTATTTTATTAAGTACATTACGTACCCAGGAGGGCAGGGTAGGCCTGCCCTCCCATACCTATTAACGCTGTAATTTAAAAACATTGTAAAAGTCAATTATTTTTAAAAGAATAACCGTGGAGTTTCTTGCCGGCTCTTCTTCATTGGAAACGACCAATTGGAACCGTGCACCTAGCTTCTGACGTTTCATAAGTGTCCATGTAGGTTTATGTGAAATAAAATATTTTGATTTTTATTGGGTTCTGGAGGTCAGATAAGCAGGCGCCTCAAATACTGGTATTCAGCTGCATTCGGTTAGACTGGAAGACGACCCTAACATAGTTTGGAAAAGGCTAGGCAGAAGGAAAGAAGGCTACGAAAATGAAGTATATTCAGGTCTGTCAAATGACCGTGAAATGACGATTAGGCTCCTTATAGTGTGACAAAAACCGACCAAGTACGAGTCGGACCCGCACATCAAGGTGTCCGCACGACAAGGCAAAAAGCGCCGAAAAAAACACGTTTCTTGTATGGACACCACTCTAATTTTTTATTATTTGTTGCTAAAGCAGCAATAGAAATACAGACTCTGTGAAAATTTCAACTGTCTACCTATTACGGTTAACTTGATACAGCCCGCTGCCGGTTAGACGGACTAGTAATAAAATCAAAATCAAAAGTAATTTATTCAAATTAGGCTGAGAATCAGCACTTTTCGAACGTCAAAGTTACAAAAGACAGTTCCCTAAAACGCCCGCCCTTCACCACTTACTAGTGCTTTCTCTGGGAAGAAGAAGTGGCGCAACGCACTCCCCAGCAGTCCAATAGGGTTCAGCTGGCACCCTTTTTGTATGCAATCCTAAAGATGACTAAGATTATCTCACATCTTTCCTGAATCTGATATAGAATAAATTGAAATAAATCCATTCCCTTTATATTTGGCTCAGAAATAACCTCCCACGTATGAACATCTGTATGAGATATTGTAAGGATACAACGTTTTGGTGACCTTAGAGAATTGAGCGAGGAAAAATGGCCTTTTGTAACTGGATTTTTTTTACTAAGAAGTACTTTTAAATCGGGTCGTTTCTTTTATCTCGTATGACAGAATATGCAGAAACTATTTTTCTTCAATATTATGCCCAAGGGATGGATCATCGTCCTCCGGTGTTACTTTGAGAATACTAACTGTGATGTATTGTACTGTGATTCAAGTGTCGAACGTTTTATACCCAAAAATTAAAGTGCCAGAAAAGAAAATTACTATTTTCTTATGGAAAATAACATCTTGAGCATTTTTAACTACTACAGAGAAAGTCTACAATTAACCCCCGGCTGCTATTTGACAATTGACAAGTGTTTTGGGCATAACATTAAAAAAATACCAACTTTTAATTTAATTTAACCTCCTGAACATGTTTTAACTATAAACTTGTTATAAAAATATGATTTTGATATTTTCAATCTCAAATAGCAGCCGAGGGGCTAACTGTAGACTTTTGTTGTAATAGTAAAAAATGCTCAAGAGGTGATTTTCAATAATTTAGTATTTTCAGTACTTTTTGTTCTGGCCGGCAATTTAATTTTTGGTACGAAATGAATAATGTCCTTTCGGAAAAAAACAAAAGAGAAATACACATCGGGTTAGTTTCCCCAAAGGGAGGGCAGAGGTGTCGTATAGTACACCAACATTACGCCTTATGTTTTAAGTCCCATGTAATAGGGGGCGAGCTTATTGCCATCACCTGGGCACATGCAGACTCCGGGATACTCCCGAGAAATTCCTGATGGAAACACGCAATAACACTTTGCCCGACCTCGGAATCGAACCCAAGACCTCTTGCTCAGTAGAAGCGCTTGCAACAACTAGCCCAATGGGGCAGGTAAAAGAGAAATATATTTTATACAAACTGTTGAAATTGTAGAATATTAAACAATATCAAACATAAGGTGGGACGCCCTCAGGCTAGATGGAGTGACGATCTGTGCTGGATGGCTGGTAGCAGCAGGATGAGAGTTGCCGAACATCGAGTTGAATGGCGTGCAATAGTAGAGGCGTATGTCCAGCAGTGGACTGCTATAGGCTGATAATGAAGTAACTGATTCAACGTTAGAGTCCCAAAACGGAACATAAATAAGTGTCAAGTTTCTTGTTGCCAAAGTTGCTACAGACTGCTCACAGTTAATTTATCTCTAACAGAAACCTTTTTGTGACGAGAATAACATCACAATGATTTTGACAGACTTGTCAGTGGCAGCAACGCAACAGCAACCTTATTAGAATGAGAATAAAGATGACTGTGATTTGGACTGTCATGCAAAATCACAAGTAAAAATAACCGAACGGACTGTAAGTAATTTAATGAAGGAAATTGAAATCGAATATGAGAATTTTACAAAATGGTTTTTTCAACTAGATTGATATCAACGTCGGTTATAAATAGAAAACAAATGTTCCAATAGTCTGTCTATTTAAACATTTGTTTTCCACGATTTCGTTACGAAGATAAATTATACAATCCAATGATAACTTTCACTGAGAAGTTATTGAATTTTATTCTATTTTAATGTAAACGTTGATGTTCAAAAGTCCCTTTTATGTGCCTATTTGAAATAAATGATTTGATTATGACCAAGATTTTGAAACAAGTAATTGCGCGTTCAGTGAAAACGGCGGCGACTTACGAGTTGAAGGTCGTAGGACTCGTAGGTTCATCACACGAACCTGTGTACTAGACCAAAAATTCGGAGATATGTGACATCGACCAACCCGCACTGGGCCCGCCTGGTGGATTTCTTTCTGCCCACTCCTTCTCACAGAAAGGACGCTTGTGGTCCCATGCGGTGGACACATTAAAGGCTGATTATGCATGTTATGCTTTGCGTGTAAGGTGCACGTACATCATCATCATCATCATTTCAGCCGATAGACGTCCACTGCTGGACATAGGCCTCCCCCAAGTGTCGCCACATTGACCGGTCCCGTGCACGTACATGGCTTTTTAAAAGAATCTAGTTTAATTGAGTTAGCCGTTGGTCCCGGCTGTCATTCGTAGATCTTTGACAGTCGTTACGAGTCGTCAGAAACCCTAAAGTAACCAGTCTTAATAAGGGGTATCACGTTAACCAGTAACTGGGTTGTGGAGGTCAAACAGGCCACTCCATGTTAAATACTGGTATTCAGTTGCATCCGGTAAGACTGGAAGCTGACCCCAACATAGTTTGGAAAAGGCTAGGCAGAAGGAAAGAAGGCTAGGAAAATTGATTATGTTCCGGTCTTGAATGCACTGAAATCATTTAGCATATTTTATATTTTCATTTGAATAAATAAAAAGCTCTATCGGGAACTGCAAAGATCTGAAAATAGACTGCTTGCTAAGTATTATTTATAGGTTCATAAGCTTTTATTCGCTGAAGAGAATTTTTAGACTTTGCGGCTTCATTGGAATTAGATCTTTATAAATAGTTTTTTCAACGTTCTTGTTCGAAAAGTGACTCTAAGGGTCGATTTTTTTATCCGTAGTTAAACTCAACTAATTGTTAAAAATAGTAACGACTGATTACATTTTTGCAAAATGTGTTTTTTTATCAGTTTTTAGTTTATCTAATGATATAATATCATTGCTTATGGTCAAATAATTAACTATTAGTTAAAAAAATAACCATTAGACAAACTAACAATTCGTACGTTCATTTAAATTAGGTCAGTTATTATCAGATTCCACTTCAAGTACAGTAACATGGTTATTTTATCTTTTCATAACTGTCACTTTACCACAACCCGTGTGAACGGGCCATTTGCGTTGTGGTTGCGTTGTCGCTCGTAGTTGCGATGTGGTTACGTGTGTGTGGCTATTGTTTGCAGACCGACAGATAGTAGTGGTTGTGTTGTGGCTGTGACTTCGGCGTCGCTTTCGCCTTAAAAAAAAAACTGCTGGTTTGTAGAAAAGTGCAATAATACCTACGCGGTAAAAATGTATGGAACAGCTATTTTATTTTTTACTAACTGCGCCCCGCGGTTTCACCCTCATAAGTTTCGATCGGGATAAAAATTATCCTATATACTAATCCTGGTTATAAATCATCTTTGTGCCAAATTTGATCTAAATACGTTCAGTAGTTTTTGCGTGAAAGAGTAACAAACATCCATCCATCCATCCATCCATCCATACAAACTTTCACGTTTATAATATTTGTAGGATTAACTGAGGCAACCAAAGCTCACACAGCTAGGCTCAGCTAGGGTTCGATCACACGTACCACAACCGCATCACAACGGCACCACGTGGCCGGGTGCTTATTTATATAAAAATGAATAGTCTATCCACATGGATCACGTTTGGCCGTCAAAATCAACCGTGTAGGCGATACCGATTAACGCCGGCTGTCGCTGAACACCAGCGCTGGGGCTCTATCTCGTATAGGGTTTTCCACGCAAATAATTTATAATGTCACTCCTAGTCAAATTATTTTGATTTTGAAATGTCATGATAATATCATCATCTGCCTAGTCTTTTTCGAACTATGTTGGAGTCGGCTTTCAGTCTAACCGGATGCAGCAGAGTACCAGTATTTTACATGGAACGACTGCTTATCTGACCTCCACAACCCAGTTACTGGGTAAGACTGGTTGTCAGACTTTCGGGCTTGTGACGACCCGTAACGACTGTCAAAGATCCACGAATAACAGCCGGGACCAACGGCTTGACGTGCTTTCCGAGGCACGGAGGCGTCTTGGTTTGTAAAGATGATGAGATGAGATGAGATGTAGCTTGATCTGATCGATCGACCCGTACGGCAGTTATTACTTAGCCACAAGCCCTCAAAATTATTTTAAAATGTCAAGAACATTCAAAAGAATAAATTAGCAAAACATAATCAAAATCTCTCATCTAAAAACGAATTCAAACTATATTAATATACCTACATAATTTAATCCAATGCAATAACAGAACAATTACAGTCTTATCACTGATAAGACCGCTACAGTCTAAAACAATATTAAAAAGCCAAATAATATACTCGTACCTATTATTGTTTATTTAATCGTCAGACTAATAAACAACAGTTCAATTACTACGCCAATGACTATCAGAAATCAAGACAACAATGGCAATGACTGGTTGGCAGCGACACGTGTCTTTGCCAAATGATTATTGAAAATTATTTTTTTTTATTTCTTATTGTGTTATAATAACACGATAACGGATCGAAATGTCAACCGTACGGAAAACATGTATTTTGACATTGACAGTTCAAACCATGCCATTGTGTCATAGAGAATACGTTAATAGTAGATGTCGTGATGTTTTTTGTTTAAGTACTATAGTTCTTGTCCCACATTCTAATACATGAATGTATACCCTGTCCATTAGGTAAACCGTTTTTTGACAGATGGAACTAGTGATTGCAGCAACACACAATACATTGATTGATACACGTATGGAATTATAATGTCTGTAAAAAGACATAAATAAGATAATTCAATAAGATAAGGCAGTTTATATATTTATTTTATTGCGCATTTTAAAGTTAACTTTTACGTAATCTGGAATTGTTCGTTCTAAGATAGCTGTCAAAAAACGGTTGACCTAATGGACAGGGTATATATTCCATCGTATACTACACCAGTAGACGTCATTACGTCAACGCCGGCTGTCGCTAACAACCAGCGCTGCGGCTCTGTCTCGCATAGGGTCGTACTATTATGCTAAGTGATAGCCGTTTTGCGTGGATGTGACGCATATATTGCTATTTATTTATTTGTTCAAATAAACAAACAACTAAGTACCTATTGTTTATTTATCTGGCCAAACAAATAAACAGGAAATAAATAGATTTATGAAACAATGGCAATGGCGTAACATGATACCCGGTTGAAAGATAAACATTGATAAAGTATAACTTACTCGTATTTCATAGAATTATGTAAATAGGCCTGGCCTGGTGTTTACTGACAATTTGACAAGCTATTTCAAAGCGCTAACGATATTGAATGTTACGATAAACGCTGCATTAAGAATAAAATCGCTTGTCAGCGCTTGACAAAGTGACTAGTGCAACGTATAAACTTGTTTACCATCTAATATTGCAGGTCCCTGTTGGGATTTTCCACCAGGATTTTTTGGTAACTGCTCATCATCTGCCTAGCCTTTTCCCAACTATGTTCTATCCGACCTCCACAACCCAGTTACTGGGTAATACGATACCGAGTGCTCAACTGCAATTTATTTATTTATAAAGGTGAGGCAGCACCTTCTTTATACAATACGGGGTGATTCACCCCTTGATTCTGAACCCCGTTGAAATTATTCGTCCGTAATTAGAAAAAAAAAATTGATATTCCATACTTTTTTACTGTAGGTATTGTACTTTTTTTATGAAAGAGCGGGTTTTTTTTTTTTGATAACCGGTGAATATTTCAACGTCTAGAAGCATAATGCTGAGTTTATGGTTTCAGTTTACGCCTCAATGTCCCTACCAGCCTGTATATTATAAGTATGGATAATACTTAACCCTGGACTTAACACAGTCACCAATTACAGGTTAACAGCAAACTCAATCATAAGTGTTAACACTGAAAAAAATAAGAATACAAAAGTAGTGACGCTAGAATAAAAGTGTGGTAAAATTAAGACAAAAACAAAGATGAAATTATAAAACTATAACAACAGTATTGCAATTTTGCAGAATTACTTAAAAAAAAAAAATATACGCGTCGACTCAGAGCCTCCTTTTCTTTCGTCGGTTAAAAACATAAAAAACATAAAATTAAATAAAAATGAGATCAAAATAAGAAGTATTACTAATGATTAGGACATTATTTGTTACTCGCATAACGCATATGTCTCGATCCCGTGGGAATATCGAGATAAAAATTATAAGGAAATATGCTATGTCGTAACACAGGCGCCAAAGACATCGTTCATTTTGTACCCAAAAATAAAAGTCCAGAAAAAAAAGTACTGTTTTCATAAGGGAAATTACTTCTGTAGCATTTTTTGCTATTACAACGAAGGTCTACAATTAACCCCCCCGCAGCTATTTTAGATTGATATTGGCGCCGATTCCCTTGTTCACAAACTAAACTAAATTTAAGTTAAGTGCATATTGTTCTTTCTATTTCATTAAGAAAAGGACAGAAGATAAATATTAGTTTAGTCCTGTCAAATTAGTCAGCGCCTGACGTAATTTGATGTATTTTTACGAGTATTATCCATGTTTTTAATCGCGTCTAATTTTTCTGTGGAGTATCTTAATTTGACAGGACTAAAGTAATATTTATCTTCTGTCCTTTTCTTAATGAAATAGAAAGAAAAAGATGCACTCAACTTAAATTTAGTTTACTTTGTGAACAAGGGAATCGGCGCCAATGCCAAAAATTATATTTTTATAACAAGTTTATACTTAAAACATGGTCAAGATGTTAAATTCAATTAAAAGTTAGAACATTTGCATTTGAGTATAAAATGTTCGACACTTGAATGATGTCCTTTCATCCAAATCCGTTCAGCCATTTGAGCGTAAAAGCGTAACAAATAAACGTACAAAAAACCAAATCTTTCCTCTTTATAATATTTGTTTAGATTATCCGAACCTACTCTTTAATAATTATCATAATGGATCACTTCGAATAATTTTTCAATATCTACGAGTATTTTGCAGAAAATCCTTACAGGAATATCATGCAAATACACAAAATAAACATACATAAATATACTGCTATAAACACATGGCTTGATATCCCTACACTTAACAGCTGTTACACGTTTGGTGAACATAGATACGGCGTTACGGCCCATATTTGAGGAGATGTGGGCACACAACTGCAATTAAAACCTAAGCTTTGGCAAAAAGGATTAAGAATTATTTTATACAGGGTAGCAAGGACATTGATGTGCAAACTGAACCCATGAATTCAGCACATGATTCTAGATCCCTAGGGTAGACAAAAAAAAAGAATCAGCAGCTTCATAGAAACGTGCAAAAGCGGGCAAAATGTTAGCAACAGCATTTTTTTTTAATATCCGGTGAAAAAGGTCATCGCATGGTTCAGAATGATATATATTGAATCCATGGGTTACCATGGATTCAATACATTTCATTCTGAACCATACTATACAAAGTGGCAAATCATCCAGGACAACCAAAGTCACAATAATCGTTAGGAATAGAAATAGTATCTATAAAAGTCTAGGCTTCATTGCCATTCAATTTATATTAGTAATTCACTTGAATTTATTATCACAATACCCATTTTGGAAACGACATCTCTTGCCTTTATAACCCTATCTTACTTTTTTTAGCAAATGCCTGTTTTCCAGTCCTTTTGGCAAGGGAAAAAACGTTATTGAAAATAAATAAGGATGTTTTTCATTTACTATCTATTCGTAAAGTTATTTTGTGAGGTGAAGTAAAAACAGGTTTTTGCGGTGAAACTATTGACGATTTAGAAAGGTAACTTGGAACGTAATAGAATATAAGATTGTTTTCAAGAAGTATATTTTCATTGATCTTTGAGCTTTAAGTAGAAATCCCATATATAACCTTCGGTTAGAAGCCGGGTTTGGCATTATCTATCTATAAATAACTCTACATATATAAATATAACCACTACCACGCAATCAGACCATTCCAAGGTTGCCTAGAAGAGATCGAAGACAGCGGTCGCCCATTGTATGTTTTGTAGTAATGGTCATTGTATTTTTTGTCATGTAATTTCTGGTGTACAGACGCCAGCACATCAAGCTACTACAATCTGTCAAATTTCTTTAATAGATTTTCAACTTTATCGCTGAAGCGTTAAGGTTCAAGGTTGATTGGGAAAATTTGACAGTTTCGGGTAGCTTGACCTGCTGGCGTCTGTACCTAATAATCTTGTAAATTATACATATTTAGGGATCCTTTTTACACGTATGTGTTATGTATATGTGTATGTATGTGTGTATGTATGTGTCTCTATGTACCTTTACAAGTAGGTACTTGTAAAGGTTTGATGGGATGTTCAAAACAAATATAAAAGGAGAAATCTACAATTTACAAGCCTACAGGCGTTGTAAGCTTTTTAATGTGACATTCCCACAATGTTGGATGTAAAAAACTACAACGCATATAACATAGGTAACATTTGAATAATTTTGGGAGGTTCGTGTAAGTACTGTTTTTATACCTATCCTTTAAGTTTTTTTTTTATTAGCCTACCCAGTCCCACCCCTGAGCAAAGGCTCCATTCCTTCCATCTTTCGTGAGCCCGCGCGTCTTTAAGTGATTAAGTTAGAATTTTTTTATTTTTGTGAAAATGCTTACGTGCTTGTTACCTAAGCACAAGTCGATTATTATCATTTTTATTAAATTATGCATGTGAAGTCTTAAGTATTTTTAGAGTCCTTTGCAAAACTGCCGATGTCAAAAGGTTGTTTAATATTTGATATTTTTGTAAAGAGTTTTGAGCGCTATACGCATTAGGGTTTCTCTGGGAACGAGAGACGTACCTGTAATAGGTACGTCTCGTACCTATTTTTTTTCCTTTTATGCAATAAAGTTTTTATTATTCATTAAAACCAGACAGGTACTCATCATAATATTATTTTAAAAGAAAAATATTCCGTTGAAAAATTCCCTGTGGAACGCTACAAAGAATTTAATTAAGGGGATTTTCTTCTTGCGAAGACAAAGAACACCTGAAATCAATTTAATACTTGCGTCATGTTCGTGAACGGGAGCCTTGTAGTTTATTTAGTATTAGAAGTTTGAATTGTTTTTTTTTTATTTTTTTATTACGGATATTTTTAACGTTATGCATCGTTCTCACATGCGTAATTTCAACATGAATGATGTAAAAATACTGTCCGTGGAATTTCTTGCCCGTTCTTCTCCATAGGTACCTTCTATCTTTCGAATGGGCAACAAGCTTCAGCTTTCATTGGTTCATTCACATTATTCTTTAATTGGTTCATTTGAAACAAGCTATGGCCGCGACTTCGTTCGCGTGCATTTCGGAAAACAAATTGGATTTCATGGGTTTTTATGTTTTTGCACGGAACCCTAATTACTTTCCTAAAATAAAAGTGTCCTATCTGCCAGTAAAAGACCCGTCAAAATCGATCCAGCCGTTTGGGATTAGCTGGAACAAACACGCAGAAACACAACCTAGTTATTGGGCAATACTATACCTGTAAGACTGGTTGTCAGATTTTCGGGCTTCTGACTACCCGCTTCAGAAGGTATTCAGCTTCATCCGGTAACGACAGCCAAAGATCTATGAATGACAGCCGGGACCAATGGGTTTACGTGCTTTCCGACGCACGGAGGGCTATGGGGGGTCTTGGTATGTAAATGGTCACCCACCCACGGTGCGTAGCTTAAACTGATGGATCGACCCGTGTGGCTGTTATTACGTAGCCACAAGCCTATTTATAAAATACCAATGTATTTTCGTTAAAGGGAATAAGTGGAGAGACCTACCTAGCAATAGTGAGCAAAAAACATTGCTAAACAATTAAAAAAAAAACATTTATTACAAAGTGCTTGTTATAAAAATACATGTTTTTATTAAACTTTTTGGTTTATATTTTCACTGCACATAGTAAGTTCTTGAACAGTTTTAGATAAAAGCAACTCCTCTTCTAAGTCAAGATGGTGCACCGGAAGCTGACTAGTGTAAGCCGGAAGTGTCGTACTCTAATTAACAAAGCTCTTAGGGACCTTACTTCAGAGCTTTTTCTTTAAACGACCTCTGACCTTCGACGATTTATTTATTTATTTATTTAATCTTTTTGCACAAAAAAAAAGGTACAAAGGCGGACTTAATGCCTTAGGCATTCTCTACCAGTCAACCAAGGGTGGTGAAGAGATTAGATGGCAGGTGCTTTGGTTGAGAGGGACAATGATAAAAAAAAACTCTTAAAACTAGGTAAACAAATACATAAATAGGTTATGTACATACTATTACTATAATACAAACTCATAATATATATAAATATATATATATATACAAAATCAAGGAAGAGAGATATTGAGATGACTCTCCGCTATTTGTTTTGAAAATAACTCTGCAATTTCCGCGATCTGCTTCAAAAAGGCAAGTAAGTGCGCAGTATAGGTTAATCGCGCGCGTTTGTGTAACCCTAACTTGACTAGATGACGTATGACCATAGACAAAGAAAAAGGTAACGTACAGATCTCCCAGCAAAAGTATGCGCTTCAGTAATCATCGTCCATATTCGCAAACTCGAATAGAATAGAATAGAATAGAATAGATCATTTATTTGTTCAAAACATAAGTATGCACACACATGGCATGCAAGATGTTACATAAAATTATAGCACAGTCATGTTTTGCCTTAACGGCGTACAAATATAAACAGTTAGTTTATTTTTATTAATCGGTAAAAGGTCTGTCCATTATTCAAAGCAATTAACATAATATCAAATTAAAACTCAATCAATCAAATTATAATAAATGTGCAACAGAATAGTGTCAAAAACTCGTCTTCGAAATGTTTAATAAAATAAAAATTTGCAAGTCAAAAATCACAGTAATTAGGAATAAAAATCTACATTATTTATGTCACACAAGTCATTAATTTACTTAAATATTATACATAACATAAATATCGAACAAGAAAAAAAGAAAGAAAAAAAAAAGAGAGTCAAATGCTAAAACAAAATGTAAATAAAATAAAACTATATCAATACTTTGTCAGTTAAAAACTCGGAAATATTATAATAGGCTTTTTGAATTAGAAAGTTCTTTATTTTTTTCATAAGCAAGTGAACATTCAATTCGAACGCGCCATTATGAGATCTAATATAGAGGCTGTTACAACCTTGGAACTACTTACAACAATGGATGAGACTTACCAATTTTGTTCTACCATGGTTACAAAATTTAAGATTAACAACTATATACAATGCCAAAAAAACTTTTCAAAACTTTTTAGTGACATATTACAAGCTTGATATGACAGGTGCACTACGATAAAGCGCGTAAAACTTATAAGCTTTGCCTCTCTGGGGGTCACTCTGTGGCGCGACGTTTGCACTTCTTTGGAAACACGAAGATTAGCGAAGCGCAAACATTTTTTGGTTAACCTGTATTTAAGGATCGTAACAAACGGAATTCTGTTGTTTCAACAAACCCCCGTTAGAAAGCTGTAAGTTTCTGAATATTTAAACTATCATAATAGTATTGAACTAATATTTGGCATGCACACTATGATATACGGAGGTACGTAGTAGAAATCTCTTCGTCGACTTAATCAAAGTTTCCAAGAGTAAAGTGGACCCACATTCAATTTGATCTAAATGTTACAGCTGTGGGCTGAATATTTACATTATCTATGTACGTACCGATAGCAAGAGCGTTGTTATTTCAGGCTAGAATAATATAGGCGCTTAAATTTAGTTTTATTTTCTTGGTACCCGCAAATATACATCTCAAGGCCTCTCGCGAACATAGAAGATAAAATTCCCCTCCTCGACTTTGTTATTGTTTCATCTTCAATATTTTTAGAAAGAGTTTGACTTACATTCAGAAAAAAATCGTCGAAAAACGTCGTTGAAGTCTTTTAAATAAGTAAAGAAGAACTAGCTTTTTGCCCGCGACTTCATCCACGTGTATTCCTACTTTCCCCATGGAACTCCAACGTCCCCTCATCCCCTTTAAAGAGTAGTTTTAGAAACCAAATGATTAGATTGCAATAATGGCGTAGGTCTACTTAAAATGTGAATTAATAATAATAGCCACCCGACCGAATTCGGTCACAGTGGCCAATCTCAACGAAGATTTGCCAGGTACGCAAGAGATTTATAGTGCACAAGTGTGTGCATAAACACAGGTGCACTCTCTGTTCCTTTACTCTCATAGTCCGATGGGACGGCAATCCGACACGACCGGGGAGAGATCAGGCGCAGTACCAACGGCTTTCCAACCGCCAACTTCCAAACTCCGGACTGTTACTAAGACATTCCTAATGGAAAACCCAATAACACTTTGTCCGACCTGGGAATTGAAACCAGAACCCCACGCTCAGCAGTCACGCTTGTAACTACGAGACCAACGAGGCCGTTAAAAATATAAATTAATTATGTATGCATAGTGAATCCATAATAAAGTCGATGTAACTGTTCTCTATTTCCCAGGTAAACATGGACAGCGCAGGCGACGCCGAGGGGAACTTCACAGTCATCGGCCTGGTAGCTGATTCCAGTGTTCCAGGGGGTTGGAGCGCCCAGCCCGTCGCCACCTTCCGATATGTCAACTCCTCGGATTTTCTACCGGTTCGTACAGCCATCCTTAAGATCTAAGATCTGATTGCTTTTCTTTAAGTGGGCTCTTGCAGCCGCTGAACGGAAAAAGTAATAGTGATACAAATGTAATCCCAACTTACTTTAGGACTCTGATGAACAAGGTCACTCAAAAATTTGAATGTAATGGTCATTACTACCCAAAGCACATGGACATACCTATAGAGGCACGAGTCCGACCAGACGGTCTAGTGGACTACTGCCCGAAAATTGATGTCGGGGACGTTGTATATATGCTAGTTGCGCGGCAAATTATGCTTGCGCGATGTAGGATTTTGCGTGACGTCAGGGTGATGTGTAGTTTGCATGTAACGATGTAGATGTCGCCACAGACCTAACTAAACAGGAGAACGTACGTCAGTATGGCCCCTATTGGATGTTTGCGCTGGCTTGTAAGTGTTTTTACGAGAACGAACTGCTTTCAGTGGCCGTTGCTTACACATGGTACGGAATTTTAACAGAGGCCGCGAACCAAAATTTGTAACTATACGACATTCCCCGATCATTTATTTTTATTTTAATATTTGTAAACTGCGACAATGTGCAGTCGCAATGCGTCACTCTGAAATGCAGATTTTTAATGGTCACTTTGACATCGGTTTGTCCGACGCAATTTGCTTTGTAGTTGGCAATTTGCATTTATTTACTAAAAGGAAAAAATAATGGTAAGAAACATAATTTGAGTTTCCTATTATTTAGACATTTGTCATACTCTAAAATGAAACGGTGACGTGACATATATACATAGGTCACACGACAGATCAACGGGGACATTAGAAATATGTACGTCAAACGTTCATAATTATTAGCATTATGCTCATATTACAATAGGTACTCCAGATGTATTGACAAGATCGTTTTTCATTCGTCCCAAGCACACGATGACAAATCGATTTTAATAAAAATGAGATCGTACTTGAAAAATGTTTCATAATTCAATTAATGTCGTCCATTTCCACAAGTTCGAAAGTAACTTCTGTTCCTCCGATCGACAGAATTCCTAAGTCACCCACACATTTACCGATCAGAAACTAATTGGTTACGTTGATAGCTAAAGTTAAAGTTAAGTTAAGTACATACTTGTCAGACAAGTTCTCGTAGTGGAATTTAATATTGATCTTCGACTCCGTAATCACTCTTTTCAAAGCTTTTTGTTGTCAGTCTTTCTACACGTGCAGTCTTTGGACCCGTTTTACGCAGAGAACAAACAGCGATCTGCGTGTCCAATATAACAACGCGTTTAGGATACTATTGTGGCTGTCGTGGCATTGTAGTGCATGCACAATGTTTGCGGAGTAGCGCACAGACGATTTTTACGCCATAATAAAAAAAAAGGACCGCCTCCATAGCCGGCCGGCTATGCGCCACCACCAACGGTCTCCTGAGCGTGTTCTCAGATCGGTGGGATTCCCCTCTGCTGCGTTACTGGGTAAGAATCCATACCAGCTGATATTTGTTTTTGTATCTCTTATTACGAACACTAGTTATTAAGTTATTTTGTTGATACTAACACTATGGACCCAGGTCTGAAGTAAAGAATTTGAATTTGAATTGCAAAGTTAATATCAAGATGAAGTACATTGAGTACCACTCTAGTACTGGTTGGTGCACGTTTGCTTCAATGAACTTAATTAATCTACCTTTCATTATTTCAGTTATAAAAGGTAGGTTTTATAACTAAGTTAATTAAAGGTAGGTTAGTTTATTTAAAGCAGTGGGTACAATTGGTAACGGCCGCGACTTACGAGTTGCAGGTCGTGGGTTCGACTCAGGCATGCGCTTTACTTTGTGTAAATAATTTCATCGCCACCGCTCTCAAAACGGTGAAGGAAAACATCGTGAGGAAACCGGCATGTCCTAGAAACAAAAATTCGAAGACATGTGAGATCTACCAACCCGCACTGGGTCCGCGTGGTAGACCAGCCCACTCCCTCTCACAGAGAGGAAGCCTGTGTCCCAGCAGTGGGAACACGTACAACATCTTACAGTATTCCAAGACGATGTTATACACTCTTAATTAACTATCTATAAACTTTACTTATACATAAATTAAATTCATTATTATTATGGTTAATTATTGATCTCCCTGGGGTCGTGAGCAGTGCGAGGTGTTTGCTATTTGCTGATGATCTTAAAGTATTTATCTCGGTAGCGAGCGCCTCGGACTGTGAGCGACTTCAGCGGGATCTCGATAAGGTGGTACAGTGGAGCCAGCAAAACAAACTGGTCTTCAATGTGACCAAATGTCGCGTGATGACATACAGTCGCGCGCACGTCCCGCTACACAATCAGTATGAGATGGACGGCACAGTGATGCCGCGTGTCAAGCATATGCGTGATCTTGGGGTTCATATGGTAGCCGAGTTGACGTTTCGCAACCATATTATGGACTTGTGTAGCAAATCCTTCAGAAATTTGTGTTTTATATTGAGACAATGTACGGATTTTAAAAGTATAGCAGTGGTAAAAATTCTTTATAATGCTTTAGTTCGTAGTCATCTCGAGACAAGTGCCATTGTATGGAATCCGCATGAAGACAAATATAGTCTAATGATCGATGAGGCGCGCCGGGCGCCGCCCCGCTTCGTTAGATGTGCCATGGGCTAGGACGAATTTACTCAAGTTTGCTCCTTTGTCAAGGGCTGCACGTATTATAAATAATATGCTGTCGGAAGATGTGTTCGATAGCCTGCCGAAATTTATGTTAGGAGCACAAAGGTGCATTGAAGGAGGCATAATATTCTAATTGTTATTAGTTTATTTTTATTGTTGAATTTTATGTTTGTATAGTTTATAGATAGTTTGTTAAGTGTGTATAACATCGTCTTAGACTACTGATGTACTGTAAGATGTTGTATCTACTTATTGGGGTGAATAAATAAATAAATAAATAAAATTCAACAATAAAAATAAAATAATAAAAATTACAATATTATGCCTCCTATGCACCTTTGTCATTATATGCTTTTTTTTTTTTTTCGGATAGGAAATCATCAAATGACCCCTCCCGCTCTGGGTGGAGCGGAAGGGAGTGTCAGACTCTTACTGATTAAAACCCATCCATGTTCCTTCCTTTGCCCTTTATGTTCCGGGGTAGCAGTAACCCTTTCGGACAATCCCGCGGACGTCATTATATGCTTTATTATGCTAGTTTATTTTAGGAAAACGTGCATCATCGTTGATTACATCATTGCTTACTATCAGATGAGTGTGGTATATCTGATAATAGTCATAGATGTGTGAATGTTAAATACAGAACAATGAGATAGTAACTAAAAGGCAACAAAAAACAAAATATTGGGCGTACCCACCTAAACATTTACGTATCACTTTTTCCAAGTTCCTAAAAAAATATTTTCGGAACATTAAGTCTGGACATGTTTTCCTTTCCCAGAACATTTCCCAATAATTATATTCTATTCAATCGAAAAAGGATATCCTTTTTCCGGCCAATCTCAATATTTCCCGCTCTGGTCGCTTTCAATAATAGTCATGACTATATCGGTTCAAATTAATGAATGGTTTACGATGCTTACTTCAAAACATGTTTACTCGAGCAAAATAAGGTGGCTAAATTTGTGAAAGGAGTAGAACCGATTCTTTAAAAAATAATAAAGTATATGATAGTAAGTTTTAGAGCCACAAGATACAAGCGATGCTTAGTTTGTGGCTCACTGAATCCGTCACATTGTATTTTTACTTTTTTGAAGAATAAAATTTATTATTATATTATTATAGTATAGTAAATATTTTACGTAAGAAATAAATAAGTAATTGCTTTAATCGCCTTTTTTTTCCGGATGGGAAATCATCAAATGACCCCTCCCGCTCTGGGTGGAGCGGAAGGGAGTGTCAGACTCTTACTGACTAAAACCCACCCATGTTCCTTCCTTCGCCCTTTATGTTCCGGGGTAGCGGTAACCCTTTCGGACAATCCCGCTGACCCGGCAGGCTTCGGCCCTAAGGGGCCCCTCAAATTATGCTGACAACTCTTTGAGGCGCGCGTGGAACACTTACGCGCCGTCCGGCACGGGCCTGGTTCGGACGGTGAGCTACCCATTGCTCTCCGCCCGCAGGCCCGTGCCTACGGTGGCCGGGACTCGTCACGCGGCTCCCGACGCCCGGAGCGTCTCCCGCGGCGGCTGGGACGGGAGGCTCTCTCCCTCATCCGTCCCGCCACCTCCTTCGCTAGCATGACTGCTTCGCAGAAGGAGGCGACTGCCTCCCACTCCCTCTCGCCCCGGCCCATGGCTTGAACCAGGGCCGGGCGCGAGAGGCGCTCTAATCGCCTTGAGACGCTTTACTATTTATTCATTTAACACTTTAAGCACACAAATGTATATGTATGTGTATGTATGTATGCATGTGTGTAATGTGTGTGGTGTGTGTGTGTGTGTATCTGTCTATCTATTTTCCTAACGCAGGTATGCTGAAAGAAATTTCTTATGAAATAAGCATCACCTTTGTGACCATTTTTTTTCTGTTTTTCCCCTTGTCTGTTGCAAAATCCTACTTCCTACTATCCTACTGCCTATCCTACTTCTAATCCTACTATCCTTCCTACTAATAATATATTATAAACGTGAAAGTTTGTATGGATGGATGGAATGGATGGATGGATGGATGTTTGTTACTCTTTCACGTCAAAACTACTGAACGGATTTGGATGAAATTTGGCATACGGGTAGTTTATAACCAGGATTAACATATGGGGTACTTTTTATCCTGATATTCCCACGGGAGCGAAACTTATGCGTGTGAAACCGCGCGGCGCAGCTAGTAAATAATAAATGTATAGAGGCGGACTTAATGCCATAAGCATTTTCTATCAGTCAAGAAATGCTATTATTTCATTATTAAACCACTGAAACTGAAGTTGTCATAGGTGGTAATGACATATAATCATATACATATTATATATATGTGTGAATATGGCTAAACAGCCGAACTATTATATAAAAATCTCACCATTAAAACTTAGGTGAAGTGAGCTTGAAGTGACCTGACTTTCCATCTGATGCTAGGATCGCTAGGGATTGTCAATATTGACAGCTCACTTGAAGTTCACTTCACCAACTTTTTCACGGTAAGTCAAAAGTTAAAGCATTTATTTGAAATAGGCATAAAATGATCTTTTGAACGTTAAAAATTACAATAAAATAAAATTGATTCTAGTCGCCCCTTCCAAAAGGTAGTTTTCATATGGATAAGAATGGGCAAGAAACTCCACCGTCACTCTTTCAAAATATTTTACAATAATTATTAATGTATAATTATATAATAATATGTGAAAACAATGAACCTTAAATAAATTTACTATACCACAATAGGTAAAACAATTAAAAATTAAATTATAACATATAAATTAATTATGTGATAGATGCATGGTGCTCACATAATTACAAACATTGTAAAAGAAGACGATTTTAAATTTTCTTTTAAATCGATCGGCAGTAGGTAGTAGTCATTACCTACTCTAAAAACTTTTTTAGGAATATTCCATTATTCAAAAGATTATCTAACGGTTTTCCATCAAATGGAAGTTTAGAAGCAATTTCCACACAAATCCTATTATTCATAAGTGTGTTGTTTTATTTTTACTACCATACCTATCAGTATTTGAATCATGTTTTGAAGATAAACTACTTTTGATCGATCTCTAGGAAAACTAAGAGACAATATTCTTACATTTATGTTAATGATAATAATCGCTGAGAGATGTGATTGATGTCCTGAATGCAAACAGTTTTTTAATGATACCCTCAGCACAGTTCAAAGGCTTAATAGATTTCATAATAATTATTTGTCTAAATAGTCAGCTGTAAATCGGAGAGGGGCCCGTGGCTAAATAATAACAGCCGCACAGGTCGATCGATCAGGTTAAGCTACGCTTGCCGCGGTTGGTCTGTGGATGGGTGACCCTCTTTACATACCGAGACCCCTCCGTGCCTCGGAAAGCACGTTAAGCCGTTGGTCCCGGCTGTCATTCGTGGATCTTTGACAGGCGTTACGGGTAGTCAGAAGCCCGAAAGCCTGACAAACAGTCTTACCAAGGGGTATCGTATTACCCAGTAACTGGGTTGTGGAGGTCAGATAGGCAGTCGCTTCATGTAAAATAGTGGTATTCTGTTGCATCCGGTTAGACTGGAAGCCGACCCCAACATAGTTGGGAAAAGGAGAGCCTTTTCCCAACTATGTTGGGGTAACGATTGGGGACTAACGATTTACAGCTGCCTCATCATCTGCAGAGGCAGATGATGAGGCAGCTGTAAATCGTTAGTCAGAGCTTGAACCCATCGCGATGTTTACTGATTAGCCTGTTTGCGCTTTCATTTGTTACGTGGTTAATTAACGTAGTATCGTTTTAACATTATCGTTTTAATTTAAAGTAGATATTTTATGAGCAGTAGTGGCTCAGTGGTAATGGCCGCGACTTATGAATCCAGGCAGGGGGGGGTGGGTCGTAGGTTCGAACCCAGGCAGGCGCTTTAGTTTGTGTAAATTATTTCATCACAACTGCTCTCGAAACAGTGAAGGAAAACATCTTGAGGAAACCAAAAATTCGAAGACATGTGACATCTACCAACCGCACTGGGCCCGCGTAGTAGATTATAGGCCTGTGTCCCAGCAGTGGGAACATTATAGGCTAATTATGATGATCATGATTTTATGATCAACTTGGATCAACTTGTTTACCAGCAAAGATGGCGGTCTCAGACTTTTTGAAAACTAAAATAGAGATTATAAAAATCATGTTTTACTTCCATTTTTTTTAATTTTTTTATTTTATTTAAAACGTTGCCCCACTACGAATTACTCCTGTATCGTGGGTGTGTTAACAAACATTTAAACTCACATACACAAACAGCCAGACCCGGAACAACTACCTGTAGGCAATAAAAATATTTGTTCCGTGCGGGAATCGAACCCGCGACACGCAGCGCAGCAGTCGATCGCTCAGCCACTGCGCCAACCGTGTCGTCGATTTTAGGGCTATAGCCTCAATAACATACATAGTAAGCTATAAGTTACTTTAACATTTATTTTTTTTTTCACAGGAACTAGTCGAAGCAAACAACATAGGCTGGATTGGAGGAAGTCCACCCGTGGCTGAACCAGAATGCGGCTTCGACGGCATCAAGTGCTCCTTACCACATGACCCTGGGGTCTTGTCTGCAGCAGCAGCAGTAGCAGCGGCGGCCATCTTAGCTGCAGCACTGCTCGTCCGTCACTATAGATATGAACAGAAGCTTGCGTCAGTGCTGTGGAGGATTGAAGCTAAGGATCTGACCTTCATCTCGGCGTACAACGCGCAGAGTACTGACAAGGTAGTGTGCGAAGTGAGTTTTTTTTATAATACTATTAAATTTCTTAGACCTCCTTCTTCTCTATCATTTTAGGGGAAAGGATGTAGTGATTGCGGTTTGTATAGCGTCTATCATCACCATCGTTTTAGCCGAAAGACGTCCACTGCTGGACATAGGCCTCCCCCAAGCACCTCCACTTCAACCGGTTCTGTGCTTACCGCATCCAGCGGATTCCTGCGGCCTTCAGCAAGTCATCGGTGCACCTTGTGGGAAGCCTTCTAACGCTACGTCTTCCGGCACGCGGTCGCCACTCCAGAATCTTTCAGCCCCATTGGCCATCTGTTCTGCGAACAATGTGCAATACTCACTGTTACTTAAGTTTGGCAATTGTTTGGGCAAAGTTGGTTACTTGATTCTCCTACATATTTCTTCATTTCTGATTTGATCACGTGGGAAAACTCCAAGAAGCATAACCCTCTCCATGGAGTCTATAATGGTCTTCATTCCCGATTCATTTTTATCTTATTGATTGCTAAGGAAACGACACTTTTCGTTTTATTTGTCAGAATATGGTACATTATTATGGTCTTAAGTTAATGTATGAACGTCGATGTTTAGTGGGATCTCGTACCTACCTAAATTTTACTGTTTGTTACCACGGATACCTATCTGAATAGTTAGAAATCAGGTCAAGGCTGACCGATTAACAGAATCTCAATTCCATTGTGTGTCTATATACCTTTGTAACATATCATGGCGGGTTACAGTCTTGAAACTATTTTTTTTTTGACATCGTTCTGTTCGCAATTTGGAAAAATTAAAATATCGCGTTATTTACGGATACGTGTTCCACCGTAGCACCAGCGTTTCAGAAAAAGCTCGAAGGATTAATGACGTGTGTGCGGAAGGCTGAGGACGGGGTATTGTGGCGCAGCCTGGGAAAGGCCTATCCAGTAGTGGACTGCAATAAGCTGAGTTGATCGATTGATCCCCACCAATCGATCAACTCCCTGCAAAATAGCACTGTAAAAGAAAACACGGTACGTGTTTGGATCCAATGTTTCCGTTCGGAAATTTTTGACCTGCAAAACAAACCCCGTGGACAGCCAGATACCCTAGTTGGAAAGGGTTCGTGGAAGCGGATTCATCGCGAACTACGTCAGAGTTAGAGGCAGGCTTCGGTGTAAGTGATAAAACAATTTCAATTCACTTGTAACTAATTGAAAAAGTGAAAAAGCTCGATAAATGGGTACCGCATGAATTGAGTGAACCACAGCAACAAACATGCTGCGTGACATTAAATAGAGAAATTTATTTCTTATTTCACAAAAAAAAATAACGAATAAGTCGACAAATAATATAAAAAAAAAACAACTTGAAGGCACCCCTTCTCTACGCACGGAATTTATCAATGAATTCGTAGCAACATTCAATCCTTTGATTGAAGCCATCGGCCGGCTAAAAGGATTGAATATAAAAAAGCGTTTTTTTTTTGTGCCAAAAAAAAGAAATTTCTGTGTCATAGGTTTCTACTCCGTTCACCTTTTATGTCCTGTTTTTGTCCAGACGGTTAGAAAGGTCAGCCGGTAAAATTTCATTTTTGTTTTACGTTTTTCTTTTCCATGTAAAACGCCAATTTCATATGTAAGTAATACGTCATTAGCACTAATATTGTGAAGAGGTAAAGTTTGGATGTAAAGTCTACTCAAATTTATTTTTCAAATAGATGTTATTTCAAGTTAAACAAATATCAACTTTATTTTAATTCTAATTAAGTTGATTTCAGAGTGACTAGCACTATTGAAAAAGTTATAAAAATGTTTGAAGTTGTAGCGTAAACTGAACTCTATTGTGTAGGAATTAAAGTTATTTATCCATAAACTAATATTTGTTTACATTTTTGGCAAATAAATCGCGAATGCAGATTAGGAGGTAAAATATCTGGCAGTACTGATCGATTTTGAAAATTCTTTCATCCGCAGAACGCTTCACTATTGCCGAGTGCCATACGGTATGTTTTATAGTATAATTAACTTCAACGCGGGCGAAGTTGTGAGCAAAAACTAGTGTATCATACACATTATGCAGTTCGGAAACGCTTCACATTAAAATATAAATTGTTATTTCCATAAACTGAATAATATGAAGTTTACTTTATGACCGTGACCCAGAAGGAGATAGTGGGAGGAGCTCCAACAACAAGAACAGTGGGGTAATTGCATATCACACTATCAGTAGGAATGGCTTTCATTTTGACAGTTCAATAATATTCATTGCGTTTTATACGTTGTTGAGCGGACCAATTTTTTTAACATATGAAGCAATGGATTAGCCTTATCCTTCAAAATTATTCAGATTCTGATTGAAAGTGTGTTACACAATTAGGGTGAGGCAGTGACTAGAATATCTTTGACCATCGTGATTTTGTGCAGAAAGATCCCCATTTTAATTTTGCTTACAAAAATACTTCTATCAACCATTCAACTCAGCCTATCGCAGTCCATTAGACATAGGCCTCTCCCAGGCTGCGCCACAACACCCTGTCCTCCGCCATCCGCATCCAGTCTGTCGCAGCCACCTTCTGAAGGTCGACGGTCCATCTAGCTGGGGGCGTCCCACGCTAAGCTTGCCGAAAACAATATCCACTTGCACAGATTAAATAAACAAATAAAAAGCCCATTTAGATGAACCGAATTCGTCTAAAAGAACTTCTCGGAATCGTAAAAATTATAATTTAACACCTTTAGGGACGAGACATAATAGAACTTTTGTTTTTATTACGTCTGTGGGCGTTTATTGTGCCGCAATGTGTTAATACTTTTACGAACTCACGAAAGACAAAATAAAATAATTTTAGGTATCATTAAACATTTGACATTAATATTAATAGTACTAACACTAGTGTTTAAGATGTGCATGTCATTACAAACAATTTGGATTGTATGACCTGGATAAATAAACTATTATAATTATTATTAAACATTGTTTTGTATTCATGAGTATACAGTGTGGCAGGGACATTCACGCACAACCTAATGCCATGGATTTAGCACATTAGGTATTCTAGAAACCGTGGAAATAGTTCATCGGTTATAAAAAAAATCTGCTGTTTCCTACAAAAGTGCAATACTGACGCAACCAAAATGTATGGAACAGCAAATTTTTTTAAACCAAAAGTTAATTTCATCTCACCGCTGAGACGAAATTTTATTTTGGTTTCAAAGAAATAAATTGCGATTCAGTACATGATTCTGGACCCCCTGGTCCTCTAATTCTCTCGCAGGGGGGTTCAAAAATCTTGTACTGAATCCATAGTAACAAGTTGCAGATCGATATCCCTGCCACCCTGTATACGAGTACCTAATGTTTAAATAATATCCAATCGCTTATTATAGAATGTGTGGGTATTTGAAAAAACCCAAAACTCATTGAACTCATTCGTTATGAACAACTTCCACTATGGAGCATACTCTGAAATCGCAAAAAAACAGATGCTCCATACATTTTACAAAATATGGAAAAGCACACAAAATAATTTTATTACAATTTATCTTTAAAAACTCGGAATCACTGTCAGTTATAAAATATCTTCTTTTTTGACCAGTGAACTACATACTTATTATCTACAAATACAGTAATGTTGGTATTGGAATCATTATTGATTTCTTGTAATTGATGTCATTGTCTTTGAAGGATGTCCCAGGTGAAAAATATTTTTTTTTCACATAACTCGGTAGAAAGTATTTTCACATCACTGGATACTGGATACGTCTGGTATGAATCGGTACACATTTTTAATGAGTCTTGACATCCCAAAAAGGAGAAACAAACCAGAAGGGAAAAGAAAAGCCAGCAAAAATAATAAAGTAACATAAATTAATCAACCAAATTGAAAGGCGATGTTCCTGTTGCGAGGGTGAGGCTCCAGCCGCAAGTCCTTTGATGTTTGTGATAAGACTGTTTCTTGCTGGTTGTACGGTTGGTTTTAGTGTACGGTTGGTTGTAGTGTAGTGTAGTGTCTATTCAAACGAATGTTTCAAATTGATGTTATTTCAAGTTAAACAAATATCAACTTTATTTAATGGCAATTAGGTTGATTCCAGAGTGACTAGCACCATTGAATACGTTAAAACAATGTTTGAAGTTGTAGCGTAAACTGAACTTTGTTGTGTAGGAATTAAAGTTATTTTTCCATAAACTCATATTTTTTTACATTTTTATCAAATAAATCGCGAATGCAGATTAGCAGAGTTGTTGTTGTTGAGGTGAAAAGATCACTTAGTTTCCGTTAGAGTTATTACGTACTAGCTTCTGCCCGCGACTTCGTCCGCGTAAAATTTCTTGTTCCCCCGACCCACCCCGTCGTCCTACTTCGTTTTCGCTTAGCGTTCTTCCTGACTTTTTTTCTTTTTGCTCGGCTCATAGCGTGATGTTAAATAGCCTAAAGACTGCCTCAAGAATTGGGTAAAAGTATTTTTTTCAAATCCGGTAGTTCCAGAGATTAGCGGGTTCAAACAAACAAACTCTTCTCTTTATATATCTTTATGTATACATATAGATAAATTGTGTCTACAAGTAAAACTGTTGATGATTCCTTTCACGATTACTGAGAAATGAGTACACTGATACAGGCCCATTCAATCTGTGCGGTTCTTTCCTCAAAATACTATTTTAGACACCAATCTACATAGTTCTCATGTGATCTGACCGAGATTATGTCTCGACTGTAAAAGAGGCTTTGACTTCTGCGTTTTTTCTCGGTTTTACTTCGCGGAGTAGTCATATAGGAAACGCCGACCTAAATATGATTGACGTGTAAAAGTGTTTGTACAAACGACTACTCACAAAAATAAAATCATTTATCTATAAATCACTGGCTGCATAATCAGTCTATAACGTTCCCACTGCTGGGACACGGGCTTCCTCTCTGTGAGAAGGAATTGACTGTAATCCACCGCGCGGGCCCAGTGCGGGTTGGTAGTTGTCACATGTCAATCGAATGTTTGGTCCTAGGACATGCCGGTTTCCTCACGATGTTTTCACTTTAAATTACTGGCTGGCATTCGCTCAAATACAATGGTGTGCGCGCAGAAATAAAATCACTTACGATTTACTGGCACATAAAAGGTATGCGCGCAGATTTCCAAAAATTTTTTTTTTTATTTTTACCTTTAATTACAATAAAAGCGGACATATGGTTTCAACATTAATTAAATTTTGGTTCTCTATTCCTTCGTTGTAATATTAATTCTCTTATTTCTGGAATTTGTTTATCCTACTTATAAATAACCTTCATTTTAATAATTCTTTTTGGAGTGATGCAAGGTTTTGTTTTACAAATAAACTCTTCACATGGCTTCTTTCAATGAGGGTAGGCAGAAACTACAGAACGCATCTGCTAAGATTCTTCCTTTTTTTGTTTTTATTTTTTTCCTATTGTCATTAATACTAGAAAGAAAGAATAAAGTTTACTTGGACACAGTTCGTGAAGCACAAAATACAAATAACAAATAAAAAGTGAAAATAATGTTTTAACATGTGACTCACGGCTATGCCAAAAAGGTTCATTTCATCATTAATGTTAGGCAGATGCTGTCTGACGTTGGTATTCTAATGAACCTTAAGGGACACGTGACGGGAAGTACAAACATAATTTCCCTACATTTTTGACAAGTTTTTGACATTGATTGTCGCTGAGATGTCAAAAATGTGGGATATTTTTTGATAGATTAAGACTGAGATCAGAGAGGCAATTCTCGAACGTTCTTAAAAATTCACAGTCTGATCTCAGTCTTAATCTGTCAAAAAGACCTCTAATTTCCCTACATTTTTGACAAGTTTTTGACAATGAATGTCGCTGAGATGATTTTGAACGTTTTTAATTATGGGAATTGGCCATCAGGTTAACTATCCCGGCGTTACTTTTTAGTGGCGCAACGCGTAATAAGAGTTAAAATGTTAATTACTTTACTCCGAGTTTACAAACATCAATTTAACCCGACTAAACATGCAAGTGGGCCTCATATATACAGTTGTGTGTGCTAGTGTTTACAGCTGTGGTTTGCCAGTTCCACGAAGGGTTATTGTTGTTAGGTTAAATAAATGTAGGTAAGATAGAACGACAAATAAAGTATTTGGTTTGGAAAGCTACGACAAATACGGACAGAATAGACGACGATGTAAAGAATGAATACTTTAGGGAGTAAAAGCACTAGTACGCACACGGAAAGTAGATGAATCTTTTACTATGGAAAGAAATAGTTTTGTAAGATACTCAATTCAATCTGCTAGCCTTTTCCCAACTATGATGACTATGTGACCTCCGCAACCCAGTAACTGGGTAACGCAATACCCCTCGCGGTAAGGGCCTCAGAATTTACAGCTTCTACCCGTAGCGACCGACACGATCTACGAATGAGAGCCAGGACCAACGACTTAACAAGATATTGGATGGTCACTCATCCACGAACCAACCGCGGCAAGCGTAGATTGACCTTCGACCTGTGCGGCTATCATTTTTTTGCCACGAGCCACTCAAAATTCCAAATTAAATTAAAATAAGCTGGCCAGTAAAATAAAGTACCACTAGGTATGGCTACCATAACCTTCATCGTAAGGAAACTTAATCCCCAAATTCATAAAAATTGACCCCTTGCCAGACTGGTTTAGTGGTTGGTTGACATATAGAAGCAATAAGAATAATGTACAGACGCCAGCAGATCAAGCTACCCGAAACTGTCAAATTTTCCCAATCAACCTTGAACCTATTAAGGTTCAACATGTAACTTTATCGTTAAAGCATTAGCTTTAACGATAAAGTTGAAAATCCACTAAAGAAATTTGACAGATTGTAGTAGCTTGATGTGCTGGCGTCTGTACCCAGGATTTTGTAATAATATCTTGATTTAAGAGAGTCCTTAGAGTTTCTTGCCCGTTCTTCTCCATAGAGATCTACGTTTTGGAATGGGCAACTAGCTTCAACTTTCTGACTAACTGAGCGACTAAGTATTTAATTTTTACAATTTAAAAGTGCCTGTAAATGGTTTAATTGAAATAAATTATTAGAGTTTGAGTTGCAAGCGCTAAGGTTCGATTCCCGGGTCGGGCAAAGTGTTATTTGGGTTGTCCATCTAGAATTTCTCAATAGCAGCCGGAGTCTGGATTTGGGCCCGGTTGATGTAAATAGGCTCGCCCACAATAGTGGGCGTGCGTCCCATGCGTCCCATGTCATACGTCCCATAACATGGGACGCATACATAAATGCCGAAATGAAGGTTCACCTTTACCTAACCCCTCGGGAGACACATGCGTGTTGTTTTGTTTTGTATTTCCATACATATAGGTTTATTTTTTTCCGTGGTTAAAATAAGCGACCATAGATTATAGTACTAGTTATAACAAGTTTGGTTTAGATAACTTTAACATACTTACATCAATTTCATATCACTAAGAATCTTTCGTTCCAACAGACATCAATGCAGCATGACATGGAAACCCGACGCGCTCACACGACGATAGCCATGTACAGAGGCAACATCGTCGCTATCAAGCGTCTGCGGAAGAAAAGCATTGACGTCACCAGGGCCATCAAGAAGGAACTGAAACAGGTGAGGGTGTTAATTGATTTGCTATTACTTAACGGGGATGCGCTAAAGTAACTCGCGAAATTTAAAGGGGATTGAAGAGCCTGGCATACCTACTGTCGCGCCATTTTGTTTTTTTTTTTTTTTCAAAAATGGCGGCCACTCATTATCCTTAAATAAATCGATAGCTGACATCAACGGAAAGAGTAAATATTACAAAACGAAACACTGTAAAGCGTCACGTCCCTAAGAATCAACTCTCCATCAATCAATCAACGACTCAAGGGCTTTGAAGGTTCGTGAACCTTTAAAGCCCTTACGTTTTTACGTTCCTTTTTACGTTTTTTTGCAAATTGAAGGTCAGGTTGTATGTTGATTAAAATATGATTGGCAACCGTAACAAATATGGCTTTACAGAATTGTAATCTTTGGAATCAGTTACACAACTCCTTTAGTTAGAATAGGCCTCAAATGAAAAAACTTCCAACTTTTCGATATTCTTTCAGCTTTTGACTTCTTCTAAAATGTGTATCCTACAGAAAATTCACCCAATTTGAGCGCAGCTGTAGCTCTGTAGGTCCAATAGAACCCGATATAGAGCACTTCAGACTGGACATTTTTCACAAAACGTGTAGCAATTTCAGTATGGTGGGCTAGATTTGAAAAATTCGGTGGTAAAGAAACCTCATTTATTAAACCTGGCTCGTGGCTAAATAATAACAGCCACACATCGAGAACGCTGGACGGACAGCATACAAATCAAATCAAAAGTCATTTATTCAAATTAGGCTTAGAATCAGCACTTTTCGAGCGTCAAAATTACATAAGTCAGCCAAAACGCCCTCCCTTCACATACATGTATATTAGCCAGCTAATGCCCGACTTTGGGTCACATTGCAGCAATAAATTCCACCGTACGATATTTTAGAAATTGATTTTAAAAGTGTTCCATTTTTAGCAACAGGTAACATTGGGTTACTTGGTCCATTAATCTGGTACCAAACGAGGCGTGAACTCGTCAGGGCATGTTATCAATCATTCGACTTTTGTATAGTCTGCGGTTGAACTTTCAAGGTTAAGAATTTAGGACAAAGTTTTTTCATTTTAAAAAACTTGGACAGTACTTCACAGACGGTATCGAAAGGTACTTATCTAATGGCGATGGGATGGGGATGACGATGGGCAACTAGCTTCAACTTTCTGACTAACTGACCGACTATTTAATTTTGACAATTCAAAAGTGCCTGTAAATGATGAGTTTGAGGTTTTGCTTTCGATAAAACAAGACAAACGGATTTTTAGCTCATAATTTTAAGTTCTTCAGAAAGGTCAGGTGCGTAGTATCTACTCGCAACCCGTGTGCGTGTAAGACCAGAAGGTCAATTCTTCTACTTAAAAAACGTTCAAATTCAAGTCGCAATCTCATCTCGGCGACAATCAATGTCAAAAACTTGTCGAAAATGTAAGGAGATACGAGTTATTTTTGACAGATTGACACTGAGATCAGACTGAACGTTCGTAAAATTACGAGAATTATCCCTCTGATGTATGAGCGTAAACGATGCAAAGGGAGTATGTAAGGATAGTAGCAGGAGACGTTCTGTAGTTTGTGCCTACACCCATGGGAAGAAGGCATGAGTTTATGTACAGACGCCAGCAGGTCAAGCTACCCGAAACTGTCAAATTTTCCCAATCAAACTTGAACCTTAATGCTTTAGCGATAAAGTTGAAAATCTATTAAAGAAATTTGACAGATTGTAGTAACTTGATGTGCTGGCGTCCGTACGTATAATTGAAATTATCGTCTGTTAACACAGGTGAAGTTTCGTCAACTAATTTAATTTGACCTTGACCTTTGGGAACAGTGTTGTTTGTTCATGAAGGTCGAAGGTACTTACGAGTTCTATTGTGGGTGCGCTGGAATTTAAAACGGGTTCTTGCGTCGCATATTTAATTGGAAGAGGCATATATGTCTAGACGGTATAGTTCAGTGGGGTAATTGCGTAACACACTATCAGTAGGAATGGCTTTCATTTTGACAGTT
Source organism: Apamea monoglypha (assembly GCA_911387795.2). Lineage (NCBI taxonomy): Eukaryota > Metazoa > Arthropoda > Insecta > Lepidoptera > Noctuidae > Apamea > Apamea monoglypha. Next base: position 17,677,657 of record OU426922.1, read on the forward strand.
CAACAGCATTCATTGCGGTATTTACGTTGCTGAGCAGACATATTTTTCGAACATATGGAGCAATGGATTAGCAATATCCTTCAAAATTATTTAGATTGTGATTAATTGTGTGTTACGCAATTAAGATGTAGAACTGAGTTAATATAACAATGCATACGGGTTGTTCATTTTTGTTTGTAGTTAATTAAACATGGAAGCTAACCTGCACCCTATTTTTTCAACACACTTTCAATCATAATCTGAATCATTTTGAACGATATTCGCTAAACCATTGGTTAATGTATTCGAAAAATGTGTCACCTACATTAATAATAATAAAAAAATGTCCCACTGCTGGGCAAAGTACTCCCTCCCTGCTGCTAATGACCAGCCGATCGATTCTGTAAAAATCTCACCGTGAAAACTTAGGTGAAGTGAGCTTAGAGTGAGCTGTCAATAGTGTCATTCCCTAGCATTAGTTGGAATGACTGCTCACTCCACGCTCACTTCGCCTAAGTTTTCACGGTGAGATGGTTACAGAATCGCACTGCTGCACGCTAATTGCCAAACACACTATCGATCACTATCATAATAATTTTGAATGATATTGCTAATCCATTGCTTCATGTGTTCGAAAGTTTGTCTGCTCAACAACGTAAATAACGCAATGAATGTTGTTGAACTGTCAAAATGAAAGCTATTGCTACTGTTAGTGTATTGCGTAATTACCCCGCTGTCTTTATTACTCTGTTGAAGTTAAATAACGTCATCTAAACGTTTTAACTTCCCCCTTTAATAAAAGCAATACCAAGATGGTTTATGATTACCTATTTAAACAACAAAGAACATTTAACCTCTTCGCATAATATTAACGTTTTCCTTCAAACTTCCGCAGTTTACTTCCTATCTTGTGACAATTGTCTCAGCAATAACATTTTATCTTTATGGAAATGTCCTGAGGTTGTTCAGAGCAACGACAACCTCGCATTTTTTTCTCATTCGGTAGTAATAGTTCGTCTTCTATTTGAGAGCGCTCCATACTATCACATTTTATGGGGTAGTAAAGTTTATGCCCATACCGTAGTAAAATATAAGTCAGAACCTTGAGTCTATTCCTGCCTTATCTACAGTGAGCCGCTTCAATAGCGACGTTAATTTAACATGTTTACGGTTTCGCGTTTTCGTATAATGAACACACTAGCAGCGCCCCGCGATTTCAACCGCATAAGTGTCGATCCCGTGGGAATTTCGGGATACAAAGTATCATATGTGTTATTCTGATGTATACGCTATATTACTATAAAGTTTCAACAAAATCAGTTCAGTTTTTGCGTGAAAGAGGAACAAACATCCACCCATCCATCCTCACAAACTTTCGCGTTTATGTATAATATTACTAGCTGCGCCCCGCGGTTTCACCCGCATAAGTTTCGATCCCGTGGGAATGTCGAGATAAAAAGTATCCTATGTGTTAATCCTGGTTATAAACTACCTGTGTGCCAAATTTCATCCAAATCCGTTCAGTAGTTTTTGCTTGAAAGAGCAACAAACATCCATCCATCCATACAAACTTTCACGTTTATAATATTAATAGGATAGGATTAAGTTGGATTTTAATTTCATTAAACGGCATTATTTATATACAATTTTCTAAAATACCTGTACTCGAAGAACTGTAGCGCCGGGGTCATTTGCCGAGGTCACCTATCATAACATCGCATCAATGAAATTGAAACGAATGCAAAGAGTAGGCGAATTGAAGGAAAGAGAGAGAGCCCCATGTCGGCGAACATCGCAGACGGTAGTTATCAAATTATTATTTTATGTAGTTAGTTATAATTTTTATGATAAAGGACCTCTCCGTGTGTTAATCTTATGTCGCCATTGTAGCGGCACGTTGTATCCACATAAATAAATAAAACTGAAGTGTCTGTTTGTAATGCAAATAAGTTGAGCTGCACGATTTATGACAAATGCTGTACGCATTTGTGAGACTGCGACTAGATTTTGAACTTTTTTAATTACGGGAATTGGCCTTCTGACTGTGAACGTTGACAAATTGCTAGAATTGCCCCTCTGTTTATTGATTTAGGCGTTAAAATGTCACACAAACTTAGACATAGTTACTTTAATATTTATAATATATTAAGGATTATTAAATAAACTATGCAGAGGCCCGTTTTACTCAAGATTTTAATTAGATATGGCTAAGGCTTTAGGCAGAGAAATTTCAAGTTCAAAGGATAATCCTTTCATCAATCCCTAGAAACATTATATTTATGTATTAAATGTTTTCGTTTATTTAATTCGTTCAGTCTATTTCGGATTTAATTATGTTATATAAAATGTAAAGTCTAGGAGATACATTGTTTACTTAATTGACTAAGAACTAACTTAAATTCCCTTCACATTCAAATCACAACTGTCTTCCTTTGACAGTTGTATGGCTCATCAGTATCTGCCTAGCCTTCCCCATCTACATGTTGCAGCATTGGCAAATGCTACATTATAATTTTATCACGAACGACCTTCTTTTATAACAAATCCAACCTTATTTTTAACCAGAAAGTTTTTTTTCTTCATATTGGTTTTGAATTTTGGATCAAAAAGCGTCATGTCTTTTCTCTTACCGAGATTTTTCATTGGAAGGATTTTTCTGGACACAGGGCGGAAGTCTAATATATTATTTTTTCTGCTTTCACAATGAAATAATTTTGCTACAATATAACGGTTTAAACGACCGAGTTTTGTGCGGTCATCCAATGAATCCAAGGGCAGTGTTCCCGAAAATAAACAAATTGTACATCACTAAAAAGTAGTCTCGAGGCGAGTCACATTTCATGAAGACTCGATTTGTATGAAGACTGTAGGGTGATCTAGAATTCGGCCTACCCGCCACCCTAGTACCAGATGTCTACAAGCTTCCTGTTGGGAATCGAACCCAACATAACACCTTGCGCGCGACCGGCACGTTTATGAGGATTCTGATGCCGGCCAGCGAGGAGCCTTCCGATTGTCAGCGTGGAGTCTAGGACCGGATTTTCACATATTTTTAGCTTAGTTTTCAGTAGAGCCTATTACTTGATATACTACCAATTAGCCGTATATTATCATTGTTACAATTTTGATCAAGCGGTAATTTAAATTATTATCTTGCTTGCTGATAACGAATTGACTTGGTGCCAATTATCCATTTAGGACGTCCTTGTATTTATCTAGTTACATAAGTTTAGGAACGTTTGCAAACGTATCTTAATCGACGCGTAACAAGAATACACAAAATTTATTATAGGGCTCGAACACCAAAGACGTCACGTCGGCGTCACGACGTAATCCTTTTTAATAATAATATTCGTTTTGTGTCTTTTGCTAAGTTTTTTATTACTATCTTATTTTACTTACAAAGATTAAAACGTGTTCAAGCGAAGATTTCCATCTTTTATTAGGCTACAATATGTTGGGGTCGGCTTCCAGTCTAACCGAATGCAGCTGAGTACCAGTATTTTACATCGGACGACTGTCTATCCGATCTCCACAGCCCAATTATTGGGTAATACGAAACCCGTAGGTCAGACTGTCGGGCTTCTGACGACCCGTAACGACTTTCAAACATCCATGAATGACAGCCGGGACCAACGGCTTAACGTGCTTTTCGAGGCACGGAGAGGTCTTGGATGGTAAAGATGGTCACACATCCACGTACCAACCGCGGCTAGCGTAGCTTAACGCCCGTGCGGCTGTTATTACTTAGCCACGAGCCCCTCTGACAGTTGTATGGGTATAAATGTAAATCGACGTATAGTGTCAATACTGTCAATTTCATAAACTTCTAAGAGTTAAACTTTTATTACTTGTAGGAGTTTATGTTTAAACGATGATTAAAATTAAGTGATGTTCAAACGTCAAAAATGTATGGTTGTTTAACCATACATTTTAGTCGCTAATAAGCAACGTTTATGAATAAAAATGTAAATTAAATTAATTTATTTCTTAGACAACAATGATCCAAATTATGTTAGTGAGTTAGGTACAAAAAACTTAAAAGCTTTGTTTGTTTGTATGTTACAATTATAACTAAAAATACTAAGCTACCAGAAAAGCCATATTTACATAAATTTACCGGATAAAATGAATCACTCTTGCCTAACCAAAAAAAAAACAAAAAGATAAAGCTCGTGATTTTTCTGACATTACAATTGTCTATTATTAGGTACTTCTTTTATGTTTTGTTTCGGTGTACTAGGGTTAGTTTGAGCCCAGATAAATCTAAAATTAGACCTTTTCTGTTTTCTGTGTAGGAATGGGTAGGCTTCCCTACACAGAAAACTTTCCTAAATCCAGTAAGATTTACAGTCTGAAGGGTAAGTTATTCATGTACCACTGTTCATACATAAGTCCGTACTAAAGTCAAAGTCTATTTATAGAATTTATGGTCTGCATTGTGTCTTGCTAGAAGACCTATAGCAGTGTTCATAATGTCGGATAATTTACATTCCATCGTTACTTAACCAGTTATCTATTTTAGTTGAATGTAATCTTAGTTGATTTTTGAGCGACGATTCGTAACAAAAAGGTCCTAATAAGTTTTCGGTTGCAATGGAATTTGAACTTTGTTAAGTAGAACATTCGGTTTGTTGTTCCATAAATTGAAAATTATCTCAAATTCTTAATTGAAATATAGACGAAAAGATTGGGGTTGATGAGTAGAACAGGGGGTCTACGAAGTGCAAAGTGCGAATGATCGGATCGGACCGACACATGGCCGAACCGAATATTATTGAAAAATGCGATAAAAGTTCGGATCGGCTGAGTTGGTTCGGGACCACAGTCAATATTCGAAAGAGTGTAGGAGTGTAGGATCGAGACCGACCGAACCAAGTAGTAACTTCGTAGCAGGAAACGGCCAAACATTCGGCCGATACCACTTCGGAGTAGACCCCCAGGAGTCGAGAAGTCTACAATTATGGAGGAAGATAGACCTCCACTCTCTCTCGTCCATCGTCGAACAGTGGAAACATTAAAGACTCATTATGCCCAACGCTCTATTACGGCAAGCTGTGGTGGTCCAGTGGTAAAGACCGCGACTTACGAGTTGTATGTCGTGTCTTCGAACCCAGACAGGCGCTTTACTTTGAGTAAATTATTTCATCACCAATGCTCTCAGAACGTGAGATAACCGGCATGTCCTAGAACCAAAAAATCGAAGACAAGTGACATATACGACACGGTTGGCGCAGTGGTTGAGCGATCGACTGCTGTGTTGCGTGTCGCGGGTTCGATTCCCGCACGGAACATTTATTTGTATTGCCTACAGGTAGTTGTTCCGGGTCTGGCTGTTTGTGTATGTGAGTTTAAATGTTTCTAAACGCACCCACGATACAGAAGTAATTCCTAGATAAATGTTGGGCAACGTTTTAAAAAAAAAAAAAACTACCAACCCGCACTGGGCCTGCATGATGGACCACGGCCCACTCCCTCTCACAGAGAGGAGGCCTGTGTCCCAGCAGTGGGAATGTTAATGAAGTTAATGGCCTCGAATTAAGTAATAATTACTTATGTGACAAATATCTGGAAGAGCGCCCTTGACCTGAAAATGATATCTCATCGGAAGCATGGGATTGGGTACGCTCGTGCGCTTCTAATCGATCCTAATTTGGATTCGATTAGAAGCGCACGAGCGTACCCTATGTTCTGAACTATGATAATGTTGTTCACATCGTTTGTTTTTATTTTGGTTGCATGGTCTTTTCATCCCATTTTTGAAGCCCCGTAGTCATGGGTAAAACTAAAGTTGCATGACATTGTTTCAACAACACGTTTTTGTGTAACGGGAATCAATCAACTTTCCTTACGATTTGAAAGAAAGAAAGGAAAGAAAATAAATTTATTTGCGGTAAAAATTACACAAAAAAAGAACACAAACACAAAAAGAAAACAAGTTGGGGGAAAATATGCGATGATGTTGATGTTTAAAGCAATATAAAACCTTGCTATTATAAATTTAACGGTACATTTCTTCAGGGTTTTCATATGTTGATCTTTAGTTAGCTTTAGGCACTGGTAATTTTATAAATGCACGGAATGGCAGTCGGGTTTGATTGTGGGGGCATGTCTCAAACCATGCTCCTATCCTGCCCTCTGTGTCCCAAAATATGCAGTCAAAGTGGTCTCTGCGGTGCCACCGACTACGCCGTGGAAGTGGAAAAGTTTTGGGAAAACAATGTTTAAAATACAGTTGTACCAGCGACACGAAGAAGAAGAAAAATAATCTTATAAAGCAGGGTTTCCACTATGTTCGCACAACTACTGTTCTGCTTTGCGCATCTGCTTTGTGTTTTGAATAAAAATGGCCACCACGACGAAGAAAATGCGCGAAGCATGTATACCCAACTTGACTGCAGCTACAAAATACTAATAATTTTTTTCTTTACCAGATCCGCGAACTTCGCCACGAAAACCTGACAGCTTTCGTAGGAGTCTGCGTAGAATCCGGCTCAGCATGCATCGTCTCAGCCTACTGTTCCCGAGGCTCCCTAGCCAGGGTCCTAGCAGACAGAGACCTGCATCTTGATGACATGTTCGTGGCAAGCCTGGTAGCCGACTTGCTCCGAGGACTGACGTACTTGCACGATTCGGCGCTGATCTCACATGGGAACCTCACATCGAGCAACTGCCTGGTGGATAGCCGATGGGTGTTGCAGATTGCTGATTATGGGCTTCATAACTTGAAATGTGAGTGTTTCTTTTCCAATTTTCTTTAATCTTAGCCAATAAAGGTGGCTGAAAGTGTCTAGACAGCTAAGTACTATATATAGCTCCCCTGGGAAACATTCCCAGCTTTGACAGTGATACAGGGTGGACGTATTGGGGACCCTGAACGTCTTTTGGAAGTTCAAAAAGTGTTATTTTCAGGCTTATTTGAAGAAATTACTGTTACTGTATTTTTGCTTATGCGGAATTCGGAAATTAATAACAAATAAGCTAAAACTAGGTTTACTTTGAGCCAGAAATACAATTTTACCGATAAATACTCTTTTAGGTTTAATTAACACAAGCATTAGGTTGCTTAGCTTGGGACAAATGGTGCTGTGTGAAATGTCCAGGGATTTATTTATTTATTTATTTATTTTATTTATTTATTTATTATCGAGAATTTTGCTATACACCAGTAATCCTAAATAACGGACATACGATTCAGTAAAACCTATAAGCAATTTCACATAGTGATGAATACAAGTGTCAAGAAAACGCAGGTATATTTTTCAATATCAGGATATGAACTTTTGAAATTCATTTTTCGACCAACTTTTTTTTTGTTTTTCGGTGTTCAATGACCGAGTTTTCACGGTTTTCATTTCACGAATGTATTGAAAGTTTACAGATATAAAGGAATCTTTGTGAACAAATCGAGGCTTTGTAAGCTTTGATTTATCCACAAAGGTTTTATGCTGGCTGGGTTTAAATACAGATTTTTCAAAGGGTCAGAGAAAGATTTTGATTTAATTTAAATACATAGCCCTACATGTATCTACCTATAATAAAGGTGCTGGGTTACCGCAGACTAATAAAAATAACGTCAGTCAGCCTATATATTCATAATCAGCCTTTAATATTCCCACTGTTGGGTCAAAGGCTTCCTCTCGATGAGAGGGAGTGGACCATAATCTACCACGCGGGCTCAGTGCGGGTTGGTAGATTTAACATGTCTTCAAATTTTTAGTTCTAAGATGTTTCTTCACTATGTTTTCCTTCACTGTTTTGAGAGCAGTGGTGATGAAATAATTTACACAAAGTTATCGCCTGTCTGGGTTCGTACCTACGACCTAAAACTCGTAATTCGCGGCCGTTACCACTGGACCACCCACCACTGCTCTAGCATACAGGGTGGCAGGGACATCGACGCTCAAACGTCGTGAAAAGGTTACACCTGATGCCATATATAAAATTACGAAAGTCATTCATCTCGGAAACGACCGGTTTAAAAAAATTGACATTTTTGAGTGCGCAACGTATTGCAAACAACGCGATCAAAACGCTCCGCGGATGGCGCGCGCGCGCTACCTACCGCGATACAGCGCACTGCCCTTTCGAGTTTTATTTACATTGCTGTTTTAAGTGAAACAAGTAAATTTACTATTTTTTAATTAAAAATCTCATTGGGTTAGATAGAAATAATGATTTTATACAGTTTACAGTAAAAGAAATGCAGAAAAAAACGTAAAAATTAAGAAAAAGCCGACGAAAAATTTGAACACAGGGTGTCCAGAATCATGTACTGAATTCATGGTAAGCGGTTGCGTGTCGATGTCCCTGTCACCCTGTATATTATATTGTCTGGAAACAGACTAACGCCCTTGTTCACTTCATATTGGCGATTAGACGCAATTGAGACTTCGAACTACCTACATCATTATATGAGTTTGATGTGTTTCTCAACCCTAAACACTTTGTCCCGGCTGTCATTCACAGATCTTTGACACTCGTTTGTCATTTGATTCTCGGTAGACACCCCCTTTTTAGCCATATCATCATTCACACGATCCAGCGATCGTTTCTCTTGTCTTACCCTACTCTTATAGCCGCCCACGTTCGTACTCAAAACTTTCCTGACGATATTTTCCTAATTCTTTCGCATATCATGTCCATACCATTTTTGTATGAGCTTTTCTATCATTTCTAGCATTTCATTAATTCTCTCAATTTATTATACACACTTTCACTTCACTTCATTCGTGTTTGTTATTCCAGCGTTCACTCGTGGGTCAAAATCAGCGGTGGAAAATCAGCGTCAGGTGGTACACCTTGTGTTGTCATCAGACTTTATGCTGATCTGAGGCCCCTTTTGGCATTTCCGGCAATTGGGACTCGAAGTGGCCCTGCACAAGTCCGAGGCCATGTGTTTTCATGGTCCTCGGGACGCGCCACCGTCGGGTTCCCAAATAACGGTAGGAGGGGTTCACATCGGCGTCGAGTCGACGATGAAGTACCTGGGACTCGTCCTCGACAGCCGGTGGAACTTCGTGGAGCATTTCCGACGTTTGGCTCCCAGACTGGAGCGGGCCGGGGCTGCCTTGAGGCGGCTCCTGCCCAATCTAGGGGGTCCAAACGCCTCCTGCCGGAGGCTACATGCGGGGGTCGTGCGGTCCATGGCCCTTTACGGGGCACCGGTGTGGGCGCGTTCCTTGAGGCGGCGACCAGTCCGCCGGTTGAACGCGTCCCAAAGGGTCATGGCCGTCCGGCTGATCCGAGGATACCGCACGGTCTCCGCTGAGGCGGCGAGCCTCCTTGCCGGATTGCCGCCATGGGATCTGGAGGCAAAAGCCCTCGCCCACATATGGGAGTGGCGAGAGGAGGCAAAACGCCGGGGCGTAACTCCGCTGCCGCGAGAGATCACGGTACAGCGGACAGAGCTCCGGCGGGATCTCATGGCGACATGGAGAGTGCGATTGTCGCAACCCAGTGCTGGGCACGCCACAATTGCGGCGATAAGTCCCCTCTTTGAGGAGTGGATGGAGAGGCGCCACGGCGCCCTCACCTTCCGCCTGACGCAGGTCCTCACCGGACACGGTTGTTTCGGGAGGTTCCTGTTCAGGATAAGGCGGGAGGAAACGCCAGGGTGTCACCACTGTGTGGATCGCCCGGAGGACACGGTGGAGCATACGGTGGAGGTCTGCCCGGCTTGGGCGGAGCACCGCCGCGTCCTCGTGGTGGCGATCGGCGGCGGCGATCTCTCGCGTCCGGCCCTCATCCAGGCCATGGTACGGAGCGAGAGTGCATGGGAAGCCATCACCTCCTTCTGCGAAGCAGTAATGCTCGCAAAGGAGGAGGCGGAACGCGTGAGGGAGAGGCTATCTCTGCGCCCTCACGCCCCTAGTCGCCGCAGGAGACGCCCTTTTGGCAAAAAAAAGGCCCTTTTGGCATTATAATCTTTGTTTTCGGTTTTTTATAGTTTTAATGTGTATTTATTTTGCTGTAATGCCAATAAACGCATTTTTCATTCTTGCTTTCTTTACAACTGATTTCCACACAAATTTTCAGTCCCCGATATCAATCTTTGTCATCATAGAGTCTTATTATAGGAATAACAAAATGCCGCCTCACTTCTGTCATATAAAGTGTGATTCTTTATAATGTGCACATATCGAAATGAGGGAATCTATGCTAAACATTATCATCAGAAAAAATCTAAACATTATTATGGATTTATTTTAAATTTGTCGCTTCTGTGACCCCAGTGTAAACAAAATGGTGTAACTTTTAAACTAAATGATCTATCACGATGAAACAAACTCCATAATGATTGGAAGTAATTAGGCGTCCTCATAAACTCAAAAAAAAATGTGGAAAAAATATTGCCCTCGATTGAAAATAAACATGGTTTTTTTAGCAAAAATAGTTTTTTTTTTCATCAATTTTAACAATAATCGTAAAATTTTAAAAGTTTATTATGCGGTCACGCAAATGGGCCTCACTGTTGATGGGGACACTGTAGACACGTTGCTTCATGGTTCCCCATAGGAAGTAATCAAGAGGCGTCAAATCGGGTGAACGCGCAGGCCACGCTACAGGACCTTGCCGGCCGATCCATTTATCCCGATATTCCCTCATATCATTTTATAAAGAATCACACTGTATACAACTGTGCCAACTTCAATAAGAGACTGTAAACTTACTGTGTAAATCGCTATAGGCACATAGGTAAACGTTATATCCATTAGATTGATTAACACAAAACAATTTGGCACGTCGCAGGAGCTCGGTTAATTAATTGCTCGAAACATCACGACGAACAGTCACAAGCGAGTGTAGGCACCTAAGGTAAGAAATATTTACCTTGAGTACAGTATTGAACCTAGAGGCAACAGTGTATATATTATGTTGGACGTGGGCAAGGCCCTACTTGTATTAATAAAGTAGCTTTTGCCCACGTATTCGCACGCGTGAAAGTCCGAAAATTCTCCACGCGAACTTACTACCGGGATTAAAAGTTGCTAACCTAAGAACTAACCCTAAGTGTTAATTCGTGTTCTGTTCAAATCCGTTCAGAAGCTTTGCGCCAATCCGGAACATACATCCAGACAAACGGTAAAAAATTCTAAAAACTTTATTTTTTCAAAAATATTTTTCGAAAAATAATCGTGTGATTATTGCCTAAGATGGTGCAAACTTAGTTATTCCCTTATGCAAACACGAATTATCTACATTACATTACAAATAAATGTAACGTAATCTATCAAAACAAATGAGAAAAATAAAGGTTCGATTTTAGCGCGCGCCCGATAAGCAATCCATTCATCGCAGATTTCACACCATGAAGAAAGTTGGGTGTAACCGGTAGGGTGCAAACGTGTTGAACTAGCGGTGAATTACCTAATTTTGACCGTTCCTACGAAAAAAAGGGCGCCCTTTCCTTAATGAGATGCTCTAAATTTTCTTTACAACACGTTGAATTAGATGTTTTAATTTGGCGCACCTATTCATTTAAACTTGCGCCAGACTTTCCAAGTATACTACACGTCCCAGAATTAACGCACATCCATACGTTCACGTTGTAAATATTCGTGCAGTTATTAGCCGTGGATGTGTCCCGAACTTATCCATACGTACCAACCCGTTAGGTAGATTACGGCCCACACCCTCTCAAAGAGAGGAGGCCTGTGTCCCAGCAGTGGGAACATTATTTATGTATTTATTTATTTATTTATTTATGTATTTATTTATTTATTTATTTATTTATTTATTTACTAACTGAACATCACTATCATTACAGGAATTTCCTAATTCTAGACTTTAATTATAGACTGATTATGCTATGCTTGTGTTACTTTTAGGATAATATTCGCACAATATTATTAGGTTGGAAATCATGACCTTAGCACCGAGGGTGACTTGCGCCATTCGATTGCCATCAAATCGGTGTAATCAAGTGTAATTTATTATACTGATCCAATTTAAAAATTCTCGTGAAAAATAATAAATTAAATGAGTAAAAAATTTTTTTTTCTTTCGTCATTTTGTATATGTTTAGTACCTAACGTTAGGTTAATGGTATTTGCAGATTTATACATATTATGTACAGCCAGCCAGCTAGCAGTTTGTTGGGCATGTGTGTCCTACCTACAGTTCGGGCCGAACCCAATTACCTATCTATCACCAGTTTTGGCATATTGGAAGTAGAAAAACCTATCTATCTCTGGTTTTAACGTCCCAATAATCTACACATATATCAGTAGCGATCTGTATATTATACTGGCAGTTATAATTTGTACTGGCTACCATCAGTAGCGATCTGTCAATAGGTTGTTGGGTTCTGCCGTTAGCCTACGTTCGCACGGGCGTAAAGGATTTTATCGCGTACTGGATTTTCAACTCTCGGTGTTGAGCCGAGGATTGAAACCCCAACAGAGTGCATTCTAGCACGTCGAATAAACACATTTTTCAACTCTGGGCGCAAAGCAGTGCGTTGAAAATCCAGTGAGCGAATAATAATCGCCCGGGAAAATCGCCAATGCCTACCTGGGCTTATGTTCAATTTACACCGACAGGCGCGCGTCGGACCGCGTCGGAGCGCATTTTATAATGCGTCAAAGGAAATTGTACGAAAATTATTTATGTAATGGTGTAAAGATTAGCCAAACAAAGAGAGAGAAAGAAAGAAAATACATTTATACTTATAGCACAGCTGCACAGACTGAAAGACACAATACACCAGATACGTACATCAGAGGTTGTTAGAGGAACTGATTCTTATGAAATTCATAAGTTTCGTCAGACGTGGAAGCTCTTTTTTTTAAATCAAAATCGTTTATTTGCATAAAATGTGGTAGGTACAAAAGATGATAAGCATATAAAATTGTAGTGCAAAGACACATTCCGCCATGTAATGATGGCGTGCAAATATGCACCCCTAAGATCCTTAGGTACTACCAATAATATAAAGGTACTTACAGCCCGATTCAAACTTTTTGGCGGCTCGGAACAGGAGGCGAGTCGTTGCGCAGTAACTAATTCACCTGTCAGCGGGGGTGCGAGGTGAGGTACTGCGCTGCGAGTAGCATACTTCAGAGCCGCCATAAAGTTAGTTCGGGCTATACTACCCTGTACATATGTCAAAATTTCTGCCCAAAATTCCAAGAAATTTCTTTCACCAGATGGCTGTTCCGACGCTGAAGATGCTTTAAGAATGGAGCGCCGCATGCTATGGAGGGCGCCAGAACTCCTGAGGGATCCAAACCCTCCCCCCAGAGGTTCGCAGAAGGGAGACGTGTATTCTTTCGGAATCATTCTGTACGAGATCCTCGGAAGGAACGGACCTTGGGGAGATACTAACCTTACTAATGCTGGTGAGTATTTAGTTTAATACTTCGATTCCTTGTAATATCTACTTGACGAGTGATCAATGCCCCGTGACTTTTATTGGTTTACTTACATTACGTTTACTATATTTAGGTAACACAACTGACTATTTACACTAGTTACTAAATTAAAGAACTTGCAGTGATAACTTGTAGAGTAAGCAAACTGAAGTGACAGTGGGCTGGCCATGTTTGTCGAAGGCCCGATGGCCGGTTGAGCGGACGAGTCCTGAAGTGGAGACCGCGTATCGACAAGCGTAGTGTGGGACGCCCCCTAGCTAGATGAACGGACGACCTTAAGAAGGTGGCTGGGACAGACTGGCAGCCTGGGAGAGCCCTATGTCCAGCAGTGGACTGCGATAGGCCGAGTTGATTGATGACTAAATTAAATAACTAACTGTACAAATAAATAACGTGCCCGACTGGCAGCATTGCCACGTTGAATAACAATGCTAATTCTTTAGCCAAAGAACGAGCCAGCTAAGGTCACGTGAAGTGTCGACCAATCGGTGAGAAATTTAGGCACTTAGAAAGGAAACGCGCACTCGGACCCGCAACTTTGTATCAAGCTGCCAATCTATTTACCCAGTCTATTTCTTATTTGCAGTCACATATTTCATAAACTTTTAATTAGTATTGTCCTAAATATCACTGTTTTACTTGAGTTAGGGTATTTTTGCTCGTGTTAACGTTGGTAAAAATCTGGCTGACAAAACACCTGAGACCAGAACTCTCGCTTGCCAACACCAGACTATTGGAACTGTAAATCCAGTTAATTCTTTTGTTTTATTAGATAACGACGTCGATGAAGTTTTAGGAATAATTTCCGGGTTAAAAGATGACTATGCAGTCGGGTGGGATGATATACCAAATAGAATCCTTAAAAATTTAAATACCTACTTGCTCAACCTTTAACACATATATTTCAGCTATGTCTGTCTAATGGACTTTTTCCTAGCCTTCTAAAAAAGCATTGGTCACCCCTGTATTCAAATCTGGAGACAAGTACTATGTTAATAACTACAGACCTATTTCAGTCTTAACAGGCCTCTCGAAAATTCTGGAAAGAATTATAAATAATAGGTTAATAAAATATCTTGAGGACAACAAATTACTTTCAGATAGTCAATTTGGTTTTACACCAAAAATATCAACCTGCCAAGCAGTACACAAATTGACAAATTATATTACCTACTACACATCTGGATAATGGATTGCATTGCATGAGAATTTTCCTGGATCTTGCCAAGGCTTTCGACACTATTTCTTGCTCTAAACTAATGCACAAGCTTGAAAAACTTGGGATTAGAGAAACACAACTCCTACTGTTTTCTGATTACCTTAGAAATCATCATCAGTGTGTAAAACTCGGTCAGTATAAAAGTTCAGAACTTAAAAACAGTTGCTACGGCATTCCACAAGGCAGTATTTTGGGACCAACTTTTGTTTTAAATTTACATAAATGAACTGTACAACCTGAAATTAGCAGACGGTTTCATAATGTCATATGCAGATGACACAGCCGTATTGTCCTCGACTAAATCACGAGGAGGTCTATAAATATTCTCAGAGTGGCTTTAACATTGTATCAAATTGGCGTCGTATGAATTTACTAACATTAAATACAGATAAAACCAAGTATATTCTATTTATAATGAGAAACACTAATATACCACTTACTAACCTTACCATTTAACATTCTCATAACTGTACGACAGACGCTGACGCTGCTTGTACGTGTCCTACTCTAGCTAAAGCCAATCACATGAAATATTTAGGTGTTACAATTGACACAAATCTAAATTTCCGTAAACACATTGATTTGCAATGTACTCGAGTTCGTAAACTCATATATATCTTTAAAAATTTACGCCACATTGCTGACTTTAAATTAATTAAACAGGTATATTTAGCTTTGTGCCAATCTGTTCTTACATACAGCATAACTTCATGGGGCGGTGCTGCAAAGTCTATTTTACTCCGTGCTCAAAGAGCAATTCTAAAGGTCATATTTGTTACGGTCGCGAATTATATTTTAAACAACATAAAAACTGACACTGACCTGCAAATCGCAAAAAACGGAAGTAAATAATTTCGCGGGCTAACTTGCCGCGTCCTTCTTAAGGTTGTTCTACTAATCTGCAGATTTATTTCCTATATGTTATTTTCCAAAATCGGAGCATTTGACGCAAGGCAAACGAACGCTACTTAACTGAAAATATACACTTCCAAAGTCTGCCAAAATAACACGAGCAGAAGGCTGACCTTTCGATAATCGGTCTTTGCTTCCGGAAATTATGAGTGAACGCCTCATTGGGCATAGCCAATTCCTTAGGGTGCTTGCGTAAAGAAGCCGGTTTTCGGGCCTGACTCCCGTTACAGCTCCCCGCAAGTTAATCGACGGAAAGAAATGGTTACGTTTTAACTTTTCTAAGGGTCCCGTACCCAAAGGGTGCCACCGGAACCCTATTACTAAGCCTCCGCTGTCCGTCCGTCTGTCTGATAGGCTCATAAACCGTAAAAGGTAAACAGTTGAAATGTTTACAGAGTGTGTAGTTCTGTTGCCGCGAAGTATAACAACAAATTAATAATAAAATAAAGATAAAAATTAATGACAGAAAAAACGTGTTTATTTTTTAAATATGAAATGTTAGATATTTTTCGGTGGTATGGAACCCTTCGTATGCGAGTCCGACTCGCGCTTGGCTGGTTTTATTTTTATGTGTGAGCGTATAAATTAATACGGGGCTTTCTTACCCGAACCGTTACCGACTTGGCTTTACCGGGTGTTCATTTGCGAACATAGACTTTAACTTTATTTTGGTTTATTATGCTGGCAACATTTTAAGTTTATTGTTTTACTGGCATCATAAGAGTATAGATTTTGATCTTGCTAAAAAAGGTCGAACGTCATTGATCAATGTATCATAAATAACGTGCACTGAATTTGTATTCCATATCTTATAAAGTGATTTTCTTTACATTTCACAATATAATTTTATGCAATCACCCTTAGGCCGTATATACCTATTTGTCAATTAGTTTACTGGATTTCTGTTACAAGGAGATTAAAAAAATAATACATGTTTGTATTCTATGTTTCTTTAAGCATACAGCTTTTTTTTTTTTTCTGGTGGGAAATCATCAAATGACCGCTCCCGCTCTGGGTGGAGCGGAAGGGAGTGTCAGACTCTTACTGACTAAAACCCACCCATGTTCCTTCCTTCGCCCTTTATGTTCCGGGGTAGCGGTGACCCTTTCGGACAATCCCGCTGAGAAGCATACAGCTTTAGGGCGAAACTACACTGCAGCCCGTAATAAGTAGGAAAAGTTTTTTTTTTTTTTTTTACTTTGCCCCACACTAGGTATTACTCCGCGGGTGGAAAACCAGTACTTGAGGCCCTTCAGAAGCTGTTTAATTCCGTCATACTCGAGGGGAAAACGCCACAGGCATGGTGCAGGGGTGTGGTGGTACTCTTCTTCAAGAAGGGCGACAATGCCCGGTTGAAGAATTATAGGCCCATCTCACTTCTAAGCCATGTCTACAAGTTGTTTTCAAGAGTCATCACGAATCGTCTCGCGCGCAGGTTTGACGATTTTCAGCCTCCCGAACAAGCCGGTTTCCGAAAAGGCTTTAGCACCGTGGACCACATACATACGCTGCGGCAAGTTATACAGAAGACCGAAGAGTATAACCTGCCACTCTGTTTAGCGTTTGTGGACTACGAGAAAGCCTTGGATTCGATCGAGACCTGGGCTGTACTGCAGTCTCTCCAACGGTGCCAAATCGACTATCGGTACATCGAGGTGTTGAAGTGTTTGTACAAAAACGCCACCATGTCAGTCCGACTTCAGGACCAAGCTTCCGAACCTATCCTTCTGCAGCGAGGGGTGAGACAGGGAGACGTCATATCTCCGAAACTGTTCACCGCTGCACTAGAGGATGTCTTCAAGGTTCTGGACTGGAGAGGGCTAGGCATCAACGTCAATGGCGAGTACATCACTCACCTTCGGTTTGCCGACGATATAGTGGTCATGGCTGAGACCATGGAGGACCTCAGTATAATGCTCGATGACCTCAGCAGAGCTTCCGGAAGAGTGGGTCTTAAAATGAACATGGACAAAACCAAGATCATGCTGAATGCCCATGTCACACCCACTCCTATCAAGATCGGAGACTCAACACTCGAAGTTGTAGACGATTATGTGTACCTGGGACAAACGGTCCAGTTAGGTAGGTCTAACTTCGAGAAAGAGGTCAATCGTCGAATCCAACTCGGCTGGGCAGCGTTCGGGAGGCTGCGCGGTATCTTCTCGTCCAACTTACCACAGTGTCTTAATACGAAAGTCTATGACCAGTGTGTGTTGCCAGTGATCACATACGGGACTGAAACGTGGTCGCTCACAATGGGCCTCATCAGAAGGCTTAAAGTCACTCAAAGGGCAATGGAGAGGGCTATGCTCGGAGTTTCCTTGCGTGATCGAATCAGAAATGAGGACATCCGCAAGAGAACCAAGGTTACCGACGTAGCCCGAAGAATTGCCAAACTTAAGTGGCAGTGGGCAGGGCACATTGCTCGCAGAACGGATGGCCGATGGGGCCGAAAAGTTCTGGAGTGGCGACCGCGAACCGGAAGGCGTTGCGTTGGAAGGCCTCCCACTAGGTGGACCGATGACCTGGTGAAGGTTGCGGGAATCCGCTGGATGCGAGTCGCACGGGACCGGTCAATGTGGCGACACTTGGGGGAGGCCTATGTCCAGCAGTGGACGTCTATCGGCTGAAATGATGATGAATGATGAGGTATTACTCCTGTATCGCGGGTGCGTTTACAAACATTTAAACTCACATACACAAACAGCCAGACCCGGAACAACTACTTGTAGGTCAGGTAATTAGAAGCAAACATAAATTCTAAACGGATTGATATTAATTGAAGCACAACTGATACGAGTAATTACGTTGGGGTCGGCTTCCAGTCTAACCGTATGCAGCTGAATATCAGTATTTTACATAGCAAGTGACTGGCTATCTGACCTCCATAACCACACAACCCAGTAACTGGGTAACACCATACTCCTTTGTAACATGGTTACTGGTTTTTGTTCCCCCGACCGACCCGTCGCATCGCATCACCTGCCCGCGCTATCACTTCGTTTTTACTTAGCGTATGTTCTGACTTTTGTATTTTTGCTTTGCTCCTAAGGTTCATAGCGCGATGTTAAATACCCTTACTCAAGAATTGGACTATCAAATGCAAAAAGATTTTTTCAGAGATTACGCCCTACATACAAACTAACAAATACCTCTTTATAATATTAGTATTGATCCTCTTTCTCGTGTCCTTATCCCAATTTATTTGGGGTCGAACATGCCTTTTTCTTCCATACTTCTATATTAGTCGTCATCTCGGTGGTCACTCCCTTTGACTATTTACAGTATAGTAGTATTATTAAACGAAGTCGCTGTTCGGGTTCGTTTATATGACCGCTTAGATCTTTTAAACAACACAATGACTACTACATTTATTTATGAGAATTTATTCCGGAAGGTTTTTTGTGTATGAGGAACAGGGAACAGTTCACTCAGCCTCCATAGAAAAGGGAGGATCCTCCGACCAGATGGGTGTTGTGTCTGGCGGGCAACTGCCTGATGATTCATGTCGGGCCGGTGTATGCATGCTAGTTGCGCGGTAAACTCTGCTTGCGAGATACAGGATTTTGCGTGACGTCAGTTTGGCGCCTAGTTCGCATGTGGCGTTGTAGATACCGCTACAAATACATTAATATTTTTTAATATAATATAGAAATCTCCATGATTTGTTAATTCATAAGCACTGTAAGCAGGTCGCTTGTCTACTTAGAATACCTTTAGGTATCTCTGATATACGTCAGTCGTTCGTGTGACTGATTGGGACGCCAGCGCCATCTGGTGGCGTTCGAAAGAGTCTAGCCTGAGCTCGTGGAGGTCGAAGTGAGCTACAGCTACAAGAGCGGTGTGGAGCAGTGCTCTCTTGATCATCGGACATCAAACGGACAACATGAGCTTAGAAACTGTCTCGCGTTCCGTATCGTTGAGTTGTGTACCCGTCGCAGCCAACCGGTTAAATTAGCCGTTTTATTCAACCGCCTAGCCTTTGGAAGTAGTGTAGTGCAAGAACAAGACATTGAAGGACCAAGCTCATCACAAAATGATGCTGATTTTCAAAGTATGTCAAATGAGCCAAAATGCTTTTCCCAAAACGAGTTACATGATCTTGTAAGAGATTTAAATCTTTCTAAACAAGCTTCAGAATTGTTAGCATCGAGACTGAAAGAAAAAAAAATTCTTTCCTCAGATACTAAAATAAGTTTTTATCGTGAAAGAGATAAAGAATTACGGCGTTATTTTTCCGAAGAAAACGATATTACCTTTTGTTCAGATATTAAAAACTTGTTGATAAAAATGGGCTTGAAACAATACGAACCAAACGACTGGCGTTTATTCATTGACAGCTCAAAACGAAGCCTAAAATTTATTTATTTATTTATTTATTTAAAACTCTTATACTACCATTACAGGTTTAGAAACCTAATGCGATAGCTAAGCCTACTTATAATAATAACTATTTTAAATTATAATATTACTAACAATTACAAATAACTACACAATACATTAACACCAAATTACTTATAACTAAAACAATACATACAACCTTATAATTATAACAATGTAATCTTCATAGAAAATTAACATAACAAAAAAAGATACAATAAACAATAAAATATGGGGTGCAATATGAGCATAAAACTCCACTTCCTCCATAGTCATCTGGACAGGTTTCCGGAAAATTTAGGAGATTTGAGCGAAGAGCAAGGAGAGCGTATGCATATCAGGACTTACGCGTCATGGAAGAGTGCTACCAGGGTTTCTGGGATATGAATATGATGTCTGACTATTGTTGGTCTCTGATACGTCATTTTCCAAAGTCTACACATCAGAGAAGAGCTTTAAAACGATTTTTTTCAAAACTCAATGAATAATTATTTTTTAGTACAGTTTTTCTTAGTAAATAGCTCTCAGAAACAGTTATACTGTAAACTAGTGATAATTAATTTAATATCATTCAGGCCTTTAGTTAAACGGCCGCCTTTTGGTTAAAAGGCTAGGCGGTTAACTAAACGGCTAATTAAGCCAGGTGGCTGCGACATACCTAGTCGCCAGTGTGATGAACTTGTTCGTAAATTATAATCTGATTTGAACTGCAAATGGTTTTTCTATTGCGTAATAACCATCACTACCCACACACACGCGCCCACAGTATGTAATTAAAATATGGCTTATATAATGTACCTTCACATGTATGTACCTTCTCTTCTCTGTCAAGTATAACTAAGGACGTGAAAGTGTATTCGAAACAACGACAAATATCGTTTGGTTAGACCGTGCGTACCTAAGTCAATTTGTCCACGTTCGGGATAATGAGTGATGGTCGTAGGGATTTGTAAGTTTAGGAGAAAAATTTTCACTGTTAAAAGCTTCTTTGAATATTATGAGTACCTAAGGGTCGATATAAACTTAGCTGAAGTGAGCTGTTAATCCCTGGTATCAGCCGGTCTATTCTGTAAAAATCACGTCGTGTTCACTAAGGTAAAGTGATTTTGAAGTAAGCTTATATTCTTGACTTACTGACAGCTCACTTCACCTAAGTTTTCACGGTGAGATTTGTACAGAATAGATCGGCTATTCCACCGTCTCAGGATAAGTTTCAGTCTTCTTTTCGTGCAAATAATGTCATACAATTTATTTTCCGTGTTTAATTTATTGGGCGAATAATATCATATAATTTATATTCCGTGTTTAATTTTCACATTTTATCTCCGACAGAAATCATAGGCCGAGTGCGGCACCCAATAGGCGGGGTGCTATTCCGGCCGCCGCTTGGAGGTTTAGTGGCAAGACCGGCTGTGCTGGCAGTCTTGAACGCGTGCTGGAGCGAGCGGTCTGACCGCAGGCCGGACTTGAGGCTCGTCCGGCTAAGGCTCAAGGATATGCATGCTGGCATGTAAGTAACTGCAAACATTATTTAGGTTTCATCAAACAGAGAGACAGAGCAGTGGTGGCCCAGTGGCAAGGGACCCGAATTACGAGTTGTAGTGGGTTACTTTGTTTAAATAATTTCATCACCACTGCTCCCAAAACGGTGAAGGAAAACCGTGATCAAACCGGCATGTCCTAGAACCGAAAATTAGAAGACATGTGACATCTACCAACTCGCACTGGGCCTGCGTGGTAGATTATAGCCATTCTCTCTCAAAGAGAGGAGGCCTGCGTCCCAGCAGTGGGAACATTAAAGGCTGATTATTTTATGCACTGTCAATATTACAGTGATCTTTAAACTCGTGATAATAAGGTTGCTGTTGGGTTGCTGTAACTGTAAAAAGTCTGTCAAAATCACAGTGATCTTTATTGTTGTTGTAATAAGGTTGCTGTTGGATTGCAGATGTCAGACGCAAAACAACTGTGAAATGACTCGGACGCCTTTGACCAAGGTCGAGTTGACATCAAACTAAAACCTTTTTAATAGCCTGCCTATTCTATGAAATAAAAATCTTTTTTTTATTCGCGTAGGCTGAGGGCAAAGTGCTAACTATTAATAAATAGGTACCTAACTAAATTATATTTCATTTTGTTATTTTTTATGTAGTTATATAGGATTGGCCCGAAATAGAAGAACTTGGAGCTCTGAAAACCACTTTAAGGGACTTGTTTTTTTTTAAAGGCAAAAGGTCGGCTCTCTGTTTCTTGCGATTCTTGTAGTCGAATATTAAATTAAGAATCCTAGATAAAAATAGAACTGAATATTTTGTTCATTTTTCAATATTATTATGCTCGGGCTTTTGTAAAACATCTCGACCACAGGCTTGATTCTTCATTATTAATATCAATAAATTCCCGGTCTCCTACAATCGAGTCACCCTGCATTTTTTGCATAGAAGACTTTAAATTTTTTAATTGTCGGCAAATTCGGAACAATGACGTCACAAAAATGATGGCCAGTATGTCGGCATCAAAACTGCATGAAAACTTTTTCTTAGACTCATCATTATTTTGATGTTTTAGCCCTCATATACTCGTACCTCACATGGAATTGTGCGGTGGCTCGATTTAGGAGTCATTTAACATTTGCAATCATTGTTCCTAGTCTCGTTTATACTCTAATGCCCGTTATCACTTACTTACTACTATTGTCAATGCAAACAGGCATATTAAAGAAAGTTTTTCAGTAAAGTTATTAGTTATCTAAAATTATATTATCCGTTGGGGATTCGGATTGAAATAAATGCGTTTCTCTCTCTCTCGATAGGAATAATAAATGGTTCAAATTTCTAGATTGATGGATAGTTTCGATTATGGAAAATCGTCATTTTAAGATTTGGGTGAAATTGGGCACGGATAGGACCCAATTGGGTACGAAGGGTTTTCATATTCAATTTATACAATTGAATAAGCCATCGTATGCATATTGATTTTCCTGGAGAGACAAAGATTTTTGCCCTTTCGTAGATCGTAAATCGATCGTTTAAAGATCGTATTCATCAATTGGAGCACGGGACCTTTAGGTCCCCGTGCAGGTGAAGAACCTATGTGAAGCACGGGTCCTGACCCTCATCATCTGCCTAGCCTTTATTTTATTTTACATTTTTTGGAAAACTTACAGCTAAAAACTTTTACACGATTGAGAGTAACAAAATTAAAGGCCAATTACAAGTTTTCACAGATAGTAGAGAGAATATAAACAAAAAAATATTTGAGAAGGTAGATAGCGTCCCCAACTATGTTGGAGTCGGCTTCGTGACTAGCTGCTTTATTAGCCTATAATACTCCCACTGCTGGGACAGAGGCCTCCTCTCGGTGAGAGGGAGTGGGCCGTATCCACCATACGGGCCCAGTGCGGATTGGTAGATGTCATATGTCTTCGGATTTTGATTCTAAGACATGCCTCACGATGTTTTCCTTCACAGTTATAAGAGCAGAGGTGATGAAATAATGTATACAAAGTAAAGTGCCTGTCTGGGTTTGAACCTACGACCTACAACTCGTAAGTCGCGGCTGTTACTACTGGGCCACCACTGCTCAACTCCAGTCTAACTGGATGCAGCTGAATACCAGTATTTTAAATGGAGCGACGGCCTATCTTACCTCCACAACCCAGTTACTGGGTAACATGACACCCTCTGTTAAGACTGGTTGTGATAGATTCGCATTGAATAACGGCGTTTAGTAAAATCTGTCACTTGTCCATAGGAAAACGAACATATTCGACAACATGCTGGCAATGATGGAGAAGTATGCTTCAAACCTGGAAGCCATCGTCGCAGCCAGGACTGAACAGCTGCTGCAGGAGAAGAGAAGGACTGATGATCTGCTGAACAGGATGCTGCCAAGGTAAGAGTTACGAACTTTTAAAAACAGGGTGCAACTACGCACTCTGTACATCAAACTAGGTACCTAACATTGCACAAATATAATTGCTGGGAAAAGACTTTTATTTTTGGTGTGAAATATCGCTGTTTACGGTAGAACTCAATGTAACGCACGCATGCCAGGATCGAAATTGCCAGAATCGCTCAGTAATCGCGTTTGCGACCTAACAGCACCGACGCAAACAATTTGAGTACCTATATTTTTAACAAAACCGCATACCTATCTTGTTTTAATTCACCGTTTTTTTCGCCTCAATAATTTTATTAAAATAAACACGCTTCGATAATTTCGCGAAGGATTGCTCAAATTATTAAAATCTCAGAAATGTCGATCACAGCATGGAATTATTATTTAGGTATTTCAATAAAGTTATTCTACCGAGAAATATAGAGCTTTTCAAACTTTTTTACATGAAACTTTATATACCTTTTTGTTATCTATACTATGTAATTCATTAAAGCTGAAGAGTTTATTTGTTTGAACGCGCTAAGCTCTGGATCTACCAGTCGGATTCGGATCGGAAAATTTATTCTTGTATTTGATAGACCGATTCTCGAGGAAGGTTATAGACTATTTCACATTACGCTACGACCCCTGGAAGCCGAGCAAAAAGAAAAAAAAACGTCAAACGAAATATGAAGGAAAAGGGCGATTCGACGTGACGCGGTAGATCGGGGGCCGAGTGATTTTAATAAAAATGTGGCGGTTTTTTTTAGTATATTGTATATCTTACGACTTCCACGCGAATGAAGTCCCGGGCAGAAACCTAGTACTTTAATAAAATAATAATATATTGCCAACAAAAAGGTATAGCCATGGTTTTTTTTTTTTTCTGGTGGGAAATCATCAAATGACCCCTCCCGATCTGGGTGGAGCGGTAGGGAGTGTCAGACTCTTACTGACTAAAACCCACCCATGTTCCTTCCTTGGCCCTTTATGTGCCGGGGTAGCGGTAACCCTTTCGGACAATCCCGCTGTATAGCCATGGTTTTAAGCGGTAACATAGCTATGAAAAGGCTTTGTGGCGAGTTTTAATAAAAGTTGATGCAAAATCATGTGTGCGAACTTTATGTATCGAAACTTTATGTGATGAATAAATCCATACTGCAACGCGATCGGTCGGTCGTTGACATTGGGACTCGAGGGAAATTCACAAATTATTGATTTGTGTCATCCCTTGACTTTATCATTTGACTTTGTCTGTTATTTATATAGTACTAAGTTAGAGTGTAAGTTTTATTGGGTTTTTCGATTAGAAAAATTTCTTAGTAACAGCGGGGATATTTTTTTCCTGCCAATTTCCAAACTCCGCGCTCTTACCCCCGTGCTTCAGAAAACATGTAAAGCCGTTGGTCCTGCGCCTGATCTCTCTCCGGTCGTGTCGGATTGCCGTCCCATCGTCCCACCGTCATGAGGGATGAGAGTGCACTTGTGTCTGCGTACACACTTGTGCACCATAATATCTCCCGCGCCGATGGTTAGTCTCCATTGAGATTGGCCGCCATGGTCGAAATACGGTCAAGAGGACGGAAGGAGGAAGTTACTTTAAATTCAAATTATCAAATAAAATAAAATAAAGAACTTACTATAAATAGGACGTCTTACAGAAGAGGAAGGAGACGGGGAAGAGGGTTTTACAGTTTTTCTTTAAAAAATTTCTCCATTAACTTATTTTTCCACACAGGACTGTGGCAGAAGCCTTGAAGAGAGGAGAAAGGGTACAAGCAGAGAGCTTCGACTGCGTCACGATATACTTTAGTGATATCGTTGGGTTCACAAAACTAGCGGCTACTAATACTCCGATGCAGGTGAGCACATCTGATAATTGTTGATAGGATAATTGTTTGCTACACCGTACGACGTCATTACGTCGGCGCCGGCTGTCGCTGGTGCTCTGTCTTGCATAGGGTCGCAGCATAATGCTGAGCGATAGCCGTTTTGCGTGGATGTGACGCATGTCAACCTTTTCTTATTGTTTTTTTTTTTGTTTTTTATGTTCTTTTTTGCGTCATGTGTACCGCAAATAAACGTATTTTCTTTCTTTCTTTTCTTTCTTTCTCATCTGTTTACTTCAGTTAGTATGCTCTTTTGACGTAGGTAAGCAATACGTGAAGAGGGTGAACTTAATAAAGGACAAAAACTAATCTAAAACTAAACTTACCAAGGGCGGATTTAGGGGGGGTGGGTGAAGTCGGGCTGTGGGTGATGACGGTGATGATTCTTATATGTTATTGAAAAAGAATGAATCCCAATAACAGCAATAAGATTAATTCTCGATGTGGGAGACAAATCTTAACTGTCTGGCCAAGATTATGTGTGGACTTTAAAAGAGACTGTGACCTCTGAGTTCGTTTCGGCCTTTCTTGTCAGAGTAGTCAGATAGGAAACGCCTAAATCTAGTTTTTAAAATATGATTGACGTGTAAAAGTGTTGGTGCAAACCTACTACACATTCATCATCATCAGCCTATAGCAGTCCACTGCTGGACATAGGCGTCTCCTATTGCACGCCATTCAACTCGATGTTTCAACCCCATAATAGTAATAAAAGCTTTCAAGCAAATCAAGATCGAACTAACCGAAGATCTATGGGGAATGTCTATCAAAGTTCCATTATTGAGACTATAGCGCCGTACTTAGCCTTAATATTTAATTTGTGTGTGGATCAAGGAGTCTTCCCGGATCTAATGAAATATAGCAAGGTGATACCACTTTTAAAATCGGGGGACAGTAAAGTTACCAATAATTATAGACCCGTATCCGTGTTACCGGTCTTCAGCAAGGTGTTTGAAAAGGTGATGCTGAACCAAATGCTCTATCATTTTAACACCAACAGAATATTACACGACCAACAGTATGGTTTCACCAAAGGACGTTGTACGACTGATGCCCGTATCACCTTATTAAAATATATTTTTACAGCGTGGGAAGAGTCCCAAGACGCCATAGGAATTTTTTGTGACCTCTCCAAGGCTTTTGATTGCGTCGACCACGAAACCTTACTTTTAAAACTTGAGCATTACGGACTGGGAAAACTTGCGCTCAGTTTAGTAAAATCTTATTTAAATGATAGACAATAGCAAGTTCAAATAAATGATGTCAATTCACTCGGTTTAAAAGTAAAAATGGGTGTTCCGCAAGGCTCGATATTAGGTCCTTTCCTCTTTTTAGTTTATATAAATGATCTACCCCATTTGTTAAAAACCCAACCACAGATGGTGTTATTTGCTGACGATACTTCCTTGATTTTTTAAATTAATAGACGTGCATCAAATCTTGACGACGTAAATAATGCCCTACTGCAGATCCAAAATTGGTTCACTGTTAATAATTTAGTATTAAATGGGAAAAAAACGAAGTGTATAAGATTTTCTTTACCGAATGTCAAAAGTAGTCATTGTGAGATAGAATTGAATCAAGAGAAACTAGAATTCGTCGATGAAACTGTTTTCCTGGGGTTCACGCTCGACTCAAGGCTTCAATGGGGTCCTCATTTAACATCCCTTGCAGGACGACTAAGTTCAGCAGCGTATGCTGTGAGAAAAATCAGTCAATTTACTGATGTCGATACCGCGAGACTGGTCTATTTTAGTTACTTTCATAGTATTATGTCGTACGGTATTTTACTATGGGGACGGGCTGCAGACATCGAGTCTATTTTTATTCTGCAGAAAAGAGCCATCAGAGCCATATATAGCCTCCGCAGGCGTGACTCTCTAAGAGAACTGTTTAAAGATATTAACATCATGACGGTACCTTGTCAATATATACAATTTGTCCCGGAATTAACGCACACCACCAGACACCCCAATTAGAATGTTATGTTATAATCATAATACATACACTGAATTTTTATTATTATGTAATAAACATTGTTTTTCTTATAAATTAGTTACACTGATTGTGGGAGAAAATTGTGGTCACATTACAAATCTACGCATGCAAACAGTCGCACTCGTATAAGGGTCTAGCGCAGTAGGTACTTCATCTATTTTGGTTTGTTTTGACTGTAGAGCGGAAGTGTGACAGTAATTTACGTAGTTTTAATTATTTTTGGGATAAAATATTACCTATATTAAATTTACAGAAATCGATTCAGTAAACGATTCTGAACAAACTACTTTCATAATGTGCATTAATTCAGTTACACATTGTATATGAAAACATTATGTACGTAAGGAAAAATCCACATATTTTTAGTAAAAGAGGTGAAAGAGACAATTATATCACTAGAAATAGGGACCAATTAGTTCAACCAGGTTTCAGGCTGGCTAAAGTAGACTCATCTTTCATGGAGTCCCACATAATTGAACAGAATGAAACGAAATTTAAATCTTGTATAAAACGCACACTATGCAGCCAGGCATATTATAAATTGGGAGATTACATCGCTGATAAAAATGCTTGGCTAAACGCTGGTCCTGCTCCACAGGACGCATAAATAAATTGATTATATTTTGCATTTGAAAATACTGTTGGAGCCGCTGAAGATTGTAAAATACTATTTTTGCATTATATAAATTCAATCTCCTAGTATTGTATAATTGTATAGCACATGTTTGAGTACTATGTACATACTATAAACCATTTACTGGGTACGTCTTTCATTGACTTGAATGTGCCCTGGCGGCTGAGAGTATGTCATGCTCACTCAAATGTCCCGCTGATGGTGGCACATGTGTTGGATTATTTAGCTCCCTTCAAAATGGTTGAGCTGAATGGTGCTAATCCATGCGTCATGTTCGTGAACGGGCGCCGTCAGTAGGGACTGGTCATCTCTTTGCTGCCATGGCTTATTTTAATTTAATTTAATATTTGGATTGTTTTAAACTTTTCATTACGGACGCTTTTAACGTTCTGCATCGTTCTCACATGCATAATTTTTAACATGAATGATGTAACTAATACTTTGTAACCATATTTTGATTTAAAAGAGTGCCCATGGAGTTTCTTGCCCGTTCTTCTCCATAGGTACCTACTACGCTTTGGAATGGGCAACTAGCTTCATTTTTCTGACTGACCGACCCCTTGACAATTCAAAAGTGCCTGTAATTGGTTTAATTGAAATAAATACTTTGAGTTTGAGTTTGAGCTCGGCAACTCTCATCCAGCTGCTACCAGGTATCCTGCGAAAACTAGCAAACCTACTTACAGAAATAAAATCATTTATCATGTGCCCCTTCCAGAAATAATCTTGGATCTGCCCTTGTACTTAACCTATTTTCTGTTCAATTTTCTTTCAGAATAATTTTGTGTTTCTAAAAATAAATTCGTTTTGTCATTTCATTACGTATATAGGCCAACTCATTTCAGCAATAAATTTTCCCTAATAAGTACCCTCTGAAGAATAACTGTAGGTCCCGCAGCTGAGGACCATGTTATTGCTTTCGCTACCCGTATTATAAAGTGCTCTGTGCTTTCGCTTACCCACTTATGTAAATTTTAAGTTTTAATATCTGTTTACAAAATATATTATCAATTATGTATCCTTCCTTCTTCCGAAAATATTAATTATGGCTTCTTACGTCCTACTAATATTATAAATGTGAAAGTTTGTATGGATGGATCGATGGATGTTTGTCACTCTTTCACGCAAAAACTACTGAACGGATTTGGATTAAATTTGACAATTTGGTTTATAACCAGGATTAACATCAGGGATCGAAACTTATGCGGGTGAAACCGTCGGGTGCAGCTAGTACAAGTAAAAATAGACGAAAGACTAACTTTTTATCCGTTTCTTTGAGACGAGGGTCCGACTTTGATCTATTTTTATCTTTAGTTTTCTTTACATCTCTTGCATACTGACATTTATGTTGTACTTATGTTCGAGCAAAAAATAAATTACGGAAACATATTTAGAGCCATTTTCTTGGTCGTCTTCTAAATTGTGTTAACATATTGTTTAATTAACGTGATAGGAAAATACAATAATGTTGTTGATTTAACTTTTGGTAGGCTGTTTGGGAAATAAATGGCTGTATTTTGTAACGTTGAAAAGTGTTCTTCAACTCCGCACGTCAAGTTGTAAATTAAATACTCTCCGGTTACGCTTTTGATCTTTCGTGCTTAAAATGTGGGTCAGACAGAGTGATTAATTAAAACATCAATACAAATAAATAATACAATATTACATAATAGAATACAAATAAATGAAATTAAAGTGTCTGTGTGTAATGTCAAAATAATAGCTTTTTACTAAATGCATATGAAAATATATAGGATGTTAAAAGTTATATTACATAGCTGTCAACTACGTATTTAGTACATCAGAATAAGTAAAATTGCACAATATAGCTGGGAAACGACTTTTTTTTGTGTGAAAGTTTGCTGTTTGCGGCAGCGCACAATGTAACACATACAAACACTTATGGGTGCATGCAACGGTACAGGGGTCTCCTGGGTTTTAAAAAAAAATCAGTAAATGTTGTAATTTTGACTTTCAATATCTCCGTAACCAGAAGGTTCCCAGGTATGGTCCAGTACAAAAAAATGATTACAATGACGGGGAGTACAAGTGACTCTCGATTTCGTTAAGTGTTTTTTTACTCCCATTATACGGTACTGTTAACAAAAACACATAGGTATTTTTTAATGTGCACGCGAACGAAGTTGCTCCTCTAGTAAAAAATAAAATTGATTATAGTATGCAGATGGGCGGTTAGATAATAATGGTCCTTTGGAACATTTTGGTGTGGTGCTCAATTCGCCGCTATTATTTATCGGCTGAAAATTAACAAATTTGCCTACCAGTCCTAGAGAAGTACGACTTACTTAACGTGAAGATGGGACCAATTTGTTTCTTGTTACAGGCTCTTTAAGTATTTATCGTTGTTACGCAGCTCCCCAGCTTAATTCCGTTAATCTTAGATTTCATTTGGTTGAAGATAAGATAAGATAAGTCTTTCTCTGCTAAATAAGATAAGTCTTAGTCTATTTGAAAACTAGATATTTGCATTTCGATTTGAGGTTTTAACTAAGGAATAAGGAATGATTTATTCGCATCGGTTTCGAGTCGTGTCACGTAACCACAAATAAACCACGTAAAAGCGAAGGCACACTCCTTTTGTACGAATTATTATTATAAATTAGACCGTGCATCTTGCGGCTTCACGAATACGCAATGCGGCATTGTATACCGCACATGATTCTAGCGTAGGCATTTTTCGTAGGTTATCAAAAAATAAAACCTGCTGTTTCAGAGAAACTGTCAAAATGTACTGAACAGCTAACGCCGTGCGGTTCAGAACTATGTACTGAATCCAGGGTAACAGGTTGCGCGTCGCTTTCCTTGCCACCCTGTTTATATACGGCTGCATAAATTAGCCACTGCCTCTAGACTAGAGAGACAGATAGAATATCCTTTATTGTACACCAAAATTTAACAAAGCTCATTTGAATATAACCATTGACATTTACCACGAAGTGTTTAATTGCGTCAGGGTGCCCAATTAACGTAGGCGTATTTAATGCGCCTCGGCTCAGATACGGCGCGGTTTAGCATAATACATTCTCACTAAGCTTTCACCGCCAAGCCAAATTGCTCGAAACTCAAATATGCCAAAAAGCCAGGACAGAACTTTTGTTGCGCCATGTCATCATCTGCCTAATTTTTTCCCAACTATATTGAGGTCTGATTTCAGTCTAACCAGATGCAGCTGATACCAGTATTTCACATGGATCGACTGCCTATCTGACCTCCACAACCCTGTTACGGTGTAATAAGATACACCTTGGTAAGACTGGTTGTCAGACTTTCGGGCTTCTGACTACCCGTAACGACTGTCAAAGATCCACGAATGACAGCCGGGACCAACGGCTTAACGTGCTTTCTGAGGCACGGAGGCGACTCGGTATGTAAAGGTCACCCACCCTAAGACCAACTGCGGCAAGCGTAGCTTAACCTAATCGATCGACCTGTGCGGCTGTTATTATTTAGCCACAAGCCCGCCGTTTATCAATTACGAAGTGTATAAAAAAGTTTAGCAACCAGACTTACCAAGGAAGCCGTATCGTACATAGTAACTGGGTTGTGAAGTTCAGATAGGCAGTCGTTCCACATAAAATACTGGTATTCAGCTGCATCCGGTTAGACTGGAAGCTAGGTACCCCAACATACTTTCTAAAAGGCTCGGCAGATTGATAGTGTATCGACCAACAAGAAGAGAGGGTTTGTCATCGTTTAGGAATCAACACTAATCATACGTACATTTATTAATAGGTTAAACCGGCCATTACCTAATTAAGTATAGAGTATATAACATTAATCAGTTGATTCACGCCGCTATCAAACATCGCTACACGATCCATGTAATTGTTATACGTAATTACTACACTAAACTACACTACTTGTCGTTGTGATTTGTTGTCCTAACTGCAATCATCTACAGTTCCTTTATTTTTCGTTGCTTATATTATATAGTATGTATGTATTTATGTATCTATAATTTTGGATATGTATATATTTGTGTATCTATTTCAGTGTATTGTAAACTAATATTTGCACCAACGACAGTCCCATTTTATGTCCAGGAAAATCACTGTCCATTCTAAGGTTGCCTGGTAGAGATCGCAGTAATGCGATAAGGCCGCCCGTTGTATATTTTGTAGTATAGAGGCATGAGGAACAGGGTGTAAAGTTCCCTCATCATCCATAGAAAAGGGAGGATCCTCCGACCAGACGGTTGTTGTGTCTGGCGGGCAATTGCCCAACGATTGATTTTGGGAAGTTTGTATATATGCTAATTGCGCGGTAAACTCTGCTTGCGAGATGCAGGATTTGCGGTGACGTCATCGCGACAGTATGATGCGTTGTTCGCATGTGGCGTTGTAAATACCGCTACACTTTTAATCTTCTTCTATACAAAACAATAAAAAACACAAAAAAAAGAATTATCAAATTTGGTACAGTCGATCGGAAGTTATGCGCGTACATACATTTCGGTGATTCGTTTTTATTCACATAGGTTAAACAGGCAGGTAAACTGTAACCCTAAATTCAGCACATGATTCGAACCCCCTACGTTGAAATTTTTCGTAGGAATAGTTTTTTATTTTGTTTTATCCTCCACTTACGCGTAGTTTCGTAGGTAATTTAATTTAACCCTTTACTAATATAAAAAGCGTTTATTCATCCGATATTTTTTCAGGTGGTGGAAATCCTGAACGACCTGTACACTTGCTGCGACGCAATCATATCATACTACAACGTTTACAAGGTATGTGTACATGTATTCTTCTTGTTTACAAGGTGTGTTTAGATGTATTCTTCTTGTTTACAAGGTGTGTTTAGATGTATTCTTCTTGTTTACAAGGTGTGTATACATATAGTCTTCTTGTTTACAAGGTGTGTTTACATGTAGGTATTCTTCTTGTTTACAAGGTGTGTTTACATGTATTATTCTTGTTTACAAGGTGTGTTTACATGTATTCTTCTTGTTTACAAGGTGTGTTTACATGTATTCTTCTTGTTTACAAGGTGTGTTTACATGTATTCTTCTTGTTTACAAGGTGTGTTTACATGTATTCTTCTTGTTTACAAGGTGTGTTTACATGTATTCTTCTTGTTTATATACATCGTGTTTACCTACCGCTTAGGTACCCGAATTCCAGCCACTAGGTATTTTTCACTGCCTATCACTAGACCAACGGTCTAGTAGTCGCAAGCGCTATGAGCATGAGGTCCTGGGTTCGACTCCCGGATAGGGCAAAATTTTATACGGTTTTTCCATCTACAATTTCACAATAGCAGCCCGGAACCTGGATTTATACCCGGTTGATGGCAGGTAGGTACACCTCTGCCTAACCCTTCTGGAAACACAGGCTATTGTAATTGCGCGGTAAACTCTGCTTGCGTGATGCAAGATTTTGCATGACGTCAGTATGACGCGAAGTTCGCATGTGGCGTTGTAGATACCGCTACATATTATGGTTTACATAAAACAGACCGGATACTGTGTTCTTTGCTTCATGTCCGATGAATGTGCCTGTTCAAGAACGCAAATAACGCAATGAATGTTGTTGAACTGTCAAAATGAAAGCCGTTGCTACTAATAGTGTGCTAGCAAATTCCCCGCGGACATGTACCTATTAATTAATCATAATGATGAATTAATTAGTTTTAGACTAAATTATGGACTAAATCAATTAAGGACTCAATTAAGGAGCATAGATTGACCTTTCAGTATCAGGTCTGTTTTATGTAGCGGTATCTACTAAGTAAAAGTTAACTTTAAAATGCGTAATAAAATATGTATATTATAAACTGCCTTATCTTGTTGAATTATTTTATTTATGGCTTCTTACAGACATTATAATACCGTACGCGTATCAATCAATGTATTGTGTGTTGCTGCAATCTCTAGTTCCATGTGTCAAAAAACGGTTTACTTAATAGACAGGGAGGACCCCACAGGTCTTTTTGTTTAGACCCTAGTCCTTTTTTCCACCATCATTATTTTGTTAACAAGAATATTGGCCAATCCGATTTCTGGAACATTTCATCTTACTTAGCCTATTCTACAGGTGGAAACTATTGGCGACGCTTACATGGTGGTTGGAGGTCTACCGGAAAGGTGTTCTCGTCATGCTGCTGAAGTAGCTTCTTTAGCCCTGCACGTGCTGGACGCAGTACCTAAGATCAGGTCCAGGCACATGCCGGCCGCTAGACTGCATATTCGGATAGGTAAGTTGTGGACGACAAAATTCGAAGACATGTGACATCTACCAACGCGCACTAGGCCCGCGTTGTGGGTTATAGCCCACTCCCTCTCACTGAGAGGAGGCCTGTGTCCCGGACGTGGTTACAGACAAAGAATATTTTTTGAGAAGTAGGTTAAAGTAAAATTGAAAAAGCTTGGTGTACAAGGAATGGCAAAAGAAATAGTGAACACATTAAGAATTAAAATAAACTGTAGACTAAAATATATATACAATTATATACAAGTATATAAAACAAAAAAAATATAGAAAAAGGCAGGAGCTCATTGCGTATCAAAAAATTCGTCCGCATCGCTGTCAATGGTATAAGTGCCCAAAAGGCTGGCAGCATTACCACGTTGGTAAAAGAAATTGAAATAGATGGATTATGAGATGAAAAGAGAGGAGAAAATAAACCTAACAACAGAGAGGCAATTCTCGTAATTTTAAGAAAGAAAGAAAATAATTTTATTTGACCCAGGATAACTCACACAAAAAATAAACTTAAAACAGTATTGTGTGCCTCACGGTTGCGCCAAATAGGCCCAGTTCAGCATAAATATCAGACAACTAATGCCTGACGCTGGTTTTTCAACTAGACCCTATGTTACGAGGACGTCTTACGAATGTAAATCAGTTTAAACGTAAAGAACGTTCACAGTCTGATCTCATTCTCAATCTCAAAAATACCTCTAATTTTCCTTCATTTGTGTCAACTTTTTGACATTGATTGTCGATGAGATGAGATTGCGACTAGATTTTGAACGTTTTTAATTACGGGAATTGGCCTTCTGGTCCAAACTGTAGGTACCTATAAGTTGGCGAAATAAAGCTAACCAAGCTAAACTAAGCTAAATATAATAAATGCTGTCTAGCAATGTGTGTGCGTATTTATAATAAAATACCAAACAATCTCAAACTATTAAATGTAAGATTATTTAAAAACAAATTAAACAAATGGCTAAATGAATGTAGTTTTTATACTTTGAAAGAATTTATGGATAAAAAATATTGACATTATATTCTAACATTAATGTGTTTACTTAATTATAATTACCCTGTAACATTACATTTTTGCATGCTATGTTTTATCTTAGCTAAACATGTTTGTGCCACTCTGACCTATGCTTAACACCATTGTATACCATGTTTTACGCAAATAAATTATTTTATATAATATTATAATATAATATAATTATAATATAATATAATTATAATATAATATAATTATAATATAATATAATTATAACATAATAAATTATTATTTTACAAAAACGACAATTAAAATTAGGAAATATTTTTCTCATTCACATCCAGGGCATCTTTAGGTACTCTAGCAGATAGATAGCTAGGTATAGTTTCGAGTGTCTGTCTTGGAAACAACAGCTGTCTCTAGGAATTTCCCAAAGCCACAAACCGACACACAGACGAGCAAATATTCCACAGTATTACGTCACTAGAAATTATCGTGACAATGTTCCTTTGGATATTCGGGGCCAACGATTTAATTTGTTTGCAACATGTAGGTACGACGTCATGTATTATTCTTGATCCTATCTACAAACTAACTGACCACTAAACGTACCTACTAAGGGCTGATTTTTCCAACGCCAGATAATTTTATCGGAGGAATAATTTTGAATTTTTGACAGTTCTTCCATACAAAAACAATCAGACGTCAATTTTATTCCACGAATAAAAATTATCTGTCGATTTAAAAATCAGCCCTAAGTCAATCAAACTGCCTATCCAACTATGACCTAACCGGTTGCAGCTGAATACCAGTATTTTACATGGAGAGACTGCCTATCTGACCTCCACAACCCAGTTATTAGGTAATACGATACCCCTTGGTAAGGCTGGTTGTCAGACTTTCGGGCTTCTGACGACTCGTAATAACTGTCAAAGATCTACGAATGTGAGCCGGGACTTAATCTTACCTAAGTAATCTCTTTTATTCCATAAACTAGCGACCCGCCCCGGCTACGCACGGTTTTTACGACTTGATAAAACATATAGACAACCTCATTACACGAAATAGAATATTAATGTATTACACATAAACTTTCCGAAATAAATTCTCTAAATGGTGGTGAAAACCTTATCAAAATCCATCTAAAGTCAAAAAGCCTATGTCCAGCAGTGGACTGCGACAGGCTGAGTTGATTGATAAGATCGCCCATCGTGTCACCCTTTGTAAAATTTCTATATTTATGACTGTAATTTATATGGTATAGATAATAAAGAGTATTCTGTTCTATTCTGAAGAGTATTTATTTGAACGCGCTAATCTCTAGAACTACCAGTTTTGATAGGACAATCCTTGAGCAAAAAGAAAAAGAGTCAGAAAAACGAAGTAATAATGCGGGCAGGCAATGAGATGGGACGGGTTGGGTTGGGAGTCATAAGAACAAAACACGCGGACAAAGTGGCAGGCAGAAGCTAGTTAATAATATGTAGATATAGTTGATCATGAATCTGTCTCTAAATTGAACAAACGACTCGCGACGTCTCTAATTGAACAATCAACGATATCGTTAGTTAACACGTACGAGACAAAGATATTGTTTCTATGTATATCATCATTAGGCTGAAAATTATATGGTGTCTGATGTTAATTTCAAAGTTCTCTTTGCGTAATTGTTATTATGGTTGTGCCTAAGCTTAATAGTTTGGAATATTTCTAAATATTGAGTAGCACTAGGGTTTGGGGTTTGCTTACACTTTGGTCGAGTCAACCTTAATACCTTTAAGAGTAGTAAACTTTTTTTTGCTACGCGTTTGAAATCCTCATGGACTTCCTCCATCGTGGGGGTGACAGAGGGGTATCTTAGCGGGGAGGGGACTCTTACCGGCTAAAACCACCGCGGTATTCCACCTTTGCCTATGGCCGGGGTGCGGTTCGCATAAGCATTCACCATAGAAATGTAATTCCTATACGAGTATCTATGGCATTCACCAACCCCCTTATTACAAAACAAGGGTTTTCTTTGAACTGGGCTTATTTGGCGCAGCCGTGAGTACAGAATACTGTTTTAGGTCTTTTTTTCCAGATTTTTTTTTTGTTTGTACATTGGGTCAAATAAACTTATTTTCTTTCTTTAGATCAGGTTTAAACCACCCAACCAGTTATTGAATTAAGAAACTAACTGTTATGTTCAAGTTAATTTGCCTACTCGGCCAATGTGAACGAGCCATAAGTGATAAATTTGACATTCAGAAATTTGTGAAGCTCATTTTAGACTGAACGACATAAATTGCGACAAGTGTGTCTGACATTTATGTCAAATTATAGACGTTGCAAGTATCTTAATTTCGTTTCTATGGTATCAAAGAATACAGGTGTACTGTAATAGGTACTTGTAATAAATGTCACATTTGTACGTTATATCTTAATATTATATTGTTCAAAGAATATAAGTTTGGCAATTCTTCGACCTATGTCGGTTAGCTTATTATTATCCTGAGGGTATCTCTTCAAGTGTGGTTTCTTTAAGTCATCGGATAAAATGACTGGTCCGAGACCAAGGATTAACCCTACAACTCCTCAACACTAAACAGAATCTCCTGTTCCAGGTATACACAGCGGTCAATGTGCAGCAGGAGTGGTAGGAGTCAAGATGCCAAGGTACTGTCTCTTCGGAGACACTGTGAACACTGCAGCCAGGATGGAGTCCAGTGGAGAACCCCAAAGGATCCACGTCAGCCATGACACCTACCTGCTGCTGAAACAACATGGCGGATACCATTTTAAAGAGAGGGGGATTGTGAATATTAAGGTAAGGGAGGCTATTTTGTTTGGTTCTGTATGCTTGAAGTTCATATTTACTTTGTAAAGTATTATTTTACTTCGGCGGCGGCCTTTCGCGCCCGGCCCTGGTTCAAGCCATGGTCCGGGGCGAGAGGGAGTGGGAGGTGATATGACATGAAAAAGTTATTCTGATATTCTATTTACAGAATAAACCATTTCATTTCAAAAGTGCCTTATACGTGTGCCCTAAGGGCTGATTTTTCAATCAACCGATAATTTTTATTCGTGGAATAAAATTGACGTCTGAAAGTTTTTGTATGGAAGAATTGACAAAAATTCAAAATTATTCCTCGAATAAAGTTATCTGGCGTTGGAAAAATCAGCCCTTATTGAAATAAATTATCTGACTTTGACAAGAGAGCACTCGGCACCGGAAATATGCGACGAAAACCAAAAATTATGCGACTCGCCAGATTGTAGTAAATGCCCGCAGACGACAAAGCTATTTCGCAAGACCAATTTGTTTCTATATTAGGTAAATTCCAGAGATAGCAGAGAGATAGGGACCACGAACTCAGTTAGAGCAACAAAGGGACTAGGCGTTAGTTCCTGGCTGACAGTTACAGATAATAAAATAAAACAAACAAAGATAATAAAAAGTAGTAAGTGAAAAACGCTGGCCTATAATAAACAAGTACGCTGGTCTTATACTATCGATGACAAAATGAAAACAATTGCCAAAGCCATATGCCATAATTGAATTGTAAGAAAATTAATCGTATGAGCGTTTTGGATGTCAAATCTGTTAGCTCGTAAAACCATTTGATAAATAAATTGATTTTCGCCATTTTGGCGCTGATGGCAAAACGAGCGTCTGTGGAACTAATATTTTTGATAGCGAGTTTTACAAGATGCGCATACTCTTATGATAAAAATGTTCTCGTAGTAAACACAAAACACACAAAAAAGTCTTATTCCACGATTTAGACAAAAATCGTCAGACACGTACCGAAAGAAAATGACGGCCATATGCGGCAACATGTCAATTTTATTTCCTGAGACGCTCGAGGGCGCTTTGAATCGGCACAAAAAACTACTGTCATTTCGTATAGTATATTTAGTTCAGCGTACTCGTATAATATAGGTCAGTGGTGAAAAAAGAAAGAAGCATCCTCCTGACCCCCGGGGGGTAATTGCGTAGGAATGGCTAGCATTTTGACAGTTCACTAACACTCATTGTGTTATTTACGTTGTTGAGCAGACAAATTTTTCGAAAATATGAAGCAATGGATTAGCAATATCCGTGAAAATGATTCAGATTGTAATAGATAGTGTGTAACGTAATCTTCTTCTTCTTCTTTTTCTTCTTCATCTTTACGTAATTAGGGTGCATAATCAAAACCAAAAATTATGCGACTCACCAGATTGTTGTAACTGCCCGCAAACACCAGCTGTTTCGCAAGATCAACATTTGTTTCTAGATTAGGCGAGTTTCAAAGATAACTGATAGATACGGAGCACGAGCTAGGTTAGAGCAAGAAAGAGGCTATAATAGTAGTTCCTGACTGACAGAGAGTGACAAAGATACTATGTAAATCTGGTGGTACCTGATCATTGATAACCTACATACCTAATGGATTTCATGAGCTTTTGGTGATTGATATTTCTTATGTTTTTGTATAGGGTAAGGGAGAGATGCGGACGTGGTGGCTAATGGGTGAAGACCACGAAAGGAGAAAAAACACCATGAGTAGATACCGTAAGTATTAATGTCACATGTACTATAACAGCTTGAGGCTTTAGGAGTCGGATGTCTTATTTTTCGACACCTTCTATCTTCAGGAAGCAAAAATATTTTAAGAACTTTTCTTCCCTTCAGAACCAGGCCTATTCCGAAACATGAACGAAGAGAGCGAAGACTTATGGGGCCTGAACCGCTCCATCCACGACATTCGCGATAGGGCCCGCCTGTCCTGCGGGAGTCTCACAGGCCCCGGCTCTGCGCTGTCCTCCCCTGGGCCCCCAGCCTGCGACTGCTTCATCCCCAACCGAGACCACCACTCCGCCCCTGTAGTCCTGTTCTGCGACGAATGACGTTAACAAAGCTCCCTTCAATATTTCTGGTTGAAAAACGATTGTGATGTAGAAGCACCTACTGAGGTGAAGGTTGAAGGTGCAGACAATGTAGAAGATAGTTATAATGATTGGATGATGGTGTACCAATGTGATGGGAAGGTGGTAGATGATGGTGTGGCCAGCAGAGCCAGGAAGCTGGCAGCTTTGAGGAGACTGTATTGCGTCGATTATGAGGGTGGTACTTGGTTGTAATTGTATGGAACTGTTATTTTGTAAAATATTGTGGATAGTGGATAGTAATTTGAAGCGTCATCATGAATCTTTAGCAGTACTTGCAGTTGGTTTAATTGGCAGAGAAACTTTTTTTTTGTGTTAGAATATACATTCTGAAGTATTCTTTTCCCAACCGTATTTTTTTCCCAACGATTCTTTTTCCCAGCCGTAATTTTTTAATTTATTAGGCTTGCGTAATTTTTTTATTTTATTCACCAAACAAATAGCCTTTGTTACAATTTGCTCGACAAGAAAATCTTTGTTATTTTCCAGATCTCGTTTAATTTCATCCCTTTTCATCAATTTAGTTGTTTGCCAAACTTTTTCCTGATACTTTTTTTAACAATCTTTATTCTTGTTCGAAAGGAACTTAGCTTTTGTTCATAAAATATATTAAATTGCAATTACTTTTAAAGCCGCGATACTGTGCTTCAAGACTTTTGTAAATTGAAATTTGTAAGCGGAAAAGTTATAAATAAAAATAATGTAAAATAAAGGAAAACGACAAGTATTCATTGATTACTATTTAAATAAGATTAACTGAAAATCGATTAATTAACACGACATGACATGACTTAAAATATAGAATAAGAAATAAAAAACTATATCCTGTCCATTAGGTTAACCATTTTTTGACAGCGGTCTTAGAACGTACATATTCCAGATTACCCAAAAGTTAACTTTAAAATGCGTAATAAAATAAATATATAAACTGCCTAATGGACAGGGTATACATTCATGTATTAGAATGTGGGACAAGAACTTTAGTAGTTAAACAAAAAACATGTACCTAATGTTGTAAGATATATTTTATATATTTCGGAATAATTGGGAAAAAAAATACTTACCTACGTAATTATTTAAAGTGTGACTTTGTCATTATTAACTTTATTTTAAGAGAAAATAAATTGAAACCCCATAGGTTATATAAATATTAATATATTGTGTCCTGCGTGTCCTGTCGTCTTCATGTTACAAGAACTGATGGACGCTAGTGATGGCACCAAACACGTAGCCGGATTCTGGACCGAATGTATTTAAATTGCCATCAACACGCTAAGAAGACGAGAATATTTTTATCTACTAAATAGACATTAAGCATTATTTAATTTTATCAGCACTTTGATAATATCTATTCGATTTATGCCATTTCGGCGGACCACGTTAAGAAATAAGGTAACGACACACATTGGAATTATTTTTCTGACAAATGATGATGATATATATTTATAATATGATGTTAGATATCAACCAGGGCCCTGATTCACTATGACCACTTAACGATTCCTTACTTCAATACCACGTCAATTCCTTATCTATACCCTGTCCATCAGGTGAACCGTTTTTTGACAGCTGTCTTAGAACGTACATATTCCAGATTACGTAAAAGTTAACTTTAAAATGCGTAATAAAATAAATATATAAACTGCCTTATCTTATTGAATTGTCTTATTTATGGCTTCTTACAAACATTATAATACCGTACGTATATCAATCAATGTATTGTGTGTTGCTGCAATCACTAGTTCCATCTGTCAAAAAACGGTTTACCTAATGGACAGGGTATACATTCATGTATTAGAATGTGGTGTGGGTGTGTCGTGATGATAAACAAAAAACATCACGACATCTACTATTAGCGTATTCTCTATGACACAATGGCATGGTTTGAACTGTCAATGTCAATGTCAAATACATGTTTTCCGTACGGTTGACATTTCGATCCGTTAACAAGCCACGATATTGACGTGGTTTGCACGTGGTAAGATTTCGCGGGGAATAATACAGAATTGGGGCCCAAGCCGACATCTATCTAATAATCAAACTAAAATAATAGGAGATTATTGAAATATTAAGGAGGTGTGCACATCATATATTGACATGCCCTGTAACGCAAGTATTACGTGTTAACGGCTATATAGATAGGTGTAGCTACTCTTTATTTCACACCCTTTTAGGCTGAGACTTGTAATTAATCATTCTATTAATATATTACAGCACCTGTAAGTACTTAATTCATTCTCCGTCTCATATACATAATTGGGTGACACTGAAGCCAATAACAATATTACTAAACGTAAATTAGAGGCTCTTCAATGTATCTAGCGACCCCCTGCTTCCCATAGTTTTTACGAATCGACAAAACATCGACATTTGTTTATTAGAGCGGTTTCGCACTACGTCCGATCCGAATCCGAATTCAAGATTCGAGTGCAATCCGAATTGCGAATGTTCTAAATTCTGACGGACTGAGTTCGGATGAAGTGCGCTACCCCTCATACAAATACACACATCAAAAGTGTCTAGTTGTGACTGAAATGTACTGATCAAGTACATTTTCAACATAAAATGTTAAAAATGTACTTGATCAGTACATTTTACACTCCATTTTTCACGACTCTAGCCGTGTGTGGACATGCATTATCATGCATTAGTCGAAACGAATCACCCAACCGGCTTCACAAAAGGATGATTACGTCTGAAACAATCCTCTCCGCATAAATCTGAGCGTTGAGGTTGCCCCTGATCCAAATGAGATCGAATCTTCCACCGATCCAAATACCGGCCTAAACCATTATTGTTCCCCCTCCATATGAATGAACTTCCTGACAAAATTTCAAACGTTCTTGACGTTCAGGGGTCCTCCAAACTCGAGTACGTCTTGTATCCGGCCTCGTACCGAAAAGAGATTGATCGGAAAAGCAAACATAACGCATTGTAAACGGGCCCTACTATTGCGGGGTGCTATAGATGGAACTCTGAGCGGCCTTCGGGAACGCAGACCCACTTCACGTAAACGATTTCAGATGGTTTATTCGCTTATCAGCAAGCCTGAAGAGCTGTGGAGCCTCGTAGCCAACATCATGGCGGTCATGGTACGATTCCGTCGAGCAGTATTTT
The DNA here is from genome assembly GCA_911387795.2 of Apamea monoglypha. NCBI lineage: Eukaryota > Metazoa > Arthropoda > Insecta > Lepidoptera > Noctuidae > Apamea > Apamea monoglypha. The sequence goes on from OU426922.1 coordinate 17,721,154, forward strand.
GGATGTACCGGTCCTGTCTGCGAGTGGTGATGCGAGATCGTCCTTCACGTCGCTCGGCCACGCTACCCGTGATGCCATAGCGTGTCCAGAGGCGGCTTATGACGCTCTGTGTATTGCCAAGAGCGACAGCCACAGTACGTTGTCTGGGACCAGCTTGCAACATTCCAACGGCACTCAGCATCTTCTCCTATCAAATGATGTCGTAGCTCCATATGCAATTTTTTTCAGTTCCGATGCAAAAATTGTAATGGTTTTGTAAAAACGCTATTACACACTTTTATATGAATCCTGATTGACAGTTGAGGAAATTCTTTATTCAAATAGTTAAATTAACTAAAGAGAATCAATAACGATCCAAAAAAGTTAAAATAATAATCCTCGATTGTATTTGATCCCTAGACACTTGATGTGTGTAGTACTACGGCTACTTCGGACCGTCATTTCTCGGATTCAGATCGCAATATTAATGTATTGTACGCATAAACCTTCCAACCTTCCGGAATATATTCTCTAAATGATGGTGAAAACCGCATTAAAATCCGTTGCGGAGTTTAGAAGAACGACGCGGTTACAAAGACGGACACGAAAAGCGACTTTAAATACACTAGGTTTGTTGAGATACGTATAGATTTACTGTGCAATTGTAAGAATGTGTCTTTGCATAACTCCAGATACTTTTAATATAAGGATTTATCTCTCAGCTCAATGTATTGAAAGACGGTATTATCCTTTAACACCTAAGTTGGTAATTAAGGTAGTAAACGGTTAAGTGAAAAATGGAATATTTGAAGTTGAAAGGTTGTTTGGGGGCCAGGAATAATGATTGGGGTTGATACTGTACTGTACCTAGGTATTTCGACAAGTGAAAGAAATAAATGTAAAGTTTTTTTTTTTAGTGTAAATAGTCTAGAGTACCTAATACTTAGTACCATTGTTATTAAGTGAAAAAAAATAACTTTAATATACAATTTTTATTTCATAACATAAGATGCTAGTGTATCTAATTTTATGGGTACTGTAGGTACCTGTGTATATACAATATTAATAAACTAGGCTGGATCGCTGTCGCCGGATACGGTAAAGAGGACTATATATATATGTATAACATGTATTTAAATGACAAATATGTATTTTGGATGATATCTATAAAATGAGCCGTTTTACTGCAGCGGATTCGAAAAGGATTTTTTTAAACAAGTTTTCGCTGTAGCTGAAAAACGGCAAGAATATTCGATTTCCAACTGATCTCATAAGGTGTATGTACCTAATTGATTATACAATACTGTCAACGAACGCTTTACTGTTGAACATGAAGGTCTTGGGTTCAATTCCCAGGTTGGGCAAAGTGTTATTGGGTTTTTCCATCTGGAATCCCTCAGTAGCAGCCAGGAGTCTGGGCTTGTGGCCAGTTGCTGGCAATAGGTTCGCCTCCTATTACATGGGACTTCAACATAACTGGCAAAATGTGGGTGTACTTTAGCACCTCTGCCTTACCCTTGGTCCCATACAGGCGTGATGTTATGTTACGATATTGTCAACGAATAACATGTCTATTTATATTTATGTCTGTATAATCAAACCTTACTAATCCTACTATAATATTATAAACGTGAAAGTTTGTATGGATGGATGCATGTTTGTTACTCTTTCATGCAAAAACTACTGAACGGATTTGGATGAAATTTGGCACACATGTGGTTTATAAACAGGATTAACATATAGGATACTTTTTATCCCGATATTCCCGCGGGATCGAAACTTATGCGGGTGAAACCGCGAGGCGCAGCTAGTAGAGAATAAATGTTAGAGAATAAATCGATAAATGTGATACAAACTTATTGGAAGGTAAGATTTATTATACGAAATTGAGAATGACTGAACGCTTAAGGAATAGGTAATTGTATCTATTAATTTTAGTATCTAAATTATATTGTTTTGATATGAGAAATATTGGAACAGTTTTGTAACGGACCTAATCAATGTACCTACGTGTCCTATGACCATTGTTAAGTAAGTTTTTGTAATAAGTCTTTGCGTGTCATATGGATGTTTATATTATATGCATGTATGTTTGTTGTGTGATTTTGACCAAGTCCCTGCCATTGTTAAGATGTTTATCGAAATCGATACAGACAAATTATTACCTATTGCGGTGTTCATAATCTCAGATACCCTTACCTCTCCTACTTTAGTGACATGTATTCTAAGTTATTTTTTTTATGTCTTTCTATTGTAATTATTGAAATAATATATGGACTTAGCACACGAGGTTGTTGACATGTGTATGTTGAATGTAAGCTCGGCTATCATTGTGCCGATTGTCGTATCGGCCAATGGCCTGATGGCCGAAAGCCTTGATCAACATCTATCTAGGCTCTCGTTAGGCGGTTGGATCAAGGGCCTGACTCAAAAGACAGTACTCCTCGATACGGCTCGCATTGTGAGGAGGTTCCTGTCTCTGGAGCCCTAACCACCGGTAGCTTGGACCCTGCTCCCGACATCGGTGGATCACTATTTTTTTATATTTTTAAATGGTGTTTTTTATACTAATATTTAAAAATGTATTAAAATAAGATATCTAAATAAATAAACAACATAATAATATGTACCAGTATATAAAAAAGAGGGGAAATAATCAAAAGGGCATCAAACAATTTTAAGTTGATTTTTGAGTGATCATAATTATGTAAAAACGTCCTAATAAGTTTTTGGTTCCAATGGAATTTGAACTTTGTTAAGTATGCGGTTCAGTTTGTTGTTCCATAACTTGAGAATATTTTTTCTGCATAATTACGACCATTCTTGGAAACAAAAGCAGTATGTAGGTAAGGATCGTAGCTGGTGCCGTTCTGTAATTTCTGCCTACACCCATGGGAAGAAGGCGTGAGTTTATGATTTTAAAAACCATTTAATATTTTTCCTATTTACAAGGTGCATATAGATTTAAAAATTAAATTAGGATTTATCGAATATTTAAAAAAATGGGAAAATTAAATCGTATCGTTATCGTAATCGTTAATCGTATTTAATTGATCTTTATTATTGAGCTAAAAATACTGCACACAGCCGTGAGAGCAAATCAACAGAAAAATAAATACGAATTCCGATTAACCTCGCCGTCTGGGGTGGATAGATGAATACGTGTTTCCGAGGATCCACCCAAGGGTGGCTGTTTTGAGATGGATAAACGGAATAACCAAAATATTTAATTAAAATCGGAACAGAAGTAAAATTAAAAGAATATGACTCACTGTAGGTATCGAATAATTTGTATGAATTTAGATGATGTGTAAAAGTTGCAGGATTAGGTAACTACCTTCCTAATCTACCTTTTTAGGTGACCATACCAAAAATGTTATTTATGTAATCTCTTTGCCAGCGTCTGTGTTCCCGTCCACATGCCTTAAAAGCAAGAGGAAACGGACAGCTTTTGGCGAGATTCAGGTCAAGAGCAGGCCCAGCATTTTTTTTTTTTTTTATAAAAAACAATATTTTATTATACAATCTGTAACAAAAACCCTGTCCGATCCAATAAAGGCGTATTCCTGGGTCAACATACGTACTAGAAAAAATTGTTATAAAAATGTAACTCATAAAAGCCAAAAGTTATTGATTTTTAATTTTTATAATCCATGCGAAATTTAACACTGAATATGGCAAATTTTCATAAGTTGACAACACTCCACCCGCCGGCAAAATCTTTTTATTTTTACCTATTTTTATTTCAAAGAACACCGCCCTACACTACCGCGTCGTAGACACTCTTTCAACTAGTCGCCGACTCTTTTGATGTCGCCGCCTAGTTACCTACCGACGCGATACTTGTTGCTAGTCTTTCGTGGAGATAGCTTTCGATCTGACGTCCGTACGTATCAAGCGCTGTCGTTTCGCGAACAATGTCGTATTCTAATCAGGAATATTTTAATATGTTGATGTGCTTAGGCAAGACCGACTGCAATTATGCGTTTCGCTAATAGACCAGGTGTGACAGTACCGTCGGAGCGTGCGTTCCAACGCCTGCATAACGGTGTATACACCACAGGCAGTGTTCATGGGCACGAGTCGTAGGCCACTGATGCTGGAAGACCACGAGAGCGCAACGAGGAAATTGAGGAACAAGTGCTGGATATGTTTGCCGCGGACCCCACGCAAAGCACACGCTCTGTTGCGCGACGATTAGACACAAACCACAGTGCGGTTTGGAGTGTGCTGAAGGGAGATGGTCAGCACCCTTATCACTACCGGCGGGTTCAATCCCTTCTGCCCACTGATTACGAACCAAGAATGGAATTTTGTAAATGTGTTTGTGTGTTTTTTTTTGTAAATTTAGCAAAAAGGTGTCGAATGTGTATTAGTGTTGGAAGTGGACATGTGGAGCATGATCGCCGAAGTATGCAACAACAACAAGTGAACGTTTTAATAAACTAACACCTGCAGTCGGTAAGTACATTGCCAGAAGCACATCACATTTAAAAAAAAGCCCTTATCAGGGCTACATTTAATTCAATTAATTGTTTCCTGATAAACAGAATTAAGTCAAAAACACAAAATACAGAGAGTATCTGAAATCCGGATTACTATGCCTACAAAACAATATCAGCTGATACCTACGCGCACCGTGCGTAGTGTAGGTATGTTTGGCGGCACGCGACAAAGCGCGGTTCATGACACGGGCGGCTTCTTTGACACAAAAATGTAGGTAGTAAGACGTGAACTTTGTCGAGCGATCAGTGTTGCCTTTGGTCAGTTTTTATTTTTTATTTTAATTTAATGATATTCACTGGGGAAAAATAATAATCTCAAATCCATTAAATGATTACGTATATGTGTACGCAGTACGATGCCGAATAATACTCTTAAGGATCGGACAGGGTTTTTGTTACATATTGTATACGTTATGAGCTCAATGAATAAGGTAAAAAAAGGATCCTAAAAGGTCCGCGGGGAAAAGGACCACTTACTGGGACAAAATGTTTTACAAACCCTTTTTAAAAATACATGACTGCGGTTGCTAGTCCTAATTAATATCCCTTTTGAGTGGTTATGTTTACAAGTAGCCGTAATAGGGGTAAAAGGGACAAATTGCTCAATCTTCGAACAACGCTTAGGTAAATTGTTTTTTTTTTTATAGATATAAGCAACATCCCAGAATTGTACGGTATTTCAGACATTTTCAGAGAAGTTCTGGGTACAATTATCTTAGAAATAGTTTACCTCGAATAGTTAAGTTAAACCATTCATTGAAATGAAATGAAATCGTTTATTCTGTAAATAGGATAAGTATTGGAATCACTTTTACATGTCATAAAAAGTAAAAAAAAAACTTGATGGAGTCGACATTTCTGATCTGACTACCCCTGAGAAGAAGTGGTGAAACAAACCCAGTAGTCCAACTCTCTTTTAAAGTCCAGACATAATCTTGGTCAGATCATGTGAGTACCATGTAGATTAGTGTCTGAAATGATCTCTTGAGGAAAGAACCACATAGATTTGAGTGGAACTGTCCAGCAAGTATTTGTCAGTAATCGTGTACCTGAGCTCCGGAACCTCAACACTGCCCCAAATAATGTCCAAGCCCGCGAATTGAAAATATATCTTTTAATATTATGTAAAAAATGTATACCTTGTAATATTATGTAAAAAATGTATTCTTATACAAGTATTTGCCTGTAAGTATTAAGTCAATTTTACAATAATATGGCCGTCACTCAACATAATGAAAAAAAAGAATTAATTAAAGGTAATTAGATTAGAAGTTTGGCCATTTAAACCTCTGTTGGTCCCTTTCCCCCTTATTACAAAACAAGGCTTTTCGTTAGATCAGGTTTGAAATGCAGTTTTTTATACAAAAATGACTGTATAGTTCTGTGCTAACTGGTTATTTTAGTATTAAGAACTTTGCCTAAATCGAAATAAGTTTGAAAATCAAATACTGGCTGAAAGGTTTAGTCTAGAACTAAAGTTAGATTTCGGTTTGTAGGTAATAAGAGGGATAGAGTTTTTCAACATTATCATTATAGGTACCGTACTTATTTATGACATGTTATACAAAAATCCGTGCTTCAAGATATTTTTTTTTCTTTCAAATGAATATTATAAGAACAATTATTCCTAGATGAACATCAGATCTACCTTCTATAGTTACCCACCTAGTCCACTAAGGTAACATAATGTTGTCAAAAATATTTCAGGAGGTTAGTTCCCATATTGGGATAAACATTTTTATAAAAGTTCCGCGGTCCAACTGAGAAGTTCCTAACAGGAAAATCCAATAACACTGCCTATCTTGGGATTGAACTGAGGACCCAACGCCAGCTGTCGCGCTTGCGAACACTAGACCAACGACGTACAATGATATCAGTCTATTACTGCTTCACTGCAGGGCAAAGCCTCTTCTCAAACAGAGAAGCACCCTGATTGCGTATCACACCACCAATCGCAATTTGAAACATTTTGAAGGATATTGCTAATCCATTGCTTCATATGTTCAAAAATGTGTCTGATCAACAACTTAAATAACGCAATGAATGTTGTTGAACTGTCAAAATGAAAGCTACTACTGATAGTGTGTTGCGCAATTTCCCCGAAGGCATGAGCATTGATCACCACGCTTGCTTGAGGAGTTGGCGGTTTCAGACTTATAATATCTAACCATAACTGGTCCAATTTTACAATACGTTTGTTTTGTATCGATTGCGATAAACGGTATTATTTCCATGTCAAATGACTGTCCGTGCTTATTCCCATGATTAAAATAATTACTTATAGAATATTACAATTCAAATTTTACCAAAGAATATTAGTGTTGATGAATGCTTTATAAATAAAATCTACAAGGACTTAATTATACCTAAATGTACTTTGAATATTGCTGTTGACTGTTAATATAATAAAGACTTTTTTAATAAAATGATTATTTCGTTTTTTTTTTCAACACCCTAACGTCCTTTGTACACGTTTTTTCTACGGCACGGTTTATACGCCGCGGCGTATAAACTGCGCCGAAATACGTCGAATTTCCCTGTCACCCTGTATATATATTATTAGGTTTGTTGGTTTGTTGTAGTTTGGTTTTTGCCAATTAGTTGAAATCCGTCTGGTATTAATAATACCAGCCAGATTTCAACGCGCGGGTGGGGTCAGTATGACTCCACCCACGCATCTATTTTCTAAAACAACAAACAACGCCGACTCGTAGTATCTATCTAAGACCTTGCAAACACAGACAGTTTACGTCAACAATTCGATTATTTGACCCTTGAAGGGCGACGAATTAGGGACAGCCTATAATGTTCCCACTGCTGGGACACAGGCCTCCTCTCTGTGAGAGGGAGTGGGCCATAATCCACCACGCCGGCCCAGTGCGGGTTGGTGGATGTCACGTCTGTGAATTTGTGGTTCTAGGACATGCCGGTTCTCCGATATTTTCCTTCACCGTTTTGAGAGCAGTGGTGACGAAATAATTTACACAAAGTAAAGTGCCCACCTGGGTTCGAACTCACGACCACGATTGCTCTACCATGCATTAACCATGCATTAAAATCAAATCAAAAGTCATTTATTCAAATTAGGCTGAGAATCAGCACTTTTCGAATGTCAAAATTATATAAGACAGTCCCCCAAAACGCTCGCCCTTCACCACTTCCCAGTGCTTTCGCTGGGGAGAAGAAGTGGCGCAACAAACTTCCCAGCAGCACAGCTGTCTGTTTACATTATATACCGAAACCCCTCCTTGTCTCGGAAAGCACGTTAAGCCGTTAGTCCTGACTGTCATTTGTAGATATTTGTCAGTCGTTACGGGTAGGCAGAAGCCCGAAAGTCTTACCTAGGGTGTTACCTAGTAACTGGGTTGTGGAAGTCCGATAGGCAGTCGCTCCATGTAAAATACTGGTATTCAACTGCATCCGGTTAGACTGGAAGCTGACCCCAATATAGTTGGAAAAGGCTAGGCAGATTATGAAGGTTAGTTGTGGAACACGTTTTATAACTAGCTAGTGTCCCTATTTCTCTACCAACTTTCAATGTTAAATTTAGGGGAAGAGCGCTGAAGGGAAAACTAATTAGATATTTTACAGCCTACCTACCTAGATCAAAGACTAACTTACAAAACAATTTGCTACACAATATAATATAGTGGTGTAAAATATTATTTAAGATTATATTATGTATATAAATAACTATCTACGCAAGTAGGTCGATTCAGGTAGGTTAGGTTCATATTTATTATAATCGAACAATTTTACCTACATCCTTCCCGCCATATTGTGACTTTTCTTTCCAACAAAAAAACCTAATACTTACTCGTACTACTATTAATTTATTTATTTAAATAACAAAACTTTTAGTATGGCAATCACTATCATAATCAGTTTATCAGCACTGCATATTAAAAGCAATTTTAGTTCTTACTAGCTGTTGCCCACGACTTCAGATCAGGAAGCCCGGTTAAGCAGACTTCACAGGTTCTCCAGAACCCTACCTATCTGTCAAATGACATTACATTCCGTAGGTACAGTTTAGAAAAGTCTAATTGCATGCAGCAAACAGACGAGACAAGACGCCAGCAGGTCATGCTATCCGAAACTGTCAAATTTTCCCAATGAACCTTGAACCTTAATGCTTTTGCGATAAAGTTGAAAATCTATTAAAGAAATTTGACAGATTGTAGTAGCTTGATGTGCTGGCGTCTGTACTTACTTAATGCAAACAGAAATAATGTTAGTTACCTAATAATATACTTCCGTAAGGGCTGATTTTTCAATCATCTGATAACTTTAGTCGAGGAATAATTTTGAAATTGTGGCAGTTATTTCATACAAAAACTGTCAAACGTCAATTTTATTTCTCGAATAAAAGTTATCTGGCGATATGATCTTTGTTTCACTCTAAAAGGTCCGACGAGACATTAAGATCAGAAGGCCGATTCTCGTAATTTAAAACAATCAAAATCTAGTCGCAGTCTCATCTCGGCGACAAACAAATGTCAAAAACTTGTCAAATTGTAGGGAAATTGGAAGTATTTTTTGACAGATTGAGCTCAGATCAGACTGTGAACATTCTTAAAATTACGAGAATTATCCCTCTGGTGTGAAACGAGCGAAATTGAAATTTTCTTTAATGAACCGTACATAAATACTGTTAGGGTTCGCTAATTTATATTTTTATATAATTAAAATGAAACGCAAAAATACTAGTTTCCAGGCCAGTAACTATTTGATTCGAACATTTCTGTACTGACAACACTTAAGTTTGTCGTTGGTCGTAGGATGCTTCTGATTGGCTAATCAATCTGACGTCAACACATTGATATCTGTGATTGGCTGACGACCTTAAATCGTTAACCAATCACTGAACTCGATTTTACCGCGGAAATGATGGAAAACCTGCGCGGCGGGAAGAGGTCGGTTGAACATTCTGACTCGAGCTGTTGGTCGTAAAAAAAGAATAAAGTTGTGTTTCCTGGTACTTGTATTTTCTTTAGCTTCACCTAGGCATCCTGAAAGTCTAAATTTAGTCCATAGTCTCAGTCACAGAACACTTTATAATCCCGGTTTCAGTTCTATTTTATATTAGGTAGGTAAGTAGGTACACACGACATCACAACAAGGCTTCAAAGAAGAGAAGTCAGCTTTTACTGGAAATGTACTAACTTGATATTTCGTCGCGGTTCACGAAAATTTAAAATTACGACTCATAAAAATATATTGACAGCCTTATCATCCTTTACACAGTCAAGGACGCGTGCGCTAAATCACAGGCGGGCCCACGGAGCGGGTCTCCGACGCAGGTGCCCCACGCGGACCAGGCCGGACCAGGACCCAGGAACAGGCCTCATTTCAGCGCCGCTAGTACAACTTTCGACCCGAGCGTGTACAGTTGTGTCATCCATGGATTATTTACTTATTTAAAATTTTGACAGGTTAGCTAGCCGCCCACGCGCCGCGCGTTTGAACACCCGTCGCAAGCGCCCGCGCGTGTAGCACTGCTCATACCTACTATTTTTCAAAACAAATACGCGAGCTTGCACCCACGCGAGGTTTAGCGCACGACCTAAGCGAACAAAATTCTGATTGGCTGTTAGTATTCTTTTACAAAAAGGGTAAATAATTAACATGCAGATTAGATTTTTTGAAAGCTGTGAGCGAGCTCCATAATTATACAGACACGACACGGGTAACAATTTGCCGTAGGTCTACTAGATACCTACCTACGGCAACGGAGCGCTTCGCTACTAATTGTATGTCGCCTACAAAATAGCTCGAACAGCGTTCAAAAGGTATTGTCCGAGTGGGATCTGTTATAGAGGTGTTATAGAGGTGGATGCAGCTTCATAGTAGCGCCTCCCTTCGTTACGTAATATTTTTGTGTGGTGTATTACGAGGTCGACTGAAAGTTTTTAGAACTGGCCACTTGTAAACGATATACTTAATAAAAAAATTAGTTCAAATTTTTAAACTGGAACTCTTTGCCAATATTATTGTGTAGGTACTTATGTATTTTATTCATTTGTCATTTGTTTACGATTTGGCGGTAAATTGAAAATTGTTTGCGTCACGTCAGCATGAATTTAACGCGGGAAAATTTTCGTACAATGAATTTTTATATGATTTTCGATGTCATTTAAGTCAAGAAGAAAGTTATGATAGACTTCGATTGGCCTTTCACGATGAAGCCCCATCTCATGCCATTGTTTACAAGTGGTTTAATGAGTTTAAACGTGGTCGCACTAATTCCACCAATGATCTGCGTGAGGGACGGCCTTCTACGGCGACGACTGAAGATAACATCAGTGTTGTACGGCGTATGATAGAGACTGACAAAAGAGTGACTTAGGTATCAGCAGATTCGGACAAGCTTAGGCATCGGTATGAGTCAAGTGCACAAAATCCTCCATGAACATTTAGAGGTCAGGAAGCTTTGTGCCCGGTGGATATCTCATAATTTGACAGAGGCCCAAAAGCTCCGTCGTGTTGATTGGTGTCGTGAAATGGTTCAAGCCAACGTACACAGAACGCGATGCCTCGCCCGCGCCAAGCTATAAATGTATAACGAAATATACAGTAAACAGTAGATGAATGAGATTTATACGAGTTAAGTTTTATATATCATTTTACGAATATAAATAAAAACTGATTAAATAATTCTATAGGTATTTGTTTTATTTCACAGTATCCCTAGTAAGAAAAACCAGTTTAAATTAAAATATCAAAGAAACAAATACATAACTCAATTAGAGCTTTAAGAAATGAGGTACATCTCTATTTGTTTCATGACGTCATTCTTTGACTTCATTTCAAGTCCTTGGCGCCCAGAGCACGTTAAATTCAATTCTGAATAGGGATGTGGTCTATGGTCTTTCTTTCTTCTATGTTTGTCTACTCCCATGTTTTACTAACTACTTCAGTCAACGTTTTATACCGTAGGTGTCTAAGCGGCAGAATTTTTTACTGTATACCTATAAAGTGTTTTTCGTCGTGATTTTCGAAATGGAAAGTAAGTATATATTTAAATTATAACACACTTGTAGCAGTGTACCTATCACAGCACTGTTTTCAAAGCTTTTCTTTACTCATGTAACTGTAGCGTTTACCCGTCAGGCTGAGCATTCTAAAGCCGCGGTCCCACAGCCTGATAATGGACAGGCCGCGCCCAGCAATAATAAGGCATAAGGGGATTATAACACCGCATTGCAAGCGCGGGGCGGCTAGAAAACACTATCTGCGTGCGGGACGCGCCCCTGCGCGCTGATTACGTTTTCTATACAAACTGATGTAATCTGCCAACCATGTGCAGTTCTTCACTCATATCACTATTTTTTTACTTATTAGTAAAATATAATAGTAGGTATTTAAGAGTGAAAGAAGGATGCGTGCGCGCTCACACGATTAGTGCTGCACAGGCTGCACTATGCCAAAGTGACCTGGACAGCCGTATGCTTATGACGTCACAGAACGACTTCTATAATAGTCCGTGGCGCCCGGGGCACTGACAACCAATTGTTTTGTAGAGATGGGAATATAATTATCGACAAGGATTGCTAACAACTATTTAATTCCGGATCGGCACCCATGTGAAGGTCAAAATTCGTCAATATTCCCTTTGTTATGAAGTAGTTAACTAAGTTCATATTTTACTGACCTCAAATTGTTTTCGATAGTAGATAGTATTTATTTATAGATGTTTCAGCGGGCGAAATCAAACAGTGATAACTTTCGCGTCACATCAGGCTGACTACACAATTATAAAGTCCTTGGCGAAAAATGTTCGCAGTTTTTGTTTTTGGCGATTTTAATACAAATAAGGGCTTCTTTTGTGTGGAAAAATAAGAAATATGGTATTAGACAGTGCTATAAATGAAACAAAGCTTTTAAATACAGTACATTTATTTTTATAAGATATTTAAAATGAAGAACTTCTAATGAAGTTGTGGCGCTGGTGGCACGAAAATCCGGAACTTCTATTGAAGTCCGTGGCGGTGAAAAGGTTTAACGGAGGTGACTCAAATGCTGTGTTCGACATACTTACAGGTGACGAAAGCTAGATTTATTGTTATGATCCTGAAACTAAGAGACAGTCTGCTGTCTGGGTGTTTCCTTCCGAGGAGTCGCCAACTAAAGTGAGGTCGAAGCGTGGGAGAAAAGATGGTGGCCTCGTTCTTCGGAAGGACAGGTCAATACGCAACAATTGTTTAAGAGGATCGTAAAACACTGCGGAGTGGTACACTAACAATTGTTTGCCACTTGTCTTGGAAAAAGTTCGGGAGAAACGACCTCGCAGTAGGATCCTCCTTCACCACGACAACGCCTCGTCGCACACCGCCAAGCAAACAATCGACTACTTGGCGACGAACGACGTGGAACGTCGTGGAAACGCCGTCGTCAGACGTGGAATTACTGGGTCACCCGCCCTGTAGCTCGCACCTTGCGATTTTTGTGAAAAAAAAAAAACTTCAGGGAAAACGTTTTATGGACGCCGAGGAAGCAGTGGCTGCGTTTCAAAATGGAGTTGAAGATACCCCTAAGGACGAGTGAGCAAAGTGCTTTTCTCAGTGGTTCCATCAGATGCAGCGATATGTTGACGTAAATGGACAGTGGACACTATTTAGAAAAGATATAATAAAACTAATAACTTGCTAGTTTGTTGTTTTTGATTTTCTAAGAACTTTCAGGGTCACCCTCGTATTACATACGCCTGTATTCTTAGGTAGATCAGAATTTAAAGAAAATTTCGCCAACAGCCAAGTTATTTTCCTACCTATGGGGAAACTGTGGTATTACCTATAGGTAGGTACCTATTCTGTCCCAAACTACAATCAGTCAAATAGTGGGCAGCTAAAAATTTATTCAGTTAGAGCTCAGCCAGCACCTGCCTGGGCTTAACTTGGGGCCGTTACCACTGCTCTCAAAACGGTGAACGATAACATGGTTAGGAAAACTGCATGTCCTAGGATCAATAACTCGAAGATTATGGCCCACTTCCTCTCAGAGGCCTGTGTCCCAGCAGTAGGAACGTTATAAGCTGATTATGCTCATGCTAAATATTTGTTTTACCCGGGAATCGAAACCACGAATTGTGTACAAGCTACTGCACTACTTCTCCGGATTGGTGTGGGGACAACTTCCATTGTTTTTGTAGGTGCTCTGTCTGCAATCAGTAGAAAATTATTGGGGAAAAGAAAACAAAGCCATATAATTTAACAAAAAACATCTATTAGAGTTAATAAGCGTAATAATTATTATGAATGTATAATAATAATACTATACCTCCTTAATTCATAATTTCGGAGTGAATTACCTTTTTTTTTATTTAAAGCAATGTTCACACTAAGGATCTTTTGGTACTCGACTGACGTTGACAGGGGGGCGCTGTTAGGAAACATTTTGTTCAATTGTTTTGTGAAACATCAATACGTTAGTTCCAAATTATTTTTATTTATTTCCACGCGCGCCAAAAGTACTTTTTAGCGCTGTATTATTGGCATAACTTTCATCCGTGATTATTTAATAAGGGTGTTTTCATACCATTTGTAATATTACTCTGTACAATAGTTGACTTAAGACTTTACAATATGTAAATAACAATAAAAAATATAGAATTTGTACTATCACAATAATTATTCTTACCTTTTATGAATGAGAATTTATAGAATTAATGAATAACCTAGATAATAATACCAGTTCTGGCATAGACGATATAACTACAAAGACTGAAGTGTATTGGAAACCAAATCGCTAATAATCTTGCAAACTATATTAATGATTGCCTTAAGGAAGGTGGTTTCCCAGACAGCCTTAAGATAGCCAAGGTGACCCCTATTTACAAAGCTGGAACTAAGACTGATCCCGGCAACTACCGGCCTATTTCAGTATTGCCTGTACTTAAACGAAATAGACTTTCTATATGAACATCAATACGGATTCGGACCACATTCTAATACATGCATACTAATGCAGCAACTAATTGACTGATTGATTTCGTAACTAAAATTAAAAATAATATTGATAAAAAGCAACTAGTTCTAGGTATTTTTATTGATCTTAAGAAAGCTTTTGGTACTATAAGTCATTCTATACTATTAGAAAAGCTAAATAGCATTGGAATCACTGCCAAAGCCTACAAAATATTCGAATCTTATCTTGCAAACAGACATCAGATAGTAAAAATTAACAACTTTGAAAGTACAGCTGCTGAAGTAGTATGCGGAGTTCCACAGGGATCGGTTTTAGGGCCACTGCTTTTCTTTATTTATATAAATAATATAAGTAATGTTGGGTTACCGGGTTATATATCACTGTACGCATATGACACATGTCTTTTTTTATTTTGGTCACTCCATACTTAGTTTTATTACTGAAGCACAGCAGGACCTGCATGTCTTAAATACGTGGCTTAAGCAAAACTTACTAACTATTAATGTTAACAAAACCGCATACATAATATTTTCCCCTAAGAACAAAAAGATTCCTGCTTTCCCTCCTCTTACGGTAGATGGCCAACAGTTGTTAAGATCAAACCATGAGAAGTACTTAGGCCTGATCTCGGACAGTAGATTGTCATTCAGACCACACATTGATTACGTAAAAGGCAAATTAATCCCGTTGACTGGAGCTCTGCGAAATATCGCTAATCGATAAATTGTGTAGCGTAATTGAAATGGCACACAGCCATTTCAATTACGCTACACAATTTATAATACTCTCCTCAAACCGCACCTGGACTATCTAATACAAGTATGGGGACAGGCCATTATTACACATCTTCATGACCTGACCATGACCAAACAAAACTCTGTTTAATTACAATTACTTAACACCTACAAAAGAACTTTACACTAAAGCTAAACTATTTAACCTAAAAACATTATATACATACCACACGTGCATACTGATAAAGAAAATTCTAACTAACAAAATACACTCACAAATCACTTTCAAACGCAAAACTTACCACTACTACGCTAGGAATAGAGATAGTATAGCCTTCAGTTAGAACCTTGTACGGAAGGAGAACAATACAGTTTGAGGGAGCTTTATAATAAGTTACCTAAAGAAATAAGAGACTCCTCAACGATGAACATTTTTAAAAATATAGTAAAGTTGTATTTGACCAACCAACAATAATAAACGACTACCACCGTATGTACGACAGATCGAACGACAACTATGTTTAATACAATAATATTTTATTTTCGTTAAGTTTCTCATATTTAAGTGAACTATGTATGTTCTTTTTTGAGAAATAAACTTATTTAAACCGAATGAGTGATATTTATGCCTACTGGCCTACTTAACACTAAATGACTTAAAGCGGGATCCATCAAGGTAGCCCAAAAAATTCTAAATTGCTCTCCAAATGTTAATTTTTCAATAAGCTTGCTATTGTGTTGTTGCTGTTATACGTAAAATAACTGTGAGAGGACCGAATGTAAACAAGAGTGTAGCTTTCCTGAACAGAAAATTTAAATATAAGACAGGAAAATATTCAAACTATCAAGCTTAAAATCTACGAAATTACTATCTATCTAGTATTCATTTCTATCTATTACTATCATGATCATTTCTTTAATCCTCGCATCCTCAGTTCCATTTCTAGGTACGCCTTTAATGAGGGATCATCAACCATCTTCAGTATCTTTTCGCTGAGTTCAGGCCCAGCATCCTGCATCTTTGCTGATAAAGCCTCTGCCCATACTATGAACACACAGTTGGAGCAACCAGACTGGCAGCAGGCTGTTGGAGGTTCATCTATGGAAGCCTGGAATTATAATAAAGAGGTTTTATTTCAGAATGGATGCTTTTCAAGGAATTCAAACACGGTGGAAGAAGATTGAACACAGTGGGATAGCAGAAATTTATAGATCCATTTTTACAATAAAATTATAGTGGCTGTAGTCTGCCATGACAATATTTTTTTTAGTAGTTTTTAAGGATATGATTAACAGGTTCCGATAATGACGCAGTAAACAAGACACATTAGAAGTTTTATTGTTATGACGGGTATAACCATATATTATCATCAAGATCTGCCCAACATTGATTTCAATAGACAAAACAATTATATATATATATATGCTTAATAAGCATATGCATTTCTTAGTAAGTCACTACAGTGACAAACTTAATTTTTTGTCTGCAAGGAATACAGTGTATCTGCTTTAGACATAAAATAGCGAGGCTATTAGCTTATATAAACTCAGACATAAGTAGTATGTCGAAGTCTTGTACTACAATTGACACCGCAATTATTAGTAATAATTCTAATGTATAGGTGGTCACCCGAATTAACTGTAGCACTAATGCTATAACTATTTACAATGAATGTACGAAGGAGGATCCATGTGTCACTTTGGCAAATTCTTGTCCTAATGTGGGGTCCACAAGTAGTCGGATATCATTGCCTGGTGATGGCTTTGGAATCTTGGGCCTCACTCTGGATGTTGATTTAAACTAGTTAGTAAGACAACAGAAGACACTAGTAACAATATTGTTATACCTACAAACAACAAGGTGTCTTCTTGCTCACAAATAGTAAAGTTAAAAAAGGGTCTGAGCAGAATTCCTTGAAATTATTTCATCAAAATATTCAAGGTTTTTTTTCCAACAATTAGAAATTGAGCTATTTTTAGAAAAAACTATGTTTGAAATAATTTTTTTAATCGAACATTGGTTGAAAGATTATGAAATGCTAATTAATTATGAAAATTATAGTGTGGGCAGTTGTTTTAACCGAAAATCTATTCTGCGTTCAATAATCTTAGTTAAAAATTCTATTAAATCTAAGACTTGTTTTGTCGAAGAATAGTTGATCTTTCGGTTGAACATAACATTGAACTGTCCTGTGTTGAGCTAGATAAGCATGTTATAGTGTGCGTTTACAGGCCCCCAAATTATCAAAACTACTCCATATTTGAGTCAGTAATGGAAGATGTTCTAGCAAAACTTGGAACTGACGAAAATCGCTAATTATCTGTGGTGACTTCAGTATTAATATCTTAGAAAATAGTTCAAATAGCAGTCGATTAATAAGTCTCTTTAAATCATTCAATTTCTCAAATGTGTTTTCAGAACCAACCCGCATAACTATAAATTCTGCTACATGTATTGATGTTTTTAGTTGCTGTGAATACTTAGATAAAGCCATAGTAAACTATCTCCCTTCTGATCACCGCGGTCAAACCATTGTGTTCAAGTTCAATACACCAGTACAAAAAATTCTGATACAAACTAGACAAATAACACCAAGCAGTCTAAATTGATTTAATAATCACTTAATTAGTAAGTTAAGTGTACCAGGTCATACTAAAAACAATGTAAATGAATTATATGAGAGGTTCTTTTCGGTAGTACGCACCAAAGAAAACTAAAACTATTTGCCCAAGTTTTTTGTTCAGTGACTGGACAACTAAGGGTATTAGGAAAAGTAGGGAAAATTTTTTTGAGCGGTATGGCCTTAAGCCTTATATTAACTGTGAAACTTTTGATAAATATGTTGCTACCTACTCTAAAACTTTTAAAAATATCTGTAAGGTAGCTAAAGCCTTGTATATTAGCAACAAGATCAAATCAGCCGATAATAAAATAAAGACTGATTGAAAATACTGTTGGAGCTGCTGAAGATTGTAAAATACTGTTTTTGCATTATATAAATTCAATCTCTTAGTATTGTATACAATTCTAAGAGATTACATAATTGTATAGCACATGTGTGAGTACTATGTACTGACGCCAGCAGATCAAGCTACCCGAAACTATCAAATTTTCCCAATCAACCTTGAACCCTAATACATTAGCGATAAAGTGAAAATCTACTAAAGAAATTTGACAGATTGTAGTAGTTTGATGTGCTGGCGTATGTACATACTATAAAGCTACCATTTACTGGGTACGTCTTTCATTGACTTGAATGTGCCCTGGTGGCTGAGAGTATGTCATGCTCACTCAAATGTCTCGCTGATGGTGGAACATGTGTTGGATCATTTAGCTCCCTTCAAAATGGTTGAGCTTAATGGTGCTAATCCATGCGTCATGTTCGTGAACAGGCGCCGTCAGTAGGGACTGGTGATCTCTTTGCTGCCATGGCTTATTAATAAAGTTTTAAACTTTTCAATACGGACACTTTTAATTTTTAAGATGAATTATGTAACCATATTATTTTGATTTAAAAGAGTGTCCATGGAGTTTCTTGCCCGTTCTTCTCCATAGGTACCTACTACGCTTTGGAATGGGCAACTAGCTTCATTTTTCTGACTGACTGACCCCTTGACGATTCAAAAGTGCCTGTAATTGGTTTAATTCAAATAAATACTTTCGAGTTTGAGTTTGAATTGTTAGGGTTGGCTTCCAGCAAAGACATTAAATTAAATCTCTTTGGCTTCCAGTCTAACCGAATGCAGCTATAGCCGTATAATGCCCTTGAAAGTGTTAATGGATGTTTTGAGGTGTTGTTTTGTTCACACCTATTACGGAATTTCAGTATTGAACTATCCAATATTAAAAGCAAAAAGATAGAATGCATAAACAATAACACGCTTACATGTTTAGCTATTCTCTCCAATTCCTTCTCTTTCTCATCATCTGAAGCTTGAGTCGTAGTTGTACAGGGTCTACTAAGAAGGTTCTGATATCTTATTAGAGCAGGGAGACGTGACATGTTTAGTTTCTGAAATCAAGGTAACAACTTTTTGTTATTGGAAGAGGTCAACTAAAGGACTTAATGTAGAACTGAAATACTTACAAACATTATTTGACTTGATAGTTCAATATATAAATAAGTAAAAGAGATTTCAGTTCATTGTAATTGGTTTAGAAGTGATTTCTATATAGTTACGAAATAACATCAGGTTTAGGTTATAATTTATTTTAAAGAGCTACAGGACAATAGTGTTAGTAATCTTCACACTTGTGTTTATATAATAATTGTATAAGAAAGAGATGATTGCAATTTTTAAGTCTCATGTTTAACTAAGTAATAACACTATTTTAGGATTATACGAATTCAAGAATTCAACAACAACATTGAAAGACAAATGACATTGATAATTGATTGACAGTTTTTTTTTTTTTTAATTCGCCCAATGGGCATTCGATAGTCTTTAGACCATACCGCCTCGTCTTCCGTATAGATAGAATGACATGACAGCAAGCAAATGAATTGTGACATTTGCAGAAAACATTGACAGTTTGATTTTTTTTATTAAAGACTGAAACAAGTTATTTTGGTACATTTTAAGGGGCGATGCCAAATTGCCTGTCTAAGGTCCCCTACCTTAGACAGGCAATCTGGCATCGGTTCACCTCATCCATAATTTTCAACTAGTTTGGTAATGTAGACGTGACATGTAAATGAGTCTGCTCATCATACTGTATTATACCGTGACTGTGCTAGGAACGTTGACGGCACGGTTGGCGCAGTGGTTAAGCGATTGACTGCTGCGATGCATGTCGCGGGTTCGATTCCCGCACGGAACTAATATTTGTATAACCTACAAGTAGTTGTTCCGGGTCTGTCTGTTTGTGTATGTGAGTTTAATGTTTGTAAACGCACCCACGATACAGGAGTAATTCCTAGTGTGGGGAAACGTTTAAGCTGATGCATAATCATATCATCATCATCTGCCTAACCTTTTTCCCAACTATGTTGGGGTCGGCTACCAGTCTAACCAGATGCATTTGAATACCAGTATTGCTGATCCAATCACATGGCCGGCTAAATAATTTGGCATGTTTATTTTCTGATTAGCTCTTTCTATAGTTTGGCCATCAAGACAAAATGGGAGTCAAAATGTAATGGAAATGGTTTGGTTGAAAAGCAAAGCACAAATTAAAATACATTGAATAACACAAACGCGCGAGCGAAAGTGTGACGGATCAGACGACGATCAGACGGATGACGCATAACGGTCATCAAACTTTGTCATATTTGATAGATGAATAGAATCATCTGTCTATTAAATCCTCTCATACTCGGTCCATCCCAGCTGAACGACTGCTCAAGGCCGCGGTGTTGGATGTAGCATACACACTATCGTGCGCGCATCCAGCCTGCTAGAAGTAATCGTACGAAGGTAGTCAGCGCACGTGTATTTTAAATCAAAATGCCACCATATTTGTCAAAACACCAAAAAATGGGAGTTCTTCCGATATTGTCAGCAGCAGCAGAATAGAAGAAAAAAATAGGAAGAGATTTTAGATGAAAAAAATCTTGTAATGCATTTAATCTTTTTTGTTTATTCATGTAGTCCGCATTTGATAAATTCCACAGACAAGTGTGAGACTTGTATCTTTCAATAAATCGTGAAATTGTTTCACGATCCATGTTAAATTGGCATCCGTTCGACTTCCGACATAGGCTCTAAATGGGGAATGCTGCTATACAGCGAGAATAGAATAGAATAGAATAGAATATCATTTATTTGCAAATATGGGTTATACATAAGTAGGTAGTAGTTGGTTTTCATCAGAGTTCTGCCATATTTCACCATTCGGCATGCAAACATTTCCATTATAAAAATTTGTTAAAATTTAAATTCTTATTGGAACATTAATTAAATTAGTTATGTCATTTTCATTAAATAAAAGTTTATACGAGTTTATTCGAGTTTATACACGATCAAGCACGCACGCACACGATCCTTTGGACATACGTCCGCGTTATTCAATGTCTATCTGCACGACATTCGCGGTGGTGGGAGCTCTCGCTTGATGTAATATTGGTCATGCAAATCCGTCAAACCTATTCACGTTGGTTTTCGTCGTGCATCGTTCATGACCTTGGCGGGAAGTACAGATGGACCGTGTATAAGAGGCTTAAGACATTGTCAAAGTGTGTGGGAGGTTTAATTGGGGATGCCATCAACAAATAATATATATGTCGACGGCTGAGAGGTCTGGGCAGCTCGCCCATCGTCTTGAGGTAGAGATTCCATGGCGTAGGTCTCAAGTAACATAGTAACAGTACCAAATACTTGCACAAAGGTTTATTTAAATAATAGCACTGCACAGTTTAAATAATAACGGTTTTAATAGTTAGAGACGATACTAATAAGGTACCCGTGAACCAACGATCCCGATTGGAGGTCCGGTCTGAAGTATCGTTCTGAGCCAAGTTCTTTGCGACTCGCGCTTTTATAACTTTAAAATCGGCACCCCTCCAACCGATTCCGTTCACGTGACATGTGACGTCACTGCGTTCACCGGTATTACAAAAATCAATTGAGCGTCTAAACCAATAAATAGTCAAACTGTCAAAGATGCGAAATATATGTACAGACGCCAGCAGGTCAAGCTAACCGAAACTGTCAAATTTTCCCAATCTACCTTGAACCTTATTGCTTTAGCGATAAAGTTGAAAATCTATTAAAGAAATTTGACAGATTGTAGTAACTTGATGTGCTGGCGTCCGTACTAATATTAAATGATTTATCATTTTTCTCTTAATAGGGGTGGTAAAAATATTCTTTCAGTGGTTCCAAGTTCCATATTTTTGTAGCTTTTATTTGGGTGTAGTTTGATTCCTGTTAGAGATTTTTCTGGGAATAAAAAACCAATGTCCATATAAAAAGCGGACATCTCCTTTATGTACTAATTAATGTCTAACTTAGCTTTTGTAACAAGACTCATCCATCAAGAAAAATTTTGAAAACAAAAAAATGAAGGGTAAAATTGTAATTCGAAAATCGAACTCGTACTTTTCGAACTTTCGAACTTTCTGTTTCGAACTTTTGTTTTTAAAGCTCTTTTCAGTCATTTCTTAAAAGAAGGTTCTCGATTATGAAGTTTATGGAGTCCTTTTTATTTCGAAAGTATATCTTGTGTAGTACGTAAGGACGCCAGCAGGTCAAGCTACCCGAAACTGTCAAATTTTCCCAATCAACCTTGAACCTTAATGCTTTAGCGATAAAGTTGAAAACCTATTAAAGAGATTTTACAGATTGTTAGCTTGATGTGCTGGCGTCTGTACTTAAAAAGTTATTCCAATTTTAAATGTGTGATACTTATTTTTGCAGGCCAGTGTATAAACCCATAGAAGATCTTCTCTGTTTTTTTTTTAATTAAAAACCCCACTGATTTAAATTATTGTATGATTTTTGTAAAATAAATGTTTGCTTTGAGTGTAGGTAATATTTTTTTTTAAATTTGTTTTGTGTAAATTCAGATACAAATTATTGCTAATGAGTAAATAACTACGACTATGTCAAAAGTTTCTGGACGTGCGATTTTGAAATTCCCCGGCGACGGGTGGTCGGTAACTGAAGTCGCTGTGTGTGTATCTAGCACAAGGCACATCACTATTATGTTATCCATAAACACTAGACTGCACCGGAAGTCTCACAGACAAAACGTTTAATTCTGGCAACACCTGAGAAAATTCTTGTTTACGAGATATTGGTGTCTCATTCTGTCCTATTGAAAACGACAGAGAGATCATAGTGAGTAAAGAGAGACGACAGCCAGAGTTGCAAATGTCGCACAGCCATTTCGACGAATAAATTAATTTTGTGAGTTCGATGACCGCCCGGAATCGTTTTGTCCGTCATTTTTGATCTATAGATTTTACAAATCGCAAATTTTCGTAAGTTGTATGTCTTTTTTTTGGTGCTAATTAGTGCTTGTTACGATTGTGCAATTACAAGTTATTGATTTTGTTTTGTCTCACCAGCATTTTCTGTTGAAACGTAAGTTAAATCCAAGTTTTACTATGAATGTCGAGATAAGGCAGCGTATGTAGCTTATTTGGCTTGCAATGACGAAGCCGCTTAATTCTGTTATTGTAGGATGTAGAGAGTCGTTACGTGTGGCAAAGCTACGTTATTTTTAAACAAATTTAATTTAATTCACGGACTTTTTGTCCATTATGTGTACGATTTTTAGTTTTTTTGGGCGGTTCCACTAGCGGCTTACGTATTTCGTTTTACATCTAGTTTCACAGCAAGCGGGTTTGGAATATTCTTTATCTATGCGGCTCGCGTAAATCCGGTGTAAGTGATAATTTTCCTGAAATATATTTTTATCGAAATTGTGAGCGTAAACTGCAGACTGTAGAGGTTATGGGGGATTATGATTCATACGATTCTATGCGACAGTCGCATGTTACTCTCGAATGCAAGTCTCTTCCTTGAGCTTTTGTTTCCTATTGATTAATTAATTTTTTATGCTTAACTTCCCTATTGCATAAACTAGCAGAATGCATGTAGATTGTGGAATAAGGAATTCTTGGTGTTATTATAATTCATTCGCTACACAATTAATTGATTTGCAGCTGATTTGCAAGTCCAATCTGACAGTTCCTTAAACTTATAGTCACCCAGGGACTCCTCTAATTCTCTGCATAATAGATTCAGCACATAACATGCATGAGTCAAAATGCTGGAATATAAATATTAATAATAAATGTTTCTCAAACAACTGCCTATCACAGCCCTAAGTCACTTCAACATTAGTGATACCTACACCAATTCAAATTCACTCTGATTGACCTTGACTAAATAACATTGATAAAATTATTGATATGTTAGTCATACACCACAAATAGATATCAATATCATAAATTGGATTCACCATATTTATTGAACTTCTAGAACTGTTTAATTGCCCCAAGACTATGATATTAACACGTTAAACGCCGAGCAAAAAATGGCAGTTAGTCATTTGGGCCACGGGGGACACCGGTGGGCCACCCTGTATTGAACTGTTCGGGCCACGGGGGACACCCGTGACCGGAGCGAGGTGTTCACATCAAACGTTGATTACAAGCCACGGGGCATTAATATTGAATGAAAACGGTAAAGATGTGACCCGCGTGGCCCTGTGCAACGACCAAAACAGCTTGGTTTTTTAATATTTAGAAAAGATTAAAAATTACAGCGAATTTCTTAGGAGATGTTAGGGGTGCCCTAAAACAGAATAAAAAATGTATAATTTTTATTGTGTTTATTTATGTATAAAAATGGCTAACAATTAAATGACCTAGAAAATATTAAAATAGAATAAAATAGAAAAAAATGACATATAATTAGTGAAGTTTATTGAAACATGGCAAGCAAAGTGATGGTTTGGAGGGACATTGTTCGCAATAAGTGATCACTTTTTGTGACTTATTTTTAGCAATCTTGCTACCCATGGTTGAAGCTATATCTCTTTATAGCACTGACGACAAGTTCTTCTAGCTGCTCTTACCATGCCATCTCTTTTTGATAAAACATGTTTTATTCTTCTCGGTCTTACTAGGACTTCAGGTTCTTGTAGTTTCTGACATAGATGCTCCAATAACTGTTTTCTGAAATCTACGATTTGAATGCTTTTTTTTTGTTACATTTTTATACAAAGTCAACGCATTAACGATAGCAGTATTTAAAAGAAGATCTATCGCCAGTCTCTTGTACCATTTAACCGACTTATGCAAAGGTGTATTGGCAGCCATTTGGTCCGACAAATCAACGGCCCCTTTTGCTCTATTATAATCACATATAATTTTGGGTTTATTTCTACATTTTCAAGTTCCGTTAAGTCTTCTTGGGTTAAATCAAAGTCTTCAAAGTAATAATCCATTATAACCACAGCAATTTTACGTAAATTCGCCAAAAAGAGAATAACAAAACATCGGAACAACAACAGTAAATAATAACCCGTGCATGTGTTCTATCATCACTGTACACACTAAATGCGGCTAGCGGGAATAACTTACACCGCGCGAGAAAGATGCGCGGGCGCGCGGGGTGGGCCGCGCGGTGACCCCGCGGCCCCCGCAGACGTAATATCGAGATTTTATATCACCAGGCCACGGGGGTCACCGGTGACCGATTACAAGTTTCCTTAAGAAAATATCATGAAAAATTGTTTAAATCAAATTAAATATGCAAATTTAGTCATTTTTTATTGTTTTGTGTCGATATTAACTTTAGCGAAAAATGATGGAATTGATGATTTCCACTAAGCCTGAACGGGTTTGCTTGAATCGCCCACCGGTGGGCCGCGTGGCGTTCAACGTGTTAATATTGGATACTAAGAAGAAGGCAATTGGTTTGAAAATCTCTCAATACCATCAGATTTAAGATGCCAATTATTCATAAAAGAAGTCTGTAAAAAAATATTGCAAAATCACTGACAGCTTCTGACAAGTTAAATATAAATAAATAATTATTTAATTCAGAGAAAACTCCATATAGGATACATAACCATGATATAAAAATAACATTCATTCATGCCGAAAGACAACCACTGTTTGAGATATGCCTCTCCCACGCAATGCCACTTCACAGTTGAAGTTATGTGCTTCCCGCAAATAAATAATATAAGATCACAAAATATTAGTTTAACAAATTCTACCTATAATTATTTATGTTAGTATTGTTGTACTACTGGTAGCCGTTTGTATGTTATTGCTCAATGGTTTTTACAATTTTATATATTGTTGTTTCAAGTGTATTTTTCTTATGAATAATTCTGGTTCAAACAACATTTTCAACACACCTAATAATTTATTGATCACAAATATCAATAACTAGACAGTTATGGCGGCAATAACATTGAAATGAGCTATCATACTAATCACGATATCAATAGGCAATACCTACAGCCAATTGTGATCTTTAAATGTCACTCATTACTGATAAATATGGCTTCAAGTGGTTTGCATGACACATTATTATCACTAGTCATAGTCGTCACTAGTGGTCACTATAAAACATGAAATATAATATTACCTATGTCTTATATTATAACACAAGCTTCTGCCCACAACTTCTGCTGCGTTGTAGTCACCTATACTCTAAGTTCCTGCCAGTGAAAAAAAATTGTCAAATCAGTTCAGTACTTCCAGAGATTACCGCTTAAATACATACTTACAAACTATACCTCTCTATAATATTATTGTAGATTTCAATAGGCTTGTTGTATCTTCCGAATTATGAAAAATATACTTGTACTTGGTCCTGGTTCTAGGACAACGGCTTTTTCAAACCTAGATACTACAAATTGCTGACATTTCGACGACAGGTGCTGTGTAAAAAAGCACAAAATGTATGAAAGAAACTGTTGCTTGTCAGTTTTATTAAATAGGCCCCTGGCCTGAGACTGTTTCTTAAAAAGAGACAATCGGGGGCTCAATCGTCAAGATTTCGTGTTATTTGTCAAGATCAAATCAAACGATCCATCTTAACTGACCCCAAAATAATTTATTTTTAGCATACCAACCATGTCTGGAGAACCCGAAGTGACCCGCACTCCTGAGGAGGAGGAAGAAGAAGAGATCAAGTCCTCGTACAGGCCTCCTCCAGAAAAGACAATTGACGAGATCCTCGCTGCGGACCAGGAGGATGAATCTTTGAGGAAGTACAAGGAGGCCCTTCTTGGAGAGGCGCAGGCCGGTGCTGTTGTTGTTGGTAAGCATATTATGGAATAAGGTGAATAGTGGTGGCACTGTGGTGTCCCAGTGGTACCGGCCGGTACTTTCGAGTTCGAACCCAGGCCGAAATAAATATTTAATTACATCACCACTGCTCTCAAAACGTTTAAAAAAAACACTGTGGGAAACCTGCATGTCCTAGAATAAAAAGAAATCGAACACATTATGTGACATCAATAGACTCGCGTGGCGGATTATAGGCTACTTAGAAGAACATTATTGGCTGATTTTGCTTACATTTTGATTTTTTGAAGTAAGAGAAAGTCAAGGGAAAGATCAGGAAGGAAAGGCACAAGTTTGAGGATGTTGGATTGGTTGATGGATGGATGTTTATTACCCTTTCACGCAAAAGATACTGAATGGATTTTGATGAAACTTTGCAGTAATATAGCTTATACATCAGAGTAACACATAGTATACTTTTTATCCCGAAATTCCCACGTGATCGACACTTATGCGGGTGAAACAGCAGGGCGCTGCTAGTATTTATAAGCATGATAATGAATTACCTAAAGCAAATCAAAAGTATCAACATGTTCAAAAAATCTTAGATGGTACAAATGATCTTGATACTTATCTAGCCTGCAGTACCTACAGAAATTTGTATAACATAATCAAGATGTTTCCTTGCTCTACTAGCATTATACATATAGGTACCTACATGAGTTGTCGACACAAAGACTCCTGCTGTCTATCTTATTAGGTGTGAAGCAGTGGCCATATAAAGACACATGATTCATTATCAAGTCTTAAATGAACCAGACGATCATGCGTTACATGACTGATAACGTAATATCACGCCTTTATTCCCCGAAGGGTTAGGCAGAGGTGTATCTATTGTACACCCATTTCGCCAGTTATATCTAAGTAATAGGGGTCGAGCCTATTGCCTTCAACCGGGCACAAAACCAGATTTCGGGCCGCTACTGGGAAATTGGATGGAGAAACCCAATAACGCTTCGCCCGACCTGGAAATCGAACCTAGGACCTCATGCTCAGCGGTACTGCTTGCGACTACTAGGCCGACGAGGCAGTCGGTTTCTACACAAAGAGCCTACTGACCCTACTATGAGTCTACTCGTATCTTCTATGAAATAAAACAAAGTCGGGTTAGTTACACTTACACCATTTAAAACTCAAGAATGGCTGGACCGATTTTTTATGATTTGTGATTTTTTGGATTTTTCTCCGCCCCGAATAGCAGAATAACTATCAAAACATGGGATAAGTTCGCGAAAAAAAATAACGAAGATTATTCATTTTCTCAAAAATTCGTTCTTATTGATTCTGAGGCGGCACGAAGTTTGTCGGTCAGCTTGTTAATGATGAAGTATAGTTTGAGTCAAGCTTTATGGCGGCTTTGAAGTGCGCTATTCGCTGCGCAGTACCTCACCCCCCTCACCCCCGCTGACCCATGAATTTGTTACTGCGCAGCGACTCGCCTCTTGTTACGAGCCGCCATAAAGTTTGCATCGGGCTGCAGTTGCCTTATAGAGATGTACGGACGCCAGCACATCAAGTTACTACAATCTGTCAAATTTCTTTAATAGATTTTCAACTTTATCGCTAAAGCATTAAGGTTCAAGGTTGATTGGGAAAATTTGACAGTTTCGGGTAGCTTGACCTGCTGGCGTCTGTACGATTCATTATCCAGTCTTAAATGAACCATGACAATCATGCTGTAGATATCTGATAACATCATTAGTCACCTCGTTTATATGCAAGAATCTAAGCCCTTCATAAATATTTAAATTATATGCTATTTTTGTATAGCTTCTCTGGACACGAGTTTTGTAAATATTCGTCCATTATGCTCTCTCGAGTTAGCAAAATGTACCTACCAGTTGTTCCTGTGACATCTTTTGCTAAGTTATTGAGTATAATGATTAATCACTAGTTTCTCGGCCATGCTTCGCACGGTTTATACGACTTGACAAAACATCAAGATTCCTTTATTATATCTAAGTTTAATATTAATGTATTATACGCAAAAACCTTTCGAAAGAAATTTTGTAAATGATGGTGGAAACCGACAGATTGTAGTAGCTTGATGTGCTGGCGTCTGTACATTATTTTCTTTCTTTCTACTGTGAAAATTAAATTATCTCATACTCCTAAGAACATTATCAAGCTTTCTAGAATGCGTTATCAATGTCATATCAATTGCTGTTGATACGCATATGACTTATCTAATCATTTTACGTTGACAAACAATTTTATGACATGTCCAACGCTCCGTTTTCCGTTTTGATTAGTTGCGCAGGCGCTGGCAATTTGTTGTTTTTTCCTAGTTTCCTTATTACTTACATATAGGTAGGCTATTACATGCCGTAAATAGTTCCTAGGCAATTGATGTTCACACAGACCTCTAGATTCTAGAGTCTAGAATGATTGATATTGCTTTATCCAGAAAATCCAATGCTTTATTTTTAGTCGAAATAAGAAACATACGGCTACGAATCAAATCAAACAGTTTATTTGTGATACACAGGTTTACAATAAAGGTATTACAATATACAGTGAGTTCAAACTAACAAGTTATAACTAGGATATTATTATATTTTATATGTGGCTAAATAATAAAAGCCGCACAGGTCGATCGATCAGGTTAAGCTACGTTTGCCATGGTTGGTCTGAGGATGGGTGGGAAAGCACGTTAATCCGTTGGTCCCGGCAATCATTCGTGAATCTTTGACAGTCGTTACGTGTAGTCAGAAGCCCGAAAGTCTGACAACTAGTCTTACCAAGGGGTATCGTATTACCCAGTAACTGGGTTGTGGAGGTCAGATAGGCAGTCGCTCCATGTAAAATACTGGTATTCAGCTGCATCCGGTTAGACTGGAAGCCGACCCCAACATACATAGTTGAGAAAAGGCTAGGCAGATGATGATATGACTTGACACGTGACCAGACCCAATGCGTTCTACAGGCTAAAGCTACGGTTTCCTAGAAGAGTAGTGGCCGCCACACCGGCGGGCGCGGTGACGACCTTCATGGAAATGATGGCACCGGGGTTTGACTTTACTGTGTCAAAAACGCTGTTTAGGGAAACACCAGGATCGCGTCATTTAGCGTCATTCGACGTTAAATTACGGACGCTTCGTGGCGTCCAGCGCAGTTTTAGGAAACCCTGACTTAACGGGACAGTAATTGGCGTTTTGTGGTTTCTGCCTACCCCCTTTGGAAAAAGGCGACTAGTATGTGCGTATGTAAACTGAAGTCGTTACCTACAACAATTGTTTATCAGAAAGTATTAAAAATACCTAGTAGAAAAGGTGACCTCATTTAGTCCTCCATGCAATATTTCGGCCAATCTGAGCGGAGACTACCCGGCGACGCGGGAGATATTATAGTGCACAAGTGTATGCGCAGACACAGCTGTACTCTCTCTTCCCTCACACTTATAGACCTTGTAGCGGTATCTATCTAACTATGCGGCAACCGGTTCCGACTCGCTGGAACCTCAGCTGACCTGGCAAGCATCGCAAGATACAAGACTCAGCCAACTATCGACCCCCGGTCTCCGGAGGGGAGTGATGTAGCGGTATCTACAAACGCCACATGCGAACTTCGCGTCATACTGACGTCACGCAAATCCTGCATCTCACAAGCAGAGTTTACCGCGCAATTAGCATAGATACAATTTCCCAACATCAACCGTTGGGCAATTGCCCGCCAGACACAACACCCGTCTGGTCGGAGGATCCTCCCTTTTCTATAGAGGATGAGTGAACTTTACACCCTGTTCCTCATACCTCTATAACCTCATACTACATACTTTGTGGCAGATCAGCATAGCTACTCACAAACAGGCTTGCCTCCGACGGCAAAAAGCTGCCGGAAGGATAGCGGTCGTCTATTTGATTTAAACTGACAAAATTTTCGGGTGTTGGAGTTTTAAACAGCGTTTAGATTTAGAGAACTCCTACGATAACATAGATTGATGTTCGATACGGTACGGAAGCGTATCGATTGGTTGTGAATACCATTCTTTCCGTCCCGTGAACGTTACATGATTTGACACTTGTCACGAATGTCAAGGTCTAATGCTTTCACGCATGACATGGCCTTGAAGCCTGGGTCGGCCAAACAACCTGCATCGCACGACATACGCTGAGCGAGTAATCAATACCTAGCATGCTATCGATATGGTTGGGTAGGTGAATGAAATCGAGTAAGGTTAATTCGATTTTGAACCTCGTTGTCAAGTGATGAGTTTGCAGAGGAAACTTTTTTTGCTGAAGTTAGCCGAAGTTCGCACGGACGCAAAAATATCGCGGCAGGATTTTATCGCGCACTGGATTTTGAACTCTCGGTGTTAAGCTGAGCATTGAGAATCCAACGTAGCGCATCCCAGCGAATCAAAAAACACAGTGTTGGATTTTCAACTCTCGGCTTTAAGCAGTGCGTTGAAAATCCAGTGCGCAAAAAAAAAACCCGGCGGAAAAGACGCGCATGTGTTTACCTCAGCTTATTGTGAAAAGAACTGAAGTGTTAATTAATAGATTAAGGATTTTTAGTACCGAATGTGATTAGCAAATAGAATGGTTCATTTGTCACGGTGTTTTTAGTGGATTTGGCTTACGACCTTGGAAATAAACGTACAAAAAACAACGCTGAATAAGGTATCATTAAGACAAACAAACAGTTCTAAAACTTCTTTATTCTCGCTTCCATAGAAATTGAATTTGTTTGCGCTGTCATTATTCTCCTGCTCTTACCCCAATTTATTTGGGGTCGACGCAACATGTAATTTTCTTCCAAAATTCTCTACTAGTGGGTCATCTCGGTAGTCAACCCCTTTCTAACCATATCATCTTTCACACAGTCTATCGATCTTTTATTTGGTCTTCCCGTACTCTTATAGCCATCCACATTCATACTCAAAAATTACTCGTTTGTTTATAGGCACTGTATAAAATATCAGTTACACCTTATTTACCCTATCAACTTTGCTATTAAAATAGGCAAAACAAGTATTCAAATGGGCACATGTTCTTTCTGGTCTTTCGAGTCTTATAATCGTCAAACTGGTATCAGTAGATACATATCTTAATTTACACGGATGTCCAGAACCATTGTGCCTATCGCTATAACTTCCTCCCCGACGCATATATATTATCTGAAGCCCTACTATTACCGTCGTTTGCGGCCACAGCAATTTTCTTTATAGCTGACCTATCAACTGTGACTAATACAATAACGAAAATGACCTATTTGCGTTGACCTACTTGGTCGAGTGCCTTCTCTGACGGTTTGCATCCTGTGTGAGAAGACTTGATTTGCGATAACCGTCTTGACTCCTGTCCTTGGCAAGAGGGCTAAGATAATATCTGATAAGTGTTAAAAGTTGCATCCATACGTCAAAGTCTTCAGACTACCCACACAAAGTCGTAAGTAAAAGGACCAACTTCCTTCAACTCATCCTATTGCATTCCATAGCACACAAGCCTCTCCTAGGCTGCGCAACAGCCACCTTCTTAAGGTCGTCGGTCAATCTAGAAAAGGGCGTCCTACGCCACGATACGCGGTCTCCGCTCCAGGACTCGTCTGCTCCACCGGCCATCTGTCCTTCAACAAACATGGCCAGCCCACTGCCACTTCAGCTTGCTTACTCCGCAAGCTATGTCAGTAATTTTTATTCATGTTTGCGCAACAAACAGGAAAAGTCTAAAAATCGTGTATTTAATTGACGACGTCAGAAAGGGCCAGGACGTCGCCTTTGTTTAAAACTTTGGTCTTACAAAACCAAGTTGTTCATTGTTTGTCGGCTCTGCAAAGTTTCCCAAAAATTTCCTTTATTTAAAATTTCCTTTATTTAAAATTTTCTTTAGAATATGTCATCATTCTACTGCCCTTATCCCAATTTAAAAGTTAATATAAAGGAAGCCATTATAATTTGTAAAAGGTTACGTACGATATTTGTTTCTTACGCAAAGGGCAGATTTTATATTAGAAATAGAAACTCGCAATTTATCTAAAAGCAACATTTTTCGTGGACTTAACCGCGTACTTCATTCCCCGGTCTTTCCCTATCTTGCGTTTTATCACCATAAACCCTTGCTCAATAGAACCAGAGCTACAGGTTGACTCTTCAATATTTATCTGGAACTATAATTCTATAAGTTCATAATCTTTTTATTTCGGACCCATAGGTATAGTCCATTTGGTTACTATACACACAACTTATAAACTAGTTCGTACTTACGTCTACCAGAAAAATAACACAAACTATTCATTACTCCGCCTCAATGGCATGTAGGCGTGTCCAATGTCCCAGATGGGGCTGACCCACCTATCTGCTATAATACATTGATCTGTCCCCACTGACGTCGCGTACGAAAGCTAGCACATACTAGTCTAAACTAGATCTATTCTTATATCATAGTAGTAGGAATAAAATTAGACTCGTGAGCAATGATCTAATATTTTTGATTTTCCTTTGATATCAACAATTTAAGCGGCACTCTCCGTTGCTTGCCAGGCGAAAATTATCGCTTAGAAATAGCTATCTTGATAGTTTTTTGACGTAGAAAAAACTGTTCGTCAGTATTTGCGCTTTCAAGTCTTTTCCCAATCTCAAAATTGTTTAGGACTTATCAGAAAGCTTTGAACGCCCCCCACCACATGGCAAAGAGCTGTTCTCGTACAAAGAAGGAACGAGCAACGATCACTACACTTTCGTATTAGTGATTTCGGATCAGGGTCCCAATTCTATGTTATTCCCCACGAAATCTTACTACGTGCAAACCACGTCAATATCGTGTCTTGTTAACGGCAAGGAATCGAAATGTCAACCGTCCGGACAATATGTATTTTGACAGTTCAAACTACGCCATTGTGTCATACGTTAATAGCAGATGTCGTGATATAACTAAGGAGTTGACGTGGGTTCGAAGTAAGGAATCTTTGAAGTACTCATTGTGAGTTAGGGCCCAGACTGATTCAAGGACAATATAAGTAGATTTTTCTAAAGAAACGATGGATGGACTGTGTGCTATCACACAGTCCATCAGTCACCCCATTTCTAGCCATGTCGTCTATATGACATTGCTAGAAATGGGGTGACTACAGAGATGTCGACTAGTTGAGACATTCTGAACCCAAATAAATTGGGATAAGGGAAGGAGAAATGATGAAGATGAAGTCAACTTTTCCTCACAATGTTTTTCTTCACAGAATGGAAAGGCGTAGGTGGGTAACAACATTATAATGAACACTGGAATCGGTGATTTACGGGCAGAAATTGCAGAAAATTGGTGTCTTGTTTTCTGTCATAATCTACCTAGCCTTTTTCCCAACTATTTTGAGGTTGGCTTCCAGGCTAATCAGATGCAGCTGATTACCAGTATTTTACATGGAGCGACTGTCTATTTGACCTCCACAACCAAGTTACTGGGATTAATACGATACCCCTTGTTTTCTGTAGTAGCATAATCAGCCTATAATGTTCTCACTGCTGGGACACAGGCCTCCTCTCTATGAGAGGGAAGGGGCGGGTAATCTACCACGCGGGCCCAGTGCAGTTGTCACATGTATTTGAATTTGTCGTTTCAGTATATGCCGGTTTCCTCACGATGTTTTCCTTCACCGTTTTGAGAGCAGTGGTGATGAAATAATTTAAACAAAGTGAAGCGCCTGTCTGGGTTGGAACCCACGACTGCCTGCCTCGCAAGTCGGGGCCTTTTTATCACTGGGCCATTGCCACTGCTCATTATTGCTTTCTGTAATGATGTATTTTAATCACCAGCCCGTTGTAAACTATTTTCCTCTTTATAATCTCTCAAAGCTTAGTCATTTAAAGGGAAGTTAAATCTAATTAGAGGAGAAGGCTCCAAACCTTTCCCCTCTAATTAGCTTATAACCCTAGTGGGGAATTAGCAGACCTTCTTTAAACTAATTAGGAACCCTTCAAACTTGGCCTCCTTCGTTTACCCTTCGCACTTTGGGTGGACTTACTTTGGCTTGAGTAAATTCAAAGACGCAATTCACTTGAAGCACATGGCAATCTGATATTTTATTTTATCATGATATTATTGAATTACAACTCGAGAATTTGTATTCGCTCTTGACCCTGTAGCATAATCAGCCTATAATGTTCCCACTGCTGTGACACAGGCTTCCTCTCTGTGACAGGGAGTGGGCCCAGTGCGGGTTGGCGGATGTCACGTCTTCGAATTTTTGGTTCGACATGCCGGTTTCCTCACGATGTTGTCCTTCACCGTTTTGAGAGCAGTGGTGATGAAATTAAATACACAAAGTACCTGCCTGATTTCGAATTCACGACCTGCAAGTCGTAAGTCGCGGCCGTTACCACTGGGTCACCACTATCTCTGTGGCGACGGACCAATTTTACTGCTGCTCCCAAAATTCGGAACTGAATAAGAAGTGCACGTTAGACCCTGGTAGATACAGTCTATCACATCCCGAATATCCAAAACTTAAAGTGACTATCAAATCTGATTGATATTTTTGTTTGTCCAACAGACGTCAACGACCCACGCCGTGTGATCGTCAAGAAGCTTGCGTTGTGCGTCACTGGACGCGATGACGTCGAGCTGGACCTCTCCGGGGACCTCCATGATCTTAAAAAACAGGTATGTACCTTAATCTAAAAAAAAATGTCTTATAATAATCACGTAACCCAAGCATATATTCTACTTCCTACTAATATTATAAACGCGAAAGTTTGTGAGGATGGATGGATAGATGGATGGATGGATGGATGGATGAATGGATGGATGGATGGATGGATGGTTGTTACTCTTTCACGCAAAAACTACAGAACGGATTTGGATGAAATTTGGCACACAAATAGTTCATAACCAGAATTAACACATAGGATACTTTTTATCCCGATATTCCCACGGGATCAAAACTTATGCGGGTGAAACCGCGGTGCGCAGCTAGTAATTACATAATTTAGACCTGAAGGCCAATTCCCGTAATAAAAACAATCAAAATCTAGTCGCAATGTCATCTCAGCGACAATCAATCTCAAAAACTTGTCAAAAATGTAGGGAAATTAGAAGTGTTTTTGACAGATTACACTGTGAACGTTCTTAAAATTACGAGAATTGCTTCGCCCCTCAGTTTTATATGTAAATGACAAATATCCTTGTTCCCCCTTAGAAAATATTCACTAACCTTTAACTAATGTCGTGGGTCCGGTGGGCTCAAAAGAAATCGTAAACTACGCCTACAATCAGCTGTATGTAATGTGGCTCGAGATTACCCTATATTCCAGTAACTGGAAATCAATCGGGTTTGGATCTCCACACCAAAGCTGGGATTTAGTCATTTGGGTCTAGTTGACCATTAGCTAAATATTTTTTTGTAGACTTGTTATTTAAATATTCAAGTTTATTTGCAGTTTTACCTCATGAATTAACGAAGAGATGTACCCATTTGTTCTGCAAGTCAATCAGATATTACAGAAGAGTAGGATTTTGGTGCTAAAGAAAGAGCGTGTTTTTTTTTTCGCAAAATTTCGAGACGG
Organism: Apamea monoglypha; assembly: GCA_911387795.2. NCBI lineage: Eukaryota > Metazoa > Arthropoda > Insecta > Lepidoptera > Noctuidae > Apamea > Apamea monoglypha. The sequence goes on from OU426922.1 coordinate 17,757,554, forward strand.
AAGAATTTTTTTGTCATAAATTGTGTTGATTTTTTTTGATGCTTGTTGTAGGTATTTTAAATATATTTTTTCATAATAGTCTGTGTTAAGTTTTTTGGTTTGGATTGCGACAGTAATGCAAAAATTAAGATAAGCCTGCCTTTCCAAACAGAGATATGCTACTTGCGTAGCGATAGATGTACAATGATATCAACCAATAGGATCGTTTGATTTCCATAACATACTTCCACATAGTTTCGTAGCTTAAATGTTTACTTGTTTATGTTTAATTAAGTTTTCAACGTCCAGTGGACTTACCTCATTAGCGTCGTAGCATTTTTTTTCATTACATTAGTTAACCGTAAGTTTGAGAGCAGTCGTTGGTTCGAACCCAGACAGGCGCTTTACTTGTGTAAATTATTTCATCACCACTGCTCTCAAAATGGCGAAGGAAAACATCGAGAGGAAACCCGCATGTCCTAGAACCAAAATTTTTTAGGAAATGTGACATCCACCAACCCTCACTGTGCCTGCGTGGTGCATTACGGCCTACTCCCTCTCTCCGAGAGGACGCCTGTGTCCCGACAGTGGGAATATTATAGGCTGATTATGCTACATTAGTTCAGGGTTAAATGTATATATCTGAAAGACGTGATTTCATTCTGGACTAAACTTACGAGAGCGGAGTCATAAGTCTGGTAAAAATCTATTTTATAGTAAAATGATCGCAAATTGCATTGCATCCTTATTCACAAATCTTTTGAAGGACTAAATTAAAATTTTCAGCCAGTAGTACTGCCGGTTAGTTTTTATTTGACAGCCATTAAAGAAAAACAACTGTACACGTTTTTGCAATGATGGAGAAAAGTGAATTTCGTGTCGTGATTAAACATTATTTTTTGCGCAAAAAAAAACAATAACGGAAACGAAACAAAAACTTGATAAATATTAAGTATGGGGACTGCTCCGTCGATTAAAATTATTTATAAGTGGTTCAACGATTTTCGGTGTGGTCGTACAAGTAATGCTGTGCGTCCAGGACGTCCAGTTGAGGTCACTACTCAGAGATGATCGCTAAAATCCACGATATAGTGATGAACGACCGAAGAGTAAAAGTGAGGGAGATAGTCGAGATAGTAGGCATCTCAGACGAACGTGTTCGCAATATCTTACACCAACATTTAGATATGAAGAAGCGATCCGCGCGATGGGTGCTGCGTTTACTGACTGTTGATCAAAAACGCATGCGTGTGACCACTTCGGAGGCAGGTTTGGCATTGTTTCAACGGGATAAAACCGAATTTTTACGTCGTTTTATAACAGTAGACGAAACATGGATCCACCAGCACCATACTCCAGAAACCAAGCAATAATCAAAACAGTGGATTGCTACTGGCGAACCAGCTCCAAAGAAGGCCAAAGCAGTTTTATCGGACAATAAAGTGATGGCTACAGTTTTATGGGATGCTCGTGGGGTAATCCATATTGACTATCTAGAGAAGGGTAAAACGATTAATGGCGCATATTATGCCAATTTATTGGACCAATTTGACAAAATTTTACGTGAAAAACGACCGCATTTGGCTAAGAAGAAAATCCTCTTCTACCAAGACAACACACGAGTGCACACCTGCGCGATTGCCATGACCAAACTTCATGAGTTGCGCTATGAGTTGCTTTCTCACCCAATTATTTAGAATGAAAAAAAAAATGGCTTGGTGGGAAAAGATTTGACTCCAACGAAGATATCATGCACGAAACCAATGCCTATTTCGAAGGGTTACCTAAGTCGTACTTTATGGAAGGGATCGAAAAGCTAGAGAAACGCTGAATGAAGTGCATTGAGTTACAAGGGAACTACGTTGAAAATTAAATAATAATAATTAAATAAAATTTACTCCTTGTATAATTTTTACTAGACTTAACACTCCGGCCTCCTATTATTTCTAAATTAACATTTACTAAGCGCGATTTAAGTAGCTTTGTATTTTCATTTCATTATTATCCTGGTCCCTTCAGGAAATAATTGTATTAAAATGGCTACTCACTGTTTTCCTGTACCCATTAACTGGATACTGGTTATTGTGATGGAAAAATAGTGGGATAAAATGATTGACATTGAAAACAGTTGATAAAACATGTTAATTTTTTTCACGATCAATTTTTATTCCACCCGCTGAAAATCTCCCACCTGGACATGAGTTGCTTTGGGTAACCCAGAAGTCTTTAAACAGACTCCGGAGTCAGGTTGACCGAAGCAAGGAAGACCTGTCCAGGTGGAGATTCATAGACGACTCCGCATTGGAATTAAATGTGGTGCTGTTCCACAAACGATGGGACACTTAGTATCATGTCCTACGTGTCCTGTCAGCTGCACTTTACAGGAACTTATGGACGCAAGTAATGGCGCCAAACGCGTAGTCGAATTTTGGGCCGAGTCCATTTAGAGTGCCACCGACACGCTAAGAAGAAGATTAGTTTTTTTTTTGTGCTTTCATTCTAATAATTTAATTTTTTACTGTGAATATAAGTTTCAAAACTTAATTTTTAGCATCAAAACATACGACAAAAATATATTATTAGCATATTATCCCACTACATAGGCACATGCATGCACATGGCTGCATCCACAGCCATACATATGAGGCAGCTAAAGCGGGAATTCCGGTCAGCATACAAGCAGTTCAATGATAAATACCTAAAAAACCATACCTAAAAAAATTTCCTCAAATTATGCTTTAAAAACACTAAAATATGGTAAAATGTACCTTAACAAACAGGTTTTAATGCCCAATATCCGGGAGCTACAGTTTATAGTGTTATTTGTGGTTTTACTCCCGTCTAATATCGGCCAGTTTTTAAGCATTCGTTGATTTTGCACTCTTGCTGTTGACGTGAATAAAATGTACCAGCGGAGATTTTTAATACTTAATTTTGTATAGTGGCAAACGACCCTGTTGCCTGTGGTTGCGTCAATAAAGTAAGGCCTCCAGTCAGGGCTTAAAACATAGAAACTAAGCGACTACACGCCAACCCCCCTGTGGGGTACGGACCTCGGCTTAGGGTGTCGCAATTATAATTTTTGCGTCGATGTCCCTGCCATCCTGAATGTCGTTCTGAATCTAGTACGTCAATAGTGGGCGTAACTATAGCCACTACAATATGTAACGGTTGGCCATTTGCTACCTTGCACATATGCTGCGCTGAAAACGTGCTTTAAAGATTATTGTGTGTCTCATAATTGACGTCAGATATTGGCCTAATTTAACAATGGTCTTTTGGCGCTTTAAATGACGATGACGCTGTAGGTTAACATTTGTGCAATTGTTTTGGGAAATGTTGCATGAAATGTGCGTTAGTTCCGATTTTGGCCACGCGTCAAAAGAACTTTGTAAACGCAGGTACAACCATAGATATACGCATTATATACTATATCTTAGGGTACGTAATAAGACCTGTCAATGGGTGAATTAAATAAAATATGCATCGTGTTAAGACCAAGACGACATTTCAGAACGTATCTAAAAACATGTCGCGCTGAAGTTTCATATTTAGTAAACTATTTCGCCTCTCATAATTTACAAAATTCGGCGCCGCATAGAATCTCCACCATTAATCCGCGCATTATATCAAATATTATAATGCCAACATTAGGACAGAAACAGACACGCTACTTCACATAATTCATAATATCTCTCCGAATTATTACCAAAACGCTAAACATATTCGCATAGACGCCAGCGCGCAACTAATAACTCCCCGAATGATTTACAATGCAACAACTCATTTATCATGTCTGTACGTCTGTACTATGCTTAGCAGGATTATACGTAAGATGTGACGTCATATGCCATGTTGATATCGCTGACGGATTTACGGTTGTAAACGAGTATAATTTTTGTTAATTAGTTGTTGATTCGGTCGTTAGAGGCTATCTGGAAGGAGGAGGAGTCTGGAAGTCTGACAATCTATTTAACCATTGATTGTTAATATTGGACAAATGCTACATGTAGGTACTGATTTTGAGCTGAATTTAGATTTACTAGTATCCAACCATGAAGTAACTCGGCTTGCCCGATGTGTAGTGGCATAGACATAAGAAAATGCTTGGATAATAACGAACATAGACTTTCTCCTAATTATAGAATCTGACACCGGTTCGGGCCGGGATATTCGAGTCAGTGTGCCGCCCGGCTGTGCCGAATTGAATTGTGTTGAACTCTTCAAACAATAAGTCTGCAGAAAACATTGACAAAATCATTTGGGGAGTTATTAATGCAATAACTCATTTATCATGTCTGTATGCTTAGTAAGATTATACGAAATACCATGCCATGTAGATAGTGCTGACGGATTTACGGTTGTAAACGGTGTATAATTTTTGTTAATTTAGTTGTTGATTCGGTCGTTAGCGGTAGTCTCGTCTGAAAGTCTGACAATCTATTCATCCCTTGGTTGTTGGTATTGGACAAACGCTCAATGTAAAAGCGTTGAGCTGCATTTAGAGTTACTAGTACCTACCCGACCCTAAAGATAGCAGAGCTAGCCTAACTGGTAAGGCTGGTTAGGTTGCCCTGATAAAGAACTGGTTAGGAACTGACGAGTAACTGGTTAGGCTAGCCTGATGTGATTATCGGCAAAGGCTTTCTTATTTGTTATTCCAATAGACATAAGAACATCATAATCAGCCTGTAATGTTACCACTGCTGGGACACAGGCCTTCTCTTTCTATGAGAGAGAGTGGGCTGTTATCCACCACGCGGGCCCAGTGCGGGTGTGGATGTCACGTGTCTTCGAATTATTAGTTCTAGAACGATATTTTTCTTCACCGTTTTGAGAGCAGTGGCGAAGAAAAAAATTACACTAAGTATAGTGCCTGCTTGCGTACTCACGACCTACGACCTCGTTAGTCGCGGTCGCTGGGCAATCACGGCTTCTATAAGAACATCATGATTGGATGATAACGAACATTGGCTTGTTTCTAATAATATAATCTGAGACACATAAGTCTCCAGGAAACAGCATTTCTTTCTCGACCTATTGAGAAAAGACGAATCAGTGTTACATTAGGCACACGAGTTACCGTTGCACTATGAAATTTACCAAAAATAACTAAAATGGTATACATAATGAACTAGGCACAGAATCATGCATCACTGCTCCTCAGTATTTCAGGCGGAGTGTACGTAGTTACTAGCCAGTGTCGTCATAAGTCACGTGGGTTTGTTGCTAGTGCTGAAAGATACGATTGTTACGTGTCTGTGTTTATATTTTGTCTAGGTGGTTTGTTAGTTCCTAAAGTACTTTGGTTTTGGGTATCCCTCGTCTGGGCTGAGGCCAGCAAAAAATTGGAAGTGTCGAATTATGTTTGCAAGCAGATCGACGGAAAGTGGTTAGGCTAAGGTTTCCGAGGAAAGCGGTGAACGGTCACACGGTACAGGCTGCCTAAATATGGAGCGTTTTTTTGACGCCATAATGTCATATACTTGTGAAAATGACATTCTCATAACGGCCGGTAATATGACGGAACCGCTTTCTTAGGAAACCAATCTTTACTGCCACTTTGTTTACCTAGGTGTAAACCATAGAGATAAGTACTAAAATGTTTCGTGTTGATAATTTCACCGGTATCGAAACCTATTAAAAACAGCAACACTGCAGTGCAACATGGCGCCGGGAATATAAATAGTCGTATCGTAGTAGTTTTCCAGATGATCCTTTTCATACTCAACTAACCAAAAACAGAAGAAAATTTAAACCTATTAAAAACAGCAACACTGCAGTGCAACTCGGAGCCTGAACTAGAAAGAGTCGTAGATACTTTTCCGAATGATCCTTTTCATAAGCAGCTCAACTAATCGGAAACAAGAAAATTTCTGAAAATTTTTAAAACAGCAGAAAATTTCTCCAGTTATGTTTAAGTCCCATGTAATACGGGGCGCAGGATGACCAAGGTAACCTATATAACCCGAAGATTTGCCTAACTTAACACATGCTCGCAGGTCGATGGGGCCGAAAGGTTCTGGAGTGGCGACCGCGTACCGGAAGACGTAGTGTTGGACGGCCTCCCACAAGGTGGACCGACGACCTTTTCAAGGCCGCAGGAACCCGTTGGATGCGAGAAGAACAAAACCGGTCGAAGGGGAGGCCTATGTCCAGCAGTGGACGTCTTTCGGCTGAAATAATGATGATGATGAATACGGGGCGAGCTTATAAAAGAAACCGTTGTTCTTCAACACTTCGTTACTTCCTCCATGGTCCTAAGAGCAATTTCTTATGATATCATCCACCAGAATCCCTGTGTCCGAATTGGGAACAAATCACGCGATCCCTTTCACTAATCATACGAGTGACAGGTGCAAGATGATCGCTGCCCAATAAGTCGCTTAGTCACAATTATCGCGATACGCCCGACCTGGCTCCCTGCCAATACCCGTACGTACAGGATGTTTGGATAGAGTACAGTTTTCTAGGTTTATTGGAGCATTCTGTTTTGTTTTGAGCCGTATATAGATTATACTTGAAAGAGTCAGAGCCATATTTCAAAGGGACGGATGGTTCTGTTTTTTCTTTAATTGAATCTGATGATATAATTTGTCCCTGAACTGAAATTTCTTTGGTGTCTTTTCTTGTTGGTACCTACTATTAAATTTTATGCCTTAAGCAACTGTAGCCACCGACGAGGGTCGACGGCTGACGTCAACGTGTGTCGGCTGTTGACGTGTCGGCGACTGCCGTCGATAACATGCCGCACGTGTATTTGAGCACCGTATTGGAATACACGAGCAGCACGTTGTCAACAGCTGCAGTGGCCTCTGCCGTTGACGCATGTCCCTCGTGTATTAAACAGTTATTGAAAGTTAAAAAAAAAAAACTCAAGATGAATCAAATTCTGATATTTCAGCTCCTGCCCTTAACATTAAGGGCTTATGCACAAGGCGATTTCAATATGCGCTGTCGACTTGAAAAAGCAGATTATTTGCGTTCGTATCGATACAAACACGTGAAGCGTGATACAAAAGCGATCTAGCAGTGCAATGCGTTTGCAGCGAATTGGCAGCACGTTAAGGCAGACGCCATGTGCATAGGCCCTAAGGAGGTTAAAAATCTGTTATTACATGGCACAACAGTTTCCTTTCCCTGCAGCTGGTACAGCCAGCCCACTTCCCGTCATTCTACTTAGGGCAGGAAGTCAGGACTTCCTTATTTCAACTTTACATCTTTTCCTTAACTTGTCAGAGGGAAATGGATGTTAGGTACTACACTGCTAAGTAGCTATGCAGTAGGTATGCACTTGTTTTTGTTACTTTATTGCTCGCTTGACGCTTTAAATATTTTAGACCTCATAACGCGTTAAATCAAATTAACGCCAAGCTGCCACAATAAGCTGCCATCGAATCTTTTTACTGCATCCACACTTATGCGAAAGTAACTCAGTCTGTCTATCTATCTTGCGTCCAAAAGCTGGTTATTATATGATAAGTTTTTGGTCAGGGTTGGCTGTCAAAAACTGCAGTTTTACTGATCAATCTCCAAAACTAAGTTACATTATGAATGTTATTAACTAATATTGCACTGCTTATCCGAACAGCCGGTCTATTCTGTAAAAATCTCACCGTGAAAATTTAGGTGAAGTGAGCCCTAATTCCGCTTGATGCTAGGGATTGACAGCTCACTTGACGGCCACTTCACCAAAGTTTTCACGGTAAGATTTTACAGAATAGATCGGCAGTTTATTAACTTCGGTAACCCGCTGTATCAAACGCGCACTATGATTTATGCCAACAACAACTACCTATATAGTCCAGTGTGCGACCTAAAAACCTCGCGCCGGTGTCGTAGCGGGCTCGTGTCGTTACACTCGCTTTAATAGCTGTTTCACGCTTTACTCGGCTCAAAACAGATGGCTTGTCACCGAAGGAAATTGTGCAAGTAATTGGTATGTTGGAGTATCGTCAAGACAAAAGAAAGAGTAAGAAATGGCTGTTCCTTTTCCATCACTCGTGTGTTTAAATACTGTTTAAAGATACCAAGAGGATGGGTAATAGCTAGTTCTTTATTCTAATAATATGTACTATCGCCAAAACCTATATCTGACCATTTTGAAAACAAAATCCCGTGCACACGATGACCACAGCTGCGTCCGTAAGTAAAACAAAAGAGGATCCTTTTTAGGTCGACTAATAATATGCGCTGCAAGCAGGAATAGTCAGCCGATCGATTCTGTAAAAATCTCACCGTGAAAAGTTAGGTGAAGTGAGCTTAAAGTGAGCTGTCAATAGTGTCAATCCCGAGTATTAGTTGGAATGACAGCTCACTCCGCGCTCACTTCACCTAAGTCTTCACGGTGAGATGGTTACAGAATCGCACTGCTGATATAGATTTTGACGATAGTACGTATTATATTGACATACTTAGGTTACTGGAATCAGCGGGTTAATTGCGTAACACACTATCAGTAGCAATGGCTTTCATTTTGACAGTTCAAAAACATTCATTGGGAATTTTACGTTGTTGAGTAGACAATACAGACACATAGAATAAACATGCAATATCCTTCAAAATGATTCAAATTGAGATTCATATTGTGTTACGCAAGTCCCTTGCTGTTAACAGGATCAAGTAGCTCCAATAAACGGTCGCTGAATAATTATGAGGAAGATATTGGTGACCATTTCCATAAATTATGCTTTTAGATCCAAATAGTTTTTTTTTCTTTTTCAAGAGACTTCAACTTATCTTTCTTAGTCCAGCTGGATATAGGCCTTTTTTTTTTTTGTTCCCGGGGTGGAAAATCCTCATGGATGTCCGCCGCCCCGGGGCGGGCGACGGTGTCTGTCAGACTCTTACTGACTAAAAACCACCCCAGTGTTCCATCTCACACCTACGCCGGGGGTCGCGGGAACGTAAGATCCTTCCGCAACCCCCGACTGGTGCCGGCCCGCCACAGCGGGCCTCCGCGGGTCAGGGGGGGGAGTGAGGTGTTTGACTCCCCCCGCGACGTCTCAGAGGGGCGCGCGTGGAACACTACGCGCCGCCACCTCGGGTCCAGATGTGTGGGGGGCGACGGACGTCCCCGAGTCCGTCGCCCCTGGACCCATTCGCTGGATATAGGCCTGTCCCAAGTGGCGCCGCGTTATTCAATAGTTTAGAAATGTGTTTAGTTCAATCCATTAACTCCACCCGCACAGGGCCCGCGTGGTGGATCGTACGGCCCACTCCCTCGAAGGCCTGTGTCCCAGCAATGGCAACATTATAGGCTGATTATTATGTGTTTAGTTAGTTCTTTATTAATTAAAAAGTTACCTAACACCACCTTTGTAACTTTCCAGGTGTTCGTGATAAAGGAAGGAGTGCAATACAGGATAAGGATCGACTTCATCGTTCAGAGGGAGATCGTGCACGGACTCAAATACGTGCAGAAGACCTACCGGCTTGGAGTACCAGGTAAAGAGTCCTGACATATTACTCTCTGTAAGCAAATGTAGGGAGAGCTGGATTAATTTGATACCTACCCTGGGGTCTAAGTCTACTCATTCAAAAACGATGCAGTGGTCTCGCCATTATGAGTTTTTGACAGTTTAAAAAAAAATGACAAATTGTCAAATCTCACAAGGCAGGGTTGTCGACAAAATAAAAATTAGTCGATGTCTTTTTGTTTTAATGCATCAGGATGCATTAAAGTGAAAAGCCTGAACTAGCCTCAACAGTTTTGTTGTCTCGATCAAAAGCAGACAGATCCTAAGATCCTATACCAGTAAATCCTGTATAACTAAAGATAATTGATAGATGTATGTAGTTATTTGATTCACTCCAAACCATGTATATTGTGAATCTGACTCAGACATAAGTTCTATAATCTCTGAGATAATGTTTTGTTAGTTCAGAATGTTATTGAAACGGATCGGCTTTTTATTTCATTAAACATGTGGAGGTTTCTTGCATTAATTTGGGATTTACTAAAACATATCTTAAAGCTTTACTGAAATATGTTAAGATTTACCGTGTATCAGAGTTTTACAACTAGTTTGATTGAATTATATCACGATAGTGGCTGTATTTTGCAAATCTCGATGTACGATCATCAAAGGAGATAAGTAACCAGGGTCGTCGGATATATGTAGTTGGAAGTTTAGTAAGAAATGGATGGATGTTTTGAATAAAATAAAATGAAATTAATATAAAACAAACAGTTCATTTATCAAATTAAATGTAATTCTTAAATGTCTTTTCATACTTATATCTCTGTCTGATTGCATTTTGTATTTTTTCACGCTTCCCCCGTCAGTGCCCGGTACGTATCCGATTTTTATTCAAACTGCATAGATGATGATTGTTCATTCAATGTCGTTATGTATTGTATGCAATATCGTGACTCAATGTGATGGCATTTTGATATAGTGTTGTTCCTGATTGATGATTGATTGTAACTTGTGACGTGCGTTAGCTGTATACTATTAACTATGTAAAGGAGTTTTAAAATTAGTTTTTTAGAGTCAGTAGTTCTAATCTGTAGTCAATGAATGTCTTTCGAATCTTATGCAGGATGGCAGGGACATCAACACTATAAATCTAGCAAATGATTCTCGACCCACTATCCTATATTTTTTTTAAATAACCAACGACAAAGTTTTGTGCTTAATTTATTTATGGTTACAGTTTGCGTCAGTCTGTATAATTATAAAAGAACACAATGGAATTAGTAAACTTGAAATCTGTCAATTGATTTGAAAAGCTTTACGGGACTAATCCTGTAAAGCTGTCTAAACATTGAATGTGACTTGTTATAGTCATAGAATGACAGTTGTAATTTGAATATACGGACAATTTATGTTGGTAGTCACTTTACTTAACATTGAATTTCCCTGACTTTTACATAGGTATATAAAGGCATCAACTATTATGTGCTACAGAAAATAAATGCATAGAAAGAAAAAAAATACATTTGTGGCAAATATGACGCATAAAAAAAACACAAACAAAAAAAATAACAAGTTTGCTCAGCATAATGCTAAGACCCTACCCGAGACATAGGAATAGTATCTAATATTTAGTCATTAAATAAGCTTAGCCCAGTAGCACAATATTAATCTAAAAAAAAAAAAAACATTTTCTTCGTCTTATAACTGTGATAATGCGCCAAACGAAAGCGCATCTTAAAAACCCAAAAATCCAACTCCTTCAAAATACAAAAACATTTAAACGATATACATAGTATACCATTGGCACATCAGAACAACGGTAGTTTCACCTTGTAACTCCACCCACACAGGTGGCAGGTGGTGGTGTTCACAGGTGGTCTAAAATCGATATATTCATAAATTATTCTTCAGCCTACCTTACAGAACCGTCAGTTTGTAAGCTGCAGCACTGTGTGCAGCAGTCACAATGATTGTCGTCTATGTAATCATTATTGAGATACCAATAGTCAGGACAAGAACTTTCGAATATGGCTTAAGACTTATTATTATCATGTTTCGAATTGTGGAGGATCCTAGCATTATGTATTAAAGTGTGTGTTGTTATGTATTTCGTTGTTGTGTGCTCATTTATTTCGCGTTAGTAAAATTTTTAAACGCTACTGTTCTAAGGTTTTATATTTGAAAACTAGCAACGCAAACCTAAAACAATTGGGCTTTAAGTCCAAATCTATTTAAGGATAATATTCTTCCTTGTTTGTGTCCGAATATAGAATCTTTACATCTATTAAGGATAATATTCTTCTTTGTTTGTGTTCGAATATAGAATCTTTAGGGTTTTCCTTAAGACGTGGTGTAAGAGTCTGTTTTTACACCGTGTTTCTCCATTTTTAGTAACCTGTCCATGCTTTGCGAATTTCATATGTCTAACCCCCGGTTTTTACACGCCTCGGTAAAGTGATTTCATAGGTTGTTGTCAATTCTGACAACCAATCACAGCAACAAGAAGTTCTACAGCTATATATTTTACTAATGATAGATCAGAAACCGAAATAATAATGTTCCTTTACAATTGTAAATCACAAACTAAAACATATTTTTCTCATTTACAGTCGACAAAATGACCCACATGGTCGGCTCGTACCCGCCAAAAACCGAGATCCAGTCGTACACGACGCCTCCCGAAGATGCGCCCTCAGGAATGGTCGCCCGAGGTTCGTACTCCGTCAACAGCCTCTTTACTGACGACGACAAAAACGTACATCTCCAATGGGAATGGTGCTTTGACATCAAAAAAGATTGGAAGGACTAAGCTTGGCTGTTTTATTTTTATGAAAAGACCGACTGGGTTGGGCTCTGTTATTAGATTACCTGTGCCATAAGTATCGGTTAGAATATACGCTCTGGTATAGTGGAGAATGATACGCAAATCTTATAGTTTTATACATCTATATCAATGGCATTGCGACTGTTGTAACTTGTAACGTATTAAATTTTAATGAATTTCGATTTTATTTCTGTCGTGTGCTCGTAAATCCAATATGGCGGATCAAATTTGGCGTGAAAACTAGTGATGTAAATGTGACTAGTAACTAAAATGCCTTTGTCGATATAATAAGGTTTTCTTTCTCTCAAATGCCAGGAGCTTTTAAAATAATAACAAAATGATTGGATGATATATCAAAGCGCACAGTAATAGTTTATGCAGTGGTGTCCACGAGCCTGATCCAGTTGAAAGTGTCGATAATGGTGGCTGACTGAGAAAACCTATTGACAAATTAGTGTAAACGCTTCGTCAAACAGAAATCAGGAATGCGATAGAAAGTTCGAGAAAATTTCATTAAGAAATTATAGATATCCTAAGGTGATATTAGTTGGTGTAGAAATCTCACACTAATATTTTGATGTTAAATTGCGATATTATCATGACTTATAGAAGTATATTTTCATACTTTTTCATACAAATAAATTGAATGTACAAATATATCGCATCTTAAACATGAATTGTGTGACATGAACTCAAACGTAGGAAAGGTCTGGTAGCTTAAAACTATCAAATAAAAACTTATTTAAAAGACCTTTTTCAATCGTCGTCCTCCAACTTTTTGACGAAGCCGAGTCATTAGTAATACCTACCTATACATAACAAAATATATAATTATGTGATTGTATAATGGTGATGAATTTCTTTTCTAATGTATGTACTTTTCAGACAAACTTGTGCTAAAGTTCAGTGATAATAGAAAACTTAATAACAGACCTTGATAATAATTAAATCTACATACTGTTTTAGATATACATACAGATTTATAACGTAAACATAAAATAGAATTTCTTATAATCTGTATGAATTGCTGTCACACGATGGTTTATCGCGTTAAAAACTACCAAGACACCATGAAGTCTAGACAACTAACAGCTGCCGAAAAAAAATATTTTCTTTACGAAAACACCACCCTTTTTCTTCGTGTCCTCTGGCACGACTGTATTTTAAATCTTGTATGAAAAGTTAATAGTCTATGCCATCCTTGGCATAGACTATTAACTTTTTTTCATTACATGTACTCCGCTACAGTATCTATTACATGTTCTCCGCGATAAACCAGTGTTGCCAGTAAATACAGTTTCTATTTATAAGCAATGAGTAGAATATGAAACAAAAAAAATGCAATGTATTTCCATAATTTTTCATATACTTATTACAAATTAAAAAGATGTAGCAATATTATTATTTAGATTGTAATTAGCTTATTATTTTAGTTATGGTCAATGCAATTCGTCTTGGTAACTGGCGATTACCCTGTTACGTACGCGTAGGTCAGTTCACTGTCAACCTCTAGTCGGCACTGTATGCTTACACCGGCATTCCTGAGAGCATTTTTGGGCCAAGCTAACGGTTTTGATGTCATTAATTTCCGTAGATTATAAATACCGATAATTATAGATATTAAGACTCTATTCTGATTGAATAAATTGATATTTGCGCAGTATTATCGATGTTTATCCAAATTTTTTGTAAGGACGTGAATTGTGTATGTCCTGTTGCAATCCTGTAAAGGATTGTATTGAAACAATAATACTGCTCAGTGTTGCTATTAATTTGGTGTTAAATAGGTCCGATTCCAAAAATGTATCAATGTATACTTTTATTTTAATTTTAAATAAAATTGAAAATTGTCTATGATGTATTTTATTTTATTGAAAACTACTAACGGATTGTGCTAATTGTCTATGGTTTTTTTTTATATTTACAACACTGTGTCATAGAGTAATCAGAATAGGGTTGCCAAACTTTAAAATAGTTTTTAAATAGTTTATTGTCTCGATTTATCTTTTATACATTTCTTTTAATATAACCTTTAACTAAAATAAAGGCACAGTTCTATAGGAAATCATCATGTAAGTACCAAAATATAGTATTATAAAAACATATAAGGGTATAGGTGCACCAATTCAAAGAAGAGTCTATTTTTAATATTTCACATATTGCTTAATAATGTTATAGTATGAGCAGTGCCAGTGAAACCGCGGCAATAATATATTAAAAGAAAAGTATTATGTATGTTCCCCTAATAGAGTAAATTAGGCTTTAAGAAGTTTGAAATAAAGTACATTTTTATCTATTAAATATCAGGTATAGATTTGTTCCCTACATTGAAGTAAACTATGATTCCTGAATGAAATGATCCGACAATAATATGCTTTTAATCGGATTGGAAAGCTTTGAAAGCGGTCGTATTAATAAAAACTATACTGCCAAGTATATCTAAATGAATGTCGTATAAATCAGTCATAAAATTAGTACAGGCGTTGAGAGATTTACTATAAAATTGGTAAGGCTTGTCGCATATATGTGACATCGGTGTATGTAGTTTCATGTCGGTTGAGCTTGGGTTTCCTGGGAAAGCTGTTCCATCATATGAGCCCACGATCGCACGCGAAATATCGCGGCGGGATTTTATCGCGCACTGAATTTTCAACTCTCGGTGTGGAGCCGAGCGTTTAAAATCCAGTGCGCGAAGAAAATTATCGCCCATGCGAACCTGGGCTAACGACCATCATGAAAATTGTCATTTTGACATTTAGGTGTCATAAACGCTCCGTATATGGACAAACGTTATTATGTGATCGTTCAACGCTTTCTTTGGAAACCAAAGCTTGATACCCGATCGCTACGGCCAGGAAAGGGCAGGAGAGCTGTTAAAACGGCATTTTAAGTATTGAACAAAGATATTGCTTAAGCGTGAAAAGATAGAGGGTGCTTCAGTATTAAGCTGGGTGCTCTTCCCCTAAAAATAAGGCTTCCCTTTTATAAATTTTTAGAAATAATTATCTCCCTTTTTTAAATATACTACATACTTTGCATTTTTATTGGTCAGTAGACGGACCCAATATTTTGTTGTATAGTCCTAAAAAGTAATAGATTTTGAACAAATATTGGGCCCAAAATTGTACCTACATTAGGTTATGCTATATTTTCGTATGGATTTAATTTGTTACATTAAGTAATGATTTTATTTCAATAGATGTGTAATGGTTTACGCAATAGTTGTAATAGTTTGGCCAAAAATAAAGCTTATTTATTCAAAGGTTGTTTTATTTTTTTAATTATCTTATTGTTACAACATCATCATCTGCCTAGCCTTTTCCCGACTATGTTGGGGTTGGTTTCCAATATAACCGGATGCAGCTGAATACCAGTATTTTACATGGAGCGAATGTCTATCTATCTATGTCAGTTTGTCAGACTTTCGGGCTTCTGACTACCCGTAAAGACTGTCAATGATCAACGAATGACAGCCGGAACCAACTGCTTAATCTGCTTTCCGAGGCACGGAGCGGCCCCGGTATGTAATGAATGGTCACCCATCCATGGACCAACCTCGGCAAGCGTTGCTTAACCTCGAAGATCTACCCGTGCGGCTGTTATTATTTAGACACGGGCCCCTCGTTAGAACACCTACCTACTTTTAGGTCGAGGGAGGGTTACCAAAAATCAAACTAGGCGAATTAATGTACAATGTTTTTATAACAAAAATTCTGAATACACGACTGATGATTTCTGGCATTCCGTCTCAGTCTTATTTACGCTTATATCTTTGGTTTTTACGACGCCTAAGGAATTCCGAACCTATTGTGGGTCAGTGCAAGACGCTTAAGGATTTATGATACCTGTGATTGAGGATGGTCAGGCTTTCATTGAGGGTTGAACTTTTATATTTAAGCCAAAGATTTTAAAGACCGCTACGATGGTCTATAAGGACGGAGGAGTTCGTATACCGCTACACAAATCTATACTAATAATAAAGCTGAAGAGTTTGAACGCGCTAATCTCGGATATTACCAGTCAGATTTGAAGACTTCTTGAGAAAGGCTACTTAGCATCACGCTGGGATCCGTTGGAGCCGAGCAGAAATAATAAAAGTCACAGAGAACGCTAAGCGAAAACGAATAATAGCGAGTACTAATGTGTCAACACTTTGAAACTTTCAATAGCGATTTTTGCGTGAAGTAACGAAAACCACAATGAAATACGACACATTGCAAAAACGGGTTCGAAAATACCATGTTCGTAGCAACATAAAATTTCATTAAATAATAAAGGAGTAAATCGCTTTTGAATAAAGGCAAGTGTATGCATACTTATGCTCGTGACTGTACAAGCGATGCAATGCGTTATGGTAGCTCGGGGCGGCGAAATTTCACGCGGACAGAAGCTAGTTAGGTATAAGTCCTTAGGTAAGCGTCTTGCAATGCACAACAATCAATTGACTTGCTTTAATCTCTTTACTATAGGTAAGACCGTAAATTCTAGCTCAATATCTCATCTAAGTTAACATCATACACTCGACTGTTGGGCAACTGCGTCTGCGATAGGACACCTTTCCTTAGAGCCATCACCACGGAAAGATCTGTCTTTGTAGTGGGACAGAATGCTGTCAGACGAGTCGGCACGTAGGCTACGTTCAGGAGTTTCAAAGGCATTACTAGGGCCATGCATCCTTGATCTGAAAAGAAAATAAATAATAATAGAATTGTTTTGATTTTGTGTATTTTATTTTCCCTTCTTGTCACGACACACGACACGACACGTTGTCTACATCTCTTTTTATGTACGGACGCCAGCACATCAAGTTACTACAATCTGTCAAATTTCTTTAATAGATTTTCAACTTTATCGATAAAGCATTGAGGTTCAAGGTTGATTGGGAAAATTTGACAGCTTCGGGTAGCTTGACCTGCTGGCGTCTGTACTCTCCTATCGCAGGTATGCTGGAAGAGATTTTTTTTTATGTAAGCATCACCTTTGTGCGTATTTTTCTGTTCCTTTTTTCTTGTCTGTTTATGTATGTGTTTTTTACCATAACCTATGAGGTTGTCGTCTGCTTAACCGGGCTCGCCTGTGGATTGGAATAAATTAAGGTCTCCAGCCAGGGCTTAAAAAACTTAAAAACTAAGCGACTACACGCTAAGGGCACCCCCTGTTGGGTACGGACCTCGGCTTAGGTTCAAATCACACCGAGATGGCAGCGAAGCGACGAGCAGTTTCAGTGTCATATAATTTTAAACTTTATCTACTTAATTAAAAGACCAATATCGCTTGAAAAGGTCGTGTGGCCACGCGCGTCCGGCAGCGGCCGCTCGCGGCGACACGAAGATCATTATGGTGCATTCTGGCGTCCCTGCCGGCGCCCGGCCGCTGCCGGCCGCTGCCGTTCCGGTGTGAATCGGCCCTTAGGGTGTCGCAGGGAGAGGGCAGCAAGGGACAGGCTGGATCGGAGTTATTTAGGGACGAATTTAAAACTACAAGGTCAGCGGCGCGGGCTGGTTCGAGCAAGGCTCGGGGCGTTACCTATAGGTATGTGTGTACATAAATGTTTAACCCTAGATCACTAACCATTCGTATAATAGACGACGCGCACCTAGTGCTTTCGCCATTTCACCAACTTCCCGTTGCCCCCCGCCCTGCACTCTTTTAGTACCTTCCTGGGTAGTGAAATTAGTCACCCGCAAGGACTCATCGCGGATGCACGATAATTAGGTGGACATATATCGCGTGATCGTCGTCTCACAGACGAAAGGTTAGTAATGCTGTATAGTTTTTAGTAAAGTTGTACATACTTTTATGCTTCTGTTTATATTGTCAATTTTTGGAAAAGTTAATAACTTTTATTATTTACGAATTAATTATTTATATTATGGTTTTATGACGTGAACTCTATTTACCTATGATGTTTTTTTTATATTTTATACCGAGTTTTACAATATTTTTGTGTATTTTCTTGCCTTAATTTTATTTACCTATTATTATATTTATTATTTTCTATTTTAGATGGATTTGAGAAGCGTAGAAGGCAAAATTGTGCAATGGTTAGCTGAATCGGACACCGAATCTTTACCTGACAATGAACCTTATTCATCCAGTTCTGAGGAAGAGAATAATGTTGATACGGAAGTACATGTCCCTTCTGAGGAAAGTGAAGAAGAAGCTTCAGACTCTTCGGGGGACGAATTGTTAGTTTCACGTCGCGGGCGTAATCGAAGGTTAGTCTTAGATTCTGATGATGATACAATAAACACGGATCAGGCGGAATCCAGCAGTGATACTCAAACACAAGTACCGCAATTACATCCGACAGTTATTCGGCCGAGCCAGCGTAACTTGTACGGTAAGAACCGACACAGATGGTCAACAAATCCTCGTGACCCACGCACACGTACAAGTAGTCGTAATGTGATACATATCGTACCTGGTCCTTCTGGATTGGCTAAAGAGGTCTCAGAGCCAAAGGAACTATTTCAACTTTTTGTGACGGAAGAAATGATCGATGCCGTCGTGCAATTTACAAACGCAGATATTGATATAAAGAATAATAAGTACAAACATTCAAAATTCACTACTTCTCGGACGTCGGCTAATGAAGTCAAGGCTTTACTGGGTCTACTTATTCAATCTGCTGCCCTGAAAAGTAATCATTTGCCAACTCGGATGTTATTTGACACAAAAAGAAGCGCAAACACCTATAAGGGCTGCATGAGTGCTGAAAGGTTTGATTTTTTACTAAGATGCTTGAGATTTGACGATAAAAACACAAGGCAACAAAGAAGGGTATCTGACAAACTGGCTCCCATTAGAGATTTCTGGGAAAAATTTATAGATAATTGTCAGCAATGGTACAAGCCAGGTTCATACGTTACGATAGATGAACAACTTCTTGGTTTTAGAGGACGCTGCCCTTTCAGGATGTACATCCCCAATAAACCGAACAAATATGGTTTGAAACTTGTTATGATGGCGGATTGTAATACAAAATATATGTGCAACGCTATACCTTATCTAGGAAAAAACACTAACACCGGTAACGAACCATTGGCTAGTTATTTTGTAAAAGAGATAGCTAAACCCATATATGGATCAAATCGGAATATCACAATGGACAACTGGTTTATGTCAGTTACCCTGGCCACAGAATTGCTAAAACCGCCTTATAAGCTGACGACCGCCTTTAAGCGAAGCAATAAACGTGAGATCCCGAAAGAAATGCAGAACAACAAAAATAGACCAGTAGGCACTTCGATTTTCGGCTTTGACAGAGATATGACTTTAGTCTCATACAAACCAAAATCAAATAAAGTCGTATACCTTCTATCTACGACTCATGACCAACCTGCTATTAGCAACGGCTCCAAAAAACCGGAAATTATTGAATTTTACAATTCAACTAAAGGAGCAGTCGATACAGTGGACCAGATGTGCTCAATTATGAGCACAAGCCGTAAAACCAACCGATGGCCGTTGTGCTTATTTTACGGTATACTAAACATATCTATAATTAATGCTTATGTCCTGCACGTATCACACGAGATCCGTAATAATAAAAAACCTACAAAAAGAAGGGATTTTGCCTTAGCAATGGCAGAAGAACTTATGGCACCTTGGCTTCGTGAGCGATATAACACTGTGACTTTGCAGCGTAATTTGAAGCAAATTATCGGCGAAATTCTAAAAATAGATGTTTCTGACGAACAGTCAAGTCAAGAACAACCAAGAAACCGAAAAATTTGCAGTTATTGCCCAGCGAAAAAACGTCGCATGACCAAATACTTTTGCAAGGGCTGCAAGAGGGCCATTTGTGGCGAACATACAGTTTCTATGTGTAATTCCTGTACTGATTAAGATATTTCATTATTTTTTATTATTATATGATACGTTAAAAGCTTAATTACTGTGAACTTTATTTTGATTAAAGAAAATTAAACAGATTTTTAATTTTTTTTTTTTTTTTTTTCGTAGTCTCAGAGACGAAAGGTTAGTTACAGCGTTACTCGAAAATAAGGTTAGTGAGCTAGGGTTAAATAAATAATAATTAAAATATCCGCCCGACCGAATTTTAGTCACGCCGCGACTAATCTCAATGGAAACTAGCCAAGTTGATACAGTATTTTATCTCACGAAGCGACACGAGCTTCACTCGTGGTAACTAAGTGTTAAAACACTGTGAATGTTCGTGAAGACGAGTAGCGTCAGCATCAGCTAATAGCACACACACACATTTTTCCGACTTCGTCATCGTCTCGGACGGTACCGAGAGCTCCTGCGCTTACACACATATTCACAGCGTGTTTGTAGGTACACGTCTTGGTAAATGCAAGCAAAAACCGGCGGTGCGGTGCTAGCCGCGATTCTTTCGACAGCTGCTTGCTGTCGAGGGCAGGGCAAATTAGGATATCGATTTTCAATTTTCGATTCGAATACGATACCCCGTCGGATGGTTGTGAATAATGATAATGAGAATCCCAATGACACATGACCCGACCTAGGAATCGATCCTTGGATAGCGCCTACGTTCAACGGCCCTCGACCACGAGGCCAACGGCTTGTTCAAAATAGGTAGGTAGGGAAGTTTATACCAATCGGTAATGTTTGTAGGTATGATGTAGGTATAGATTATTAATCATTGTTGATTAATCATTATTTTTCGCTCATTAAAAGTAAATCGAGGTACAGCCAAGGAATACCTAAATATGTTAAGCACTTCAGGGTTAATTTATATGCATCATATTTTTTTCGTATTTTTGTGCGTAGACGCAGATAACAGCCGCGTCAGATTGCAGCGCGCCAAAGTGCATTAGGAGTCGCGTCGGCGTCAACGCAGTAGCTAAGGCTAATCTAGCACTGCGAAGCGATTTTTTAAATCGCATGCTCATGCGAAATAAAATCGCGAACGCATATATAATTTTTCAAGCGATTATTTACCGCAGTGCCCCGACTCTAGTAGGTATTGTTCAAAGATTGGCGATTATTTTCCGCAACGATTATATTTCGTGGTGCGCGCTTAGCCTTATTGTTTCAGACAGATTCTTTTGAATTTAAATTTGGACTGCACAACAATTGCTACACTTGCAGTTGATCGCTCAGCCACTACGCCAACCGTGTCGTCGAAGTCATCGTCGTATTAATCTCAATCTGAATAATTTTGAAAGATTGCTAATCCATTGCTTGAAAAATGTGTCTGCTCAACAACGTAAATAACGCAATGAATGTTGTTGAACTGTCAAAATGAAACCCATTCCTACTGATAGTGTGCTAAGCAATTAGCCCGCTGTTTCCACTCCAGTGCAATGAGGGTCGCGCACACTTGGCCGGGCCGTGACGTAACGCAAAGAATTACAAGTCCTTCTAGATCACTTTCGTACATTTTGTATAAACCATGGGAGACGTAAAGCTTTGGTTTCCTAGGAAAGCGGCTCCGTCATATTATAAGACGACCGTTATGAAATTCTGTCAGTTTTCCCAGTATTTGACATAAAGGTCTCAAAAAACGCTCTGTATTTGAACGGTCGTTATTGCGAGATCGTTCAGCGCTTTCTTACGAAACCAAAGCTTTACGCATGCGCACTTACAGTTTTTCTCACAGATTTTCTATGACATTTCTTCGCGTAGCCCTTCTATAGTATATTATCTCAATGTCTTTGGTAAAACTCAATCCAAACGTCGCGTCGTCGAAAAAAAAGTTTGGTTTTCATAATTAATCATTAATCATCAACATTGATAAAACATGATACTCAATGTCATGATTATTATTATTTAATATATATGTTGGCACTTTTTTGGATTGCAATAGGTGATTCACGACCCTACCTGTCTTACTTCCTACTAATATTTTAAACGCAAAAGTTTCACGCAAAAACTACTGAACGAATTTTGACGAAACTTTACACAACACAGGATACTTTTTATCCCGATATTCACACATAAGCGTGTGAAACCGCGGGGCGCTGCTAGTAACCAATAAAGATGAGCGTTCAAAGGATACTCCTTTCGAGACGGTGAGAGCAAATCTAGCGATTTAAATATTTGGCATTTAGTGTTAATGTCAAATACTGATGTAAATGGCAGATTTTCATGACGGGGCGGTTCTATTATGACGGAACCGCTTTACTAGGAAACCGAAGCTTTACATAGAAACCACTAGCAGCGCCCCGCTGTTTTACCCGCATAAGTTTCGATACCGTGGGAATTTCGGGATAAAAAGTATCCTATGTGTGGCCCAGACGGAGATGGCGAAATGAGCTGGACTCCTTCAACAAGAACTGGTCCTTAGAAGCTTTAAACAGATAGAAGTGGAAAGAGAGTAGGGGTGGCCTTTGCCCTGCTGTGGGACATCGCAGGCTTTTAATATATATAATATATAAACATATGTGTTTATCCTGGTTATAAACTATCTGTGTGCAAAATTTCAACCAAATCCGTGCAGCAGTTTTTGAGTGAAAGATCATCAATTCATCTCATCATTAGTAGGAAGTAGGCTTAGGCGTGTAGGTAGATAATTACTTAGTTCATTATCATTGTTACCGCAGTTTGATGTGCACTTCAAATAGCTAAGTATAAATATAGGTAGCTAATTAGTAATTACTGATTCTTTATCACTGCACACGATTTATATCTGATTATGCACCAGCTTAATCCCTGAGATAGTAATCTTCGGCTCTAGGTAATTAAGATCGATGTCTGTCTGTCGGCCGACTGATGTATGCCGCCGGTATCATCACCTGCCTTGCCTTTTCCCAACTATGTTGGGGTCAGCTCCAAGTCTAACCGGATGCAGCTGAATACCTGTATTTTACATGGAGCGACTGCCTATCTGACCTCTACAACCCAGTTACCCACGATGCCGGTAAACAGCTTAACGTGCATTCCGAGGCACGGAGGGGTCCTGGTATATCGTGCGACAGTTATTACGTAGCCACACGCCCCTCTTAGCCACAAGTGTCAATCAACTCAGCCTATCTCAGTCCACTGCTGGACATAGGCCTCTCCCAGACTGCGCCACAATACCCGGTCCTCCGCCTTCCGCATCCAGTTTACCTCAGCCACCTTCTTTAGGTCGTCTGGCGTCCCATGTTAGGTACGCTTGCTGATACGCGGTCTCCAGTCCAGGACTCTCTCTCTCTCCTCTTAGCCATAAGTATCATATAATATAAGTGTCCTATTTAAGCTATTTTATTTGCAATGCTTTACGTCATCATTATTAGTCATCACACACTGAAAAAGATTAACTGTTCGCTTAGAGAGAAGACCTCATACAAACGCGCAATAATATGCGCACTTGCACAAAGCGGGGCGGTACAAAACTTAGAAACTATGCCTTGCTGGGAGGGGTTCTCTGTGGCGCAACGTGCGTGCTAATTCGGAAACACGGAGATTACCGAATCGGTACAGCATTAAACACACAAATCTCCTGTATTTGTGGCAAGAGGGCATAGTAGGGATAGTTAACAACATTGGCTAGCGTGTTACATTTTGTTTGAACATTAAGAACATATTACACGTCCATTATTTTACGCTTTTATTTAGTAGGTACCTATATAATGGTATTTTTCTTATCAGGTTTAAATTATTTTTAACTTTTTAGTTGTCTTTATTAAAAAGTAATAAAAGCTTGTTTTTAAAAAGTTTTTTTTTTCTTTTAATTTTATTTTAAACATTTTAGTATTTTTGATGCGAGATTGGCTACGGCGTAGTTCGTAGCGCGTAGCAACAACATCAGTCCCTGGTTACCATTTAGCACTAAAGTACTCGTCAAGACGGATCAAACGAGTCCAAACTCGATGGGGTTGTGTCGTTTAACTACCGAGTTTCTATGTCCACCTTCCGGTTCCATCATCAGATCAGCTCCATGTCATAATAATTTTGCATTGACGTCCGATTTACACATGCATGCAAAATTTCAGCTCAATCGGTAACCGGAAAGTGGATCAAAAACTAGCAAAATTTGTTTACAGACAAACATCGGGACAGGTGAAACTAATTAAAAGCTTGTACTCGTAATAAAAATATTTCAAAAACATAAAGAAGAGTCAAAAACTCACCAGGCGTTTTCCTGAAATGCACATTTTCAATCATGTAGACGCCGCTCCTCCCCAGGACGTTGGAGACAGTTCTGCTGACAAACTCTCTGGTCTGCTCCGATTCGAAGGTCGGTGTGTCAGTAGCCACGCCGACCACGTGGGTTAAATTTGCTGCTATCCATTCTGCTAGCTCGTAGCTTAGTCCTGGAAAATAAATGGTGGGGACTAAGTTTTATCGTCTTTTGGCCCTATCTAATTCTTCTTTTCCGGGAGTCGTCAGTTCTGTACGAGCGTTCTCTTCTGCCGTATCAGTAGATAACATGAGTATACTGGTAAAATTATTTACCAGTCAACAGGCGGTTATGGTGAAGGAAAACATCGTAAGGAAACATGTCCTAGAACCAAAAATTCTAAGATATGTGACATCGAACAACCTGCACTGGGCCCCCGTGGTGGGTTATTTGTAGCCCACCCCGCTCATAGAGAGGGGGATTGTGTCCCAGCAGTGGGTACGTTACGTACGGTAAGGCTAGTTATGTAAGGTGGGGGTGAATGCTCTTTACCTGAGCAATAGGATAATATGGCCTCCTAGCTCAGGTATATATTTTACATAAAATAAATAAATAAAAATAAATAAAATCATTTTAATTCGAGTATCACTGACTCATAATACAAAAAAAAAATACACTCATTCAGTCACATTACTTATCAATAATAAAAAATAATCAAAATTAAATTAACAAATTACAAAAGAGATGGTCGAGCTTGTTAGTCGCATCAGCCTGCCACATGTCGCTCACAACAGTGGGAGATGATGGAGTAATCCAGTGTTACCGCGAGCGTGGCTAGCATGCTGTTAGCGCTCCCCCGCACTCGCCGCACCAGCGATGTACCTCTCTTGCGCATAGTGGCGTGGAAGCAATCCACGTGCACTTCCGCAAACATAGTCGATGCGCTGCAATAGCGGGGGAGCGCCAACATCATCCTGAACGCGTTGTTGAACTGGACGTGAAGGGCGCTGTACGACTTTTGCGTATAGTCAGTCCACAAGCTGCACGTGTACAGTGTAGTGCAGTAAGCTCTAAAAAGCGTTATTTTGACATATTTAGAGCACCGTGCAAACCTGCGAATAACCATGTTCGCTCTGACCGACAGCGCCCTCCGCTCCCGCTCAATGTCCGCATCATCCCTCAAGTAAGGAAAAGGAGGCCCCTATGTAAGAATATTTATTGTAAAAGTTGTACAAGTTTCTGCAATAAACCTTTTTTTTATAGGACATGTCATAATGAGGCGTTGGCTTGTTGGTAGCAGCGCTACCAAGCAGGGCACTGCCTGGGGTGCGCTAGAAGGATCGATTTGTGAATGATGCCACTCGTACAGGTCATTCTGCACCGAATGCACTTTATTGATGAATGTAAAGACAACTAATGATTAGGTACTTATCTGCCCATATAACAGCGATGCATGTGCACGTGCTAACATTGAATTCATGTCGTTTTTCGCGGAGATTATAGATGATGCAGAAACACTTTAGTTTTGGGTCGTGTTAAAATTGGTGCCTAAGTATTTCCAAAAGTTTGGTGTTGTTGGTGTTTGGTTGTGGGGCATATAGGGTGGCAGGGATTCAGTACATGATTCTGGACCCCCCTGCGTTGAAAATTTTAGTCGGCTTTTTCTTAATTTTTACGTTTTTTTCTGCAATTTTTTTTTACTGTCAACTGTATAAAATCATTATTTCTATCTAACCCAAAGAGATTTTTAGTTAAACAATAGTAAATTCACTTGTTTCACTTAAAACAGTAATGTAAAGGGTTTTTCAATAGGGATGCTCGAACTTTGACAGCGTATAGTGGCCATCTTGGTAAAACAATAGCTGTCAAATTTGGCGGAAATACAGATTTTGTCGTGACATTTCACCATGGAACGCTAAACGCTTCTACAACGCGTTGAATTGTTAAAATTTATCATCAAAATCAGTGCTCTGTTCGCCTAACGTTCCGTGTATTGCGTCCAATTTATGGCATTCATGGCCGTCCTACAGAGTCCACAATCCGTCGTTTAATTAATAAATTTGAGACAACGGGGTCGGTGATCGATGAAGCAGTCAAAGAAACACAAAATCGTTGAAGAATATTGTTGCCGTTCGGGATAGTGTGCGAGAAAACCCCAGGCAGTCCATTCCGCGTCGTGCGCAAGAGCTGTGACATCAAATCGGCGGATTTTGCGTCGAGGCTTGGGTTTTCATCCATACAAAGTTCAATTAACTCAAGAGCTAAAACCCAACGACCGCAGCCAGCGCCGTGTATTCGCTGATTGGACTTAAGAGCATTTGTCGGCTGACCCTACTTTCGGAAAAAAATAATCTTTAGTGATGAGGCTTATTTCTGGTTGAGTGGCTTTGTTAACAAACAAAATTGATGGATTTGGAGCAACGAAAATCCACGGGAGATTCATCAGGTGCCTCTATACTCCGAAAAAGTCACTGTTTGGTGTGGATTTTGGTCCGGCGGAATCATCGGCCTTTATTTCTTCGAAGATGAGCAAGGAGCCGCGCTTACTGTCAATAACGACCGATATCGGACGATGATAATTTTTTTGTGACCTAGGATAGATGTTATAGATCTCACAAACATGTGGTTCCAACAGGACGGCGTCACTTGCCATACTGCACGGGAAACATTAAATTTATTGAATGAGAAGTTCGAGGGCTTCGTCGTTTCGCGTAGTGGCGACATCAACTGGCCACTAAGATCATGTGACTTAACACCGCTCGACTACTTTCTATGGGGCTACATAAAATCTCTGGTATATGTAGACAAACCACAGACAATTGCCGGCCTGAAGGCCAACATAACTCGCGTTCTTCGTGAAATTGAGCCCCATTTATGCGAAGATGTCATTCAAAATTGGTACTCCAGAATACACCACCTACAGTGGAGTTACGGCGGCCATTTGATTGAAATTATATTCCATAAATAATGTCATTGAAATTCCTTTAAAATAAAACCAAAATTGTGGCAATATCACTTAAACAAGTTGTTTTATTTCATTTCAAAGTTCGAGCGCTCTTAATGAAAAACCCTGTGTATAAAACTCGAAAGGGCAGCGCGCGGTATCGCGGCAGGTAGCGCGCGCGCGCGCGCCATTCGCGGAGCGTTTTGATCGCGTTGTTTGCAATACATTGCGCACTCAAAAATTATTATTTTTTAACAATGAATGACTTTCGTAATTTTATTTAAGGCATCAGGTGTAACCTTTTCACGACGTTTGCGCGTCGATGTCCCTGCAACCCTGTATAAATATAAATTAGCTGATTAGCAAAACCACGATCAATCATAAAAACTAGATATATTTAAGAGATTTGAAATCATCACGAGACAGATAAATAAATAAAACGTACTTCGATTGAATAGATTATTAAAAGACGATGGCTAGCCGGATATTATTGTAAACGAAATAAAGATCGCCTTATCTAAACATGTCCTAAGGTTGCCTTTTTATTTGTTTTCTGGGCGAAACTTTCAAAAGCAAGGTCTTTGGGGATATAACAGGGAGTGTGGGATTATTACCTCGCTCAAACCACTCCGGTTGTCACCTTCTGCACATGGAAGGGACACTGTTACCTCTCAAAATACCGATCCGGAGCCCCGTCTGTGCAACACCTGTTAGGGCACATCGCTGAGGTGCATCCTAAGGTTGCCTAGGGTTTATGTTAGAACCATCATAGTTCTAGAGAGAAATATGGAGTTGTGTAGGACGAATAACACCAACAATTTTGTACAACGAAATATGTATGGCTTTAAAACGCCAGGTGTGAGGTGACTAAACTCACAATGTCAATAATCTGTAGGTCAAGGAAAATATGTGCAAATAAATAAAAGTACCTACGGATTATCGTGCAAAGCGGTTCGATCGAGATACCGGTGCGGTAATTAGTCTGATGACTCTTAACATATTTATAAAATACAAATGAAATGGCTAGATCATGAGAAAGATAGTTTACTTAATCAAAGTTAAATCGCACTGTCGAACAAGCAAGGGCCGCACAGCCGCAGTCGTTCCGACTGTTAAACATGCACATCGAAAATAACGGTGGAGACAGAAAAGACGAGGCGAAGCGAACCCGATAGTTGTGGTACTGACTGCAATTGGACAACAACGAGAAGCATACACACAATATATAAATTCACGCCATGGGGAATGGAAAGACACTGAAGCAAGAAAATAACACTGAAATATAGGCTAATCGTACATATGTACGTATGGAAATGGGGGGTTGATATTGTTACTATCGCGGGTAGAACCTGTATGAGGCCAGTACGTGGATTGGTACAAGAAAAGAGAGGCCTAATGCTCAGCAGTGGGTGAAGTCGGGTGGTGGGTGATGATGATGACATATGGAAAAGAAGGTAGAAATTAAATATTCAAGTATTAAAAGTATTAGAAACTCTCGCCTTTTCAAAGTGTGTATGTATGTAGGTATACGAATTTATCGCTCTAGTCCATCAAAAGCTTGTGGCCGGTTGTCTGGCAGATAACGCTATTAGCGATAATTATTAGCGATTGTACCTTTAATTTAAATAAATACTATATATAGTTGCCGATGCTGCCAATGATAAACAGTTGGTAGATAATAGTAACGCATAATTTCCACCTGCTTGCCTATCTTTCTATGATATACGTTATTTGTTTAGTGATCACAAATCACAAACGCGATAGTTATCCTTTTAAAGTGGAACCCACTGGGTTCAAGCTGAAATGGCAATGGGCCGGCCATATTAGCCGTAGAACCGATGACCATTGGGGTAGACGTGTTCTTGAGTGGAGATCGCGAATCGGTGGAGCGACGATCTTCGCAGGATGGCTGATAGCAGCTGGATGAGAGTTGCCGAAAATCGAGTTGAAAGGCATGCAGTAGGAGAGGCCTATGTCCAGCAGTGGACTGCTATGGGCTGATGATGATGAAGTATAGATTTGTGCACCATAGACATGGAAGAAATGAAAGACAAAATAACCAATTGTAGAAAGATGACTACTTTGTGATGTCACAAATGAAGGAAAGGTTCCAGGAGAATGTCTTTTCTTCGTATAATAGAGACTGAAGTGATCATTCTAAACGGGCTCTTCAATGGCTTTGGTTCATATTACATTATTTTTCTCTTACATTACTTATTTTCATGGAATATAATAATGTTTATGGGGGATATAGTGACACATAGTCAGCTTATAATGTTCCCACTGCTGGGACACTGGCCTCCTCTCTGTGAGGGGGAGTGAGCCGTAATCTACGACGCGTGCCCAGTGCGGATTGGTAGATGTCACGCACATGTTTTCAAATTGTCAGATCTAGAACATTTCACGATGTTTTCCTTCACCGTTTGAGAGCAGTGGTGATGAAATTATTTACACAAAGTAAAGCGCCTGTCTGGGTTCCAACTTACGACCTACTGACAACTCTTAAGTCGCGGCCGTTACCACTTGGCCACCACAGCTCTCAAGGTCATGGTGACACGAGAAGAAAACTAGCAAAATGTGAGAACACTATACACTTTTAGCTACTCTTTTGAGGAAAACCATTGTTGCAAACTCCTTGGTTATGGTTAACTTTTTAGAAGATTCTTATAGTTTTATTTGAATAATATTCTTTTCTTTTATTATGGCTTGTCTTTATATCTGTCTTTGGTATGTGTTTCCAATTTTATGTTACATTATTCATTTTTTCCACTAAAATCCTTAAATCACACTGAGCTTTAGTTTTATTTTATTCCACCAACAAGTAATTCATACAATCCATTTCCATCGCCTTGAACCAGTGAGTGTGATGTTTTATGTATTATCTAAGTAAAGACTGACTTACCGGGCACCTTACAAACACACGTTGCCACGTTTATCTGCTGGTTATTCTCTTTGGTCCACCCAAACCTGAAGAGTAACAGCGTTGGTTCCTTCGGGTCGTGCTTCAGAGCTGCCCATTGTAACGCTACGTCGAGGGTTAAGACCACCGCCGGATTCAGCGTTGTCAGCGTGCTTACGTCCACGATAGTCACTAGAAGAGAATTCATCATGATAGTCTCATATGTCAGTTTGCACCTATTGGTCAGTCAAATTTTAGGGCTTAATTCCAGTTAAAAATCTCGCAACTGAAACGAATTAAGTCATTCAGATTTAGAATAGGGAATAGAATAGAATGCCATCATATAAAAAATGGACATATATCAGCATTTTTCGAACGTCAAAATTACTTAAGACCCCGAAACGCCTGTAAACGTTCAAAATTTTGTCACAATCAATCAACTTGTCAAAAATGTAGGTAACAGGTATTTTTTTACAGATTGAGATAGAGAATTGTTCGCTTTCTAGGGAAAGCGAACAATTCTAAACATACGGGAATTGTCCCTCAGGTGCTTAACTAAGTAGGTAGGTATCCACTCACATCGACTCAACAAATATTCGGCTGGTATAACAGCCGGGTGCATGGATCCTGTGCTTCCAGAGTGTTCCAGGTGTATACCAGTGCCTAGGTCCGGTGTTCCGCAGTTGATACAGACCTTCCTGGAGACATAAAACAGTTAGACATAAAAAACAACTGTGTGAAAGATGATATAACTAGAAAGGGGGTGAGTACCGAGATGACGACTAATATAGAAGTATGGAAGAAAAAGACATTTGTTTGGGATATAGGTAATAAAAAAATCTGATCTAAATCTAGGTCAGACTGAGATTGTGCAGCAGGTTAAGTACCTAAAGGGTCTTGTCCATAGCATTAACGGTAGTCAGTTATTCCACCTGCAAACAGCAATATCTCAGTATCACAAATCCGTTCCCCGATTGCTCTTGACACCCTTGAAGCATTCACGGATAGAAGATTACAGTTTTATGTAAATAGCGATAAATTCAGGATGAAACTGAATAGGTGCGACAAATTAAGATATCTAATTCAGCGTAATATATAGCTTGAGCATGTTATTAAGGAAAGGGATGCACATACGTGCGCGTAGGAGAGCGATATGCAACGTCGTCGCGCGCTCTTTTTTTCGTAGGAACGGTAAAAATTGAGTAAAAACCGCTAGTTCAACACGTTGCCAATTTGCTTCATGGTTTGAACTCGGCGATTAATGGATTGCTTATCGGGCGCACGCTAAAATTGATACTTTAATTTCCTTATTTGTTTTTATAACTTTGAATAATAAAAAATACTGAAACGACGATAATTCGTGTCTACTAGAAGGCAATAACTTAGTTTGCACTATCTAAGACAATAATTCATTGTTAAGGTCATCAGATAACTTGAAGCTCAAAATGCCTATGCATTCCACAACTTTCCTTGATAAATCCTTGACTGTCCAGGCCGCTCGTTTGTGGAATGCATTGCCAGTTGAAATAAAACGCGCGCAGTCGTTACAGGTGTTCAAAAGACTCGTAAAGGAACACTACTTGTCGTTGTGATCTTGTTGTCCTAACTGCAATCATCTACAGTTCTTTTATTTTTTATAGTATGTATGTATTTATGTATCTATAATTTTGGATATGTATATATTTGTGTATCTATTTTAGTCTATTGTTTTAATAATATTTGCACCAACGACAGTCCTATTTTATGTCCAGGAAAATCACTGTCCATTCTAAGGTTGCCTGGTAGAGATCGCAGTAATGCGATAAGGCCGCCCATTGTATATTTTGTAGTGTTTAATGTATTTTTTATGCTATGTATTTTTGTGGTGTACAATAAAGTATATATAAATAAATAAATAAATAATTACAGATTTTTTTTTCAAGAATTTAGAGTTGGGACATGACAATTTATTGTGATTATATGACAGTTACTGCACCTCCTATTTCGATTTGTTGGAAGTTTTCAATTTCATCCTGTATAGCGATGCTGTCCATGCATGTCATCTGTATTATTCTTAATTTAGAACAATTTAATTAGGCCCCGTACGTGGACCATGGCGAAACGGGTGTACTATGTAGGGACACCTCTTCATAAGTCTTTGGGGAAAATAGTAGGTCTATTGTATTAATCGATCGTGTTATTTTGTTTCCTAATTTATGTTATAGGTGTTTTGTAAATCGTCGGATCCCGACGACGATTCATCCATTCATCCATCCAGCCTCACAAATTTTCGCGTTTAAAATATTATTAGTAGGACTAGTAGGATGAAATAGTCATTCAATATGATTATATGAACTTAGAATCAAAATACAACCTGGCATTGACCTGCAAAAAACGTACGAAAATTTAAATATCACGGGCTACCTTAGCGTAACCCCTTTACGACATTATTATTCAAGGTTCTACTTACCAACGCCTCTCAATCGCGCCATAATACATGTTCAAGGCTCTCCACGTCGTCGGCTGTGTCATATCAACCACTTCTATGCGATCAAACTCTTCTTCACAATGCAACACATGAGACATTTGAGCTAACAACGTTATGAAGGAAATGTGTTTGTTCATTGCTTTTGTTTACGCTAAGTTTTTTAATTCTTCTCGGTAATTATTTTTTAAAGTTTTCGAAGCGTTGTTCAAATGTTTTTCTCGTGAACCTGCCAGAACAGAACAGCTGTTTTTATCCGACTTCTTTAGATTGCTCTTTTTGCGACGTTACTTCTTAAACACTGCTTCCACTACTTCCTCTCTGTTCTTCTTCTACTTTCTTCTTACTTGTTAGTTTTTCCACTGTTAGATTTTATATCGACGAAATTTTATCATCAAAGTTCGTTAATTTATTAACAAAGATCCACCACACAAATTAGTATGAATTAATCAGCATATTAACTATAATTAGTCTCCTAAATCTAGTTCCTAGTTCTAAAGTCTATATGAAAATGGCGGTGCGCATCCAGACCACTCTTATTTGTACAGAAGATTGGTTGTTTAGGCATTATTTTGTTTACATCTCGAACAAAAGGTTGGTTGACAATCACAGAATGTTTATTAAATACAATGTGATTTGCTTCGTGGGTTTATTCAATCGTTTCTTTGTCTCATATCGGCAACTGTGTAACATGGGGCAAGGACGGGAAGGGAAGCTGTTAAGAGGTATCGTGAGACATCTTGTTGGAAAGAAGTCCCTTTAGCTTTAGAACCCATTAAAAAAAAATGATACACTTTTTTCGGTCTAGGTCTCATTCGGCAAGTATGCAGATTTTAACATGCGATAAGAAACTTCTAAAGTGACGGTTAGCGAGCGATCCCTCAGTACGTCGCGCTGCGGCCCGGTGCGGCCCGCCGCCGGTATTGTGCGGAAAGGTAGAAAGAAAGAGATACATTTACTTGCGGAAAACATGACGCATAAAAAAGAACATAAACACACAAAAAATAAAAAACAAGTTGGGGGTAAACATGCGTCACACCACGCAAAACGGCCATCGCTCAGCTAAATGCTAAGACCCTATACGTTCATACAAAATGAGCTAATGCGATGTAGGAGTATTTATACAATACGTTGTGATGCGGCGGGGCCCTTCCCAAATGTGCACGAAATCGAGATTATTTCATCACCATTGCTCTCAAAGCGGTGAAGGAAGACATCGTGAAGAAACGGCATGTCCTAGAACCAAAAATTCGAAGACATGGCACATGTTCCTACCCGCGTCCCGCGTGGTGGATTACGGCCCAGTCCTTCTTATCGAGTGTCCCAGTTATGGGAACATTATTGGCTGATTATGCAAAATTCCACTTGATAAGATTGCAAAAACACATTCTAAATAAAAAATCTACAAATTGATAAGAAAATCATTAGAGATAGCCAAAACCCAAGCCCCCAACTACAGCCACGCGTCAGATACGTGTCAGAACTTAAGCTCTGTCTAATCACACAGTAATTTATGACTGTAGAGGAAAATTCTCTGTAATTTTCTGTAAAATCAACGACAGTTTTATCATAGTTTGGTTATCTTTATTACTATTTATCGATAGTGAAAAATAATATTTAATCCTTTTATTACTTATAGTTTGATAACGAACCATCAGATTTAGATGTGCAAATTAGAAAATATGGCGAATTATTTCTTGTATCACCGCTTGATGATAATATCAAAACAACACAAATAAAGCTAAACATGACTATTACATGCGGCAATCTATTAAATGTTCCTTCGTAACATGAAATCGCTTCAAAAGACAAAATTAGAATATGACAAGATATAACAGAGTAACCGGCTGACCAAAGTTCGACTGAAAATGAAGAATTGCTTTAATAATAAACCTTAGAAAGAAAGAAAGATAAAGATAAACAAATCAAGTATCTTGACTTGGCTCGCGAGGTTGTTGACATGTGGGATGTGGACTCAGCGATCATTGTGCCGATAGTCGTGACAGCTAATGGCTTAATAGCCAAGAGCCTCGACCAACACCTGAGGAGGCTCTCGTTGGGCAGCTGGATCAAGGGCTTGATTCAGAAAGCGGTACTTCTGGACACGGCTCGCATTGTCAGGAGGTTCCTCTCTCTGGAGCCCTGATCGCCGGTAGCTTGGACCCTGTTCCCGATACCGGTGGGCTACTATTTTTTATATTTTTAAATGTTTTTTTTATCTTTTTGTTTATAAAAATATTTAAAAACGTAATTTGTAGGTATTTAAATGAAATAAAGGAAATAACCTTTATTATCAAACCGCTGTGAATCCATACAGTATTGTTATGACTATCCATTACATATCGAGACCCTTTCATTTCGTTGGTAACGGCTGACATTCGTAGATCTTTTATAGTCGTTACACAGTCAGAAGCCCAAAAGTGAGACAACCAGTCTTGGTAAGACTGGTTGACTGGTTGTGCTACTTGTCATTCGGCTGCATCCAGTTAGTCGAAGCCAAACCGACTGCGCATCTAGCAAATAAAAAAACGAACAAATCTTTTATGGCATACCTACAATAAAAAAAAAATAGAAATACCCACAAAAAAAAAATACAAATACCCACAAAAAAAAAAAAATAGTAACCAAATAAATAAATATAACTAATAAATAAATATACCTACAATAAATAAAAATATCTAATCTAGGGTAATATACCGCTGATGGTTATAAATTAACATTTGTCAATCATAAACAGTATTTATGACCTTAATTGCGAATTATAGGACGAGGGGGTACAGAGTACGAAGTAGATATTGGTAGTATGGTCAGCAACGAAATTCGAGACTTCAGTTTCTTATATTATGTATATTGGTTGGTTGGTTTGGTTGTACTTATTAAGAAAAAGGTTCGGAGGAGACATACAATTTGAAGAATATGAACGTAATATCACATAACGTCACGCATGTATTACCACCCAAAGGGTTAGGCAGTAGTCGAGAGACGACTACCGGCCACCGTAGGCGCGGGCCTGCGGGCGGAGAGCAATGGGTAGCTCACCGCCCGATCAGGACCAGGCCCGTGCCGGACGGCGCGTAAGTGTTCCACGCGCGCCTCAAAGAGATGTCAGCATCAGCAACGAGGGGCCCCTCAGGGTCGAAGCCTGCCGGGGCAGCGGGATTGTCCGAAAGGGTTACCGCTACCCCGGAACATAAAGGGCGAAGGAAGGAACATGGGTGGGTTTTAGTCAGTAAGAGTCTGACACTCCCTTCCGCTCCACCCAGAGCGGGAGGGGTCATTTGATGATTTCCCAACCCAAAAAAAAAAAAAAAAAAGGGTTAGGCAGTGGTGCACTTATAGTACACCCACATTTTGCCAGTTATGTTTATGTCCCATATGTAGGGGGCGTGCCCATTGCCATCAGACCCAGATCCACCCTCCGGGCTGTTACTGTGAAATTCAAGAAAGATGAAGAATCGACCTGCAAACTGTAACCATGTATTCAGCACATGCCTACACTGTTGAATTGTCAAAAAGAAAGGGATTTTGCGTTACGAAATTAGACAATTAGGTTTGAAAAAAAATGGGTGGGGTCGGGGAAGCCCCGGCAGGAACGAAGTTCAAAATTAAAACACAAGTTCACGACTGCGAAATTTTAAAAATCGATAGTAAACACACCTTCCAATATATATAAGTCAATATACAAGGATAATAAACGTATTATATAAATCCTTATAACAGTTTGGGGTCGAAACGCTCGGGTCATGAGGCCTGAGTGCGCGTCTCCTTTTTTCAGAAATTTCTCGCCGGCTGGGGCGGCTGGTCGACACTTCACGTGACCAGGGCTTTTCATTTGATGTTCCTCCATTAACCCTAACAGTTTCGCAGCGGCATTTTCATTTTGACTTCACTATTGGCATAAACACCCTCGAAATCCTTAAAAACTATCTCTCTTCATCTCTATGTCTCTTTTTAATATTTGTAAAAAAGTCGCATGGAACGCATAACGCTTTTTCGTTACGTGACGATTTCTTCAAGTTTACTCCTACAGCAAAATCCGTTAAAGAACTTCGTTCTAAAAAGAAAGGCTAACGTTTCGAGAAAACCTAACCAAGCTAAAATTCTCTCTGATTCTTTATTTTTCGTTTCAAAGTATTATGCGAAATGGCGATAAATTACACAAGCTTATCGTAATTTGGCAATTATTAAGGAAATCTTATTAAATCAAGCAGATAAAAGTACTGCATAGGTAACTAATTAGTCATTTTAATTAGGTTAATTTAGACGTCATTATGAAACAAAAGAAATGTTAGTTTTAATAATAAGAGAAAGGGTTATCTTGACGTACTGCTTATGCAGGTAATTATTTATCAAGGTCATCCGTAGGTTAGCATCAAGATGGAGGGACCAAGTATTCGATCTCAAATCAGTTTTCGAAATCGATCCACAATTGCCGGGGATATCGCGTAGCATATAATTATACAGAAAAATTAAATACAGTCAGTACAGAATAAAGAGCTTCCTCCTTTTTGAAGTCGGTTATAAAATGTTTGGAACCGCTGATATTTAAAAAAGCGGCCAAGTGCGAGTCGGACTCGCCCATGAAGGGTGCCGTAGAAGCAAATTGTGGTTTAAGATTTATTAAAAAAAACTACTTACTAGATCTCGTTCAAACCAATTTTCGGTGGAAGTTTGCATGGTAATGTAAATCATATTTTTTTTTAGTTTTATCATTCTCTTATTTTAGAAGTTAAAGGGAGGGGGGACACATTTTACCACTTTGGAATTGTCTCTCGCGCAAACTATTCAGTTTGGAACAAAATGATATTAGAAACCTCAATATCAT
The DNA here is from genome assembly GCA_911387795.2 of Apamea monoglypha. Taxonomy (NCBI): domain Eukaryota; kingdom Metazoa; phylum Arthropoda; class Insecta; order Lepidoptera; family Noctuidae; genus Apamea; species Apamea monoglypha. Next base: position 17,794,948 of record OU426922.1, read on the forward strand.
TTTTGAAGACCTATCCATAGATACCCCACACGTATGGGTTTAATGAAAAAAAAATTGTTTGTTTGTTCTAAGTATGGGGAACCCCCAAAATTTAGTTTTTTTTCTATTTTTGTGTGAAAATCTTAATGCGGTTTACAGAATACATCTACTGACCAAGTTTCAACGGTATAGTTCTTATAGCTTCGGAAAAAAGTGGCTGTGACATACGGACGGACAGACAGCCATACATGACGAATCCATAAGGGTTCCATTTTTAGCCATTTGGCTACGGAACCCTAAAAACAATTAGTACTTTTTTTAAGTCAATCGTTAACGTAAATCGTTTACATAATCTAAAGGTAGAAAAAAGGTACTAAATATTGAATAGTTCAAAAAAAAAACCAATCCATTATCATGCCTGACCAAATTGTTGAAACGTCAAAAAAAAAAAACTATTAAAACTAGGTACACAAATACGACAGGTTACCTAAACAAAGAGGCGTAACGACCATATTTCAAAAACAACGTGTGCAAAAGCTTAAAAAGTCCTACCAACTTACGTATTTTACCTAGAAAGATACTTGTCCGAAATACCAGCCTGATATATGAACTAGTTTTAATTCTATCCACATTTTTGTCCCTCCTGTAAAATTGCACTTTTTTCTATACGCCCATTTGATAAGAACCCCTCGATATATATCTTTGACGTTTATGACAACCATATTTTTCGTATGAATCATGCTCGTTACTATCTTAATCTTTTAAGTTTTTATTTGTGTTGATAAGTGATGCATATACCTATGCATAATAATCCAATAAAGTAAATCAATCCACTAATTCTATCTTTGATTCATGCCACGACTGATTTTTTTTTTATCATACTGACGGTAAATCCCCTTTTATCTTGAGAAACATTTTTCTTGATGCATAATAAATGAAATTAATAAATGATAGTTTTTTATAAGAGTTATTATTTTTAAATATGATTATGATTATTATGATATTTATGATTATTTCTAATTTTAATTGGTTGACTTTGTCAGTTTAATTTGTAAGTAATAATGAAATTGTGTGTTGTGTTTTGTCTTATTTTTCTAATAATTTTTATTTAATATACCTAATGCAATGAATTGAATTGAATAAGGTTGAGAATTAGCCGAAGTTTTCAATAGAAATGACCTTTCCTTCAATCAATCAACTCAGCCTTTCGCAGACCACTGCTGGACATAGGTCTCTCCCAGGCTGCGCCATAATACCTCTTCTCCTCCGCCTGGAGCAACCAGTCTGTCCCAGTCACCTTTTTTATTTTTATTTTACAATAACTCTAAAAGTGTTATCAGAAACCACAAAGTTTGTTAGTTAAAGAAATATTTTTTTAAAATCATAATCAAGGATGCTGATACCTACATGTTTTTGTACCTAATGTGCAAAAATTACAAAAAAAATGATTATTAGCGTTAGACACTGATAAAATGATTTTATCAGGTTTTTCCAAATAAGTGTTTTTAGGGAAACTGATTATCTCAAATTGAGCGTAGCCTATAATTAAATTAGTCATGCACACGAAGAAGGCACTGGTATTGATTCAATTAGTTTCAATTTATATGAATAGCTTCGATACTTCAGCGACAGATTGGTTCTCTGTGATAAAAAAAAAAATATTTTCATTTACTTGTTTAATTTTCGTTTTTTTAATCCAAAACTATGATGACAGATTCTGCACCACAATTTAATGAAACAGCTAAAAAAAAATCAAGTTAATGAAAATAATCATACAAATATGATGAAATTTGCGAACTACGCATCACATTCACGTCACGCATAATCCTGCATCGTGCAAGCAGAGTTTATCGCGCAACTAAACATAATCTATCTGCGACATATTATATGTCGCAGATAGATTGTAGAATCCGCTGTTTTACAAAAATGCTAGTTGTTTTACAAAACTGCTCCATTATAGAAACGGAGGATCCCCTTTTCAATGGAAGAAAAGGGTTGCGGCAGCCCTAAATACATTGTTACGTATAGGAAAATGATGATCACAATAGAAAAGACGCACTTACTCGTATCATAGCATAATAATCAGCCTTTAATGTTGCTATTGCTGGGACACGCACAGGCCTCCACTTACACTCTGTGAGAGGGAGGTGGCCATGATGTACCACGCGGGACCAGAAAAGAAAGAAAGAAAATACGTTTATTTGCCGTAAACATGACCCACAAAAAGAACGAAAAGAACAAGGTGGGGGAAAATACGCGTCACATCGATGCAAAATGGCCATCAGCTGGGGTTGAATGTCATATATCTTTGAATGTTTGATCTTAGGACATGCCGATTTCCTCAGGATGTTTTCCGTCATCGTTTTGAGAGCAGAAGTAAAGTGCCTGCCTGAGTTAAAACCCATAGCCTTTGGAAGTCGGGGCCATTACCACTGGGCTACCACAGCTCAATAAGACGCACACCTTTGTCAAAACGTTTTAAAATATTTACTATCCTACTATAACTATGTTTATAATATAATAATATAATATTATAAACGTGAAGGTTTGTATGGATGGATGGATGTTTGTTACTCTTTCACAGCAAACTACTGAACGGATTTGGATGAAATTTGGCACATAGATGGGTTATAAACCAGGATTAACATATATGATACTTTTTTTCCCGATATTCCCACGGAATCGAAACTTATGCGGGTGAAACCGCGGGGCGCAGCTAGTAACGTAATAAATCATTAAATTGAAATTATCATTCCGCCATTGAACTTAGCCGATAGGCATTAATCTTTTAAACAATAAACACGTTTCATAAACCGTGTGCTGTTATCTTGATAATTTATTTTATTACAGGGTTGAACAGTAAAACAAAAAATGCTCTGATGATCTGGCAGAAGGGAAGTGAAGAAATAAAGAGGGGGGATAGCATAGATAATTTTGAATTACTATCGGATTGGGTGCCACTAAACGCACGACGCCATTGCGGCAGGCCAAGACGAAGATGGCGGGACGAGCTTGACTCCTACCGTAAGGACTGGCACTCGCAAGAGACAGAATTGTGTGGAAAAGAGAGATCCAGACCTTTGCCCTGCCGTAGGACAATACAGGCTTGTTAGATTAGATATATTAAGTATAAGTTTTTCTTTTACTGCCTTCCAATTTAAAGAAGCCAAGCCCGAACAAATGGATAAGATCACCTCCTGTCCGGTGGTGATGCATCACGTTTTTACCAAAAGCTTATGCTGAAATGGGGCCGATGATGTTATCACTATGGAATACTTACTTCATGTAAGTATCCTATGTAATAATTCAGGATATTATTGTATATATTTAATTAACACTGAATGGATGAAACGACGGCAGTTCACGGGAACAATCTGCGACTCCCGCATTATATAATACCACGGTTGGACTCACTGTCTTGTATGAATCAGAATGTTGGGCCACAAAAGGGATGAATGAAAGGCAGATAATGCTAAGAGGGATAGGTGGTGTTACACGAATGGATAGAATAAGAAATGAGTACATAAGAGGAAGTCTGAAAGTGGCACCGGTAACTGAAAAGTTGTGTGGAAGTCGGTTGTGGTGTTACACATGGTATGAGCATGTGTTACGGAGGAATGAAAAAAATGTCGTAGAAAAAGTTATGAGTATGAATGTCGATGGCTATAAGGGTACGGGAAGACCAAAAAAGGAAATGGTTAGAAAGGGGATAACTGCCGAGATAGCGACTAATAGAGAAGTTTGGAAGAAAGGTACATGTTGGCACCGACCTCAAATAAATTGGGATAAGGGCAGGAGAATGATGATTATGAATAATATTTGACATCAAAACCCATTCAATGGTAGATGCGTAAAGATAATTCCAGCCGTAAGTATTTATAGTAAGGTTGTTTCATTCATTTCCACATACATAAATGCATTTAGTAAACACGATAGATTTATTGCTACCGGTTATTTGTGACCCGCATGGTTTCCAATGAGTTAAGGAAATATATTGATATGCATATTCATAACTCTATTCTCTAAAAAAACAAGCAATTTTATGTTAATAATTTTATTTTTTATGTGGTGACTACCGAGATGACGATTAATAGAGAAGTATGGAAGAAAAAGACATGTTGCACTGACCCCAAATAAATCGGGATAAGGGCAGGAGAATGATTAATGTTATTTTTTATGTTTTCTCACTTGTTTAGTACCTATGCCTATCCCCCATGCGATACATTTGCCTTTGATTTTGCCCTAAATCAATAAAAAAATATAAATGGTCAATAATTACATAAATTACTTTACGGTTTACAAGAATCAGTCAAATCAGAAAGATGAAAATTAAAGAAGCTATTAATTCTCAACATTGCAAGAAGGTTCATGTAACAATACTATCTATTTATCTCTCTGGCACATTCTAATACGCAAGACACCCAGAAGAGAACAAAAAAAAAAGAATGACAAATAAATCTGAATAATAAGAATAAAATCCGAAGAATTTACTAAACAAAATTTTCGCGGTCGTCTAATCTATAGATAATATTGATGACGTTGCGATAACTCGCTTACAAAAGACGATGCAAACAGTTAAATATTGTCAGTAGATCACTAGCGTGCAAAAATGGTGCTTAAATTTACACTACTTGTCGCGTTAGCGGTTTCCGCTACAGCTAGAAGGGCTCCTAATGCCGACCACGTTAAAAGCCTCCTTGAGGATCGACCAGGATTGCGGGTGTCTGATAACATCGAAGAGGATATGCAGTTAGATGCGGTAAGTTTAAATAATTGAAACCGGAAATATTCATAAAAAAAAAATGCAGAAATCAAAAAGTTTAAATCCAATAGTAGAAAGGATACCAAACAATATTTAAACGCCAAAATAAATATATAAGATAGAGCCATGGGGTTCGAGTGCCCCCTTAGTATTTCGAGAAATCAACAAGTTGGTAGACTCTTCACGTGGCTAGAGTCTATTTTTTGGCCAAAGAATCAGCATTGCCATATCACGTGTCACATTTTCTGTTGACAGCGATATGGATAAATTTTTTGTTGCCCTGAGTTTCATTGCCTTCCTTTTAAGACTGTTAGCTTCTAAATTATGCAAATATTATCCTGGTAGTAAAAATGATATACCGTTCTAGAAAGAAAAGAAAAAACATTAAGTATATATTATTAATTTAATTGTAAGGTGTTTATAAGTAAAATTCTCGACATGTCAATCAAAAGTTTCATTGTCATTACAACTGTAACATTGTTACCCATAACCATAATAGAACCGGCATGACCTAGAACCAAAAATTAGAAGACATGTGACATCTACCAGCCCGCACTGGGCCCACGTGGTAGATTATAGCCCACTCCCTCTCAGCGAGAGGAGGCGTGTGTATCCGTAGTGGGAACATTATAGGCTGATTATGTACAACCCTAACAATGCAACACTCTTGAAGGTGAAAAAGATGTTGGCCACGACCCTTTATTTTTGCCTAACCAATTAAAAAACAACAAATTTTATAAATTGACATTGGATTAGCATATCAACAACGTCATTGTGAAAAACAGGTTTCATTGTATCATTCACATAGAGCTAATTCGTTTTTTCGAAAAGGTAGAATTTTCTGTTTAATTAACAATTTAGTGCATAATTAAAATCTTATCTGCCGACCATAATTTTAAAAGTCATTACAAGTGTGTTGCGCAATTACGACTATGCTCGATTAAAAAAATATTTGAGTAGTAAATTATTGTAATGTATTATTTAGTATATACATTTAAAAACCATACTAAATAAAAAAAAAAGAAACAGTCTGTCTATTCTGTAAAAATCTCACCGTGAAAACTTAGGTGAAGTGAGTTTGGCGTGAGCTGTCAATAGTGTCAATCCCTGGCCGCAGGTGGAATGACAGAACTTCACTTAATTTTTCTCGGAGAGATTTTTTAATACATCGCCACAACTTTGTTGTTGTGAAAATCATTCCGCAAGCCGGCGTGGTGGATTATGGCCCACTCCCTTTCACAGAGAGGAGGCTATGCTTCATTCCACTTGATAACACATCAAAAAATCAAAAACCACCGCTGAGGCTCTGTCTCGTATAGGGTCTTAGCACTATGCTGAGAGATGGCCGTTTGGCGTGAATGTGACGCATATTTGCCAACTTGTTATTTTTTTGTGTGTTACGTTCTTTTTATGCGTCATGTTTGCCGCAAATAAATGTATTTTCTTTCTTTCTTCAAAAACACGTGCTTCGTTAAATCTACAAATTGAATGAAATATCATTAATACCTACGTCATTGATATATCTGATAATGTCATATACTGATGCATTTTCCGACGAGACCTCACCACCTAATATTTTTACAGCCCGGCCTCGTCGCCAAGTACGGCTACCCCATCGAAGTCCACCACGTCACGTCCCCCGATGGCTACATCCTGGAGGCCCACAGGATCCCCCACGGCAAAAATCAGAACAATGACCCCACCGTCAAGAGACCCGTCGCCTTCGTGATGCATGGACTCTTGTCTTCCTCCGCTGACTTCATTGTCTTAGGACCTGGCAATGCTCTAGGTGAGTTTTGTGTTATAATAACCCTTTTAATTTCATCATTGTCATTATTTACTGTCTGAATTCATTCAACCAGTGCTCAGAATAGCTCTGTATTTGATAATGTCAGTCTGCACACAGTTATACCATTTTAATCTAGGTTAGATACAATAGCTAGTAATTTCATACGTCCTACCGAGACATGAATTTTATTAGAATAAATGCTAGGACCAATATGTACATTGTAACCCTGTGAAAAGTCTATTGTTGTAAGACTGAGATAATTTACTTTCCTTATAAATATTTCAAGTTGCAATTTTACAAGCAAATCTACGAAATACGTAGATAGGGAAAAATGGGACACATCAATCATCATTACCCTTTTATTTTTTTAATTTGAATGAAATAAATGTCACGCGTCGTCCGGACGAAAAATACTGACATTGTCATATGAATCACCCATTCAAAGTCAAAAAATATTTAACCACTCAACCGTTACAGCTACGTACCATAGCAGCCTAATAATTTTTCCGGTTGAGCGTTATAGCTACCAGGGTAGCTGCGCCGACTTGTTCCTTTTAAATCGTTTTTGTACAGTGGTAACTCTACTCTATGTAAGCGTCTAAAAAATTACTCTAAATGGTGTCTCTGTTCGCAGCTTACTTGCTGGCTGAGGCCGGTTACGACGTATGGCTAGGCAACGCCCGCGGCAACTACTACTCCCGCAAGCACACCTCCATGAACCCTGACGCTTACCTCCAGAACTTCTGGAGATTCAGTTGGGACGAGATCGGCAACCACGACCTTCCTACCTTCATCGACTACATCCTTAAGACCACAGGACAAAAGAAACTCCACTACATCGGCCACTCTCAGGGTGGAACTACCTTCCTGGTTCTCAATTCCTTGAGACCCGAGTATAATGCGAAGTTCTTATCCTTCCAAGGCTTGGCTCCGGCTTCTTACTTCAAAAACAATGAGGTGCCCTTGTTCAAAAACTTGGCGCCTTATGAAAGTTATATTGAGGTTAGTATTTCATCTCGTTTAGGGCTGATTTTTCCATCGTCAGATAACTTTTATTCGAGGAATAAAATTGACGTTTCACAGTTTTATATGAAATAACTGTCAACATTTCAGATGATTGAAAAATCAGCCTATAAATTAAGGAATAGAAATATACACAGTTTCGCATAGCGTCTTAGCATTATGCTGAGAGATGGTCGTTTTGCGTGGATGTGACGCATATTCCAACTTGTTCTTTTTTGCGTTTGCGTTCTTTCTCTGCGTCATACCGCAAACAATCGTTTTTCTTTCTGTCCTCTTTCAATAGGTATGCGATTAAAAAGCATATGATTTTATCGACTAACCATCGCTGAACTCGTAATTGATAAAAAAAACCTGCGGGCATAGATTGCAAATAGTACAGTAACGTAAAGCAAATTAGTAGATTATCACTAATGATAAAAATATTAATTTGTATATCAACTACGTAGGCTATAAGTAGTTTAGGTTTTGCAATATAGCCATGGTCACGTTGACTTTGATTGAAATCAATCTATACTAATATTATACAGTGGTAAAATGTTTGTTTTTTATATTTATGTAGGGGGTAATCTCCAGAGCTAATTACCAATATTTTGATTCATGATGATAAATGGCGAATTAACCGGGATGTATAAAAAAACTCCTGATGTTGAATGCTCACCTATAGGAAATGTAGAAAATCAAAGTCAAAGCATTTATTTCAAATAGGCACATAAAAGGCAGTTTTGAACTTGAAAATTTCGATAAAATAGAATTGATTCTAGTCGCTCCTTCCAAATGGCAGTTTCGTACGGAGAAGAATGGGCAAGAAACTCCACCATTACTCTTTTCAACTGTTTTACAATATTTTGTATACATTAATTATACAAATATTTGTATGACCTACATGTATTTGTTCCGAGTCTGGGTGTTTTTCTATCTATAATATGTATGTATTTACAAAAAAAAATTGTATATAAGTAGTTTATCAGCCATCTTGTTACCATAACACAAGCATTAGGTTGCTTAGCTTGGGACAAATGGTGCTGTGTGAAATGTCCAGGGATTTATTTATTTATTATTATTTATTATATAATTGTATGTGAAGACGATGCACGTAGATGTCAGATGATACGTTCAATCAAGGCAATCTATGGAATAGTTAACGGCACGTGAAAATCTAAACAAACGGAGGACTATATCCGCATATTTTCTATTGAGAAAATGAGACTGTTGCCCATCCTATTGAATTTATTTAAGAAAGGTGGCCGAAAGTTCAATTAAAACGTTAACTGACAAGAGTGATCAGAACCTAGATTCAGGTTTAGGAACAATAGTTTTTCAGACAATTTCCAAATGTCAGGTAGCTTAGAATTTAGAATGCTGCGAGACATAACAGAGGGGCAAATCTCGTAATTTTAAAAACGTTCACAGTCTGATCTCAGTCTCAATCTGGCAAAAAATACTTCTAATTTACCTACATTATGACAAGTTTTTGACATTTCTTTGTCGCCGAGATGAGACTGCGACTATGATTTTGAACGTTTTAAATTAAGAGAATTGGCCTTCTGTTTTATCATTACCATTGTTTTTTTTCACAGAACACTGCCTTCGCCATGGGCCAAGGTGAAATCTTCGGTGAAAATGATTTCGTCGATTGGTTCCAAAGAAACTTCTGCAGAAACCCATCTGCCCTCCTTGAATCGCTCTGCCAGACCGATATTTTAACCGGCCTCTCCGAAAGAGAGTACTATAATACTGTAAGTATCTTTAATTTAAGTTAATTTATGAATTGTTTTGATAGTTTAAGCCGCAATTCAAAAAAGCCTATTATTATAAATTCATGTCAATTATGGATTTAGCTGTTAAAGAAGCAACTGATGTATGTAAAGATTCATCATGATGATGAAGCTTTCAAACTCAAACTCAAAGCATTTATTCACCTATGGTATGACATTTCTGGGGGCTTCCATTTGAACTGCACTGCTTTTTTGTACTTAGTCATAGAACAAAAAAGCAGTGCAGTTCAACTTCTGCCCTGCTATATGAGCTGGTGGTAATATTTTCACAAATTGAAAGCCTTTTAACTTATCTATATTTATCTATCTTCTGTCTACGAGTATATATACTAATAATAAAACTGAAGAGTTTTTTTTGTTTGTGTGTTTGAACGCGCAAATCTCTGGAACTACCATTCGGATTATAAAAATATATAGTTGCATTTGATAGCCCAATTCTTGAGGAAGGCTATAGGCTATTTAACATCACGCTACGGCCCTTAGGGGCCGAGCAAAAAGAAAAAAAGCCAGAAATAGCACTGAGCGATAACGAGGTAGTGGCACGGGCGGGAAACGAGGCTGTTAATTAGTATATTGTAGTGTTAAGACATCATAATATATATACCGACTTTCACGTGAACGAAGATGCGGGCGACATCTAGTTTAAAATATGGTTTCAGTTTTGTGTCAGTATCTAGTTAATAAAGAAAGGCAGAAGTCTACGAATTTGCATACTTATCCAATTTTACCTTCTTCTAGACCATGGTCCCACTGTTCTTGGCCCACGCTCCTGCCGGAGCGTCCGTCCGTCAGGTGGCCCACTACGGCCAGGTCATCCGTTTCAATGCCTTCCGTCGCTACAACCACAACTTGCCTATTCAAAACTTGGCTGCCTACGGAAGACTCAGCCCTCCAGAGTACAATCTGAAAAGAGTCACCACACCAGCATACTTGCACTACGGACTGAGTGACCACGAGGTGCACTACAAGGACTTGCTGCTTCTTGCTGATGCCTTACCTAATTTAGTTGGTGTCTTCAAAGCTGAAAGGGATACTTTCAACCATTACGATTTCATCTGGGGTATGGATGTTAAGGAGCAGATTTATGATACTATGATTGCTTTGATGAAGAAGATTGACAGTCAACAGTGATTCGGATGATTATTGTATATATAATATAAATAAATGATAGTGATATTAATGGATTCCGATGTTTAATTTTGTTTTATTTGTAAGCCTGATGAGGGCTGATTTTTCGGGTTATGCACCAACTCGAAACGAGAGACACACGTGTGTCCAGTCTCTGACTTATATCCTTTTATACTAATTTAGAGTTACAACTCTAAATTAGTATAAAAGGGTATAAGTCAGGTTAATAATCGCCTCGTTCAATCCATTGCAATCTACATTATATATTATTTAATTAATAATCGACGATCGTTTTTGTATGGAAGAACTGTCAAAAATTTATGATTAAACGAACTTACCTGTAGTACGATTCTGTAACCATCTCACCGTGAAAACTTAGGTGAAGTGAGCGTGGAGTGAGCGGTCATTCGAATTAATGCTAAGGGATTAGGGACACTATTGACAGCTCTCTCTAAGCTCACTTCACCTAACTTTTCACAGTGAGATTTATTCGGAATCGATCGGCTGTACGTGAAGTTCGATCATAATTATACGATGGCTTTGTCCTCGAAATTAGCATAAACACAATGTAGTAACACGTACGGTGTTGCCTTTGCATACTGAAAGTAAAAAAGCCCTATACCCAAAACTAAAAAAAAAATAAGCGTTTATTTTGAACATTTTTAGGTGAGGGTAGACATAACTCCTTTGCTCGATACCCTGTTCTATTGCTCACTTAGTTCAGAGCCTACCTAGATCCTCAATTCCTGTTTTTGATATTTCAGGGAATGCCAAAGGATATTTCTTTTTTGGCAAAAAAACAAATAAGGGCCCCTCAAAGAGATGTCAGCACGAACTGACGGGGTCCACTAGGGCCGATGCCTGCCAGGGCCGTGGGTTGTTCGAAAGAGATACCGTGGCCCCTGGCATAGGCAACTGAAGGAACACGGGTGGGTTTAGTCAGTAAAAGTCTGACACGCCCTCCCGCTCCGCCCAGAGCGGTAGAAGTCATATGATGATTTCCCAACCAGAAAAAAAAGGGGTTGCTAATCTCTTCGGACGGAACCATCGTATACCTAATTATGAGCGAACTTCTCGTACCGGTAAGTTCGTTTAATCATAAATTATACTCAGCTTTGTCCTCGAGATTAGCATAAACACAATGTAGAATTTGAGAGCTACTGAAATATCAATGAAACACTTTTGTGTAACAAGGCAACCAATTTTAATTATTTGGTAGGTGGGTCATACCCAAAAAACGAAAAAAATATGTTCATGTAACTTAAAACCGTTATTTTATTATTATATCAACATTAAATACATTTAATAGTACTTTTTAACTTGAAAACTTATCATCTTTCATAAAAAATTAGCGCTTTACTAAAATTTACATGATATTTTTCCCATTTGAATCTGAAAAAATCTCCTTCTGTAGACTGTTCGGATGACAAGTACTCGTATTTGAGTTTAAGTGATGGTTAAAAATATATACGTCAAGTAAATAATTTAATATCTTTGATATACACATACTTTAGATACTTTTATTTCGTTTCATTACATCAGTTATATTATCAAATATACTTAACACAACGTATTAAAAAATATATCATTCTAAATTTTGAAATAAAATGTATAAACAAGTTGTTCACAGATTTTAGGTCTACTTCTGTAGACGCATAAAATAAACAAAAATTTGCCAAAGATCAACGCATCGTTAATATTTTGTTTGTTGTGTTGGTAGCACTATATTCTCTGTCATTTGCCCGGTTGTGAATTTTACGTAAAGAGCGTGTGACGTGAAAAATCCCAATTTTATTTAATTACACAATTTTCCGGTAAAAAGATCAATACAGTATATGCGTTTGGGCGCGGTATGCAAATATCATATTGCTTAAATTCTAACCTCATAATGCAGGATGCCATCTTTGATTTACCAAAATTTGTCTCTCGTGTAGACTTCATTACTGTAGACTTAGTGTCTACAGAAGGGACCTATGTCAACAGAAGTGAATTAGTACCTAATACAATTTCACTGTATTTGAAAAAAAAAAAAAGAAAATGTAAGGCATGATCCAGTTCTCATCTGTGTTCATTTACAGGCATTGGTAAATAGAATTAAGGAGTTATCTTCAGATTTGAAAAACTTGCACATTTTGAGCGACGGGCCTTCTACACAATATCGGAACAAATCCATGTTTCACTTGATAGCATCGTACTTAAGCAAAGAGTGTAGCGTTGATTCTATCATTTGGCATTATAGCGAACGGGGACATGGCAAAGGTGCACCTGATGGAGTCGGTGGTTGCATCAAACGAACTTGCGATAACCACGTTGCAAGAGGCCATGATGTGGCTGGTTTGGATGAGATGATGTTATGCTTGGGTAACAATTGTAAGGGTATTGAAGTTTATAGGATCAATGAATCACTAGTTCCTGAAATTCAGCAACTAATAGAAAGTAGCACTACACGACCTTTCAAAGGCACGCTTGGAATCCACCAGTTAACATGGAGTGTCAAAGAGTCTACACTTATCCATGCGAGGCGTCCCAGCCGCCGCGGGAGACGCTCCGGGCGTCGGGAGTCGCGTGACGACTACCGGCCACCGTAGGCGCGGGCCTGCGGGCGGAGAGTAATGGGTAGCTCACCGCCCGATCAGGACCAGGCCCGTGCCGGACGGCGCGTAAGTGTTCCACGCGCGCCTCAAAGAGATGTCAGCATAATCCGAGGGGCCCCTTAGGGCCGAAGCCTGCCGGGTCAGCGGGATTGTCCGAAAGGGTTACCGCTACCCCGGAACATAAAGGGCGAAGGAAGGAACATGGGTGGGTTTTAGTCAGTAAGAGTCTGACACTCCCTTCCGCTCCACCCAGAGCGGGAGGAGTCATTTGAAGTTAGAATTAAGGCCAAAGCCGATCGACAACTGTTTAAAGTCCCATATTGAGCACCTGAATCAAATAATGTGGTCAGAAATAGAATCGCATCGTTGATTGATGCCCCGAAAAAGTCGATATAAACAAAAATTATACCATTTCTTGAGACAGGTATCGTATTGTTTTATCGATGTACCGGAGAGGGCCAACATTATGCCAATTGCAGGTGATGGAACATTTCCTCTACGCAACTGCAAAAACTTCTGCAACGAGTTCCGGACAAGAGACCGGCAGCCAGGGTAAGCCGAGGGTGTGCATTGATATTGCGGAATGGTGATAAGATTGTTTGTTTATTTGGATCATAATACAAAACAGATGATACAAGAAGTTTCCTGAATAGAGGGTACCAATGTTGGCTGGGCCATAAGGGGACCACTACAATGCCAGTAGCTTTGTCTTTAACAATTTTTCGTAGCATTTTTAGGACCATTGAAAAAGGAGGGAATGCGTAAAAGGATATTTATGACCATGATAAGGTAAATGCATTCATGGCCATAGCATTAGGATCTCTGAACCGGATATATAGTTACGACATTTTTTGTTAACACGACTTGCAAAAATGTCTACTTCAGGAAAACCAAATTTGTTTGTTATCTTGTAAAAAACTGAGTCGCTCAATTCCCACTCAACATCTGGAGTAATTCTACGTGATTCCGCGTCGGCTATTATATTATCTGCCGAACGAATGTATGATCCATACACAATAATATATCTAGACTGACACCATTCCCACAATTCTTTAGTTATGCGTGTTAGATGTGGATATTGTATTCCTCCCATCCGATTTATGTCGGATATGGCTGTGGTGTTGTCCATATGAAGTAGTATTTGACAACTTTTCATTGCTACAGCAAAAGAAATCGCTGTTGCCTTTTTTGGTTCAAAAGTGAACCAAAAAAGGCAACAGCGATTTCTAAATAATTGATATGATGTGATCGTTCTTCAATTGTCCATGCACTAGCTGTCTTTTTTCCACACGCCGCACCCCACCCCGTAGTCGAAGCATCACTAAACATATCTAGGCAGTATTCATCATTTTTAAATTAACTAATAGGATTATCTAATGCATTAAGCCACCAATCAATATCTGGCGACAAGTATGACGGTATGTTCATATACTTGTTATAGTCTAAAGGGTCATTTCTTCAATTTAAAAATTTGCTTCTTTCAAATTCTTTTGAAAGAAGAACATTTTACAAAAGGTAAGTAATTTATTTTAAATTTTAATAGAATTTTCTGTAGGTAAACTGATTTGAAATTTTGTATCAATTATGTAATCGCCTACGACATTATGTATCTAAATACCTTGGGTATTAAGATACATAATGTCGTAGGCGGTAGGTTGCTTTTATCTTTATTTATACTCGTAATAAATCCTAGACCTGACAATAGTTGCCGAGTTACGCTATGTTATCTAAACAATCATCGTAAGAATTGCCAATAAGCAATAAATCATTTGAATATAGACAAATATCCGCAGGATCGGAGCAGCCCGACAACCAGTTTCATTATCTTAGTGAATACAAAAGGTGCATCTTTTAAATCTACCGTTCCCATTAAATTATTTTCAGACACAAGTTTAATTGCTGTGCGTAAATCTTCGAGCTTAAAATGTTGTGTTTCTATAAATTGATTAATATTTTGATTAAGTTAAGTATGAATCTATGTTTACCTTTCGGCTTAGGTATCAAGAATATGCTTGATAAAAACTGCTCTTCACAAGGGCTGCAATAAGAGATAGCACCAGTGCATACTTCGTACAATTCGCCAATACATTTGTTGAGATTTTGATTTTCTGATGTTGAGTGGATTCTATTACTGGTATACTGTATAACATGAGCTGAAAACGGTATTTTATATCCAGAAATCCATGAGAGAATTTTATTTTTTTATTATTTTATTTTATTATTTATTATTATTATCTAGCGTCGACTGCGATAGCTCGCCCGTGCTGCGGGCGTTGTCCGCTGCCGACCTCGATATGACCCGCGCGAGATGCTTGCGGGCTGATTTCTCTGTGCAGGCTCCCTCGTCCTCTGAGTCCCCGTTTGCCTGCGACTCAGGGGAGGAGCCCGCCAGTTTAAAGCGTTCCGTTGTTGGAACGTCGATTGAGACGGAGGCGGCGCTGTCTTCGTTTTGTTTATGGGGGCCGAGATATGGTTGATTTTAATTCTGCTCCTGTTTTTGTAATTGTCTTTGCAATTTTTAATGTTTCAATCTGATCCGAAAAGGTGTACAGTGTCCATCATCATTTGTATTAATTCCGTGTCCTTGTCCTCTTTAGCAATCATAAGAGTAATAGCATTACTTAACGAAGTAAGAGTCGGATAAATTACAGTCGTAATTAAAGGATTTCTAACTTGTACTTAATCGATTTAAAACAATAAGATAAGCGCACGCAGGTTGGCCGATGTATCTACGAGTATATACATAGATATGTATTGCGTGCGGCTTAGTATCTATGGTGAAGTGACAATCCCAAAGACCGCCCGCATCATCCATATATAGCTTCACGTATACTAACAAGGTAACGGTTCTTAAAACTGATCGTAAAATTAGCCTTGCACGTGATATAAAGTAAAAGAAGTTACTTATAACGTTTGTGATATGAGTCCGAAGTGTTAACCCTAAAAGTCAATCGTTAGAATACATATATATGAATATATACAATAGTTAGTTAACTTAATGGTTTAGAGCCAATTGATAAAGCATAACCAGTGATCAATGCAGTAGAGCATCATTATCATTATAACTATGGCTGTAGGGCCCGTAGTTATAGAAAGAGTAAGAGATGGATGGAGTAGGCCATCATCTTTTAAAACCGTTTGGATTTACCAAATAGTTGTAGTTGTGCTTAAGAGCACGAGTTAAATAAGTATTTATTAACATAATAGAATAAAAATATGATAACCTTCGAACATTATCACCACATGTACCTAGTGACCTAATCTTTGCCGAAATTCAAGAAACCCCTCCTTTGTACTAGCATTCATTAGCATGAATCATGGGGCGTATATTGTACACAAAGCGTGCGCTATGACATCAGTGTCTGCAATCAGGATATCCGATTAGAATCGATATTGTAATACCGTGGTATTTCGACATTCCTTCATGTCGAGTCGATACTCGATTCACTGAAACGTGTGCGTCGATCTTTTTGCATATTAATAGCGGTAGAGTGAAGGTAGTTGGAGATATTGAAAAAAGCGAATTGTTTTTTTTTTTTTTTTCGCATGGGAAATCATCAAATGACCCCTCCCGCTCTGGGTGGAGCGGAAGGGAGTGTCAGACTCTTACTGACTAAAACCCACCCATGTTCCTTCCTTCGCCCTTTATGTTCCGGGGTAGCGGTAACCCTTTCGGACAATCCCGCTGAATCTTGTTTACCTTTACCCAGTAATATGGCCGCCATATGGAAACGGATCCTTAGAAAAGTGCATCAAGACAACGCTTTAGTTTCGGAACACTGAGGCAGTTAGCGTCTCTAATAAATCTTGCTTCACCACACTATACAATATAAAAAGGCAATAAATAATGAAGAAAATATTTATGCTTACATGTCTTTATTACAATAATAATGTAAATACAAGAAAATGCTACGTTTTAAATTGATAAACAGAATTATTTACAACGAGTAAATAAGATAATTTGATAGTAGACCAATATACAGACAAAAAATTGAATAAACATTTCGAACTTATATAAAATAAAAATATTAAACTGAGGTATAAGTTGTAAGTAACTGACTGGAGAAAAAACAGACCTCTGCAATTTGACAAAAAAAAAAAGATTTTTTAAATTTCGAACTAGAATATTGCGACTTGTGATTGGTGTTTCGTGATCAGATTACAGAATAATGCCTGTGTTGCAATTGTATTTTAAAAAAAAATTAAGTAATAAACTGGCAGCAGTGACATCGTGATCTTAAGCCAATTTTGCTAAAAAACAAAATTACCAAGATACATAATATTTAATCGCTAAATAACTAACAAATAAATTAGTAGATGAGCCTACACTTATTCAGTTATGGAAGGTCGTAGTAACTTCAAGTACAGGGAGGTATTTACTCCAAAAATCTTTTAAAAATCAGCATTTCGACGTTTGATGTCACATTTTGAACAAGAAGATACAAACTAAAATGTAATCTCGATTTCTGACCGACCAAAAACTGAACCTTTCACTAACACGTTAATTCATCCTAAGGGGCTCCTTTCTGGATACGTCTAGGGGAAGACCAGTGTTCGGGCCGGTACATCCTGGGGTGCGGGCAGCGATTTCCCATTGGGATTATTTCCCAGTGGGATTTCGCTGTCCGCATGCTAATGTTCTGCCAAGAGGATCGCCCCACACAGGTCGCTCTGAGTAGCAGAGCAACAACTGTGGGGGGTCAGAGCGGGCCCGGTGTGCACTTACCCTGCCGCCGGGCAGGCAGGAGGGGCAACCCTTCTGCCACTGCTGCCAATCTCGTAGCCCCGGAGACAGTTAAGGTCATGTCTCTGGCTGTTGAAGGGGGTCGAGGGTCTTGGCTTAACCGCCCGGACCGCGAGGAAGATTAACCTCTATAAAAAATTCCCCAAACCTCCAAGCGGCGGCGCACCGTGAGGGAGGTTGTAAGCTTGGCTAATGGGTAGCTTGATTTAGTCGCTAGTGCGGACCATGAATTTTGAGCCAGTACAACATGATTATTACTCGTGGGAACAGCATGGAATTATATAAAAACCAAACCACAGAAGAGATGGGGAGTGATGCGGGGTCGGAGTCCGACGCCGCATCTGGAGGCGCGAGCACGGGAGGTTCAGAGAGCCCCTGTCGTGCCAAGGAGGTGGCCGCTGCGAAGAAGAGCAAGCGGCCAAGGTCAGGGGACAGCCAGAGGTCGTCCTCCGACGAAGAGCTGGCCTCGGCTCGGAAGATCCCCACCAGTAGGCGGGGTGGAGTCCGAGAGCGAGGCAAGGGGAGGGGGCTCACGGCCCGCGAGGCAGCCGAATTTTCGGAGGGGCCCTCGGGCGACGAGGCGGATGCGGTTGGCGCCCCCAACCCCGAGGAGGACGGCAAACCTCGGTTTGCGGCGGTCGTGGAGGCCGCGATACGGGACGTGGCCCTGAAGAAGCTGCAGGCTTCGAAAAACAGGGCCATAGTCTCGGCGACGGCCTCCATTATGGCGGCAGCGGAGGCGGCCAACTACACCGGCCCTTCGGCCGGCGAAGTGGCCGAATTACGGGCGCAGGTGGCCCGCCTGACGAACGCCACGGAGCTTCTCCACAAGGAGAACGAGAGGCTCCGGGCAGACCTGGCCGGCCTGCGGGTCACCGGGGGCGCGCAGGCGAAAAGCCAGCCCGACCCGGAGGAGAACCAGGTCCTCAGCCTGATTCGGCGGGAGCTGGCGGCCTTCCAGGCGCGGTTTACCGTCCTGGAGGGCATAGTGCTGCGCCCCCCCCCCTGGCGGGGAGAACGGCCCCGGGGCCGAAGGCGGCCTCGTACGCGGCCGCTGCGGCAGTTGCCGCCCCTAAACCCGGGCCGTCTCGGGCCCAGGCGTCGGCCAAACCGGCGTCAGCCAAACCGGCGCCGGCCAGACCGGCGGCGGCAGGTGGAGCCCCGGCACAGGCACAGGCCCAGAGGAGGGGAAAAACGGCGCGGGAGGCGAAGGCCCCACAGCCAACGCCCCGCCCGCAAAACCCTCCCACTTCTCCCGCGACCGACGCCGAATGGCAGGTGGTCGGGGAGAAGAAGAAGGCGGCCAAAGCGGCCAGAAAGAAGGCGCAAAGGCGGCGCCGCAAGGAGCGAGCCGTAGCGGCTAGGCTTCGCGCCCCGAAGACCGCGGCTGTAGTGATAACACTACAGCCGGACGCGGTTAAGAGGGGCGTGACCTACGGCGACGTCCTCACAAAGGCGAGGGCGACGGTGGACCTCCGAGAGCTGGGGATCACCGGGGGCCTCCGGCACAGGGTGACCGCCACTGGCGCCCGCATGCTGGAGATCCCCGGGGCTACTAGTGGCCCCACCGCTGACGCCCTAGCTGAGAAGCTAAGGGCGTCCCTTGATGCGGAGGACGCTCGGGTGTCCAGGCCCGTCAAGTGCGCAGACATGCGCATCTCGGGCCTGGATGACTCGGTAACGGAGGGAGAGGTGGTGGCCGCCGTCGTCAGGACGGGCGGGTGTCTGGCCGAGCAGGTGAAGGCCGGCACCATACGGCCAGACTCCACGGGCATGCGTACCCTAGTGGTAAGCTGCCCCGTGACGGCGGCCAAAACGATTGTGGAGGGCCGAAGGCTCCTGGTGGGCTGGGTTTCAGCGCAGGTCAAACTGCTGGAACCCAAGCCTCTGAGGTGCTACCGATGCCATGTGGGGCACCACGTTGGCGTCCAGTGCACCTCGGAGGTAGACCGCAGCACACTGTGCTTCCGCTGCGGTCAGCCCGGACATAAGGCCGGCTCGTGCGACGCCGCGCCGCACTGCATCGCATGTGCGGCAGCTGGCAAGCCGGCCGATCACCGGGCGGGGAGCAAACCCTGCGCTCCGCCCACCGGAGCGAAGTGGAAGGGCAGGCCCTCTGCCGCCGTCGCCACCGCCACCGTCGCCGCCGCCGCCGCCGCCGCCGCCGCCGCTGCCATCTCTGGCGAGGGGCCCTCACAGGGGGCCCGGGAGGGGGCTGAAATGGAGGAGTAATGGCTCCTCCATTACGCCTCCTCCAGGCGAACATCAACCACTGCGCCTGCGCTCAGGACCTGTTGCTCCAGAGCGTGGCGCAGTGGTCGATTAACATCGCCGTGGTCGCTGAGCCGTACTTTGTCCCGCCCAGGGATGACTGGGTGGAGGACCTGAGCGGCTCAGTGGCCATAATTTCGTCGGCCGCCGCCGGCACCCCGTCCCTCGAATGCGTCACGAAGGGACAGGGGTGCGTAGCAGCACGGTTCGGAGAGATTGTAGTAGTGGGAGTGTACTTCTCTCCGAGCCGAACTCTCGCCGAGTTCCACAACTCTTTAATAGAGTTGAGTGTCGTCGTCGCCGGAAGCCATCCCTTCCCCGTTCTAGTGCTCGGGGACTTCAACGCCAAGAATTTGGCCTGGGGTTCCCGTTGCACGGATGTGCGGGGCAGGATGGTGGAGGACTGGGCTCTGGAAACAGGCCTGGTCGTCCTAAATCGGGGCTCTGTTCCCACGTGTGTGCGGATGCGGGGGGAGTCGGTGGTGGACATCTCGTTCGCCAGCCCCGCTCTGTCACAGCGTGTCATTGACTGGCGCGTCATGGAGGAGGTGGAGACCTACTCCGATCACCGGTATATCCGGTTCGACGTCTCCACCCAGACCTCTAGCGCGCTGGTCCGACAGGCCCCGAGTGGTCCGCGGTGGGCGCTGAAGCAGCTGGACCGGGAGCTCCTCCTGGAAGCCTCGATCGTGCAGGCCTGGGTGTCATCACCGGACAGGCCTGCCGATATCGACGATGAGGCGGAGTGGTTCCGGGAGGCCATGTCCGACATCTGTGACGTGGCAATGCCCCGAGTCCGGCCGGGACGCGCCCGGCGTCGGGTGTACTGGTGGTCGCAGGAGTTAGGGTCGCTACGCAAGGCGTGCGTCGACGCGCGACACCGGTACACCAGGCACCGCAGGCTCCGCATTCGCTCTCCGGATGCGGAAGCCACGGAGGCGGAGCTGTACGAGGGGTACAGAGCGGCGAAGACCGCCCTCCGAGAGGCTGTCCGGCGGGCCAAGGATATGGCCCGCGAGGAGATGGTGGAGACTCTGAACAGAGATCCGTGGGGGCGCCCTTATAAAATGGTGCGGAATAAACTCCGCACCTGGGCCCCCCCGCTGACGCAGAGTCTCCGCCCCCAGCTGGTGGAGGAGGTGGTGAGCGCTCTGTTCCCCTCACGGGGGGTGCACACACCCCCGCCCATGGCTCCGCCAATTGCGGTGCCCGAAGCGGACCACGCGGACGACGACGACATCCCTGAAGTGACCGGGGTAGAACTGAGAGTGGCGGTAGGAAGGCTGAAGGCCAAAAATACCGCCCCAGGACCCGACGGCTTGCCAGGTAAAGCCTGGGTCCTGGCCTCGAGGGCTCTCGGGCCTCGACTGGAGGCGCTCTTAAGCGCATGTTTGGAGAGAGGCCAGTTCCCGCTTCGTTGGAAGACGGGGAAGCTGGTCCTCATTCGGAAGCCAGGGCGCCCAGCGGACTCTCCGTCCGCATACCGGCCCATCGTGCTGCTCGACGAGGTGGGCAAGCTCTTTGAGAGAGTAATTGTAAACCGCCTCGTCGGGCACTTGGTGAGGACGGGGCCGGATCTTGCGGACAGCCAGTTTGGCTTCCGCAAGGGGCGCTCGACGGTGGACGCCATCATGCGCGTGAGAGCCCTCACGACGGGGGACGCGGTGTCCCGGGGTGGGGTCGTCGTGGCGGTGTCACTCGACATCGCCAACGCGTTCAACACCCTGCCCTGGAGCTGCATTGTGGAGGCACTCCGGTATCACCGAGTGCCGCCCTACCTCCGTCGAATAGTCGAGGCGTATCTGACGGACAGAGCCGTCAGCTACCCCGGTCGCGATGGGGAGTGGAACCGGCGAGAGATGTCGTGCGGTGTCCCGCAGGGATCGGTTGTGGGGCCGTTCCTGTGGGACATCGGCTACGACTGGGTGCTGCGGGCCGACCTCCCTGATGGCGTCAGCGTGGTTTGCTACGCTGACGACACGCTGGTCCTGGCGCAGGGGAGGTCGCATCAGGCGGCGGCCGACGCGATGACACGCGGGGTTGCGATAGTCGTGGAGAGGATCCGGCAGTTGGGTCTCGAGGTGGCATTGCACAAGTCCGAGGCCATGACGTTTCATGGGCCCCGGAACGCGCCACCACCGGGATCCCAACTAACGGCAGGAGGGGTTCACATCGGCATCGAGACGACGATGAAGTACCTGGGTCTCGTCCTCGACAGCCGGTGGAACTTCGTCGAGCACTTCCGACGTTTGGCCCCCAAACTGGAACGGGCTGGGGCCGCCTTCAAGCGGCTCTTGCCCAACCTGGGGGGGCCAAACGCCTCCTGCCGGAGGCTTTACGCGGGGGTCGTGCGGTCCATGGCCATATACGGGGCCCCGGTGTGGGCGCGTTCACTGCGGCGGCGAGCCGCCCACTACCTGAACGCGCCCCAGAAGGTGGTAGCCGTAAGGCTAATCCGGGGCTACCGCACGATCTCGCGCGAGGCGGCAAGCCTCCTTGCCGGACTGCCGCCATGGGATCTGGAGGCGATAGTCCTCGCGCGCCTGTATGAGTGGCGCGCGGAGGCACTACGCCGGGGGGAAAGTCCGCTCCCGCGGCAAATTGCTGCGGAGCGGACGGACCTCCGGCTCGATCTCATGGCGACATGGAAAGAGCGACTGTCGCAACCCAGCGCAGGGCACGCCGCGATAGCGGCGATAAGACCCCTCTTTGAGGAGTGGCTGGAGAGGCGCCACGGCGCCCTCACCTACCGCCTGACGCAGGTCCTCACCGGACACGGAAGTTTCGGGAGGTTCCTGCACATGATCAGGCGGGAGGAAACGCCCGGGTGTCACCATTGCCAGGATCGCCCAGAGGACACGGTGGAGCACACGGTGGAGGTCTGCCCCGCTTGGGCGGAGCACCGCCGTGTCCTCGTGGAGGCGATCGGCAGCGGCGGCGGCCTCTCGCGCCCGGACCTGGTGCAAGCCATGGTCCGGAGCGAGAGGGAGTGGGAGGCAGTCGCCTCCTTCTGCGAAGCAGTCATGCTAGCGAAGGAGGTGGCGGGACGGATGAGGGAGAGAGCCTCCCGTCCAAGCCGCCGCGGGAGACGCCCCGGGCGTCGGGAGTCGAGAGACGACTACCGGCCACCGTAGGCGCGGGCCTGCGGGCGGAGAGCAATGGGTAGCTCACCGCCCGATCAGGACCAGGCCCGTGCCGGACGGCGCGTAAGTGTTCCACGCGCGCCTCAAAGAGATGTCAGCATAACGAGGGGCCCCTCAGGGCCGAAGCCTGCCGGGGCAGCGGGATTGTCCGAAAGGGTTACCGCTGCCCCGGAACATAAAGGGCGAAGGAAGGAACATGGGTGGGTTTTAGTCAGTAAGAGTCTGACACTCCCTTCCGCTCCACCCAGAGCGGGAGGAGTCATTTGATGATTTCCCATCCCAAAAAAAAAAAAAAAAAAAAGGGGCTATATTGCACTAGTCATAAAATTAGGTACGAAACACTTAAATTAGTCGTTGGTTCCGAAAACATACAATAGAAGCACCTATTAGTACAACCCTGAAGGCATATCCGTTACTTTGTGGAGACCGAATTTGCTTGAATTAGATCCAATCGGGGAGAGAGTTCGTTTCAAATCTGCATGACTGTGGGTGCCAGTGACGACAAGACTAGTCATACTCGCAGGAGCATCTCTTAGCATATGAGGTCCAGAATAAAAGCCAGCGTTGCTAGGACCCCGTTTCACCAGAAATGTGGAGCTATTGAAGGCACTTTGGTCGATGCCAGAGTTCAACTTGGGCTGGGTCATGTAAAATTTCTGAGAGTCAATTTTGGGAACATCTTCCTTGTGACTGGATTTCGTGTCGAAGCGATGGATATTGGTAAGTTTGCTGTGGGATCTGGTGATTGGAATCAAAGGACTCTCATTTCCTCCATCACTGCTAGTTCTAGAACAGGATCTCTGTCTTCTCTCATACGGCCACACGGGCTTTCTAGGTTCAGTCAGCATAACAATATCCACCATTGAATTGAGACCCTCATCGATCCTGTCAAGACTTTTAGTTAGTTTCTTAGACTCAATCAAGTTAACCATTTCGTCAACACGACTGCATTTTGAATTGGATCTTTGCAAAGCATTCATTGAACCGATAATGGGAGTGTGGGTATCAGCATAAAACATACTGTCAATATACTCCCTCTGTCGGGATCCTTTCTCCGAAGTTTGGAAAGACTCGCTTCGCTTTATAGATGTCCTCCTACTTTCTTCCCTAGAACGAGTTCTAGAACGCTTAGTCCTACACTCGTCTTTAATCCTATCTGTAATAGAGTTGAATACAGCTCGGCATTCATGGAAATCAAAGCTGGAACCTGATGGTTTCTTGCTAACTGGCTTAGTGTATTTTGAGGCGCTCAGTAAAGAATCAGATCCTTCATCACTTGAATAGAAGTTATCATCGTATAGGTCGGGAGGTTTATAAACCAATCCTTGGTCAACTACTGGTGGGACAAATAAGTGTAACAGGCTCTTAGCCTTTCTAGGTGGGTGGGGGACTATTTTGCTTGGAATTATTTCAGACTCTTGATCTTCTTCAACACTATCATCAGGGAAATCCTCTTTTCCTTTTATCTGTATGCTGTGTCTAGTGCTTGTAGTAGAATCGTCTTTTTCATCCCTATGCTTTTTGCATTCTAGAGCATTGATTGGAACGTTGATTTCTGATGTCTGATTACATCTGGATGAACGATCATCAATGAAATCTTTAGCATACTGTTCCGATTCAGCATGATTGACTATATTTCTTAATTCCTGAATAACTTCATCTATTGTCGTTTCGTCTTCTTCGTCAGAGGATTTCTTGTCATTCTTTTTGCATTCTAGCTTTTTGTGCAAAGGACGTTTGTTTCGCATGAGGTCGTATGTTTCGTTTTTGACGTTGAAAACTTCGTAGACCATGGACTCTCTTTGAGGATCACCTTCGGGGCTTAGAGATCTCTCTGAGGAACTGATCCCTTCGTCTTCAGGTGGTGATGATTCGTCTGCAAGAGGAAATCAAGTACATTGTTAGAGAGACTTTAAATGTATACATTTTATTCAAATATGTATCAATAATGTATCTTGTAATAAAGTCAATGTATTTGATTGAACATGCAAGTTCGGAATTAACTTGTTCAGTAATAGTAAGTGTTTGGAAATTACCTCTATTTTTATGAATAGAGTTTTTCTTCTTCATGGCAAATGGTTTCTTCCTGTTGGAGTTGCCATGTTCAGACCGTAGTGAGGACACCTCCTCTTGAAGCTCGCAACACTTCTCCTTCAAACATTTCTCCAAAGATAGCAGAATCCCTTTTTCTTCTTGAAGAATCTGTAAAATAGAAAATTATTTTTATTGTCTATATTTTGAAAGATATAATTTATAGTATCTGGGTTGTGGAGGTCAAATAGGCAGTCGCTTCATGTAAAATACTGATATTCAGCAGCATCCGGTTAGACTGGAAGCCGACCCCAACATAGTTGGGCAAATGTTAGGCAGGTGACGATGACTTGGAAAGATATAATTATTGCCTTCTTAAATGAAAAAAGGGTTGGCCGTGATAAGGTTTATCAAGGACGCCGAGTCGATGAGACGTCCAGAAATAAAATTAAAATCATCATAAAATATTACAAATTCAATAAAATATTAGTTATTTCAGCTTACCTTTACTCTCTTCTCAAGCAAATCTAGCTTGTGCCTCATATCGTCCTTCTCCCTCTGAGCTTCGTTCGCTTTCTCGCTCAGTCCGTCGATATCAATGAGCTGTTTCTCGTAGTCGTCTATCTCTCTCGTCACTTGGTCGTTCACACTCGGCAGCTTAGCTGTCATCTGCGAAATATTTAAATAATCTTAATTTACAGGCAATTCTGGATCAATTAAATAAACATATGTACTATAAGTAAGAAAGAGAATAGATTTCTTTGACCCAGGTTAAAGCACTCAATATAACTCGTACACAGTATAACAGTATTGTAAGTATATAGTAGGTCTATATTATTAAGTTAGTAGGTTCGTGTATTATCTCATACTACGATGGCTTATGCGGAGAATATCGAAATGTCTGTTGTTTTAATCAAAATCCAGTTTTAGAAACTTATTAATGATAATGGCGCCGATTCCCTTGTTCACAAACTGAACTAAATTTAAGTTCAGTGCATATTTTCTTTCTATTTCATAGAATAATATATTTATATATGTCCTATTCCTGAAGATAAATATTAGTTTAGTCCTGTCAATCGCTAATCTTACCTTTTTCAAAGTAACAATATCAAAGCCAGCCTGTTCCAACTCAGCTTGGATGTACAGTTTCCTCTGAGGAGTTGGAGCACTGCTCAATAGCGCGTTGATGAAGGCCAGGCCTGCTGCCTGCAGGTCTCCGGAGCCACCAGAACTTTGCAGCATCCCCACTAGGAATCTGAAGCGAACTGGTTCACCGTAGCGGAGACGGAGAGTGGAAAGGGCTTCGGAAACCATGCTGTGTCCTTTTGCTGGTGGGTAGCAGGCTTTTGTTAAGAGCTGGAATAGAAAAGAAAGCTGGTGAAAAGAGGACCAGTAAGAGCTACAAGCCTATATTCATGGTACAAAAAAAGTTGTAGAACACTGTTGCAGTAACATGATTTTGTGTTTCTGGAAACATGTTTCAGAAATATTCTGCTAGTAAGCCACACCATAACGTCATGTTCAACATGTTCTGCAGCACAAAAACATGCCGCGGAAACAATATTGCTAAGTATGTAACATAATTAAGAACACGAAACATTACTGACCTGTAACGCCAGAACCCTGGACTTATTGACAGTGGACATGATGCAGACGGTGAGGGTGTACACTCCATTGGAGCCAGACACCAACCTCCGCACGCAGTCAGGGTATCGGCTGCAGCAGCTCCATAGGCATTGTCTGGAAAGTATGAGGGTATTGATAGAAATATTTTTATAACTCGCGGTCGTAACGTAGCTACTTTTTTAGTTCTTAACGTAAGAGCCACCTGTGTGCCTTTTAAAGCCCATTCATCAGCCTGTTCCAAGCGACGATCCATTGGATGGTAGGCATGGTAGTTATACAACTTATGGCTTCAATTAAAGCATCATCATCATCAGCCTATAGCAGTCCACTGCTGGACATGGGTCTCTCCATTCAACTCGATTTTTGGGATCTCTCATCCAGCTGCTACCAGCCATCCTGCGAAGATCGTTGCGTTACGTTTACTGATTCGCGGTCTCCACTCAAGAACACGTCTACCCCAACGGTCCTCGGTGCTACTTCTAATATGGCCGGTCCATTGCCGCTTCAGCTTGCTTATTATCTATGTCGACAACTTTAGTTTTCTCTTTAGCAATCATAAGAGTAATAGCATTACTTAACGAAGTAAGAGTCGGATAAATTACAGTCGTAATTAAAGGATTTCTAACTTGTACTTAATCGATTTAAAACAATAAGATAAGCGCACGCAGGTTGGCCGATGTATCTACGAGTATATACATAGATATGTATTGCGTGCGGCTTAGTATCTATGGTGAAGTGACAATCCCAAAGACCGCCCGCATCATCCATATATAGCTTCACGTATACTAACAAGGTAACGGTTCTTAAAACTGATCGTAAAATTAGCCTTGCACGTGATATAAAGTAAAAGAAGTTACTTATAACGTTTGTGATATGAGTCCGAAGTGTTAACCCTAAAAGTCAATCGTTAGAATACATATATATGAATATATACAATAGTTAGTTAACTTAATGGTTTAGAGCCAATTGATAAAGCATAACCAGTGATCAATGCAGTAGAGCATCATTATCATTATAACTATGGCTGTAGGGCCCGTAGTTATAGAAAGAGTAAGAGATGGATGGAGTAGGCCATCATCTTTTAAAACCGTTTGGATTTACCAAATAGTTGTAGTTGTGCTTAAGAGCACGAGTTAAATAAGTATTTATTAACATAATAGAATAAAAATATGATAACCTTCGAACATTATCACCACATGTACCTAGTGACCTAATCTTTGCCGAAATTCAAGAAACCCCTCCTTTGTACTAGCATTCATTAGCATGAATCATGGGGCGTATATTGTACACAAAGCGTGCGCTATGACATCAGTGTCTGCAATCAGGATATCCGATTAGAATCGATAGTGTAATACCGTGGTATTTCGACATTCCTTCATGTCGAGTCGATACTCGATTCACTGAAACGTGTGCGTCGATCTTTTTGCATATTAATAGCGGTAGAGTGAAGGTAGTTGGAGATATTGAAAAAAGCGAATTGTTTTTTTTTTTTTTTTTTTCGCATGGGAAATCATCAAATGACCCCTCCCGCTCTGGGTGGAGCGGAAGGGAGTGTCAGACTCTTACTGACTAAAACCCACCCATGTTCCTTCCTTCGCCCTTTATGTTCCGGGGTAGCGGTAACCCTTTCGGACAATCCCGCTGAATCTTGTTTACCTTTACCCAGTAATATGGCCGCCATATGGAAACGGATCCTTAGAAAAGTGCATCAAGACAACGCTTTAGTTTCGGAACACTGAGGCAGTTAGCGTCTCTAATAAATCTTGCTTCACCACACTATACAATATAAAAAGGCAATAAATAATGAAGAAAATATTTATGCTTACATGTCTTTATTACAATAATAATGTAAATACAAGAAAATGCTACGTTTTAAATTGATAAACAGAATTATTTACAACGAGTAAATAAGATAATTTGATAGTAGACCAATATACAGACAAAAAATTGAATAAACATTTCGAACTTATATAAAATAAAAATATTAAACTGAGGTATAAGTTGTAAGTAACTGACTGGAGAAAAAACAGACCTCTGCAATTTGACAAAAAAAAAAGGTTTTTTAAATTTCGAACTAGAATATTGCGACTTGTGATTGGTGTTTCGTGATCAGATTACAGAATAATGTCTGTGTTGCAATTGTATTTAAAAAAAAAAAAAAGTAATAAACTGGCAGCAGTGACATCGTGATCTTAAGCCAATTTTGCTAAAAAACAAAATTACCAAGATACATAATATTTAATCGCTAAATAACTAACAAATAAATTAGTAGATGAGCCTACACTTATTCAGTTATGGAAGGTCGTAGTAACTTCAAGTACAGGGAGGTATTTACTCCAAAAATCTTTTAAAAATCAGCATTTCGACGTTTGATGTCACATTTTGAACAAGAAGATACAAACTAAAATGTAATCTCGATTTCTGACCGACCAAAAACTGAACCTTTCACTAACACGTTAATTCATCCTAAGGGGCTATATTGCACTAGTCATAAAATTAGGTACGAAACACTTAAATTAGTCGTTGGTTCCGAAAACATACAATAGAAGCACCTATTAGTACAACCCTGAAGGCATATCCGTTACTTTGTGGAGACCGAATTTGCTTGAATTAGATCCAATCGGGGAGAGAGTTCGTTTCAAATCTGCATGACTGTGGGTGCCAGTGACGACAAGACTAGTCATACTCGCAGGAGCATCTCTTAGCATATGAGGTCCAGAATAAAAGCCAGCGTTGCTAGGACCCCGTTTCACCAGAAATGTGGAGCTATTGAAGGCACTTTGGTCGATGCCAGAGTTCAACTTGGGCTGGGTCATGTAAAATTTCTGAGAGTCAATTTTGGGAACATCTTCCTTGTGACTGGATTTCGTGTCGAAGCGATGGATATTGGTAAGTTTGCTGTGGGATCTGGTGATTGGAATCAAAGGACTCTCATTTCCTCCATCACTGCTAGTTCTAGAACAGGATCTCTGTCTTCTCTCATACGGCCACACGGGCTTTCTAGGTTCAGTCAGCATAACAATATCCACCATTGAATTGAGACCCTCATCGATCCTGTCAAGACTTTTAGTTAGTTTCTTAGACTCAATCAAGTTAACCATTTCGTCAACACGACTGCATTTTGAATTGGATCTTTGCAAAGCATTCATTGAACCGATAATGGGAGTGTGGGTATCAGCATAAAACATACTGTCAATATACTCCCTCTGTCGGGATCCTTTCTCCGAAGTTTGGAAAGACTCGCTTCGCTTTATAGATGTCCTCCTACTTTCTTCCCTAGAACGAGTTCTAGAACGCTTAGTCCTACACTCGTCTTTAATCCTATCTGTAATAGAGTTGAATACAGCTCGGCATTCATGGAAATCAAAGCTGGAACCTGATGGTTTCTTGCTAACTGGCTTAGTGTATTTTGAGGCGCTCAGTAAAGAATCAGATCCTTCATCACTTGAATAGAAGTTATCATCGTATAGGTCGGGAGGTTTATAAACCAATCCTTGGTCAACTACTGGTGGGACAAATAAGTGTAACAGGCTCTTAGCCTTTCTAGGTGGGTGGGGGACTATTTTGCTTGGAATTATTTCAGACTCTTGATCTTCTTCAACACTATCATCAGGGAAATCCTCTTTTCCTTTTATCTGTATGCTGTGTCTAGTGCTTGTAGTAGAATCGTCTTTTTCATCCCTATGCTTTTTGCATTCTAGAGCATTGATTGGAACGTTGATTTCTGATGTCTGATTACATCTGGATGAACGATCATCAATGAAATCTTTAGCATACTGTTCCGATTCAGCATGATTGACTATATTTCTTAATTCCTGAATAACTTCATCTATTGTCGTTTCGTCTTCTTCGTCAGAGGATTTCTTGTCATTCTTTTTGCATTCTAGCTTTTTGTGCAAAGGACGTTTGTTTCGCATGAGGTCGTATGTTTCGTTTTTGACGTTGAAAACTTCGTAGACCATGGACTCTCTTTGAGGATCACCTTCGGGGCTTAGAGATCTCTCTGAGGAACTGATCCCTTCGTCTTCAGGTGGTGATGATTCGTCTGCAAGAGAAAATCAAGTACATTGTTAGAGAGACTTTAAATATATACATTTTATTCAAATATGTATCAATAATGTATCTTGTAATAAAGTCAATGTATTTGATTGAACATGCAAGTTCGGAATTAACTTGTTCAGTAATAGTAAGTGTTTGGAAATTACCTCTATTTTTATGAATAGAGTTTTTCTTCTTCATGGCAAATGGTTTCTTCCTGTTGGAGTTGCCATGTTCAGACCGTAGTGAGGACACCTCCTCTTGAAGCTCGCAACACTTCTCCTTCAAACATTTCTCCAAAGATAGCAGAATCCCTTTTTCTTCTTGAAGAATCTGTAAAATAGAAAATTATTTTTATTGTCTATATTTTGAAAGATATAATTTATAGTATCTGGGTTGTGGAGGTCAAATAGGCAGTCGCTTCATGTAAAATACTGATATTCAGCAGCATCCGGTTAGACTGGAAGCCGACCCCAACATAGTTGGGCAAATGTTAGGCAGGTGACGATGACTTGGAAAGATATAATTATTGCCTTCTTAAATGAAAAAAGGGTTGGCCGTGATAAGGTTTATCAAGGAAGCCGAGTCGATGAGACGTCCAGAAATAAAATTAAAATCATCATAAAATATTACAAATTCAAGAGATTCTCCTTAGTTATTTCAGCTTACCTTTACTCTCTTCTCAAGCAAATCTAGCTTGTGCCTCATATCGTCCTTCTCCCTCTGAGCTTCGTTCGCTTTCTCGCTCAGTCCGTCGATATCAATGAGCTGTTTCTCGTAGTCGTCTATCTCTCTCGTCACTTGGTCGTTCACACTCGGCAGCTTAGCTGTCATCTGCGAAATATTTAAATAATCTTAATTTACAGGCAATTCTGGATCAATTAAATAAACATATGTACTATAAGTAAGAAAGAGAATAGATTTCTTTGACCCAGGTTAAAGCACTCAATATAACTCGTACACAGTATAACAGTATTGTAAGTATATAGTAGGTCTATATTATTAAGTTAGTAGGTTCGTGTATTATCTCATACTACGATGGCTTATGCGGAGAATATCGAAATGTCTGTTGTTTTAATCAAAATCCAGTTTTAGAAACTTATTAATGATAATGGCGCCGATTCCCTTGTTCACAAACTGAACTAAATTTAAGTTCAGTGCATATTTTCTTTCTATTTCATAGAATAATATATTTATATATGTCCTATTCCTGAAGATAAATATTAGTTTAGTCCTGTCAATCGCTAATCTTACCTTTTTCAAAGTAACAATATCAAAGCCAGCCTGTTCCAACTCAGCTTGGATGTACAGTTTCCTCTGAGGAGTTGGAGCACTGCTCAATAGCGCGTTGATGAAGGCCAGGCCTGCTGCCTGCAGGTCTCCGGAGCCACCAGAACTTTGCAGCATCCCCACTAGGAATCTGAAGCGAACTGGTTCACCGTAGCGGAGACGGAGAGTGGAAAGGGCTTCGGAAACCATGCTGTGTCCTTTTGCTGGTGGGTAGCAGGCTTTTGTTAAAAGCTGGAATAGAAAAGAAAGCTGGTGAAAAGAGGACCAGTAAGAGCTACAAGCCTATATTCATGGTACAAAAAAAGTTGTAGAACACTGTTGCAGTAACATGATTTTGTGTTTCTGGAAACATGTTTCAGAAATATTCTGCTAGTAAGCCACACCATAACGTCATGTTTAACATGTTCTGCAGCACAAAAACATGCCGCGGAAACAATATTGCTAAGTATGTAACATAATTAAGAACACGAAACATTACTGACCTGTAACGCCAGAACCCTGGACTTATTGACAGTGGACATGATGCAGACGGTGAGGGTGTACACTCCATTGGAGCCAGACACCAACCTCCGCACGCAGTCAGGGTATCGGCTGCAGCAGCTCCATAGGCATTGTCTGGAAAGTATGAGGGTATTGATAGAAATATTTTTATAACTCGCGGTCGTAACGTAGCTACTTTTTTAGTTCTTAACGTAAGAGCCACCTGTGTGCCTTTAAAGCCCATTCATCAGCCTGTTCCAAGCGACGATCCATTGGATGGTAGGCATGGTAGTTATACAACTTATGGCTTCAATTAAAGCATCATCATCATCAGCCTATTAGCAGTCCACTGCTGGACATAGGTCTCTCCATTCAACTCGATTTTTGGGATCTCTCATCCAGCTGCTACCAGCCATCCTGCGAAGATCGTTGCGTTACGTTTACTGATTCGCGGTCTCCACTCAAGAACACGTCTACCCCAACGGTCCTCGGTGCTACTTCTAATATGGCCGGTCCATTGCCGCTTCAGCTTGCTTATTATCTATGTCGACAACTTTAGTTTCAATTAAATAACTTGTGGTAATTATTATGGTGTAAATTAATAATGAATGGGTAAGTAATGGGAACCCTAACAAAGTATAAGTAGTACGATGGTGTAAATGATTTGTTACTTACAAACAAGCCAATTCATCTAGCAGTGGTCTTCTTCTCACAGCAGGTGGTCCCCGCGCGCCCTCTCCCGATTGGCTGAGCTGTACGTTGCGCAGGAGTTCCAGCAACAAAGTCACGCCATCTAGCGGCTCGCACGAGAACTCTTGGACGAAACTGGAAGAAACAAAGTGTAATTTAAGAATATAATTTTAGGGTCGTGAGTGTGTATTCGGTTTTTCACCTGAAACTTGTCAGTAGGAGCCCGGAGTCTGAATTTGTGCTCATATGATGGCAATAGACTGGATGAAACTTTAATCAGCACAACTTATGCCATCGGTCACAAAAGATGAAATCAATGTTTTGTATACAGGGTGAAATTAAAAACTTGCGGCAAATCGAAATAGAAGGTGCAGTAACTGATAAATAATCATAATAAATTGTCATTTTCCAAATCTAAATTCTTGAAAAAAATCGCGTAATTATTGTCTTAGATTGTGCAAAATAAGTTATTGCCTTCAAGTAGACACGAGTTATCGTCGTTTCAGTTTTTTTTTTCAAATGTTTCAATACAAATAAGAAAATTAAAGCATGAATTTTAGCGCCCGATAAACAATTTTTATCGCCGAGTTCAAACCATGAAGCACCTAATTTTAACAGTTCCTACGAAAAAAGAGCGCTCGAAAGGACCTTGCCAATCGCTCGACTACGCGCACGTATGTGCATACCTTTGATAATAGCATGTGCTAAATTTACTTTACAGCACGCTGAATTAGATATTTTAATTTGTCGCACCTATTCAATAAAATGGCTGTTTAGTTCTACGCGTTTGGGCTGAAGAAGACAGCATCAGTAGCAGCTGGCATGGGTGAAGATCACAACAGCACACAGGTATATTTTGGGAAATGCTCCAATTTAATTTAATTGGGCACTCGTTCTACCGTCAAAAGCACGATGCACCATTTATCTTCGATTTTATTATTAACAATTGAACTGGCCATAATATAAGTTTATAACATAACTAAGATTGGGTTGAGAAAGGTATTTTAATATTTTTTTGCTAGACTTTTAAGTGTAAGTCATGGGATAAAAACTAATGAGTTCGTCATTAGAAACACTTTCAGGGTTGTGAACAGCTGTTCGCGAGTAGTGATTTGTCTTTATTGTGTGAGAGAGAAGATTACAGCCCAAGGATGTAAGACGGGGCATTATAACATAGTTCTTGCACTTAGATATTTCTTAATCTTTCCTAGGTATATATTATTCTTGAGCTTTTATTATCATAGCAGACAGCTGGGCACACATTTCTAATAGTCACTAATAAATTTCATGGATAATTAACTTTTATTAATTTTTTATTCATTATTGTCTCTAAATAATAATGAATTCAATAAATTAAAGATTCTTTTCTTTAATTTCAAATAGTCATTATTAGAAAAGCAAGCAAGAAAATTCACGCGTACGAAGTCGCGGGCCGAAGCAAGTAGAATATAAATGTCCTGAATTTCAAAGACTTCTCCATCTCTAAAATCTATCTATCAGTTCCCGAGAAGAAACAGGTGACAACCCTAAGGACAGCTCACAGTAATAAACACAGAGGTATAATTTGACGACATAAAGAAAAATTATAGTAACAATTACCAACAGGATTCACGGGAACCATTGCAGTTATTTGAAGTACAAAAACTTTAAATGTTGGGCCATAAAACGGGCGATGCGCAGATAAACGGGAGTTACGACACCGACGTCCTTATAAAGGTACATAAAATACTGAAGCTCATGTTTCAATACTTTCCTTTTATGAGGACATTATTAACCAATTTAATGTCGCTCTGATTTTATAAAATCAAAACATTTATTCGCTTATGGGTAGTAAGGTAACATGAATGTTACATAACATTACGATCCTCATATTCATCATTTTTGTCATCATTTTCCAGGCTTATTATTCGATTCGCACAAATTTACCCGCCCGAAACGGAGGAATCGTCACTTTTAAATAATATTATTTTTTCTATACGCGACTCGCACGAAGGTAATTTATTTTTGAGCGAGTCGACAACTCCAGAAATATGTGTAGCAATTGGCACATTTAGAATTTTATGCATACCTACTTTAGTATAGAAAAAAGGGACCACAGCGTACAGAAGTTTTGAGTTAAATATTATAAAAGGTATACTTTTTTCTTAACTTCATTGCATAAATTTCAAAATGTGCCACTTGCACAAATAAATTATCTTCGTGCGAGTTGTTGCCTATAGAAAATAATATTATTTAAAAATTACGATTCGCCCGTTTCGGGCGAGTAAATTCATGCGAATCGACTAATGAGCCATTTCCCATTCCATTTAAGCTCTATTAAAACGTTTTCCTGTAGGAAATTTAGATACATGAAGTGTTTTATTCGCTTTATGTAATAAGTGTTTGGTTCCAGTTAATAGTGAAATAATTGCGCAATAATATTTTATATATCAACATGTTAAAATAATATTATACGTTACAGTTCCATTTACCGTTGAAGCTAATTTAAAATATTGCAAGCGAAAGATGGCTCGCTTCCCATGGAAAGCAAATTGTATCATTTGTATTCTCCAACGAGTTTACGACAGACACAATTAGACGTAGTAAAAGGGCTGTTACAAATGTGATTATAATCAGCACCTAGTTTAACAGCTAGAGGTTTGAGAAAACAAATGTTAAAGAATCATTACAAAATAAATTGCTTCGGTACCAAAAAAAAAAAAGAAAACATAATTGTTTGTTACAATTGGTTTTTAAAGTTTCTACTAGACTTACCAAGTTTTGGAGACTGTTTTGAAATTGCTTTATCTTTTATCAATGTTGTCTGAGATATTGGTATGAATTCTTAGAAGGTTCAGGCTACTATAAAAATAAATCAGTTTTAGAGATACTTAAACCCAACTTGATTGATTGATTGATTCTGCCAAGTTTATGGCCTTAACAAATAATTTATTTATTTTATTATGTAGAATAAATCTGTATAGTTTGATAATTATAGGTACATAAACAGTCCAAAAGACGACTGACCGACCGCTCGTGAATACTCGTGAGTGATCTGTGTTATTTATTTATTAGAATTAACATACTTTCTTATGTACGTGTCTGTGACAAATAAACCTATTATTCTTTCTTTCTTTCAAAAGCTAAGTAAAGTACTTTGATAGTTAATCGATAAAGAAAGAAAGAAAATACGTTTATTAATAAAAAAAACGTCCTTCAAAAAGGATCTATTGTAAAACCGCTTGCGCCCGTGTTAATGGCCCAACGTTTAGCAGCCTGTCAAGTCGCTATCCGGTGCGGTGGCGAGACGTAACCGACACGTAATTACTCGCCGCCATTGCACTTAGTTTCTTTTATTAGATGGGATTATCTCACTGTTTGTGTGTGTCTCTGTCCATAAAAAAGAAATGAACTTTTTGTATGAAATCTATTTAATGAATTTTAGTCTCTAGTTCTTTTTATCAATCATTTTGTATGACATGAAAATATGGTGCATTAAAAGCTGCGGAAAGCAGCAGTAGGATCGATACTTTCAAGATATGGTGTTGGCTGATGGAACGCCACGAGAACGAATGAATCCATACTGGAGGAACTCAATAGTACCAAACTGCTATCTATAGGTATATATATGCCACGAGCGTGCCCTCAGCTTTGGGCTTGTGATACTGCGAACTAATTGCGTAACACACTAACAGCAGCAATGACTTTCAGTTTGACAGTTCAACAAAATTGATTGCGTTATTTACGCAGTTAAGTAGACAATTTTTTCGAACATATGAAGCAATGGATTAGCAATATCCTTCAAATGATTCAGATTGTGATTGATAGTGTTACGAAATTAGGGTGCTGGCTGGAAGGAAATCACACCCAAGGCAGACCACCGGTGACACGGTCAGACGCGATCAAGAAGGTTGTTGGAGGCAGCATGTCCCAAGTGGTCCACACTGCAGAAGACCGCATAACTTAGAGACGCGTCGTTCGTGGTTGCGATCCTCAGCAATAAGGGAACGACGAAGTGTAGTCTATAGGTTTGGATTCCGATGAATATCAATGAAAATTAAAATAAAATAAAATACTGGTATTCAGCTGCATCCGGTTAGACTGGAAGCCGACCCCAACATAGTTGGGAAAAGGCTAGGCAGATGATGACTGTAGAACGGTGATAACGCAAACCACAACACATAGACAATAATTATACTACGATATTCATATGTAAGACGGTAGCCATTTAATAAAACTCTTAACATAAAAGAAGCCTTTTTTATTACCGAAATATTTTATAGGATACTAAAATATTTACAGCGTCTCTAGCCATTAAATTTAAATAAAGATCTTAATTGGCTGCTATAAAATTATCAATTTCATAAAATCTTTTGTAGCTTGTATTCCGATAAGGCTTTAAGTTAATAGCTGGCTTCAGTAAAAAGTATGCAAAGGCTATAAAATAGTTACTTCAGTTTTTATTTGACAAGACGCGTAAATTTTTGTACGCTATTTTTAGAACACCCTTTATGAGGTTATACCTTAACATTATTGTGGTACAAGTGTGAAGCGGTTTAAGGAGTGATTCAAATAGTCGTGCTCACAACAGAGGGGCAATTGTCGTTATTAAAAACGTTCAAAATCTAGTCGCAATCTCATTTCAGCGACAATCAATGTCAAAAATGTAGAGAAATTAGAAATATTTTTGACAGATTGAGACTATGAATATTCTTAAAATTACGAGAATTGCCCCTCAGTTTAGATTAGGTTCATAAAAGTTTGGCAAAAATTTAAACCCTTAGATTTGCCCTCACCGCGGTTACGTCGCGCGAAAAAGTATAAATACTGAGAAGAGTGCGCTCACACGTTCCGTTATTCTGATTTCAAATAAAAATTGCGTATTATAATTCTCTACGTCAAACCAAATAGAAACGTGACGATGTTTTGACGTGGTTAGGCGAATCTAACGATTTAAATCTTTGTGGTCTGGTCTGAAAAGACGAAAGTAAAAATGGAAAGATTGAAACTCTTAGTAGTCTGTTTTGGTAATAATATACAATAATCCTGTATAACCCTGTTTTTTTTCTGTAAGTAGGTTTGCACAAACAATTTTACACGTCAATCATATTTTTAAAACTAGATGAGGTCGGCGTTTCCTATCGGACTACTATAAGAAGAGAGGCCGAAACAAAGAGAGGTCACAGTCTCTTTTAAAGTCCAGACATAATATTGGTCAGATCATGTGGAGACTATGTAGATTGATGTCTGAAATGGTCTTTTGAAGAAAGAACCACACAGATAGGGTGGAACTGTCCAGTCGGTGCACGCATTTGTCGGTAATCGTGCAGCTCAAAAACTTAAGGAGATAGTAATAAACATTTAATACAAGAAGACTGTGGAGTCACTGTGATGTCCTTTAGTAATCCACGGTGATTTAAATTTGTAGAAACGTCTAAATCGCTTCAGCTTATACATTGAGCTGTAGGGAGGTATGCAACATTGTAATAAACCATTAAACTGGTAATTTTAGCTACTGCAGAAGCTACCGGTTAATGCGCATGATGGCGGAGTGCCACGCTTAATGTCGTCATTATTTCTTGTTTTAGCTACTGTTTATTTACACACGTCGGAGTGTGAAAAAAGTACATAGGAGATGTGATAGGTGTAAGCACCACATAGGTACATCATGAGTGGGGTCGTGGGCGCATAGAGTGGGGACTCTGTCCGCCTACTAAGCGACCCCAGGGAAGACGGTGGCACAGTGGTCACGTGCTGCCGTGCATAGCGAGACTTAGGGGAGGCCCCTTTACAGTCTCCCCAGGGATGTGCCTTACAGGCGTTGCGCAGGGGTGGTTCCGGAATTCTTTTAAGAGGAACCGGGACCATCCCTATGTGCGGATGGTGATCACCGGGGTGGTTTTAGTGAGGTAAAAATCCCACACTCCCCGACCTCACTCCCCGGAGGTCGGGTGCCTTTTGAAGGTTTCCCACAGAAAACAAAAAAAAAAAAAAAAGGTACATCGTGAGGCTACGTGTGTCGACTTCCCATGGGGGTAGATAGAAACTACAGAACGCCACTTGCTACGATCCTTTCATACTCCTTTAGCCACGTTTACGTTATTTATTTATATATACTTTATCGTACACCACAAAAATACATAACAAAATAAATATCGGACACTAAAAATATACAATGGGCAGCTTTATCGTTTTCTGCGATCTCTTCCAGGCAACCTTGGAATGGACAGCACATAAAATGGGGTCGACATTCATACATCGGAGGGGCAATTCTCGTAATTTTAAGAACGTTCACAGTCTGATCTCAGTCGTAATCTGTCCAAAATACCTCTGATTTCCCTATGTTTTCTCACGATGTTTTGTTACTCCGATGTCAGTGATATCCAAGTTAAACTTAGAAAACACTTATGAATTGAAAAAGTCATATTATTACTTGCTAGGAATTGAACTCTACCTAGTATATGAGAGGTGACACCTTTACCACTGGGCCATCACGACACGGACTACGGAAAAATATATCTTATGAGAGGAAAGATGCTGTCTCTTTCTTTCGTGGTTATAAACTTTATGTATTTGTTTTTATAATCATTTTTTATTGGGGTTGAAACACTAGGGCCATGGGGTGCGAGTGCCTACTTAGTATTTTGAGACATCGCCAAGCGGTTGGTCGACTCTTCAAGTGACCAGAGGGCTGGCCTATTTTTTTTGCCAAAGAACGCCATTGCCATTCAACGTGGCAATGCTGCCAGCAAGGCACGTTTCCTGTTGACAGCGATGCGGATGAATTTTTTGATGCCCTTTTATTATTTCCCCTCCTTTTTATATACTTGTACATAAGTATAATTATAATAATAATAATAGTATTGTATTCGCATTGTCAGGAGGTTCCTCCCTCTGGAGCCCTGACCGCCGGTAGCTTGGACCCTGTTCCCGATACCGGTGGGCTACTATTTTTTATATTTTTAAATGTTTTTTTTTATCATTTTGTTTATAAAAATATTTAAAAATATAATCTGTAAGTAAGTAAATGAAATAAAGGAAATAATAGTATAATAGTATAAGCTGTACTTCTGGACACGGCTCGCATTATCAGGAGGTTCCTCTCTCTGGAGCCCTGACCGCCGGTAGCTTAGACCCTGTTCCCGATACCGGTTTGGCTACTATTTTTTTTATATTTTTAAGTATTTTTTTATCTTTTTGTTTATAAATATTTAAATGAAATAAAGGATACTACGAATAGTATAATAATCTTTTAAGACTGTTAGCTTAATATATTTTATTATATCAATAAAAAAAATTATAAAGATAAAATATGTTTCTAAATTACTTCTGTAATAAAAAAATAAGGAAGTTTAAACGCCCTTGCAGTTATTACTTACTGATATTGATTTAACATAGACTACTATAAAACAATTTTCAATAAATTAATAAGGTGATTCATGTCGAAATGCAGCAAACCGGACCTACCCAAATTAATAGATTGGTAGTAATTAGGAAGTATTTCTGATAATAATCTATTCTGCGAATAGATTATTATCAGTAATATTTGCAATATTTAGATGAGTAACATGTTATGTCACGTTTGGTAATTACCTGTTACACACGTGTTCGACAGGAAAACACACGGGGACACATATAGTATGTATGTTAGTATATTCTCGCAATTTTTGTTTAGTTTTTAAGAGAAATGTTTTTGATTGTATGTATTATTTTTTGTCTCCTTTACAATTTCACACGCTGTCTACATCTCTGTATCTATTGTCCTGTCTCGGGTGTGCTGGAAGAGATTTCTTGTGAAATAAGCATCACCTCTGTACCTATTTTTTCTGTTCTATTTTTCTTGTCTGTTTATATATGTGTGTACATAAATGGTAAATAATAAATAAATAAATACATAATCAGCCTATAATGTTCTCACTGCTGGAACACAGGCCTCCTCTCTGTGGGCGGGAGTGGGCCGTAACCCTCCACGTGGCGTCTTTCCATTCTATACAAGGCCAGAACGGAAGGGTGTGAAACTATCGCGTATGGATTGGAAATCACTTTTTTACTAAGGTCTTCCAATCTATACAAGAGTAGTACGCAAATACTCGCGTATACTTCGTAGTGACCTAACTAACTACCTTATTCCATAATATACAGTGGCAGTACGCATCGTACTAATTTTTGTAATAATTTACAGGCAAGTACTGAAGTTCTTTAAACCTACTAAAGTATTTTTTTATATATGATTTAGTCTTTTCTGGTTCTCTATCTGGTAGGGGGTCATAGTTTTAACCTAACCTAGCCATTTTTTTTGTCAGGCGTATGTGATGTGGTACAGATTGGAACCAGGACGCGCCCGTACACGTTACAAACTATACAAGAGCAGTTCGCAAAATTCGTGTATACATTGTAATCGCAGATTTAAAAATAGCAATACAAAGTATGCACGAGCAGTTTCCTATGGCTGCGTTCTGGCCTTGTATAGAATGGAAAGACGAGGCCCACGCGGGCCCAGCGCGGGTTGGTAGATGTCCCGTCTTCGAAATGTTTGGTTCTAGGACATGCCGGTTTCCTCACGATGTTTTCCTTCACCGTTTAGAGAGCAGTGGTGATGAAACAATTTACACAAAGTAAAGCGCCTGTCTGGGTTCGAACCTACGACCTACGACTCGTAAGTCGGGGCTGTTACCACTGGACCACCACTTCTCTCACGGGGACACACGTGTTTGCAAATAAAAATATGAATATAAAGTAGTTTGATGACTAAAAAATTGCTTTAAAAAAATAAAGGTAACTGGTACAGCTGCGTTAATATCAATTGCATTACATACACTTAGTTTTTTGAACTATTCATGATACTCTTTACTGTGTTCAGTTTTTCAGCCAGTATTAAAACTGAATAGATAAGAGGGTGCCATTGCATGTGTCATTCAAAATGAATCGAGATAACAGTACATCTATGAACGGTCAAGGAATAATGTTAAGGATCTTATGGTTAACTAGCTGCACCCCGCGGTTTCACCCGCATAAGTTTCGATCGTGGGAATATCGGGATTAAAAGTATCCTGTATGTTAATCCTGGTTATAAACCAACTGCGCCAAAATTCATCCAAATCCGTTCAGTAGTTTTTGTGTGAAAGAGTAACAAACATCCATCCATCCATCCATCCATACAAACTTTCATGTTTATAATATTATATACATAGTAGGATTTTCACTTGCCCTTTATTACTTTTCCGTCTACGTTGTTATCAACATTTTGAATGAAAATGACAGTTCTAAAAGGTGACACGTACCCGCTATGTTTTATCGCTCTTTGGTTTCCGGACCTTTCATTTTCTGCCAATTACATGGCGCTGTAAAAACATATTGCATCGATGCAATCCGTCTGTAACTATATTATGATAAAATATTAATGCTTACCTTGGAAAAGACAGCCGGAGATCAGCCCTGAGCTTGGTCAGCAGTTCACTGGGTGTTCCGAACTGTCGGAGTGTCATCTCTTCACCCACGCCCAAGCATGGGTTCCTGAAAAACAGAATTTTATGTTTTAAAGATCTGCTACATAATAGGTTCATAAATAGTTATGAAATCAAAGATACGATGAAGAAGAAGGTAGAATCTAAAGAGTGACTTTATTATACTGTCTTGCTTCTCTATAATTAAGATACATGCGAGATCTATAATTATGACAAAGATTGCGAATGAGGGGCTTGTGGCTAAGTAATAACAGCCGCACGGGTCGATCGATCAGGTTAAGCTACGCTTGCCGCGGTTGGTCCGTGGATGGGTGATCATCTTTACGTACCAAGACCCTTCCGTGCCTCGGAAAGCACGTTAAGCCGTTGGTCCTGGCTGTCATTCGTAGATCTTTGACAGTCGTTACGGGTCGTCAGAAGCCCGAAAGTCTAACAACCAGTCTTACTCGTACCAAGGGGTATCGTATTACCCAGAACTGGGTTGTGAAAGTCAGATAGGTAGTCGCTCCATGTAAAATACTGGTATTCAGCTGCATTCAGTTAGACTGGAAACCGACCCCAACATAGTTAGGAAAAGGCTAGGCAGATGATGACTTCAGACAATTTAAAAACGCCTTCCTCTAGTTGCGAGCAAAACAGTAAAGCCTCATAAACGCGAAGCAAGTTTTTTGCTTGTGTTAAACAATAAAATGGAAGCAACAAATGCGTTCCAGAGTCTAAACACTGTAAATCGAGCAACTTTTATGGTTGCTTCAACTAAGGATATGCA
Source organism: Apamea monoglypha (assembly GCA_911387795.2). Classification (NCBI taxonomy): domain Eukaryota; kingdom Metazoa; phylum Arthropoda; class Insecta; order Lepidoptera; family Noctuidae; genus Apamea; species Apamea monoglypha. The sequence goes on from OU426922.1 coordinate 17,838,523, forward strand.
ACAGGTAATTAAATCACACCGAGTAAATCATACCTGTTTTCAACACTAGGCGCTAACTCCACCTAAATGAATATGAAAATAAAAGCGCGCTGATGGATTTTCAACTTTCCGCGCTGAACCGAGAGCGGAAAATACAACAGGGCACTTTTAATTTAGGCATCGATTTAAGTGTCTTACTTAACACACATTTGTTACGTGTGCGTTTAACGTCCATTAATTATAAACTACCTTTTACCACATCTTTAAAAGGTTGTCTTTTGTTTTTCTGTCACACAAAGTGAAAATTACCTATGACGATGGATGCTTTGACCACAGGTTACACAAAACGTTTCCGTGAAAGTCCGGGAAGTCAGTAATTGTTGCAACGTAAACTAAGTTTTATTGAGTACTGAGGTTTGTTAATGATATTCTTTTGTTTATAGTTTACGTTCTGTCACATTAACGCAAACGGACGCAATCCGTGACGTCATAATATTATAGCAGTCTAGCACGATCGCGAAGTTCGAACGATTTCAAAATAGAAAATACTCGTTACGCTCAAAATTTATACTACGTTTTAAGAACTTAATTAATATCTATGAGAAGTATATAATAAAGGATGATTTTTTTTTTAAAACCTTTCCCCACACTAGGAATTCCTGTATAGTGGGTGCGTTTACAAAAATTTAAACTCACATACACAAACAGCCAGACCCGGAACAACTATTTGTAGGTCATACAGATATTTGTTTCGTGCGGGAATCGAACCCGCGACACGCAGCGCAGCAGTCAATCGCTAAACCACTGCGCCAACCGTGCCGTCAATAATCATAAGGCATCATCGTTGTCAACAGGAAAAGTGCCGAAAACTTCATATCTATTGTGTTTGTCGCAAAAAAATAAACTAAAATGCTATAGGATAGTTGTATTTTCGATGTAAAAATGTAAACCTTACATTTCATGTCGCGCGTTCGTGCTAGGGCCTCTGAATCTAATAGGTTGAGCTCGTTGTAAATGAAGTCATCCGGAGAATTATTACTGAGCGACTTATTTCTATAGCTTAGCACCATTATATTCCGGTTTCAAAAGTATCTATGGCTATTACAGGGCATGAGGCATTATTTATTTATTTATCTTACCATTTATGTACACACATACATATATAAACAGACAAGAAAAAAACAGAACAGAAAAAATAGGTACAGACGCCAGCACATCAAGCTACTACAATCTGTCAAATTTATTTAAGAGATTTTCAACTTTATCGCTATAGCATTAAGGTTGAAGGTTGATTGGGAAAATTTGACATTCTGTACATTACATTTTTACATTGCATTTTTTTCTCTCTGATGTTGTCAACGCTTATTGCAGCGTGTAAGCCTGTTTGTCATTATCATCTGCCTAGCCTTTCCCATCTATGTTGGGGTCGGCTTCCAGTCTAACCAAATGCTGCTGAATACCAGTATTTTACATGGAACGACTGCCTATCCTTCACAACCTAATTACTGGGTAACACGATACACTTGGTAAGACCCGTAACGACTCTCAAAGAACTATGAATGGCGGTTCCAATAGTTTAACGGGTTTTCCGAGGCACGGAGAGGTCTCGATTTGTAAATGATAGTTACCCATTCACGAACCGATCGCAGTAAGCGTAGCTTCATCTTCGGTCACCCCGTGTAGCTGTTATCGTTTAGCCACATGCCCCTCAAAGCGTCAACGCGTATTTTAGGGACAAACCTGAAGTCCTTACTGCCCTGGGTAGGCAGCGTCCTGGACTTGTTGGCATCCTGTCCTGCCTCCAGGTCATACAGGCTGGCTCCACTAGTCTTCTTGCCCCATTTCTTCAAGGAGGTCGCATAGTCCTCAGGATTGTAGATAGGAGGGCGTTGCTTGTCCTGGGAAAAATAAATTATAAAATTTAGATGATATTTTAGAATTAAGTTAGCACGACCAAAAATTGACAATCGCAAACAATCATTAAAGTCGAAAGACGTCCACTGCTGGACATAGGCCCCCCAAAAAGTATTTTTCATTGAGCCGATCTCGTGACCAAGAAAACATGGACCAGGTCAAACAATTATGGAAAAACTAGGTGGAAAATAGCAGTAATCTAACTGTCCTACTGCATGTTAAAGGCTAAGAAATAACAAGCAATGATGATTTTGCTCGCTCATCGTACGTTGAGGGATTAACGATGTAGATACTTCATAAACGCGAATCTTCTTCTATGTATTTTTAATTTATATCACGAAAGTCACTTTGATGTACTTTAGCGTCGTAATTTCGTACCACTTTCACAATCCGTGGGTTTTGAACGAAATTCTTAATCCCTTGCTTCATAAGCTTGGAAAATTCGTCTCCTCAACAACGGACATAACGCAATACACGCGGCTGAACTGTCAAAACGAAAACCATTGCTACAGATTGCCATTTTAAGTGTGTTATGCAATTACCCCGCAGGTTTTAAATCTCGAACCTGGTTTTTTAGAAACGTGTACTAGGTAGACCTCTTCAATAAGATAGGGGAACTAGGTGCTCATAAAGTTAATGACCCCTAGTAGATGTTGATCAGATAAGTACACAACTTCCCATGGTAAAGCAACATAACCACAACAATAGCTTACATTACATAGTACTGTTTTTATTTTATGTAATACAATTTGTTTTAATCGTCGCTCACAATTGCGCCCTACCATATCATCATTATATGTAGTGGGAATATGGCAGTAGCTCTTATTTACTCTCTAGTTTATTACAAGCCCTGGGCTTTTGCAAAATAGAAAGCTGTGCTGCTGGAAAGTTGGTTGCGCCACTTCTTCTTCCCAGCTGAAGCACTAGGAAGTGGCGGGCGGGCGTTTTAGGGGATTTCTTATGTAATTTTGACGTTCAAAAAGTGCTGGTAGTCAGCTTAATTTGAGTGAATGATTTTTAATTTTGATCTGGAAAATACTGGCCTACAAAAACAGCGTATATTTAGAAAGAAGGCAGAAAGAAAATACATTTATTTACGGCAAACATGACGCATAAAAGAACACAAAACAAAATAACAAGTTGGGACAAACATGCGTCACATCCACGCAAAACGGCCATCGCTCAGCATGATGCTAAGACCCTATACGAGACAGAGCCCCAGCGCTGGTTTCCAGCGACAGCCGGCATATAGTAGAGAAGTGTGTGGGACAGGGAGAGCGAGGCCTTTGCCCAGCTGTGCGACAATACAGGCTAAATATATACCGGTCTTAGACGACCTTGGTCCACCTTCCGAATTGTGTCATCACGAAGGTATACTGAACCTCATGCTAATTTGATTTTCAAGATCTCGGGACCTGCTTAAATTCAGCAATAGACAGGAAGGAAGCAATTAAGAAGAAACAATTTTATTATGTTGCTGAAGCCGGAACTTTAAATAAATATAATCATAGCGTCAAGCCAAAATGTCTTTAACTTTGTCTAGATTCAGATGATATGGAGATTACCATCAATTCTCAGTCAAACCGAGACAATAAGTAGATTTAGGTTAGAATACCCGATAAGAAACTGTGTTTACTAATGTGCTGTTACATTTTAATTAAATGAAAATTACTCTAATCACGCAAAAACAGCGTGATTTTAAGATAACATGGCTCAAAAATTTGTTTAGAAACGTTGACCCCGATTGTGGTAGACACAGACAAAATTAACACGCAGTTTCTGAAAACTTATGGTGGTGTGAGGAACAGGGTGGAAAGTTCCTTAACCTCCATAATAGAAAGGGGAGCATCCTCTGACCAGATGGGTGTTGTGTCTGGTGGGCTACTGCCCAACGATTGAAGTCGGGACGTTGTATATATGTATTATATTACTAGCTTTTGCCTGTGACTTCGTCCGCGTGAAATTTCTTGTTCCCCCGACCAACCTACCCCGTCGCATCGCATCGCCCTATTACTTCTTTGTCGCTTAGCGTTTTTTCTGACTTTTTTTCTCGGCTCCTAAGAGACCTAACGTGATTTTAGGTAGATTTTTCAAATCCGACTGGTAGTTTCCGAGATTAGCGCATTCAAACAAACTCTTCAGCTTTATTATATAATATATAGGTATGCCAACCACGCGGATAACTTTGCTAGCGAGATGCAGGATTTCGAGTGATGTCAGTGTGATGTTTAGTTTCTTTTTTTTTTTAGTTTGTATCTGGCATTGTAGTTGCCGCCACAAACCTCGAGGTACCAAAGGTGTAAAAGCTGGGAGCATACACCACAAAGGAGCATGCTAATTATTTACACACCTTTATGAGCATGATGAGAAAAGAATGGTGAAACGGTGTTTGTTGCTTAGAGATCTGTCTTGTTTGATATCAGTTGCCTAGGCATTGCTTAGCTTGACGTTAGTGGTAAAGGGGATGAGTATTAGGAGCCTAATGCAACAAACTCCACAGTACAAAAAGTCTCTGTCTGTTTAGTAAAAAGAAGTTCATCACCATCATCATTTCAGCCGAAAGACGTCCACTGCTGGACATAGGCCTCCCCCAAGCACCTCCACTTCAACCGGTTCTGTGCTTCTCACATTTAACGGGTCCCTGCGGTCTTCACAAGGTCGTCGGTCCACCTTGTGCGAGGCCTTCCAACGTTACGTCTTTCGGTACGTGGTTGCCACTCCAGCCTCCAACCTTTCGGCGAAAAAGAAGTTGTGATTCAAAAACAAATGTCCTGGAGTTTGACAGATCAAACTTCTTCAGTCTCCTTCTAGTGCAAATTTTAACAAGAGATAGCAATACTATTTGTTCAGTTACGAGCAACAAAATCGTTGGAGCTTCGCGCGATCGTGACTGGGCCTCATCTCGTAATTCTGGCAGGTTGCATTGTAACAATCGAAATTCGTTCATGAACGTAAAAAAGTGCTACCTATATAATTAAAAAATCTACGTCGAAACACTTTCTCAAACGCAACGTATTATTACAGTTACGTTACACGTAGTTTGAACGTAACTGTATCAAGTTCTGCCCTGTTCCAACATGTTATTAAGATGGGGCATTATCTACCAAATAACTATGGTGGTGTGGTGTGTATTTAAATATAGAGAATTGAGTTGTTAGGTGATGTAATGTTTGACCATAAATATTACAAAGTGTTTAATTTAGCTGTCAGTTGGTACACACTGCTGTTGGAGGCAAGACTATATGTATACTATATGCGGGCGTGATCTGCAGTGGCCCATATGGAACGCTCTCAATCGATTGCGTACTCAAGAAGGCCGCTGCAGACACAATTTGCCGAAGTAGGGTATTGCTGACCCATCCAACTCCCAGTGCGAGTGCGGTGCTTCTGATTAGTCCCACTTGCTGAAGTGACCTAAGTTCACGTTTACCTGCAGGCTGTACTTCGCCTGGCCTAAAGAAGGCCACTGACGAAGAGTACCATCGACCCGAAAAGAAGATCTATTGTCTAAGTCTGTACAGTGATTTCAAAAACTGTTAGCTAATATTGATATCCGGGGGCTGTACGTACTCAAATAAGTCGCATTTGATTTTTTCATTGGAAAAAGTTGTTCATTTTCAACACGTTACACTTAATTTTTCCAGTCTTACCGAAGGGTATCGTATTTTCCAGTGACTGGGGTATGAAGGCGACTGCCTATCTAGCCTTCACAACCCAGTTATTGTAAAATACTCTCATTCAGCTGCATCGGTTAGACTGGAAACCGACCCTAACATACGAGTAGTTGGAAAAAGGCCAGGCAGATGATGATGACTGTATTTTTTGGTCTTATTAGAAAAAAATGTGTAAAGGTTTCTATGCATAGTTGTCCTTATTTTCGAAAGTGAAAATCCAGAAAAATATTTTCTTTTTAACACCTTTATGGTCACCATAAACAACGCGAATTCGCACCATTGAAGAGGCACAGAAAAATAAGCATATTATACATTATGCTAAAAGTTACAAACTGTAAAACAAAAATTCTCATGTTGTAATGACTTGTAACATTTTGAGTTATATCATTATTACGTAAAATAGATGATTAATTAAGATTACAATTTATGATTCAATGGGTGATTAATTAACTAAGATTTTTGAGGAAATGTACGTTTTAATAGGAAGTGGTGACGGCTCGGTGTTTTTTACGAGTTCATATTTCTCTTGTAGCCATTTATTTATTCATCCAGCAATTTGTACATAATCTACGGTCACCAAAGGAGATAGGTAACCAGGGTCGTCGGATATAGTTGAAATTAAATAAAAACGATTTATGTTTGCGAATAAAAGGCCATCATTCAGGTGTCGAACAATTTATATCCTAAAATAAAAAGTACCAGAAAAATACTACTATTTTCTTACCGGAAATAACATCTTGAGCATTTTTTACTATGTATTACATCGAAAGCCTACAATTAATGGTAGACTTTCGATGAAATAGTAAAAACTGTTCAAGAAGTTATTTCCCATAAGACAGCAGTATTTTTTTTTGTGGCGTCGCGGCGCTTTTATGTTTGGGTACGAAATTAATGATATCCATTAATAAGTGAAAACATACGGTTCATTTATGAATTTAAATTTCATTTGAAAACATCCATCCGTTTCTTACTAAACTACAACTATTTTCGACGACCATACTTAACTCTTTTGTTGACTGTACAGACGCCAGCAGATCAAGCTACCCGAAACTGTCAAATTTTCCCAATCAACCTTGAACCTTAATGCTTTAGCGATAAAGTTGAAAATCTATCAAAGAAATTTGACAGATTGTAGTAGCTTGATGTGCTGGCGTCTGTACATAGACAGTCTTAATCCCATAGGCGTTCTATACTAGTCAAGTTATAGAAATAACATGAGATTATGCAATAATATTTAACTATCTTTCCTATTAAAGGAAAATGCGCTTGTCATAACACAGCCTGAAGGTGCGCAAAATTGCGCAATTCTTATAGCAACTCCTACAAAATTGACATCACATTAGAATAAGGCTTTCATTTGGACAGTTTATTAGAGGGGCTTATGGCTAAGTAATAACCGCCAAACGGGTCGATCAATCAGGTTAAGCTACGCTTGCCGCGGTTGGTCCGTGGATGGGTGACCATCTTCAAATATCAAGACCCCTCCGGGCCTCGGAAAGCACGTTAAGCCGTTGGTCCCGGCTGTCATTCCTGGATCTTTGACAGTCGTTACGGGAAAGTCTGACAACCAGTCTTACCAAGGGGTATCGTATTACCCAGTAACTGGGTTGTGGAGGTCAGATAGGCAGTCGCTCCATGTAAAATACTGGTATTCAGCTGCATCCGGTTAGACTGGAACCCGACCCCAACATAGTTGGGAAAAGGCTAGGCAGGTGATGATTTGGACGGTTTAACGACATTAATTGCGTTATTTACGTTGCTGAGCAGATTTTTTTTTGGAACATATGAACCAATGAATTAGGGGGTGCTAGTAATTAACCAGCACCCCCTAATTCATAAAAACGCAATTCTCTACAAACAACACATAGGTTTTTTATTATATAAGTAAATCACTTTTATAACACACACTAATTACTAAGTAAATCACTTTTAGCTAACGTTAACGCTTGCAAAAACAATATAACACTAAAAAGTTAATTACATAAGTAATTCAGGAATGCATCATACCCGTTAATTGTCTGAAGAAAGTAATATTGAGTTCAACAAACGGACCACGTTTACGTCCAGCTGTTTACGTTGTGGTCCAAGTTATAGGGAACAGCTCGTAAAAGTCCACTGCTGAAAATGGCCAGGTGCCATATTAGATACGATCAAATCATGATAGTTGAGAAAAAGTTAAGGCTTTTTTTTTCTTCGTCTTGAGCAGTGGTGGCCCCGTGGTAACAGCCGTAACTTACGAGTTGTATGTAGGTCGTAGGTTCGAACCCAGACAGGCACTGAACTTTGTGTAAATTATTCCATCACCACTGCTCTTAAAGCGGTGAAGGAAAACATCGTGTGGAAACCGATGCACCTAGAACCAAAAAATCTGAAGACATGTGACATCTACCAACCCGCACTGGACCCGCGTGGTGGATTACGGTCCACTCCCTCTCACCAAGAGCAGGACTGCAATGTGTCTTAGCAGTGGGAACATTACAGCCTGGTTATGGCTATCCTACTAATATCATAAACGTGAAAGATTGTATGGATGGATGGATGGCTGGATGGATGAATGGATGGGTGGATGGATGGATGGATGTTTGTTACTCTTTAACACATAAACTACTGATCGGATTTGGATGAAATTTGGCACAGAGATAGTTTATAACCAGCATTAACACATAGGATACTTTTTATCGCGATATTCTCACGGGATCGGAACCGCGGGGCGCAGCTAGTAAGGCTATAAGTTTTTCTAGAACGGTGACCGCCGGTAGTGTAGGCCTTGTTTCCAAGTCATCATTTTATGATCTGAATCAGTCCATGCTATTAATCAATTAAGAATACACGTTTTTAATTGTGCATTGTTGTCTATATTCCATTGTCTCTTTCTTAATATAGACATTTTCGATATAAATCTTGATCATTTATATTTTAGATTGATTGTAGGATTATTAATCTAATTTATATGTTCTGTCTACTGATTGGATTTTTTTTATTATTATCTACTACATATCTACGCCAAATTGTATGGATTATCACAAAAGTGACTTTATTGTTATTGTTATTTAGAGGACTTAAATGTTTTGCTGTTACTCGTTCGTCGAAAAAAATGCAATATTCTTCTTAGGGCTGATTTTTCAATCATCTGATAACTTTAATCGAGGAATAATTTTGAAATTTTGACTGTTATTTCACTCAAAATCTGTCAAACGTTCATATTTTTCCCCGAAGTTATCCCGGCGATGGCAAAATTTGCCCTTAGAACTTGTTTTAAAATAAAGGGATCAGGTGAAATGATAGCTTTGCTTATTTAAAGAAAGAGTGAGATTGCTTCACAATATATCGGCTGGTATCTAAAGGCAAGGCAAGGTTGCCAATTAACCTCCATTTGTTCTAAATGGAGAATGAAAACATCGTGAGGAAACCGGCATGTCATAGAACCAAAAATTCAAAGACATGTGACATCTACGAGTACCATCCCGCACTTGGTCTGCGTGGTGGATTACGGCCCACTCCCTCTCACTGAGTGAGAGGAGGCCTGTCCCAGCAGTGGGAACATCTTCTTCTTCTTAGCGTGTCGATAGCAATCTAAATGAACTCGGCTACTTGTTTGGCGCCAACACCAGCGTCCATCAGTCCCTGTAACGTGCAATTGACAGGACACGTAGGACATAATATTAAGTGTCCCATCGCTTGTGGAATAGCACCACATCTAAACTCCAAGGCGAAGTCTTCTATGAATCTCCACCTGAACCGGTTTTCCTTGCTTCGGCCCGCCTGGATCAGGAGTCTGTTTAAAGACTTCCAGATTACCCAAGGTATCTCATGTCCAGGTGGTCTTCAGCGGATGGAACAAATGGTTTGGGTAAGGAAGCACTGTCTCGACACAGCTTCAGGCTTACTTGTGATTGTTCGCCAGTGAGTGGGACGACACACTTTAAGAAACTGTTTCCGCTTTTAAGCCTTTGTGGCACAAGGATGTTGTCGTGTAAATGGTGTCGTGTGAGAACATTATAGGCTGATTATCCTATCCTTATGCTAACAAGAGACAAATCCATATGCGTATAATTACGCTTTAAAATCATACGCGTCATCTTACCAATTGCACCACACAACAAAGGAAAAAAAACATAAATTCCGTATGTTATGAATAAAACAGTAACAAATAAGTGTCGAGATGATAATCTGTCGGTTGTCGGTAGGTGCTCGGACACGGACGGTAATTGTACGGCAGAGTTACGAATGGAAAGCCGGTTACGGTTTGTTGTTCAATATTTAACTGACGACTCGTAGATAGTAGAATAGGACCGAATTTAGTCATGAGAATTAAGAGGAAAGTCAACAAAAATATAAAAAAAATATTGATTTTGCTCAAAATGAGAATTTAGGTTTCAAATTAAATTTGTAATTTAGACATAAACATAACATTTCGCCTGTAATCCCCGGAGGGTTAGCAGAGGTGTACTAACATAGTACCTAGACCCACATTTCACCAGTTAAGTTTTTAGAATCAGAATCAGAATCAGAAATGTATGGAAGAAAAAGACATGTTGCGCCGACCCCAAATAAATTGGGATAAGGGCAGGAGAATGATGATGAATCAGAATCAGAAATATTTATTTGCCAACAATATAGGTACAGGTTTGAGATGGTACAAAATACAATGTTTGTTTTTTTGTTTTTTAAAAAAACGTTGCCCCACTCTAGGAATTTCTCCTGTATCGTGGTTTGGATGGGTTTCCGCTACATTCTACCTTACGGCGTGCAAAAACATTTTAAGTCCCATGTATTGTGGAGGTCAGATAGGCAGACGCTCCATGTAAAATACTGGTACTCAGCTGCATCCGGTTAGACTGGAAGCCGACCCCAACATAATTGGGAAACGGCTAGGCAGATGATCTAATAGGGAACGAGCCTAGTGTCATCAACCAGGCACAGATCCAGACTCCGGGCTGCTACTGAGAATTTCCTGATGTCTTTTTCCGTTGAGAAGGTGTTATTGAGTTTACCTTGACCTGGGAATCGAACCCAGGACCTCATGCTCAGCAGTAGCGCTTGCGACCACTAGATTGATTTTCCTAACTATGTTGGGGTCGGCTTCCAGTCTAACCGGATGCAGCTGAGTACCAGTAATTTACATCGAACGACTGCCTATCTGACCTTCACAACCCAGTTACTGGGTAATACGAAACCCCTTGCTAAAACTGGTTGTTAGACTTTAGGGCATCTGACGACCCGTAACGACTGTCAAAGATCCACTAATGACAACCGGGACCAACGGCTTAACGTGCTTTCCTAGTCACGGAGGGATCTTGGTATGTAAAGATGGTCATCCATCCACGGACCAACCCCGGCAAGCATAGCTTAACCTGATCGATCGACCTGTGCGGCTGTTATTACTTAGCTACAAGCCCCTCATCCACAATCTTGGTCATAATTATAGATCTCGCATGTATCTTAATTATAGAGAAGCAAGACAGTATAATAAAGTCACTCTTTAGATTCTACCTTCTTTTTCATCGTATCTTTGATTTCATAACTATTTATGAACCTGTTATGTATGTAGCAGATCAAGCCCCTCCTAGTCCTGCTTCTACTACGATCCACAAAATGACCTAAACAGTTTTTGAAACGTCATGCTGTAAAACCTATCCGAACAAATCCACATAATATGGGTTGTTAAGAGCGTTAACGCCAAATCCGCGGCACCAAGTTTAGGTAATCGCAGTGCTCTTTGCACTCACACAGATGCGAGTGTGTCTGTGTGCGTACAGTTAGTGCGCTCTCTGTCGTTATAGTCAAACTAACCCATATTGATCCGTTGAGTTATGTTTAATGATACTTATTTAATCGTCAGTTGATTTTTATTTAGTATTCTTATTTTTATTACAACCTTGTGAAACAAAGAGGCAATTTTGGATCCTTTATAAAGTATAGTACTAATCACTGGAGAAACGTTAGAAATGTAGTACAGATGTAAAATCCTACAAAGATTAATATTATAAATACGAAAGTTTGAGAGTTTATATGGATGGGTATTTGGATGGATATTTGTTACTCTTTCACAAAAACTACTGAACGAATTTTGGTAAAAATTTGACCATTTCATAAAAAAGTAAATAAAAAATCATAATGATATAAAGGCTATAATTTAAAAATACATTTTGAAGTTGTACGCACGGCTACACATCAAGCTATACAAAACCAGTATAAGCTGCCTTCTGATTGTACGAAAAACCTATACAATACGAGGTCAGCTAAAACTGGAAATGCATAGCTTGATGTGTAGCCGTGTGTACGAAGTCGCGATCATACTCTAGCAAATTATAAAGTACCTACTAGCTTTTGCCCGCGGTTTCACCCGCGTGGAAGTTAGAAATTATCCCACGGGAACGTACCACCGGGATAAAAAGTATCCTATGTGCTGATCCAGGTTATGGTCTACCCATGTATCAAATTTCATCCAAAGCCGTTCAGCCGTTTTAGCGTAAAAGTGTAAGAAACAAACAAACTCACTTTCTCATTTATAATATATATATATATACTAGCAGCGCCCCGCGGTTTCACCCGCATATGTGTCGATCCCGTGGGAATATCGAGATAAAAACTATCCTACGTCCTTTCCCGGGACTCGAATCTCTATACAAAATTTCATATACATCGGCTCAGCGGTTTAAGCGTGAAGAGGTAACAGACAGACAGACACACTTTTGCATTTATAATATTAGTATGGATTAGTTAGGATTCTAGTTCATTTAAAAATAAAACATTTGAATATCAAAGTATTATTTATTCATAACAATTGTAGCACTTGTATGTAGATTAAAAAAAAATGTTTCCCTTTATTGACTTTGAAAGATAACCGGCATGTGTGTGGCACACATCGACAAACTTCAAAAAATCAGTTGCTAACGTTTGTAATACAAAAAGAAATCAGTAATAGGAAAATCCCTAATTTAAATACAAAAACTACGAATAAAAATACCCATATTGGATACAGGACGGGTAAAGTGCTGTATATAGCACTTTACCCGTCCTGTATCCAATAATAGCTGCGACCCCCGACGCAGCAGAATAGTTCATCTTGTAAGATCTTTTGGACCAACAAAAGTCTGCTACGACAGTTAATACTGGAATACCATCTTTTACGTCGCCACATGAAATAACTTCAGAAGCTTCTTCGTGCGCAGCGGCTTGCATGCTATCTACTTCATCTTCTGCATCTGACTTCCACCACGTAGCTGATTCATCGTGACATTTTTCGATGAAAATCGGGTGATAGTGGGCAAATCTATGGAAGCTTCAGCGGGATTGTCCGAAAGGGTTATCGCTACCCCGGAACATAAAGGGCATAGGAAGGAACATGGGTGGGTTTTAGTCAGTAAGAGTCTGACACTCCCTTCCGCTCCACCCAGAGCGGGAGGGGTCATTTGATGATTTCCCATCCGGAAAAAAAAAATCTATGGAAGCTAACAATTCATTAAATTAAATTTCATTTCCCTAATCCAATCATTAATTGTCACAGCACCTTGATTGACCAACCAACATTGATATCTCCGAGCTAACTAGACGAAAACAAACATTACTTAAAATAAATGTTCTTCAAAATCGATATACATCGATTTTATTCAATTTTGAGAGGCCATTGTTGTTTGCATCTTTGGCAAATTTGGCGCGGCCGGACTTTACAAACATCGCAAGTTATAAAACCGGCCAAGTGCGAGTTGGACTCGCACACAAAGGGTTCCGTACCACAAGGTAAAACCGCTGAAAAAAACGGCAAAAAATCACGTTTGTTTTATGGGACCCCCCTTAAATATTTATTTTATTCTATTTTTAGTATTTGTTGTTATACCGGCAACATAAATACATCATCTGTAAAAATTTCAACTGTCTAGCTATCACGGTTCATGAGATACAGCCTGGTGACAGACAGACAGACGGACAGTGGAGTCTTAGTAATAGGGTCCCGTTTTTACCCTTCGGGTACAAAACCCTAAAAAGCTTGTAAAAAAACTGGTATCAGAAGGTCGACGGTTTAGTTTGAGAAAGCAATTTTTTGCGATTTCGATGTTGGTGGCATACAAAAAAAAAAATGTATCTGAGCAGTAGAATCTTCCCCTAGAAGGAAAAAGTTAATAAACGAGGACCTTATTTATAGCAAATTAAGTATTATTAAAAATATTATTTTATACCAACCTTTTAACCCTAGCTTTAGTTAAAGCCTCTAGATTCAATTTCTTCTTTTACCTCGATACCAACTAGTGTTGTTTTTTCGTTTTTATTCCCCGTGGCAACTGAAAAAAAAATCATGTTTTGAAAAAAAATTATTGTCTGTCATCTAAATAAAATAAAATATTTTACTTACCAAACCAAGATCGTTAGGTCGCACTATAAACTCACTCGACGTCAAGGGTCAGGAGAGGTCACGCGTAGAGAACCGAGCGATACGTCCACTCTCTGAAAGGCCTGGCGGCCGACTGATTTGAAACGATTTACGCCCACAATTTTATAGTAGTTTTAAAAAATTTGTAATAAATTAAATTTAACTAAATAAGCTGAATGCTGTTTCGTATTTTGTAAAGAAGATATTCTTCTATTATAATACACCTTTATTTTGTAAAATTAAGTAAGATTTAATGGAGTAAATAATGAATTTAGCAACCGCTTTTTCTTGTTAATTTCACTTTGTTTATTGTTTGATTTATCTATGTTAGGAGCTGAAAATCAAAAAAATCTCTGGTAGATTTTTGCTCAAGGATATGAACAATTAAATAAGTTTGTTTGTTTGTAAATTTTATGACTGGTTTCTGATATTTTAAGCTTCGAAATGACCACTGTAAAGGGAATTTAGAAAACACTGTTTGTTTATCTGGTTAGAATTCACGAATACTCTATTAATGTAAAAATGTTCTCACCTAACTTTTTAGAACGAAATATTTCCTACAATAATTAGTAATTCACACTTTCGTTAGATACGTTTTATGAGGAGATTAAATGGTTTGAAAAGTACGCTTTTTGGGTCAAACAGCCAAAATCGGCGTTAACGCTCTTAAAAGGTAATCAAAACAAACGATTATCAATCACAGTATTGCACGCTCATAAAGTGTCGTAATTATTGTCGTTGAACTTTAAGTGAACAAATACGATGTTTAATGGGTGTGGAATTACAAACATCATGTAGTACCGTATTTGTCAATTCAGAATTGAATGTCAATCATTGTGAAACTTGATGAGCGTGAATAGTTCCAAATGCGGGGTCAAATTAAATTAGCTAGCGAAACTCCGGAGACGTGATGAGTCTATATCTAAACACGATGAAATAAATAAAAAAGATTTGATGATTTTTTTTTTGGGTCAACGACCTTTTCTAGTGATGTTACTTGAAGAGTTGAGTTGAGGAAATCTGTTTTTTTTTTGTTATATCGAAACACATCACGTCTGTGATGTTAACACAAAATCCTATTATCCTACTATTATTATAAACGCGAAA
Organism: Apamea monoglypha; assembly: GCA_911387795.2. NCBI lineage: Eukaryota > Metazoa > Arthropoda > Insecta > Lepidoptera > Noctuidae > Apamea > Apamea monoglypha. Next base: position 17,853,568 of record OU426922.1, read on the forward strand.
GTTTGTATGGATGGATGGATGGATGTTTTTTTACTCTTTCACGCCCAAACTACTGAACGGATTTGGATGAAATTTGGCACACAGATAGTTTATAACCAGGATTAACACATGGATACTTTTTATCCCGATTATCCCATGGGATCGAAACCTATGCGGGTGAAACCGCGGGCCGCAGCTAGTCTATAACATATTTCAAGTGACTACGCTACCTGCGGTTGATGACCCCAAAAAAACAAAAAAAAAGAACATTTTTTATTTTCAGATATCTGAGGGGCATTTCTCGTAATTTTAAGAACGTTCACAGTCTGATCTCCGTCTAAATCTGTCAAAAACACCTCTAATTTCCCTAAATTTTGACAACTTTTTGACATTTGTTTGTCGCCGAGATGAGATTGCGACTAGATTTTGAGCTTTTTGAGACACGGAGGGGTCTCGGTATGTTAAGGATTCGTCACCCATCCACGGACAGACTTCAGTAAGTTTTACTTTGCCTTGAAGATGAAACCCTGCGGCTGTTATTATATATTATATTTAACCACAAGTCTGATTTCATGTCAGTGTAAGTTTTATAGAATCAGAAAATATATACTTACTTTTTTTTTTTCTTCTTTTATGTCATGAGAAACTTCTTTGGATTAAGCGACTCAGAATAAATAAAGGTGCAATTAATTTTAAGTTTTTAGTATTCCGTTTATTTTACTAACTGATAGCCCAAAGCCTAAACTAGATGATCGTAACAAGAAAGAAATAAAGTTCCTTATTGGGGACAGAGACCAAAATATTTTCAGACCTTTGTTCCTAAGCGTAAATTAAACTTTTCGCACAAAAAGGTACAAAGGCAGAGAGCCTTAGGCGTTCTCTACCAGTCAACCAAGGGTGGTGAAGAGATTAGATGGCAGGTGCTTTGGCTGAGAGGAACAATGACAAAAAAACTATTAAAAGTAGGTACACAAATACATAAATAGGTTATATACACATACATACTATTGACTATAATATATATAGAACTCAAGAGAGAGAGGAGTTGAGATGTTTCGACGCTATTTGTTTATATGTATGAGAAAGAAGTCACAAACACAACGCATGTTTGATGTCCTAATTAGTCAATTGTTACTACACCACAGACTACCTACCATATTTGTCTCTCTTTAATTTTAATCCATCCAAAGGTTGTCTTTAAAAGATCGCTCTTAGCGATAAGACCGCCCATTGTGTCACCCTTTTTTAAAAATTTTGTATATTTATGTTTTATAAATTGTATGGTGTACAATAAAGAGTATTCTATTCTATTCTATTGTTCCTAAGAACATTCGTTCACGCCTATGTCTGCATACATTACCAATGTATTGTGTCCACGAAATATTGCCTTCTTCATGAATTGATTGGGAAAATCATTTATGTAATGTGATACTGCATCTGAGTTTTTTACGTGTACTGTATGTAGGGTGAGAGGTACAATTACTAGGTGTGTATGCGGTACGCATATGTAATAATAATTGCCGCGCTCGTCCTTATTTTTTTTTTCTAACTTGTTGTCTGAGGCCTCTTATGTCGTGTAATGTCATTACATCTGCAATATTACGGCAGATTCTTGGTTGACAGAAGTTATCCGTCAGGTTTGATAAAATTTAGCACGGAAACTATTTATTGCTTGATGATTTTATAACTTTAACTTCTCAAGCATAATTAATCTTAGATTAGTGATATTTTCTTCAAATCTAAGGCAAGTCGTTAGTGAAAGATGTGAACTGCAAGCTCGTACAAATCACTGTCGGGATAACAAAGTGCCAACAAGTTTTTTTGCGGCTTTGGAACAGTTACATGGAGATCTCTTCTACAACTAATAAAAAACTATCCAAAAGAAGAAACTTGAAGAAGTAAGCTGGACAAGTAGGTCTACATTTGATGGACGTGATTTTTGTTTATAAATAACTCAAAATCAAAATGTTTTATTTCACATAAATCAACATGGGCACTTATGAAACGTCAGAATTCCAATTGGTCGTTTCCTATAGAGAAGAGCCGGCAAGAAACTCCACGGTTACCCTTTTAGCGATAGCACTAGGAAGTGGTGAAGGGCGGGCGTTTTTGGGGGCCTGTCTTTTGTAATTTTGACGTTCGAAAAGTGCTGATTCTCAGCCTAATTTGAATAAAAGACTTTTGATTGTGGTTTTTAAAAAATATTGGTCTTTGCGCACACAACACACACCAACAAATACACAACACCCTATGACATTGCACAATGATATTTCAATTGAATAAATTTGCTAAATTCTTATTTTGTATACATGCATGACTATTATTTTTCCGGTTAATTTGACTTTTAAGAATTTGACATTAAAAACTGATTACCTGACAATTAATGATTTAGATAAATTTGCAATACTTACGATTATTATAGCGCTTAATGTTGCATGCCTTACGGTAGAATGTACTGGATCCAATTGTTTTTCTTCTTTACGCCATCTAAGCTATGTTTTGTTACCTACATTCTTTGCAAACAAATGATTTCTGATTCTGATTCTTACAATGTTTTCAAAAAAGTCGGACTTTATCTTCACCATGGGCATGAACTTCTACATCTACCCTGTTCGTCTCTGGTAATTTATCACCGGTCGGTCGCACGCTCTCGTTTTCTGAGTTTTTGTTAATTTCGACACGCGAACTGTTTCGAGTCGAGACTAACTAAATTAATGTTTGTGAACTACGATTGTTACGACTTTTAGAACATGCTAATTGTATGGAAAGAAAGACTGATGAAATTAGAAAGAAAGTGCACTGATTAATGATTAGAACTGCTGTAGAATTTTTTTTTTGATCTATTTTTTCACGAATTTATATTTTTTTCTGCTATAAGGTGGAGCGTATAGGTACCATTTTGTTGAAACTCAGATGTGTCTTCTCGACATCCGTGTGCCACTAACGGGATGCAGCAGAATATCAGCGTCAGGTATTGTACCTGACATATGCTGAGCTGGACTCCCATTTGGTGCAACCAAGAGACGCACACCGCCCAGTAGTGATCGACCGTTATAGATTTACTTATACGAGGTGTCTATGGGTCAATTTATCTTTTTAATCTTTGTTTTTTTTTTGTTTCACCTTTTTTTTGATGTTTGTTTTTATTACTTGTATTGTGTCTTTTGTTGCTCTGAATAAACGTTTTATCTATCTATCTATCGATGACCTTGTGAAGGCCGCAGGAATTCGCTAGATGTGGGAAGTAGAGAACCAGTTGAATTGGCGATGCTTGGGGGAAGCCTATTCAGCAGTGGACGTATTTCAGCTGAAATTATGATGATGATGATACTTTTTCATGCATGGGCAACAAAGGGTGACCGTTAACAGACTATCCTAACGGTAATAGGCACTTTGAATGATGGAGTGCAGAATCCTCCGGAGCAATTGTGGCCAAGTAGTAACGGCCGCGACTTACGAGGTGTAGGTTCAAACCCAGACAGGCGCTTTACTTTGCGTAAATTATTTCATCACCACTGCTCTCAAAACAGTGAAGGTAAACATCGAGAGGAAACCGACATGTCCTAGAATCAAAAATTCGAAGACATGTGTCATCTACCAACCCGCACTGGGCCCGCGTGGTGGATTATGGCCAACTGCCTTTCACCGAGAAGACGCCTGTGTCCCAGCAGTATAGGCTTATAGGTAGTATTAGGCTGTAACATTATAGGCTGATTTTAATAAGAATCCTCCTATCTGCTTGTATATCAGCAAACTGGGATCAGACATCATGTTCCAGTCAATTTTTCTTTTATTGTTTTGTTTAGTGGAAAACACCAGCTATATACTCTGTTAAGCAGGGTTAAATAGGGGATTAAAGTTTGTTTAGAAGTTCATCATTTTCGCCGACGAGAAATCTCATCTTATCGATATATTTTTTTTTGTGGCAATCCGGATTGTCAATAATAAAAATTAATAAATCATGTCATTTATGTTGGAGTCCTTTCAGATGATACTAAGTGTATATCCGACAACACGCACAAAAGTAAATAATATGATGTGTTTGCGCACAACTGTTGTGTGACTAAATGTTTAACTAAGTGCGCCAGATTCTCTGCGCGCACGCACGCGATACTTCGAGAGATTAGCAGATAACTTGTTAATCCGATGTAATTAAATAGATTTCACGTCGTAAATTATTTTATACAAGATAATATTCTAATAACTAGCTAACTAGGACAGGAATTCGATACCATCTTTTGATTGATTGCGCTGGTTGTCTAATAAAATAAACTGTGAAAATTAATGAGTTTTGCACTTATATAAAGATTAAAAATGTATGCCATGATGACTTTCAGATTTATGGAGCCGCATCTTAAAACCCGGTTGCAGCTTTAAAACCGGATTTTGATTTATTTGAGTTTATCAAATTCCATTTTAAATTAATCTTAGACATCGATAGACCAGGAAATTTAATACGTTATTAGTAGACATGTGGGTGATTAATAGATGTTCCTTCTCTGTATAAGAAGAGGTATTTGCCCCGAAGTGTGATGCTTAGGTATAAGCTCATGTTATTATACAAGACTAGGTTTCGTATAATAAAATTATATGCTTGTTTCGTCTGCATGAAGTTCGCAAATTACCCCAGGTGAACGTACAGCCAAACTAAAAAGTATTGTATGTCCCAACCCAGATATGGAGACAGACATGACAGGAGTGCTAAATCTATGTATCAAAATTCATCCACATCCGTTCAGCCGTTAAACTGTAAAAAGGTAACAGACAGACAGACAGAAATAGTTACTTCCGCATTTTACCGCATTTTCGTTTTTTTAGTATGGAGTATGGATGTAACATGTTTCTTTATGCAAATACACCCTAAGCCTGCAGTGGGACAGTTACAATTTGATATAGGTACATATGCAACAATTTGATATAGGTACATATGCAACAATTTGATATAGGTACATATGCAACAATTTGATATAGGTACATATGCAACAATTTTCTTTATGAGAATAGGCGTTTGCTCTGAAGTGGTAGGTACCTATACTGTACAGGTTACAGATGGCTTTAATTTTATTATGCAAATGTGTACATACCTTAGAGACGGGCTCCTCGCTCCAGCCTCCGCAATTCGCCATGCCCTCCAGCAATGTGAGTTCACTGTAACAAACAAACATTTCTTATTAATATAATATACTTTAAACATTATTTTATTGCATAAGGTATAGCTTTATAGATGGCTATGAACACCATGTACGTAGAGGAAAACAAACACGGGTAGATATACTGAGACCAAAATTTTTTTTTTTGTTTTTAGGCGCAACTACAAGAGGGATCCTTAGATCTAAAGGGCTGAGTATAAGGAAGAACAAGACGTTGAAAATTAATAAAATAAGGAAAATAAAGAGAGGGAGAGAGGGGGGAGTTTATTCTGTTTGTTTGTATGTATTAGTATTTATTCTTTTTCGAGATATTTGTCCCTTATATTGCGCCTGTCATGTTTTGTCTTTGCATCATCCTAAGGTTCACTGGTAGAAAATGCTTCAGGCATTAAGTTCGCCTTTGTACAGTATTGTTTTGACTTAGGCATTAAGTTTTAATAAATAAATAAAATAAAACAAAAACGTGACATAGTCACCATTAAAATTCATCATTCATCATTTAAATATAAAATACATAAGTACCTCTTTAATATGTTTAGACAAAGCCTCACTGTAGAAAATATATGAAAAGCTTGTATGTTTGTTCTTAAATCTAATGAATGCATGTTAGTGTAGTGTACCTATAGGTGAAAAAGTGAAAACTGAAAAATATATATAAAAGAAAAAAAGGAGTTACATCTGCCAAAAAACTGCTTTGTAGTTTGTCAGAGGTAATATTTTTCGGATTAAAATTATTCGGTCGGGTAATTTGTCGGGAAATTTGGTAATTCGTCGGGTCGGCGCAACATGTCTTTTTTTTCAACACTTCTCTATTAGTCGTCATCTCGGAAGTCACTACCTTTCTAACCATAATTATCATTCACAAATTCCATCCATCGTTTCTTTGGTCTTCCCCTACTCTTATAGCCAAACGTTATACAAAACCGTGACAATTAAAAAGAATGGCTCTATTCACTATTGCCTATGGTTTTCGTGGTAAATTATTTGCAGCATTAATTCGCATGTCCAATAGGTACTGTTCCGGAGCTCGGTGTTGCATTTCTCAACATTTACTAAATACTGGAGTAAACCCCTTTGTACACGGCACGGTTTCTTTACGGTACGGCGGCGTATAAACCGCGTCATATAGAAAAAACGGCTTCCATAGATCCCCATACAACACTGACGACCGTTCCTACGGTGTCGTTGGGTTCACATTTTCGTTGTTTGCCACCGACTTCCGAATTTAAAGTTATTTTTCACTTTGTAGTGTCTTTTTTGAAAGTCGGTTTTTTTTTGCAAAAAAGTTTTTATTTTTCACTTTTAAGTTGTAATTTTCACCAGTAATTTTGGTTTAAAAAAACGATGTGTGGGCCCATAAAATTTGAGGGTTGCCCTCGATTTCTCCAGGATCCAATCATCAGATCCTGTGTCGGTGACTATGGGACCACTTCAGAAGTATCTCCTTTCGAACAAAAAAATAATTTTGAAAATCGGTCCACAATTGGCGGAGTAATCACGTAGCAAACACAAAAAAAAAAACCTACCGTCGAATTGAGAACCTCCTCCTTTTTTGCAGTCGGTTAAAAACGTGTGTGTACAAAAAAACAGCACCCTAATTGCGTAACACACTATCAATCTCAATCGGAATCATTTTGAAGGATATTGCTAATCCATTGCTTGATATGTTCAAAAAATGTGTCTGCTCAACAACGTAAATAATGCAATGAATGTTGTTAAACTGTAAAAATGAAACCCATTGCTACTGATAGTGTGTTACGCAATTACCCCGCTGATCCTAGAATGAAATCCTAGTATCAAAGGGGTTTTGCTTGTAAAAGGAAATAATCATTCCTCCAAAAAGATTGAACTGCTTTTTTCCCCAAACATTCCTCCGCCGCTCTCAATACGCGATCCAATTCTCGCCACTTTTCATTGCTCCAAAAGGAAATCCACATGAAAATTTATAACTAGCATTCTGCTTGCCCCACTTTCATTGCAAAACATAGTGTAGTATCAACGTATTATTGAAATCGCCTGCGGAAAATATGATTTCTAATAACTGTCGCGAGGAAACAACTGAAGATCTCTGGTTGTTGACAAAACGATGGTGATCAGGGGTCTTGTTATGCTGGGCGTCGTAAATTGATGCCATTTTGCTGTGAGGCGTGATGTCTCTCAAACGGATTAAACGTTGGAAAATGTAATAACGTATAAAGTAGTTCTGTGTTATTTTGTATTTGTAAACATTGAATTTATTATAATTTCCTTATGTTTTGAAATGATTTGTATTTACTGAAGTTTTGTGATTGTTTGGGTAGTCAGAAGCCCAAAAGTCTGACACCCAGTCTTACCAAGGGGTGTCATGTTATCTAGTAACTGGGTGATTTAGGTCAGATAGGCAGTCCCTCCGTGTAAAATACTGGTATTCCACTCCATGTAATTTACTGCAATGGACAACGTAGCAGGGGAAAGGCTAGGCAAATTGATTGTGTTTGTGTGGGTGTGCTTCAGGCAAACTTCTACCTAACCCTTCAGGGATTACAGGCTCAATGTTATGTTATGGTGTGTGGGTTGTGTGCATACCGGAAATTTTTGACTTTAATTGAATGTATAAGTATGTATCCTTCATTTTATAATTGTAACCAAAAAGACAATTATTTCATAGTATTGTTGACCTTGTGAAGGCCGCAGTAGCCCGTTAGATGCGAAATGCATAAAACCGGTTGAAGCGGAAGTGCTTAGGGCGCTATGTCCAGGAGTGTTCGGCTGAAATGATGATGAGGATGATGATTGTTGTCTTTTTGATCTAGTGGTCACTGCGCTACTGCTGAGCGTGAGGTCCTGACTTTGATTTCCAGTTCGGGCAAAGCGTTATTGTGTTTTTCCATCAGGAGTTTCTCAGTAGCAGAATGGAGTCTGGTTTTTTGGTCGGTTGATGGAAAATTGCGTCCTCGAAATCTTCGGCCTTAATTGAAACTTTACCAAAAGGTACAACTAGAGAGTCAAACCATCGGTATCATTCAATTAAAAGACATAAATTAAAACAAACAGAGTCAAAGGATTACTTCAATCACCATAAATATTAACTCCTCAAAAGACAGAACACTCAGAAAGAGGGAGAAGAGAGAGTAACTTTCTTTTAAAACTAACTACGTGTTAAAGTTTCTCCAAATCACAAATCATTATCCCATAAATATAGATTAATTTAGTTAAAATAAGTTCAATAATGATTACCATACACTTTCCCATGGCGGATTTCCGTTCATATAACACGTGCGAATCGATTAGAATTACCGATTACACAACAATCGGTAACGTCTCGGAGAATCGAGAATCGGTTACGTAAATCGATTTTAGGAAATCGAGTGATGTGTGGCGGTTTGACTACCGTAACACCTAGTTATGTTAATGATGTAAGGAAATAAAACATCGTTCGTCAGATGTTTATTTAGTGTCAGTGAAATGACATATTGGTTGATTGCGTGTTCTCAATTTTGAAATTTCTCTTAATTATTCATTTTATTTGGCCGATGGGGCCGGAAGGTTCTGGAGTGGCGACCGCGTACCGGAAGACGTAGCGTTGGATGGCCTCGCACAAGGCGGACCGATGACCTTGTGAACGCCGCAGGAATCCGCTGGATGTGGGAAGCACAGAACCTGTCGAAGTGAAGGTGCTTGGGGGAGGGCAATGTCCAGGAGTGATAAAAAAAAACTCCATAGTCAGTATACTTACCAAGTTCTAGAGTTGATTTAAAAACATAAGCATAACCAGCTATAATGTTCCCACTGCTGGGACACAGGCTTCACCTCGGGGCCATAATCCACCACGCGGGCCGAGTTTCGATTCTTTAATTCTAGGATATTACTGTTTCCTCACGATGTTTTCCTTTACCGTTTTGAGAGCAATAATTCACAAATGAAATAATTTACAAATAGTAAAGCGCCTCTTTGGGTTCAAGCCTACGACCTAGAACTCGTGGGGCCACCAATGCTCAATAAAACCCAAACTACCATAGAAATAACCCACCTTATACCACTACAAGTTCACCAGATCCCTGTAAACTACGTCCCTGACTCCATATCTCGACAATTTAAACCTCACCTACTAACATCGGAATATTTAATCACGTCTATAAACTCTGTTGGCATGTTATAAGATAGGTAAATTGTAGGTTACTGCCGTGCCCCGTGCGGTCGCGGCGTGATAAAGTCATATACCAGTAGCTGCCCTTAGGGGAGTACGGTAAATGGTTTGTGGGGTAAGTTAGGAGATGAATGCAGTATGACGGCCGGTGGAAAAGATGGTGTTACATCTGAGTATTTTTTAATTTTCCGATTTTAAAGATTATATAAGGGGACCAATGTTTGAGATAGTACTTATGTATGTTGTAAATGTCTGTAACTATGTTGTCACTTTTTTTTAAATAAAGAAAAATATTATTCATTATTATTGTAGGTATACAATTTTATTAACACTTGGAGTAGGTAGCCAATCTGTAAGGACCAGCGCGAACAGTATTTAGATGGTATACAATTACGACTACTTAAAAAATCAAAGTATACTAAATATTGTGACACTGGAGGCGAACTATCAGGACGCTCTCGTTGGTTCTTAAAAACAACAGGACATCCAAGTAACCTATTTCTCCTCGTAGGTGTTGTAAATGACGAAGATATAAAATGAGTGGTTCCTCCTTCTCAGCGTGGCAATGGCAATTTTGAATAGAGTCACCCAAGAATTTGGCTACGAGGTCCCGAATCCTGCAGAAGGTTTAGATCGGTATCTTGTGCCAGAAACTAGGCTATTTATGAAATCTTAGAGAAACCATCGAAATTGAAGATACACAACCGCGCATCGAACCTACTGTCAATGACTCTTTAGAAACACATTGTAGGTATACCGAGCAAGGAAGTAAAAGATAGAAAACAGGTTTTATTGACACAGAAACACGTGAATATAGAAAAGATAAATTAACTCGAATACCTTCTTGTTAAAACAAAACAAATATATTATAACTAGCTGCGTCCCACGGTTTCACCCGCATACGTTTCGATCCCGTTGGAATATCGGGATGAAAAGTATTTTATGTGTTAATCCTGGTTATAAACTATTTGTGTGCCAAATTTCGTCCAAATCCGGTTAGTAGTTTTTGCGTGAAAGAGTAACAAACAGCCATCCATTCATCCATACAAACTTTCGCGTTTATAATATTAGTAGGATTAAAAGCAAAAGAAGCACGGCAAAAAGTAGTCGGCAGCTGAAACCTTTTGGCTTCTACTAAGCATTATGCTGAAGTGTATATCTCTGCCTACCCTATAACATTACAAAGTCGAATCATTACCTAAGTACCTCATAACGCCACAAATAACACAGATGATAAAATAACACGGAAACGATATAACAGGATACGTAATAAAGTTTGCGGGACCCGATGCGAAACGAATGGCGTCCCCGATAGCGTAGCGGGTTCGATTCCCAGCTGATGTTATTGTTATCTAGGATTATAGGTCTCGGATTGTGGTTTGTCTGAATTGTATGTATTGTTGAGTTTGTATTTTAGTTTGATTTGGTAGGGTTAGGTTGGTTTTCCTAGGAACGAATTATGGAAAGTGTTCACGTAGTTTTTCAAAATCTAGAGATTTTTATTTTACTGCCATTTAACTAAATCACTTGTATTGTATGGCCTTCAGCTCGCGCCAATCATTGTTTACTTATGCACTTTTATTTCATAATATGTTTATTTCTATTTGATTTTACCAAAGTCAGATATCATGTATCCGTGGAATATATTTATGACGTCTGACAGTTCAGTATGGAAAAACTGTCAAAAATTCAAAATTTATTCTCAGGATAAGACTTACTCTAGGTATAAAAGTTTGGTGGAATTTGGCCTTGTAGTGGTAGCTCCCTACTCTGCTCGTTTAAGCTATCCGTTCGTTCTTCATTTCTATCAGAAGAGGCAAAAGCTTTTGGCTATGTGTTTTCTGACAGTCAGTCAGACACGGAACTTGGCTTAGCTGACTGACACACTACGTACATTTTCCGTGTTATATAGCCCTTTCATACAATGATAGAGTAAGAGCCAAACTAGCACTACTACTAACCAGAATCTCTTCTTAAGATTTACATGATTGTCTGGCAAGGGGTTGGAATTATCAAAAATGTCTAGCTAATGAGGAAACATCATCTAATTCAATCAAATCAGCTTTTATACTATAACGTAAGTAGAATTATAATTTCATGAACATTGAGGGTGCCTGGCAAGGGGTTACTACGATATTAAGTGTCTGGCAATGAATGATGTGATTTTTAATAATATTCTGATGGTAATACCAAAAAATCACACATTATTAATTGATGAATTTAGATCGGTATTTTACACACCTTTAGTACCGTTTACTTGCCAAAGCCGCGGTAACCCAAACTTCCCAATGGTCCATCCTTCTTGTGTTGGAAGCATGCGCTGACAAACTTTCAGCTTTTATAAAATAACGACGGTCTGGGGTTCACGGGCTCTTAGACTATGAGGCTCTGTCTCTCATAGGGTCGTAGCATTATGCTATATTGAATATATTTGCCTTGTGAAAATTGACAGGCGCTCCAAAGCAACATAACGCAGAAAGCATGTAGCATAATCAGCCTTTATCGCGGGTGCGGGTTGGTAGATGTCACATGTCTTCGTATTTCTTGGTTCTCGGACATGCCGGTTTCCTCACGATGTTTTCCTTCACCGTTTTGAGAGCAGTCGTGATGAAGTAATTTACACAAAGCATGTGACATTTATTTATTCATAAGACGCGCACTATTATCTCGATAGCTTGTCATATTTACACTCAAACGTTACTATAACAACTTGAGATTCATCACACGCCCTAAGGGAAAGAACATGTCGATACATAATCACATACACCGAAGACCTTACTTTTTTCATAACTAAGACTTAATAAATATATAACTTACTATTCCCCTCACGTACAAATGATTATACGAGAATCGATTTATAATCGACTGAATAATTCATGTTTCGAGAGACTGCAATCGATTGACACGTATCGATTTGATCGATTACAGAATCGATTTGATCGATTACAGAATCGATTCGGTTATCTGTCAGCGTTCGAATGAGTTAATCTCTCTCTATAACTTTGTAATACTAATACGTATTAATCATTGTGTCACATAAGTAGGAAGTAAGTTAGAAATAATACATGACATCACGCCTTCTTTCCCCAAAGGGTTGGGCAGAGGTGTACCTACAGGGTTTTTTTTAATCAGTGCGCCAACTGAACCATGAATTCAACATAATTATGATTAAGTATAGAAAAAAAAAAGTTGTGCCGTACATTTTTTTTTTTTTTTTTTTTTTTTAATAAAAGCGTTGCCCCACACTAGGAATTTCTCCTGTATCGTGGGTGCGTTTACAAACATTTAAACTCACATACACAAACAGCCAGACCCGGAACAACTACCTGTAGGCAATACAAATATTTGTTCCGTGCGGGAATCGAACCCACGACACGCAGCGCAGCAGTCGATCGCTCAGCCACTGCGCCATCCGTGTCGTCAACGTCAATTTTGAACGCATAGTTAATTGCACATTTCAATGAAACAGAATTTTTTTTTTTTTATTAACGGCGAAAAATTGTTACTAGCTAGTCTAGAATTCTATGCTGAATTCGTGGTTATAGTTTGTGCACTGGTTAATTTTTTCTCCTGTATACTACCCCCACATTTTGCCAGTTATGTTTAAGTCCCATGTAATAGGCTATTGCCATCAACTGGGCACAAATCCAGAGTCCGTACTCCGGCCTGCTACTGAGGAAACCCAATAACACTGTCCGACCTGGGAATCAAACCCAGGAGTAAGAAATACTAGTAAGTTATTTAATGAAACGATTCGTAAGCAATGCGCAAGTAAGCAGACACTACTTATGCCAAGCTTTCGCATCAGACCAAGTTACATCTGCGTTCTTGAGTAATAACAACTTTGTATGAAATTATAATTTAACATTGTATGTTCAAACCTGAACTTATAGATACAATGTATAACTAAATCAATGCACATTATGAAAGCAGTTTCTGCTGAATCGTTTACTTCTTAGCGTTTTGATAGCAATCTAAATGGATTCGGGCCAGAATTCGGCTACTTGTTGGGCGCCATCACCAGCGTCCATCATCGTTTAGTGAATCGATTTCTGCTATTTTTAATATAGGTCATTTTTATCCCAATAATAATTAACACTACGTAAACAATCGCCAACCCGTCTTGAGCAAGCGCGGTGATCAATGCTCGAGCCTTCTCAGTTTGAGAAGAGGCTTTTGCCCAGCAGTAGGCAATAGCCTGGTATTATTATTGTAAGGGGAAACATGACTTGTTGTGAGTGATTTGGTCAGGATACATCTCGTGACATTTCGTTAATCGATTTCAGCGATCACAAGCTGGTAATCGATTGCTGAAATGTCACAATAAGTAGTAATGTCACGAATCGATTTTCATAAATACAAATAATATAATCTTCTCTAAAAACCCATCTTACTCGTAGGTTACAAGAGTTTAATTTAGTGAACGGTCGGTATTTGCAGAATCGCTTTTAATTTTGAAATACTGCACTGGCTGTCGTCGACATGCGTCGCCAGTTGCAGTTGTCTTTGTCATCGACGCGTGTCGCTCTTGTATATAGGTACACTAAAGCCCACCCGCGGGTTTAAAGCCTTAATTATGATGATGATGAGATAATAACAGAAGTTATTTGGAAACCAATACGGGCAAAACCCTGAATCCTGGCTGCTTTTATAAACGTGAAACTATCTCAAAAATACTGCCGAATCTCTTGTTCAGTATATTATTAAAAATATACCCATGAAAGCATAGGGTGGTCTATAGCTAGGTACTTAGCGTTCCACCCGGTAAAATTCCTGCATAATAATTAGTAATTACCATAAAGCCTAAACATAATACCATTTTAAACGCATCGCAGTCGGTTAAAGCCCGCATTTAATTATGTAAGATAACCTGCACAACACTATTATCTTACCCAGAACTTGATATCGATAGAATGTCAGGGCCATTAGAGATGTACGCATGTCGATAAAATTAGATGCGGTTACAAATTTTGAATTTAATTAGTGTTGTGTGTAGGGAATGTAGGGATGTGCTGTTTTAAGATCAAGTATCTACCATTATTATTATTATTTTTTTTTTTGTGTCACTTTGGTCGACACCAACTGGAGAAAACTAATGACCAGTGGTCCACTTTAGCCCTGGTCTGAAAGAGCTGGTAGTTATGGGGAGAGGGCTTTGCCCAGCAGTGGGATGGTGCCGGCTAACATTAGCAGTAGTAGTAGGTAAACAAAAGGTACAGGTGATAATATTAATAAACTGACGACGTCCAAATATTATTATTACAGATAGTAATTAAAACAACAAAAAACAATTTAAATACAAGAAGGATTAGAATTTTAATTAAAAAAATCATAATTATGTTCATCCATTACTAAATATACCTCTCGAAAGTTTACAGTGTACCCCATAAACCTAGATACCCAAATAACTCTTAGTTTTGTTTATTTTTATTTTGGCACTAAATATCGTGAAAGTCCGTCAATTTCTCATGCCCTTTATAAGTGGAAGTACCGCGAAGTTTATTTACAAAAATAATAAGAAAAGCATAACAAATCACGATTCAGGAACGTGCTTATGGTTACACAGGGAGGGATTCAGGCAACTCATTTTTATCTTGATTGGTTGTCAATGAATCATAATGATTGATACGTAAACATCATCATCTGCCTAGTTTTTTTCCCAACTATGTTGGGGTCGACCTCCAGTCTAACCGGATACAGCTGAATACCAGTATTTTACATGGAGCGACTGCCTATCTGAGCTCCACAACCCAGTAACTGGGTAATACGATACCCCTTTTTTCCCTTTTGTCTTTTTTTCTTTATTTGTAATCAAATTATCCCCGGTACCAGTGGTCCCGGCTGTCATAGAAGAGAAGCCCGAAAGTTTCACAACCAGTCTCACCAAGAGGTATCGTATAACCCAGTAACTGGGTTGTGGAGGTCAAATTAGGCAGTCGCTCCATGTTAAATACTGATATTAAGCAGAATCCGGTTAGACTGGAAGCCGACCCCAACATAGTTAGGAAAAGGCTAGGTAAATAATGATTATAAAAAAAACCTAAAAAGTTTCAATAAAAGTATAATTATTTAGTTTCCGTACTTTTTAATTCCTTTCAACGAAATCCGTACCTGCATCGGAGACAAAAATTCGCGTTTATACAGCTATTAATCTCAGTCGTGCGTACCTTGTGGTAGGTCATGTTTGAATAGCGGTATCCCAATGCACGCGGCTTATTTATATTCACGAACTTTTACCTTATAGGGAGCCGATAGCGTAGCGACATCAGCGCTCGTTTCAGAGAGTCCTTTCTCACGGTTGATATGTATTATTTGTTTTTGAAGGATATTGATAATACTACTAACTGAAATGTTGCTAATAAAATGTTAAAAGGATATTAGTAATTTCCCCATTCAATAAATCTGCCTAGTCTTTTCCCAAATTGTTGGGGTCGGCTTCCGGTTCGGGTGCAGCTGGATATAGTATTTTACATGGAGCGACTGCCTATCTGACATCCACAACCCAGTTACTGGGTAACACGATACCCCTTGGTAAGACTGGTTGTCAGACTTTTGACTTTCTGACTACCCGTAACGTAAATTATGTACATGTCATCTTGGAATTTTACAATATTCGCCAATATCATAAAAACAATTATCCAATAACCTATAGACTACAGACTTCCTAAGGTAATTGAAAGCCAAACCAAGCGTGATGATTGGTGTAAACTCTTCAGAGCATTTATTAAATACAGTGGGTTATGCTGACCATGTTCAGTTAAAGCAATACAATAAACATCGCATAAAGTCGAATCCATTTCGCAAGCATGGTTATTTTATTGGCAATTTCCACATAGTCTACCTGTTAACTGTAGTTGTTATTGTAATTTTAATAGGTATAGGGGAATGAAGATTATTATACAGCCTGGTATACCTACAGTGGCGGCCACGCAGGAAAACTATATAAATCGATAGCTAACATCAATGCAAACAGAAAACATGATAAGACCAAACCGCGTAGTGTCAAGTTTCTATGATCACGTGACTTCCATATTTTCCGAACTTGCTTACATATTGTTGCTTAGATGTTTGAAATAATCACTGTGAATGTCAAGTTTCAAACATAGGATTCATTCGTGGCCGCCATTTTGAAAAAAGAACAAAATGGCGGACAGTAGGTATGCCACGGATTTTCTGATACACATTATTAATTATCTGTCAAGTTCGTCCCTGCGTTGTGGACAAAAATGCACTTCTATTGAGCTATAAATCCGAGTCGTGCTCACTTGCGGTAGGTCATGTCTGACTAGCGGTATTCCAATGTGCACACAGCCTAACTTATTTATATTGACGGTACGCCGTTTAGAGGGCAGACGAATGGATAGAATTATCTTAATAGTCTCAGGATTTATTGAAAACGGAGTATTTTCAGTAAAGTTACGACTGCGATTAACTGAGTCTATTGGGTAATATATTTATTTGGTTGGGATGAGGTTTTCGTGTCTTCGTGGTTCAGTAGCTTTTTTATGACGTACCTAATAAAATGAAGCCGTATGATTACAGCATTATTCTGTTTGATTACTCGGAAAGCCGACAGCCTTCGGGATTACCGACATAGCTTGCAGAGTAAGAAAACTGAAGTCGCTGTGGGCTGGCCATGTTTGTCGAAGGACCGATGGCCGGTGGAGCAGACGAGTCCTGCAGTGGAGATCGTGTATCGGCAAGCGTAGTTTTGGACGCCCGCCCCCCAGCTAGATGAACGGACGACCTAAAGAAGGTGGCTGGGACAGACTGGTTGCGGAAGGCGGAGGACAGGGTGTTGTGGCGCAGCCTGGGACTGCAATAGGCTGAATTGATTGATTGACTCGGGGAGCCAAGAATTACCACAGTGTAGTACAGCAGTCTGATCAGCAGATCCTTGAAAAATTATGGCATTAGGTACCACTAGGTTCAGGTTCTGCTTGAACGGCCATGGTAACTAACCTGGACGAATATTTTTTTAGCTAATGGTGTAATTATATCTCATTTAGGGCTGACTTCTCAATAGTCAGATAACTTTTATCTGAGAAATAAATATTTCGGTTTGACAGCTTCTGTATAGAAAATATGTCAAAATGTCAGATTTACTTTTTAGATAAAAGTTATCTGACTATTGAAAAATTTGCCCTTAGAAAAGAAAAAAATCAAGAGTCAGCTTGGATATCATGACAACCCCCGTCTCGACGTATCCGAATAATAAATAACGTACTCCTATGTTAATATCAAACCCGTGTTTCATTTCTACTACGATCACAAGGACTCTCCTTAGACAGTCTCATCTACAGTACCTACCAAAGAATGGGGGTTTAACTCATGCGAGGTCGTTGGAGTGACGAGCAGTGGTAGCCCAGTGGTAACGGCTGCGACTTACGAGTTGTCGGTCGTAGGTACAAACCCAGACAGGCGCTTTACTTTGTCCAAATTATTTCATCACCACTGCTTTCAAAACGGTGAAGGAAAACATCGTCGAAAAATTCTAATACCTGTGACATCTACCGACCCGCACTGCGTGCACTGCACCGCACCGCTTAGTGGATTACGGCATTTACGGCCCACTCCCTCTCATACAGCAGTGGGAATATTATAGGCTAATTACGAAGGTCGTTGCCATAAACTCGGCAATCAAACTACCTTAACAGCAAGGTTAAAACTAGGGATTCAACTTCAGGTAGACTGACATACAGAGAGACTCGATTCCAATTTCCCGTTCGTGAAGTTTAGTACAGAATACTAAATATAAAACATTATCGGATGGATCTTGAAAACCTGTATAAAACCCGTTGGCGGCTTTACACTCAAGTGAAAATAAAACGACCCCGTTTTACAGTATATTTGCAGATATAAAAACTCTGTATTTTACCTTTATGCCTGTTTTAATTGTTGTCATTTTTTATGTCGCAAGATTTCTTTTTCGACGCATGAAGTCCTTTCTTTCTTTTATTATTAGCTTTTGCCCGTGGTTTCGCTTACGTACTATCGCGAAAACCTATATCTGACCATTTTGAAACCAAAATCCCGTGCACATGATGACCACAGCTGCGTCCGTACGTAAAACAAAAGAGGATCCTTTTTAGGTCGACTAATAATATGCGCTGCAAGCAGGAAAATTATTTACGGTGGTCAGATATAGATTTTGGCGATAGTAGTAGTCGGAAATTATGTCACGGGAACGTGCTACCAGAATAAAAAAGTATCCGATGTCCTAACCCAGGTTATGGTCAACCAGCGTGCCAAATTTTATTCAAATTAGTTCAGCTGTTAAGCGGTAAAAAGGTAACAGACAGACAGTTACTTTCGCATTTGTATAATTAGTACGGACGGATGTTAAATCCTTTCTAGAGAAAAAGTTGAAAAGAAAGGTCGCTTTCGACTTACAATTTTCGCACTTAATTAAGTGCTAAACAAACGTATGTAAACATTGACCCTGGTTTAGTGTTTTACTTTCAGCACTTGCATGTAGTTGTAAGATATGACGAGAAATTAATCTACAGCCAAGTGCACCGTACGTTAACGTTTTAGGTTCAACACATTAGCCTGTATGTACGACGACATATCAAGCCATACAATGCCAGTATAAGCTGACTTCTCATTGTACGAAAGGCTATACAATGCGAGGTCAGCTAAAACTGGAAATGGGTCGTCGTATGTACACAGCCGATTTTGAACTAGGGTCAATTGATGCCCGTGACCATGACACTCTTGATATAATACAGTTCAACACTAATTTGCGTCAATTACCCATGACAATGCCTCTAACTACAGCATTTTCGAAATGCCCAATTCACAGTATAGAGAGCCCCACCTTGCTCCTCTTCCTCAAATTCAAACCATGACCGGCGGCACTCTTTAATTGTCAAGGGGTCGGTTAGTCAGAGAGATGAAGCTAGTTGCCCATTCCAAAGCGTAGTAGGTATGGAGAAGGACAGACAGGAAATTCCGTAGACACTCTTCTAAATCATAAAATTGTTACAAAATATTGGTTATATAATTCCTAATGTTTAAGTTAATAAGCAGAAGATGAAAACATGAATTAATTGAGGTAAATTCATCGTCATTTCCAACTCGCATTGACCTCCTAGGCCTGATTAGCCGACATACCACTCGTATGCACCTGAATAGCAAAATTCTCTAATTCATCAGGAAATGAAATCACCACAAGAAACAATTTACCATAACAAGGTATCCAGTCAGAAACATTGTATACATCCAATATGGTAAGCACTAAGCACCGTAATCAAAAATACAAGAATGATCGCAAGGCAAATCGCATTAGAGGAACGGTACCTTAAGCTGGGTAGCCACGAGAAATCAGCAGCCCAATACGTAAAATAATGTGCATTATATTCCTATTCCAGCTTTGATTTGAGGTCCAAGTAAGGAGCGGAAAGAAATGTAGGTATTCAAGAAGATATATTTGTGGGATCCTCTACATAGTATCATGATTAGACGTAGTGTCAGGTATACCTACTGTGGGCGCAGAATTGAGATACGGGTAAACTAGAGAAATAACTCCTTATTAGAACCTTCATACTGGTCATTGCTTTAGAGTCTATTATAGGGACATTACTTAACACTACAGAACTATTACTCTGAATTTAAAAGGGAAAATCTCTGCAGTTCCTAGGTCAATATGTGTCGCGACCATGTCACAACGATCATTGTCGCACCATGGTCCATATCAACACCATACCACTAGACTCCGCACAACGCCAAACAAAGGCGTTGTTTTTAAGTGCTTAGTCATCATGACAGATACAAAATATTAAATTCTGAGTCTGAATTTATGCCCGGTTGATGGCAATAGGCTCGCCCCCTATTAAACGGTGAAGGAAAATATCGTAAGGAAACCGGCGTGTCCTAGAACCAAAACAATTTAAGACATGTGGCATCCATCAACTTGGACTGGGCCCGCGTGGTGGATTATGGTCCATTCCCTCTCACAGAGAGGCTTGTGTCCCAGCAGTGGGAACATTATAGGCTGATTATACCCCCCTATTACATTGAACACAAACATAACTGGCGAAATGTGGGTTTACTATAGGTACACCTCTGCCTAACCCTTCGGGGAATACATGTGTTGTATGTGACTGCCTCAATAAAGTTCATTACAGTTGCAAAGACTCAAGAATAACTGCAGCCCCTTTAACAGAAAGGGAAAGACTCAACAATATAGCTCCGTTCATCACTGTCAGGCTGCGATACATTCAGCACCACCCATACCTAGTTTCAGCATTCGCGCTGGCTTCTTACATATTGCACCATCTATCGAGAATTCCAAGCAAGATTTCTTGCTACTATTTCCGTCGACTACATATTTCTAACTTAGTATGCGGAACCTTTTTGTCACGAGCTTACAGGATTCGTTCGACAAAGTTGCTCTAGTATAAAACATTACTCTCCTCCCTGGCTTTACCGCTCTGTGAGGTAAAAGAAAATTGTTACTTTGTTGTTTTGATTTCTTTTTTCAGTTTCAGAAGTCTTGTTTATTCTTCAGTATTTTACCAAGTTTTATAATATACTAGCTTCTACCCGCGACTATTTCCGCGTGAAATTTCTTGTTCCCCCGCCCCACCCCATCGTATCGCATCGCCTGTCCAAGTATTGCTTTGTTTTCGCATAGCGTTCTTTCTGACTTTTATTTATTTTTGCTCAGTTCCTACGGGTCCTAGCGTGATGTTAAATAGCCTATAGCCTTCCTCAAAAATAGCCTGAAACCTTCCTCAAAAATAGTCTATAGCCTTCCTCAAAATAGCCCATAGCCTTCCTCAAAAATAGCCTATAGCCTTCCTCAAAAATTGGGCTATGGCATATGGAACTTTATAAAATGTAAGGTTTTATTGTAGAGCATCGTGTCTGCCACACATTCCTATGTGACAGTATCTATCTGTTTGAAACTCCTGGTGCCTTATCAACGGCCGCATAGGTACCCAAAACTGAGCCCTAGATCCAAAAAAATCAAAGACATGGTAACATACACCAACCCACACTGGGCCCGCGTGGTGGACTACAGCCCACTCCCTCTCATAGAGAGGAGGCCTGTGTCCCAGCAGTGGGAACATTATAGGCTGATAATGATGACTGTATATGATATAGGTAATTTAACCACTGTTTTCTAGAAAACCTTGTTTACGACCATGCCTTGAGTCACATGAAACCAATGCCATAAACATTTTTATTTATGGCGAGACAATGGTACCCGTATTTCCACGAAACGAAGGCTTAAGCATTAAATATTATGGAGTACCTACGGTACTTTAACGGCACTTCGAGCCCATGTGGTTTGTTCTATTGTCAGGAAAATTACTGTAGATTTATATTCTAGGATTGTGTAAATCAATCGTTTACAAGATGTTAACGTAAAGCTGTAAAATGATAAATAATGGTGAGTAAGGAATTTCGTCGAAGTCGTTTGGTAGGCGCGTTTTAATAAATCAACGCCTTGACTGTTGCGGAGGGCATAGGACAGGATGATGTGGCGCAGTCTGGGAGAGGCCTATGCCCAGCAATGGACTGCGATAGGCTGAGTTGATTGATATACTGTGGTTGTAATACTCTTTTGATTTACAAGAAAAAATTAAAGTCCACACAGTTTCTTTCCGGTTCTGTTCCATAAGAATATACTACGCTTTGGAATGGGCAACTAGCTTCATCTTCCTGACTCCTTGACAATTCGAAGTGCCTGTGATTGGTTTGATTGAAATAAATGCTTTGAGTTTGATTTTGGCTGTGCCCCAACTTTATTCAGATGAAGGGTATCCATGAAAAGGCAATTACTAAAGATTCTATATCGGTAGTGCCCGAAAGTCTGACAACCAGTCTTACCAAGGGGTATCGTATTACCCAGTAACTGGGTTGTGGAGGTCAGATAGGCAGTCGCTCCATGTAAAATACTGGTATTCAGCTGCATCCGGTTAGACTGGAAGCCGATCCCAGCATAATTGGGAAATGTCTAGGCAAGATGACGATGATATCGGTAGATATTAGAAAAAAGATTTAATATAGCAGTTATGTTTAAGCTATTGCCATCAATCAGGCACAAATTCACGGCCCGGATTGCTACTGAGAAATTCTCATAACATCACGCCTGTAATATCCAAAGGGTTAGACAGAGGTATACCTATAGTAACACCTACATTTTCCCAGTTATGTCCCATGTAATAGGGGGCGAGCCTATTGCCATCAACCGGGCACAAATCCAGACTCCGGGTTGCTACTAAAACAAATCCAATGGGAAAAGAGCATATTAACACTATTCCTGGGGTTCGAATCCAAAACCTCGTGTGTCACGCTTACGATAACTAGACCATCAAAGCTGTCAGAAAAAAACTTTTTTGCAAAAAAAAAACCGACTTCCAAAAAAGACACTACAAAGTGAAAAATAACTTTAATTTCGGAAGTCGGTGTCGTTGGGTTCGCATTTTCGTTGTTTGCCACCGACTTCCGAAATTAAAGTAATTTTTCACTTTGTAGTGTCTTTTTTAGAAGTCGGTTTTTTTTTTGCAAAAAAGTTTTTATTTTTCACTTTTAAGTTGTAATTTACACCGATAAAAAAACGGTGTGGGCCCATAAAACTTGAGGGTTGCCCTCGATTTCTCCAGGATCCAATCATCAGATCCTGTCTTGGTGACTATGGGACCACTTCAGAAGTCCAACAAAAAAAGAATTTTGAAAATCGGCCCACAATTGGCGGAGCAATCGCGTAACAAACACACACAAAAAAAACATACCGTCAAATTGAGAACCTCCTCCTTTTTAGAAGTCGGTTAAAAAAGACTTCTTTCAACATACACTTTAAAGACAGGAACACAGTCTAATCAAGACGCCCCCGTTTCTTGTTCTGCCATAATAATAATTAATTGTGCACGTTTATCGATTACATCTCTTATCCTGTATTGCAGAGATTGTAACAGATTAACAGTACCTCATAGTACTTTCACGTAATTTCCGCTTGCTGTAATGTTCAGTTTTTGCAAGCCGAAACAATGACGGGAATGAAATATAATTATAATTACTGATGTGTAAGATTGGTGAACTTCATTGACTCTTTGACCTACTATACCATTTTATGTTGGTCTTAAATTTTTTTTTGTACTGACGGCTTGTTTTAGCAATCCCGGCCCGAGGCTAAATAATAACAGCCGCACAGGTCGATCGATCAGTTGCCGCGGTTGATCTATGGATGGGTGAGTATGGATGGGTAGTATGTAAAAATTTACATACCGAGACTCCTCCGTACCTCGGAAAGCACGTTAAGCCGTTGGTCCCGGCTGTCATTCGTTGAACTTTGACAGTCGTTACGGGTCGTCAGAAGCCTGATAACCAGTCTTACCAAGGGGTATCGTATGACCCAGTAACTGAGTTTTGGATGTCAGATAGGCGGTCGCCCCATATAAAATCAGGTTAGACTGGAAGCCGACCCCAACACAGTTGGGAAAAGGTTAGGCAGATGATTATCCTTCGAGGTGACAACCGGGACAGATCACCCGCAGAAAATGGAGATCCGGGTGTTGTGGTGCTTGATGGAGGCTGCTGTCCAGTTTGGACGGTGAATGGCAGTGAATTTATACCTGCCCCGTACCACTTTTGCTTTCATATATACTTTTCTGACTGATAATTTGGTTTCATGGTGGGAATCGAACCGAGGAGCACTTGGCATGGGTAAATAAGTTTTTTTTTTTTTAAAAACGTTGCCCCACACTAGAAATTTCTCCTGTATCGTGGGTGCGTTTACAAACATTTAAACTCACATACACAAACAGCCAGACCCGGAACTGTCATACAAATATTTGTTCCGTGCGGGAATCGAACCCGCGACACGCAGCGCAGCAGTCAATCGCTTAACCACTGCGCCAACCATGCAGTCGTAGTCGAAGTTGGTCAACCACTGCACGAAGGGAACTGTCATCGTCAACGTTATCTAAATTGCTGTTATATTTCTTAAAGAAGTTTATCAACGTAAAAAAGAAAGCAGTGTCAGAAAGATAAAGGTTGTCAATAAACATCCTGCAGCCCTAAAGTAGGTAGGTATCGCTAAGAAGGTGAATTCACATATTGTAGGTACACGAAGAAGATACGAGTACTTGCATTTAATTTCCTTCTGACGTAATTTCGTATGTGTTTATAGCCTATACAATGCTGGTATTAAAAAGTTGTACGCCTAATGTCAGACTTTCACTGGTTTAATTTAATTTCTGCTACATATACCTTCGTTGTTATTACGTGGTCGTGCAGCTGTTCCGATTCTCATTTGTTTTATTGAGCTGTCTTCACTTTTTTCTCAGTTGGGATGAACAGAGCTCGTGGTATCATCAGCTAACAAATTACAATAATATACAAAACCAAGGTGCCAATATACAAAAAATATAAAAAAAAACATACTAAACGAAATTAAGTCACACTATGAAGACATACAACACTTTGAATAAAAAAAAACGAATATACAAAGTGTGGTGTGCGTCTCAAGGTTACCCCAAATGGGAGTCCAGCTCAGTATGTGTCAGGTAAATATACCTGACGCTGATATTCTGCTGGATCCCTGCAGTTACATACGGACGTCGAGCAGACGAGATATATCGGTTTTGTGACAAAGTGCGGAGTGGAATTGAATTCTTCAGTAAAGTATTGCATTGGGTATGTAGTATTATCCTTTGTCAATATTTCGAGTAATATAAAACATACAAAAAAATTATATCGACTGCAGTCGCAGAGCACGGTAGGTACACCCAACCTAACATTTTGACCGCCACGACACTTTTTTGACAAAGATATAGACTGCACCACCTGCTATGTAAGTAAGATATGCTAGTTGATATAAAAACCTGCAGTCAAGGAACGTGCATAAAAAATTACTAGCACATTTTATCGCTACGTCTCCAATAATCTTAAGATGCCGTGAAATGTCCCCAGTGTAAACGTTTGTCGTCCCAACGGCAAATAAAATGTAGGTTCAAGTAACCGGTTCTGTAAGTCCCCAGCCTCCCCAGGTAAGTCTTAACTGCAAAACATATTACAAGTTATACCGCTGTCTTCACGGAGTTGGAAATATTTATGTTACTGTTCGCTGCTGTCAATCGACCGTGGTGCGACTGTCAACCTGTCAACCGAGGATGGTCCATGTGATCGAAGATTATCAATCACTTTGCTGTTTAGATGATTCTAATCTAACAACTGTATCTGAATTAAGACAACTTCACGCTTAGCCGTTTAAATTAGAATGATGGGAGGATGCCAGCTGAGAAGGGGAGAAGCTCTATGGTACAGGAATATGAACTTTACCTAACTAACGAGTCAAGGCTTAGTGACTCTAATTTAAACGGCTAAGCATGAAGTTGTCTTAATTAAAACGAAAAAGAAGTAAAAACGTTTATTTGCGGTAAGACATGATGCAAGGAAAAGACACAAAAGAAACAAGTTGGGGGAAAATATGGTCAAACACGCAAAAATCTTTAATATAGAGAGAGAATTCGAAATTTTCAAACATAATGGGTATTTCATTATCATCAATGAAGAAAACCATGCTATAAAATACAAAACAAAATATATAATTACAGATGTTTATCAAATACTTGATGACGCGAAAACAATACTCAGTTAATCCGCTCTGAAAGAGAAACCAAACAAAAGAATGATGGGACTATACTAATCCCTATATAATTGGTATATATTCTTTGGGTATTTTAGAAAAATGAAAGACAGCACACACAACCAAACGTGACAATGGAGAATGGAAGAGAAATACATTACTAACTAGGGGACACAAACTAGTAGGGACTCACGAAATTAAAGAAATCTGTCGCAAGATGGCCAGTTTATGTACTCTACTCTACTTTACTAGACTCTATGTATTTTTCGTTTTTAAGTGTTTTGTGTGTACAAAAATAAATAAAATTATATTGTTTGGAAAAATGGACGTGTCTTGAATGTTAGAGCTGTCCATTAGTCCGCCCACTCTAGCATGTATATCCGGTACGGCTCTTAAATCCTTTCCTATCCTAAGGGCACGTCTTCCCTACTATTACAGCGCCCCCCCGGTCTACTCCTTGATATGCAGTGGCTTATGTACCACCATGAAAAATGAGGCTCCAGGGTAGTGCGAATCTTGTGGTTCATTCGATTATTCGAGTCTGGACAAACCACGCTGGGGTCGGTGCATTTCATTCATTCATTCACTCATGTCAAATTAGTTAACCTGCAACATTCTGAGGTGTTTGCAATACCTTATTGAGAGTTTAGTTAAGGTCATCTTTACGATGACCCGAAAGGTCATCTTTGCGATGACCCAAAAGGTCATCTTTGCGATGATCCGAAAGGTCATCTTTGCGATGTCCCGATCTTTGATGTCACGAAACGTAGTTTTTGTTAAATTAAAGAGTTACTTACTGTCTAGTATAACAGAAATGAATTCCTATTTCTGGTTGTTGGTAATACACCTAAGTACTATTTGTTATCTTTAAAATCATCGATGAAACTTCGTTATTAACCTAATAATGTATTAAAATAGAATATAACCTTGAATAAAGAAGCCACGTCAGTGTGATTTTGTTGTCATTGTTCACTACCCCTGTTAGAACGCAATATAAAAGTTTATTTTATTTTAAGCAATGTATGTTATAATGTCAGTTATATCCATACGAACCATTATGTCAATTCGGTTATTTTGCGGTTTTTACTGCAAAATGTGTTCCAATAAACTAGTTAATTTCTTACTGAGAGCTTATTGTGTGTTTATCGCGACTGTGCTCATTTTACATGGTTACAATAAAACCAAACATTTTGACTTTTCGTGGAAGCTCCGTTACGGGCTTGCAGGCACTGTGTATGCCACAAACGTTTTCATAAGTTTACTTTTCAGTGGCGAAAATTTATTCCTTTTCTTGAAAAAAATAAGAAAAATCACACCGGTTTTGAACCCAAATGCAGCAATATCATTATCCCGAACTTTATTTATTTTTTTATTGTTTTGTAAAGTAACGACTCACGTTTTCTTCAGCATTATTACATCCGTAAATCTGTTAAATTTATCTTCTGGGTACACGTTAGGATTTACATTAGATATGTTCCAATATACGTCCCACTTTACTCGAATAATTATGTTCGAAGTACTGTGGCGCCGAATGGCTATGCTTCGCAAACAACTCGAGAAGGACTTGTCTATCGCACGTAGATTTCAAGAAGGGGAAAAAGTCGTGAAGAAAAAATTAAGATCTTGCATGAATACTTACAAGAAGTTACTGAACACGACTCAAGACACCGATGCCCCAATGAAGTTTATGGTAAACTATCAACAATCTCATAAAATATCTGTAGCTGTATACTTGAATATTACTAGCGACCCGTCCCGGAGTCACACGGGTGCAATTTACATGTGAAAACAAGACACGACTCGTTGTGCACAAGTTGTCACGATCGGCATGCGTCAACGGCAGAGGTAAATGCAGCCGTCGACACGCGTCGACTGCAGCCGTCGACACGCGTCGACTGCAGCCGTCGAAAACGTGCCGCTCGTGTATTTGAGTACGGCGATTTCAAAATTTTTTGGAAAGAAAAGCTGCCCATGTTACTCGCAGATAATCCAGTGTTTTTTGAGTTTATTTATTTACTGTTTCAGATATTTTCATCTACAGTGCTGCTAATTCCTAAGCTGTTGAACAAAATTTTTTTTATTTTTGCTTTCACAAGCGAATATGACGTAAGTAAAAGTTTTTTAAAAAATTTATATGCTAATTTATATTTTTGGTTACAAAGTTTTGGTCCACATTTCCACGCCCAAGCATATCTCAGAGGGGCGATTCTCGTAATTTAAATTTTAAGAACGTTCACAGTCTGATCCCAGTCTCAGTCTGTCAAAAATACTTCTAATTTCCCTACATATTTGAGATTGATTGTCGCTGAGATGAGATTGTGCCTAGATTTTAAACGTTTTTAATTACGGGAATTGGCCTTCAGATAACTCATCTATAATATTTATTTTTACTTGTAGATCACCTCTATAACTGTATACGAAGTATTAATGGAGGTAATAGTTACGATGTCACCTGCACTGCTAGCTGAGATGGTCAACAGCGAAATAGACAAAATTAAGTCATGTGTCGTAAAGCAGTTACTTGTTTGTCGAGGTAAATTAACTTTACAGTTTTTGCAAATAACAAAAAGAAATAACAAGGATGCCACTACTTTGGCACCTTAATTGTGTAACACACTATCAATCTCAATCTGAATCATTTTGAAGGGTATTGCTACTCCATTGCTTCATATGTTCGAAAAATATGTCTCTTCAACAACGTAACTAACGCAATGAATGTTGTTGAACTGTCAAAATAAAATCCATTGCTACTGATAGTGTGTTACGCAAGTCAAAATGAAACCAATTGCTAGTAATAGTGTTTTACGTAATTATTTCGCTGATTAAATTAGCTAGCGAAACTCTAAAGACGTGATGTATCGGTATCTAAATACGATAAGACTTAAAAAAACAGATTTTCTCAACTCATACTTCAAGTAACCAAGTAAACTATCACTGGTCGGAGACCTCAAAAAAAAATTCTTTTTTTGTGTTCAGATATCGATACCCATCACGTTTGCGGAGTTTTGCTAGGTATTTTAATTTGACCTTGTACTAAAAAAGAAAAAATCATTACAGGAGACACGACACGTGACGTAATAGACGATGCCATGATGTACTTCCGCCATCACCCGTTCAAATTCTCAATATGGCGGCTGTTCACAGTGGACATGAGCATGATACTGAGCGTGGTGTCTCTGCTCACCACCTACACTGTGGCTATGGTGCAGTTTGCGCATTTCTATGATTGAAGACTTTTCTTTCTTGTTGCATTTTTATTATTAGTCTTCAAATCCCACTGCTGGGCAAAGACCTCCCTATCCCTTTCTACCTCTTGTAGCGGTATCTACAACGCCACATGCGAACAACGCGTCATACTGACGTCACGCAAATCCTGCATCTCGCAAGCAGAGTTTACCGCGCAATTAGCATAGATACAATTTCCCAACATCAACCGTTGGGCAATTGCCCGCCAGACACAACACCCGTCTGGTCGGAGGATCCTCCCTTTTCTATGGAGGATGAGTGAACTTTACTCCCTATTCCTCATACCTCCAAACTGGAAATTGTATCTATGCTAATTGCGCGGTAAACTCTGCTTGCGAGATGCACGATTTGCGTGACGTCAGTATGACGCGTTGTTCGCATGTGGCTTTGTAGATACCGCTACACTCTCTTTGTCCAGAGCTGCCAAGGACCAAACTTTATTAAAGGAGTCCAGCTCAACCCGCTACCTCCCGTCCAGGCATGGGGACCTGCTGAGTCGTAAGTTGGGCCCATTGGTCGAATATCGCCACCCCTTGTTGCAAATACAATGATTTTTATTGCAAAATGGGGGTGCTTTTGACCTCAATCTCGCCTGGTGGAAAGCGATGGATGAGATCTATGATGGAATAAGCCAGCCCAGAAGATGCCCATTCACTCTTGCTTTGAAAGCTGTTTTGATGTTTTAAAATTAGAGCTCCATAATTTAATTGTAAATCATTTGGTTATTGCAATAAATAGTTTGAGAGTGAAAAGTTTTGAAATTTAATCTATTCTAAACTACAAAGTAAAATATGGTATGGAAAAGGGGATATCTCAGCGAAGACTAGCCTTCGGTGTGGGAGATATTATAGTGCACAAGAGTACGCGCAGACACAGGAGCACTCTCTCTTCTCTCACTCTCATAGTCGATGGCACGGTAATTCGACACGAGCGGAGAGAGATCAGGCGCAGGACTGACGACGACGACTAATAGGGAAGCATGGAAGAAGAAATGCTGCGCGGACCCCAAACAAATTGGGACAAGGGCAAAAGAGAATGATCCTATCGAAGTTAAATATAAATTTATGCTTCTTGTTTTTTTTCTCTTTAGCTCTGAAAGAGTGGAGTTTAGAGTAGTAGTAGCCGAGTGGTATTGGCCCCAATTTACTAGATATAGGTCGTGGGTTTGAACCCAAGCAGGCGCTTTACGTTGTGTAATTTATTTCATAATCGCTGCTCTCAAAACGGTGAAGGAAAACATCGTGAAGAAACCGACATGTCCTAGAACTGAAAATTCGTAGACATGTCACATCCACCAGTTCCATATTATAGGATGATTATACTAACTTTCAAACCTTCTAGACAATTTCTCTAAATGATGGTGAAAACCTGTGAAAACCGCATCAAAATCTGTTTTGTAATTTATTTTTAAAGAAAGATGTTGAAAGAAAGAAAAATTATTGCGACTTGTTCAGGAAGATCACAAACTAAACTAAACACAGTCAAAAATAAAAAAATCAATTTAATGTAAAAAAGTAACAAAACTAAAATTGAAACAGAAACTTCTATACGAGGCCAACAGTCTCCTATATCAGCATGATGCTGTGACATTTAAAAAATAAATGTCGCAGCGCTGGTGCGCGATGTTTCAAAACATTTGTGATGTGCTTCATAAGCAACAGATTCCCGGATACGCTAACAATCCGTTTTATTAATCTGTGGCAGTTTACGCTCGCTTAGTGGTTGGACAGTATAATGGGTACAGTTTAACCAGTGAATGGGTGCGCTTCATAATTTATACTCAGATGGGGCAGTTGATACAGGCGTTTGATAAATGCATCCTTGAAGACACGCGGTAGGGCAGGCAGTGATACTTTTAGTTATAATTACTTCATGGAACGTGAAACAAAAATTGGGGAAATATCTGTGGCGGTAATATAATAATCGGCTTGTTTAAAAAAAAAATGATTATAAATTCTAATTAAGTTAGATACAACTTTATTTTTGTGATAGCAAAAACTACATTTTTGTTTTTTTTTGTGTCTATTTGAAGCGTGGTTTAGTCACAAATCTTGTAGAAATATCAAAGTAATATCAAATATATAATTTTTTTTTCATTACCTTTAGGACATCCACATTTCTCCAGCTATGTCCTATCCTTCAGTCCTATGTAATAGGAACCGAGCCTATTAAGTTTGACTCCTGAGATGATTGAGAGGACTTTGAGTCCTGGATGAGTTTGTAAAAAGATAACCTATTCTTAAGATTTGGCAGCCCTATAATAATCCTGTGAAGGAATTTAATTGATACCCCCGCGCATATAGTGGCCTCTTTCGCAATAAATATAATCCTACTCCTTGATATTGTAATTCAAAGTTATAAATTGAAAACAAAATTCTTTACGGCACCTTGTTTGAATACATTTGCATCAGGTTGTTTTAATGGTTCAATGTTGGCCTGTGGCGTTGCTTGCGTATGAGTTAATACTTCTTATTTTTTACTAGCTAGTGGATGTCGGAAAATAAAAAAGTGTCTCTTCACTAATACTTTTTATAAAATAAAATTTATCTGCCAGTGAAAGTCCCGTCAAAATCGGTCCAGCCGTTTCGGAGATTAGCCGGAACAAACAGACAGACAGACAGACGAAAAATTTAAAAATTGTGTTTTTGTTATACGTACCGTATATATTTTCATATGCATTTAATAAAAAGCTATTATTTTGACATTACAAACAGACACTTTAAGTTTATTCTTGTATGTATAGATGAGGCAAACCATGCATAGTCCCGTACCTTCCATCGGAGAAGGGCATGGGGTGGTTTCAGAAGTGGGGGGGGCGGGGGGGTTTGACATAGTAGTAGGTAGTAATAATAAATTGATTTTTCACGGACAACGAATTGCTTGTATTACTATTTAGTCTCTGATAAATTGCCAAGCAATCGACTGGAGCGGATTGAGTTGCACAATATAAGGATTTTATTCTGAAGTAATTTTTATCCTAGCTTGAGCAAATAGCTTGAGCTCTTGTGAGCTAAAAGGATTTTTTATTAAGTATGAGTTCACTTACGAGTGAAGACTACTTCACACAAATGTACCCGGAGAGATGGGCAAAGAACGTCAGTCGCTGGACGCCTAAGGTAGAACATCGTCATCGAGGTAGACAACGATGAAGGTGGTGTGACGATCTAATTAGGTTTGCGCGATCAACATGGTCAGAGATCGCCCCCCTGGGTTTAGACGTAGTAGTAGGTAGTAATAATAAATTGATTTTACACGATCAACATATAAAAATATCCATATGTAAATATATTTTACCACAGCATGCATCTTTACGCCAGACATTCTTTATTGTAATTTCCGTCAAGTTGTACCTCCTACAACATTGTTTTAATCATTAAATTCATACAGCGTACTGATATTGATTTTGTATGGAAATGTATTCATGCAGCGATGAAAAAATATGGGTAGGGTGAAGTGCCCATTTATTGGTCGAGCTATACCAACATTGCTGAAACTTATGCCGTCGTAACTTTTTTAGAAGTTTATTCAAATATTTTGTTACTAAACATATACATTTCAAATCCCTACTTTATATTTAAACTTGTTTTTTTTTTTTTGTATCAGTACAAAAATGTGCTCTTAATTATAGAGTGGTTTAATTCTATAAAGTTTTGATAATTTAAAACAAAGATATCTCACATAAAGAAACTAGAACGTATAAACATCGCAACTTATTAACAGTTTTTGTAAATCTCATAATATTTATAAGAAAATGACATATCAGCACAACTGTAATCCCCGAAGGGTCAGGCAGAAATGTACCTAGTATACTCACATTTCGCCAGTTATCTTTAAGTCCCATGTAATAAGGGGCGAGCCTATTTTCATGAACCGGGCACAAATCCAGACTCAGGACTGTTACTGAGAAATTCTTGTTGGAAAAACCCAACGACACTTTGCCCGAGCTGGGAATCAAACTGAAACCTCATGTTCAGCAGTAGGTCTTACCCAACGATGCAAGAAAGTAAAGTATGTAGTATACACATTTCTATTAACTACAGCCAATCATTTTCCGTAGTTGACACGCTCTGTTTTCTCGCATTCCCTGATCGAGATGGAAAAAGAAAGTTTCATCATTCATAAGTAATGACAAATTGCTTGTATTATTATCTAGTCTCTGATAAATTGCCAAGCAATCGACTGAAGCGGATTGAGCTGCGCAATATAAGGATTTTGTTCTGAAGTAATTTTTAACCTAGCTCGAGCAAATAGCTTGGGCTCTTGTGAGCTAAAAGGATTTTTAAAAGTATGAGTTCACTTACGAGTGAAGATTACTTCACACAAATGCACCTGGAGAGATGGGCAAAGAACGCCAGTCGCTGGACGCCTAGAGAACATCGTCATCGAGGTCGAAAGCGATGAAGGTGGTGTGACGATCTAATTATGTTTGCGCGATCAACATGGTCAAAGATCACCCAAATAGAGATGTATGGAAGGAAAAAGGAGATCCCTTTGCCCAGCCGTGGGAAACATCGTGGTTTAAAAAAAAAATATTATGTTTATTTATTCATATCGCTACAAAATTCCTGTATCTGAATCTGTTTAAAACATACGGTACTTATTACATAAAATCGGGAAAAAAGTATAAATTAGTAAGTTTTCCTATTTCTATAATTTGAAATTTCAACGTACTTTTTATGTTTTTTAACTTTTTATGGGTAGGTCGACAACTGGTACGACCACCTGAAGTAAAATGCAGTTTCGCTTGAATTTCGTCGGTGGCATGTTAAATAGCGCGTGTGAATTATAATATGTTTTGTTATTTTGTTTACGATTAACTTAACTAGTGATGCGGTCTATCGATAGCGAGAGAACAGTATCTTTTCAAAAGAGCAGTCGGTTAAAATGTTTTGTCAGCAATTGATCGTGCAACAATAATCGTAAAACAATTGTACTTCTGGACACAACTCGCATTGTCAGGAAGTTCCTCTCTCTAGAGCCCTGACCGCCGGTAGCTTGGACCGTGTTTTAAATGTTTTTATATTTTTTATATTCTAATAATTAAAAATATAATTCATATGTATTTATTGATAGTACACCAATCTAAGTAAGTAAGTACTTGTTTACCAGTATTACCAAGGGCGGATCGAGGTCAGATAGGCAGTTGCTCGATATAAAATATATCTCTATATTCAGCTGCATCTAGACTGGAAGCCGACCCCACATATTTTTTGTAGCAATTTAGAAACAATGACACACCTAGAAGACTAGGTAGGTACCAAAGAAGTTGCTTTGCAAATTTTTTCAACAAAGTATTTAATTTTTTCAAAGGATTAGAGAGCACAAGGGACATTGTATCGATACTCGATACTTTTTCACATCACTATAGAGTCCCTATCAAGGGCTGCATCAAGAGATGGCAACAAATTATTCACATCAAGTTTTAT
Organism: Apamea monoglypha; assembly: GCA_911387795.2. Lineage (NCBI taxonomy): Eukaryota > Metazoa > Arthropoda > Insecta > Lepidoptera > Noctuidae > Apamea > Apamea monoglypha. The sequence goes on from OU426922.1 coordinate 17,888,095, forward strand.
GATGATCGCACGTACAGCTTGGCAAGAAAGTCCTGAAACGGAACTAAAATATTTAATCATTGGCAACACTCGCTCTGCTTCGTCGAGTAAGGTACATATTCTGTCATTTCTTGTAATCTGTGACTGTTTCTCGTGTTATTATTTATTTATTTGCTTTATCGTGGTGATACTGGTGACCCATTGTGTTCATAATGAACAGATCTGTTATTCGCAGCTCCGCAAGAGCAATAATTTATAAAGTGTACGTGAGATATTTGGCGGAACTCGAGGCCGGACAAATCTTAACCGAAATCAACGATGTGTATGAAAGAACCGCTGAAATGACAGGTAAAATTATATTTTATACATGTAATCAGATCTAATGTGTGTATTTCAAGGTGCAATATCTATTATAAACCTTTCATACAATTATTGAAATGTACATTCACGAATTTGAGGTTATGTTTACAAAACACATTCGGAATGCAGCGCGTTCGTATAATTTTGATACTTTTTGTTAATATTGCATAAAATAAATCACTGAACAAAAATAACTATAGTATTTTTTAGGTAAATCCATCAGTACTATAAGGCTATATTTTTAATTCATTACAATAAGTAATTGCAAATGTTTAGTTGTTTTTATTTTATTGTTCTAGGCAGTGGCTGAACAAGCGTTTCAGAGCATATCAGTTGACGACTGGAAAAATTCATGTCATCATGTCATGAAAATAGAAAAAGGTTATTTTCGAAGGGGGCAAACTGTGTATAGTGACATTGAAAAAAATATCATAAACCTACAAGATGAAAGCAGCAACAGTGACACATCTGAACATAGCCAGCAGAGTTTTGGTGAAAGCTCACACCAAGACATGGATGAAGAGTTTTCGGGCGTGGAATACTTAGAGGAAAACATTTTTTATTCTGATTAAAATTTTTGATTCTGATTAAAAAAGTTTATTCTGATTATTTTTTTAGTTTTTGATTAGAACACCAACTATGGAACATTTTGCTTGTGGTTAGAGGAGAACTTGGATTTGTGGGACACAGTGACACAGTAGTAAAGCTTCCAACTTGTCACTGGGATCTAAACCCTATTGAATTGATCTGGGGTCTTGTGAAACATAAAATTGTCTCACATAATGTGGGATTAGTTGACATTAAAGTATTTTGAAATACCTAATAATTTTATTTTTAATTCATTAAATTAAATAACTGCAAATGTTATCGTTCTAGGCAGTGGCTGAACAAGCGTTTCAGAGCTTTTCTTGTTTTTATAAAACCCGCTTAATTTAAAAAAAAACTAATATCAAAACCGTTTTAGTCGTACTATTTAGGGTTACAACATGCACGATAGTGGCGCCACCATTATTTTCACGACTTTTTTGCCAAGCTGTAGGAATGCTACTCATCTGTCCTTCTGGAGGTATCATTGTAAGGGTCTTATTTATATTTATTTACATCGTATAACTCTTTTATTACATCGTAATTTATTTGTGGATTATGCAGCATTATTCCATGTGGGGACGACAATACGACAATATAAATAGACAGCTGTGCTGCTGGGGAGTTTGTTGCGCCACGTCATCTTCCCAGCGAAAGCACTAGGAAGTGGTGAAGGGCGGGTGTTTTGGGGGACTGTCTCTTGTAATTTTGACGTTCGAAAAGTGCTGATTCTCAGCCTAATTTGAATAAATGACTTTTGATTTTTAATAAATAAAAACACTGAAAATACTAGTGTGCTCTAAGAATTACAGCCGAGACTAACTGCTTAACGTACTTCTGAAGCACGGAGGTTATGTAATGGATGGTCACCCATCCACGAACCGACCGCTCGAGTATTTTGAAACCATTTAATACTTACCTAAGTCCAAACTTCGAAATAAAAATTTGTACGATTAATAATTTCACAAAACAAGCAATCAGCCATCAAGCCATTTCGTCAATCATCATTCTCCTGCCCTTATCCCAATTTATTTGGGGTCGGCGCAACATGTCTTTTTCTTCCATACTTCTCTATTAGTCGTCATCTCGGTAGTCACCCCCTTTCTAACCATATCATCATTCACACATTCCATCCATCGTTTCTTTGCCAGCCATTTCGTCAATACTAACAATTATTATTTTCCCTTTGCCGCCTAAGCGTGCCTAAGTAGACCAATGTCTTTATCAAGACAATTCATCTGTAAACAATGATTCTCAAACTACATAAAATTTCGCAAAATTTTCGGTTAATTACACATTTCTTAATGACTAGGTAGTTTTTACATTGATTCATGATTTCAGTTTTTGTTCCCTTATAAAATATTTTTGTAGCTTGTTATTTTTTTGTGTGTTTATGTTCTTTTTTATGCGTCATCTTTTCCGCAAATAAATGTATTTTGTTTCTTTTTTTCAAAATAGACGTCTGACAGTTTGTATATAAGGAACACTATCTAAAAGTAACCTATGATATGATAAGACCTAGGTAAAAAAAATAAGGAAAATTCACATTTAGGAATGGTGTTAAAATCGTAAATCGTTTCGCGAATAAATGTTCCTTGCGTAATAAAAGCTCGTACAACGAATGTATGCAAAGCAAATTGACGAAACAAATGCTCGCGGTAAGGTGTCCCTTAGGCAACTACTCTATATTTATAAATACTGATCTAGACAAAGAGAAAAATAATTATGTCGTTTATTTAGCAGTCAGTTCCAGCATGACTATTCACAAGTAATCGACAGGTTTCCGAGTTGAAAATAACACATTTTCGGATACCTGATTTGCCTAGTCCTCAGCAGTCGGAATAATAGTGGTCGTCTATTTGGTTTAAACTGTCAAAATATTTGGGTTTCGGCATTAAGAGGACTTCTTCGATAACATTGAGTGATGTTCGATAAGGCACGGAGTCATATCGAATGGTTGTGAATAGCTATATAGGACACTGAACGAGATACAACAGAAGTATTACTGTTGTGCTTTAGTGTTCCTCGAAGTGTTAAGTAGTGTGTAGTGTATGTCAGTTTGAGTAGTGTATGTCAGGAATCACTTAAGGTATACATAAAAATTAATGAACAAATTGTAATCAAACGTTGAATACGAGTACCACTTGTCAATCGTACTATGTAAGTTATATGACAATATTTCGAGTTAATAAGTCATTAAAATGCCTGCCCTAATAAAGCTTCGATAACAGCTTAGTCCCGTACGACACTTACCAAACGATATTAACTCGTAATTCCGTTCAAATTCCAACCTTGTACCTATTACATAGAGCACAGTTTTGTGTGTTGAGAAGTTTGATGTTTAAGTATTATTCTCAAAGTTAATGAAAATCGCGTAAGTTTATTAACGGTATGATTCTAATAGTATATTGTGGTCTTTATAGTCAATAATCGTTTTACTTGTATAGAGGTGTGAGGAACAGCTATGAGGTGCATACCTCAACTAGCATTAGGTACAACTAGCATTAACTGCGCGGTAATCTATTCTTGCGCGATGCAGGATTTTGCGTGACGTCAGCATGATGCGTAGTTCGCATGCGGCGGTGTAGATGCCGCCACATACTAACCACTATATGCCGAGCAATGAGGCTTGTGCTGACTGTGCTAAGGCACCTGTTGGCGAGCAACGAGCACCGAACGCACTAGAGTGACGATCGATAACTCGCTGCTAGGCGTATATAACTCGCGGGCCTGCGGGCGGAGAGCAATGGGTAGCTCACCGTCCGATCAGGACCAGGCCCGTGCCGGACGGCGCGTAAGTGTCCCACGCGCGCCTCAATGAGCTGTCAGCATAATTTGAGGCGCCCCTTAGGGCCGAAGCCTGCCGGGTCAGCGGGATTGTCCGCAAGGGTTACAGCTACCCCGGAACATAAAGGGCAAAGGAAGGAACATGGGTGGGTTTTAGTCAGTAAGAGTCTGACACTCCCTTCCGCTCCACCCAGAGCGGGAGGGGTCATTTGATGATTTCCCACCCGTAAAAAAAATAAAGGCGTATATAACTCATAAAATTGTTGTTTTTTATTTATATCTAATCATAATATGCTGCACTGATTGATGTCATCACGTCAACGCCGGCTGTCGCTGAAAACCTGCGCTGGGGCTTTGTCTCTGCGGTCTTAGCATTATACTGAGCGATGGCCGGTTTGCTTGGATGTGACGCATGTTTTCCACCAACTTATTTTTTGCTTTTTTGCTGTTCTTTTTACGCGTCATGTTTACCGCAAATAAACGTATTTTTTTTTCTTTCTTTCTTCTTATAAAGGAAGAAACCAGTCAGAGCCAGGGTTTAAAAGCTAGTCCAATTCAGCGCACCACAGATATGGATCGCTTCCAGTTAATCTAGCAAGGAAAGTAACAAACGGTTACTGTCAACGGTCTTGGAACGTAAGTATGTAGGTAAAATAGCGCGATTACTTACTAAGATTGCGGGGATCCGGTTGTGAATAGAGTTTCTGTTTTATTAACTTTAATATAACCTAACCTACACCCACATTTCGCCAGTTATATTTAAGTTCCAGGTAATAGGGGCGAGCCTAATGCTATCAATCGGGCACATACGAGTATCTAGACTCCGGACTCATCATCTGCCTAACCTTTTCCCAATTATGTTGGGGTCGACTTCCAGTCTAACGGTACGCAGCTGAACCACAACCCACTTACTGGGAATTTCATAAGAGCAGTCCGGAGTCTTACCAAGGGGTATCCGCCTAGGTAAGACTCTGGACTGCTTCTAAGAAATTCCAGATATAAAAACCCAATAACACTTTGCCCGACCTGGAAATCGAACCTAGGAACTCATGCAAGTTGGGTTTTCCAGTAGGATATTCTCAGTAGTGCCCTGTAGTCTGGATTTGTGCCAGGATCCTCGACCTCATTGCATGGGATTTAGGCATAAGTTTACTGGCTTAATGTGTAAATTATCTCTGCTTACCACTTCGGGGAACACAGGTGTTATAGGAACTTCCTAATCGAATAACCAATTACACTTTACCCAGAATTTACTTTATTTTAAAACCGGAACGCTGTTACGCCGGCAGGTTTGCCGGCGTGAAAAACCGGCTGCCGGGAATAAAACCAATATAAACAGCCGACAGCCTATTTCTCTTTCATTTATCGTATTAAACGGGTCGAACTGGTTTGCTACCATTTCTTTTTCATGCAGTGTTGGTACTTCTGACCAGTTACGCGCAAATAGAGGATTATTTATGTGAATATTACACGCGATTTTTAGAAGATGTTAAAAAGAAAGAAAATACATTTATCTGCGGCAAACATGACGCATAGAAAAGAACACAAACACAAAAAAAAAAAAAACAATTTGGGTGTAAACATGCGTCACATCCACGCAAAACGGAAAAAAGGTGTTTCGTAAAAATACCATCAAACCCTATTCATCATTATTTCAGCCGAAAGACGTCCCTGCTGGACATAAGCCTCCCCCAAGCATCGCCACTTTGATCGGTTCTGTGCTTTGCGTCCAGCGGATTCCTGCGGCCTTCACAAGGTCATCGGTTCATCTTGTGGGAGGCCTTCCAACGCTACGTCTAACGCTACGCGGTTGCCACTCCAGAACCTTTCGGCCCCATTGGAGAGGTGTCCACATGAATTTATTAACCACTGGCCCCACAAATTATCCTCCTGTGACCATTACATTCTTCACCTAACGTATTTCTCCATGCCGACCCATCACATGCATCCTACCTATGCATATAGGTCGGTAAAGCAGTCACCACAAATCTTACAAAAGGGCCAGTAGTAATAGCTACGCCCCACACTGGCCCAGCATCGTCCATCATTTTGGAGTAACGGTGTTCAAGGTGGGAACGAGAGTATGTTTGTAACGATGTAAGTAATTTAATGGTGTTAATTGTTTATTTGATTAATAGTTTTACAGGCTCGGAGGGCGATGAGGAATGATTTTAAGATGTGGAGGAAGGTAGAGAAGAGAATGGGCTTGCTTGGGAATGTAACTTATAAGTTGTAAAGTACAAAGTAATGTATCAAGAAAGAGGTATCCACTTAAACACGAGGTAAAAATTAAAGAACACATTTTTACTTCATGGTGGTTCAAAGGCGTCACTTAGGTACCCCTGCCTTGTAGAGCGACTTCGCACTACGTCCGATCCGAATCCGAATTCATGATCCGAGTTCAATCCGAATTGGGAATGTTCTAAATTCGGACGGACTGAGTTCGGATGTAGTGCGCAACCTCTTATACAAATAGTACTATGGCTACTTCGGACCGTTATTTCTCGGATTCGGATCGGACACAGTGCGAAACCGCTCTTAGGTGAGGTGATTTTGCAGTGAGCTGTCAATCCCTGTTTCCTAGCGTGAGGTAGGACGACAGTTCACATCAAAGTCACTTAAACCAAATTTACATGGTGTGATTTTTACAGTTAGACCGCCAGATAATGATGGTTACAAAATACTCCTACGCAGTAAAATTGCCAGTTCTTTCAATTATTGCCATATTGTCTGTCGCCCCTACATGGTACCTATAGAATAGCACTATCGCAATCATCAACATTCCCAGCCACGCTAACGATTGTGATGATACTGTCATTTGTAGATCTATGCTAATGAATGTCATCGAGTTCGAGCTATGATCGCTAAAGAGTGACAATCAAGCAGTGTCTCACGACAAATGAACCACGGAGTTATTTGATCTAGAAATTATGGGAATGTTAGTTTATTTGTTTGTAATAGAAGTGAGATTCATGTTAATGGGTTCTATGTAATAGAGGGCGAACCATTTATCATTGACTGAACAGGAGTTCAGACTTCAGAGCTCTATTTATAATATAACTGACAATTCGACAGATAAAAAAAAAATACAAAATTGACACATTTTTACGTCAGGACGCAAACGCCTATGAAACGAACGGCTACGAAAAAATTACCATCGAATTGTCGGATTGTCATCTGTCGCCAGTCGGTTTTATTAAAATTAAATAGCATGGCTGCTACTAAGAATTTCGTAACGGAAAACCCAATAATAGGTAAGTACTTTGATCCACGCGGGGATCAAATTTAACCCAGGATTCCACGTCGGCAGTCGTACTTCCAACCACCACCCTACCAACCTGGTCGGGACAGAATCGAAGAAAACGAAAAAATGCTGTGGTGTGTCAAAAAAGTGGTGTGTCAAAAAAATCTATAATGCCACTTACGAACCACGCATGACATCTGACGTCACGCAAATCATACACTGCGCAAGCAAAGTTAACTGTGCGGAGGATCCTCCCTTTCAATGGAGGATAAGGAATTTTCCACCCTGATCCTTATACCTCTGCATGAACTTGAAAAATAAAACAGTTAATATTAACCTCTTTCATTTGTTTATTTTCAATCACGTCTAACATTCAAAGAACTGACAAGAAAAAGATCTACCTACCACACAGACCACCTCAGGGAATGAGTTCCACAGTAGCTACACAGGTAATCAGCGATCTTGCTCAATTTGCAACCAGACGGCTGTACAGGATACAGTTAATATGCAAGAACATTATATGTGTACGGTTTGTAACGCCCTTTTCCCTTCATGAGTTGAGTAATAACGATGTAAGCGACTTTTATGTCATTAATAACTTTCATAGTCCCACGATTTTTCTTCCTGTATAGGAAAAGAGTACATTTAAACTTGGATATGTCAAGAGAAAAACTTCTAGACTTGGTTTCCAAAAGGATCCACATAATACAAATCATCAAGCCTGTTTTCAAAATAAAACTATTTTATTTCAGATAAACCTACATGGGCACTTATGAAACGTCAGATACTAGGTGTACAGTTCCAATTGGTCGTTTCCTGTGGAGAAGATCCTAGGTTGGTCAGACGTCTACTGGATGAGACCGGCACAGGAACGTGGGGATTGGCACAAGAAAAGGAATGGCTATTCTCAGCAGTAGGTGAAATCGGGCTGTCGATGATCATGATGAGGTACAAACGCCAGCAGGTCAAGCTACCCGAAACTGTCAAATTTTCTCAATCAACCTTGAACCTTAATACTTTAGCGATAAAGTTGAAAATCTAATAAAGAAATTTGACAGATTGGAGTAACTTGATGTGCTGGCGTCCGTACATATTAACACACACATATTAATTTGAATACTAATCGTCGAAACCCCTTTTTGACCCAAAGCTTAGCTTATAAAATGTCACATGTCACATTTAGTCTACCCGGTATGCCATAATTTAACACAAAAGTACACTTACCGTACGTGAAAAATTATATAGCAAGACCAAAACTCGAAAAAAAAGTAACAAAACATTTCAAGATCTACAAGCCACTACATAATCCATTTATTTCTTTAACAGACAAACAAAGCATTACTCTTTGTTCAACATTAAACTATAAAGTAGCGAACAGAATAATAAATAATAGTTTATCATGGCATGGAAGCAGCAAGCAGCTGTAGCCAGAGGAAATAGCTGATGTAGATAACTCTATTTAATGTCCAATGTCGCTGTATTTTTATACCACCTGTCGTTCTGAGACTATTATATTAGGTTTTTTTTACTTGTATTGATGCTAATAAAATAGGTTTAGTTTAGTTTGAATTGAATTTTGTTGCAAACTTTGTATTTAAGAGAGTAAGTCCTAGTACTTATGTAGTCATAATCTGCTTAAACTTTGGGCATATGGGGGGAGGACGAATGAAATCTTGAATGAACATAACATCAAAAACATCTGTGAATGAAATTATGAAATGCATGATATAAAAAAGTATTTAGAAGGATCTCGGAACGCCAAGGATATTACTGGTGTTTGAGTTTCTATGGAGATGGATCGAAGAACATAGCAAATATTTTGATTGAGGGAAGAAGTAGAATCACCGGGAATCTAGTGCAAATTGTGTTTGTAAAAATGCTTAGCAGCAGAGCCAGGATTTGTGCCCATTTTTATTAGGCATCGAGGTTATCCTCTTTTACAGAACCTCCTGCCCTCCATTCACCCTTCGGGGAATAAAACCACGATATTTTTGCTGAATGGGCGTACTCTTGACCACGAGCACGCCTGATGGAAAGCGATGAATGAGGTCTATGATGATGGAACGAGCGTACCCAGAAGATGCCTGTTCACTCTTGCTTTGAAGGCAGGCAGACGGGTTAAATATGTTATGTTAACATTACCTGTAGGTTTCCTTATGATACAATAGTGACCAAATTTGGTAACCGTTGATGTAGCATGAATTGGCAAGTCGGAAAAATTACGATTAGACATTATTATATCTAGTACGATGAATATGATGTTACTCTTACAAATTAAGTTCCATCTCACTGAACTCGTTAACCATCGCTAGTACTTTATTCATCCAACTTTTACTTCTATTAACAATCAGCCCAAGATATTAAAGGCAAGTACTTCACACTTGAATACAGATAATTATATGGAAACTTTTAGAAAGTGTAAGAAAGCTTCTGTTTAACTGTTCGGTGGTAATGATTCTGAATATTTAAGGCTCATTTTTGTATTGTCATTTGTTGCTTTCCGAATGGCTTTGGAAGGTCCGCGTAGTTTCGTTGAAAGAGAAATTAGGATGACTTTGCTGCCAGATATTATTTGGTCAAAAAACACGAGGATGTTCTTTGGTTTCTTTTCGTAGCTTTTCTTTTAAAAGGGCTCGTTTACACAGCTTCAATGAATCTTTGGCGCTCAAATGACGTTGAAAAGGGGACACTGTTTATAAAAACTTTGAGCGATTGTTTTAGAAACTAAGTTGGCGGTGTTAGTTCCGATTTTGGCCACCCGCCAAAAGAACCTTGTCCAGTACAGTCCTTTCGTAGTTATTTTACCTCTAATTTTGTATCACTGTCCAAATCACAGTGACCTTTATCTTCATTCTGTTAAGGTTGCTGTTGGGTTGCTGGCACTGACAAGTCTGTCAAAATCATTGTGATCTCTATTCACGTTACAATAAGGTTGCTGTTAGGTTGCAGCTGTCAGAGGTAAAAATAACTGGTACAGCGATACTATCAAGCACCATTATGTATAGAGTATAGCAAAAAATACATAATAGATTAGAGAAATATAACAAAAACTTTTTCGTACACTATGTCACAACCTTGGTCTCTGCAATGGACAGACAGAGTCCATCCCCAATCCCAATCCCACGGCAGGTTAATATTTAAATAAATAATTAAAAGCCTCACGTCATCATTCATTTAAAATGCATCGGTACCAAGCATTTGAACATTAATAATGAATAAATATCAAGAAGAACACATTGACTTTGCACCCTGCCATGCATATTAATAAGACTAGTGATGCTCCCAACTTTCTTACGGTATCGATTGTATCAATTAGTTTTACATTGAGTACCGATATTTAATTGATTACTTCGAAGCGAAAGTGTCGTGAAAAATTGTTATTGATTGAAGCGTTGGGTGGTTAATAAAAGTGAGTAAAAATTTTACGGTTTGTTTCAAGGTAATCGTTAATTGGGCGTGAAGTAAGTAACCTATCGATTTGAGAATCTGGAGTGAAAGGGAAAAGTGAAAATAAGTTGTTAGTAGGTAATCAAACAGAAAATAAGTCTTTTTAAACTGGTGTAATAAATAAGGCAGATGCACTAAATTACGGTCATATAATTATCATATTAAAATCATCTTGCAAATGAACGAAAACAAAATAAATAAAAAATACTTCCCGGCAAATTCAAAGGGATCGGTTTTATTTTTTTTCCTTTTTGTAACAGTGTCAGGTAAAGTATTTAATAGTTAATTAACCAGCTAATCGTCTCTTAAATGTTACCACATTAGAGCGTAATTAAAAGGTCTTAATTGTAATTTATTGAAGTCTTTATTTTCAAGATAACGTTTTATGAGATGAATATCTCATTTTGTAGCTACTGTTCCTATAACGGCTTTTTTGTGAGGCTGGAAATAATATCTTGGCCTTTAAGATTACATTATTTTATTAGCTAGCTACTACTTATGATCGAGTCCGTAGATAATCATATTATTATAGGGACATAAAATGTTATCTGCATAGCAACGAAAAGTAATCATTATATGCTTTATTCAAGATACCAAAAAACGCTGAAGACTGACCTAAACATACATATAAGGGCAAATTGAAGAAGAAGGAATGATTCAGAATTTCGAATTTACTCACTATCATTAACTTAAACGCCTTCATTTCACACCGAGCACGTAATAAAACTCTTTCCTCGCTCGATACTTGAGAAAAAAAGAAAAATAAACTCGATATACTATAATTAACATGTCCCATCCCTAGAGGTTCTCATGGAACGCTTCACGCTATGCGCACACGACGCGGTGTAAGCAGTTATTAGCAAAGGGCAATGCTTTAAAAAAAACAACTATCAACTTGGTAGATCTGGAAGATTTTTTTTATTAAACTATGGAGGCATTTCTTAGTTAAGTATAGGAGTACGTGTTAAAGCGAGGAATGTTGTTTTATATTTATTTTTTTATGTTTTAACGCTATTTTATTATAATAATAATTCTCGAACCGTGTAGTCGTGCAACGGAAATTACTTATAACATTTTATATTTTTTTAATATTTATGTGGGTCTCTATACTATTGATTTTATGATTATGATCGACACACACAATATTAACTTTTTGACATAGTATTGTAATGTGTGTGTGTGTGTGCGTAATGTTTTAAGTGTTTGTAGTGTTTTTTGCGTAATGTTTTAACTTTACAGAAATAAACATCATTTATTATTTTTGTCATCGACAATAATTTAGCTAGATCCATTTAAGCCACAACCCTAAAATAATATGATTGGTTATTTTAAAATAACTATTCAGCAAGTCTCATTTCGAATCATAATAAATAGACAGAGTAAAAGGCTATAAGTTTTGTTAACATCGTACACACGGCTACACATCAAGCTATGCATTTCCAGTTTTAGCTGACCTCGCATTGTATAGGTTTTTCGTACAATCAGAAGGCAGCTTATACTGGTTTTGTATAGCTTGATGTGTAGCCGTGCGTACCATTGATTGGTTTTCTTGTCTCATAGGTGCATTTACAGACAGACATGCCTTACAAATACTCAGACTCGGAACTAATTCTGTATGCCATACACATGATATATAGTATGTATTTGGTCCGTGCGAAAATCGATCCTGCGTGCCATTCACAGAAAGCCACTCGCTTGTGCCAATCAGGCCGAAAATAAAAGATTTTTTATGTCAGTCTATAATAAAAAAAATTGGATTCCCTGCGTATGTTTTATCGCTTATAAATTGATGTTTACAATTTATCAATCAATTTAAACCACAGGGATTTAAACTTATCATAGCATCTCGCTAGTATTCCGGAAGGGTTAGGCAGAAGTGTACATTAATACACCGCCATTTTGCCAGTTATGTTTGTCCCAGGTAATAGGGGGCGAGCCTATTACCATCAACGGGGAACAAATCCAGACTAAACTGATTGATTTGTGTATCTTTGGTCCCTGGCCCTGACATCAAGCAATGGTCAAAATTGACAAATGTCATTTTTTTTGTAATGTGCGTTTTGTTTGTGCAGAATAAACAAAATTTCTTACTTTCTTTTTCATAAAAAAAATTACGACTAACAATCGAAATAAGTACCTAAATAATAAAAAAAAACATGGAAATGTAAACAAGCTCCATTTCTCTTCACAAAACAAAACCACATCGAGTCCCATTATCAATTTCAACACCACTATTCTCCTAACAACGTCAAAACAACACCTATTCATGCTTCAACAACTAAAGTTTGGTAACCCTGCCCCATTATAAAGAACAATAGCGAATTAAAGTAGGAAGTGTCGTTTCGCGGTACCAGCACAATGGTTGGTTCCTGGGACACCACAATGACGATCGTTACCGATTCATTATCGGAACAATGTCTACCGAGAATCGAGTTGGACGAAAATCGATGCCGAAATAGATCTGGTATCGGATATTCGGATCATAGTGATGGGCGCGGTATCTTTCGGTACCGATTATCATGTTCCTAGCGTTTTCCAAACTGTGTTGGGGTCGGCTTGAAGTCTAAAACGATGCAGCTGAATACCATTATTTTGGAGCGACTGCCTAACTGACGCTCACAACCCTATTGTGAAGGTTATATACGATACCACTTGGAAGGCCGGCCGTTTTTGGCAACTGTCATATGTAATTTTGACGTTCCAAAAGTGCCTAATCTCAGCCTAATTTTATAAATATATAAATTACTTTTGATTTCAATTTTAAGACTGGTTGTCAGACTTTCGGGCTGATGACTCATAATGACTATCAAAGATCGAGGCATGACAGTCGAGACCAAGGGCTAAACGTGCTTGATCGACCCCTGCGCCTGTTATTACTTAACCACGAGCCCTCCGAGAGGCACCGATACGGATGATATTGTTGGATTGATTGACAATGAAAGGCTCGATTTTATCGATATGGTAATGAGGTGCTAGATGATAATAGATGATTGATTCACACGTGTTTGATTGATTGATGGCTTGGCAGAGTGGTTGAAGGTTTAAGTCGTGCAAAGGTCATCAATTATTGATTGTGATCAGCTAAAATGATCTTTCTTTTTGTAATAGTACCTACAGCGCGATCTGGTTTAGTTTTATTGTTGTCAAAAATATATGTAGGTACCTACCTAAGTATGTATTTGTAATTTCACAGTTTTCAATGATACTATGATGAATGATAAATAGATAGTGATATACAGGGTGGCAGAGACATCGACGCGCAACCGCTTACCATGGATTCAGTAAATGATTCTGGACCCCCCTGCGTTGATGTTTCGTCGGCTTTTTCTTAATTTTCACGTTTTCAAGCTCTACATATAAAATCACTATTTCTACCTAACCCAATGAGATTTTTAATAAAAAAATAGTAAATTCACTTGTTTCACTTAAAACAGCAATGTAAATAAAACTCGAACGGGCAGCGCGCGGTATCGCGGTAGGTAGCACGCGCGCCACCCGCGGAGCGTTTTGATCGCGTTGTTTGCAATACGTTGCGCACTCAAAAATGACAACTTTTTTAACTGGTCATTTCCGAGATGAATGACTTTCGTAATTTTGTTTATTTGCGCGTCGATGTCCCTGCCACCCTGTATAGATTTGTGCCTATGTGGGACGCCCCTAGGTAGATGGATCGATGACCTCAAAAAGGTGGCCGGGATAGACTGGTTATGAAAGGCGAAGGACTGCGTTTTGTGGTGCAGGCTGGGACAGGCCCATGTCCAGCAGTGAACTGCGCTGCATAGGCTGAGTTGATTGATCTATGACAGATAATTACAATTAAATTGGATATAGATAAGAAAAAACATTAAAAAATAGAACTCATAAAAATTACGGTTGAAATCGTAATAAAGATTGATCTGTTCATTGTTGCTTCACGTACCGCAAAAAGTAATCACAAATACAGAGCATTCATCATTGTTTGTGTGATTATAGATCATTTAGTACATGGTTATTATCGAATTACCGTAAATCCTAATAATATTATAAGCGCGAAAGTTGTGAGGATAGATGAATGGATGTTTGTTACTCTTTCACGCAAAAACTACTGAACGGATTTTGATGAAACTGTACATTAGTATAGCTTACACATCAGAATAACACATAGGTAGGATACTTTTATCCCGATATTCCCACGGGATCGAAACATATGCAGGTAAAACCGCGGGGCGCTGCTTGTAGTCTATAAAAACTAAAGTAGCCTATTGGCATAGTAACCAGTGAGCTCAGAAAAATGTCAAAGTGATAACCACACTACACCACACTATTATTATATATACATTTAAATTAGCTAGCAAAACTCGGCATACGTGACGTCACATTTATTCTACCTCAATCTATTCCACCCATTTCCCCCTCTATATTTCACCGTATTTATTCTACAGAAAAAATATATCAGACGATTGAAAATTCACCCCAAATCATAGAAAAGAACAGTATTTGAATCGTAGATAAAAGTATAATATAAATATGTAGAACTTGTAACATAATGTACATACTCACAGTTATCTTCATTAATTCTTCCAGGTCAGAACAAGCATTCCGTTGCCGTTAGGCACTGATCTGACTATTCCTCACGACACCAGGCCACGTTTTATCCACAATCAGTACACAGACACAGCCCCAACTTTAACATAAGACTACGAGGATTTAGTGACATCCAA
Source organism: Apamea monoglypha (assembly GCA_911387795.2). NCBI lineage: Eukaryota > Metazoa > Arthropoda > Insecta > Lepidoptera > Noctuidae > Apamea > Apamea monoglypha. Next base: position 17,903,197 of record OU426922.1, read on the forward strand.
GGATTGGGAATTTATATAAACACTATACTTTTAATACAAAATAACTATAGATTTAATTGTATTTTATTAATATCTATTTTATTATGACAGCTCTGACAACGACGTTTAATACGTCGCCATGACAACTTTTCTTTTAGATTCTTAGCGGCCTGTAACTTTTTAGCGGATTATACATTCATACTTCTTCAAAACTTATCATGGCTACCAACATATTTTCTACATGGTATTATTCGACGAGTTCACATTATAAATCCACGCAATGATGTGAGAATGAGTTCCCGTTTCGCCTCTAAAGCGAACACATCAGATAAGCCTGATACTCCAGGGCCACCTATCCCGGGAACACCCAGCGCGCCTCTCCTAAAGGCCTGACGGACACTCCCTACGTCTCCGCTCCGTCCGTGAAGGCCTCCGGTACTAGTCGGACCGCCGGCGCGCCTCACCGGAGGACTCCGAAGACCCTCCTGCACCTATTGGGCCGCGCCTCATCCGAGGGCCGCCTCAGAAGACCCTCTTGTATCTATTGGGCCGCGCCTCATCCGAGGGCCGCCTCAGAAGACCCTCCTGTAATCTATTGGGCCGCGCTTCATCCGAGGGCCGCCTCACCTGGCGGGCTGACATCGTCCCCGCCGAGCCTGCTCCCTCCTGCTGCCGTGCTGCGTCCTGTTCCTGCTGCCTGGGACCGCTCTACAGGTACCCTCCGTGCTGCACACCGCTCTACTCCGCGCGTGGCTGTTGAAGCCACTTGCCTCGCGTCGGCCTCCAACTTTAGCTCCACCTAAGTTTCCTATCACGCCATACTCCACCTCCACATTATACACACCACTACCATTCCATCTTCATCCTTACCTTGTAAATAAAACTTTAATTGACTTCAATTTCCCTTTCTTTAATCCCGTAATTTAAAGTTAAAGTTAGTTTCTTGTCGCTACACGACAAACTGAGCTGTTACGTGTTACCTCACACGGTATAATTCCAATGAAAACCCTGTTAGGTAATTATTATGTAATACCCATAACATTTGACATAACATAAATAATGTCAGCCTATTCCGAACATCAATAAAAATTCATAGATCTGTTGTCGGTCAAAATGTAGTTCAATGAAATTCAATTTTGATCACGTAATGAATCGATGTAGCCCTACAGAATTTAAAGTACCTAATGTTATTTGGAAGACATAAAAGCCAGCATGTACTATGTTTTTTATGACCATGCATCATGGTACATACATACATAATCAGCATGTAAATGCTCCCACTGCTGGGACACAGGCCTCCTCTCTGTGTGCATCATGGTCTTGTTACATAAATGTCTGGCAGACAATGTATCGTTATATGCTAGTATTGCAATCGACAGAGGTGTTAAACACATAAAACTACTCTAAACTACTCGTTGAACTGAAAACTTTAAAATTTCATTCATAAATAACTAGAAACTCAACTTACAGTCTTTAAACAATAGTTTTAAGCCTCCGGATAGAAATTATAGTTTAATTTTACATTTTAATCAAGTGTGGCATACTCTTACTCATAAACAGTTTATAATGTTCCCACTGCTGGGACACAGGCCTCCTCTGGCCCGTAGTCTACCACGCTGACCCAGTGCGGGTTGGTAGATGTCACATGTCTTTGATTTTGGCTCTAGGACATGCCGGTTTTTCCACGATGTTTTCCTTCACCGTTTCGAGAGCAGTGGTTATGAAACTAAATACACAAAGTAAAGTGCCTGCCTGGGTTTGAACTCACGACCTACAACTCGTAAGTTGGGGTCGATACCACAGGGGCCACCACCGCACCACGGCCATACGCAAGATGTTTTTTTTGTTCATGGACATAACGTCAGCTGCTTCTTATGACCCCATTGTGGACCAAAATAACCTTTCTCTTCACTACTACACTTCTCTACCACAAAAGTTTTATGCTCTTATTTTCATGTACAGCCACCAAAAATAATCCATTCCCACGTTAAAAAATAACCGGAGCTCTCAAAAACCGTTGCATGCGGCTGCGCGTTGATCGATATGAAACGAGATCAATTTTGTGGGGCGATCGCTGAAACCAGTTTTTTATCGTCTCCATAGGAAGTTGTTAATTCATAATGTTTATATCGAGTGTTCGTACCGAGATACCAGGTATGAATTATGGTTTTCCCATCACTATGATGTGTGAGGGCAATTTATCATAGCTGTAATTGATTTACTTGGAATTCACATAATTTTTATCTCCCTTTTCAGTTTTAATTATGATTAGGAAAGTAAAATTTCATTCATCTGTATGATCGGTTATTTTCACAAGTTTTAATGCTCGAACATTGCCTGCTTTGTACCTAGATGTAGTAATTTATTTATGAAAAGTACGTTTTGAATACACTATATCTATCTCGGAGAAAGTCGATGGTTAGTTTCCCGAGAGAAAACCGATCAAATCCAAAGATAAAACGGAAATCATTAATTTAGACAAACTTCCACAACTACTAAAATGCATCTTACCTACCAAGAATTGAGTCTTAAACATGGCGAAATGCACACCTCTGCCTAACCCTTCGGGGATTACAGGCGCAATGTTATGTGATGTTATTCAATCCAAGAGTCACGAAACTACGTCCCCTTTTTTGGTTTTCATCAGTGGCCTTTGTTATATGAAATAATATGAACTGGTAAATGACACACCACACTCTTGTTTATTCATAGGTGTGGCCAGCAGTATCCTAAAATAATACCTACTAAATGAAAACAACTGACGATCAAGCGTGATTTATAAAATGGAATCGTGTTCGATCGAATTTACCTTCGATTTTTAGTAATTATAAGCTAAATATTTAATTACTTAAAACGTAATTTATATACACGTTGCAATGGACATTGACGTGCAACCTGTTACCAGGAAATTAGCACAAGATTCTAGAACCCTCAGCGTAGAAACATTTTGTCGGTTATTAAAAAAAACCTGGGGGTCTACTACGAAGTGCAAATTGCGAATGATCGGATCGGACCGACACATGGCCGAACCGAATATTATTGAAAAATGCGAAAAAAGTTCGGATCAGCTCAATTGGGTCGGGACCATAGTCAATATTCGAAAGAGTGTAGGAGTGTAGGGTCGGGGCCGACCGAACCAAATAGTAACTTCGTAGCAGGAAACGGCCGAACATTCGGCCGATACCACTTCGGAGTAGACCTCCTGCTGTTTTACACAAATGTGTACTTACACGGTCCAAATGTATAGAACGATGAAGACTTTCTTAAATAAGCATGACAACAGTTTGCACGTCAATATCACTTAGGGCTGATTTTACCAAAGTCAGATATCTTTTATCTGTGGAATAAAATTGACTTCTGACAGTTCTAATATGGATAAACTGTCAAAAATTCAAAATTTATTCTCAGGGTGAGACTTATTTCAGGTATAAAAGTTTGGTGAAATGCGCCCTTAGACTCTATAATCTGCATAATAATATAATTAAGCCTTTTACTAGAAGGTTTAACTATATTATTATAAAGCGATATGAATGAAGTGAGGGCTAGAAGGCTTCTAGCCCTTGCTTCATTCATATCGCTTTAAGCATAAAATAATAGCCAACTACATTGACATAAAAGCTCCGCAAGATATCCTGACATCCACCTCGTGTACACTTCAGGACAATATAAAAGATAAGGCCTAAGGCTCTCCCGAAACAATAGCTGCGTCTCTAAGGTCACCAAACGAATGTCAGCCACTCAGGACAGAACAGCAGACAGTGCTAACCAAACAATGGCTCTTTGTCAAATGTTCCCACACGGTAATACTATAACTGTTTTAGTAATGACAAGCGGAAAAGTGTTTACTGGAAATAAATTAGCTCTACAGTTTGACCGACGAAAGAATGCGTTCTTGAACCTATCAGTTTCATACAAACGAATACGTGTTTTGCGAATTTGATCTTTATTAACTAATAGAATTGTCGCACTGACAGGTATCAGGAATGCATTCTCTCGACGACCGGACTGTAGTTGAAAGTTTGGTTTTCAAGATTCTATATTATAAATTTAATGAAGTGTTGCAAATTGCTAATTCGATTTTCAAGTGGGCCAATTTAATGCTTGCTAGAACTGTAACTCCAAACATGATAAGAATTCTATACAGAAGAAATGTGTGTCAGTTTTGCCGGAATCAGGAGAAATCTAATATGAAATTCCTTAAAAGCTTACTCAAGAGCCTTTTTCAATGGTACAGACGCCAGCAGGTCAAGCTATCCGAAACTGTCAAATTTTCCCAATTAACCTTGAACCTTAATGCTTTAGCGATAATGCTGAAAATCTATTAAAGAAATTCGACAGATTGTAGTAGCTTGATGTGCCTGTACAACTAGCTCAGGTGTTCCTATGTATTTAAGTTCTGCAAATAGGTGAACGAGTAAAGCTTGTACATTTTCCCATGTGATTTCAGAAAGTTGCCTAGAAAACTAACAGGGCTGCACGAAAGCTTGTCAAAATTAATGAGTTTCTTATGTAGTCGAACTAAAGAGGTATTATTAATTTTCGTAACGCCTCCTCTCTGTGAGAGGGTGGGCCATAATCGACCACGCGGGCCTAGTGCGGGTTGGTGGGTGTCACACTCACATTTCTTCGAGTGTTTTTCTAAAATACCTATATTTACCTAAATTTTTGACAAGTTCTTGACATTGATTGTCACTGAAATAAGATTGCGACTAGATTTTGAACGTTTTTAATTAAAGAAATCAGCTTTCTGATCCCTGTTTACCTAGAAGCGTCATGCTGAGACGCATGACGTCTCCAAATATAGAAAAGATAGGTTTAGTCCGTTATCTCTTCCCGTTACATCTTTATATCACCGATCACCCTACTAAGGAAACCTTCTAACTACCAACTTGTAGGAGAAACAGTTTAATTAGGTAACTAATTTAATGAGGTTTTTTTCAATTCCCGCATTGGAATGCAACTTAAACTCGTCAATTGCTGATAATTTATTCTAAACGGTGTTGCTCGTGTAATAAAATGTCGGGAACAAACGAGTTGTAGCTAACTACATGTTTAGTAGAAAGGTATGTATAAATTACACTTGTCTAATATCCTTTAACCATAAAAATGTAGCAGGTGTAAAAGCTTTTGGAACATTGAAGATTCAAAGCAGGTAAAGAGGTATGAGAAACAGGGTGTAAAGCTCACTCATTCTCCATAGAAAAGGGAGATATTGTGTCTGGCGGGCAACTGCCCAATTAATCATGTTGGGCTGTTGTATATAATATATGGTGATTGCGGGATAAACTCTGCTTGCGCGATGCAGGATTTTGCGTGACGTCAGTATGACACGTAGTTCGCATGTGGTGTTGTTGATACCGCTACACAGGTAAAGTCATCAATGTTATTGATAATGTTGGTAAATTGAATTAGCCTGGCTAAAAAGACTTTGATATTATGTAATCATTGCTATTTACTGTCTGAAGTCAATCAATCAACACAGTTTATCGTCGTCCAATGTTGGAAATAGCTTCTTCCAAACATACGGGTTTGATTTACGAGATCATTCGGTTCTATTACAAATGACTCAAGAGCCTTACTCTCCCAAAAATCAACCTTTGATTTTTAAGTGAAACACTCTAGAACTAGATACTCGTATGAATAACATTCTAGAATACTCTAAAATTAATATAAAATCACTTTTCACTCAAGTCATCATCTGCCTAACTTTTTCCCAACTATGTTGGGGTCGGCTTCCAGTCCAACCGGATGCAGCTGAATACCAGTATTTCACATGGAGCGATTCCCTATCTGACCTCCACAATCCAGTTGCTGGGTAATACGATACCCCTTGGTAAGACTGGTTGTTAGACTTTCGGGCTTCTGACAACCCGTAACGACTGTCAAAGATCTACGAATGACAGCCGGGACCAACAGCTTAACGTGCTTTCCTTTCCGAGGGACGGAGGGGTCTTGGTATGTAAAGAAGCTACGCTTGCCGCGGTTGGTGCGTGGATGGGTGATCCACGGACCAACCGCGGCAAGCGTAGCTTAACCTGATCGATCAACCCGTGCGGCTGTTATTACTTAGCCACAAGCCCCACTTTTGACTCAAGTATATTCAGAAATTTAATATAGCAATCACTTGTCCCACCGACTGTATGAGAATGAAGCCAATAGTAGTTGAAACCAAGCCGTGCTATTGGGACTCAGCAACTTTTGATTTAACTACGAACATTTTACAATTCCCCATAATTCTCTACACGATGCATGCTATTGTATTAATTTGTGGGCGTCCAAGCAAAAAGGGTCCAGTTCTCGGCATTTAGTTTCCGAGATATAAGAAGTTTTGTAAAGGTGGGTGAAAATATTGCATTTCGCGATTTTAATTGATTATTAATAAATGCTCATCATGTTTCATTCTCCTGCCCGTATCCCAATTTTTTTTGTCGTCGGCGCAACATGTCTGTTTCTTCCATACTCCTCTATTAGCCACCATCTCGACAGTCAGCCCCTTTCTAACTATATCATCATTCACACAGTCCGTCCATCGTTTCTTTCTTTTATTAATAAATGCTCAATTATCTACAATTTCATATAGTAATTTTTTTTTCAGAATTTCAACTTCAAATGCCTGATAAAAAAAAATGTGCTAGTTTTTGAATATTTTTTCAATAGTTACTATCAATTGACTATTCTAGATACCGAATCTAGTCTTAACTCAATACCCCACTACTGGACCCTTTTTGCTTGGACGCCCACATTTATGTGTATTTAATACTCCGCCTAAATGAGTACAGGAAACTAGTATGAATAAAATATTCGTGTTAGACTGACGCATAATGGTCCGTTGTTAGTTGTTTAGCTGAATGGTGACTTCCTTCATAAATCACAGGAAAATATGGGAGAAGCTGTGCTGCATTTAAAGAGCTAACACGAGGCAAGATACTTAAGTACGTCCGGCTCACTCGCAGCAGTCAATTTTGCTAAGAAGCTTGTTGACTCGGTAATCTTATGACCGGATCAGGTACTTTCTTGTCAGTTTGAGGTGACACAAAAGGGAAGAAAAATTAGTCTACTGTGCTAAACATCTTAGATTCATTAATTCAGTAACTGGCAGTAACGCTCAGAATAAAGTGATTTGCACAAGAGTTATTTATATTACGAAAGTAAGCACTAAGGAATGATTTTTGTAAATTTACTTAAAGGGTAATTCAATTAAAGGGTTTATACAGAGGTATGAAAGTTTGTATATAAATTCGTAATTTTTGCCGATTGAAAATCCCATCGGGCACAACGCTTGTAGTGTTAGAAATACTGAACCAATCGTTATGAAATTTGGCAGGTAGCCTGAGACCTGGAGGTCATAGGATTTAGGAGTATTAAAAAATAATGAAATATAGTTAAAAAAAAAAAAAATCAGTTGTAAGAATATAAACGACGCAAAGGGAGTATTTATGGATCGTGGTGGCGTTATGTAGTTTCTGCCTTCCCCTATGGGAAGAATATTGTGATATACACGCACACGACGTCGCGGGAAACAGATAGTAGGTTATAATGTACACTTAATGTATGAGATCATACATATATTACGTAGGTAGTTGCTAAATTGAAGCAGGTTTGTTTATTCATGAAAAATGTCAAGGTAAACTTTTAGAACGTGCAAAGGATATGTGCTTCCATGCGGCCAATAATTTTTGGTGCTGTTCGATTTTGTGAGTATACTTTATAAGTTATTCGTATGATATCCTTGAGTTAGTTTTTAAATTTAATGTCATTTGTCTACGGTATCCAGCAAAAGTGAATCTAAAAATTATTGATAAATCTTGTAGAGCTTCAAGTACATTATTTAAGCTGTTCTCTAAATATTAAACAAATATCGTTTAAATTTTTTTATTTGTTTTTCTATAGAATTATTTGTGTGACTTGGTAATTAAGCACTGCTTTAAGTGATAAAGAATTGGTAATTTTAAAAAGTTAGACAGGGCAAAACCCTGTGTTTTCGGTCAATTAATTGTAGGTACAAGCATTATTTATAAATAAGATGATACTATTGAGGTTTGAGATAACTTTATTCTCGAATAAATCTAAGAATACAAAATTAAAATAACTTACATGAGAATATTAATGCTATAACATACCTAAGTCGATATTGTGTTGTGAGAGTTTTACAAAAACCAGATATGGTACAATAATAATAATTATTGTATTATAAGATAAAAAAAAACTACAAACATTTCAATGTTAGATACACGGGCTCAATACAACAAATGCAAAAGTAAACAAGTCTCCGTGCAACACAGAGAAGCGTAGCTGGATGTGGCTTGAGATTATTATAGGGAATATGAATTTAAAACTATTGCAGTAGGTAATTACCGTGACCCAGGTTATTAAAATCGTTCTTCCATAGCCTCTACTTCAATAAAACTAATAACTAACTAACCCAATTATATCTTTCAAAGTAAGTTTCCAAGTAGACCAAATCAATGTGTCCCAGATATGCTTTCCAAATTGCATTCCGTAGAGGTAATGACGTTCCGATTGCAGTAATCAGGCGAATTATGGGCGAAGTCTAAGATATGATTTGCAAGTACTTTACTCGGATTTAGAAGTAACGTACTTGGTAATTTGTTAGTTGAAGAAATTGGGTTAATTTTGAGGCAGTTAGAAATTAATTGAACGGCAAAGTATGGTCAAGTTTTTGGATCGTAAAATAAGACTGAAACCAACTGTCTCGAACAGAGAAGGGCTTCAACAACGTGGTGATCGCTCAATTACAAAGTCAAACGTAAAAAACGGAAGGAAGGGAAGCGCCTGTAACTTCGGCCGGACTACGGATTTCGTGCTTAGAGAGTAGACTCTCAGAAACCGGTCGTGGAATCCAGACGATAGAGTAAAAAATAGATAGTGACCAAAATGGACGATGGTGTAGCCACAAAAAAGTGGTGACATTTTAACCCAACACGTTACTGCTACTTCTTCAAACGGTCGGTACAGTTAGTACTAATAATAGAGACTTCTTAGAACTCCTAGAGCAAAAACATGAATCTTTCTCTCTTTTCCTTTTTCAATCAAATTGATACCCATTTTCAGTCCCCGTATACCAAGGGCAAGCCAATTTAGTTATTCAAAAAATCAATGATCGTAACAGTACAAAGATCGTGACATTTTTTTTTCTAAAGCAAATACCTACTCCCGTTACCAGGCGACCATAATATTGTAGGAGGTAGATGACCGTTACGAGAACAATCTTGAACTATCACCTTGGCAATAGAAATTAACCTCTATGTCTTTTATCATATGGTCGGGGTTGACCGCATATTTAATATTGGTGGACAATGTTAGATTGTGTAGTTTGTAAAATGAGTAGCGGGAATGCTTTTGAGGGAGAGAGACTGGGATTGATGGCAAAGTTATGTTTGTCTAAAGTAGAATGCTTCTGTTGACTCGCTGTTGGCTTCTTGTGGGTTCAACATAATGGTGTGTCGAACGGGGCAATCTGATTTTTTTTTTATTATTGTTTTGTCTACTTTTTAGGAGCATTGTGGGACTACAAAAAGTTTGAAAAACTTTTGAAATGATTGATAAATCAATTATTATTGAATTGCATCGAATATTAAGACGGTGCTGTTATTTTTTGCAATTCATTGCAAGTTTGCAATAAACGATGATAAGTATTCTTTTTTTCCGTGCCTCGGCAAAGCACGTTGAGGCTGTAGCGGTATCTACAACGCCACATGCGAACAACGCGTCATACTGACGTCACGCAAATCCTGCATCTCGCAAGCAGAGTTTACCGCGCAATTAGAATAGATACAATTTCCCAACATCAAACGTTGGGCAATTGCCCGCCAGACACAACACCCGTCTGGTCGGAGGATCCTCCCTTTTCTATGGAGGATGAGTGAACTTTACACCCTGTTCCTCATACCTCTAAACTGGTGACCCCGAGCATGAACGTCAGCGCAGCCTTCGTGCAAATACTTCAGCGTGACGTCATCATTATCACTCCCGCAAGCTTTAGCGGCGAGTCACCCAGCCAGCCAGCATCCACGGCTTCAACGGGTATCCTGACCACCTGCATGCAGCGTCCGCGCATACCTGGTCATCACCCTCAGCCTCATCAGCAACCTCGGCACAGCACACTGCACTTTCGGCCGGTCAACAAGAAGAGCTTCCTCTCCTGGTCGACGCAGCAGCCAGCCTCAACCCCGCGCTGTGCGACATCCGACGCACTGGAGTATAACGCAGCGCCACCCCGACTCACTGGGGACATCTTCGCAGACAGTTCCGACTCACCGCGAACTATGCGCCACCCCGACTCACTGGGGATATCTCCGCAGACAGTTCCGACTCACCGTGAACTATGCGGCAACCGGTTCCGACTCACTGGAACCTCAGCTGGCCTGGCAAGCATCGCAAGATACAAGACTCAGCCCACTATCGACCTCCGGTCTCCGGAGGGGAGTGATGTAGCGGTATCTACAACGCCACATGCGAACAACGCGTCATACTGACGTCACGCAAATCCTGCATCTCGCAAGCAGAGTTTACCGCGCAATTAGAATAGATACAATTTCCCAACATCTTGCCCGCCAGACACAACACCCGTCTGGTCGGAGGATCCTCCCTTTTCTATGGAGGATGAGTGAACTTTACACCCTGTTCCTCATACCTCTAAAAGGCGTTGGTCCTGGCTTTCATAGATCTTTGACAGTCGTTACGGGTAGTCAGAAGCCCAAAAGTGTGACAACCTGTCTTACCAGTGTTACTAAGTAACTGGATTGTGGAGGTCAGATAGGTAGTCAATCCATGTAAAATACTGGTTTTCAGCTGCATGCTGTTAGACTAGAAGCCGACCCTAACATAGTTGGGAAAAGGCTAGGTAGAGTTTTGATGCATAAATCAAAAATCAAAAGTCATTTATTAAATTTAAGCTGAGAATCAGCACTTTTCGAACGTCAAAATTACAAAAGACAGACCCCTTAAAACGCCCGCCCTTTACCACTTCCTAGTGCTATCGCTGGGAAGAAGAAGTGGCGCAACAAACTCCCCAGCAGCACAGCTGTCTGTTCAGTTAGAAAATATTTGATTGTATACAATACTAGGTACCTATGTTAAGTAATTAACATTACATACATAACCATATGTCAGCAAGCCACGCCAAATAATCGTAGATAACCAATATATTTTCGGAAAGTACTCCTAAGGACGTCAGTTAGATACCAAATACAATATATTAACCATAAGCAAATATTTTCGGTAACTCTTTCAACCGCTATAAGCCGCCATGTTGGATTTTATGTGACGATGATAGCGTATAATTCATAGAAAAACGTAAACCCGTAAGCTTAACGGATAATCAACATTCCAAGCCATATTAAAACTATAATTAAAATTGAAACTGACCGGTAATTACAAGTACTAGGAACCCAGCATATCCCAGGTAGTGTTCGTAAATATTTTCTAGAAGTAATGTGACAGTATTGCAGGATATCTCACATCAAACGCGCCGCCTGCGCTTACGCACGTCCCGTGGTGACATAACGATGCGTGCAGACGCGCGATCGGCACCTTTGTATCACTTTAAGGACCATGGCGTCATGATGAGGAGAAAAACGGTTAATTTAAAAGTAAAAAGAGTTATTTTAAAAGAGATGATCTTTATTCGGATTCATAATGTAGGCATTATGGCGTTAAAGACGAAAACAAAGCATAAAAGAGGATCCATCAAGAAAATAAAGTGATGCATGATGAATGTATTCCGTGTGTTGGGACAGGTCAACTCAAAGCTGCAATGGCTCTTTCTTCAAAAGGCCATCCAAATATGGCCCTGAATTGTTAGACTCACATAAAATCCTTGTAATACACGTTTGGACTTTAAAAGACACAATGACTTCTGAGTTTGTTTCGGCATTTCTTCTCAGGGATCAGTCAGCTAGGAAATGCCAGCGTCATCTAGTTTTAAAATATTAACGTGTAAAAGTGTCTTAAGAGATATACTTACAGAAACAAACATTACATTTCATTTTAATTTCATTTAATTTCAAAGCTGTTTTTCAGGTGTTTCTGGCTTGTAATTCCTATGCCAGCAACATAATGACTGACTTTGATATCTCTGTCTGTCAGTATATCGATTGTTTGCTTATTCAAGCTTTTGTCAGGGTCAACTTTTTCAGCGGGATTGTCCCGGAACATAAAGGGCGAAGGAAGGAACATGGGTGGGTTTTAGTCAGTAAGAGACAGTCTGACACTCCCTTCCGCTCCACCCAGAGCGGAAGGGGTCATTTGATGATTTCCCACAAAAAAAAAAGGGTCAACTTTTTAGTAGTTCCAGCAGTATCTCCTCCACTTTGCCTATTCAATAACATCACAATTGCTAACTCATTGGCTCATGAATCTTAATAAATTTCTCGATCTTTTGATTAGAAATATATTAAATGTAAATAAAGAAAAAAACATCTGGCGAGAACTACAGCACGTCAGTAGTTTAAACCTACGAAAACCGCCCTTACAGCTACGACATAAAGTCTTTTACTTATTCTTATTCTGTTGCTGATCATGCGGTTGACAGTACATAGTTATATGACCGTACGTGACAGGTGCGCGGGCGCAGGCGGCTTCTTAGATCTCGCGATACAGTGCGTCGCGTCGGTGATACTGTCATTTTAATTTGATTTATATTGAATGTGGCAACATTCGTGACTGTACTTTTGTGATGGGTTTTTCTAAGAATTTTGTGATTGAAATTTTAATAAGTGACAGTAATGAAGACAGTAGTTTCTTGGGTCTAGTTCTAATTCAATTGAATAAGAAGAAATTTTCTATGTACCCAAATACACGAGCGACATATTGTCTACGGCTGCAGTTGCCTCTGCCGTTGACGTGTGTCGCTCGTGTGTATGAGCGCTTAGGTAAAAAAAAATCCCTGTAATGATGGACGTAAGACGAATAAATAAATAAAATGAAAAATTTTACCGATGGCTGTTAGCTGTAGGGATCCAATTACGGTTTGGTTCCCCGTGGTGGCTATTCTTGATCTCATGCAGGTTTTTTTGGTGTCGTAAATTTCCCTTCTAGCAAGGGTTTAGCGAGACAAGCAGTCATGCTTTAAGATGATTTCAAAAAGAAAGTACATAGATGTTTAACTTTCCTTTTGTAATATTCATGACTTCCGAGAAAATCTGTGTTTATTGGTTTATTGATAAGGAAATTCTTAGTAGCATTCCAAAGTCTGGGTTTCTGTCCGAAGGCCTTTTGTTCACACATGTTTTTCTTGCCGTGAAAAACTACGGTATATTCGCCGTGTGTAGGAACGGTCGTCAGTGTTGTATGGTTAACTGGAAGCTTGTTGACGGACACGTTTTTTCTACTACGCGATTTGTACGCCATGCCGTAAAGAAACCGTGCCGTGTACAAAGGGCCTAATGGTAATAGGTTCGCCACTAAACATGGGCTAAAAATATGTACGAGTATGTGTGAAATGTGGCTGTAATAATAATATACATCTCTGCCTAATATAATATACCTCTTCAGAGTAATAATTAATTATTATATTATGTATCCAGCACATAATCCAACAAAATTCACACGAGAAATAATTCATATTGTTTCTTCTAAAAGATTTATCGCTACAAATCTTCAATTTCAAATGTAGAACGAAAGTCGGTATCGAATGTCACACTGTTTTGCTATCTCTGTACCACGAGACTCAAGTTTACACAACACTGTTGTTTATTTCAAATACATTGCGTACTTCTTCGTGACTTGTCGAACTGTCGTGCGAAGTTATTCGGTAATGTATTACATATTATACAGTAAGGCAGTTGTAAATCGATTTCTAATCGAGTTCCATAATCCAATTAGCGGTTTTCGCGATCGCGTGTGTTTAAGAATGCGGAATGAGTGAAAATGTGTGTGTAGCTGAAAATGCAATGTCACGTTTGTTAGGGGTAAGCAGGATAGGTAGGTGTAACTGTTTTAGAAAGTAGTTTTAGTATAATATAATTTGTTGTTTATTTCAAATAATTCTAGCTGCATTATATCGATTTTAGAGTAGTGTAGGTATTTTTGTAACAAATTGAAGTCGTTTAGACTTCAATTTGTTGGGTTGACTGTTGTAGGACTAGTATCCATCACAAAAGCTTTTCCACAAGTTTTGATCAATTGATCGAGTACTATTATTGATCGAAGTCCACAGGTGATTTTGATCTGACAGCAAATTCTTCAAAAACAAATTAAACCAATTTAGCTTCTTTATTGTGCATCTTATTTTATTTTTGTATCAAAATCGCATTTGTATCACATACAATATTAATGAGAGCACTGGTGGCCGAGACGTGTCGGCCCTGACTTACGAGTAGGTCGTGAGTTCGAACCCAGGCACTTTACTTTGTGTATTTCATCACCACTGCTCTCAAAACGGTGAACGAAAACATCGTGAGGAAACCGGCATGTCCTAGAACCAAACATTAAAAGATATGTGACGTCTACCAACCCGCACTGGGCCCGCGTGGTGGATTACAGCCCACTTCCTCTCACCGAGAGGAAGCCTGTGTGTGTCCCAGCAGTGGGAACATTATGCTGCTGATTATGATGATGATATGACAATGTTAATGTACCATACACCAGAAACCAGAATATGTAGAGGGTCAAATTAAATTAGCTAGAGAAACTCCGCAGACGTGGCGTATCGATATCTAAATATGATAAAATAAAAAAGAAATTATTTTGATGGTTTTTTGTCTAAGGTCATCGACTGCAGTTAGTGTAGAAAGTCACTTGAGTTATAGTAGATAGTTTAATTTTGTGTAAATTTCACAGACGAGATTTGTATCGGTATCTAAACATCCATACTAATATTATAAAGAGGTAAAGTTTGTTTGTTTGTTTGTATGTAAGGGGTAATCTCCGGAACTACCACTCGAATTTGAAAAATTCTTTTTGCAGTTGATAGCCCAATTCTTGAGGAAGGTTATAGGCTATTTAATATCACGTTACGACCATTAGGAGCCGAGCAAAAAGAAAAAAAAGTCAGAAAGAACGATGAGCGAAAACGAAGTAGCAGCACGGGCGAGCAATGGGATGCGACAGCAATGGGCCGAAATTTCACGCGGACGAAGTCGCAGGCAGAAGCTAGTGATAAAATAAAAGAAAACAGATTACCAGCCGTCTTTGACCCCAAAAAAAACCATCAAGTAATTTTTATTTTATATATACGTTTTACCTATCACGTCTGCAAAGTTACGCTAGCTAATTTAATTTACTTACTACATTACTTACATTAACTGTTCAGGCACAATGACTCAATCGGTCATCCAGTCGGTTCAAGAGCACTTTTTGTGCCAATATTTGAGCAGCACAAAAAATACCATCTGTGATTGATAAACCGGTGTGCTTATAATAATGCTTCAGGTTTTTGCTCCAGTTTGTAGTTCATAACATCACGAGACTAAAAAAGCTTTAGGCATTACTTCATTTGAGGAACACGGTCTATTCTTCTTCTTCTTGGTGTCGCTGGCACGACTGGATTTTATATCTTGTTGGCCCAAAACTTTGCCACTTCCACGGCGTCGACAGTGGCAGCGCAGAGGTCACTTAGACTGCATGTTTTGGGACACAAAGGACAGGATAGGAGGTGGTGCATGGTTTGCGATATAACTCCACAATCACACCCTACTGCCGTTGGGATATTTTAAAACTTTAGTTGCAACATTTAAAACTTGGTCTGTTAATAAATAAAAAGGGGAAGACGAAAGAAACCGATGGTTGGACTGTGTGAATGATGTTATTTCTAGAACGGCACCGACCCCAAATTAATCGGGATAGGGGTGACAATCTGGATATAGTAGAGATTTTAAAGGTTTTGAGTTCAACTAATTTGGGACGTTTTTTTTTTAAACAAGTTTTTTTTTTAAATAACTTTTAAATATTTTTAAGTTATATTTATTATTATTTATTTATCCATTTATTTCAGGCATCAAGGCCCATAAAAACACATACAATACAATATTAATATAACTTAAAAATACTATACCTAAATACATACAACATTATAATTACACTAAAAAAACAAACTAACGCACACGAAGTGTCTGCGTCGTGTTTCGCTGACTGGTGTCATGTAGCCGACCACGAAACCGGCGGTACACAACACCCGTCGGCCAGAACTCTTCCTTGAGGAACTTCTCGAGATGATGTGTCGGAACACGCACCACGAACGACTTGAAGTTCGAGTTGTGAGGCGACTCCAACTACCACTACTACTATTTAAATATCCCCACGACGTCTGCATGCACCCATACGCACAATGTTACTTATACTGCACATATTGCAAGCTACCGTAAACAACGATTCTTCAAGAGTGTTCTTGCCCGTTCTTCTTCATCCAGATCTACGTTTAGGAATGAGAAACTAGCTTCAACTTTTTGACGAACTGACCGACTCTTTGTCGATTCAAAAATGCCTGTAAATGCTTTGAGAAAATGAAAAAAAAAGCGTTTAATTTCTGTTCACACCAAACATAAAAGTCATTAGTTGTACAAAATGATGTATTAATAAACTTCACCAAGAAATGTATAAACATACATAGCTAACGTTCTCACGTGAATATTGCGATAGATATGTTAAAACACAACATTCTGACGTGACGTAATCTATTGTTATGTCCATCACTCATCAAGTAACCACGATCTTGATCAATGACGAAAAGCTTTAGCATTGATATCATATTTGTATGGATCTAATCATGTATGGAATTAATCAATAGACGATTCACGTTCGAAGGTACAGCCGCCAACAGGTCAAGCTACCCGAAACTGTCAAATTTTCCCAATCAACCTTGAACCTTAATGCTTTAGCGATAAAGTTGAAAACCTATTAAATAAATTTGACAGATTGTAGTAGCTTGATGTGCTGGCGTCTGTACACTACGATTCGTCCTAGGTTACATACAAATGTACAGTACATTTTGTATACCACAGGAATATTAATTTGAAACGAGAGATTGGTTTTGCGTGACTGTGTGTCCCGTCAATAGAATGCCGTTGCGTAGAGACTGTTCACCGTCAATCTCATCATCTGCCTAGCCTTTTCCCAACTATGTTGGGGTCGGCTTCCAGTCTAACCGGATGCAGCTGAATACCAGTATTTTACACGGAGCGACTGCCTATCTGACCTCCACAATCCAGTTACTGGGTAATACGATACCCCTTGGTAAGACTGGTTGTCAGACTTTCGGGCTTCTGAAGACCCGTAACGACTGTGAAAGATCCACGAATGACAGCCGGCACAAACGGCTTAGCGTGCTTTTCGAAGCACCTAACCTCCCAGGTAGCTTAACCTTATTGATTCACCCATGCGGCTGTTATTACTTAGCCACAAGCCACAAGCTAGTTTGCCGTCAATCTAATGACATAATTTGCATGTGAGACTGTTCCCTTATATTCAGATAAAAATTTAGTAGGATCAGCATAGATACCGATGCCTGATTTTACACCCGGTGTCTGATTTTAATTTATTATTAAAATCCTGTGATATGATTTTGATTTGTGATTTTTGTCTCACGTAACATTAACAATCAACTAATTAGTAATAAGTGGATACTGTTGCTAGTAGTTTAATAAGTATTTTGTTTAATAAGTAAGACAGTATGTATAACATTTAACTGTACTCCTGTTTTTTATCCCAAAATAAAATAAAATGATAATCCGATAATCCCACAAAAGGAAAATGGCTTCCCTACTTTCTCTTTTTTTTTGTGTTTTATCTTCTTTTTTGCGTCATGTTTACCGCAAAAAAAAGTATTTTCTTTCTTTCTCTTTCTACTCCCTCTCACAGAGAGGAGGCATGTGCCCCAGCAGTGGGAACATTATATACTGATTATGCGTCATTATTTATCATCATAATTTCAGCCGAAAGAGTCCTCTGCCGGCCATAGGCCTCCCCCAAGCACCGCCAATTCGACCTGTTCTGTGCTTCCCGCATCCAGCGGATTCCTGCAAGTTTCGCAAGGTCATCTGTCCAAGTTGTGGGAGGCCTTCCAACGCAACGTCTTCCGATGATAATGTGTATGTGACACTTATTAAAAAGGAGTACTAACTTTAGCCCAAACTTTTGTAGCACAAAAACCGATTGCTCAGACACTGGACTAACAACTTGATGACCATATAAAACAAATTATACACAATCTTTACGAGGCACAATTTCAAATGATCGATTTTAACGATATATCAAACCATGTCTGTTTACAAGTTAAATATAAAGATTGTTAATTAAATAACATGGAAACTCGTCCACCGGTAATAAATTCCAAATTTTATTGCTTGTCAACTCAGGGTTGCCAAGATCACGTATTTAGCAGGTGGGCGACAGTTTGCAAAACTAAAATTTAATAATAAGTATTAAATGTGAGAAAAATAACTGTAACCTCTAAGGCCGAGATCTATAAATGTTACTTAGCTCGTGCTCTGACATAGATTTATGTTCTCGGCTTCGTCTTGCACCTGTAGTTTCATAGTGATAGGCTATCACTGTGAAACTTAACTCTACTAGCTACTGTGTTGTGTTGTGTCGTAACTCAGAATACACCAATCAAACCAATCTGTTCAGAACTTCGTCAAATCACAAGGAGTTTTGACTGGCTAACACTGCGTCAGAAGGCGTTACGACACGACATATGACTGTAAAGGCCATTGCAGATGGGTGCAATGCGACAGTGCGGTGCGATTCTGGTAGAACAATTTCCATTTTCAAATTTTCATAGAAATTGTTATAATAGAGCCGCGTCGCGCCTGTGCGGGAGCCTTAACGTGAATCCGGCTTTAGCCTACGCAACGTTTATATATAGCAGCCTAAATTTGTTGAAGAACGGGGCGGTGAAAACTCGGATAATATGAGTTTAATAGCCGTATTTCCAAATGCTACTTACTTACTACACATACTTTTTATTTATATTTTCGAAGTTTTATTTTTTCCTGCTTCGGAGCTGGCAGGATAACATAGTTCTTATAAGAAAAAACTGAACAGCCTGATATAGTTTAAAATTTCCTTAAGCTACAGTTTTTGCGTTGAAATTAGTTATCATCATAATGATGGAACTGTTTCTAGGAACCTGACCTTCGTCATTGTTAATCTACAAAAAGTTAATACCCATATCGTTTTGACTTTGAAGACGTGTCTAGTCGCTGCAGACGTTAAAATTAGTTTTTTAGGTGACTCGAAATTATCATAAGTTATTAATAACCTATACGTATCGTCTGGATCCTATAAAGGCTCCCACAGACAGACGCGATGCGACTCTAATAGAAGAATTTTTGTGAAAACTTCATCGTCGCACCGTCGCGTCGCGCCAATCTGCGGGAGCCACAATAGGGTTCCTGTTTTTTGCTGGATTGTAATTTGCTATACTGGCCAAGCTGGCCCACAAATTACTGAATGCGTTTAAAGATCACCGTGTCTCTGTCTTCCTCAAACGATTGCCTGAAACAGAACGATGTTTTAAAGGCGTTAACTACTAAAAATGTTTAGTGATTTGTGATGCTAGCGAGCCTTAGAATAAGCAGAAAGAATAAAAAATAAGGATAAAGAAAAATAATAGGCGATTTCTGTGGAAACCTCGTGAGGAAAGCAAAATTTTCCCAGAACCAAAAATTCGAAGACATCCGCCAACCCACACTGGCCCCGCGTGGTAGATTATAGCCCACTCCTTTTGTCAGAGAGGTGGCTTGTGTCCCAGTAGTGGGAACATTATAGGGTGATTATGCCATGTGACGCTTAATTTCTGTAGATAGGAAGCAACCTTTTATCCTTTTTGGGAAACGAGAAGAATGTCAGTGCTTTAAGTTTTTTATTGACCACTACACTTGTCTAGTACATAGGTTGCAAGGTGTAAAATATAGTTTGCAGGACATTTCAGCAATTCGCGATTAAAAACACTTAAATAATTTTTTTTTGAGAGCGTTCCGGCCCTGCTTTCAAAATGTTAATTTCGGTTTTCAACACGACTTCAAATCAAGAATCCATCATGATCCAACCAGATCTCGACCAGTTTCATTAACATATTAAACATTACATAATTACTGCCATAACCATAACTGGATCTATTGGTCTTTCCATAAGTAATGACCTGCCACTACTTGGCCCGGTTTTACGACTTGACAAAACATCGAGATTTATTTATTGTATGTAAGTTTAATATTAATGTTTTATACACAAACCTTCCTGAATAAACTACATATCTAAATGATGGTGAAAACCCCGTCAAAATCCGTTGCGTGGTATTGAAGAACAATGAGGTCACACAAGCTGACACGAAAAGCGACTTTAATTTATAATATGTGTAGATAATGATAGTAAACATTATAAGGCTTTTGGCTAAGTACGGTTCGATCGATCCGGTTAAGCTACGCTTGCCACGGTTCGTCTGTGAATGGGTTTACATACCAAGACTCCTTCGTGCCTTGGAAAGCACGTTAAGCCATTGGCTGTCATTCGTGGATCTGTCAGTGATTATGGGTCGTCAGAAGCCCACCAGTCTTAGCAAGGGGTATCGTATTACCCAATATCTGGGTTGTGGAGGTCAGATAGAAAGTGGCATTTAAAATATTAGTATACAGCTGCATTCGGTACGACTGGAAGCCGACCCCAACATAATTGGGAAAAGGTTAGACAGATGATGATTGATAGTAAACATTGAAGCTGTCACAGCAGTTACTGATAATGGTTATGCAAGATTATGCGACATTGTTATGATTGTAAATTATCTGTAAATGCTAATCCGATGGACATGCATACATGATTATTTAAATGAAGCTAAATTTATGATTTTGTTTTCACTCGAGAATGTAGAAAGAAATTGTGTAAGTGTTAATTTGCATGACATCCGACTATAAATGACTCTTTCTTTTGTAGAAGCTATTTTAACATAATTGCTAGGCTGAACTTTACACACACCGATTCCGACGCATATTACCAAAAAGTTATGCTCAACAAGAAAAGTCATCTATGTTGGTGTCGGTATTTTACGTGGAGCGACTGCCTATGTGACCTCCACAGCCCAATTACTGGGTAATACGAAACCCCTTGGTAAGACGGGTTGTCAAACTTTCGGGCTTCTGACGACCCGTAACGACTGTCAAAGACGAAGACCCGTAATGAATGACAGCCGGGACCAACGGCTTAATATGCTTTCCGAGGCACGGAGGGGTCTCAACAAGAAAAGTATGCTATATTGAAGTCGGACCGGTCAATATGGCGATTCTATGGGAAGGCTTATGTCCAGCAAAGTCTTTAGCTGATATATAGTAAGGCACCGTTCAGAAAGTTCTAATACCTGTAATGATGGATGATTATAATACTCGTAGCTATCAGAGAATTTCAATAAGCTGAATAAACACTACAGAATCGTACAAGTATGTACATAACTAGTACAAATTAAGACACCTCGTGCCTCGTGTGAACAGTTTTGTCATACATTACGAGGTTGCTCGAGCGAAACGTGATAAATATCCACTCAGGCGCAGCGAGATCTATGCCTAGTGTCGATTTCAATGTTCATTGAAATGGCAAAAGTGTGAACATTCTTGGTGATGATGGACAATTGGACATATGGGTCCTACGTCCTATCCTTCTTGAAGGTGGTCTATGGAGGTCGGATGTCCTGCCCTAGCAGACTACAGAAGAATCTGTATAATTTTTTTCCTTCGTAGCTCTCATCAAGAAACATTAAACCCCGGCTCTTGAAGTGCCACCACGCGGGCTCAGTGCGGGTTGGTAGATGTCACATGTCTTCGAATTTTTGTTTCTGGGACATGCCGGTTTCCTCATGATGTCTTCCTTCACCGTTTTGAGACCAGTGGTGATGAAGGATTCGACCCTACTACCTACAACTCGTAAGTCGCAGCCGTTACCACTGAACCGGCACTGCTCCCGGTTGTCTTGCTTGCTAATTGTGAAATTCTGAAATATATTATTACCTATAACTTATTTAAGGTTGATGGAAAACAGAAGGCCAATTATCGTAATTTAAAACGTTCAAAATGTAGTCGCAGTCTCATCTCGGCGACAAACAAATGTCAAAAACTTGTCAAAATATAGGGAAATTAGAGGTACTTTTGACATATTGAGACTGAGATCAGACTGTGAACGTTCTTAAAATTACGAGAATTACCCCTCAGGACATTATTCATTTTGTACCCAAAAATTAAAGTACCAGAAAAAAAGTACTGCTGTCTTAAGGGTCATGACCTCTTGAGCATTTTTTACTATTACAACGATAGTCTACAGTATGGTTTGGGAATTCCCGACTATTTGAAAGTCCCGGGACACGAGACAGCCTACAATCAAAGTCCCGGGAATTCCCGGGAATTCGAGAATATTTTTTACGACGACGGGACGGGAGGCTTTGCACCAGGGCCGGGCGCGAGAGGCCGCCGCCGCTGCCGATCGCCTTTACGAAGACACGGCGGTGCTCCGCCCAAGCGGGGCAGACCTCCACCGTGTACTCCACCGTGTCCTCTGGGCGATCCTGGCAATGGTGACACCCGGGCGTTTCCTCCCGCCTAATGATGTGCAGGAACCTCCCGAAACTTCCGTGTCCGATGAGGACCTGCGTCAGGCGGTAGGTGAGGGCGCCGTGGCGCCTCTCTAGCCACTCCTCAAATACAGTAACCCCTTTTTTTTTTTTTTTTTTTTTTTTGGGATGGGAAATCATCAAATGACCCCTCCCGCTCTGGGTGGAGCGGAAGGGAGTGTCAGACTCTTACTGACTAAAACCCACCCATGTTCCTTCCTTCGCCCTTTATGTTCCGGGGTAGCGGTAACCCTTTCGGACAATCCCGCTGCCCCGGCAGGCTTCGGCCCTGAGGGGCCCCTCGTTATGCTGACATCTCTTTGAGGCGCGCGTGGAACACTTACGCGCCGTCCGGCACGGGCCTGGTCCTGATCGGGCGGTGAGCTACCCATTGCTCTCCGCCCGCAGGCCCGCGCCTACGGTGGCCGGTAGTCGTCTCTCGACTCCCGACGCCCGGGGCGTCTCCCGCGGCGGCTGGGACGGGAGGCTCTCTCCCTCATCCGTCCCGCCACCTCCTTCGCTAGCATGACTGCTTCGCAGAAGGAGGCGACTGCCTCCCACTCCCTCTCGCTCCGGACCATGGCTTGCACCAGGTCCGGGCGCGAGAGGCCGCCGCCGCTGCCGATCGCCTCCACGAGGACACGGCGGTGCTCCGCCCAAGCGGGGCAGACCTCCACCGTGTGCTCCACCGTGTCCTCTGGGCGATCCTGGCAATGGTGACACCCGGGCGTTTCCTCCCGCCTGATCATGTGCAGGAACCTCCCGAAACTTCCGTGTCCGGTGAGGACCTGCGTCAGGCGGTAGGTGAGGGCGCCGTGGCGCCTCTCTAGCCACTCCTCAAAGAGATACAGTAACCCCTCGGCTGTTATTTCAGATTCAAAATGCTAAAAATCATATTTTAATAACAAGTTTATAGTTAAAACATGTTCAGGACGTTAAATTCAATTAAAAGTTGATATTTTTTTAATGATGCAGGAAGAAAATAGTACTTCTTTTTCTGGCACTTTAATGTTTGGGTATAAAATGTTCGTCACTTGAATGATGTCCTTCCTCCTTTGTGTTGTGTATTTATGTCTTTGTTATTGTAAGTGGCTGACTCTTATTTGACGTCAGTATTGACGAAGCTACAATAACGGTTGGTAAGTCATTAGAAATCTGACATAATTATTGGAGATTGAACAGTGGCTGCTTCCTAATAATATCAAGTTTTTGTGACATAGGTCATCTAGGAAGAGCAATTTTGAACCGGAATTACGTGTTGACAATCAACAATCTAATTTATGAAATTCGTTTCATAAAAATAACTGCGTAAGTATGCAATAAATTTTGTTTGAATTTATTTTCTCCTAACGATCACATAAATCAGGATTGGATAATCCGTCATTTATTTTATTATGTTTACATACGTGTTTTATTATATTACGTGAAAGTTATCAAGTATATATGTATATTTATGTTTTTTATGATGTAAGTGTGGTCTTTGTATTTTAGGTAGTAATCTGAATGGGTGCATATTTTAATACTAATAAAGTTAAGCGAGCGAAGAAAGTTTTTGATGGAGTTGTATCCTTTCTATGTAAATGTTGCTGTTATCTAGGCTCAGATGAGCGGACGGAAAAAATACGAAAGTAATAAAAAATGTCAAACATTTAATCGCGGATGATCTGAGTAAGTGTCTGAATAAACTGCTAGCCGGTGGGAACTTTCCTGAAACGCTAAAAATAGCGAAAGTAACGCCAATCTATAAATCAGGAAATACCACAGATCCTGGAAATTATCGACCGATTTCAGTGCTGCCTGTAATGTCGAAAATACTAGAAAAAATATCCACAACCGATTAGAAATATGTATATCTAAGTTATATAAAGTATATCACTGACCGGCAATATGGATTTAGACCAAAAAGTAATGCTACTACAGCTACTATTGATCTCATTACTAAAATTAAATAAAATATAGATTGTAAAAATATAGTCCTGGATATTTTTATCGATCTAAAAAAGGCATTCGACACAGACAGTCACAAACTGCTTCTACGGTAACTGGAATCCATCAATATCACTGGCAATGCCCTGAAAATGTTTGAGTCTAAAAATCGTTCGCAAGTGGTTAAACTTTGCAGTCACCAAAGTGATGCATTAGCTATTAGGTGTGGCGTCCCGCAGGGATCTATTCTAGGTCCCTTGTTGTTTTTAATATATATAAACAACATTCACGAAATTAGGTAAACTGCGTATAGTCACCTTACCTTATACGCTGATGACACTTGTTTATTCTACTTCGGATCCTCCATCCATCAAATTATCTCCCAAGCCCAAGATGATTTAAATTCTTTATTCGCGTGGTTTCAATACAATCTCCTGACGATAAATATTTCCAAAACATGTTATGTTATATTTAAGGCAAACAATAAAATAATTCCCCCATATAATCCACTAACAATTAATGATGTACCTCTACAGCAAAAAACATGTGAAAAATAACTTGGTCTAAGAATCGACAGCTCACTTACGTGGAATGCTCACATTGAACACATAAAAAGCAAGCTCTCAGCACTACAAGATCACTGCGTAATATAGTTCGTTGCATCCCACCAAAATTGCGATACACCATCGATGCGGCTTCACTAGGGAATTGTTCCCTAGTGAAGCCGCATCTACTTTATTTGATTGAAATTTGGGGCAGTGCTGCAAAAACCAAATTGTCAGAACTTCAAACTACTCAAAATAAACTCATAAAAATACTATTCAACTATCCATACTTAACATCAACTAGTAAAATTTACATAGATACAAAAATAATGAATATCAAACAACTATATATTATATATTTACCATAAATGTATTATCATTAAAAAAATTATTACCAAAACTATTCACACGAACATAATACTCACCCAATATAAGCAAGTCAGTCAACGTAGCACCCGGCGAGCTAGCTTAGTAGTTTCACCCAAAACTAGAACTAACTATGGCAAAGAAATGCTAACCTTTGAAGGAGCACAGCTTTTTAATAGAATACCCTCTAGTATAAGAAATCTGCACTCTTTCAATGCATTCAAAATTCAACTTAGTCAATATTAATGGCGGATCAAGAACTTCTGGAGAAATGAAGGCATTGAATGGGTGTAGTCTAGTTTGTAACTGATGACGGCGAACTTCGTGTAATTTATATGTATATATGTTTTAGTATTGTAGTATTGTAAAATACTGGTATTCAGCTGAATCCGGTTAGACTGGAAGCCGACCTCAACATAGTTGGGAAAAAGCTAGGCAGATGATATTGTTCTCAAGTGAGTGACATTTGTCTTTATTGAGAGTAAAGTTTCTTTAAACCTAGATGAGAGTAAGGAGGTGATAATAATCAGTTTTTATGTAATTACCTTAGTGAGCGGTCGGAAGACAGTCTCAGTTCTGTTATAAAAATAAACTCACCACCTGATGGATATCGCATGGACTTACCTGTAAACAACAAAATTTATTTATTAACAAGCAAATTATAGATACAGATAAGTATGTCACGTAAGGCCCGTCTGCATATTACCAATTATAGTAAAGGAAAAAATCATAAACATTTTACATAAACTAAACTTAAAAAAATCTTTACAATCGGAGCAAATGCTTCGAAAAAGACCAAGCAATGTGCTGGACGAGCGTCATCGTTGGATAAGAAGTATTGAACGAGGGTTTAAGCCTATCTAGGATTATCCCGGCACGAGGTTAGATCTCTCCTTGAAGTCCAGGCGGTGCCGATGTGCTGCACCTATAGGTAGGCTCCCACAAGGTGGCCCGATGTCCTTGTGAAGGCCGCAGGAACCCGTTGGATGCGAGAAGCACAGAACCGGTCGAAGTGGAGGTGCTTGGGGGAGGCCTATGTCCAGCAGTGGACGTCTTTCGGCTGAAATGATGATGACGATGATCTTCGTGAACGGCCGATGGCTATAACCATTATGTTAGGTTTCATCGCCCATACTATTGTAAAATAGCAACTTTCGTGATAAACATCAGTCTATTTTACGTAACGAGCTTATGAGACCAGCCAAAATGATAACCATAAATAAAAATAAAACATCTTAACGGAAGACATAATTAAGCCATCATTCACATCGCATGCGCACACGAATTAGATAGATCATAGCGCACAGTTACCGGCCACTTTGGAGAAATTGCTGCTAATGGGATAAAATTGTAGGTTGTGACAGTAGATGAACCAAATGTACCATATTATTAGTGTTTGTTTTAGCTTCTTGGGATTAAGTAATGATTAATAGTTATAACTAGCTGCGCCCCGTGGTTTCACCCGCATAAGTTTCGATCCCGTGGGAATATCGGGATAAAAAGTCCTATATGTTAATCTTGGTTATAAACTATCGGCGTATCAAATTTCATCCAAATCCGTTCAGTAATGCGTGAAAGAGTAACAAACATCCATCCATCCGTCCATACAAACTTTCGCGTTTATAATATTATATAGTAGAATAGGATGTACCTACCTAAGCTATAAAAAGAAGCTCATATCTTAGATCTGGTGCAATTATTGATATGACAGGAATGGTGTTTTTCTCGTAAAGTCAAATGAATATCTATTACAACAGAATTATAGTCGAGTAATTAAACTTCCATTGGCCTACTTCTTCTTATATCAGAATTTCAGATCTTGTTGGCCCATAACAATAAATAAATAGACATACGCTTGTAAACACAACATAAGCCAAAAGACATCCACAGCTGGACATAGGCCTCCCCCAAGCATCGCCACTTCGATCGGTTCTGTGCTTCAACGGCTACTATAGCAAAAGAGTCGTGACGTTGACAAAATGTTACACTTTTGTGGATCTAAAGTTGTCAAAAAATAAAATGCCCGTTTTGACATTTGAGAATACATTCTTGTCACCTGTCAGTTTCATACAAACGAATACCTGTTTTGCGAATTTGATCTTTATTAACTATTAGAACTGTCAATGTCAAAACGAGCCTTTCATTTTTTGACAACTTTAGCTCTAATTCGTCAAATGTGCAGAGTATAAGTAGTAAGGAATTTCTTTCCAAAACTTTCTTAAAAACAAGCTAAAGTACAACTTAAAACACAGTATCATAGAAATCGAAAATACCTTTCTATTCATCTATCTTCTGCTCACAATTTTTACTTTTTAAGGTCACTCATTGAATGGGAATGAGTTGTCAATATTTCTACTTATCACCAATGACTGGTCATTTGTGGTGAAAGTGGTTATTCTTATTGTTATGCATATCTGTTGGTTTTGTGAACGATTATAACAGGACTGTGGAGTAATGAGGTGTTTTGCATATAGTAGGCCGTTTTATGTTGCGGTTTTCCATAGAGCTCTTACTCGTAAAAAATAGTCGGTTAAAATTACAGCATAGAAGAGTTTCTCAAAGATAAAAGTAGTTCGAACTAATATGTGATTATATTTTAATGAATTTAAATGATATAAGTATGTAGGTAATATTCTATCATGACATTGCATCTTAATGGATTTTATTGACATACATTTCTTTGAATAGAATTTATGTTAAATGAACTAATATTAAGTTACATTATTATAATTAATATTAAGACTGAGATGTTGTGACCGATTTGGAATGTATTTTTTTTTTCTCTCTTTTCTGTCTTTACGATGATTACTAAATTTTGTGTTACATTTATTGTTATTGTTAAAACCACTGTTCGATACAAATGTAAATTTGTTGATGAATAAATAAATTTAAAAAAGACTAGAGAAAGAATTCCATAATGTTTTGAGTTCGGTCTTCAAAGTGTCTTGTCAACTCTTTATTAGTGGTTGTAATGGCAACCATATCAGTTGGTTTTAATAGGTAATTATTATTTATTTATCCTTATGATAAATTCCTTTATATTTTGTAAATGTGAGAACTTCGTAGGCCTTATAGATTTTAGATTTGTAGACCATTTTTTATTTTATCAAGTACCTGGTATTTGTTGACAGGCCTGCGCTGTCCTCCCGTACCTACTGTAATTTGAAAACATAGTTGAGTTGTGATGTGCTCGTGACTTCACTTTCGTGGATCCGCTTAAGTTCCTAATAGTCGCCTCCTATAGTAGGTAAATGCTAAAAGCTGGATGTCTTAGTGTCCAAGTTGTAAAGTCAATGGGTTGCCGGTAGCTAACCTTTGTTTGAAGCGGCAAAATACTTGAAAGATCTACAGTTTTATACGGTGTTTTATTTTATTTGTTTTGTCACCTACTTCATGAGCGTCTTAACTTATAAGGTCCTCCTAACCCATTTTTTGTAAGATCATCTCTTTAGAATCCTTCAAAAACCTTTGCTAGAATGCTACAAATGCGATTTCTATTTCATCTAAGTACCTACTCGTTTTATTGATATCCAATAAAATAATATCATACATATATCTGCTAACTTCACGATCTTTCGATTGAAGATTCCTCCACATAACTAACCAGCATCCAGCCACAAAGTGCGTAAAAAGAAACGCAAGAGCTTCGTAAATGCGTTCCATTATACGGGCACCGGTGCTGTATCAAAAGCGTTGTGGTTGTTCGTTATTATAGTTGAGGTTTTCAATAATATCGCAAAATGCTTGTGCTATCGAACGTGAAAGTTTGTAAACCGATTTTGTTTATAGATGAGGGTAATGCGAAATGATTTAGTGAGAATGATTGAGATGGTGGAAATTGTTATGATGATTTGTTTGTTTAGTTTGTGAAAGTTTGATTAAACCAATGTTGATAGTAGGTATAAAGGCGATCTGTCTATTATTACTTAATCTGTTTGTCAAGCGTAGATCATTGTTGCCTCCGGCCGCAACGCATCGCATTTCAAGATAAAAAAGTGCTTGCATACTCGAGCGGCACGCGCCAACGGCAGAGACGACTGCAGCCGTCGGTACTCGTCAACGGCAGACATCGACATGTCGCCGCTCGCTCGTGGATGCGGCCACTGCAGCTCGTGGGCGACAGCCGCACGCAGACGCGTCAACGGCTGCAGTTACCCCTGCCGTCGACGATTGTGGACGGCTGCAGTTGGCTCTGCCGTTGGCGCGTGCCACTCGTGTTTAAGAGCACAAAGCCCGGTCCGTCCCACATGTAATTTTCAAGAGTTTATACAGAATGTATAAACTGTAATGTTTTTTCAATGCGCTGCTACCTGCCTGGGCCAGGCTTTTTCGGGGAATTGGACTCATGGGTGCGATTCCTCATTGGAATCATAGGTTTCCTAGCCTACCAGCCGATTGATTTTGTAAAAATCTCACCGTGAAAAGTTAGATGAAGTGAGCTTAGAGTGAGCTGTCAATAGTGTCAATCCCTAGCATTAGTTGGAATGACAGCTCACTTCACGCTCACTTCACCTAAGTTTTCACGGTGAGATTGTTACAGAATCGCACTGCGGGATACCTATGGATTCACGTAGTGAAAGTACGAAATAATCTAATCCAAACGCTGATGATACCTAGCTTGTTTTTGTCAAGAAGATACGTTTAATTTTAAAAAGACAAGTCATAATTTTCATTAACTCTGTTTTCACGACTTGTAAAACTTTCGTAAAAACTGTGTCTGAGCTGTATGGTCATCATTCAAACTGCTTAATGCTGATAATCTTGATAATGATGACCATTTCAAAATTTAGTTCAAAACATATTTTATTTACGATAAACATCACTTTGAGTTAATTTTGTGAAAGTTAGAATGCAATAAAAATTTCCACACATTTGGAGATGGGCGATATGAAAACATAATATAACTTACTTATTGCATAATCTGAAGATGATCATGTGTAGGCTGGCTATAACTTTGATTAAATTTATAATTATTACCTATTATTTCGATCAAAATCAGGCCACATAGCCATATAATATTTACCCGTAAGGCTGAAGATAATATTTTTATTGTAAGTCATCACAATAATGGTCATTTTCCGCTCTGTGTAGCCTTTTTTCAATGTAACAAAACAGAGGCAAACTAAAATGATGCTTTTAAAAGTGGCATTGCTTTAAGGGCTGATTTTTCAATCGACCGATAATTTTTATTCGTGGAATAAAATGGACGTCTGACAGTTTTTGTATGGAAAAACTGTCAAAAATTTAAAATTATTCCTCCAATAAAGCCATCTGGCGTTAGAAAAATCGGCCCTAAGTTAATTTGATAATTAGATCCTGGGCATGTAAGCTTTGCTACTTATTTTGCTAACAGTCTAATCTAGTATATAAGATCCATATATGATGTACTCGTGCCAATATGAGAACAGAAGACCCGTCCCCTAAACTCAACAACTGTGCGATGCATGAAATATTTTTTTAATACGAAAAATCTTTTCCTTTAGACGGATTCAATATTTTACAAGTTTCCACAACAGAAATGTTTCAACGCAAATAGGAGCTATGTATGCTACCACAGATCATAATCACCATCATTCACCTGCCCTTATCCTAATTTATTTGGGGTCGGCGCAACATGTCTTTTTCTTCCATACTTCTCTATTAGCCACCATCTCGACAGTCACCCATTTTCTAACCATACCATCATTCACACAGTCCATCCATCGTTTCTTTGGTCGTTTTTCATTACCACACATACCTCGAAAATACGCCATAACATGGGAATAATACACTCGTCATAAACAAAATAAAAATGATCCAAACGCATCGTGTGATACCGTTCGATCGCTAATCCAGTTCAAAAAGATCGCAGGCGCACAACAGTTACAGATTAATTTGCCGTTATTAAAATTGCAACACACTTTCAAACAAACATAATTTTTGCGCACATCAAACTCAACTCCATCACGAATTTCAACTCTAATTCTTTCAAGACAAGGACGTGTGTACTTGCGAATTTAGTTGTTGAGAAGTATTGTTAAGTGAGCAACAATAGAAAGTCACGTGGGTGGAATCATGTAATTTAATTGAGCGTTCGTGATATATAGTAATAATAATTGCACCCATATATGTAACGGAAAATGTCTAGCATTAAATATATTGAAGCGCGTTAAAGCGATTAAAAGTCTTAATAAAATGAATACTTGAGGAGAAATATACGGTTTCACAATAGGTCTTCATCATTTCTACTGATCTACTGAAATTATCCATCATCGTCTAATGAAATTAAATGAGAGGAAATTAAAAAGTGTTTTATTTCTGTCGCAAGAAATCGTAATCGTTATCTGCACCCTAATTGCGTAATACACTATCAATCTCAATCTGAATCATTTTGAAGGATATTGCTAATCTATTGCTTCATATGCTCGAAAAATATGTCTGCTCAACAACGTAAATAACGAACGTTGTTGAGCTGTCAACATAAAACCCATTACTAACTACTGATAGTGAGTTACGCAATTACCCTCTACTACATTTTTGGATCCACTATTAAAAATGAATTTAAAACATTCAAAAGTAATGTGTCATAATTATTATTGTCATATTATCTTCAAAAATTTCTCCAACGTTCAAGAAAATTCTCCGCACAGACGAAGAGAAAATCCTGAGATATCTTAAGATCAAGCTGTTGACAGATATTAATTACTGAACTGTAAATCTTTCACACTTAATCACTACTTTCCTGCGCAACATCTATTTGATTTTATTCGCAATTAATTGTAAAGATTATATTAATCTAACAGGATTACGAAGATTATATCTACGGACAGTCACTTGTGAAGGCAGAGCTGCAAACTTAAATTGTCCGTATATTCAAATTACAACCGCCAATCTTTGACAGTTGCATGAAACGATTATAACCCGGCAATTTGACGAAGGGTGTCAATTTACTTGACAATTACTTTTCCTGCTAATAATCTCTTTAGAGATATGAAACGCGCACCACTGGTTATATGGTCTTACCTACTAACACTTAAAATACAAGTTGGTCAGTAGAATCGGAAAACTGTTGGACGCGTGATAATATGGCTAATTTCTCCTATGACTTTATATAGTTAAGTGTGTAAGTTTAAACGAGATTCTTTTATGGAGGGTAGTACTCATAAAACTTTGAAATATGAAAAAAAAAATCCAGTTGTTTCCTATATTTTGTTGAGTAATGTAAACATAAATGTATGGAGCAGCTGATTATTTTTTCGCTAATTTAAGGTTCGTCCCATCGTAAAAGTTGTTCGTTTTCATGAGTACTACACTCTCTTAAATTATGTCCCTCGTTTAACCAAAAACTCTGTATAGTCTAGCGGTGATTGCAACGCTTATATTCAGCGGAAATCTAGGATGCTAAAATCTCAAAATTAGAGGATCGAGGATCTGTGATGACTTTTAAAACATGAATTCTCTTCTTTCTGTACACGATGCTCATAATAATAAACCTTTATGTGCTTATAAAAAATGAAGACCAGATAGGCATTATAATTAGTTAGGACTAGGACACACGGCATTTTAAAATTGTATCCCACATAAATTCCCAAGATTAGAATTTATAGGCCACCTGTGCAGAATTCTATATTTTTTCCATGCAAGCACCATTTGAAACGACATATTTATCTTATGAATGAACGCAGGGAACCAACTAAGGACTCCAGATGCAATTATTACCATAAATACGGCAGATTTAACCCTTTAAAGAACCCGGTTTTGCATATAAATTGGCGGCATTATAACCGCCATATTTGTCCGCCATTTTCTATTATATTCAAATTCAGAACGCTTAGCGCGTTCGTTGCAGAAATGTCATATTTGAATTGGTTTGAATAGTTAGTGTGTACTGTATATTTAGTTGAACTTTTATGGCGCTGAAATGTTCATAATTTCAGGGCTCAGAAATGTTGGATGAATACATCCAAACCGTATACATTAAAGACAGCGTTTAGTGGCAGATAGTCCTGGTAGCTTCTTAATGGCCGGACAAAGTTTGAGAAGTAGTCAATTAATCTGCCTAGCTTTTTCCCCAGTCAGCTTCCAGTCTAACCTGATTTTACATAGAGTGACTGCCCTTCTGACCTCCACGACCCAGTTACTGGGTTACACGATACCCTTTGACAAGCTTAGTTATCAGAGTTTCGGGCTTCTGACTACCTGTAACGACTGTAGTCACAGATCTACCAATAAATGACAGCTGGGACCAACTGCTTAACGTCCTTTCCGAGGCACACTGGTTTTGGTATGTAATGGATGGTCACCTATCCACGGACAGACCTCGGCAAGCGTTGCTTGACCATGAACATCGACCCGTGTGGCTATTATTATGTAGCCACGAGCCCCTTCAAAGTTTGAGAACTAATGAATCGACACGAAAAAAAGAAGTTTATCTGCTATTGATAAACTTCTGCACAACTTCAGATTTGCATTGTGTTTTAAAGATAATCTGATGATAAAAAATGCTGACTTGGATTTCAGATAAGATAAACATTCAGGAACTGAGATAACTCATCATGTACCAGCACATTTACTCTATTAAATCTAACCGATGGTCACAGGAAACAAAACACATTAATTCACTCCGTTTTCAAAGATCTGCATAGAAATAACTATATGCCATTTTATTACCATCATTATCGAGGTTTAGCGCCATAATTAAATATTAATATCCTTTAATAAACAGTCGCGACTAATAGCCCATAAGTATGGTTTATACTCCCATAGATTTAACGTGGTATTAGTAATCATTAACCGCGAATGATCTATTAAAAGTTCCCTGCGCAGGCGCATGTGCCACAGAGTAGGAAAGTGCAGAAGGTTCACAGAAAGCTGATATATGTAGTATAAAATCGCTTGTCGCTTGTCGACGCTGAACCTGCAAGTTTCTGAAAAACAGAGACTACTAGCTAGCCTCGGGGTTTATAAGTAATTTAGTAAATGTTCTATAGGTGATACAAATGCCAATTATCCGACCAAAAGACCCTATAATATAACTCTGGATTTTTAGGTAACGATCGACGTGTGATAAACCTTGACCAGAACTATAAAGGTATGAGGAACAGGGTGTAAAGTTCACTCATCTTCTAATGGAAAGGGAAGATCCACCGACCCGATGAGTGTCGTGTCTGGTGGGCTACTGCCCGACTATTGATGTTCGGGACGTTGTATTATATGCAAGTTGCGCGGTAACTCTGCTTGCGCGATACAGGATTTTGCGTGACTTCAGTATGTTACGTAGTTCGCATGTAGATGCCGTAATAGAACTTTTGTCATCTTAGAGAAATTATGGATGACGTAGGTTTTTCTTTTCGAGTCGATAGCAGAAGTCAAAATATTTTATTTCTTTAGATGCGTTGGGCCCAGTAGGTGGCCACGTCAATCGCAGTATCAGTGGCGTTTTTTAGGTCCTCAGAAGTGCAGGTGCATAAGCATTATGAACACTATAACATATGGGACATGGTTTAGTCAGGAGCACCGCATTGGGGGTGTCGGTTGTATCAACAAACCCCCATTTCGTAAGATGTAATTGTCACATCGTATCTTTTAGAGATGAGACGTACGAGTATTTTGCTTCAGTAATAGTTTTAATACAGTTGGGATAGTATATTCTGTAGTGGAGACCGCGTATCGGCAAGCGTAGTGTGGGACGCCCCCCAGCTAGATGGACGGACGACCTAAACAAGGTGGCTGGGACAAACTGGATGCGGCAGGCGGAGGAAAGGGTGTTGTGGCGCAGTGTGAGAGAGGCCTATATCCAGCAGTGGACTGCATTAGGCTGAGTTGATTGCATACATTGTATACAATATAGTGTATGTGTGCGTGGTTGCTTCCTGATTTGTGCAGATTTAAACTTTTGTTATTATCTTTCAGTTCAACATGCGGTAGGTGACTGTCGTTCAACGGAGTTGTCGGTGTTATTCAAGTAGTTTATTGATACTAAAACTTGGTCTAGTACACTAACTCTAGACCAGCAATCATTAGAATTAAACGCTTAATTTGTGCCTCATCTTCATCAGATAGGATATCAAAGTTGGAGCGTCGAAGTTCGTGTTTTTCCGCAAACGAATGATAAAATATGGAATTGTCTTAAAAATCTGATTAGATATTTATTCACGCAGGATACATACGATATTGGATATAATAAGACATAACATCACGTCTTTTTGCCCATAAGGGTTGGGCAGAATTGTAGCTATAGTACCCCCATATTTCACCAGTTGGAAAAGGTAGGAGGTATATAAAAATGTACCCTATTTGTAGTACCTATTTTTTTTGTTGTTACTGGTAGAAGTTAGAAGTCCAACAATAACCTGTCTTACCAATGGTTATCGTGTTGTTACCAAGTAACTGGGTTGTGGAGGTCAGATAGGCAGTCGCTCCATGTAAAATACTGGTATGCAGCTGCGTTCGGTTAGGCTGGACCATAATCTTATGTCCTAGAACCAAAAATTCGAAGACATGTGACATCTACCAACCCGCACTGGGCCCGCGTGGTGGTTTACGGCCCACTCCCTCTCACAGAGAGGAGCCCTGTGTCCCAGCAGTGGGAACGATATAGGATGATTATGGTTAGGCTGGACGCCGACCCCAAAACAGTTGGGAAAAGGCTAGGCTGACTGGATCCTCTTTTATTCTCTGAGGAATTAATAGCCGAATTTCTTTCTTACTGAATTTCGATAGCTCTAAGAAACATTAGGTTAATTTAATTATCTCCAGGAACTGCTTTATAATCTTTCTTAGAAAGTGTCCAAATGAACAAGATTATACAATATATATGGCTATATAGTATGGCTTGAAGATAAATCTGATTAAATTACTACCATCGTAAAGAAGATCATATAAAGATTAATTTTATGGCCATTCTAAAGTCAATCATCGCGCCTTATTCCGATAAGGAGTGCAGAAAACTTTATCGATAACAACTTTACCGTAATATGCATCCGCACATTAATTACTATGGACAGTTTACCGTCTCTACATTGCTCTACATAGAGTCAAGTTGTTAGCAAAATACATATATTTTAAGCTCAGTATACAACTTTAATCTATACAAATAAATAAATTTGAAGTGTCTGTTTGTAATGTCAAAATGACTAAATGCATATGCAAGTATTATACATGACATATATACGGTACAAAAATTGTATTTTTAAAATTATTGTCTATCTGTCTGTTTATTTGTTCCAGCTAATCTCCGACACATCTGGAACGATTTTGACGGGACTTTCACTGGCCGATAGCTGATGTTACTTACTACAAGGATACTTTTATTTTAGAAAAAGAATTAGGGTTCCGCGCAAAAAAATTAAAACGTTTTCCAACTTGCACGTGAACGAAGTCGCGGGCACAGCTAATTGGTAATAAAGTTGCCAACTTGTTGTGCAACATAGAAAGCTAGCACAATTTTGTTGTTTACTAAGGTCATTAAATAAACGATGATAAAATATTGTAACAACTATTAGATATTTAAACTACGTACTAATGACAATGAAACGCATTTTGCGCTTCGATAATAATCTTCGGGTTTCTAAACTAGTACAAACGTAAAGCGCATACATTCCCTTGGAGATCAGAGGGGCAATTCTCGTAATTTTAAGAACGTTCACAGTCTGATCTCAGTCTCAATCTGTCAAAAATACCTCCAATTTCCCTGTATTTTTGACAAGTTTTGACATTGATTGTCGCTGAGATGAGATTGCGACTAGATTTTGAACGTTTTTAACTACAGGATTAGCCTTCTGTAAATACTTATACATTCAAAAACAAAAAACACACTTAGGTGACGAAGTACTTCTCCACATCGCTGTCATCCGGTAACGTGGCTGAAGAAGAAGACTGGCAGCAGAATCATCAGCATGATCCTCCACAGCCTGACTTCGACCACTACTGAGCATGTGCCTCTCTTTTCTTGTGCCAAACCCCACGATCCTGGGGGTCTACTCCGAAGTAGTATCGGCCGAATGTTCGGCCGTTTCCTGCTACGAAGTTACTGTTTTGTTCGGTCGGTCCCGATCCTACAGTCCTACACTCTTTCGAATATTGACTATGGTCCCGACCCAACTGAGCCGATCTGAACTTTTATCGCATTTTTCAATAATATTCGGTTCGGCCATGTGTCGGTCCGATCCGATCATTCGCACTTTGCACTTCGTAGTAGACCAGGGGGTCTACTACGAAGTGCAAAGTGCGAATGCCACCAGTCTCATCCAGTTTTTGACCTCAGAATAAGGTAAGTAAAATTACCAAGTTGCCAGCAACACTGCAGCTTTCAATGTCGCCAGCAATATGGTTTCCGGAACATAAAAACAAGTTGCTCAAACAGTGTCGTTCGACTTGGTTTCTCAATGAATACGACGCTTTAGTGACACCCCATTGACTCCCTAGGTGGGTCATCATTAAGACCATTACCAAGAAGCTTTAGTTAAATTGAGTTAAAACTCAATTTCCCGCTCTATATTTTACTAATTATGATACGGTAAAATGTAGAGCGGTAAATGGCGGCGATTATGGGACTTAATTTCAATAGCGTTTTTTTAATTGAGAATTAAGTATAACAAATATCAACATAACATAACATCGCGGGTGTATTCCCCGAGGTGTTAGGCAGAGGTGCACATATAGTACACCCACATTTCGCCAGCTATGAGTCCGTGGCCGTACCATGGCGCCTAGTGCCATCAACCGGGCAGATTCCGGGCCGATTTCAGAGTCCGGGCTGCTACTGAGAAATTTTACCCGACCCTGACCTCGAACCTGGGCCCTCATGCTCATCAGTAGCGCTTGTGACCACTAGACTAAGGAGGCAGTCTACTTCTAATGTCTTTGATATTATATTAAAAATTACGAGTAATGTAAAACGGAGTAGTGTAAAATTCTGTCTCTATATCTTTTCCGTTTTCCTGACAACTGTTAGAAAAGTTTTTGTTGATAAAAAATATTAAGTGACTCAAGAATTCTTCGGAATCCTCCTACTGGCAATATTTGAATTTTAATTACAATCAGTCCTCCGTTTCTTTTTAGGAACTTACCGGAACAACAACTTATCCTCCTCCTCCACCAATCTCACTTCTGCCGATCCCACTTCGACAGTGACGTCAACAATGATGAGAATCAGACATCAATTTCTATAATTTCCAACAATTTCTTCGCCATTATTTCCGCGAAGTATTTTTCTAGCGACGCATGCGCGCCTGGTATGTGCGAGAGTACATTAATTAACTATAATGACGATGACGATCACTATCGCGGTGCAAGAATGTCTTTTGATATTGACATGGAATTTCTTTGAGATAGATCGGAGGTAAAGGGACCTGATTCTTGATCACCCTTTTACATAGTTATGGATATACATAAGAATAGTGACAGTAGAAATTCTTTTTCCACATAGCGGAGATATAATATTATGTAGCTTTTTTCCTTTATTATTATAAGCCTGTTTTGTCCCACTGCAGGGCAAAGACCTCCCTTCCCTCCTTTCACTTTTCCCGGTCTACTGCGATAGTGGGCCAATCCTTTAAAGAGTCCAGCTCATACCGCCATCTCTTTCTGGGCCTGCCGCATGGTCGTTTCCTGCCACTTGGGATCCACTGAGTGGTGTGCGTTGGTTTTGCATATTGCTGTTCCGACTGTTTTTTTCCTCTACAAACTTTTTTTTAATTGATAATTTTGACACTCTTATTTGTAAAATAATAAGTCTCATACAAAATGGTCCTAAATGTGCATATTTTTGTGTGCATATTTTCATATTTTTATCGTTTCGTTCCTCAACTATACTTTAATAGTTGCTCATCTTGGACAAAACTCCCTCACTCAGTCACGGAAAACTATCTTTAGAAAACTAGAACCTGGGATCACGCAAAGAGCAAGCGTGGTGATCAATGCCCTTTCATTCCCTGACCATACAGGGAATGATGATGCTATGTTTTCTGTTCTCATGAATATTTTCTTACCCTGCAGTGGGAGCGAAACAGAACAATAATTTTATTATTTAGTAAGAGGTCTTTGAATCTCCGTGACAGCAGAACACTAACTCCAAAGACACAGTATCTCCTAGTTTGGGAGTCAGGGTTACTCTATCTGTATGACCTTAATTCACTGAAATTCATGCGACCTAGTCTTAAGCAATGTTGAAGGTTTTTGTATATATAAAGATTTTTATTATTATTTAATTATTTATTTTTACTTTACCTTTTTGAGAGAAACAAATAGATATCATCAAATAATAATGACGAATAATAAACTTAAGTACTTTCTTCTTCATCATCATCATCATCTGCCTAGCCTTTTCCCAACTATGTTGGGTTTGGTTCCCAGTCTAAGTATTTTACATGGAGCGACTGCCTATCTGACCTTCACAAACCAGTTACTGGATAATACGAAACCCCTTGGTAAGACTGGTTGTCAGACTTTCATGCTTCTGACGACCTGTAACGTCTGTCAAAGATCCACGAATGACAGCCGGGACCAACGGTTTAACGGGCTTTCCGAGGCACGGAGGGGTCTTGGTATGTAAAGATGGTCACCCATCCACGGACCAACCGCGGCAAGCGCAGCTTAACCTGATCGATCGACCCTTAAGTCGATCGTCTTATACAATGAAATTAAGCTCCTACACAATCAAACAAGTATAACAAATCCCCGAAGGGTTAGCCTGAGGTCTAGCTATAGTACATACCCACAAAAAAAGACAGTGAATCTATGAAAAATAATAATAGATACCTAGTAAAAACGTATGAAGCACGCGATGTTCGGTTGTGCGGAAAAAGCAATTACAAATAATTATTTACAATTATTCACTTAGAAGATATTAATAGAATGCACTTTATGGCTAATTAGATATCTTGACCTTTATGGCCTAGGTAACACAAGTTACCTAGAATCTAGATCATTCAGTGCTTCAGCACCGAATGTAATTCGGAGGGGCAATTCTCGTAATTTTAAGAGCATTCACAGTCTGATTTACATAATTCTCAATCTGTCAAAAATACCTCTAATTTCCCCACGTTGTTGAAATTTTGTTTGTCGCCGAGATTAGACTGCGACTAGATTTTGAACTTTTCAAATTACGAGAATTGGTTTTCTGGTGTAAGGCGTGCTACCTAGTTGTTAGGGTCGGCAGGATTGGACATCATTCGGCTAAGCCGGGCGTCAAAAAATACATTCGATTTTGCCGCCCGGCCCGTGCCGAATCGTGCCGAATTAGGCCTACCCGAACAAGACTGACGAATTAGGTAGCAGGGAATTTTTATTTATTTTATTAGGTATAATGTTCTTTTAAATTAAAATGTGGTCCTATTCTTTGCTACTTCTTTTAATTTCACGTGTATGTAAATTATATAAAAAAATATCCATAATAATTTTGCTATGTCGCGTGTCCGTCAATTTCTATTTACCGTTTAGGTACGTCGTTAATCATATTTACATATTATGATTAGATAATTAACGCTACTTACAAAGTGACAACATGCTCATTAACGTTACAGTAATTTAACGGAAAATGTGTTTTTAAAACGATTGATTTACTTTAAAGAGTTTACTGCCATATTGTATTGTTAAGACTTTCATTGTAATTAGGTGAATCTACTGCATCAGCCTATAATGTTCCCACTGCTAGGACACAGGCCTCCTCTCTGTGAGAGGGAATGGGCTGTTATCCATCACGCGGGCCCGCGGGACTTTTTATATGGAGTCACTGACCGTAGTAAGTGTTGTCACTTGTAACATCAGTTTAAAACAGTTTTTTTGTGTAAGCTTCATTAAAATTAAACAAAAGAAAACATATTTTCTCAACGTATACTTCAAGTATCAACACTCTCAACGATCATTGACCCCCAAAAAATCATCAAATATTTTAAATTTTAATTTTATCATGTTTCAAATTCATCGACACCAATCACGTCGGCGGAGTTTCGCTAGCTAATTTAATTTGAGCCTGTGTATGCTGCAGTTCCTCTACTTAACCCTTTTCTGACTGAAAAAATTAGCTGCGTTTACATCAACCTATTTTTAAAAGAAATATTGAACAAACTTGTTATCTATCAGAAGGCCGAATATCGTAATTTAAAACGTTCAAAATCTAGTCGCAGTCTCATCTCGGCGAGAAACAAATGTCAAAATGTAGGGAAATTATAGGTATTTTTGACAGATTGAGACTGAGATCAGACTTTGAACGTTCTTAAAATTACGAGAATTGCCCCTCAGGTGTCTATCGGTATGATAACCACGTAAACTAATAACACGGAGTCATTGACAGGTTGTTACTCATCTCGGTACATAACTAGTTACTGAATTTGCTCTTAGGAGCTCGTGAGATGGTCAGCTTATTATGTAGTCAAGTTTTTTATAAAATACTAGCAGCGCCTCGCGGTTTCACTCGCATAAGTTTCGATCCCGTGGGAAAATCGGGATAAAAGTATCCTATGTGTAAATCCTGGTTATAATCCATCTG
Source organism: Apamea monoglypha (assembly GCA_911387795.2). NCBI lineage: Eukaryota > Metazoa > Arthropoda > Insecta > Lepidoptera > Noctuidae > Apamea > Apamea monoglypha. The sequence continues at coordinate 17,945,030 of OU426922.1, forward strand.
TGTGCCAAATTTCATCCAAATCCGTTCAGTAGTTTTTGCGTGAAAGAGTAACAAACATCCATCCATCCAAACAAACTTTCACGTTTATAATATTAAGTAGGAAATAGTAGGACTGTAATTTTTCAGTGCTTCGAAACGTAGGTATATTTGAAGTAAAAATTGGACCCACTAGTTAAAAAAACAAAAGCTACAACCTACCTGCTTATAGCACCGTTTCAGTAAGAGTTCGTCCATTTAAACCTCAATTTACCTCTAAAGGAAATACTAAGTCACTCGAAGAAAAACCTGTGAAGTCACTTAGAACATTTTTGTCTTCTATTTAAGTCAGTTAAACATGTCCGTCCGATGGCTAATTGCCGACATCGCCTTTTACTGAGTTAAGGAAATATATGGCAACTGTGCTTCTGATCTTACTTTCTCCCTAGGGAGTTATGTAATGCTTTACGTCATATTAGGGATTTTTTAAATATGTATGAGTTGAAATGGGAAACGATTTCATAGGTTGGTGTGCTAGAAAAATATTATTGATTTTATTAGTGAAATTGGTTGTGTAATAAATTAAATCGTATACGAGTATTATGTTGTATCCCTAGGAAGTGGTGTCATATTTGACTAATTGAGTGTTATTAATTGTAATTTTGACGTTCAAAACAGCTTAATTCAGATTTAATTTGAATTAAGACGTTGTAAACACATGTTGTGTTATGCAATAATGATTTGAATTCGTATTTTTTAGAATCACCAATCCGTTTTGATTTTAATAAAATTCTGCGAGAGTTAAAGCATGGTCAAAAGCCCAATTTTATCGGTTCGAGAGTACGTAATGGATGGAATAAAATTTTTCAGCTTTTCTTCTGGTTCTTTTTATGACGATTGTAGGTACTTTGTGTTTATATTGTTTGAGCCCAGTAGGTAGCCACGTTGTTTGCGGCATCAGCACCCTAATTGCGTAACATGCTATCAATAATAACCTGAATGATTATGAAGGATATTGCTAATCCATTGCTTCATATGTTCGAAAAATGTGTCTGCTCAACAACGTAAATAACGCAATGAATGTTGTTGAACTGTCAAAATGAAACCCATTGCTACTGATCGTGTTTTACACAATTACCCCGCTGCTTATAGAACTACTTAAACTTAAATCTAAAACTAATTTCCCCTATATACAGTGCATTGCAGTGTATTTATTTATTTATACAGGGTTATTGGTAAAACACCAACAACCTCTTAAGAGGTCATTGTACTCATCATTATGAAGAACTTTTACTATGGGACCAAACCAGAAATCGCGAAAAAAAAAGTCAGCTGTTCCCTACATATTGACTAGTTAGACGAACATAAATGTAGGGAACGGCTGTTATTTTTTTCGCGATTTCTGGTTTGGTCCCATAGTAAAAGTTGTTCATAATGATAAGTAAAATGACCTCTTAAGAGGTTGTTGGTGTTTTACCAATAACCCTGTATAAACAGTCAAGAAAAAAAGAACAGAAAAATAAGTACAAAGGTGATGCTTACTTCTAAAGAAATCTCTTCCAGCATACCTGCGATAGGAAAGTAGATAAAGAGATATAGACAGCGTTAGCCTTTATCTATCTTCATCTTAAAAAAACTCTAACCCGTTAAAAGGAGAACGGCAGCTGACGTACACCTTTTAAAATGTTTGTTTTGGGTTCATATTTAAACAATTTAATAAGCAACTAAAATTGTTAATTTTTCAATAATCTAAACATTTTTAAAAGTTGGGAATAGTGAAAAAACCTTAATTAATGTAACATTGAACAAAACGCAAAAAAAATGACAACAAAACGCAGCTGGAATGGATGTAATGCATGGATTAAATCGAATAATAAATCGATAAACCTTTCAACCGAATAACTAACGTCTTTTTACCTGTTATAATATAACAGAATAGATAATTAATTATTAATCATCACTAATGTAAGATTTTGGTTATCATAATTAACTGATTCTTGTAAAATAATACAAAATCATATTTTCGTTTCTTTAATCGATTACCACTCATCAATTGATATACGATACAATATTTTTTTTAAAAATCTTTGTCAGATGACAGATTGTCACGTTACTTTTCAAATTGTTTTACTTTTAATGGCGATCGTGCTGTTGATTGTGTGGTCCGGTTTTGCTGTGCTTCACGTGCATTGTGCTCTTCGAAACATTAGCTACCATAACTTTTATCTACGTCGAGTTGAGCCCTCTGCGGGAAGCAATAACAAGTTATTGTTGCAACTGCATTGTGAGGCTTAGAACTGTAGGGTGTTGCTCACATGTTATGAGTATCCTCTGGTACCTAGGGTATGCTCGCCATGAGGGTATGACGCCACCAGCTTCCTTCCTAGATGAGGTTATTATAAGAATATAGTAGGTAGACCCGCTGAATAAAATAAAGTCATTATATGATATGAGAATTGTTTAATTTATTCCGAGTATATTACCTACCTACTCAAGTAGTGAAGTCAGGCTTGAGCCAAGTTCCATAATAATATTATAAATGAGAGTAATTCTGTCTTACGTTTTCATGCATAAACCTCTGAACCACTTTTAGATTTTGGTGAAGATTTCAGTCGCTATTCGCTAAGCACACACAGCAAGCACAGCTGACAGTTTGGCCTCTAAATGAAAATAAGTTTTATAGATTTAAAGGAACATAATTATAAAGAAGTTAGTTTATTATGGTCAACTCAACCAAAAACTCAACTGTCAATTATCTAACTCTAGAAACCACGAAACCACTATCATGTCAATAAAGACTCTAGTGATCATAATTATTGCACCCGGCCCGCCGATGGCGATTGTGTGGGAGACAAAATAAAACTTAACCTAACTTCTTAAAAATGCATATATGTTAAGAACCCCAACTTTATAAAATCTACGAATAAGAGCCTCAATTATGTAGTATTTTTACCTATTAAATGTAAATGTTTAGTGGCTAAACACGAGTTTTTTTAGGTGTACAAAACCTTCACACACGCTTGCCGTTCTCCTTTTAAAAGTAAAAAACCCGTGAACCATATCAAAACTATTTACGTCCTACCTCGAAGTTTTTTCCTCTCTTTTTCTATAAAAAAACCCACAATGCAGGCCCCATACCTAATTGCCGTCGACATACGGAGCTACTGTGGGTTTATTTACCTCTGGTCGGAACACCGGCGTCTGCGCAGTTGTTAAAACGGTACCCATTGGCTACCGTGGTTCGCTGGACTATAGACTAGCCTACATATTTTGTGTCCGTGAGGTGAGGATAAAAAAAATATATAAGTACGTTGGTAAGATGTGTTATTTCTTTAAGTTAGATATTGAAGACTTTTTCCGAGACATGTATATTTTAGGTGAGAGGTGGAAAGAGAGTAGGGAGACCTTTGCCCAGCAGTGGGACAATACTGGCTGATAAATAAATAAAAAAATTTTTTTTTTATTACTATTTATAGTGTGTGTGTGTGTGTGTGTGTTTAATTATATACACAATCTTAAAATAATAATAACATGAACGTACATGTATAAGAAATGGGGAAGGGGACAGCTCATAGGGCATCCAAAAATTCGTCCGCATCATTGTCAGTGCAGGGCAGTGGTGTACGAGTTGTAGGTCGTAGGTTCGAACCCAGACGCTTTACTTTGTGTAAATTATTTCATCACCACTGCTCTCAAAACGTTGAAGGAAAACATCGTGAGGAAACCGGCATGTCCTAGAAGCAAAAATTCGAAGACATGTGACATCTACCAACCCGCACTGGGCCCGCGTGGTGCTGGTAGATTACGGCCCGCTCCCTCTCACCGAGAGGAGGCCTGTGTCCCAGCAGTGGGAACATTATAGGCTGATTATGTATTGTCAACGGGAAAAGTGCCCAAAAGGCTGGCAGAAGATATTATGATATGAAATTATGAACTGTGTTACAACATAATATCTACGTATTTCATAAATGTATGTTGAGCTGTTATATCTAGTTATATTAAATTGCTAAAGAAAGTGGAAGCACCTTAATATTATGCATATTTTTTGCAGATGCTGAATACAAATATATTCCAATTAACAGGTTTTGAAGATTTAATTTTAAAATAATAATGATGTTGTTTTAAATATTATTTTCCAGTTTATTTTAAAATAGAATCTCTAACGTGAAATCATAATATATTAAATGCATTAAAATTTTGTTTCCAATTAAAAATCATGTATAATTTTTTTTAACTTTACCCGTACACAGAAAGTGCCTCAGAAAGCATGTTATGCCGTTGCACGTTGGTCCCAACCGTCATTTAGTAGTCAGAAGCCCGAAGGTCTGACAACCAATATTACTATGGTATTACCTAGTAACTAGGGTGTGGAGGTCAGATAGGCAGTTGCTCCATGTAAAATAGGTACTGGTATTTATACTGCATCCGGTTAGACTGGAAGCCGACCCCAACAAAGTTGCGAAAAGGCTAGAAAGATGATGACACAGTAAAGAAAGTTTCAACACCCAACACTATTCAAATGCCAAACTTCACAGCATTTCTTTTATCCTAATGAATATAATTTCAAGAATTATCGCGTGAATCTGTCTAATAGCACATTCAAAAGACAGCAATACTCATTTAAACAAGCCACTAACTCACAAATGTGCACAAAAACAAACATTTGACGTTCGTATGCGAAATTTAATGAACACTTTTATCCGAATTATGCGAAGCCAGTGAAAGTAACTGTCACTTTTAAAAAAGTGAGGAATTTTTATTCGAAGACGATCGCGGTGGATTTCTTTTGAACGTGTAATTGTAAGATACTAAAATACTACTACGGGTAATTAATTGAGTATATAAACTACATACCTCTTTCAATCAATTTTCGCGATGGCACCTACGACTGAACTAGATACTTTTTCTTTCTTTCTTTTCACTGTCTGTGTCTGTCTTTTTTTTTTCTGATGGGAAATCATCAAATGACCCCTCCCGCTCTGGGTGGAGCGGAAGGGAGTGTCAGACTCTTACTGACTAAAACCCACCCATGTTCCTTCCTTTGCCCTTTATGTTCCGGGGTAGCGGTAACCCTTTCGGACAATCCCGCTGGTCTGTGTCTGCCTTGGGTCTGGTTCATAATATCGACAGTCACTGCATCGACGGTCGCTGTAACGAAAACGTTCGTACGATTTGGTGTACTGTCGATGTAGCGTACCATCGATTTGAGGTACTGTCGATTCATTAACCCGTCGATGCAATGTTTTCGATACAGCGACCGTCGATGTAGTGACTGTCGATATTATGAACCAGACCCGTCTGTCTTACCCAAAGGTTGACTGGTAGAAAATGTTTATCGTAAAAGTCTGCCTCTGTGCATTTGTGTGCTTGCTTGAAGTATTAAATCCTATCCTATTATAATATTATAAACGTCAAAGTTTGTATGGATGGATGGATGGATGGATTTTTGTTACTGTTTCACGCAAAAAGTACTAAACGGATTTGGATGCAATTTGACAAACAGATGGTTTATAACCAGGATTAACATACAGGTTAATTTTTATTTCGATATTCCTACGGGATCGAGACTTATGCGGGTGAAACCGCGGGGCACTGCTAGTCAATTATAAATTAATACCAAAAGCTAGTTTGGTCTAATTAGCGAACGTAAGCATAGAAAGTATTTTGCAGTAAAATTACGGCTGAACAAAGATTATTTTATTTTAAACATCGTGAGGAAACCGGCAATTCTAAATTCTAGAACAAAAATTCCAAGACATGTGACATCCACCAACCCGCACTGGGCCCGCGTGGTGGATTATGACCCACTCCCTCTCACAGAGAGGAGGCCTGTGTCCCTGCAGTGGGAATTTTCTAGGCTGATTATGCTTTAATTTGATAATAATAATTGATATAATTTGTTTTAAAAACAGGATGAAATTGAATTGAATTTTCTGAGACAACAAAAGCGTATGTATCTGAATGACTGAATAGTATAATATGCAGTATGGCTGCTGCCACATTATTACCATCCAAATGCATTTCTCCGAACAATTTCGAGCACTCCTATGCTCGTCACGTGCTCACATGTTACCAGTTGCCAAAGCACGAGGTCTGCTTATGAAATGAATAAGAATGCTACCTATTACACGTTGATATGCTTCGCGAATAAACTACAAATATATTATGAATATGTTGACCTATTTTGGAAAGGATTGAAGTATTTGCTAGGAAATATTGAGACTACAAGTCTCAAAAACAAAGCATTGCTATGGTTACAGCGTACCACATCTCGTCGAAATATCAGTGCCCATGCCAATGTGCTGGCTAGAATGCAACCTCAGAGTGACTTCATCATCATCAATCTGCCTAGCCTTTTTCCCATGTTGGAGTCTGCTTCCAGTCTTACCGGATGCAGCTGAATACCAGTATTTTACATGGTGCGACTGCCTTTTTGAACAATGTGTTGTCGTGGCTAACACGATACCCTGATTGACCATTGCGTCAGATATATTCATACAAATTCAGTTACATTATTTAATTTATCTGGTAGAAAGTGCCTTATTTAGACTATGAAACAGGCCCTGAATCCTCTATATTAATTAACACTTTTAATACCAAGAGAAATAAACTTGCAAAAGTCTATCAACCATCTCTCCTATAAACGTCCCATTAGCCAGGTGCCACCAAACCCTTAAACTACGGTTAAACTTTTTATTCTTAACCACGATCAACCGCATTCCGTCAGCTTCCTTTGATGTTAGAAGTAGTTACAGTATCTTTACGCTTCTTTTTGCTGCGGCGGATATAAGCGGTATCAACGTCAACTCGTTATCGGCGAATGTTAGTAAATGTAATTTCTTTATCACGGTGCAAGTGAGCTTGAATTAGATTTATTGGTAATTGGTTTTGAATAAGAAGACGTTGGTAATGAAAAATGTTTAGAAGATTTTAAATTATCCTATCCTACTAATATTATAAATGCGAAAGTTTGTATGGATGGATGGATGTTTATTACTTTTTCACGCCAAAACTACTGAACGGATTTGGATGAAGTTTGGCACACAGATAGTTTATAACCAGGATTAACATATAGGATACTTTTTATTCCGATATTCCCTCGGGATCAAAACTTATGCACGTGAAACCGTTGGGCGCAGCTAGTTTCGTCATAAATAAAGGATATCATAATTGCCGTTTATACATTCAATGAGTCGACTGTTTCTCAACAGTCGTGATTATAAAATTACTATTGCAAAATGATAATATTAAAAGTAATTTCGGTTTCTGCATTACAAAACCATACGTATCCAAATAATTATGGCATTGGCCCTAATCCTTAGAATATCCACTCAGTTATCCTGTATTTTATCGCCATAGTATGCTAATGCAGCAAGCTTGGTCACGTTTTTGATCTGTAAAAGTTAAGTGCAGTTTCTTGAACATAGTAACTGAACGACGGACTGTTGTACTAGTTAGAATTACGAAATTCTTCCCCCTTATTTATAAGCGTTGCCTAAATTTAAGTTATGCTTAACCATACATTTTTAAGTTTATACATGAGGGCGAAGAACTTCAACAAAAACAAGTGAGGAAGAGGGAGAAAAAGAAAGAAAAATGGTTTATTCTGCCCAATTAAGAAGCACACTAAAAAGTAAACATAAAATAATGTAACTAGTCAAACGCCTTGTATTCGACCATAAGAGTAATTAGGTATAAAAAGTTTAATAATATTTTCTATACAAGAACTTAGATACTCAAAATAAACGAATATACAAATACTTTGTCTATATAATAATCGGAATTAAGTTTGTTTTCTAAACGAAAATTGTATAAATAACGAATAGAATAAATAACCGTTCAAATATTATAACAATGTGTTATTGTTTCGTTATTTTTTACGATAATTTAGTATTAAACAAATAACGTTGTGAATGACAATAAACTATGTTTTGACATTAATTACTTTCACACGCGATCCATTTCGAGATACATAATAAACATCATAATGATTTTATGGAGACATAATAATTATTTTGATACACGAGATTCTGGGAACTAAAAAATACAGTATTATGTCAGCTGTTTGATCTTAGAAAGGTATTATTCTAATAATGTAAGTGGAATTAATTACTGTAGAGACTTAATAACTAGATAATTGTCTATACTAAAAATAAAGTCGAATAGTTTGTTTGCTTTTTTTGTTTGGTTGTTTCAACGCGTTAATCTCTGGAACTGCCAGTCGGATTTGAAAAATTCTTTTTGCATTCGATAGCCCAATTCTTGAGGAAGGCTATGGGCTATTTTATTATTAACGTCACGCTAGGACTCCTATGAGAAGAGCAAAACGAAAACCAGTCAGAAAGAATGCTAAGCAAAAACGAAGTAATAGCGCGGGCAGGCAATGCGATGTGATGTGGTGGGTCGGGTCGGGGGAACATACATAAATATATTTTTACAATAGGTACAATAAAAAAAAAAAAATTTCCTCACACTAGGAATTTCTCCTGTATCGTGGGTGCATTTACAAACATTAAAACACACAAACAGCCAGATACGGAACAACTACTTGTAGGTCATCCAAATATTTTTTCCGTGCGGGAATCGAACCCGCGACACGCAGTGCAGCAGCCAACAAGACATTTCACGCGGACAAACTCGCCGCAAAATCTAGTAAGTAATATAAATTACGATGAAAGTAAGAATACTTCTCAATGGTACGGATAGTGTAAGTTTCAGACAATGAACGGAAGAAAACAAAAAGTTTTTGGAACGGACAGCATGAAATTTGGTTTCTCTTAGTTAAAAATACGCGATAAAAAATATTAGCCGTTAACCTGTAATTAATATTTACACTGGTTCTAAGATTGTCATTAGAAATAAGATACAAAGAAAAAAGAATGGGCTTGCTAAATAATAACGGCTGCACGGGTAGATGGAAGGTTAAGCAACGCTTGTCAACGTCGGTCTATGGATTTGTGGCCATTATATATCAGGACGACATTTTCGAGGCATGGAGGGCGTGCCTCAAAAAGCACGTTAAACCGTTAATCCCGGCTGTTATTTGTAGACCTTTGACAGTCGTTACGGGTAGTCAGAAGTCTGAAAGTCTGACATCCAGTCTTACAAAGGGGTATAGTGTTTCTTAGTAAATGGGTTGTGGAGGTCAGATAGGTAGTCGCTACATGTAAAACATTTGTATTTAGCTGCATCCGGTTAGAGTGGAAGCCGACCCCAACATAGTTGGAAAAAGGCTAGGCAGATGACACAAAGATACAAAGTAAACTAAGATTAAAAAATACTCTAAACTAGTTTGCACTCTGCCCTCCCAGTGAAATGAGCGTGAAAGAGAGAAGGCATTAGTTACAAACGGTTATTGTTTTTCTGCATATCACGATTCCCACAACCCACTTTACACAACACTAGAGTGTGAAGAGGAGTCGTTACAATTATCAAAATTAAAATTATGACCCGAAACATTGTGAAAACTTTAAGTGAATTTGTGGATGGAAAAAAATATCAAGTGCTTTTAAACTAAATTAATATTATTCACGTAAAATAATAATATTTGAACTGCGTTTTAGTTGTTTAAGATCACTTCCACCAAAACATTGATCATTACGACTATCAATACGAACTTAACGGATCAAATATTTACAAAACACGGTCGCATGAAGATAAATCAATTTCACACCAATTTTAATTATTTTTATTGTTGTGGTATAGCAATTTTATTCTTAGGGCATCGTCATCACATAATATAATTAATGTATACATAACATCGTATGTATGTATTAATGTATAAAAAACAATTTTTAAAAAAGTAACGGTGGAGTTTCTTGCCCATTCTTCTCCATAGGAAACTACCTTTTGGAAGGGGCGACTAGAATCAATTATATTTTGTTGTAAATTTTGACGTTCAAGTCTTTTATGTGCCTATTTGAAATAAATGATTTGACACAACGCAAGTAACTGCTACATATCCATAAGTTACTAGGTACTAAATAACTGTACTTGGCGCTCCAACGGGAGACGTTACTTTCACCTGACTGACATCACATTACGGGCGAACTAATCAATCATGTTCATACTTAACTTACGAGTACTGTAGCAATATTATACACAAAAGATTCAAGGACAGAAACATCAATAGGCCGATTATTTATTACAACCAATTAATCGTTAAAATGACGTAACCGGAACGTTAAACACTGTATTTAACGGTAGTTAAACTGACGAAATGCGGTGTAATCGACTGTTGATTGAGGTTATGTCAACAGTCTTGATTCGATGGTTTGTTGAAATTATTTGTACATTTTTAATTAAAAAAAATAATAAATTAATGGAAGCTGGATTTATTATAATTGCATATTTTTATAATTGTTTAAATTATTTGCAACTAGCAGCACCCCGCGGTTTCATCCGCATAAGTCAAATAAATAAAGTAAATATCGGGATAAAAAGTATTCTATGTGTTAATCCTGGTTATTAACTACCTATGTGCCAAATTTCATCCAAATCCATTCAATAGTTTTGGCGTGAAAGAGTAACAAACATCTATCCATCCACACAAACTTTCGCGTTTATAATATTAGTAGGGTTTCAGTAACGGAGTGACAAAACTAGCAAATATTTCAGGTGGCAGATTAGTCGTTGTACATAACCGACTGTTTATGAAAACGACATTTAACAAATTCTTTATAATATGGTATGGGCATCTGAACACAAAATATCACTTAAATGTCAACTATAAATTTATTTTCGCATTTTAATATAATCGTATCGAGTGACAAAACAAACAAACATTCGTGATGGATGATTAAGTAGTCGATGCATCCGACTGTTTATGAAGACTCCATTCAACAAATTCTTTGTCCAGCTACGAATACCTTCTATGCATAAAAACTGCTAAGCATGACGTCCTGGGTTCAATTCCAGAGTCGGGCAAAGTGTTATTGGGTTTTTCGATATGAAGTTTCACAATAGCAGCCCGTAATCTCGATTTGGTCCCGGTTGATGGCAATAGGCTCGCAGGGGGCGAGCCATGCATTGCTATGACTGACTACATGGGACTTAAACATTACTGGCAAAATGTGGGTGTACTGTAGGTACACCTCTGCCGCACCTTTCGGGGAAACAAGGCGTGATAATATGTCATGTTATATTAAAATTACGAAACGAAGTAGTGTGAAATTCCATCTATTTTTTTTATTTTTTTTTTCTGGTGGGAAATCATCACATGACCCCTCCCGCTCTGGGTGGAGCGGAAGGGAGTGTCAGACTCTTACTGACTAAAACCCACCCATGTTCCTTCCTTCGCCCTTTATGTTCCGGGGTAGCGGTAACCCTTTAGGACAATCCCGCTGAAAATTCCATCTATGTCTTTTCCATTTCCCTGACAACTGTTGGAATTTTTGTTGAGAATTAAAATCTGTGATTAAACATAACTGGCAAAATGTGGATATACTACACGTACAGACGCCAGCACATCAAGCTACTACAATCTGTCAAATTTCTTTAATAGATGTTCAACTTTATTGCTAAAGTATTAAGGTTCAAGGTTGATTGGGAAAATTTGACAGTTTCGGGTAGCTTGACCTGCTGGCGTCTGTACAATCAGGAGTACCTACTAATATGTCAACACTTGGAAACTTTAAATAGCGATTTTTGCGTGAAACAACAAAAACAACAATGAAATACGACACATTGCAAATACCTATGGGTTCGTAAATACTAGGTTCGTAGCAACATAAAATTTCATTTAAAAATAAAGGAGTAAATCGCTTTTGAATAAAGCCAAGTGTATACATACTTACGCTCGGGGCTGTACATCTGTGCCTAACCCCCCAGGGATTAAAGGCGTGATGTTATGATCCTCCTTGCCTATGCACATAAATATTTTTCCTCGATAATCGCAAGCTTGGCACATGATAGCCATAGAGAATACCATGAGAAACAGTTATAAGTCCATACGGAATAGCGACACGTTCCCGAGCCTGCCATCGTCATATTAAAATGCTCCGAGTGCCTGACGGCGTCAGCAAAATCATAGTTATAAACTGCTACGTGATCTGACGCATATGGTCAATTATTATATAACTAGGCTGTTGTCAGAGAGTATGTTGGAATACAAACAGCAACCCCATTGACTTTGAAATTCCTTTCTTAGTTCACATCTACGCTCTTCTGTCTGTACTATACAAGATAAATTTTGAACCAGTACGCAAACTGAGACCATGAATTCAGTACATGATTCTGAACCCTTAAGCGCTGAAATTTTTAGACGGGTATTAAAAAAAATTTGGTCTGCCATACATTTTGACCGCGTCGGTCAACATGTATGGCAGACAACAAAAAAACAACTGTTGATTTTTTGTTGTTGTTTTTTTTTTTTTTTGATAACCAACGAAATTTTTATACGCTTGGGGGTCTAGAATCATGTGCTGAATTCAAGGTTAAAGTTTGCGCACTGGTTAAAAATGTATCCCTTATAATATTGCGTCTGAATTTCCCGAATAGGTTGGCAGTAGCGTGTAGGTGTACAGTCAACAGCAAAAGTAGATGATCAAAATCAGAAATTCAATACTAAGGAGGACGGAGTTCGCGTCAGAACTGTGTGGTGTCGAAGTGATTCAAAAGTATGTGAGTTACAATTATCATCTACTTTCCTGTTGACTGTACTACACAATCATGTCACTGTTTTTCCCCGTTTTTTAAGTTGGCTACATTGGTCCTTAAAACTGTCACTGTCATTTATTAAATCCTAGTTATTTACTCGTAACATAACAATACCAATATTCAAAGGTTCTTACCTTTATCATTCTTTCAGATTACCGACAGGGGTAATAAATCAATAATCAGCATAAGTTTAACATTCTAACCTAGACCTGGAAGGGTATTAGTGAGTTACTACACTAAATAGGGCAAGCTCGGCTTAACCATACAGACTTACCGGCTTAGCACTAAGTGGCGAGGCCCTCGCAAACCCTAAGGTTAACTTTTATAAGCTGGTTAAAAAACCTTCGTGACAATTTATCATTAAGGGCTGATTTTTCCAACGCCAGATAATTTTATCAGAGGAATAATTTTGGACAGCTCTTCCGTACAAAATCTGTCAGATGTCAATTTTATTCCTCGAATAAAAGATCGATTGAAAAATTAGCCCTAAGTGAGAAATGACAAATATGTATTCACTGATATTCACTAATATGACTGATATGATACTAATATGTAGTCACTGATATTTCGCTGACTAATCACGAAATCACCAACTTATTTAGCAAAGTATAACCCTATACTAGGAACGCATCCGCTAATGGTCTGACCAAGATTATGACTAGACTTTAAAAGAGACTGACCTCTGTTTTTGTTTCACCATTTCTTGTCAGGGGTAGTTAGATAAGAAGTCAGATAAGAAATATCGACTCCATCTAGCTTATTATTTTTTTAAATAATGACTTGTAAAAGTTTTTCCGATAGATATGCTATCTACAGAATAAACAACTTAATTGCATTTCAATTTTTATTAAAGGAGTACTCACCCCTAAGGGGATAAATGGGGAAAAAAGGTTGTAGATATGCGGTCTAAGTCGCGGGCACCGCTTGTTATGGTTCACGTTTAAAACCATTATTATCAAGCAGTAGAAGCGACATTATAGCACGAATTTTAAGACCGGAAGTCGTTAGAATTTTTACATAGAATATCATTAAAGCGACTCGAAATTAAGAAATTATAGAAATGTTGTGTTACGAAACGTGGAATAGATTAGTTATGTACATAATACTTATGTTGGCGGTTGGCTTTGTGAAGATAGTGCTAAATATTTCACTATGAATAAATATGCAAATTTCTGGGTTTCCGTACTTAATGAAGAATGAAGGACAGGGATGGTTCTTGTAGGGCCACATTGTTGACTGTCAGTGTATCTGTATGTCTAAAAATTTTGCCTTTTATTCATAGAGGACACGGCGGTGCTGCTGCCGTGTCCTCGTAGAGGCGATCGGCAGCGGCGGCGGCCTCTCGCGCCCGGCCCTGGTGTAAGCCATGGTCCGGAGCGAGAGGGAGTGGGAGGCAGTCGCCTCCTTCTGCGAAGCAGTCATGCTAGCGAAGGAGGTGGCGGGACGGATGAGGGAGAGAGCCCCCCGTCCCAGCCGCCGCGGGAGACGCTCCGGGCGTCGGGAGTCGCGTGACGACTACCGGCCACCGTAGGCGCGGGCCTGCGGGCGGAGAGCAATGGGTAGCTCACCGCCCGATCAGGACCAGGCCCGTGCCGGACGGCGCGTAAGTGTTCCACGCGCGCCTCAAAGAGATGTCAGCATAATTCGAGGGGCCCCTTAGGGCCGAAGCCTGCCGGGTCAGCGGGATTGTCCGAAAGGGTTACCGCTACCCCGGAACATAAAGGGCGAAGGAAGGAACATGAGTGGGTTTTAGTCAGTAAGAGTCTGACACTCCCTTCCGCTCCACCCAGAGCGTTAGGGGTCATTTGATGATTTCCCACCAGAAAAAAAAAAAGACGTACCCATGGACGTACCTACTTAAATACTTATATATCTATATCGTCTTAACAGCCCCGACTTACCGAGTTATAGGTCGCGGGTTCCTATCCAGGGTGGCGTTTTATTTTGTGTTAATAATTTCATTGCCACTGCTCTCAAAACGGTAAAGGAAAACATCGTGAGGAAACCGGCATGTCCTAGAGCTAAAAAATTCAAGACATGATATCTACCAAACCGTACGAAGCCCCCGTGGTGGATTACTGCAGCCCACGTCTTCATAACCACATACCATATGGATTGTCGTCCACATGTTTAGAAACAAAAAACCATCTCCCAACCCGTACTGGCGGGCCCAGTACGGGTTGGGAGATGGTTTTTTGGTGGTAGATTACAGCCCACTCCCTCTCGAAGAGAGGAGGCGTGTGTCCCAGCAGTGGGAACATTACCTGTAGGCTAATTATGCATGCTGTAACTACACATTTGTCCGCATCACGCACTACCCACATAGGTAGTATTTAAGTACTTAATAACTGTTGTATTGCCCTAGCAATTAAACAAAAGAAAAAGCGTGAAGGATAGATATCACCGTTTACGACCAATTGGTTAGGTAACCAAGGTTGGGTGCGTAACGTATGGTTTACGATAGGTTATGGTTACCGTTTACGTTAACGTGCATGTTATGTTAGCCCTATACGATTTATTTTTCTGTTGTTTTGCAACGAAAATGTATTTGTTATGCTAATAGTAGGTATGTGTTACAGTATCGTGGTAAGGTTACGTACTATGCCTAAGTCTGAAAATGTCGTAATTCTGACCCCCAAGATACAAATACCTATTTTGGGGTTCACGGTCCAATCTGCGGGGTGATTGCGTAACACACTACTAACAGTAGCAATGGCTTTCATTTTGACAGTTCAACAACTTTCATTGCGTTATTTAAGTTGTTGAGCAGACAACATTTTCGAACAAATGAAGCAATGGATTAGCAATATCCTTCAAAATTATTCAGATTGTAATTAAAAGTTACGCAACTCAGGTTGCGGTTCTTTCACAAGCTGGTTATCAAGAGTTTGTATGAATTTTGGTTTATGTTTGATATAACTCAGAACGCTCAAACATCACACATACAAGAAAGAAATTTAAGAGTTTCGATAAAATTTGAGGATTGCTTGGCCCTGCAGTAAAAGTAACATAGAATTCTAGGCTTAAAATAATATAAAATACAGTTTTTTTTTGTTAGCCCAGACTGTCTCACAGCTGGGCAAAGGCCTCCCCTAAATCCTTCCATGGACTATTTTCCGACGCCACCTCGAACCAGCCCTCGCGGTACGAGTTAAATACGGTTAAAAACATTAAATCATACTTACATTTTAATCATACTTACATAATAGCTAACTTTTAAATAAAATAGACCTATTTTCATTGAACCAGAACGTAAACGTTAACACATACGTAACCATTTCTTTTAATCTCTTAATAAAGTTATAAAATAATAATATTACCATAAATATTATGAGAATTCCGATCACTTAATAAATAAAATAAAATATTATGTAACAAACTGCTAATACATAAGAAATTAGATTTATGTAAAAATGTTTAATTTTATGTAAAAATGTGTGTTAAAATTTATTATTATTAATTGAGCACTTTCTCCCGTGGCGTGAGTATTATTCCGGCATTTGTTAATTAATTATGTGAAAACCTGCCATACATCTTTAGATTTACTACTGACAGGACAGGCCACAATGTTGTGACTTAGATCGCAGGAAAAAACATGACTATGGAATTTGCATACAAGTCTCAAGCAGGAAAGGAACTATCGTTTAGAATTTGCACGTAATCAGAATTGGCCACGACTGACGGTTCTGGGTGTTCGTCCGGCATAGCCTGAGCAGTAAATCTTCAAAATAGTTGAGCTGAATGGTGCTGATCCATAAGTCACATTCTTGAACCGGAGCCATCAATAGAGACTCTCTCTCTCTAGTAAGGACAATCTCTTAGTTGCCACGGCTTACCTATTTTGATCTCTGAGATGTTTTTGTTTTTATCTTTTTGATTACGGACGCTTTTAACGCTTTTTCCGCATCGTTCCCACATGTACAATTTTAACATGAATGATGTAACCAATATTGAGATTTAAAATATGTCATACAGCCGAGAACTTTTAAAAGTAAGAAGTTGATTGTCAACAGGGAAAAAATGTGTTTTTTTTTCACTAACGAACAAAAGGATTTGTCAAGGAGGATTTGTAGCTTCCTCCTTTAATAACACCACACAATGTCCATGCAATCGCTACTTATTTGCCAAAAATGTAAACAAAAATAAGTTTATGGAAAAATAACTTAACTCCTACATATTAAAGTTCAGTTTATACGCTACAACTTCAAACACTTTTATAACCCTTTCAAGAGTGCTAGTCACTCTAAAATCAACATAACAACCATTGAAATAAAGTTGATATTTGTTTAACTTGAAATAACATCAATTTAAAATATTTGGAATACCCTTTACCTTAGGTACCTAATCATAATGAGGACTAATGTTAAACAAATATAAATGGCTAACATATCCAAGTTCCGTATGTTAGATAGGTATATTTGGGTGTGTAGAAGACCCTAACCAGTAGGTACGCGTACCTCTAAGGAATTTAAGAAAGTACCGTAAAAAACAACAGGAAACAATTGGCTCTAGTTTTTTTCATACGTAACTTTGCGATTTAAAATAGGCTTCGCGTGCCGAAAGCTTTAGCAATAAGTAATAAAAAACTCGATAAAGACATTAAGTCCGTTTCGATCATTAACTCGCTCTTTATAGCTTTGGACATGAACTTCTTAATTGGCAAATTTATTTGGCGAAATAACAATAAGAAGAGATGCGAATCTTATGATCCCAGGTTGTGTCCTAAGATCTATCAAGACATATCTTTCACTGCACATCATTTACCATACAAGAGCCTTTGTATTAAAACATTATATTCAAAATATAACATGACATCACGCGTGTATTCCCCGAAGGGTTAGGCAGCACCCATACGTACACCCACATTTCGCCAGTTATAATAAAATCCCATGTAATAGGGTGCGAGCTTATTACCATACAACAAAAACAGTCAAACACTCATACACTTTTCATAGGACCTTCGTCATGACGCTCAAAATCTTGCTTAGATACGTGGTTAAGTCATTGAAAAAATCATCATGACCTGACGGGCAAACCATTCAGCCTATCGCAGTCATTTGACCAAATTCTCAATAACGACGTTGCACTACAAAACTCCATTCCCAAAAATATCTTCTCTTAAAATCTTAACGTAAAATGATAAATGAACAAAGAAAGTAATTAAAGCTTATTTACATTTTCCCATATCACAAACATTCATCTCATTACTGAGCAATTAATTGCGTCCCACAGTTGGGCAATAATTAACTGCTTCCCATAGTTGGGCAATAATTCCCGTTATCATTGAAGAAAAGTCAACGACCACGCTGGTAGATTTAGGTTAGGTCCGTACAAGTTCGGTTGCATTCAATTTTATTTACTACTAGCTTCTGCTCACGACTTCATTCTAGTGGAATTCGTAAGATATACTAAAATAACAGCCACATTTTTATAACCTCCCTCGGACCCCGGCCCATCGCGGCGCATCGCATCGCCCGTCCTTCTTATAACTTCGTTTACGCTTAGCGCTCTTTCTAACTTTTTTTCTTTTTACTCGGCTCCTAAGGGTCATGATGCCAACATTCTTCAAGAATTGATTAAAAAAAAACAAACATTTACACTGATGTAATTCTTATAGAATTACACCGGGTGTAAATGTATGTGGTTTTACTAGACGTAATAAGAGCAAGTAGTCAAATATTACTGATTCATTTACTCTCTCTAACGGGAAACTGAAGCAGAAATTCAATTAAAGTTAAAGGAAATGCCAGGTTCGAAGATTTTTATGATGGTGGAGTGAGATGAAATCGTTCTGAAAACATATCTTTTAAATTTTATGTCCATGTTTTAATTTATAAATGTCTATGTTAAATTTTATTTCTTTATTTATTCAAAATCTGTACTAAGAATAATATAAAGTATGCCATACTGCTTAACAGTTTTTCGGCAGATGTTAACGTCTAGCAATGAAGCTGGCAAGTTCTCAAAGTTTTTTAGCAGAACTATAAAGTTCCGATCACTACCCCTAAGTCTATGTCGGAACAAAAATAATACATCGCTGTCCATCAGGCGTGATCGAGGTCAAGAGCAGGCCCATTCAGCACTAAATAAATAAAAATAAATAGTAGTATAACTGAGCTAGCTGACTAGTATTGATAAACTTTGGAAGTCACAGAACTAACTAAATAATTAGATCAAAATAGAAATTGATACAGAGTCGGGAACACAAAAAAAAGAACCATAAATCAATTCGTAACATTCTTAACCATGATTCACAATTTTCTCCACACAATAAGTAGAGCTTAGAAGATAGTTTTATTAAAGAAATCTTCAGTATACTAACAGCTAACTGCACGCACATACCATAGCAACAACACTGAAGAGAAACAAAAGCTGAACGAACACATGGGAATCTTTGAGCAAGACCCTATTGGATGAGAATGTGTTGAAGAAATAGAAGCAACAATATACACAAAACTTTCAAAGGAACAATACCCTATTCCTGGAACGAGTTCTATTAATATAGTGACTCTTTTTCTTTAAACCTAAGTAGAAAACGTGATTGATAAAGCCTAGACCACTTTTCTTTTAACCCAAGATGTCACTGCAGTTTCAAACGACCGGCTAACCGTTTAAATTTCACGCAAGTTTAAACTCAAACAAAAGTTAACTTTTACTGAAAACTTACCGTAATAAAAATCACCCAAAGCAGAAAAGATAAATATCCTAATTCACCAAAACACGTTATTCACTGCACAAACACGCACACCATCTTTTAACGAAACGAAACTTGCGACAGACGTGCGCCCGCGCGCGTTGCGACTTAGCGACTGGTTCGATGTCAAGTTTACAAAGCTATTCGGGTTATGTCGCTTCTGTGTCGTTGGTATATTATGTTGGAGTGTTATGTCAGGAAATATAATAGTGCAGTGCATGGCTTAAAATTATTTTGTTTATAAACACTTCAAGTATGAGCAATAACTGTGCCTTGGAATGTGAGTGAACTAGAAGTTGTATTGTCCTTAAGATATTTCAAAACATCCAACGGATAGTCAATAAGTTGCATTGTAAGAAAACATGATTAATCAGTCAACAATACAGAACGGCTAAGTGATGATTATAAAAAGAAAAATAAGTTTATAAACAAGGAAGAAATGATAAAGTTTCCGAAATTAGAGAAGTGGGACCATTGAAAGTTAACAATTAAGTAAGTTTGGATGCACATGAACAAGCAAAATTAACAATTAACTTAATCGGGAAGTAGACTTTGGCAACAATCCCACATCCTCCAATGAACTGGATAAAACAAAGAATCTCGCTCCAAAAGATAGTATTTATAAAAGCAATGTTGCAGACGTACTTTCTTTTCAAGACGATACAAAGACGAACTTCGACGTTGAACTAGCTACTGTTCTCATTGATTATACGCACTGTTGGCTACCAGAAATGTGCGGATGATTTCTACCATATTGAGTTGAAATTAAAGTTGCCTTTTGGTTGTAGTTTCTGACGAGGGAGATGAACTTATAACTATAGCTGGTGAATATGTATATATATGTGTTGGCACTACTTCCTGCTAAAGTTGTCATAAACAAACGCTGTGTTTCGACCTATAGTCATATATTTGCGATGAGTTTCATAGTACACAATTTATAGCATAGCATAAAATAATCATAATGTTCCCATCGCTGGAACACATGCCTTCCCCCTGTGCTCCCACACCATAAGAGACCATAATCAACAACGCAATCCCAGTATGGGTCGGTGGATGTCACATGTCTTTAATTTTTTGGTTCTAGGATATACCGGTATCCTCACGATGTTTTCCTTCACCGTTTTGAGAGTAGTGGTGATGAAATTTAAAACAAAAAGTAAAGTGCCTGCCCGGGCTCGAACTCACGACCTTCAAATTCTAAGTCGGGGATACCACTGGACCCCCACTACTCTCATAATTTGATACGCACCCATTTAATAATGAAGAAGAATAAATAAAGGAAGTGAAAATAGATTTAATTCTGGTTCAGTAAGCATAGAGCCTGGTGAACCTCAAAGCCGGAATAACGATACGCGCCGATGCACCTTTGACCCTGACTAATGTTGATGATTAGGAAGCGGACCCTCCCTACAACCGGTAGCTTTGACCTTGGTGGAAAGTTCAATGTTACATCATTGGTCTGTAACGATAGGGAGAAAGAATTAAAGCAAGCAAGATTTGAGGTTAACCTCTTCAATTGGAAATGTTAATCCAGAAATCTTCGTTTCAATTGCAGGTATTATACAATACCTGCGATTGAAACGAATCTGCTATAGGAAACGAATATTCACTAATATTCACACAATTCGTGAATAATAATGATGATGTTCATGAATTTGACGACGTGACCAACTCAAGTGGAGAGACGTCAATAAAAATGTGAGCATTTATTTCATGAAGCCGCTGATGCAGAAAGATGTTAAGTTAGTAATTTTGAAATAGGATAATCTGCCCCGATTGACTTTAAATTTATCCAGTTAGCAATGATAGAGGAGCTAAATGGAGTAAGCAAGGATGGTGGGCCGGACGTACTTAAATACTTTCACTTGTGGAGGCCTTTTGACGGTACCTCAGGCTTTTTAAAAACAAACAAGACTAATAAATAAGACTGACTTTTATGGCCTTAATCCTGCAGCTGATGATACTTGAAGCATGAAAATAACAAGTGTCGTGACTTTGGTCATCAAGTCATCAAGTTTTGTAACTCTGAAATAATGGTCTTCAAAGTAGGCCTAGCAAACACGTTGCATGTATGTTAAAGCCGTTACGTACGGAATGACAAACAGCTTGACATAATTTTCGCAAATTCATAGAAATAACGATGGACAGCATTACAGTAATAATAACAGTCTTGATGACGGAAAAAGAGGCATTTTAAAAAAAGATGAAAATTTTGTCACGCACACGACCTCTGCTACGGTTAGGTAATTTTATGTGGGGTACAGAACTAGTTGTTTGACTTTTTTCTTTTGTTTTCTATAGAATAACATGGTTTTTGGTAGTTTAGATAAGGAATGTGAGCATCTCATCGTTAAATTCTGAGTAAGGTAGTGGGTAGTATTAGTGCAGCAGTTTTTCGGCAGAATTTCAAGTCTGTACTTGACAAATCTATTCCAACATCTGCTTAGCCTTTACTGGGGTCAACTTCAAGTCCAACTAGATTCGGCTAAATGTCTAGCTACTGATAACAGTTTCTAGGTTTTTAAATAACAATACAAAACAATTGTTAATTTCTAAAGTAAGACCGGTAGTTCAGTTTACGAGTACTATAGGCAATGTAAAAGATAAAAATATGTCAGTAAGTAAATAAAAACATAAGAATGTAAATACAGATAATAAACACAATTTGCAACCCGGCTTTTCTTGTGTGTTTATGTCGCTAAGTAAAACTCGACATGTGGAAAGCTTGTAAACATGAAATCATCGCCGCGCCGGGGGGCAAAACATGACAGTGGGATGCGGTTGAGGTCTGACTGTAAGCGGAAGCGATAGCGGCTTTGCATTTTGGTGGTATTTGCTACGATTTCCCCAAGAAGTGAGACAATACCGCCTCATCTTTGTTTCAGAAATTTCAGATAATAGTAATTAATTTATTAAAAAATACTAGTAGAACAGTCAGTCGTTCAGTTACTATGTTTAAGAAACTGCACTTAACCTTTACAGATCAAAAACGTGACCAAGCTTGCTGCATTAGCATACTATGGCGATAAAATACAGGATAACTGAGTGGATATCCTAAGGATTAGGGCCAATGCCATAATTATTTGGATACGTATGGTTTTGTAACGCAGAAACCGAAATTACTTTTAATATTATCATTTTGCAATAGTAATTTTATAATTACGACTGTTGAGAGTCAACAGTCGACTCATTGAATGTATAAATGGCAATTATACTATCCTTTACTTATGAGGAAACTAGCTGTGCCCCAAGGTTTCACCTGCATAAGTTTCGATTCCGTTGGAATATCGGGATAAAAAGTATCCTATGTGTTAATCCTGGTTATAAACTATTTGTGTACCAAATTTCATCCAAATCCGTTTAGTAGTTTTTGCGTGAAAGAGTAACAAACATCCATCCATCCATCCATACAAACTTTCGCGTTTATAATATTAGTAGGATATCAATTAAACCAGATATATGTGTCCGCGATTATTCATTTTGGGTATTGATGGAAATTGTTAGTCATTTTATTTATGTCTGACTAGCTTCCGCCCGCGACTTCGTCCGCGTGAAATTTCGGCCCATCGCGTCCCATCACATCGCTCGCCCGTAATGCTACTTTGTTTTCGCTTAGTGTTCTTTCTGTCTTCTATTCTTCTGTTCTTCTTCTTCTTTTCGTTTTAGACCCGCTCCGCTGCTCCTAACACCTCATCCTACCTAACCAATCATTATAAAACCAATAGACACTGAACAGCGGCTTCCAATCACGCTATACCGTTGTGTTTATCTGTACCATCGCCGCCATCGCTACCGGCTGGAATCTTAACAATTTCATGTAATTTTACGCGTTTTACTGCTAACACGTCTGGTAGTTATGTTGGGGATACAGGGAAAGGTGCTCAAATATGTGCCAGTATGTATAATGCTTGTTTGGATAGGACAATTTTCATCACCACGGAAATACGGATCTAAGACGCCATATAACATAATACATTTAGTATAATCGGATAATCGGAGCAGTGGAGGCCCAGTGGTAATGGCCGCGACTCCCGAGTTGTATGTCGTGGGTTCGTATCCAGGCAGGCGCTTTACTTTGTGTAAATTATTTCATCACCACTGCTCTCAAAACGGTCAAGGAAAACATCGTGAGGAAACCGGCATGTCCTAGAACCAAAAATTCGAAGACATGTGACACCCAACCCG
The DNA here is from genome assembly GCA_911387795.2 of Apamea monoglypha. Lineage (NCBI taxonomy): Eukaryota > Metazoa > Arthropoda > Insecta > Lepidoptera > Noctuidae > Apamea > Apamea monoglypha. Next base: position 17,968,542 of record OU426922.1, read on the forward strand.
CATTGGGCCGCGTGGTGGATTATGGCCAATTCCCTCTCACAGAGAGGATGCCTGTGTCCCAGCAGTGGGAACGTTTTTAATAGGCTACTTTCTTAAGCTCGTCGGTCCATCTAGCTGGGGAGCTTCCCACACTACGCTTGCCTATACGTGGTATCCACTCCAAGACTCGTCTGCTCGCCACATTACGCCGTACCTACATCGATTTAAATAATAAACGTTTAAAAACGGTTATGCGAGAATCCCTTTTGCATGACTTAATTGGATGTTTACAGGTTGCTAATTAAGAAATGGGTGCGTAGCGCGGAAGTCTTAGGTAGATAATTACATATACGCAGAGCTCTGTTTACTAAACATAATTATCGAACCACAAAGAATTAAGTTCATCGATCAACAAAGTAATATGTTGCATGTCTTCACCGAATAACCTGCTGGTTGACAATAACAGTTCCAGGGAAAGTTCACCACAATACGCCGTTCTAGAAATAGCTCATTCCGCAGAAAGCTGATAAATGATGCCTCTTTGTCGTGGAAGAGTTCAAGGCAATGATTTTACGTTTGCTAAGTTTATAGCTTCACATACCCACTGATAGTATGTAAGTACACCCAGCTCTGTTTGCATACAAACTTCACCTAACAGCTCGAAATGTCGCTGGCCAATAACATTGGTCCACTTTGGCCCTTGTGAAGACCGCAGGAATCCGCTAGATGCGAGAAGCACAGACCCACTCGATGTAGCGATGCTTGAAGGAGGCCTATGTCCAGCAGTGAGCGGGTGGTTTCTTTCGGTTGAAATGATGATAATGATGATGACTTTGATTCTGGACTGAAATAGCTGGAAGCCATGGACGAACTTTGCCCAGCTGCAGTGGGATAATACACGTTGACAGCAACCAGTGGCAGTAACGATGAACCAAATTCCTCTTACCCTCAATAACGCTGATCTAAATTAATATTATCCTAATTAGGTTGGTCAATAGTCAATGCATGAGTACCTAATTGTGACATGCATTAGTGTTGCAGATCAATTAAAACGAGTGGTGATTTCTCAATGCCTGATAACCCTTGTGCTGGTCTGCCCTCCAATAATAATATTATTTAGTAAAAATTACCAAAACAAAGATTCGGATTGAAAAAAACCAGCACCCTACTAGTGCTGTACACCTTGAGTTGTCGAACGCCATCTATGCTAGCAACTCAGAACTACTTCATTGCTTAGCTTTGCACAAGTTAAACGCAGTGAATGTTCTGTGGGAGGCGGTGTTGTTGCGTAGTGCTTTCAACCTTGAGTTAGTTTAACTAGTAGCCACTAGATGGTGTTTGTGTCGATAATAGATTGCTCTAATACGCTGATACCAAAGGTAGGTAGGCAGGTAAGGTAGGTATAGGTGAACCACAGATTTTTTATAAAATTTAGAATTTGCATTGTATATCTACATGAACAACGCGATGAAGATATTTACTGCGTGTGATTAACTTGGAAATTGGGCTTACGACTAATAATAATTAATATAAATATGGAACGCCTATGCCAATCCCTACGGCGTAATAGAATATAATACTCTTTATTATGTAGGTACACCATACAAATTACAGAACATAAATATATAAAATTTTACAAAGGGTGACACAATGGGCGGTCTTATCGCTACGAGCGATCTTATAACGACAATCTTTGGATGGATTGAAATCAATAGAGCTCTATGATTATTATAATTAATTATAATAGAGCTCTATGTAAAAGAATGTAATAAATACAAAATAATCAAGTGCCTTATGTTTTTCGTTACATGCAGAACAAGTTTTAAGACGAAAAAGTATTTTCTTTCATTGCAACATATTTGTACGTACGTTACTTCTGTTATAGAAATGGTTATAGCAACATATTGGGTAAGCTCATTGGTATTGATAACGCCTACAGGTAATAACAACTTATCAAAAGTTAGACTCATACATAAATACATACCTCTTCACGAATCAAAGTCGATTCTGAAGTTCGGGACTCGGAATGTTTTATCAAAAGACGAATTTTCCCAACCTTGACTAACACCCCACGTTGCTTACACAATGGTAATATATGTACATATATATTAACTTTGCAAAAACACGTTTCTAAATAGGTACTTTTTTAGGGTTCCATACGCAATTATCTTTAAAAGAGTAACCGTGGAGATTCCAGCCGGCTCTTCTCCATGGGAAACGACCAATTTGGAACCGTGAACCTATGTTCTGACGTTTCATAAGTGTCCATGTACGTTTATGTAAATTAAACTATTTTGATTTGTAAAGGGAGCCAACCCCCCTTCGGGGAGGATTACCTAGGTTCCGCTTTCCGTTCATCCGTATCAAGGGCTGTATCTTTTAAACCGTACTTAATAGGTAGAAACTTGAAACTTTCACAGAGTGTGTACCTACTACTGTGGCCGCTATAACAACAAATAATAAAATGTAGCGTTAAATTTATAGTGTACGGTACTACAGAACCCTTCGTGTGTGAGTCTGACTGGCACTTAGCCGCTTTTGTTTTTATGTAGGTAGATACTTTGTAATAAAAAAACCCTCATCTTTAGCAATTTCTTTTGTATCAATGAAAAGGAATTTTTAAAATAACGCGAGAGCTTCTTAAATATTGTATTCGCTAATATTTGTTTGAAAACGTTTCGACCAAAGAATCCCTTTGAAACGTCTTCCACTAGATTATAGAACATGTTTTTAGCTTTGAAGTCCTAAGATGCTTTCACAAAAGATATTACCTGTTTGCTTTGTGTCTGAGAATGGCAGGAAAATAGAAGTTTCTTCAGATTTTTAATATTTTATTATTTTCTGTGTGAGATTCGGGCAGTTGTTCAACAATTTTGTTGATGAAAGTCTTTGTTTTAACTGTTTTCAAGGTGCTTTCTGAAATGAAAGAAAGTTACCAAAAAATCTGCTATTAAGGAAGTATTGGAAGCAATGAACTTAGCCACAAGCCCTCTAAAATAAATAAATCTAATGACATTGTATTCACGTCGACTGTGTTAAGTCAGCTTTACTCTAGAAATCAATGAAAGCCCCACTCAAACAAACACTGATTCAGACAGCTAACACCAACAATGTTAAGAAGGTTTGTTACTAACTACGTTACAAAGGAATTAAAAGCAAAGAAAGTAATCTAGTCACAAACAGACGAGTGTGTGCAGATAACCGCAATTTTTATTTAGTTTAGGGCTGATTTTTCCAACTCCAGATATTTTTTTGTCGAGGAATAATTTTGAATTTTTCCATACAAAATCAGTCGGACGTCAATTTTATTCCACGAATGAAAATTATCGGTCTATTGAAAAATCAGCCCTTAAAGGTGTAAATGTAGTATAACCCCTCGTCTGTCAGGTTATTATATTCGGTAAGTAGAGAGGCAGCTTTCGTTATGCGGCATCCAAAGTATGGAATAACTTGCCACCACCGATTAGAGTGATTAACACAATGGGAGTTTTTAAACTACGCTTACGGCAGTATCTCATGGATGCGCAAAGGAAACTAGATATGGTCACACTAAATGTCTCAATTATATGATGTATGTACCTACCCCCTTGAATTGTGTGTCGGTATTTCTGTCGATGAGTGCTGCACGAAAATTTTAAATAACTTAGTTTAACAGAGTTGAAATGAGGTTGGTTGTAGCGTATGTAAGTTGCTTAGCAGAATAAATAGGTAATTAATAATTATTTATCTGACATACAGTGCCCCCCAAAAGGTTTTTTGTTTTTTTATTAGCCTACACTCTCTGCTCTCACTGCTTTATTCGATTTCATGTTTTGATTGTTGTTTGTCTCGAATCATATTATGTTGCTATGGTTTATTTTATTTATTGTCTTGATTGTTGTTTTTATTTATTTGTGTATAATTGCATGCTACACTGGTTGACGTCATCACGTTAACGCCGGCTGCCGCTGAAAACCAGCGCTGGGGCTCTGTCTCGTATAGAGTCTTAGCATTATGCTGAGCGATGGCCGTTTTGCGTGAATGTGACGCATGTTTACCCCCAACTTGTTAGTTTTTATTGTGTGTTTATGTTCTTTTTTATGCGTCATGTTTGCCGCAAATAAACGTATTTTCTTTCTTTCTTTCTTTCTTCTTTCTAAGTTAAGGTAAGCGGTAAGCAAAAAGTAATTGTGTCTCATTAGTGACAGTTGAGCTGGTATTAAAAGGTTTAGAAATGCCCTTTTTTACTAACAACTTTTACAACACATCATTTCAACCGAAAGACGTCCACTGCTGGGCACAGACTTCTCCCAACAACACATACACCAGTGTTTTTATTGCATGTCATAATCAATATTTTAGTGTAGGCACTAAGGACCCAAATTTCACAGTTCAGTTCATTTAGTGGCATAATCAGTCTATAATGTTCCCACTGCTGGGATACATGCCTCCTCTCGGTAAGAGGGAGTGGGCTGTAATCCTCAACTCGGGCCCAGTGCGGGTTGGGAGATGAGACAAGTCTTTGAATTTTTGGTTCTAGGACATGCCGGTTTTCTCACGATGCTTGCCTTCGACGTTTTGAGAGCAGTGGTGATGAAATAAATTACACAAAGTAAAGCGCTTGTCTGGCTTCAAACCTACGACCTACAATTAGTAGTAGACTTTCATTTAGTAGTATTGTCAAAATTAATCAAAACAGCGACATTTTTGACGGCTGTTATTTGCGACGTTGCCTTCTTTCTAAATGCACCCAATATTTTATGTATGTAAAGTCTATTTAAACCTATGTTTCAAATTGATGTTATGTCAAGTTAAAAAAATATCCACTTTATTATAATGACAATTAAGTTGATTTCAAAGTGACTACACTATTGAAAAAGTTATAAAAATGTTTGAAATTGTAGCGTAAACTGAACTTTATCGTGTAGGATATAAAGTAATTTTTCCATAAACTCATATTTGTTTACATTTTTGGCAAATAAATCGCGAATGCAGATGCATCAACTGGCCTTCTCTTGTTTGTTTTATTTAAAAAAGACGGATTACTATAAAGTTAGAAGGATCTGCATCACTTAAATCTGAAGGTCTGAAACATTATCGCCATTGCCCGGAACGCGCTCCGAGACCGCTAAGTCGTGCCCTCAGTAAACCTTTTTCCAAAAATTACTTATCAGTGTTATTACTTTTATTTTTATGCTAAACCCAAGTCTGGCATATTGTAACCCTTCAAATAACTGTTTTCGGCTCTTCACGAAGTGAAATTCAAGCTTTATTAAATAGTGAAAAATTTGTAAAAGTGCCGTGTCACCAGTGAATAGACCGCGAGTGCACAGAATTCTGACGCTTGTGAGAAAGCTCTAAAAGTGAGAGTCCTGCGTACGCGCAATCTTCATCGCACTGTCAGTGCTACCAACCTCCCGGTGGCAAAGTTCGTGGTGTGTTCCAGCGACAAATATAAGCGAACTTTTTGCATTGGTGAATGGGACTAGTGGCGCCACCCCGACCACAAACAGTACTAAATAATTATTCTAACTACGTTCGCGTGGCGTTCTCTTCAACCTTGACCTCGTGGTACCAGAGGAGAAAAATGAACTCAATGTTGTTGAAACACACGCCACCTAAAAAAACTACCAAAATTGCTGATCAAAATGTAGCAGCCCCTACTATAATTACACAATCCGAGTCTACCCCGAATCTTACTCTGGTTGATACCGATTTTATAACGACGCGTAGCAGGAAGCGCAATCGAGAAGAAGACGCTACGTCCTTCATGGAGGAGATACGCGAGCTGCTAAAGTCGGCCACAGCTCAGACCGAAAGTAAGTTTCTTGCACTTCAAAAATCTATGGAAGAAATTATATTACAAAATGAGGAAATCAAGAAATCCTTAGATTTTACCACCAAACAGTATGATGATATGGTGACTAAAGTTGATCAAATTGAGTCCGAACGTAAAGCTGACCGTAACTATATAAGCCAACTCGAGGACAAAGTTGAAAATATGGAGCGGTTATTGTTTTTGTCCAGGATTGAGGTTAGAAATATACCAAAACAGGAGGGAGAAAGTAAAGAAGATCTCTTTAAATTAATCACGAAAACAACTAGCGTCTTTGATGCTTCGTTGCAACGCCAGGAAATCAAAGATATTTACCGCATCAATAAGAAAAATGGTACTTCCCCAATCATAGTCGACTTTGTCAGTGTCACTACAAAAGATAATATTCTGCAAAATCTACGGAACTTCAATCAAAAGAATAGTCAAAATAAGTTAAATACAAACCATCTAAAACTAGCCGGTGATGCAAAACCGATCTACCTCTCAGAGAGTCTCACTCCTAAATCGCAACGGCTTTTTTATCTGGCACGGAAATTTGCAACAGAAAATGACTTTAAGTTTTGCTGGACCTCACTGGGCAGAGTATTTCTTCGTCAGGCCGTGGGAAAAAAACATTTCTTGATCAAAAGCGAAGCAGACCTTGATAAAAATGAGCTAGGGAAATGACTAGATGTTAAACTCCATAGCTTTCTACTCACTCTATTTTTAATATTAATTTCAGTTTTTATTTTAACATTGTTTTTAAAATTTTTGTTTTTAACCAATTTTTTCATAACATATATTTTCTGCACCATTGAGGTAATCATACACCCAAACACAACAAACACAACTCTCACACACTGCGCTCACGATTTACAAACACATGATCAAATCTCAGAAATCCTAACAAATTACAGTCACACAAAACACACACAATCAGTATCAAAATCACACATTCTACACACACACACTTACATTCACATCACCTCAAGCACCCCACTATTACCTATTCCGACAACTTGCAAACTTTCGTCGTCGCCTTCTCAACTACAAAATCTTACAAATGGCTAATAACGCAATTCACTTAATCAATAACATCGATGAACTCTCTGTATCAGTGACGCATACCTGCACTCCGGAACAAACTCAATCGTTTTTGATAAACCCAAATAAATACCTGAAAGTCTTTTCACAAAACATTCGATCAATAAATTGTAACTTCATAAACTTACAAACTCTAATGCATCGTATCTCACTTGACTGTGACGTAATAGTCCTGACAGAATGTTGGCTTCCATGTTCTAGTAACTCAATTCTTCCAATTCTTCCAAATTATACGATATTTAAAACAACCAAGCACATAAACCAGAGTGATGGCGTCGTGGTCTATATTAAATCGGAAATCGTAGCCGTCGGTGAGGAACCAGACCTGTACCAATCTGCCTCAGGACTAATAATAAAAATTAAACCTGACGTGGCCTTACTCTGCATCTATCGCTCACCATCTACAGACAACATACAGAACTTCCTCTCCGCCCTTAATCGCATCCTTCCATCGCTCCATGGCCTAGGAACGGTTGTGATAGCGGGTGACTTAAATCTCGACATCAAACCTTCTTCTCTTGATACAAGGTCCCACGAGTATTTGAATTGTCTCGCTTTTCATGGTTTTCTTCCAGCCCATACCATCCCAACCAGGGGCAATAACTGTCTGGACCATATTATCCTGAGAACAAGGTCGCCCGCACTCACATTTGTCTATGAGTCTACGGTTACCGACCATGGTTCATCACTAATTTGTCTGGATAGCAAACGTATCCCTGTAACCAGTACGTCTATCATAACAAAAATCAATTATGAAGCACTTGGTGCGTCAATTTTGAGCATAGACTTTGACCCTATTCTAAGTACAACAGACGCAAATATCGCTACTGACAACTTAATTGAAAAACTAACCTCAGCCATAGCCGAAAACACCGTAATTAAAAAAGTGACTTCAAAACAAAAGACTCTTAAACCCTGGATAACTCCTGGACTGTTACGGTGCATGAGAAACAGAGATGCCATGCACAGAAACCTCAAGCAGTCTCCAGACAACCAAACGTTAAATATAACCTACAAACGATACAGAAACTTCTGTACCAAAATTCTTAGACAGGCGAAGAGGCTCTACGATGCGGAAGAACTCAGCATAGCAAGCAATAACCCCAAATTACTCTGGGATTCCATAAAACGAATTACAAACACCACAAAAACTACACACTCGTCCACGCAACTGCTATCCTCATCACCAACACCCGTACAGTCATGTAACAATGTGAATTCCTTTTTTGTCAACGTTGGCAAAAAACTTGCAGATGACATTATAAAAACGAGGCCCTCGCAACAACCACCTATCCCACAAAGCAGTTCTATACCAACTTCATCCTTTGTCCTGGATAAAACTGACACAGAAGAAATTATATCCACCATAAATTCACTGCGGCCAAACGCTGCTACTGGATGGGATGGCATTTCACCCACCATACTAAAGAAATTTTCCACCACTCTGGCGCCTGTTTTATGCCATATATTCAATATTTGTTTTGAAACAGCTGTTTTTCCAACCTCCTTTAAAAAGGCAATAATCTATCCAATCTTCAAGGGGGGTGACGGAACTTTGCCGAATAATTACCGTCCTATAGCTGTATTAACCGCTTTATCTAAAGTTCTTGAACGTTTGATAAACAAAAGATTGGTTAGTTACCTGGAGCATTGCAAGATAATCTCGCAACAACAGTATGGCTTTCGCAAAAATAAGTCAACATGTGACGCAGTTCATGACCTAACCAGCTTTGTCATAGATCATATAAATAAAAATAAAAAGGTTCTTACTATATTTCTAGACCTCGCGAAAGCGTTCGACACTGTTCCCGTCTCCACACTCTTAATCAAACTTGAAAGAATAGGCGTCAGGGGACTACAACTGGATCTTTTCCAGAGCTACCTCACCAATCGTTTGCAGAGAGTCAGAATCGATGGCCATAACAGCAACGAGCTTTCAATTGACTATGGGGTACCACAAGGAAGCATTTTAGGCCCCACTCTTTTCTTAATCTTTATTAATGACCTGTGTGACCTCAATATCGTTAATGCCAAGGTAATATCCTTTGCAGATGACACAGCAATAACCTTCATCGCGGATTCCTGGTCACAACTAGAGCATCAAGCTCAGATTGGCTTTGACGTGGCGTTAAATTGGCTTAATTCCCACACTCTAACACTCAATACCTCCAAAACCAAATTTCTAACTTATTCCAACAGCTCGGTCTCTCAACCAAAGACTACAATGTTGATCAAAGCTCACACTGGTCATCCACTAACACAGGGTTCAAACTGTCATTGTCCTCTTTTAACCTCTGTTGAAACCATCAGATACCTGGGAATAGTCTTGGACAGGAATCTCAATTTCAAGTCTCATATCAGTCTGCTAACTGGACGGGTTCGCAAACTGATATACATCTTTAAAACTCTCCGGTATATTGCCAATCCCATCATAATACGTAACGTCTATTTCGCGCTTTGTCTATCCATTGTAACTTATTGCATCCCTTGTTGGGGTGGCGCAGCCAAAACCACCCTCAAGCCGCTAGAAGTAGCACACAGGGCCATACTAAAGGTAGCCACTTTTCGTCCTATTCTGTTTCCAACCGATCAACTATACAATGACTGCAAAGTGCTAAATGTTCGGCAACACTTCATATTACAGGCAGTCATTCTGCAACACCGCAACACCCCATACCGAATAATAGATAATAAAAAACGTAGCAAACGTCGAAAGGATGGGATATGCACCCTGCCGCGCGTACGCTCAACTTTCGTTAAGCGATTTTTTCATTTTCTTGGTCCGTTTCTTTACAATAGAATAAACGAAGAGTGTCAAATCTATGGTCGACCGTTCTACAAATGCAAAAAGATTGTGCAATCGTACCTCCAAGATAAGTCATATGACGAAACTGAAAAGATCTTAACATAGGGTGATGAACATCGGCAAGCGCACACACACACACCACAGATCCAATCACACACACACACACTCATAATTACCTCAAATTATTATTATTATTATTTTTTTTTTAATTATTTTATTTTATTGTTTTATTTTAACGATAACCAAACGTATCTCAAACTTTTAATTGTCTGACTCAATTCTTCCAAATGTAACTTTTACGTCGTTGTACCTTAGGGGACCGGACTGCTTCTCCTTAACACAGGTTTCCACAACCTAGCTAGGAGAGCAGTGCTCACCCACACGTTTGTAGAAATAGTACTTATTTTGTAAAACTGTATTTTAACTGTATTTTAACATGTTCTACAATCCTTTGTTTTGAGAAATAAATTTTATTATTATTATTATTATTATTATTTTCCTCTTTCTGAAGATTTATCTGACCAGGTTATGCATGCTTTAAGCGAAACATAGATTCTCACTTAAAAAATGACCGAACTAGACAAAGCTAGCTAAAACTAACAATCTAAGAAGGTTAAAAATAACAACGTAAGAAAGGAATAAAAATCAAAGAACGCAATCCAGCCACAAACAGACGAGTGTGTGCAGATAACCGCCATTTTACTTCAGCAGCTCTCAACGTTGGAATTTAATTGTTTTCTGTTTTAAGAACGAGGTGTGGTTGCAGTCACGACGGAAGCTTGATTGTCTAGTTATCGAAGGAATTTGAAATAGGAGTCTTTCATACTAATCGACAGAAATTAATGAATGATTTACTGGCTTACAAACTGTGCACCCGATGCGATTTACTATAGGCTTAAATGTTGAACTTCAATATAAACTTGCCCCCCGCACCTCTTGTCCCCTTTAAAGGAACTCTTATGCAAAATTGATTCTAGACCAGTTTAGGAACATTTGAATAAGTTTAGGATTATTCAGCGTAAGAAGCAAATACTACAGGTTTTTTGGATCTAACTCAAAATCAGGATATTTCACGCTAATTTTACCAACAACAACAAGTTTAGCATGGGTAATGGCAGTGTACCCATATTTTTATGTATTGTTATTTTTTTTTTTAAGAAAAGAATTTGTGCCGATAAATAGACTTCCTAAAAGACAACGAAATAGCTATTAAAAATAACTATAATACATTTTCCTCCTAAAATCTTTTCCTACTACCTACACCCATAAATATATTTTTAGCCTCTATAAATTACACTGAAATATTCCGGCTTTACCACACCCTAAAACTTTAGCGAGGGTAGAAGCAAAAAATAGAGTTCTTCTAACATTGTAGAGTACGGGCGTTCATTACATAATAGCTTTAATAGTAAGCTCTACCACTGACTCTACGGAGTAGAGCAAAATGTAGAGGAAAAGGGATTTTGGATTTTATAAAAGCATTTGAAACGGTAGCTGTGGTTTTCTTAGAAACTTTGTATGTTTAAAAAGATTGTATATTCGACCTCGTTAATTCTTTATCACCGTAAGGTTGAATGTCACTTGTACATCACAACACGACAAGGTCTATTTGTCAATCAAGACGGTTAGATAGTTTCAACTTTAATGAAGTTTCAATGTACTGAGGCACTAACGCGCGGCGTAAACGTAACGTAAATTCGAACGACTTTTGATTCGAAAGCTTTATCTTAAAGAATTTTGGTTTATTTACTATCACTTATAGATATGAATAAAGTCTTAAAACTAATGTAAGTTTAATATTTTGTACGAAACAAGTATTTACAATTTAAAAATCATTGAGTTTTCGTTACGTTTAGTTAGCCCGTTCGTTATAGATCCATTGGAAATTGATGTAAACAGCGATAAAGCAATTTCGAGGTCGACGGTTACTTTTTACTACAGTTTTAATACAGTTCTACTTAAAACGGGAGTGAGGATTTAAGGTTTTAGAGCAAAAGCTTTTCAAACAGATAGTGTTATTTTCTGTATGCAGTCTTTTGTTCTAGCGACCCGACCCTGCTTCGCACGATTTTTTTACATCTCTAGTACACATAAACCTTTCGGAATAAATTCTCCCAATGATGTCAAAAACTAGGTACATCAAAATCTATTCATAATCGGCCTATAATGTTCCCACTGCTGGGACACAGGGCTCCTCTCAGTGAGAGGGAGAGGGGGGGGGGGGGGGTGAGGGGGAGTGTGCCATAATCTCCACCAGTGCGGGTTGGTAGATGTTACATGTCTTCTAATTTTTTGGTTCTGGGACATGTCGGTTTCCTCACGATGCCTTCACCGTTTTGAGAGCAGTGATGATGAAATAATTTACACAAAGTAAAGCGCCTGTCTCGGTTCGAACATACGACCTACAACTCGTAAGTCGTGTCCGTTACCACTGTGCCGCCACTGCTCCTCAAAATCTGTTGAGTAGTGTAAAAGAACCATACGGTTATTTTTTATAATAATTACATATTATTATAAAAAATAACCGTATGGTTCTTTTAGAAGACGGTTTAACTTTCTAGGTTAAAACTGTAAGGAAAATGTCTGGTGTAGGATGCATCAGCTGGCGTTTTCTCGTATGTTTTTATAAGAAAAATGGGTTACTATAAAGCTTGGAGGCTTTGGATCACTTAAATCTGAGGGTCTGAAACATTATTTTCCTCTTTCTGCGGATTTATTTTACTAGTTTATGCTTGTATTAAGTGAAACATATTTTCTACTTTTATAAGTGCAGGCGGTTTTGCTGAATCTTGAAGTTATCATTGTAAGGCTGGATTTAGTATAACGCTGACGTCGGTCGCGTACCAAGACACTGACGTTAAATGGACGTGTGCAGTGTACACCGACGATCAGTCCATATTAATCGGTACGCCTGACATCAGCGCTGACCGTTGGTCGAGCACGAGTTTATATAAATCGGTACCCAACGGATGTCAGCGCTGACCGTTGGTCGAGCACGAGTTCATATAAATCGGTACCCGACCGATGTAAGCGCTGACCGTTGGTCGAGCACGAGTCTATATAAATCGGTACCCAACCGATGTAAGCGCTGACCGTTGGTCGAGCACGAGTTTATATAAATCGGTACCCGACCGATGTAAGCGCTGACCGTTGGTCGAGCCCGAGTTTTTATAAATCGGTACCCGACCGATGTCATCGCTGACCGTTGGTCGAGCACGAGTTTATATAAATCGGTACCCGACCGATGTAAGCGCTGACCGTTGGTCGAGCCCGAGTTTTTATAAATCGGTACCCGACCGATGTCATCGCTGACCGTTGGTCGAACACGAGTTCATATAAATCGGTACCCGGCCGATATCAGCGCTGACCTTCGGACGAGCACTAAATCCAGCCTTAGTAAAGATTTTTTGATACCTCTTGCTCATGAGTAAATCGGCACCCTAACTGCGAAGCACTCAACACTTCAATCACAGTCCAAAGGATTTTGAAGAAAACGGTTAATCCATTGCTTCATGTTTGACAAATTCGTCTGTTCATAAACCTAAATAACGCAATGAATGTTGTTTTACTGTCAAAATTAAAGTCATTGCCATTTTAAGTGTGTTACGCAATTACTCCGCGGGTGGTTGATGTTAATGTTCTCGCTCGCTCTTCCTGAATTGTTTTTATGTTTTCTATAACGGACGCTTTTAACGCGCACGTCTTTCTACATCATTCTCACATGGTTAATTTCAACACGAATGATGTAATCAAATATTTTGTAACAATTTTATGATTTAAAAGAGTGTCCGTGGAGTTTCTTGCCCGTTCTTCTCCATAGGTTACCTACGCTTTGGAATGGACAACTAGCTTCATCTTTCATACTTATCGACCCTTTGACAATTCAAAAGTGCCCGTAATTGGGTTAGTTGAAATAAATGATTTGAGTTTGAGTTTGAGGTCGCTTTAGTTTGGCTGCCAAGTTCAATGCTTCTCTTCAAATTGAAGTTTTATGACAATTTTCTTACCTGAAATAAAAGAAAAATAAAAGGTGAGTCTAGTAATCATTTATCAAAAGGCGATTGATTGGAGAAAACCTGAAGCTTCAAGATAACACCTTAAGATTAAAGAAGCACAAATCATTAAATACATTTAGCGTTAAACGAATTTAAAACATTGTTCTTTTTCTGTCAATCGTTTAGAGATGACAGAGGCAGGCAGTTAGGGCAGGCAATGGCGCCGATTCCCTTGTTCACAAACTAAACTAAATTTAAGTTTTGTGCATCTTTTTGTTTCTATTTCATTAGGAAAAGGACAGAAGATAAATATTAGTTGAGGTCTGTCAAATTAGTCAGCGCCTGACGTGAATTGACGTATTTTTAGTAGCAAATTTTTTAACCACGTCTAAACTGTCTATGGAGTATCTTAATTTGACAGGACTAAACTAATATTTATCTTCTGTCCTTTTCCTAATGAAATAGGAAGAAAAAGATGCACTGAACTTAAATTCAGTTTAGTTTGTGAACAAGGGAATTGGCGCCATAGACGATTTAATTATGTTTAGCGTTAAACGTATTAATTGACATGTGGTGCAAGTAAGCCATAATGACAAAGTCATATGTCATAAGTTATTTATTTCATAACAAAATACATTGTGTTGAAAATGTTACAGTGATGATAAATAAAATAATAATAATAAACAAAAAAAAACAATTAGTACGTTGATATTTAAAATTCACTACGCATTGAAAATCATCATCTGCCTAGCCTTTTCCTAACTATGTTGGGGTCGGCTTCCAGTCTAACTGGATGCAGCTGAATACCAGTATTTTACATGGAGCGACTACCTATCTGACCTCCACAACCCAGTTACCGGGTAATACGATACCCCTTGGTAAGACTGGTTGTCAGACTTTCGGGCTACTGACGACCCGTAACGACTGTCAAAGATCCACGAATGACAGCCGGGACTAACGGCTTAACGTGCTTTCCGAGGCACGGAGGGGTCTTGGTATGTGAAGATGGTCACCCATCCATGGACCAACCGCGGCAAGTCGATCGGCCCGTGCGGCTGTTATTACTTAGCCACAAGCCCCTCTCACTACGCATTGAAAATGTAGCAATATAAATAATAATAACAAGAAGCAGGTCAAACGCATACTCAGTCAGAAAGATGAGTGCAGATGCTGATACAGATAAGATTAGCCAAACTGCAGTGTTTCTATGATTATTTGACTAAGAGACTATCGAAGATTAGTAACCCACCTGACACAATCATGGGCGCATTCTCTCAGCCTGCAGTAGCTGCAACTGCAGCTGGAGTAGCAGGACCCAAGGTCTGAGTCAGCCAGGCTCACGGAGTCGAATCTCTGCGCAAGACCCTCGCCTGAACTCGGCACAGTGTGGGAGCCGCGCCATCTGAAATCATTTATGCACAGCATTTAATATTTAAAGGTTTAGGAGGAAGAAAACTGCAAAAGATGAATTGAAAAATATTGCCCCAAATAGATCTACTATTGCAATATTAGGGCAATATTTTTCGCTGAAAACTACCGCTGGGGCTCTGTTTCGTTTAGAGTCTAGCATTATGCTGAGTGATGGCCGTTTTTTTGTGGATGTGACGCGTGTTTTCCGCCTATTTTTTTTTTTTGTGTTTTTTTTATGCGTCATGTATGGCCGTAATTAAAATTTAAAAAAAAATCAAGTAAACGTATTTTCTTTATTTCTTTTCTTTCAATGGTTGATTACAATAAGGGTAGATTTTTCAATCTTCAGATATGTTTTCTCTTAGGAATAAATTTGACAGTCTGACATATTTTTACAGTACATTAAATGAGTTATCTAACTATTCAAAAAGGTGGACAAGTGTTTGTTGGACACGCACACGAAGGGTTCCGTACCATAAGGCAAAAAACGCCGAAAAAATACGTTTCTTGTATGGAGAACTTTAAATTTAAACTTCATTTTTATTTTTTGGTTGTTATAGTGGTAATAGAAATACACGCTCTGTGGAAATTTTAACTGTCTACCTGTTCATGAGATACAGCCCGGTGGCAGACAGACGGATGGACGGATAGCAAAGGCTTAATTGAGAGTCCCTTTGGGCACGGAACCCTATAAATTAGCCCTAAAAGATCATCTTTCATTATAATTACAAACATTTATCAATTTTTATCCGAAGAATAAATATAGCGGTGTGACATTGACATATATTGTACAGACGCCAGCACATCAAGCTACCCGAAACTGACAAAACTCCCCAATCAACTTTGAACCTTATGCTTTAGCGATAAAGTTCTACAAAAAAATTCTAACTAAATACATTTTGATAGATTGTAGTAGCTTGATGTGCTGGCGTCTGTACGTACAAAGCTGTCAAACCTAAATTTTTGTTCCTCTCGAAAAAGTTATCAGAAGAAAAACTACAATAAACATCGTTGTATAAATACACCAAATATGTATTCTTTTAGGTGATATAAGAGATGTAAAATGTCCATACTCAGCCACAAATACGACATAATCTCTCGATCTTTATTTTAGAAGCTATACTTTCCATTGTGATCTCATTTTTATTTGTATTTATATTGTTTGCGCACTTACTTAACACTAAGACATTAGTCTTAAGTAAGTGGAATAATTGCAATATTGTCTTGTAATTTTATTTTTACTTTTGTTATCACCTAATCTTAAGTTTAAGAAGTATTTTGCCATAATTCCTAATTCTAGAGCCTTTAATTTTATTATTGTTATATGTCTTAACACCTATTTCTGAGCTGGTGGGGTTTGTAGCTAAGTTACAATAGCCGCACGGGTCGACTGATTAGGTTTAGCTACGCTTGCCGTGGTTGGTCCGTGGATGGGTCCATCTTTAAATTTCAAGACC
This sequence comes from Apamea monoglypha, assembly GCA_911387795.2. Taxonomy (NCBI): domain Eukaryota; kingdom Metazoa; phylum Arthropoda; class Insecta; order Lepidoptera; family Noctuidae; genus Apamea; species Apamea monoglypha. The sequence continues at coordinate 17,985,087 of OU426922.1, forward strand.
CCTCCGTGCCTCGGAAAAAACGTTAAGCCTTTGGTTCCGGCTGTCATTCGTGGATCTTTGGCAGTCGTTGCGGGTCGTCAGAAGCCCGAAAATCTGACAACTAGTCTTACCAAGGGGTATTGTATTACCCAGTAACTGGGTTGTGGAGGTTCGATAGGCATTCGCTCCATGTAAATACTAGTATTCAGCTGCATCTGGTTTGACTGGAAGCCGACCCCAACATACTTGGGAAAAAGGCTAGGCAGATGATAATGATCACCTATTTTGGTCCTAGGCTGTTGTTACCTGTAGAACTCATGCTATACCTTAATAAATAAGTAAATAGATCACAAAACAGGATTATCCCTGAATAGATACTCGTATCGAATGACATTCATAGCTCAACGTTTGTTCATTAGATACTGACAATATATACCATGTATTCGAGCCGCAAATACCAAACATGCCTCAAATTGAAACTGTATTTGTGGTTCCGTCAAAGGGAATGTTGCTTTATGTACTCGTATGTATGTATTTAGGAAACTAATAATATGATGTAGTTGACAATAGTTAGATAGCTTTTAGTTTCATACTTATTAAATTTATTAAAAAAGTTTTACAATATTTAATACAACTAACTATTTATACTAAGTAGTAAATTAAATGATTATCTAACTAACTATATAAATAAATACAAAACCAAAAGGACAATTTGGTGTGTACTCGTCCGCATCCCTGTCACCCGGAAAAGTGCCTAGAAGACTGGCAGCATTGCCACGTTGAATGGCAATGCTTATATCTTTGGACAAAAAACCAGCCAGCCCTCTGGTCTGGTGAAATGTCGACCAGTCGACGAGAAATTTCCTTAAAAAGGAGACGCGCACTCGGGCCTCATAACGCGAGCGTTTTGACCCCAAATGGCTCAAAACTGCATTTACCCATAAGGTACAGTATTTGCGCCGCTTGAGGGTCTCAGCAGCCGCAGCAGGCGGCGCTAACTACTCTGAGAAGCAGTCGAAACAAAGTAAGAGGTCACAGTCTCTTTTAAAGTCCAGACATAATCTTGGTCAGATCAGTGTTTCCGATTTACAGAATAAACAAGTTCATTTAATTTCACTCAGTCAACATCATCTGCCTAGCCTTTTCCCAACTTAGGTGGGGGTCGGCTTCTAGTCTAACCGGATGCAGCTGAATATCAGTATTTTACATGGAGCGACTGCCTATCTTTCCTCCACAACCCAGTTCCTGGGTAATACGACAGGTACCCCTTGGTAAGACTAATTCATTTCAATCAGTATTCTTGATGTTTCATAGCCCGGCAATGTCCATTGTTGAATATAGATTTCATAATGTTTAGTTAAAAGAGATTTCGTCAAATACCGCAATAATGGTGCCGATTCCCTTGTTCACAAACTAAACTAAATTTAAGTTCAGTGCATCTTTTTTCTTTCTATTTCATTTAGAAAAGGACAGAAGATAAATATTAGTATAATCCTGTCAAATTAGTCAGCGCCTGACGTAAATTGACGTATTTTTGGTAGCCAAATCACGTCTAATTTGTCTATCTTAATCTATATATCTTAATTTGACAGGACTAAACTAATATTTATCTTCTGTCCTTTTCTTAATGAAATAGAAAGAAAAAGATGCACTGAACTTAAATTTAGTTTAGTTTGTGAACAAGGGAATCGGCGCCATGGTCAGACAGATAATTTCCTATTATTAGCAGAAAACCTGCTCTTGACGAAATCATTTAGTACTTGTAAAGAAGATGGCGGGACGGGCTGGGGAAAACCAACAACCAGTGGTCCACTTTAGCTCTGAAATGAAAGAGCTGGAAGTCTTGGGGAGAGCGATTTGCTAACAGTAACTACACTAATTGGTGAAAAGTAGTTAATCTTTTCTAAGCAGGGACCTACGATGATTGTTCCAATCTAGCACTAGTTTTAGGCTATAAAACTCTATCTCCAGATGAAGCAGAAGTAAAAAGTATTTGAGGGATTTAAAAAAGTATTTAAAGTCCGTTTCACAAAAGAAGTCTCGTAGACGCGGCGCCACTGTCGTAGGACGGAATCATAAATATTGATTTATTTATTTATCTCGAGTAGCAGGCTTGATTATTGGTTAATAAAATGCACATTCTTAAATAAAGAAAGGTGTCTGGGGTAGGAGAATTGTTGTTGGAATGTTGCTAACTATATAATAATAATTAGTTCCACTTATTGCCGCGGGACTTCTTTCGGGAAACGGAAACTAAGTTATTGTTATCATACCTGGCACTCTTCGAATCAACATGTTCCACGACCACGTTCCAGGTCCTGTGTATCAGATACAGGAGGAACAGCACTCTTGAGGACTCAGCATGAGGGGGAGGAGCTGGTGCCTCTCGCTTACGACCTGGCCATTTGCGGCTTGCGGCTGTACTGGCAGCGCTGCCCATGTTGAAATTGGAGTCACTTCATTTTCTCAAGAGCATGTGTGGAGTTTTGATGTGTCCTGGAATTGAGAAAATTAATTCTTTTAATTGCATTGAAATTATTTATGGATTATGTGAGTTTTAAATTTTAATTCACTGACATACAACCAACAGCCTAGATAGGCCTCGTGAGTCTGTAATCTTGAAATTTTGCACATTTCCTTATATAAAACAATGTTAAGTTTAGTGGGTTTTCGGAAAAATCATCCCCAAAAGGGGTTAAAAGGGAACTAAAGTTTGTTTGCATCTTCTAAGTCAAAGCATTTATTTAAAATAAACCAATTACATGCACTTTTGAATTGTCAAGGGGTCGGTCAGTTAGAAAGATGAAGCTAGTTGCCCATTCCAAAGTGTAGTAGGTACCTTTGGAGAAGAACGGGCAATAAACCCCACGAACACTCTTTTAAATTATAAAACGTCACTTTTGCCAATGCGAAATCCTACCAGGCGCACGGCTTGTATTGTTCTAAATTAATAACAAAAAATAAGCTGTAAGATAAATTATTATTCATGAAACCGCTAAAAATCCTGCCAGATCATGAAAAAAAAAAAATAAATGGAAATTTACACCTACTAAAATTACCCACAGCACACACATACATACATACATAATGACATCTCGTACATAATCACACACTCACTCTCATACACAATCGCACAACTTTTCACAACGCTGTACTCGCCGCATAATAAATGGTGTAACGCTTTAGTACGCCCAGACATTGTTCCTCGGGGTGGAGACCTGGGGGTCTACTACGAAGTGCAAAGTGCGAATGATCGGATCGGACTGACACATGGCCGAACCGAATATTATTGAAAAATGCGAAAAAAGATCGGATCGGCTCAGGTGGGTCGGGACCATAGTCAATATTCGAAAGAGTGTAGGAGTGTAGGATCGGGACCGACCGAACTAAATAGTATCTTCGTAGCAGGAAACGGCCGAACATTCAGCCGATACCACTTCGGAGTAGACTCCCTGGTGTCCTTAAACACAGGTTTCGGCCTAGCTTAGGCACCAGTCTCCCACAATATTGTAACGTGTATTAATAGGTTATTACTAAGCAGTACTTGTTAACTTTTAAATATTGTCGTGAGAAAAATAAAATTGTATTTATTATTATTATGTAAATAATAATTGTTTGGTTGTCTGTCTTACTAGGGATAGGACGGACACCTTGGGTGAAGTAACCTGTTATTCCACAAACGTGCAATGTTAGGGATTAACACATTTGAGAGCTCACTTCACCAAAGTTTTCACGAAGAGATTTTTACAGAAAACATCGGCTGTATTCATTAGCCTACTCCCGTCAAACGTGTTTATTTCATGAAAGGCGGGTAGCGGGTAAGCCGTTTTGGCAAAAAAACACTATCTCAAAATCAATATTTCTCCACAGCCGAATCCGCATATTATTCCAAAATACCCGTTTGATCTCATAAAAGCGAATAAAGAAACAGCTTCGCACATAATTCATCAATATTATTATCTGTATCAACTGGTCAAAAGAAATATACCAGACAAATGTGATCTACTCGCGCGTAAGGGTTTCCGGACCATCAATCATGACATCATTTCCTTAGAAATGGATGAGAGAGTCTACAGAGTGTATATTTTTATTATATTTGGTAAACGATATATAAAAATATAAAAAATGGGATATTGGAAGTAACTTGTATGTAGGAGTAGAGCGTTTTGTGGAAGAGCTCTTAAATACAGGGTGGCAGGGACATGACGCGCAACCGCTTACCATGGATTCAGTACATAATTCTGGACCCCCCATAGTAAATTCACTTGTTTCACTTAAAACAGCAATGTAAATAAAACTCGAAAGGGTAGCGCGCGATATCGCGGTAGGTAGAGCACGCGCGAGCTCGCGCGCCATCCGCGGAGCGTTTTGATCGCGTTGTTTGCAATACATTGCGCACTCAAAAATTACATTATTTTAACCAGTCATTTCCGAGATGACTTTCGTAATTTTATTTATGGCATCAGGTGTAACCTTTTCACGACGTTTGCGCGCCGCGACGTTTGGCAGGGATGCCACCCTGTATAGATAAGTCTATGCACTAGCGCTATTTCTAAAGATTGATAACATCCTACTTCCTATCCTACTAATATTATAAACGTAAAAGTTTGGATGGATGGATGGATGGATGGTTGTTACTCTTTCACGCAAAAACTACTGAACGGATTTGGATGAAATTTGGCACACATATGGCTTATAAACAGGATTAACACATAGGATACTTTTTATCCAAATATTCCCACGCGATCAAAACTTATGCGGGTGAAACCACGGGGCGCAGCTAGTACATACATATCTAAACTCACGTCATCTTCCCAACAGGGTAGGCAGAAACTACAGAACGCCACCTGCTACGATCCTTAAATATTTCTTGTTTCGTTGTCATTTATACATCTGGTCATACACGCACGCCGGGTGCGAGTAAGTACTTCGCACCTGACCTTTCTGATGAACATCACAAATAAAGGTAGATCATTATGTGTTTCGAGGGTTTCAACTACAGATTTATAAACTAAAAGGAGATATGGTATGACTGCCCAACTGTTCGAGTCTACATATGCACTACAATACGAACACGCGCTCACTCACACTATAACAGTCACTACACTCAACGCAAGCCAATCGCGTAACGCAGATCGCAACGTTGAGACACACAACTACATTGACAAATCAACGGCGCCCGCGTTTGTTTCTGTTTTGTGCATACATTGTTCGCACGCGCCACGCCCCCTTGGCATATCTCCCTTTAGTTTATAAATCTGTGGTTTCAACTCACATTTGCTTTGAAAATACCTTTTAATGGTCGCCTTTCACTCATTCTCTCAACATATTCAAACAATCTTAGCATCTAAGACATATAAATCAATTAATACAAAGTAATTAATAAGGAAAAGCACGATAGTTTTGCCACTAGAAACAGGCTGTGGAGATTGGAGAACAAATAAGGTACAGAGTCATCATCATCATAATTTAAGCCGAAAGACGTCCACTGTTGGACATAGGCCTCGGACCAAGTACCTCCACTTCGACCGGTTCTGTGCTACAGAGCCACAGAGTGTGAGGTATAGAGTAGGTATATTTATACCTCGCAAAATGTTTATACCTGAGGGGCAATTCTCGTAATTTTAAGAACGTTCACAGTCTGTGGGGCAATTCTCGTAATTTTAAGAACGTTCACAGTCTGATCGCAGTCTCAATCTGTCAAAAAATACTTCTAATTTCCCTACATTTTGACATGTTTTTGACATTTGTTTGTCGCCGAGATGAGACTGCAACTAGAGTTTGAACTTTTTAAATTACGAGAATTGGCCTTCAGATCTCAGTCTCAATCTGTCAAAAAATCCTTCTAATTTCCCAACATTTTGACAAGTTTTTGACATTTGTTTGTCGCCGAGATGAGACTGCGACTAGATTTTGAACGTTTTTAATTAGGTACGAGAATTGGCCTTCTGGTGAAAAGCGGTACCTATACGTATAACCCCACGTCCTAACCAATAGTGATCGCGTGAATACACGGTTTCATATCTCACTTTTTGGTCGGAAAACCGGAAGGCGGCTTCTGTCAGCGCTACGACGCGTTCCGGATCAGCGACGAAATGTGACATATGAATTCGACGATGGCTTATGGTTAGAACGTGGTCTACTCCACCCAGACTTTACAAATCACTGTCCACGTAATAAGGTATGATATAATATCGTAAGTAATTCGCTTAATTCAAATACTTAACCTTGCCACCGTTGCGTGAATTGTAAGTAAAAACAACTAAACACCAGAAGCAACGGACCATAAACCTGAAAAAACAATAACCAGCTCAACGTAACTTTAAAAACAACTATTTCAACTTGTTTAAAGGCTTGAAAACTTTACAATTTGTTCGAAGAATTTCATTAGAAAGGAGATAAAGCGATCTGTTCGTTCTTTCTTTATGAAAAATGTTTCTAACTAGGAAACTCGCTTATTTATACCGGGATTGTAATAAAATTGAATTTATCTGCACCCGTTTGTATAATCTGGATTTTTATTATTCTGCGGATGTAGTGATATTGCTGGCAGTAATGTCAGTTGGTTTTGCTTTCGAAATTCAATTTACCTAGCTATTTCCCAACTATGTTGGGGTCGGCTTCCAGTCTCACCGGATGAAGCTGAATACCATATTTCACATGAAGCGATGACCTCCACAACCCATTCACTGGTTAATACGATACCCCTTGACCCTTGGTAAGACTGATTGTCAAACTTTTGGGCTTCTAGCTACTTGTAACGACTGCCAAAGATGCACGAAACAGCCAGGACAGGGTTAACGTGCTTTCCGAGACACAGAGGGGTCTTGATTATGTAAAGATGGTCACTCATCCACGGACCAACCGCGACAGGCATAGCTTAACCTGATAATGTTCAAGTCGTGTCAGATTGCAGTCCCATCGGACAATAAGAGTGAGGAAAGATAGAGTGCACCTGTGTCGGGCGCACACAGTTGTGCACTATAATACCTCCCGCGTCGAAGGCTAGTCACCGCTGAGATTCGTCGAATTTCGGCCATGGCGATCAATCTCAGCGGTGATTTTTATTTTATTTTTATTATATAGATAGATAGATAAAACGTTTATTCAGTGCAACAAAAGACATAATACAAGTAATAAAAAAACATCAAAAAAAGGTGAAGCAAAAAAATAAAAAATAAAAAAAAGATTAAAAAGATAAATTGACCCATAGACACCATTAACATAGATATTATTTCGTTGATGATTCCTTTTACTAGCGGTGTAACGAAGACGGTACCTAATACATTATACCCTGTTCATTAGGTTAACCGTTTTTTGACACCTGTCTTAGAACGTACATATTCCTGAAAATAAATAAATCCCATAAAATAAATAAATAACCTGCCTTATCTTATTGGATTATCTTTTTTATGGCTTCTTACAGACATTATAATACCGTACGTGTATCAATTAATGTATTGTGTGTTGCTACAATTACCAGTTCCATCTATCAAAAAATGGTTTACCTATAGGGGTAATTGAGGTCACATAGCAAAATACGACAAAGTTCTTATGTTCAACGTTGTTATAAGCCAATCGGAGACTAGATAGATTTCAACTGAATTTACAGAACAATTTAACTAACAGACCAACTTTGACGTTTTGATTTAAATCAATTTCGGAGAAGCCTGAGATGAGGCTTTGATAGACTTAACGGAATTGGTTCTCTTCGAACATTTCAATCAAGCCTTCTCTGAATATGTTTCAATGTTCAACATACGGATCAATCTGCATGGGTTTAATTAATTTATTCTATCTATAACTTGCTCTGATGTAAATTCAATGTCAATATATTCACTTAGACAAACTAGTGAAGTTACTTGGCATCTATTATCATTAAAAAATCTCAATGAACATGTTTAATTTGTTCACAAATTCTTAAGGCTTGGGGTCATATTTACTACCGCTGAGTGTATTTAGGTTTAAAATTCCTAATTTTTATTATATCTATATAAATCTGGCTTATTTTTATGTATTACATAGAAATAAACCGGATTTATATTGTTACTAGCTGCGCCCCGCGGTTTCACCCGCATAAGTTTCGATCCCGTGGGAATATCGGGATAAAAAGTATAATAAATGTTAATCCTGGTTATAAACCATCTGTGACAACCATCTGTGTCAAAGAGTAACAAACATCCATCCATCCATACAAACTTTCACGTTTATAATATTATTATATTATACATATAGTAGGAGAGTAGGAAGTCGGATTTATTATGTTTGTGCCTTGCCTCTCATGCACGAGGTTGGTGGGTTCAAACCTGGGAAAGTACCAATATGACTTTTTCAATTTGTTTATACTTTCTAAGTTTATCTTGGACATCACTGACATCGGTGCATAAAAAACATCGTGAGGAAAACTGGACTTTCAAGTCAACATCGCCGGAAATCACCAACCCGCGTTGAGCAAACGTGGTGATCAATGCTCGTACCTACTCTGTCTGAGAAGAGACCTTTGTCATGCAGTGGAACATTAGCAGGCTGGTATTAATATATTTATTTGACTCAAGCGTTTTAATACACCGAAATCATTTATAGGCTAATCGCTTAACTGAGATTTCGCCTGAGGTATCAGCACGGTGCGGGAGGAGTGTGGTGACGTGATGCAAGAGCTCAGTGATTCGTCAACTTGTGACAACCCCTCCCGCACCGCGCAGCTACCTCAGGCAACGTCTCAGTTAAGCGGTCGGCCTATAGTCTATAGATCCTCTGGTAAGAATAAACAGCTTATTAATCCCCTTCCCCCCGGACCTCGAACACGAGTAGACGTGCCTTGGAATTTACACAATATTATTTTAAACATATAATTTGAAGTGATTTAGCTAAATTAAATCGATCAAAAAATTAGGAGTGCATAACACAAAGTAGTACGCGCACCAACGCCAGACAGACGGGTCTCTAGCCAGCGAGTGAGCAGTTCCGAGTACGTGCTCCGCCTACTCACTCACACGCCGCGCGACGTCGCTGACCGCCTGCGCTCCTGGTACCTGCCACATCAAGCGCTGTAGTGCTGTCTCTGTCACGCAACATCTGCGTCACAACGGCCACAGTGGGACGCCGCTGCCACTCCATACGCCGCCTGCGCGCCTAGTACTTGGAGCTCGACACACACCAAAGCGATACGCAAGGTATTCTCCAATCTATCATATTAGCTGAATCGACAAGTAAACAACATGCCTCTTCGACGAACGCCACCGCGGCTGCAAATGCCGGCCTCGCCTGCTGCTAGCGAACCTAATGAACCTGACACACCCGGTGAAGTCGTCCCAGCTATCACGCTGTCCGGTTCTGCGCCTAACCTAAGCCGTATTGAGACAGAAAACGTCAATACGCGTAAACGTAAACGCGAGGACGAATTATCCTCGTTTATGCAGGAGATGAGAGATTTATTACAGTCGTCTACTGCACAATCTGATGCTAAGTATCTGGCACTGCAAAACTCAATGAAAGAAATAATAGCACAGAACGCCGAAATAAAAAGCTCCTTAGATTTCGTCACTCAGAAATACGATGAGATAAAGGCTAAAATGAATCACATGGAAATAGAACAGAAAGCCGAAAGAAGTTACATAAACCAGCTTGAAGACAAGGTGGAAAATCTGGAGCGTATGCTTTGTCTCACAAAAATGGAAGTGAGAAACATACCAAAGCAAGAAGGAGAAAATAAAGAACATCTTCGTCAGATTATTGCAGAGACAGCAAGTGTTCTTCAAGTCCCACTCGAGCGCCAGGACATTAAAGATATCTTCCGCGTGTATAAAAAGGATGGAACTCCATCCTCTATTATCGTCGATTTCGGCTCGGTCACCACAAAAGAAAATATGCTGGATAAAGTTCGCCAGTACAACCGCAACAATAACCAACACAAGTTGAACACCGCTCATATCAACCTAAAAGGTGAGACAAAACAAATATATATATCCGAGTGCCTGACACAAAAATCACAGCGATTATTTTACCTGGCCCGCAAATTTGCTACCGACAACGGCTTCAGGTTTTGCTGGACTTCACATGGGAAAGTTTTCCTGCGTCAAATCGAAGGGATGAAACACATACTTGTAAAAAGTGAAGCCGATCTCAAGATAAACCTATCACAATGACTAGGCAAAGCTGAATGTTATTCCTATAACTGTTTGTTAACTTTATTATTCTTATATCTGCAGTTATACTTTGTTCATAAAATGTATACACATAACACAACTAAACACATAAAACACCAGTTAGTACATTACGTAAAAAACAACACAGAATACAAAAACACACTACAACTACACCTACAAACGGCAATCTACATTCACTCACACACATCTGGGTTTTGCTTGGTACTAGTAAAGACTGAAATTTTGCTCGACTGTCTAAAAGGATATAGATTAAAACTAGAGAAACCTATTGGCAGCAATAAAATAAAATCGACTACAAATGGCTAATACAAATAGTAATATCTTAACACATATAGACAACATCATAATCGCAACATCACATCATTGTGATACAGACACCTGTAACGTAGTTGTTGGAAATTCTAATGCGGCCCTTAAAATAATAACACAAAACATTCGGAGCATCTATAAAAACCTGGATGGCTTCCGGGCACAACTAGCGAGGCTAGCATTCGAAATAGACATTATAATCCTAACAGAGTGTTGGCTTAGTAAAGACAAACCATTTCCCGCCATAGAAAATTACGTCACTCACTCTTCTAAAAAAGTTCTCAATCAAAATGACGGGATTGTAATCTACACAAAGGATCACATTCAGTGTACAGTTGAGGAGCCAGATACAGAGGGTGCTAATTTTTTGTTATTAAAAATAGGCACAGACATATGTATACTAGCAGCCTATAGGTCTCCCTCAACCTACCGTATTGATAGTTTTCTAAACTCCCTCGAAAACATAATTGGCAAAATAAAAAGAAAAACCATCATTCTCACTGGAGACATAAATATTGACATAAAACCGAACAACTCAGACAGAAATAGTGCATCCTACCTTAACCTAACCGCAGAACTGGGCCTCCTACCCGGTCATACGTACCCAACAAGACTACACAACTGTCTTGATCACTTTATGATAAATGCCTCTACTGATGCGACCGTGGTGGTGATGGATTCCACTGTAAGCGACCACGCCTCTGTACTATTATGCTTAAATAAGGAGCCCTGTAAAACTAATAAGATTAGATCAACTACAAAATTAAATATTGAAGCTACTGTTGAACACCTAAAAAATGCTGATTTCTCATTTATAACAAGCGACTACGATGCAAATGAGGCGGCTTCACTATTTGTAGATTGTTTGATGACTGCAATCTCACTACACACAAAAGTTATAACTGTGCCCAACCGCAAGGTAATCATTAAGCCTTGGATAACACCAGGCTTGTTACGGTGCATTAGACATAGGGATAAGCTCCATAGAGAGTTTTTAAAAAACCCAAAAAATACCACCATGGAGATTTCTTATAAACGATACCGTAACTACTGCAATTTGCTACTTAGAAAGCTACGAATAATTCATGAAAAATCTGCTTTAAAATCATCACAAACAAGCAAAGAAACATGGAGCATAATTAACTCCATTACAAACCGAGTTGAAAAAAAAACAGTAGCGAATGAATTACTACCTGCTACAAAGGATGCATCGAGAGAAATTGAGATCATAAATAGGTATTTTTCTGGTATAGGTAAAGAACTTGCAGATGCTATCACTCAAAACCGAAGATCCCAACCCACCACATGTAAATTAAATTCACCGCCAGCACTTAACTCGATTGTTCTACTATCCCCTGACGAGGCTGAAGTCGAATCTGTAGTTAACAATCTAAAAACAGACTGCGCTACAGGGTGGGACTCTATCTCAGCAAAATTACTTAAAACGGGCAAAGCAATTTTGATACCCCAGATCACAAAACTAATTAGGATCTGCTTTGAGCAGGGAGTCTTCCCTAAAGTCTTCAAAAAATCCCTTATCACGCCAGTTCACAAGGGTGGAAACCGTGACGAAGTTAAGAACTACAGACCCATATCAGTTTTACCGACACTGTCAAAAATCCTAGAAAAGATACTGAATACTAGAATCGTTAGTTTTTTAGATAAAAACAATATATTATCAGAAGGTCAGTTCGGTTTCAGGTCTGGGAAAAGCACAGAAGAGGCGGTTGGCCAACTAGTTGATCATGTCGCTGAGAAGGTCGATGCTAAACAAAAATGCATAGGAGTTTTTCTCGACCTGGCAAAGGCCTTTGACACCGTCTCTATTCCCACTCTTGTGACGAAACTAGACCATATAGGAATCCGGGGAGAAGCTCTCAGTATATTTACGGAGTTTCTGAGTGATAGGACACAAAGGGTAAAGATAGGTGGAATCGTCAGTAGTGAAGCAAACGTTACATGTGGTGTACCGCAGGGCAGTGCCCTCTCCCCGAGTCTCTTCCTGGTATATGTAAACGATCTGTGTCAGCAACAACTTTCTAAGGGTAGAATATTTAGTTACGCTGATGACACCGCGCTCATATTCCACGGAGAGACTTGGGAGGAGGCGCAGCGTGTGGCTGAGCTGGGACTTTGCAAAGTCAGTAACTGGCTGGAAGAAAACCTACTTACCCTTAACATTGCCAAAACCTCATTCTTGCAGTTCAGGTTTGCCAATACCAAGCCAGTACCAGTAACCCTTAAGGTACATTCTTGCAATTTTCCTGGAAATAGGCTCCAGTGCTCATGTCTTACAATATCACAAACAACAAACATAAAATACTTAGGTGTAGTACTGGACGAAAAATTGAGTTGGCGGCCCCAAGTTGAATTAACTGCCTCTAGAGTGAGGAAACTTATTTGGGCCTTTAAGAAACTTCGACTCGTGGCTGATTTTGATCTTCTTCGCACTTTATACTTGTCCTTAGCCCAATCGATAATTGGTTACTGTATTACGGTGTGGGGAGGAGCTTGTAAAACAATTATGATCCACCTTGAAAGAGCTCAAAGATCATTGCTCAAAGTCATGACCTTTAAACCATACCGCTTCCCGACCGTAACATTGTACCAAAACTGCACAGTACTCACAGTGAGACAGCTGTATGTTCTCAATATCACATTGAAGCAACACCTTATCACACCTATAAACAACAGTTACAAGAGTAAACGAACAGTCGCTAATGTTTGTAAATACGTCAAATGCAAGACTGCCTCAGCCAGAAGGCAACATCTTTTTCTTGCTACGCGTATCTATAATAAGATAAACAAGACCCTAGATATTAACCCATTTCCTAAAAAGGAAATTAAAAATAAAATAAACACGTTTCTACAAACACTAGATTACATACAGACAGAAAACTTAATAACATAAACCCGGCAATTAGCGCTTCCCATTATAAACATGCACGATAAACATATAAACACACACCACACACACACGCAAACATACACACACACACCCTCTCTCTCACACACACACACACCCTTACCCTCACACCCTCACACACACACACATTCATTCATACACCCCCACCCATACGCCTTAAGCAGATATTGTATAATGTAAGATTGTTTAAATCTTATTGCATAATTTCTGTGTAAACTACTGGGAGAAGACACTGATTCCTGTAACACAGGTTACTACCTAGCGCAGGAGTCAGGGTTTCCATATAATAATGTAACATACTTTTATGTCAATAAAGATTATTATTATTATTATTATTATAATCGATTCGAATTACAAACAATTCAAAATGTGCCAATACGTGCGAGTCGCCCGTAGAAAAAAATACATTATATAACAGTGACGATTTGCACTTTTCGGGCGAGTAAATTCATGCCAATCGACTAATTAGCCGTTTATTCTTATGTAATTATTTTGCCTTCATTCAAATTCGCATTTTGTTATAGTTTATCTCTCTGCTTATTCTCAACTATGTCCACATGTCGTGAGCGCCCACCGCTTTAATTATGTCCCATTGCAAAATAATGGACAGAAGTTTTTGTAAATGTAACTCCATGCGTTTCATTTTAAATCGCTTTTATTTTAACAGTGAAAAACGTTCACAGTCTGATCTCAATCTCAATCTGTCAAAAACACCTCTAATTTCCCTACATTTTTGACAGGTTTTTGACATTTGTTTGTCGCCGAGATGAGATTGCGAATAGATTATTAACGTGTTAAATTACGAGAATTGACCTTCAGGTTAAACTGGTGTACTCTGGGTTTGTCATTCATTCATTGAAACAGGCTACACACACTACATACTCGTACACCTAATATTTCGTGTGCGGTCTTCGTGTAGTGTGTAGGGTAAAAACAAGTGCTGCTATGCATGCTCATCTGCCTAACTTTTTCCCAACTGTGCTAGGGTCGGCTTCCAGTCTAACCGGATGCATCTGAATACCAGTACTTTATATAGAGTCACTGCCTGTCTGATCTCTAACACCCGGTTAATGGGTAATACGATACCCCTCGGTAAGACTGGTTGTCAGACTTTCGGGCTTCTGACGACACGTAACGACTGTCAAAGATCCACAAATGACAGTCGTGACCAACGGCTTAAAGTGCTTTCCGAGGCATGGAGGGGTCTTGGTATGTGAAGATGGTCACCCATCTACGGACCAACTGCGGCAAGCGTAGCTTAACCTGACCGATCGCCCCGTGCGGCTGTTATTACTTAGCCACAAGCCCTTTAAAGCATGCTAGCCATGTAAAATACTTTCCAAACATTATTTTAATTCATGTCTTGTTGCTCTTTGAAATACTGCACACATCTCTACTGCGTAAGATAAACATGAATAATCCTTGCGTCAAGGGTTATACCTGTATATCTTGCTAAACCAGATCTTATGATGTAGTTACAGTTTACATAATCAGCTTTTAATGTTCCCACTGCTGGGACACAGGCCTCCTCTCGGTGAGAGAGGGAATGGGCCGTAATCCACCACGCGGGCCCAGTACTGGTTGGCAGATGTTACATGTCTTCGAATTTTTGGTTCTAGGACATGCCGGTTTCCTCACGATGTTTTCCTTCGCCGTTTTGAGAGCAATGGTGACGAAATAATTTACACAAAGTAAAGCGCTTGTCTGGGTTCGAACCTACGACCTAAAACTCGTAAGTCGCGGCCGTTACCACTTGGCCACCGCTGCTCAGTTACAGTTTAATGCTTGTGCTACCATGTACAGACGCCAGCAGGTCAAGCTACCCGAAACTGTCAAATTTTCCCAATCAACCTTGAACCTTAATGCTTTAGCGATAAAGTTGAAAATCTATTAAAGAAAGACAGATTGTAGTAGCTTGATGTGCTGGCGTCTGTACAATGTAATATTTATCGTTATAGATAACAATGTAGTATTTAGTATCTCCTAGCTTCTAATCATAAGTTAGAAAATCGTAGGTATTATCCACATAAACATACACGCTTGTATTCCCCGAAGGGTAGACAGAGCTGTAGGTACTTATAGTACACGCACATTTCACCAGTTATGTTTAAGTCCCGTGTAATAGGGAGCGACCCTATTGCCATACAAGGCACAAATACAGACCTCGAGCTACTAATGATAAATTCTTTCTTGACTAACTTACGTATGTTACGTTAACCGACCGTTTGAAACAACCGGACCTTAATCGACGTCTTTGCTGACCGAACCAGCCGTCATCGTTGTGCGTTTGTTACGCTATTGATCCTACCTACAAGCATATTTTATTATTAGCCTAGTTATAGTAGTAAAGAAAGAAAGAAGGAAAAGGTATTTATTGCGACTCGTACAGGATTATAAACTAAACTAAACTAAACACAGTTAAAACAGGAAACAGTAAACAGGAATACTAGTAAAGAGCCCTCCTGATCAGAAGGTCTAAGTAGCAATATGTCCAACAGCGTTCCATGTAGCAAAACGTCCAACTATCAGATGGTCTGTATAGCAGAAAATCTATATAGCAAATCGTAAGATTCTCAAAATGTCGGGATACTCAGGCACAAAATTCAACACACGCATTGCATCGGGAGGGCCGTTTCCCTCCCGTTGCAATGCGTGTGTTGAATTTTCACACGGCTGAATGGTCACAGTTACAATTTATATATCACAAATAAGGGAGGGTCAACTCTATGGAGATACTCCCAGCGCAATGAGTGTAGTGCATCTGTTCCAATCAATAAAGACGAAAACAAGATAATTCGTTAGTTCTTATCTTATTTCTTATTTTTTAAACATTGCCCCACACTAGGAATTACTCCTGTATCGTGGGTGCGTTTACAAAACATTTAAACTCACATACACAAACAGCCAGACCCGGAACAACTACTTGTAGGTCATACAAATATTTGTTCCGTGCGGGAATCGAACCCGCGACACGCAGAGCAGCAGCCAATCGCTTAACCACTGCGCCAACCGTGCCGTCAAATAGCAAAGAAAAAGAGAAGAAAGTTAAGTAAATGAGCATACTTGTAAAGCTAATTTCGACAAAAACAGGACTGACATAGTGATGGACTTTTGCTTTGTGACAGTAGATTGGTTCTGGCCACAGCCACGTTTAGCAGTTGCGGGCGTTGCCGCCTCCACACGTACCGGTCCGGCACTCTAAGTTCTATATTAAATTATTCCATCTTAAAATAATAGGTAGGTTCTACAGTAATTGAATCCTGTAGTTAGTAAAATAGGTTAATTTGATTACAAGTATCAATAAACTCCAGTCATTAGCAGTATAATGTGCACTTAACGCAACCGTAATTTCTATACTGTTTCTCTACTGACCTAGCCATTGAAGCCATGTTAGTTTTGGACCGTTATAGTAATAATAATATCATTTTCTCCTAGGTAAATAGTCACATACGATGGATATATGAAGAAAGTTTAGTGTATCTATCTGCCTGACGAGAGTGGGGTCCCGGGGGTCGCTTCCTAGGTCTTCTTTAATTTCTTAGCAGCCGCCCGGAGGCTACATAGTGCACTCTGCTGGACCGGGAGTGAGCACGCGGGTCCAGTGCGGCTTGGTAGTTGGCGAATTTTTTGTTCAAGGACATGCCGGTTTCCTCACGATGTTTTCCTTCACCATTTTTGAGAGCAGTGGTGATGAAATTAAGTATACAAGTGAGGTACCTGCCTGAAAGTGAGGTAAAATGAGGTGCTGTGTAGGTTAGTACTCGTGACCACCACTGCCCCGCACCCCAGAGGATTTACGGCCAATTGATAGCACATAGTCTCGTCTCCACAGCTCATTAAAACTCGCCTCCTGTTACATTGTATACTCAATTTCGCTTTACCGTCCTAAGGTTGAATGTCGCTTGCACGTCATAAAACAACAAGGCCTATTTGTCTATGTAACAGTTACATAATTTCAACCTTAGTGAAGTTTCAATTTACTAGGAATTGTTATCCAAAATGGTAAAGTATTAACGAAGTCGACAATACAATTTAATGAAATTACCATTTTCATCGTAAAATACTTCCCTTAAAAACAATTTGGCAAATGCTAATGGTATGGCTATAAACAGATTTAATCTAGCTTTAAACATTATTCTTATCTCATCTTGAATCTTGATTAATTACTTTTTTATGATCATTATCACCCACTATCGTTAACTGCCTTCAACTAGGTACGTTAAGTTGATCGTTTAATTTAGCATAATCAGTCTATAACGTTCCCACTGCTGGGACACAGGCCTCCTCTCTGCTCGCTCTCTCAGTGCGGGTTGGTAGATATCACATGTCTTCGAATTACTTCGTTTCGAGAGCAGTAGTGATGAAATTATTTACTCAAAGTAAACGCCTACCTGGGTTTGAACCCACGACCTACAACCCGTACGTCGGGGCCATTGCAACTGGAGCACCACTGCTCCCTATACTGACAGGAGGTAGACTATACTTAAACCTAATAGGTGAAATGGTGCAGTAATACTCCTGTCTACCCCGTTATTGAATAAAGGCGTGATGTTATGGTTCAGTCAGTCTGTAAGAATATTTGCTTTGTTCCCTGTTTGGGCGTGTGCCAATCGGGGCAAGCTGCTTCACTTAAAGGATGAGGTCGTGCGTTGGATTTGGTATTACAAAGATGTTTTTGGGCGTATGGTTTTTGTATTTTTGTCTGCGATTGTAGTAAAATTGTATTTTTGCTGTCACATTCTTTGCTGTTGCATACTTAACATAATGTAATTTGTTATTTATTTGTTGACGTTCAAAAGTGCCTTGAAATAAATTATTTGACTTTGACTTTATTAAATTGAACTAGCAAAACTTGGTAGTCTTTTAGTCTCTTTACTAGATGCGTCGCATGTGGCAGTGATCCTCAGCATTGAGGAATGACAAAGAAGAAAAAGACAACAGTCTTCAAATGTGTTGAAAACGACCACCGTCTGAGTAATGTCGGTAAAAACCGATACACCTTCATCCTTCCGAAAGAAATGAATGATGATTTCCTCATTCCATATGCTAAGAAATCCATTGTGTCTTTGGATTCATTCTTCATATTGTTTTATGACTAAGGGTCATAAGTAACACAATGAAAATGCTTCTTTTCAAGACCTTTTGCTTCAAATTATTTATTTTTTTTAAACTTTGCCCCACACTAGGAATCTCTCCTGTATCGTGGGTGCATTTACAAACATTTAAACTCACATACACAAACAGCCAGACCCGGAACAACTACTTGTAGATCATACAAATATTTGTTCCGTGCGGGAATCGAACCCGCGACACGCAGTTCAGCAGTCAATCGCTTAACCACTGTGCCAACCGTGCCGTCAATATTTATTCCATGACTTGACCAATTGCAGTTGAACCACTAACCAATCCAAGAAAATCAACTAGTTAAACTAAAGCTGCTAGCCCGTAAGCTCGGGGAAAGTGCACTGGACAGTTACTGGGGGAGTAACCTGTTAGAAAGTACAAATACCTCGTGTGATGCCTTATTAGGAGGTAACGAGGTGGGCAGCGCTGCAGGTGGCAATGTTTACTGTAGGTATCCGTGTTTGTTAGAAGTACTGGTGATAATACTAGGAATTGACTTAATGTAGGGCCTTCTATATCTTTATCTATGATGATACAGAGTTACTTTTGCAAC
This sequence comes from Apamea monoglypha, assembly GCA_911387795.2. Classification (NCBI taxonomy): domain Eukaryota; kingdom Metazoa; phylum Arthropoda; class Insecta; order Lepidoptera; family Noctuidae; genus Apamea; species Apamea monoglypha. Next base: position 18,004,144 of record OU426922.1, read on the forward strand.
GTGTGACTTATTAATACATGATCTAGAGTGTTGTTGTTCGCTTATTTAGTCACACCATGTACACACAAAATCTGTCTCTCTCTCTCAAACACACACACACAAACACACCCTCTCACACACACACAAGCACACTCACGCACTTATAGAATTGATCGTATTCTCTTTCCTTCTTTATTTTTTTATCTTTTTGTTACATAAGTACCTATTTGTAATTTATAATGTAAGAGCGGAGCCTTCAACTACAGGCATTGCTATGATTAAATGGAGACTCCTCGACATGCATTGTAAGCCAAAATGATATGAAATAAACATTTTTCTGTTCATATTATAAATAAAAAAAGAAAGAAAGAAAGAAAGAAAATACGTTTATTTGCGGTAAACATGACGCAAGAAAGAACATAAAAAACAAAAAAAAACAATAAGAAAAGGTTGACATGCGTCACATCCACGCAAAACTGATATCGCTCAGCACAAAAAAACGCTTTAAAAGCGATTTAAAGTTAAGTTTATTTTAAGCGATTTAAAAGTCGCTTTTCGTGTCTGTAGTTGTGACTGAAACTCAAAACGGTGAAGGAAAACATCGTGAGGAAACCGGCATTATCTTAGAACCAAAAATTCGGAGACATGTGATATCCACCAACACGCACTGGGCCCGCGTGGCCCAGTCCCTCTCACAGAGAGAAAGTCTGTGTCCCAGCAGTGGGAACATTATAAGCTGATATTATGTGTGTCTGCGTCGTTCTTTAAACGTTTTTATCATCATTGAGGGAATTTATTCCGGAAGGTTTATGTGTATAGCACATTGATATTAAACTTTTATATCATAAAGAAATTTCGAAGTTTTATCAAGTTGTAAAAACCGTGCGAAGCAGGGACTGGTCGCTAGTTTCTTATAAAATGATGGACGTAGTATTGATAATTTCCGCTGACTGGTGGTTTTGAAGGTCTGATTTCTGAATATTACGTAAGTCCGCGTTTCCTCAGTAGGTAATTCTACAAACTCCTGCTACTTAATTCTCTTGAACGCTTTGTACCTTTCATGTCCACCCATAGCTAGAAATGGACAGACAGACACACGAGTAATCCTATATGCGTTCCGTTTTTTTTATTAGGGCATACGGAGCTAAAAAAAAGGTCCTTACAAGAGGACCAAAAAACACATGAAACATGTTTCAATAAAAATAAAAGAAAGAAAGAAAATACGGTTATTAGCGTCTGTAAAAATAATATTGTATCTCTCACAGATCTACTATACACACATGGACACACAGAGATCACAGATATACTGCCTGTGCATACTGCATACAGTAAGTTTAAAGCCAGATTTTATGAAAACCAGCACAGATGCCAAAAACTATAAATAACAGACACACAGCGATTCGTCGCCATTCTGCAGACATGCATCATTCTCGCGCCATCGCTCCCCAATAACATGACAACTACATTTGGACGCGGACTGGCCATCCCAGTGGCTCCATCTGTTCTTTAGGGAACTATAAATGGACCCCCTGGGTGCAACTATTAGAGCAGTGGTTGCCCAATGGTAACTGCGACATACTTATGACTTAATTCAATTCAATTTATTTATTGCAGATAATAAAAATCCATAATATTACATAAAAACAATATAGAACATAAATATGAATAAATTTAAAAATACAATAATTTAAAAATATTTAAAAAAAATAATCGTGAATGTCAAAACATGTATAAAAGAATAATTAAGTCAAATAATAATAATAATCATCAAATATAATTTAAACAGAAATAAATAGATAGTCAAAAACACATAAAATATTATAGTAAAATATTATAAGTATTATAAGTATGAGAGGCCGCTAGCGTGCAGCCGCATCCACCTCATCAACATTGGTGAGTCCCACCTCTGTGACAAAGCGTTAAGAATACCATTCGGGCTGCCACGCACACGCCTTAACAGCGAACAGCGCCTTAATAATAAAAAGTTTGTAGGTTTGTTGAAATACTGACCACCTTAAAAGCTGTAGGTACTAGGCTGTGTAGGGTTCATAGTCGTCACCCATCTACGAATGAATCGCGGCAAGTGCAGCTTAACAACCGAGGTCGATCAATCGAACTTTTAATTTAACACAAGCATCATTTCCCAATTCTTCCTGTTCCTATTTCCAGCCTATCGGGTGTGCACCATAATACATTACAGGCCTGTTCCATCCCCGCTAATTTCCGTCCCGACATGCTAATACCATTCAATTGACGATTTATGGTGCATTGTTGTCCATAGATTTACACCCACCATTGTTCTGGAAGGTCTGTATTAATTTATTAACATTTTGGACTACTTACAACTGAAATAAAACCGTATTTTGGTAAAGCTATAGTTGGTTTTTGAATGTCAAGTTTGGGGGTTATGATCTTTGGTGATGGGTGAGTATTTTAGTTATAGATTTTCATTATTTTAATTTTTTCCGTCCGCGTTTTTGGTCTCGGAAAAAAGTCGGTATATTAATTGCGTTAAAAGTTTTTTAAAGAACTTCCGTATTGTTAAAATTGCTTGAATTCACATATAAGAAAGAAAGAAAGAAAATACGTTTAAATACGGTAAGAATGACGCATAAAAAGAACACAAAAAGAAAAAAAAGAGTTGGGGGAAAACATGCGTCACATCCAGGCAAAACAAAAAAAAAATAAAATAATAATTAAGTTTAAGTAAGTATATATTAAATAGAAAGCATAGTGTTATTACAAAGTCACTCAAACTCGAAAACTTAAAATAAACCATTACAGACACTTTTGATTTGTCAAGCAGTCGGTCAGCCAGGAAGTTGAAGCTGCTATTTCAAAGCGTAGCTTCCTATAGAGAAGAACGGGCAAGAAACTCCATGGACACTTATAAAGATTGGAGAAATATAGAAATATAATTTATTTGGAGCACACACAGAAAATACAAACAGTAAAAAAGGAAGCATTTAAAACTACCAAAATCACATTAAAAACAACAAAAAAAAAAAATGACCTGTACGAGGCCAGAAATATTTAAAAAATAAATGCCGCAGTGCTGATATTCTGACCTCACAGAGGGCCCCGTTGTGAGGTTATAAGGTATATCCACAGATATCAGAGTCGTACCCGGGTCGTGGACGGACCGTGCTCCGTCAGGGGCTCAAACAAAATATCGGTATGTACATTTTATATGAACTCGTTCACGGTTTAAATACCTTTAAATTATACTGATGACAACTATTAATGCAGGGAGTGTAATGCAGTTTTTAAAAGAAGAGCACTTAAAAGAACACTAACTTTCCACTTCATCATAGTTGTGTATGTATTTATTATTTTGATTACGTTATAATTATTAACATTCTAATGATATTTATTTTAGAAGTTTGTATGTAAGTATATACTCATATTATTTGTTTTAATTTATTAACGGCTGATTTTTCCAACGCCAGATAATTTTATCCGAGGAATAATTTTGAATTCTGTACAAAATCCGTCGAACGTCAATTTTATTCCACGAATAAAAATTTTCTGTCGATTGAAAAATCATCCCTTAGTGAATTGTTTTTGACTTTATGTATTTTATTTTCTCTTGGCCCCGTGGTAGATTACAACCCACTCCCTCTCACCGAGTGGAGGCCTGTGTCGCAGCAGTGGGAACGTGATTATGCTATGATTATTTTTGCATATTTATGTTTTATAATCTGTATTTGTATTTGTATGCTAGGCACTGACAACTTCCCGCCTTCCTTCTTCAAAAAGCTTCTAACCAGAAACTTAAAGAAACATTCATCGAAACTAGAAATCGAACCCAGAACCACATCATCAGTTGCTCTCAATATACCAATGCGGCAGTGCACTGTACTGTTATGCCATTTGAGAGAGTGAGTGAGTGAAAGGAAAACAGCGTACGTTAAGTACCACATGTCATCAAATAGTAAAAGTAATAAATTATAATGAAATGGAAGAAAATCCCGCACGTACATAATGACTTTCTTTGATCTCGAAGATTATTGGATAAATATTTATCATTACAGTAACGACTTCACACAGGGAAATATATTATAGAAATAATACAATTCTAGCCTGTGGTTTATTCAAACTCAAACTCAAACTCAAAGTATTTATTTCAATTAAACCAATTACAGGCACTTTTGAATTGTCAAGGGGTCGGTCAGTCAGAGAAATGAAGCTAGTTGCCCATTCCTAAGCGTAGTAGGTACCTATGGAGAAGAACGGGCAAGAAACTCCATGGACACTCTTTTAAATCAAAATATGGTTACAAAGTATTAGTTACATCATTCATATTAAAAATTATGCATGTGAGAACGATGCAGAACGTTAAAAGCGTCCGTAATGAAAAGCCTAAAACAATCCAAATATTAAATTAAATTAAAATAAGCCATGGCAGCAAAGAGATGACCAGTCCCCACTGACGGCGCCCGTTCACGAACATGACGCACGGATTAGCACCATTCAGCTCAACCGTTTTGAAGGGAGCTAAATGATCCAACACATGTGCCACCATCAGCGAGACATTTGAGTGAGCATGACATACTCTCAGCCGCCAGGGCACATTCAAGTCAATGAAAGACGTACCCAGTAAATGGTAGCTTTATAGTATGTAACTACATAGTACTCACACATGAGCTATACAATTATACAATACTAGGAGATTGAATTTATATAATGCAAAAATAGTATTTTACAATCTTCAGCGGCTCCAACAGTAGGTACTGCCAAATGCTAATGAATTTATTTATGCGTCCTGTGGAGCAGGACCAGCGTTTAGCCAAGCATTTTTATCAGCGATGTAATCTCCCAATTTATAATATGCCTGGCTGCATAGTGTGCGTTTTATACAAGATTTAAATTTCGTTTCATTCTGTTCAATTATGTGGGGACTATTGTGGGGATTATTGCACCTTTTCTCTTACAGAGTAGGTAAAAGCATTGACAACCACTCCTGCTTAGTTAATTTCTTTCTACAAGCTTAAACTTAAAATCCTACTAATATTATAAACGCGAAAGTTTGTGAAGATGGATGAATGGAGGTTTGTTACTCGTTCACGCAAAAAACTACTGAACGGATTTCGATGAAACTTTACAGTAACATAGCTTATACATCAGAATAACATAGGATACTTTTTATCCGGATATTCCCACGGGATCGACACTTATGCTTGTGAAACCGCGGGGCGCTGCAAGTAAGATATAAAATTATATTAGGAGGAAGTTTTGTCCAATCTTCCTTCAGTAAATTCTTGGAATAGATTAAGTTAAAATGTGTAGCGGTATCTACAACGCCACATGCGAACAACGCGTCATACTGACGTCACGCAAATCCTGCATCTCGCAAGCAGAGTTTACCGCGCAATTAGCATGGATACAATTTCCCAACATCAGGCGTTGGGGCAATTGCCCTCCAGACACAACACCCGTCTGGTCGGAGGATCCTCCCTTTTCTATGGAGGATGAGTGAACTTTACACCCTGTTCCTTATACCTCTAAAATGGATGGATGGATTTTGTGATGAATGATATGAAAGAATGTAAGTGTGAATGAGAGCGGGGCGTTTGACAGGGGAGAATGGAAGAAGAAACGTATTTTACGCCGACCTCAAGTAACATGGAATAAGGCAAGATGGTGTTATGAAAAAACTATGATCCCTGTGGATAATATGCATGCTATGATAATCAGTCAATACAAACATGTTCTACTATAAGCCCAAATAAAATATAACTCCAATACGGAACTGCCAACCTAATAAAACTAAATACAGCACCTGCAATATAAAAACATTTCAGCTGCAGTACTACCAATCTATGTAATGAAGGTGTATGCTTGGCAACGTTCCCGATTCTGGATCACCGCGGGAGTTACCCGTAGATTGAAAAGCGCAGTGCCCGTCTTACTGGGGCTATGTGCTTAAACCTAGATTAGACGGATAAGTGTATTAGTTAGATTGGTTTTGTAGCTGTAAGGTTAAACGCAGTTTAACTAGAAGACGCTGTTAAATCTTTTGTGGTGTTGTTGTCTCTTTAAGAAGGATTATAGCGACAGTCTGATTCAGTCAGATTGTCTTGATGTTTAATTTGTGCATGTTTCTTGAGAAATCGAGGATTCTTTTCCTGGACAATTGGGTTGTGATTTTGATTCTGTCGTCAAATAAATACGAGTATTGTTGTGACTTACAGTACTAAGGGGCTGGGTGTTGGTATAAACGCTAGAATTATGTTATAATATGTGAAATTAAATCTATGGTATCACCAAAGATTTGATCTCACATAGTTTATGAACTTATTGTATTTTATAAATGTAATTTTAAATATTTTAATCTTTAATCTTTTAAAGCATGTAAATCTCACGCGTTATTGTTGTTGCTTTTTTTTATTTATAATATATTTATAATTTAATTATGTATTCATAGCATTTGTGTACTCGATAATGTGTAAGCTGTGGTTACCTGTAATTGAGTGTGCATTACAGGATAATGTATAATAATACAAGTTATATAATGGTTAAAGATAATTGTAATACATCTCGTTGGTAATACATAAATAAATAAAATAAAATAAACTATGTGAGATTTGTGTCTGTGTACAGTTACGAGGACTAATATATTGTCAACATTTGGAAACTTTCAATAGCGATTTTTGCGTGAAATAACGAAAATAACAATGAAATATGACACATTGCAAAAACCTATGGGTTCGAAATGGGTGGAAAATACTATGTTCGTAGCAATATAAAATTTCATTCATAAATAAAGGAGTAATTCGCTTTTGAATAAGGCAAAGAGTATACGTTACGTTATGCGTTTTGTTTGTGCAGAATAAAATATTTTTCTTTCTTTCTTTTCTATCTATATATACCTATGCTCGTGACAGTACGTGCCTTTTTTATTTTTTTTGTTTTCGGGGGGAAACCTTCAAAAGACAGTACGTGCCTACTGTAAATTACGTAAAATGTGACTTATTTGAAAGCCAATTCTTAATGGAGGGCGACTTGTTCCGGTTACAATATTGAACGGTTTTCGACGATTAAAACATTATCACGTCTCGCGGACTTATTAATTGCAATTTGTTGTAATTAGCAGAGACAGACGGTTAATTTTCGTGACCCAAATCTAGCATCTTTTACGATACAGAATAATGGTTGGTCTTCACCATGAACTAAACAACCGTTTTATTAGTTAACCAGCAATTAATAGTAACACGCTCTTCAATTAAGTTAACCGGTGTTTATAGTATTATCTGCAGTTATTTGTCGGTTCATCAGAGTTAATCGGTCGTTAGTGGTTGGTCAACCCGTTAGGTTAATCGTTTATGCATTCCATGACACGTGAGTGATGTATAGTGTGATAATATGACTTTTGGTGTGTGGATTGACATTTTTGGATGACGTAAAAGAAATATACAGAATAACAGAATGAGGTAGATAGATATAATGACTGCCTCGCTGGTCTCCTGGTCGCAAACGCTACCGCTGAGTATGTGATCCTGGTTTCGATTCCCGGGGCAAAGTGATATTTGCTTTTTCCATCTGGAATGTCTCAGCCTAGAGTCAGGATTTGTGTCCGGTTGATAGCAAAAGGCTCGCCTCATAACTGGCGAAATATGAGTATACTACCTAAGGGCTAGGCAGACGTCTATACCTCTGCCTAGCCCTTCGGGGAATATAGGCGTGATGTTAATAGACTTAAGGCTGATTTTTCAATCATCTGATAATTTTATTCGAGAAGTAATTTTGAAATTTTGACAGATGCTTCATACAAAAACTGTCAAACGTAAATTTTATTCCTCGAATAAGAGTTATCTGGTGATGGAAAAATCAGCCCTTAGAATATGCTTTTCCTGCTTTACTATTGTTTTATGCTTTCACAGATTGACAAAGACAAGCCAGAGCTTGTTGGCGTGGATCTTTTCATCAATACGTTACTTACCTTAAATTTCAATTGCCTCCCAAAACCCTTTTAAGTTGAAAGTTTTCATTTCGGCGTTTTCATGTTTATTTTAATTGAGTTATTACGAGTAATATCCGAGTACGATCATTTAATGGGTTGCCATTCTGTCATCTACTTTCAAAGCAGTTTATTCAATTTGCCCTGGATTCCAGATCTTGGGAGTCTATTAAGGGACTAACTACACTTATTCAGCTCTGTTCAGCTTCTGTCCATACAAAATCATTGTTTTCTATGGACAAAAGCTGAATAGAGCTGAATAATTGTGGTTAGTCCTTAAATCAGTTTTCCTAACTGAACAGACAGCTCTGCTACTGGGTATTTTTTGCACCACTTCTTCGTCCCGGCAAAATCAGTAGGAAGTGGTGAAGCAGGGGGCGTTTTGAGGTACTGACTTATGTAATTTTGACATTCGAAAAGTGCTGATTCTCAGCCTAATTTGAATGAATGACTTTTGATTCTATTTGATTTGAGTCTGTCCCGTCCTCCTGTCGACTGTCGTCCTCTAAATTCTACACGGTAGTAAGGGACGCGCTGGACAGAAACCGGTGGAGGCGTATTATCCGCTCCAAATGCAACTCCGAAGCTGACCACGATCCTCAGACATGAGGGACCGACACAGAGAGAGAGTCCGTCCCCTTCAGTTCTTACATAAAACGACAATGCTTCTCCCAGTCCTTGGAATGGGATGTAAAATAGTCAGAGGTCTTAGATTCACCTTAAAAGGAATACTTAAGTGTCAGTAAAACATTTTAGTATCCCAATAACGAAGCTAACTCCCCATAAACATTTTAGCATGTATTTTATTAAAACGATATAACTGTACACTATTGATAGCCAAACGATAACGGAAATTCCTGTTTTATACCGAATTTAACATAAAATATACGTTTTTACGATGGCAATGTAATAAGTTGGTCTATTTTTGAATCGTAACTTCCTTTTTAGGGTGTCGTTCTCAAAGGGTGCCAACAAACCCTATTACTAAGTCTCCGCTGTCCGTTCGTCCGCCTGTCCGTCTGACTGTCAGCGGACTGTATATTCTCATGAACCATAATAAGTAGTCAATTTAAATTTTCACAGTGTCTATTTCCGCTATAACTAACAACAAATACTACTATCCTACTTCCTACTAATATTATAAAAGTGAAAGTTTGTATGGATGGATGGATGGATGGACGTTTGTTACTCTTTCACGCAAAAACTAATGATCGGATTTGGATGAAATTTGGCACACAGATAGTTTACAATCAGGATTAACACATAGGATACGCTTTATCCCCATATTCCCACGGGATCGAGACTTATGCCTGTGAAACCGCGGGGCGCTGCTAGTAATAAAAATAAAATAAAGTTAAAAACTAAAGGGGGTGTCCGTCCAAGAAACGCGTTTTTTGCCTTGTGGTACGGAACGCTTCGTGTGCGAGTCCGACTCGCACTTAGCTGGTTTTTTATTGCTTACTTCAAGTGTTCTATTCTTGGGTGTATGAATTTTTTGTAGGTAACAATTTGAACCTTTAATGTTCTGGGGCATATTACCAATTCAGCTGCCGAGGGGCTCGTGGCTAAATAACAACAGCCGCGTCGATCGAAGGTTACGCTTGCCGCGGTCGGTTCTACAATGGGTGACTATCCATTACATATCAAGATCCCTCTGAGCCGAGGAAAGCTCGTTAAGCCATTTTTCCCGGCTGTCATTTGTAGACTTTTATAAATTAAGTCAGTGAGGTATTCCACTTAGAGCACTGATTTGAACAGCACTTCCGCGAACCGCACTTGAGCACTTCTACTAACCGCACTGAAACAAAATTTCGTAGCGTGCGGTTCGGACGAATAGTTTATCTATTGTTTTCAGTTCCCGAACAGCATCTACGTAAAATATTTTTTTAGTGATGTTGTGCAAATCGACTAATAAGACCAAAACAATTGAGTAACGACTACTGGAAAACGAATCTAGTAGACTCAAAAGCTTTTGAGTTAAACAAACAATAGAAATAATATAAAGAAAGTAATTTGAATAGCGCGAGAAAAAATAAACGTGATTTTTTGTAAACAATGATGAAGTAAAAGAATTCTGGTCGTGAGAGTCATTGTCATCATCAATGACAGGGAACTGTCCACTATAGACGAGAAAAACCTTCCTGTATTGGTTACCGCCTAGTAGGTAGGTACTGTCTTGTTGTCTGTAACTCCCTCGTTGGTCTCGTGGTTGCAAGGGCGACTGCTGAGCGTGGGGTTCTAGGTTCGAGTCTCAGGTTGGACAAACTGTTATTGCGTTTTCAATTGGGAATTTCTTAGTAACAGTCCGGAGTTTGGAAGTTGGCGGTTTAATACCCCCGTGCCTCGGAAAGCACGTAAAGCCTGCGTCTGATCTTTCCCCGGTCGTGTCGGATTGCCATCCCATCGGACTGTGAGAGTAAAGGAATAGAGAGTGCACCTGTGTTTACGCATACACTTGTGCACTATAATATCTCCTGCGTATCTGGTAAATCTCCGTTGAGATTGGCCACCGTGACCGAAATCGGTCGGGAGGCCATTATTAGTAGTACTGTAGAGATTATAGCCTATTTGGTGATTAAATACAACCTCCGCGAGACTGTTATAAATAAATACCTAGATGGCACAAATACGAGGCAAACAATAATTTAGTTTTCGATTAGAATATAAAACTAGTAGGAGTCTGTCTAGGTGGCAAGCGGGAAGACAAGATGAAAAATATATAAATGTAAAAACGTAAATCCATTCTAGGAGTAATTATGGATCTTATATAACAGCTGTAACAGTTGTAACAAATGTATAACAGATTGAGCTCCTTTAATAAAGATTGGTCCGTGACAGCTCTGGACAGCGAGAGGTGGAAGGAGAGTAGGTAGCCCTTTGCCCAGCAGCGGGACATTAATGGCAAATAAAAAAATTAATAACAAACTGATTGTTTGATTTACTCATTCCGGTACGAAGAGCTCGCACGAGCTCTCACAGTACCTACTACGATAGCATACCTGTGGTAATTGACTTTCCGCCCTTGGGATCATTCGATCCCTGGAGTTCATATTTCAATGACCTACATAATTTATGATTACTTATTAGTATAATTGTGATTAATTGTAGCTAAGTTCTATCTAACTAGCCTGGGGGTCTACTACGAAGTGCAAAGTGCGAATGATCGGATCGGACCGACACATGGCCGAACCGAATATTATTGAAAAATGCGAAAAAAGTTCGGATCGGCTCAGTTGGGTCGGGACCATAGTCAATATTCGAAAGTAGGAGTGTTGGATCGGGACCGATCGAACTAAATAGAAACTGCATAGCAGGAAACGGCCGAACATTCGGCCGATACCACTTCGGAGTAGACCCCCTGTATTGTCCCATTACAGGACAAAGGCCTTCTCTCCCTTTTCCAATTCTATATTTTGCGAATGCCACCGGCCAGTCCTTACGGTAGAAGTCAAGCTCGTCCCGCCATCTTCGTCTTGGACTGCCGCGATGGCGTCGTGCGTTTAGTAGGACCCAATCGGTGGTTCTTTTAGCGCAATTGTCATCTAACATGTAGCTTAGTTATCAAATAAATTACAACGGTTAATAGGATATTGTTTCATAGCATATTGCTTTCGCTAAGAAATCCCATTACCGGAATGTCATAACAAAAAGAAGTTTTGGCATCTCCCTCTATTGAGTTACAAGTGAATTTCCCATTGAAAGATAAAGGTAGGCAACTATGGGCTAGTTTATTTGCATCCGAGCCTATAAAAATAGAAAGAAAGTAACAGGTATCGTGAGAAACAAAAAATCTCTGTGATCGTTAACTAAACAGTTGAAATAATAGCGTATTAAGTATAATTGTGTTTGTCGTGAGAGTGTTATTGTCTTTATGAAGGTGTTAGATGTTTAGGGAAAGCTTTTCGGTGATAAGAAAAATGAAGGTTATGCAAATTGGTGTGGGCAAGAAAAACCTAACTGTAAAAATAAATGATGGTGGTATGGGTCTGAGTCGATTGCCATAGTTTAAGGAGACAGTGGCTAGTGAGCAGTGGTGCCTAGTGGTAACAGCCTCGACTTAAAAGTTGTAGGACGTGGTTTCAAAGCCAAGCAGGCGCTTTACTTATTTTGTTAATAATATTATCACCAATGCTTTCAAAACGGCGAAGGAAAATATCGTGAGGACACCGACATGTTATAGAACCAAAAATTCGAACACATGTGACATCTACCAACCTGCGCTGGGCCCGCGTGGTGGATTACAGCCCACTTCCTTTCACAGAGAGGCGGCCTGTGTCCCAGCAATGGGAACGTTATAGGCTGATTAATTATAGGCCGCCTTTTAATATTATAAATGTGTTCCCTTTTTCATGGGTCTTCTTGACTGTCCAGCAGTTAGTTACATTATAATACCTCGTAGGATGGACTGCAGTCTTGTAGACACTGCTAAAATTTTGACAACTGCAATTCACATAATAGCACACGCAGACATTTAATCTGCCTAGACTTTTCCCAACTATGTTGGGGTCAGCTTCCAGTCAAACCGGATGCAGCTGAAAGTCAGTATTTCACATGGAGCGACTGCCATTATTACTTCTAAAAGTAACACGATACCCATTGGTAACACTGGATGTCAAACTTTTGGGCTTCTAACTACCCGTAAAGACAGTCAAAGATCTACGAATGACAACCAGACACTAGAGGCACACGCAGACACTAACCGTGTTATTACAAAACAAAACCTAACTTTAGTTCTAGCCTTAACTATTGAGCCAGTACTTGTATTTCGAACTTTATTTCGATTTAGGCAAAGTTCTTAATACTAAAATGACAACTTAGCACCGAACTAAGCTGTCAGTTTTGTATAAAGAACTGCATTTCTATAACAGTTGGGTTCTTAATTCAATAACTGGGTCAGTGATTTAAACCTGATCGAAAGAAAAACCTTGTTTTGTAATAAGGGGGTAGAGGTGTAAAATTTTATGAACTGTCAAAATGACAGCTATATACTCACCAACTACAAAGTATACACCTCTACCAATTTCTCTAGAGAAACGTATACATTTATAGAAACTAAGCAATTACAACTGATCTATTATGAACGGTACATTAGTGCTCGCTCTCTCATACATACATACATGCAAATTATCCTACATGACCACTGTACCTTGGTTTGTACACTAATAACGTTATTATTATGCAAATGTCTTTTATTGCAAACCAAAGAAATGTTGATGATGATTTTTAATCAAAATATTAGGATATACAGGATGTCCCAGAAGTCGACGTCAAGCGGGAATCGGGTAATAGGCCAAGTCATATTAGTTATCAGAAAAATATTTTATAAATCTATGTTGTGTATTTTAAAAATTATATCCGGTGACAGTCTTTTCACTTCTGTTGCTACAAAATTTTGTAGTTATTTTTCCACTCTGCAATTGGCATTTTGCTTTTGTTTTGATTGTTGTTGTTCTGTTGTCATCTGCCAGTGTCGCGGGCGCATTATTTAAATTGTATTGTCAATTAATGTGGGTTGTCTTTGGTCCCTGGCCAAGACATCAAGCAATGCACAAAATTGTCAAAATTTTATATACTTGAGTACGAGGCTTTTGACTACGTTGTGTGTGTATATTTTATGTCATTTTTTTATTTGTATTGTGCGTTTTATTTGTGCAGAATAAACAATTTTGCTTTCTTCCTTTCTTTATAAGAACATAATCTTAAAACTTCAATTGAAGAAATATTTTAACGACTGTCAGCGCCATTGAACTTGGAAGCCAAACCAAAGTGACACCATCCACCCGCAGGGGTAATCGCGTAACACAGTTACAATGGAAATCCATTTTGCATTTTGTCAGTTCAACAACATTCATTGCGTTATTTACGTTGTTGAACAGAGAAATTTTTGAACATATTAAGCAACATTTAATTAGCAAAATCGTAATTGATAGTGCGTTATGCAATTCGGCTGCTGGTCATAGATTTTTTGACATTGATACGATTGATATAACCGGTGATATGAAAAATTATTATTTAAAATTAATTAATAGAAAGGTAAAAGGCAATTTAATAAAGGAAATACTGTCTAATCGGTTTAAATGTTTATTGAAAGTTGGTAGGTAACTATAAATTTATGGTAAACATATATGGTTGGATAAAATGAAAGTAAACGCGATCTAGAACGTTATAAAACACCAATTTTTATCTAGAATTTCTAGTGCTACCTTTCTAAAAGATGACTGTTAATCCAATAAAACCTTGTTTATTGAATAAATTATGAAAGAAACTAACTATCTTGGTCAAACGGTTTTTCGGTCAAATACTTTTTGGTTGGCAACACGTTTCGGCCGTATTGATAAAATGTATAGTAGGTACAGACGCCAGCACATCAAGTTACCCGAAACTGTAAAATTGTTCCAATCAACCTGGAAAAGTAGGTACTCGGACTTTTGCGATAAAGTTGAAAATCTATTAAAGAAAATTGACAGATTGTAATAGCTTGATGTGCTGGCGTCTGTCCTATGTACTCGTATGTTCAATTGTTAATAGAGCGTTGGAACGTTTAAATAATAAATAAAAGAAAGAAAGAATAAAAATAAGGATATTTGCGGTAAACCAGACGCAGAGAAAGAGTACAAACATCAAAAATAACAAATTGGGGGAAAATATGCGTCACATGTACGCAAAACGGACATCACTCAGCAAAATACTACGACCCTATGCGAGACAAAGCCCAGCGCTGGTTTTCAGCGATAACCGGCGTTGCCGTTGGCGTGATAACGTCAACCAGTGCATGTAAGAGATATCAACCACACATTAAAAGTCGTTTGGTCTCCAAACACCTGTATAATTTCTCGAACGAGATTGAAAATTCCAATTTTTTTTTTTTATATAAAGACTTGACATGTTCCATTAAGAATTTAATAAACAAATACCTGTACATTGCTCCACGATACACATTAAACAACGTCGCATTTCCATTGATTTATGGCTAATGATGACAAAAACCTCGTCATTACTGCTCGACACATGACACGAGCAAGAAACTGCAATCACATCGAATGAACGTGCCGACAGGCTCTGCTGTGCTAGATGCAGTGTTTTGCATAGACAACATAGACATGTTTAATAATAAAATTTTATGCACACAACGTATGATAGAGAAAAACAAAAGTGGGTTTTGTTGTACAGACGCCAGCATTCAAGCTACTACCACCTGTTAATTTTTTTTAATAGATTTTCAACTTTATCGCCAAATCGTTAAGGTTCAAGGTTGATTGGGAAATTTTGGCAGTTTCGGGTAGTTTGACCTCTTGGCATCTATACAATAAAATATTTTTTAAATGATGAGGGGTTTGTGGCTAAGAAATAACAGTCGCTGTCTGCCGTTCGATCGATCAGGTTAAGCTACGCTTGCCGCGGTTGGTCCTTGGGTGGGTGATCTTTACATACCAAGACCCCTCCACGCCTCGGAAATCACGTTAAGCCATTAGTCCCGGGTATCATTCATGGATCTTTGCCAGAAGCCCAAAAGTCTGACAACCAGTTTTACCAAGGGGTATTGTATTACCCAGTAACTGGGTTGTAGAGGTCATTAAAATCTCATAAAATCAAAATTCTGATGGTTTAATGAAAAGCGATATTAACAAGGCAGATGTGAGCGGAAACCCCGGGAGGGGACGCCCTAGAAGAACATACAATAGTGATCTTATTGGTGATGTTCTTGAGAAAGGTCGGTAAATGAGGCAAAATGAGGCTCGAAGCAGGTGTCGTTCTGTGGTTTCTACCTACCCCCATGGAAAGAAGACGTGCGTTTATGTATGTATGTTTGTGTACTCGCATCAATATTCTGTAAGCAATATCAATAAACATGTTCAATAGTAGAAACGGTGCTAATTTATTTCAGCACACTCACGCTTGACCGGATTTTATTGCACACACATTGTTTCCTTCCGTTTGTTATAACTTGTGACAGTTTTATGTGTACACGCTTCATAAGGTGGCGCGGGCAAGGGATGAGCGGTTAGCGGGTTATGGCTGAAATATATGGTGCCGGAGTATGGAAGTCGGTCCCGAGGCACGAGGGCGACCCGTGCCTCGGCAACCACGTCAAGCCGTTGGTCCTGCGCTTGATCGCTCTCCAGTCATGTCGGATTGCCGTCCCATCGGACTATGAGAGTGACGGAAGCGAAAGTGCACCTGTCAGATACTGGTGCACTTTCTCTTTCGTCACTCTCATACACACTTGTGCACTAAATTATTTCCCGTGCCGAAGGGGAGTCTCTGTGGGGATTGACCACCATGGCCGAAATACGGTCTGGAAGACTATATATGGTGCTGATCTGTACGTCATGTTCATAAACGGGCGCTGCCGCCGTCAGTAGGGACTGGTCATCTCTAAACTGCTTATTTTAATTTTTCATTTGTTTTTTTTTTGTTATTGTTATAGACGCTCGTCGATCGTCGCGACGCCCGCAGGCCGAGGTCCGTACCCCACAAGCACGCTAAAGGCACCCCGCCTTTAGCGTGTAGTCGCTTCATTTTTAAGTTTTTGAAGCCCTGTCTGGAGGCCTTAATTTATTGAGGCACCCACTGGCAAGTCCGGTTAAGCAGACGACAACCTCCTAGGTTGAAATGCGAGATGACATTCCCAAAAAAAAAAAAAAACAATTTAAAATTAATTTCGAAAAATGAGCTTCTCGTTTAACAAAGGACGTTGGCTAAATAAAGTTTAGGCGACTGCCCTAAGCATGTATAAAAAATTCTCACTAGCTCGTTACTTTCAAATATTCGTTCATTAATTATTACGTGTTTATCTTTTAGTTTAACTAGTCAATTATTTAAAAGTTTTTTGTAAAATCTTGTTAGATTTTCGTAAAATCGTGTTTCACTTTCGTAAATTCTTATGACGTCTAATAGCTACTGGATACAAATAACACGAGTAAATTCGAAAGTAAGTTAAGTAGTTCACATTAGAAAAAACTATAAAATCATCCATTAAATTAATATTCAAAACACTAATTGACGATTTGATGGTTTTCTTATTCTAAACATTTAAGTTATTTTAATTTATTAAACGGACAGACTATGAATAGTAAATAAACTAACCAACTGTTCAAATAAAAAAATATAATTTCCCAACGTAACTAAAACTATTAGCAAACTAAAACATGGCGTCGAAATATTCCTCCTCATCGCTGTCGACTGGTAATCTACGGACGCCAGCACATCAAGTTACTATAATCTGTCAAATTTCTTTAATAGATTTTCAACTTTATCGCTAGAGCATTAAGGTTCAAGGTTGATTGGGAAAATTTGACAGTTTCGGGTAGCTTGACCTGCTGGCGTCTGTACCCAAGAGACTGGCGGCATTGCCACGTTATATGGCAATGCTAAGCTTCTCGCCAAGGTAAAAGCCAGCACTTGGGTGACGAAAAGTGTCAACCAGCCGTTTGGAGACAACAGTTTACTTAATAAACAGTATAAAAATATTATACACTAGCTTCTGCCCGAGGCTTCGTCCGCGTGAATGTAATAATCCCACGGGAACGTGCTACCGGGAAGAAAAGCCTATGTGTTACTCCATAACATCAGCTATCTAGGTACCAGTGAAAGTCTCGTCATAAACGGCCCAGCGGTTTCGGCAATTAGCCGGAATAAACAGATTGATGGACAGACAGACAAAGATAAAAAAATGCGTTTTTGTTATAAGTAGCGTATATACCTACCTACTTTCATACCTATGCATTTAGTAAAAAACTGTTATTTTGATATTACAAACAGACACTTCAATTTTATTTATTTGTATAGAATATGTATAGATTAATAATAATTATTAATAACAATATTCATGATTGAATCTGGTTTACGGTTTTCGGTTTTACCTTTGAATAAAAAAAATGGTTGAAATTTAATGGTTACAATACGTTAGGTATAATTTATATTTTAGATAGTTGATAAAGTCTACGTGGTTACTCCAAATCCCTCTACTCGCTCATAACTTATCCTCCATACTTGGAAAGTCGATGGATATTCACAGCGTTGCGCGAACGCATCCGCGTGCGATCGATAACGGGCTGCACCGCGCATGCGCGAACCGATAAGTTTGATAACCTCAATGTTAAGTGTAATTATTTTTGTATACTTTGTGTGAATGTTACAAAGAAACTATGTAAAAACGAAGCGGGCAAAGCAGGCTGATGATGTAGGTTTTTTTGTTGGTAAAGAAATAGAACGTCGTTACATGGTTTTGCGGAACTGATGTTACTTGATTAGAGTTGTAGATAGTTATGTAAATGAAATTTCAAATGAGCTGGACTCCTTTAATAAAGATTGCACCTTGGCAGCTCGACAGAGAGAGGTGGAAAGAGAGTAGAGAGGCCTTTGCCCAGCAATGGGAAATATAAAAAAAAACTCAAATAAATTAGCTAAACATTATTAATGAAGTCTGGAATCATTATGAAACAACATAAGCCTGCCTTTGCTGGCGCGCAGTCTGGTAAAAAATCACGAACGGTGCTCTAAGACTAAATCAAAATCTCTCTTAGAAATAATATTTATAATTATTACCACAATTAAGTAAGTACAGACAGACGCCAGCACATCAAGCTACTACAATCTGTCAAATTTCTTTAATATATTTTCAACTTTATCGCTAAAGTATTAAGGTTCCTGAGGACCTGCTGGCGTCTGTACATATTATTTACTTAATTGTGGTAATAATTATCCATATTAGGGGCTGCCTCAATTCATGTACACAATGTTTAAGTTGAAATAAATATTTTTGTATTTTCGTATATGGCAAACCAAGAGAAATTTACGTTGCAGGCATAATATTTTGTTCTAATAAATTAATTCCATTCGACGTCCTTATTAAACGTTGACGTACCGGACATATGCCCGTTAGTGCGATCGTAACTTCAAAACACTAGATTTACGTGAATAAAATTTTAATTCATAGACTTAATAGATACCTAAATAATTATGTCACCTATAAATAGCCTAGACAAGTGACCATCGTATATCGACATAAGATTTCCGATAGTTTAAATATACTACCAACTACATCGGGGTCCACCACAAACCAGTTACTGGGTAAGTAATAAAAAGAAAAGAAGGAAAAAAAGAAAAATATTTAGATACCCCTTGGTAAGATTTGGGCTTCTGACGACCCGTAACGACTGTTAAAGATTCACGAATGACGGCCGGGACCAGCGGCTTAACGTGCTTTTGAGGCACAGAGGGGTCTTGGTATGTAAAGCTGGTCACCTATCCAAGGACCAACCACGGCAAGCGTAGCTTAAACTGATCGATTGACTCATGTGGCTAATAATACTTCGCCAGAAACCCCTTTAGTTTGGGTAGTTTATTCAGTCCCATACATTTTTGACTTTTCCATCAACATTATTGCTGATAGAATGTTACATTTTCTAGAGTCCTTGGCTAGTGTCCTTTCAAGTGTATAATTTAGCAACGTCACTTTTATTACGTTCACCTCTAAAACCTGACGACATTTGCCATAATCGTGACCAATAAAATTGTACATCCTTTTATGAAGTTTCAACATAAACGCACTTAGAATACCTTGACACATACAGATAAATGGCATGCTATTGAAATGTCGAATACTCGTAAATGCATCCGCTATCGTAGGAGTCAGAAAGGCTTTAATTGCTGGTTCGTCCTAATGCTTTTGATCTCGCATGGCCAGTAACTAGTTTGATGATTACCAATTTTCTGAACATTGATGGCTAGTTCGTAGCAAAAATTTATATATTTTTAATTAGTATTATTTTTATATTAAAAAATGATTTTTAATAAGCTATAGCAATAAATACACGAGGACGAGCCAAATACTTCTAAATTTTTTTTATGCCGATTTATAATCAGCACTGCTGGGACACAGGCCTCCTCTCCTCTCGGTGAGAGGGAGTGGGTCGTAATCCACCACACAGGCCCAGTACGGATTGGTAAATGTCACATATCTCAGACATGTCACATGTTTTGAGAGCAGCAAACTGGTGATGATATAAATTACATAAAGTAAAGAGCCTGCTGGGACCGAACCTACGACCTACAACTCGGAAGTCAAGGCCGTTCTTTTTGTGACCTTTTATTTAAAAGTTTACTTACACCGTAAAGAAAGTCTGCTTGCTACAAGTTTGATCAAGTTGTGAAAGTGTCAACTATCGGCAGCCAACTTGTGTAATAAAAAATGTCACCAAGAGGAAATCCTATTAACAAGGGCCCCACAAACAAACGACTTATTCATTCAATTGTTTTTTTTTCAATCCGTCACAGAGTTTCAGTGTTATTGTTTCTTATAAACCAGTTCTACGTCAACAAGGTTGCTTTTTTGCACCAGTCTTGTTTATCGATGCGTATACCGCACTGTTCAAGGTTTGAACTAGTGATGTACGCAGTACTGCAAGTATAGTGTGGGACGCCCCCAGCTAGATGGCCCGACGACTTTAAGAAAGTGACTGGGACAGACTGGATGCGGAAGGCGGAGGACAGGTTGTTGTGGGGCAACCAGGCAGAGGACTATGTTCAGCAGTGGACTACGATAGGCTGAGTTCATTGATGAAACGGGGGTCATCTTAGTTTAGTTTAGTTTTTAGTCAAAATTAAAGTTCAAAATCGATTTTATTAAATTTTTGATGGAGTAATATTTCCCTAAAACAGTTTTGCGGAGTTATCGCCTCGTAGGTAACTTCTTAGTGGTTCATAAATTAAACCAGCTTTACTAAAAGTTGCTCATTTCGCACTGAACCTGGCGGTGGTGGTGATATAGGAGCCAAGTCTTTAAATATCGAGTTCTAAAGGGTCAAATTGAATTAGCTAGTGAAACTTCGCAGACGTGATCAACTTATACTACCAGCCCCTTTAACCCAAACATGAAAATCATGAAATCTTTTTAATTTTAATTATATTGTGTTTACATCAATACCCATAACGTTTGCGGAGTTTCGGTAGCTAATTTAATTGACTTAGAGCTGGTTTTCTTTATCGGATCGGTCGCCGGAGGTCTACCTTTGGCAAAAACTTGAAGAGGCAGAGGCGAGGTTGCACTAAAAAGTCTACAAACCTAGTTTTACCCATGACTTGCACTTTTTGCTACCACTCTTAATCGTTCAACCACCTACTCTTAAATATGCGATGATACTAATTTCCTAAGTTTAATTAGATCCCTCGTTAATTTAAACTGCCTGAAGTTAGTTTTAATTAAACTTGGAGAACATAAAGTTAGGTTTATGTTCTGTTAAAGTTATTGACTTGAAAAGCTATAGTTATTAAGTGGTAGCCATGACTTCGTGAACTGAGGTCATGGTCGATGTTTATAAAGTAAATGAGTTTGATCTTGTGAAGGTAAATTATTTTGCTTTTGTTGCCAAGTTTCTTTATGGCTGGTTTGAGATTTGTGGCCGCGCAGCGTTGTCAACACATTTCCATACAAACCGAGTGTAGGCATCATCGTTTAATCGCATTATGACACAGGTGACGTTAAGGAACTGTCGGCTTTGAATGCGTTCCGTGATAGAATTTGTGAGCTAAACGCACTTTTAGTACAGACGCCAGCAGATCAAGCTACCCGAAACTGTCAAATTTTCGCAATCAAACTTGAACTTTAATGCTTTCGCGATAAAGTTGAAAATTTATTAAAGAAATTTGACAGATTATAGTAGCTTGATGTGCTGGCATCTGTACTATGATTTTTATTAGTTCTGCTGTCTCTAGTCGCCACTGAGACGGCGATTCCATGGCCTGTGGGTTGACCCTATCTATTTTGGAAAAGATCTATGCTTAACAGTAGAAAGCATGCACGCGAAAATCAAATCGTAAGCTGATTGATAAACAATTTGGTTACCAGAAGGCCAATTCCCGTATTTAAAAACGATTAAAATGTGGCCGTAATCTCATCTCAGCGTCAATAAATGACAAAAATGTACGGAAATTAGAAGTAATTTTGACAGATTGAGATATATTTATAGTGTGACCGTTTTTTTTCAATTGCGGGAATTGCCATTTAGGTCATTGTTAGATGTTCCACGAGTTTTGCAAATGCAAAAAACAAAAAAAAAAAAAATTGCGCGTGCAGCACCGTACACGTGATATACGAGTAAAACTAAAAAAAAAAATTGTTAATGAGAGATATAATGTGAGAGACGGAGAGAGTAATATCTTTCTTCTCTCTCATGTAACGAAATGTGCTTGAACGTGACGCGTCCTTGAAAGTTCACTCTAAATTCTCGTTCAATATCGAATCCCCCGCCTAAGAAGTATTACTTCAAAAAAATTGTGGCATATCTCTAGGCATTAACGAGTCAGACTAGCCACAAGATAAATCAGAAAATTAATACAATCCAATAAACATATTCCGCATTATAAGAATAACTTTGATTCTTTTGATCCATCCGGCGGCCATCTTGAACCGTCCTTCCGAACATGACCATACGGAATTTGAATTTCAAATCGCGTTCGCCCAACGGTTGTTGACATTTGACAGCCGACCCGGGCGGTCGCTGTCTGGTCACGATTGCGATGGCAACTGCGATTCTGAAGGGCGAGTGGGCTTTATTGACAGTTGTTTTATCAATTAGACGGACTGTTTTCCTATTGTATTTTAAGTGAGGAGTATCTATATTGTGGAGATTAATAGAGAGTCCTTTGAAATGATCCTATCCTACTAGTCCCACTAATTTTATAAACCGAAAGGTTGTGAGGATCAATGGATGTTTGTTACTCTTTCTCGTAAAAACTAATGAACGGATTTTGATGATGAACGAAATGTCCAAGAACCAAAAAATTTTGAAATAAACGAACTTTCCTGTAACGTAGCTTAGATTATACATCAGAATAACACATAGGATACTTTTTCTCCCGATATTCCCATGGGATCAACACCTATGCGGCTGAAACCGCGTGTCGCTGCTAGTTATCTTTAAATGAATACATTTTTAAATGCACTCTTATTTTAAACGATGCCAACGATCCTCTCGATTATCGATATTAAAGTCGGCCGATGTCGCTCTTCTAAAAAATGACTATTATACTATACATGGTCAAATTAAATTAGCTAGTGAAACCCTGCATTCGTGATGGGTATCGATATCTAAACACGATAAAATAAAAATGAAAAAGTTTTGATGTTTTCTTTTTGGGATCAACGATGTTGTATATGTTGAGAAAACCTGTTTTCTTTTGATTTATTTTTTTGGATTTTGTCAGACATGATGGGACCGACATGATGGGTACATCTTGTCTGTGCAGTTTGCACAAATAAAAACAGTTTTTTTTTAACTGATATTTCAAGGGCCGGTGACCCCAAAAACAAAAAAAAAAAAAAACATCAAATGAATTTCTTTTCTGTTATATCATGGTAAGATATCGATACCTAATGGGTTTCGTCTGCGGAGTTTCGCTAGCTAATTTAATTTAACCCTGTAGTAGTACTTCTCCCCATGGTCCAAGATTGCCGATAATACCATTTACATATAAGCTCTTATTTCAATTAGGTCAACCTCAAAATCAAGCCCGGTTTAACCCACGTAAAATAAAATGTCACGAGTTCGAACTGTTGAATTTTAAACTTAGAATGTTTGGTACCGTTACCAACATTCTTAGTTTAAAATTCACCAATTAAAAACCGTGATTTATTCGTAACGTTAATAAAAACCGTTGGATTTTTTTTCTATTATCAATATCACAAATCAAATCAAATCATTTATTGGTTTGCAAACATGGGTATTTCGTACATAGATGTTTTATTATAAGAGTCTTCCATGCTCTACCGTCATATGGGCATGCAAAGCATATTATTATTATATTACACAAAGATATTATAATTTTAAATAAAAAATTGGTGATACTTTGTTCACATTACAGTATAGTCAATAAGGATTGTAGCTAATAAGTAATTTACATGTAACTTAGGGCCGATTTTTCAGTCATCTGATAATTTTATTTGAGCAATAAAATTTTTAAATTTTTGGCAGTTATTTCATACAAATACCGTCAAACGTCAATTTTATTCCTCGAATAAAAGTTATCTGGCGATGGAAAAATCAGCCCTTAATCTGCTAAGTAACAATAAAATTAAGAAATCGTCTAATAACGTCTTTCTTATTCACTACTAGCTTCTGCCTGCGGTTTCGCCCGCGTGGGGTTTTAATTTTTTTGCGCGAACCCTAATTCTTTTTCTACAATTAAAATAACTAAATTACATCTTATAACATCAGCTATCTGCCGTCAAAATCGATTCAGCCATTTCGGAGATTAGTTGGAACAAACAGACAGACAGACAATATACTTTCATAATGCATTTAGTAAAAAGCTGTTATTTTGACATTACAAACAGACACTTCAATTTCATTTATTTGTACGAGTATGTAAGTACGTATAGATAAGTTAATGGGCAGACACAACATAAAAACCGGTACTGATGAGTGATGATACTAGTTTAAATTTGAATATTTTTTGGGCCATAACATGGTCCACTTTTTTATACAAATAACAAGATGTATATTGGCGAGAGAAATTAAATAATTTTTCTAAGATAAATGAATGATTTGTTTTGTCATAGTTGAATTTAATTTAAATTTAAATTATTTATTTATTACTCACAATTTGTACAAGAATAGAATAGACGGCGACCCCCAAACTAGGCATTTGCCTGTATCTTGGGAGTCAGAGTTGCGACATTTTCAAAGCGTGGTACATAGTGATTATTGCAAGATAGGAAAACAAACACAAAATTTTAATTAAACAAAAATTAATTAAAATAAAATAAAATAACTTAGGATATGCATTGCCATCATCGTGAGATCAAACTAAGCAAAATAATATCGAAAGTAACAAAATATAAATCAACAAAAATCTAATCAATATATAGGTATACATATTTAACAATTTTTACAAAATAAAGTGTAGAGTGTAAACGTGACTGTGTGCTAGAGAATGTGAGTATGTTAGGGTGTGTGTGTGTGTGTGTTGTGGACATCTTGATATTCAAATACTGCATTATTTAAAGTTATTTACAATATTCACACTACAGAAATTTGATAAAACAAAAAAAAAATGATTTGATGATAATTTATTTTGGGGACAAGATACTATGCTATGACATCTCAGCTCTCTCGTAAAGATGAATATGGAATTTGGTCAAGCAAGCATTTAAAATAAGGGGCTCATGGCTTAGTAATAACAGTCGCACGGCCTGATCTGTAGATCAGGCAAGACAAGTGAAACTTGCCAAGGTAAGTCCGTGGTGATCCATTAAATACTGAGACGCCTCTGTGCCTCGGCAAGCAAGTCAAGCCGTTGGCCCCGGTTGTCATTTGTAGATCTTTGACAGTCGTTACGGGTAGCCAGAAGCCTGAAAGTCTGACGATCAGTCTTACCAATGGGTATCATCAATCGCGTAACCAAATAACTGGGTTGATTCTGGTTAGAGGTCAGACAGGTAGTAGCTGCATGTAAAAAACTGGTATACACCTGCAAGAAAGCAGTGGTGGGCCAGTGGAAACGTTTGCGACTTACGACTTGCAAGTCGTCGGTTCGAACTCAGACAGGGACTTTTCTTTGTGCAAATTATTCAATCACCACTATTCTCAAAACGGTGAAGGGAAACATCGTGACGAAACCCGCATGTCCTGTCTGTCCATGTCCAAGAACCAACACTTCGAAGAAATAATATGACATCGATCAACCCGCGACATGTGACATTCACCATTCCACACTGTGCCCACGTGGTAGATTACGGCTCACTTCCTCCCACAGAGAGGAGACGTGTGTCCTAGCAGTGGGAACATTATTGGCTGATGATGCACCATCAGCCAGGCATGGTAAATAAATTAATTGGATACTTGAACCATTTCTAATTGCCTTCGATTAGCAAGTTAACAGTGGTCATCTATATGCTGATTGTGATGTTAGACAGACAGTTTCCTGCCCTGCTTCCTCGGTGATGTCACAAATGATATGATGAATAGAGTTCTTACCCGACCGCGACGAGGCGAAGCGGTTACGTGTTACTTCCTATGTAAGTATGTATGTGTTAGCTTTTTGTGGCGCTCTCGTAAACTCCTGCGTTGATTTCAACAATGATGTTATGTTGATGTTTTGGTCAGGAAGTTGTGTGTTTTGTTGATTGTCTGTTTTTACGATATCAACTTGTGGTCTTGGTTGGCTGAAACTGGACTAACCATAGTTACAAAACGTGGGAAATTGTCGCAATATTAAATGTAGGGAATAGAAGTTAAGATGATATTGGTATTTCGGATTTAAAAACATCGTTGTATTTTTCTTTTATTTCTTATCCTACTTCCTATCCTACTAATCCTACTTCCTACTAATCCTACTATAATATTATAAACGTGAAAGATGGATGTTTGCTACTTTTTCACGCAAAAACTACTGAACGGATTTTGATGAAATTTTACAGTAATATAGCTTATACCTACATCAGAATAACACAGATCACTTTTTATCCCGATATTCCTGCGGATTCAACACTTATGCAGGTAAAACCGCGGGGCACTGCTAGTCTTACATAAAAAGACGTTTCCGGATGGCAGCAATGTGGAGGAGTACTTCGACGCCTAAGGGCGAATTTCAACAAACTTATATACCTAAAATAAGTCTTATCCCGAGAATAAATTTTAATGTTTTGATAGTCTTTACTTAGTAGAACTGTCAGACGTCAATTTAATTCCACGGTTATAAGATATCTGACTTTGGTAAAATCAGCCTTAAGCGTCCTTGTGTTTTTAAATTTATATGTGTAGTTAGTTATTCATTTAATTTAATACCTAGTGTAAATAGTTAGTTATGTTAATTATTGTAAAAGCTACATAGACGGTATTTTTTTGCTGTGACAGACAGTACCTACCACGGTAGTCTAATGTTTTGATCGTTCAAAGATTTCTCCTATGTGTTTATACAGCTCGTATAATTTTCACGATCGATAGTTCGTATTACTCCGTACATATTTGTATATTTTCCTTTCCCAAACCGTAATTTACTTTAAGCATATACCTACTTATTATAATTCCTACTAATATTATACACGTGAAAGTTAGTATGGATGGATGGATGGATGGATGTTTGTTACTCTTTCACGCAAAAACAAATGAACGGATTTGGATGAAATTTGGCACACAGATAGTTTATAACCAGGATTAATACAAGGGATACTTTTTATCCCGATATTCCCACGGGATCGAAATTTATGCGATTGAAACCGCGGGGCGCAGCTAGTACCAACATAAATTTAAATTCATGTAAGCAAGCTGTAGCGATAATATTTTAAGCTACACATATCATCTCAACTTGCTGTTAAATAATGAATCTTCTTACTTTATTACCTGTGGGTCTACTACGAAGTGCAAAGTGCGAATGATCGGATCGGACCGACAGATGGCCGAACCGAATATTATTGAAAAATGCGAAAAAAGTTCGGATCGGCTCAGTTGGGTCGGGACCATAGTCAATATTTGAAAGAGTATAGGAGTGTAGGATCGAGACCGACCGAACCAAATAGTAACTTCGTAGCAGGAAACGGCCGAACATTCGGCCGATACCACTTCGGAGTAGACCCCCTGGACAATAAATATTTCTATTAGTAGTAATGTTAATGCCTTACCACCGCGCCTTACTTGCGTTGGGTCGGGACCTTACTATCAAATTATCACTTTATAGCCAACTTATACTGCTCAGTATACATATACATATATGTATATACATGCTGTCGTATCTGACCTGCTGACCGGTTTCGTACTAACTTTGATTTAAAATAAGTGTCAAACTTCTTAGAAACACGTTTTGGATTCAGGTGATATGGTTAATAATAATAATAAACTGCATTTTAAAGCCAATATAATAAATGGCTCTCATAGCATAATCAGTCTATAATGTTCCCACTGCTGGGACACAGGACTCCTCTCTGGGAGAGGGTGTGGCCCAAAATCTACCACCTGGGCCCGGTGCAGGTTGGCGGATGTCACATGGCTTCAAATTTTTGGTTTTAGGAATTTTTTTCTTTTAATGTTATAAACTAGTGCTTGACTGCGATCCCGCCTGATGGTGCACTAATTTATTATAAGCCAATTCACTCTAGCCTTAAAAACACTTAAATTATAATCGGACGGGAAGACCGCTGCAGGCAAATTGTTCCAGTCCTTCGATGTACGCGGTACAAACGAAGAGGCGAAACGCCGGTTTCCTTACGATGTTTGCCTTCTCCGTTTTGAGAGCAGTACTGCTCAATCCCTCTCACTGACAGGAGGCCGGTGTCCCAGCAGTGGGAAGGTTATAGGCTGAATATGTATGTTATGTAAAGCGCTTGTCTGGGTACGAACCTACGAGCTACAACTCGTAAGTCGACGCCTTTACCACTGGGCCACCACTGCTCCACCTCTCTCATGCAGCGAAATAATTAAGAGCGAAATGAGTTATTTTAAAGAGCTAAGTGATTTGATTGATAAGCATACATTATTTTTACTGTAACTAGACATTCTACAACTAAGGCTAGGTAGACAGCCGCGTGACGACTCCCGGCCACCGTAGGCGCGGGCCTGCGGGCGGAGAGCAATGGGTAGCTCACCGCCCGATCAGAATCAGGCCCGTGCCGGACGGCGCGTAAGGGTTGGACCACATCTGGCAGCACGGAATCGCATTTGTTCCGCCTGTGCTACCACGTGCTGCAGTATGCTGCCGCATGCGAACGCGCGCTGTCGCATTCCGCAGACAAAAAAGGCGAGCTGAGCTGACGAGCGGCCGCGTGCGTCATTGTACGATATAGTGAGACAGCATGCGATAGCAAGTGATCAGCGGTGAAAGGATGCGTTAGCATGCTATCGCGCGCTTCAGCGTTCCGGAGTCTCCCTGCCGACCATTGCATTTTGTCCGTGATGCCGATCGCCTCGAGGATTCCGCCGCGTGCTATCGCATTATGCTTTCTGTCTCGGTCTAGCAAATGGCAGTTCTAAGCGACAGAAAGAGAAAGGGCGACGGAAAAAGGCGATTCCGTGCTGCCAGATGAGGTCCAACCCTAAGTGTTCCACGCGCGCCTCAAAGAGTTGTCAGCATAATTTGAGCCGAAGCCTGCCGGGTCAGCGGGATTGTCCGAAAGGGTTACCGCTACCCCGGAACATAAAGGGCAAAGGAAGGAACATGGGTGGGTTTTAGTCAGTAAGAGTCTGACACTCCCTACCGCTCCACCCAGAGCGGGAGAGGTCATTTGATGATTTCAAAGGCTAGGTAGATTGAATCTAAACAGTTTTGTAGTTTTTGTTATTTTTTGAGTTGAAATTGTTTTGTTGTGACTATCATTATTTTCATAGACTGATATCTGACTTAAAATTGTAGTAGATGTAGGTTTCTGCGTTTTGTTCTTTAGTGCACACACTGTCGAATGAAGTTCACGACTCTTTGCGACATTCAAATCAATAGTTTACAGTTATATCGTTTTAATAAAATACATGCTGAAATGTTTATGGGGAGTTAGCTTCGTTATTGGGATACTAAAATGTTTTACTGACACTTAAGTATTCCTTTTAAGGTTAATCTAAGACTTCTGACTATTTTACATCCTTTTCCAATGACTGGGAGAAACATTGTCGTTTTATGTAAGAACTGAAGGGGACTTTCTCTCTCTGTGTCGGTCCCTCATGTCTGATGATCGTGGTCAGCTTCGGAGTTGCATCTGGAGCGGATGATCCGCCTCCACCGGTTTCTGTCCAGCGCATCCCTTACCGTGTAGAATTTAGAGGACGACAGAGTCGTCTGTCGTCCTCTAAATTCTACACGGTAGTAAGGAGGACGGACAGACTCAAATAAAATTGAATCAAAAGTCATTTATTCAAATTAGGCTGCGAATCAGCACTTTCCGTCCGTCAAAATTACAAAAGACAGTCTCCCAAAACGTCCGCCCTTCACCACTTCGTGGTTCTTTCGCTGGGAAGAAGAAGTGGCGCAACAAACTCCCCAGCAGCACAGCTGTCTTTTTGTAAGTAAACTAAAAAAAAAAGATTTCGTCTATTATACACAGAATTACTGTCTTGAGTGAGAACACGTTTGTTTTCAGTGTTAAAATTGTTACATCATTTGTTTTCGTCACTTTTCATAGAGCGATAAAGTCCGTCTAATAGGCAGTCTCGACTCAGTCTGTGCACAGCCTAAGTGCTATGTTGAGTGTGATTTATTTTTACTGGCCTAAGCGACATTAACCGACCGATGGGTTTGATTTATATCAACGTTATTAACACTTTCTACAAACGAGTTGCACGGCCTTAACTAAACAGTTTTAACACTAATAAAATAGCATCTTTCATTGCTTTAAATCATCATCTGCCTAGCCTTCTACCAACTATGTTGGGGTCGGCTTCCATTCTAACCGGATACAGCTGAATACCAGTACTGCTTTAAATTACTATTATAATACAACCAATAATTATACAACGTGGAGATGACAATTATACAGGATATGAAAACTCTGGCAATGCATAGGAGCATTAGGAGGAGGATAGGACTATTTTGATACTATCAAATAAATCGTCCAAATAAAATGTCCTAGAACCAAAAATTCGAAGACATGTGACATCTACCAACCCGCACTGGGCCCGCGTGTGGTGGATTAAGGCCCACTCCCTTTCACAGAGAGGAGGCCTGTGTCCCAGCAGTGGGAACATTATAGGCTGATTATGTAAATAAATCCTAACGTTAGAATTAAAAAAGTATTAAAAAAAAAACTAAATAGTACTGAAGGCCAATTCCCGTAATTTAAAACGTTCAAAATCTAGTCGCAGTCTCATCTCAGCGACGATCAATGTCAAAAACTTGTCAAAAATGTAGGGAAATTAGGAGGTATTTTCGACAGATTGAGACTAACATCAGACTGTGAAAGTTCTTAAAATTACGAGAATTACCCTTCAGATGTTCCGACTATGGTTTTGCCAATCTTTGACTAGCAATTTGTTTTTTGTTAGCCTGTATTGTCCCACTTCTAGGGAAAGGCCTCCCCCAAATCCTTCCAGGAACTCTTTTCCCGCGCCACCTCGAACCAGACTAGATATTATAGTGACTGAACTATTTGATATATTTGGTTTTGTATGCAGACTGGGAACATCATGTACAATGTTGTTGTACTTGATGTTAATTTACTGTCGTCTTCAACTTGTATACCTACCTCATAAACCATAGTTATTTCAACATAACTTCTATTGCTATTCTCCCATATAAAACTACAAACAAACTCCAATACCACGATCAATACAGCCAGCATTTCTGCTACTTCTAGGAACACACATAAAGATAACTTACAACAGGAAGTGTAATTGTAGTATATGGATAAATCTCTAACATAAATGGTAGTGTATTTATTTCTCAGAAGATGTGTTATGAAAAAGATATGGCCAATAAAATGATCGATAAATATTTTCTCTCATGGCGATTTTCTTACCGTGTTAAATAGAAATATGATTGGAGAGAGATATAAAAGATGAGTCAATTTAAACTACCATAGACTTGAGAATGTTATTAGATTTTAAAGAAATTCTCCGTATCAGTCAATGGTCTGGATTTGTCCCGCGGTTTATGGCTAAAGGTTCGCAAGAAATTACATCAATCAACTCAGACTATCGCAGAACACTGCTGGACATAGGCCACTCCAAGGCGGCGTCACAATAGCCTGTCCTCCGCCTGCCGCAACCAGTCTGTCCCAGCCACCTTTTTAAGGTCGTCGGGCCATCTTGCTGGGCCGTCCCACACTACGCTTGCCAATACGTGTTCTCCACTCCAGGACTCATCTGTTCCATCACCCAAAGTTCCTTCGACAAACATGGCCAGCCCATTACCACTCCAGCTTGCTTACTCTGCAAGCTATAGCAGCAAGGTAACTCCGGTTACGGTTCGGTTCGATCCGGTTGAAATTGCACGGGAATTAACAACTTAAATGGCGAACAAATACAGCAGTATCGTACATCTCTGTCTATCCCTTTTGGGAATACACGGGTTTAAAACGGAATTTGAACCCTCTTCTCTAGGCTGGAAGTTACTTTGTCACATGCATATTTAGCTCAGATGGCCGGATTATCTAGTTCTAGATAACGTAACATAACATCATGCCTTGTTTCCCCGAAGGGTTGGGTAGAGGTGTATTGATAGTACACCCGCATTATCCCAGTTATTTGTCAGATACTACTAATATTCTAGATTCTAGAATACCAATAATATCCACAGGACATTGCTAGTTCAGAAATAGCTTCAAAACATTCCATCATCTGCGTTGCCTTTTCTCAACTATTTTGGGGTCGGCTTCCAGTCTAACCGGATGCAGCTGAGTACCAGTTTTTACCTCTGACCTTCACAACCCAGTAACAGGGTAATACGATATCCCTTGAATAGATTCAAAACATTATAAATCTGCTTTATCGCTTTTTGGGATTGATTCCCTAATTCAGTAAGACTGCTTTAGTCTGTTATTTTAAAGTAAGTACGTACTAATTATGATAAACGTCATAATCGTCCAGAAAATACAGGTACGAAGTAAGTTAAGAAAGTCTTTACACAGCTTTTCTAACAAGTTCAGTCATGCAAGCTTCCTGGCCTGATAGGGTCCTGATGCTATGAGGTGGAAGCAAAGATAAGGAATGCTGACTCCATTACAGTGTAAGTAGGACAGGTGAGGTTATGATAAGATAAAATGTTGCATCAATTAGTCCCATCTACCAACCTATATCTCTTTAGAACGATTAAGATTAGAATTAAAATGTGAGGATTTATCAAGTTTTTTAAATCTGCTGGGGAGTTTGTTGCGCCACTTCTTCTTCCCAGCGATAGCACTACGAAGTGGTGAAGGGCGGACGTTTTTGGGGGACTGTCTTTTGTAATTTTGACGTTCGAAAAGTGCTGATTCTCAGCCTAATTTGAATAAATGACTTTTGATTTTGAAATGTTACCTATTATTAATATTTTAACTTTGTTAGCTCAGTTGTTAGTTAGGGGCTTGTGGCTAAGTAATAACAGTCGCACGGTTCAATCGATCAGGTTAAGCTACGCTTGCCGCGGTTGGTCCGTGGATGGGTCCACTATATTCACATACCAAGACCCCTCCGTGCCTCGGAAAGTACGTTAAGCCGTTAGTACCGGCTGTCATTTGTAGATCTTTGACAGTCGTTACGGGGCGTCAGAAGCCCGAAAGTCTGACCAGTCTTACCAGTATTACCCAATAACTGGGTTGTGGAGGTCAGATAGGCAGTCGCTTCATGTAAAATACAGCATAGCAGCAGGTATTCAGCTGCAACCGGTCAGACTGGAAGCCGACCACAATATAGTAAGGAAAAGGCTAGGCAGATGATGATATAAGCTTAGTTGTTAATTGTGTTGTGCATGCTATGGTCTCCTATTAGTGATGGAGTGCACCTACTTAATACCTGATACGAGTATTGCCCTTTATTTTATGGGTCATGTCTTGTGTACATCTTTTATGGAGATCCCAAATCAAGAAATAAATTATGTTTTTTTTTTTATACATATAATACATATTATGTAGTTGAAGAAGGAAAATACTAGATGACAAAATAAACTAAAAAAAAAATTAAGACAAAAATTTACTTCAAGATAAATATTTACTGAGATTCAAAGATTTGCGTGAAATATTGCTGCGACATAAATTAGAATCAAGTAGAAATCAGGGGGAGGTTACTGAAAGCCTGATAAAATCTCAAAACAATAAATCTTGTGTCTAATTTCATGTTAGCTGTTGTGGCTGGGAGTGGTTGTCTTAAATAACACCGAAAACATTATTAATTGACTTGAGATTCGACAAAAAATTACTTCGGCTTTTATCGTCTGAGGAGTCTTAAAATATTATATCATCAAACTATCAACATACCTTTTACTATTAAAAGTTTTGCCCGCAAATGTCCAAATTATCACCAGTATTAATCACAAAACACTTCACATAAAATCAAGAAATTTCCAAATAAATATCACAACACTTTTCCAACACTATTTTTTTTTTAATTCGCAATGCAACACTATCGGACCACCCCAAAAAGTTTATTCATTCGTATTTTAAATCGATTGTTTTCGTTGTCACTTCGTTCATTCACGATTGAGTGAAAGACGAGCTACCGCGAGTGACCTAGAGATACTGATACGAGCGAGTGGTGCGCAGGCGGCGCTCAGCATTCGAAAACACGGTTTGTAGACGGATAGAAAGATCTTGATAGTTTAGCTTTGATGTGGTCATGGTAGTGCCCCTCCCGTATTATTATTATACTCTTTGTAGTGCCCACTTCATTGACACTGACGAACGTCAAAGAATATCTACGAGGCCCGGAATATATTGTAATTTAGTTGATAATTGGGTAATTTAGTTGATTCCATAGTCTACTATAGTTAGTGTCTTTATTGAGAGGAAACAGTAGACTGATACTGCATTCGTATGGGATTCATAATAGTAGTTTATGATACTGTTATATTTGTACTTTTATCGGCTACCACGAGTGTGAGTTTATAAACCGAGGCAGGCGAGATTTAGTATCACACGAGTGTTTTAATACGTAATTAGGTGCAGTTTCATATATTACTTAGGTACTTTATCTTATGCAATTTTATTAAAAACAAAATAAATAATCTCATAAATATGGCTCCGAAATTCAACATTCCGGGGCGGGGGATCCGCGCCACAGCAGTGTCCACCACAGATAACACTAAACTCATTGAAAAGTAACTACTTTAATAGTTTTTTTTTTAAGTATTAATTTGTCAAGGAAAATATTGTAAGTATTTTTACGCGAATAAAGTCGGTCATTGAGGTACCTATGTACTAGGTTCGCCTCATTGGTTTAGTGATCGCCAGCGCTACTGCTGAGCTGGAGGTCCTGAATTCAAGTCGCGGGTCGGACAAAGTGTTAATGGATAATTTCTCACTAGCATCCCTGAGTCTGGATTTGTGCCCGGTTGATGGCAATAGGTTCGACTCCGATTACACGGGGCTTGAACATAACTGGCGAAACATGGGTGTACAGAAGGCATCACCTCTGGTTAACCTTTAACACTATTGTTATTATGTAACTACGGTACTATTTTTGAATTCATAATAAGAACTTTACAATGAGAGTAAATAAATAATATAAAAGGCTAATAGGATTGGCCACTAATGGTAACTAATTATTTTTGCAACCGTCAATCAGTTAGCAAAATCTTAAAAATAATTTTAAGTTAAAAATGGTCTCTCAACCCTCATTTAATTTACGAAACTCTGTCTAAAAAGGTTTTTATTCTGCCCTGTCAAAGAGCCTTCTACCAATCCGTCGTTCATGCGGAGAAATTACATCAAGTATCAACTCTCACTACGTGCCGTACAATTTTTCTCTAACCGCTAAGCAGAAGACTGCGCACGAGTTTCTACCGGCCGCACGCCGATGTAAACAATTAACACATTGTAATTGATTTATTTCATAAAACTAGGTACCACTTATGCTTTATTCATAACTGTAACATTTGAAATTCAAATGAGCCATTTTTTTATGTGTCAAAGATTTTTTATTGTGTTAATGATCGATATGTCGGTTTATAAGTGGATATCACGAAGAGTATTTTTACACCTTTTTTTGTAGAGGTAGAGGTTTTATTAAACTACATAATGTCGGATCAAGAAGTTTTATAAAAAAATAATTAAATCAATCTTTATTTCAACTATACCCTGTCCATTAGGTAGACCGTCAGATGGAACTAGTGATTGCAGCAACACATAATACATTTATTGATACACGTACGGTGTTATAATGTCTGTAAGAAGCCATAAATAAGATAATTTAATAAGATAAGGTTTATATATTTGTTTTATTACGCACTTTAAAGTTAACTTTTACGTAATCTGGAATAGTTACGTGTTAAGACAGCTGTAAAAAAACGGTTAACCTAAAAGACAAGGTAAAGGTCCATAGTTTATTAGTATTTCGATGTAAGTAACAATAGTGCTTAGTTAACTAGGTTAGAATTGTTAGTTTCCACAAATTAAATTTTACTTATTCAGTCCTATGACTGTCGCCACCCAGTGTCCTTGAAAGGGACTGTCCGCTCTGGCAGCGAACATTTTCAGAATGTTAATGACGAAGCATTATGGATGTAGGAAAGAAGGCTGCCAGGCTCTAACGGGATTGGGCGGGTCACATCAGCCGTGTGCACGATGACCGCTAGGCAAAAGCCTCCACACAATGGGTGCCTGAAGATGGACGGCGCCGCCGAGGCCGGCCCAGAAAGAGATGGCGAGGCGATCTGGACGCGTACCGCGAGGGCTGGTTCGATGTGGCGCGGGAAAAGAGTTCCTGGAAGGATTTGAGGGAGGCCTTTGCCCAGCAGTGGGACAGTATAGGCTAATAAAAAAAAAAAATAACGAATTGTTCTAAGATCAATTAAACCTGGAGTTCATAAATCATCATCATTCTCTTGCCAATTGAGTTGGGGTCAGCGTAACATGTCTTCTTTTTTTCCATAGATCTCTAATAGTCGTAATCTCAACACCGTAATTGCGTAACGCACTAACAATCGCAATCTGAATCATTTTGAAGGATATTGCTAATCCATTGCTTCATATACATATGTTCGAAAAATTTGTCTGCTCAATAAAAATATGTCAAAATTAAAATCATTGCTACCGATAGTGTGTTACGCAATATCCCGCTGTAGTCACCCCCTTTCTAGCCAGCGATTTTGATGACTATTCCGATAAATTTTGGGGGTAAGAAGAATCAGATAAATTAAAACTAAAAAAATTTGAAGCTCTACCTTCTTCCCTGAATATGTACGAGAATATTGAATATATCCCGCATGCGTTACGGTTTGCTACTGTCAAGATGGCAACGACGACGACGAGTGAGTTTAAGACCGGCTATGTTATTAAATCAACCAGACAGAATTGCAAGAAACCGTAGCAAGTAGCGCAGAAAACCAATAGCTCAGCGGCGATGGCGATCAATTAGTTTTTACTGCGTTATGACGTCTTTTAACAATATTCCTTTTGCCTTAAGCCATTGGAAAGCAATGCTAGAGAAAAATAAATAAAGAAATGTTAATGGGTCTGGTGCTGTAAAGATTTTTAAATCTCTTTTATAGTAGAAATGAAAAAGAAAAGGTGCTGCTTTGCTAAATATATTTTGGTAGTCGCCTTTCATTCATCTTGGGGCTGAGGCATTCATGAGGGGCTTGTGGCTAAGTAATAACAGCCGCACGGGTCGATTGATCAGGTTAAGCTACGCTTGCCGCGGTTGGTCCGTGGATGGGTGACCATCTTCACATACCAAGACCCCTCCGTGCCTCGGAGAGCACGTTAAGCTGTTGGTCCCGGCTGTCATTCGTGGATCTTTGACAGTCGTTACGGGTCGTCAGTAGCCCGAAAGTCTGGCAACCAGTCTTACCAAGAGGTATCGTATTACCCAGTAACTGGGTTGTGGAGGTCAGATAGGCAGTCGCTCCATGTAAAATACTGGTAGTCAGCTGCATCCGGTTAGACTGGAAGCCGACCCCAACATAGTTGGGAAAAGGCTAGGCAGATGATGATGCCTTTCATTCATCCGCTAAACATGTCTCACTAACTTGTATAGTATCAAATCCTATCCTTTCGTTTCCATGCCAACAGAGTCAGCCAGCAAGAACAAGTATATTATAAACAAACATAGATAAATTCAAGAGACTGTGATATCGCTGGTCCAGTGCCCTCGAAGAGTGTGCCGGCACCCTGGCGTATCCTTGTTAACTAACGGTAATTAGCGTATTAAATGTGGGGTGCAAGTTAACAGAGGCAGCTTTTTGAGCAGTTTTAGTAGCTAGCTAAAGTAATAAATAAGTATGCGAAACAAACATGAAGAAATCCAAGAGACTACTCGTAAAAGGCCCTTTGTACAGACGCCTGCAGGTCAAGCTATCCGAAACTGCCAAATTTTCCCAATCAACCTGGAACCTTAATGCTTTAGCGATAAAGTTGAAAATCTATTAAAGAAATTTGACACATCGTAGTAACTTGATGTGCTGGCGTCAGTACAGACAAGTGTTCTTGCCGTGAGAAGCTATGGTTTAATCGCCGGGTGTAGGCAAAGTCGTCAGTGTTGTATGGGTCACTATGGAAGCTTGTTGACGAACACGTTTGTTCTACGGCGCGGTTTATACGCCGTACCGTAATGAAACCGTGCCGTATACAAATTTAATGTCCTAACGGAATCGTGTACACACTCTTCGATGGCCCTGGGCTCACTGTGGGTAGGCGCCTGTGTTTCACGGTGGAAATCCTCCTGGGCTTCCTCCATCGTGGGGGTGACGGAGGGGTATGCCGGCTAAAACCACCGCGGTGTTCCACCTCTGCCTGTGGCCGGGGGTGCGGGATTCGCATAAGCATTCACCTGACCTGACCAGACCCTGGCGAGTCCTGGCATTTAGAGCTCTGTTTTAAACTACGTAGTAATTAAGTGGTCACTGGTTTACATAAGCAATTTCTATACATAAAAACCCTCAATAACTCTACTACAAAAATAATAAGCTGATCCCACAGACCTGAGTTCTGCGGGAACATTATAGGATGAGTATTTTAAATTGCTTTGCTAATCTTTTAAAACAGAGTTAAAAAAAAAATGACTGCTTACATTTTATATGAGCAAATGCAAAGAGGAATATTTTACAAAAATGCTTTCGATACTTTGAAAGCTTCTGTAGTCAAAGTGTATCCCTTGCACCACAACATAACTGGTAGCAACTAATAAGAACTAATTTAAACCTTCACGAGTTGTTTTGCTTATAAAGTATGTGACCAAGTTTGTGCTCAGATATTGTATATCTTACAGGATTTTGGCCCGACTGCTAGATTACTTTGATAATCTTAGCCAAGAATTTGAACGTGTAGTTTTTGGTTAAGTATGAGAGATGAAGAGTGTCCGTGGAGTCTCTTGCACCTGTTCTTCTCCAAAGGAACCTACTACGCTTTGAAATGGGTAACTAGCTTCATCTTCCTGACTAACCGACTCCTTCGACAATTCAAAAATGCCTGGATTTGATTGAAATAAATGAGTTTGAGTTCGGTGGGTCCTAAGTTAGCTGTTGTTAAAGGTAAAAAAAAGTTGGCCACTCTATTGGCCTCTTCGGTTGGCCATTTGGCTTAAAAATAGTGCATGTGATTTTAATTTGAAAAAATCGTTGACGCAGCGGTTGAGCGATTGGTTCCTGCACTATGCGCTGCAGGTTCAATTTCATCACGGAAAAATATTGTTTGTGTTTCGTATATGTTCGATAGCTGAGCGGGAGCAAGTTAAATTAAACTCTTGGACTGATATTATGTACAATTATATATTACGCAAACAGTAAACAAGTGAAACGCGGTGTCTCCGTCGGGGTAAAATGTGAAGTGCTGGCTCGCGGACCGCGGCGCTCGCGCGCTCCATCGTGCACGCCGCTCCCGCGCGCCCCTCCGCCGCGTAGACCCGCCGCTGGTACTCCCCCGCGCGCGCCGCCTCAGCCGCCGTGCACCTCCAGTCCGGCGCAGCAATGTCTCGTATAGACATGCTCCCCGGGTTGAAGTGTACCTCCTTCAAAGAGGAAGAGGGCAGATGTTATTGAAGCCGCGTCGAATCGTCCCTTTCTTCGTCTTCATCTCCGCGACTCTCGTGACGCCGTCGCTGCCAGGGTACACCTGCGTGACGCGCCCAAGCAACCAGCAGAGTGGCGGCAACGCCTTGTCTTTAATAAGGACAAGCGATCCCAACGCTATGTCACCGTTGGTAGAGGCAGGCCACTTCGTTTTCTGCTGTAAGTTGGAGATGTATTCAATGTAAAATCTTTTCCAAAAGTGCTGCTTGAGACACTCCACACGTTGATAGCGTTCCAGACGATTGATGCTGGCATCAGTGACCTGCGGATTTGGAACAGACATTAACGAGCGTCCAATAAGGAAATGAGACGGAGTAAGGGCAGAAAAGTCGAGAGGATTAGTGGAAAGAGGAGTGAGGGGTCTCGAGTTCAAAACTGCCTCTATTTGAGTTAGGCATGTAGCCATTTCCTCGTACGTCAAATGAGTAAGCTGCAAGAGTCTTTTTAAATGGTGCTTAGCTGACCGAACTGCCGCCTCAGCGAGACCGTTGAAATGCGGCGAATACGCCGGTGCAAACCTGAACTCGATTCCCTCCTGAGCTATTTCGCATGCAACATCAGAGCTCTGCAAGAACGCATATAATTCATTACACGCTCCGACAAAGTTTGTACCGTTGTCGGACAAGATAGTACGTGGCCTTCCGCGACGAGCGACAAAACGGTTTAAGGCAGCTTTGTAAGCCTCTTTAGAGAGATCTGTAACAAGCTCGAGGTGCACAGCCTTTGTAGCCATGCAGACAAAAATGCAAAGGTAGGACTTAATCAATCTAGATCCCCGACCTTTCCGGTCAGATATCAAAATAGGCCCAGCATAGTCGACACTACTATTAAAAAAGGGAAATTCTAAAGTGCTTCTTGTGTTGGGTAATTGTCCCATGATTGGCTGCATATTTTGAGCTTTAAATCTAAAACATTTAAGGCATTTGTTCACCGTCAATTTGGAGAGATTTCTGCCTCCTAAGGGCCAATAAGTTTGACGCATAGTTGCTAAAAGCAATTGTGGGCCTGCATGTAGAAGCTTTTTATGTTGCATTTGAAATAGTATTTTTGTTAGATGATGCTTGCTACAGAGTAAAATTGGGTGTTTTACGTCATATTCGTAAGGGGAATTATCTAGTCTGCCCCCTACACGAATAATGTTGTCACAATCTAGAAAGGGAGTTAAAGAAATTAGCCTACTTTTACGTGACAATGGCTTCCCAGATTTCAGGACAGCGTACTCATGTTCGAACATTTCAGATTGAGCTACACGTAGAATAAGTGATAAGGCATTTTTGAGTTCTTCAACAGAAAGAGAGTCCATTAATTTAGAATTAATATTCTTTAAATTATAAATAAATCTTAGAATATAAGCTACGACACGTTGTAAATAGTTAAAATTAGAATATTTATGAATTAATTTTTGTATGATTGAACTACATGTTAGGTTAATACTAGAATGATTGTTAGGGCTATTGTGACTATACGCTATGTTAGAAACTACTTCAGGTAGATCCTGTTTCACGTGTTTATTGGGCTGTAGCGGCCACATGTTCTCATTATTTAATAAAAATTGTGGGCCTGACCACCAAAGTGCAGAATCGCTGATAAGATCAGCCTTCAGCCCACGAGAGACAAGATCCGCCGGGTTGTCCCTAGATGGCACGTATCTCCACTCACAACCCGCGCTACATTCTTGAATCTCGTTTACACGATTTCGAACGAAAGGCTTTAGTTGCTGAGATGGTGTAGCCAACCATCCTAGCACTATTGTGGAGTCACACCAATATTGAAATCGGTGTATTGGCAACGTGAGCGAATCCTTAACTTTTGTGCACAACCTGGAACCTAACAGAGCACCACTCAGTTCTAGCCGTGGAATAGTAGTAGGCTTGACTGGTGCCACACGGCTTTTGGAAGTTAACAGATTGACAGTGACCTTACCAGAAGTAGATACAGAACGAATGTACACACACGCGCCGTAAGCTCTTTCGGACGCATCTGTAAATACATGAACTTCATGGGTTACAGAATTGTTACCTAAAATCCATCGTGGAATTTTTAAATGATTTAAACAAGGCAACGTATTCGCAAATAACAACCATGCGTCTGCTAACTCCTGCGACACTTCGTCATCCCATTCACATTTGTTCAACCAGAGCGACTGCATTAATATTTTTGCTTCGACAATGCAGGGACTAACCAAGCCTAGTGGGTCGAATATTTGGCTAATTACAGACAAAATATATCGTTTTGTTATTTTACTATTAGATTCTATATTTATAGAAAAAACTAATTTATCAGGCTTACATAACCAATGTACTCCTAACGTTTTAGAAGGACTATTGTTATTGTTGTCTGAAAGGTCTAGTATAGCATGGCTTGATTTATTAACACTGTCTAATTCTTTTAAAATTTCAGAGCTATTAGACTGCCACTTTCTCAAATTAAATTTAGCTGATGCCAGGACCGACATTGTTTCCCTACATAAATCTTGTGCACCTGAAATGGTGTCTGAACCACTAAGTAAATCATCGACGTAAAAGTCGTGCTGGATAGCACGCTTTACGACGGGGTTCGTTGTTGCATCTGCCAGAGTAACTAAACATTTAGTCGCTAAGTATGGAGCAGACGCTGTACCGTACGTTACAGTGTTTAATGTATACGTTTTTAATGGTTCTGTGGGAGTTTTGCGAAAAATGATCTGCTGTAATGGTCGTTGAACAGGGTTGATTTCAATAGCGCGATACATTTTTTCTATATCCGCTGAAATCACAAATTTATGCTGTCGAAAACGCAACAAAATGGAAAATAAATTATCTTGAACCGTTGGGCCTACAAATTGCAAGTCATTTAGGGATATTCCTGTCGTAGTCTTGGCAGATGCATCAAATACGGTGCGTAACTTAGTAGTGACACTAGACTCGCGCATAACCCCATGATGTGGTAAATGGTAGTTTACTTCGCCTATTGGTTTTAAGCTAGAATTTTCCGTCATATGACCTAGACTTTCGTACTCTAACATGAACTCCAAATACATCGACTTGAATTTGTGATCGCGTTCAAATCTTTTTTCTAAAGATAGAAAACGGCGTTTTGCGATACCGTACGAATCTCCTAGGGCAGAAGGATCAGATTTAAACGGAATTGTAACCACAAAACGGCCGTCGTCCTTACGTCTTGTGTTCTTATAGAAACTATCTTCGCATGCCCGTTCTTCTAAAGATAGGGAATGCTTTTCAGGAACTGAATCCAGTTCCCAAAATATGGATAAATCTGTGCTAGGCTTAGTTTTAGTAAGGTTACAAAAATGTGAATGGGACGTATGTGAGTGAAAGCCTGTGCCTGAAACTACCCACCCCAATTTACTCTCACATAACCTTGGTTGATTTTTACCTAGCTTTATGTGGTTGGCTAAAATTACGCTCCAAAAAACATCTACACCGACTAATATGTGTACAGCTGAGGGAATGTTGAATGTTGGATCCGCCAACTGCAGACCCTTAGGTATGGTTATGTGTTTTAAATTTATTGGAGATGATGGCAAAACATGTGTGATTTCTGGTAAAATTAAACAGTCAATGTTTACTGAATAATCACCGGCTATGGATTCGATTGTGAGGTTGCAGGTTTGCGCACTAGTGCTAGTTTGGTTGCATACCCCTGTTATCGTAGAGGCCGTGTCATTTCGGGACAAACGCAGCTTATTACACAAGTCCTCAGTAATAAAATTGGCTGTACTCCCGTTATCCAGGAGGATGCGGGCGTTGCACTTCTCACCATTGGCATTCACCGCCGTCACCATCGCTGTGGAAAGTAAAACAAACGAGCGATTATATGGTTCCGTACTAGCCGAAGCGTTAGCAGAAAGAGCAATACTTTCTGACGCACTCGGCATTGGATTTTGAATGGGAGGGGTTTCTGTGCGTTCCATGTGCAAAAGGGTATTATGCCTGGCTGCACAGTACTTACAGCGCGTCATTCTACACCTTTTTTCATTATGACCCGATCTTAAGCAGTTCATACAAACTTTGAGGTCTTTGGCCTTTTTAAGACGTTCTTCTATTGTTAGTTTTTTGAAAGAATCACAAATGTAAAGAAAATGATCGCCAGAACACATGGGGCATGTAAATTTATTTTTATTAGAATTAGTATTGTTATTTTTATTTGTAGTACCCTGTGAAACTATAGCAAAACTTTTTGGTTTACTATGGTTAGTATTTGTTTTATTGTGCTTATTATTATCTTCTAATGTTTCCAGTAAATCAGCTTTATTATTAATAAACGTAGTGAATTGAGCAAGCGTAGGTTTTCCTGTTAATGTGTTACGAAACTCTTCCCAATATCTACTAGTGTTCGCGTCTAATTTAACTGACATCATATATATAATAATGGTATCCCAATGTTCTGTGGGCTCATTCAGCTGCTTGAGCGCCCTTATGTTTTTACTGGTCGTATCTATAAGCCGCCGTAAGATAACACTAGATTCAGTAGTGACTGGTTGGTTATCAAACAAAGCCTGCATGTGCTTGTCAATAAGAAGACGACTGTTGTTATACCTTTCACACAATAAGTCCCATGCTACTTGGTAATGATCTGCTTTGAAATCAATGTTTTTTATGACTTCGGCTGCCTTGCCTTTTAAAGAAGCGCGTAAATAGTGGAACTTATTTATATTGTCTATGCAAGCACTGTCATGAATTAAGGAAAGAAATGTGTCCCTGTACTCAAGCCAGTTCTGATAACTGCCATCAAAATGCGGTAAATCAATCTTTGGTAACCTTACAAAATTATTTTTAGTCCCACCCGACATTGTTGCCTCTGACCTGGCCTCGGAATATGCGGAGTCGCGACGCTGACGTTTGCCATCCAAT
The DNA here is from genome assembly GCA_911387795.2 of Apamea monoglypha. NCBI lineage: Eukaryota > Metazoa > Arthropoda > Insecta > Lepidoptera > Noctuidae > Apamea > Apamea monoglypha. The sequence goes on from OU426922.1 coordinate 18,048,553, forward strand.
CCGGGCAGCAAACTCCGCGCCACGGCTACCAGTGAGTAGTACTGCTGCTCAAACTGGTCCCTCGCCGCGTATGCCTCGTCTGGCTTGTCCGACGAAACTTCGATCTCCGTCTGTAAGTCATCAAACTCGGTGTACAAAGCGTTAAATTTGTCGAAGCGGGTTTCTAGCTCGATTATTTGCAAGTTTGAAAGCTTGTCACAGCTTTGAAGCACATTCAAATAAGCACCAAAGGTTGTAAGCTTGGCCTTCATTGAGCTGCGTTTTTTCACTAACTTGTCAGCCATTTTACCGTTAAAAAAAATTATGACTCAGCAGAAAATTCAAAAATTTATATTATTAACGGTTTAATAAAAAAATGCCACTGTGCTATTACACTAAAACAAGCTAATTAATGGAACGCGGTGCATCCAGCAACAAACAAAGGAATTAAACCTCTTCACTTGCAATGAAAAAAAAAAAAAAGTGCTAAGTCACGCTTTGTTCATGCAATACGTCAAACGATGAAAACTAAAAAATGTTATACATAACTTCAAAGAGTATAGTAAATATCATAACTTGAAATACTTAATGAGAAGCAAAGACGTGTAAAGAGTGAAAGTAGCTAGTTAACCGACTCAATAAGGCAATGAATAGGCACTACTTAGAACGTTATAAACCTATAACGTGTATAAAAAAGGAAGACTGGAATAACGGTGATAAAAGGAATAATTGGAACGATCTCACGAATATCCGAATCCTTATCCGCAAAGTCCAGTTGCGACTTCAAATCTTCAACCGTAGGCGACGATGACACTGCTATTTTCTAACGGTCCGACGCGGGGTCAAAGTCCTCCAACGTCTCGCACAAAACTTGTTCTTGTTCTCGTAAACAAAATCTCCTCGCTGTGTAGTTTTTCTTGCGAAGGACCAATGTTTCGTATATGTTCGATAGCTGAGCGGGAGCAAGTTAAATTAAACTCTTGGACTGATATTATGTACAATTATATATTACGCAAACAGTAAACAAGTGAAACGCGGTGTCTCCGTCGGGGTAAAATGTGAAGTGCTGGCTCGCGGACCGCGGCGCTCGCGCGCTCCATCGTGCACGCCGCTCCCGCGCGCCCCTCCGCCGCGTAGACCCGCCGCTGGTACTCCCCCGCGCGCGCCGCCTCAGCCGCCGTGCACCTCCAGTCCGGCGCAGCAATGTCTCGTATAGACAGTTTGTATGATGGGCAGATTTTTCCTGTCTTGGTGATATTTATTAACACACGTTAGCGTTATGTAAAATAAAGTTATAAACTTATGAACTTGTCCGTAGAGAAAAATAATGCAAATTAATAAAAATAAAAAAATGAATTCATTCTTTTTCTTAATTCATTAAAATTTTCGACCTTGCTTGTAAAAACGTTGTTTTTGTTTTTGAAAGATTGCCAGTAACAAATAAAAGGAAATATTTTTAACATAGTATTTCTTTAACCAAGGAAAGGAATATGCTCCAATTCATTTCTTGAGCCAAGCAGAAGTCAAGCTTAACAAATTGCTGTTTATTTCACACAGGGCTTGCAATGAAGAACTATGTTTATCGTCCGGGCTTAGGTCGGGTGCAGACGAACGACTATATTGCTATATATGTAGAACGTTGTCGGTAAAAGTAATACCCTGCGATTTTAGGCAAAAATAGGCACCTTTACGCAGCCTGCTGGTATTATAAGAGCATAATAGCCAATTTATTATTTTTAGCTGGTGATAATTTTGGTACCTACTTATTATTAAAATTATTTTTCAGCGGTCATTGGAATGCTTAGCATAAATCGCCTATGCACAAAACCCTAAAGGACGAGACCTGCCTTTCTATTTTGTAAAATTCTGACCGTGAAAACTTATGTGAAGTGAGCGTGAAGTGAACTGCCAATAATAACAATCCCATGCATCAGCCGAGCGATTCTGTAAAAATCTCACCGTAAGAACTTAGGTGAAGTGAACTTGAAGTGAGCTGTCAAAGTGTCAGTCCCTAGCGATCCCTAGCATCAGATGGAATGACAGCTCACGTCACCTAAATTTTCACAATGAAATTTTTACAAAATAGATCGACTGGACACAGTAACAAAATGACACAGGACAAAGGTAAGGTCTTACAAACACTGCGTGCAGAAATATCGGTCTGTAGCCAAAACCTATATTTGACCATTCTGAAAACAAAATCTCGCGCACATGATGACCACAGCTGTGTCCGTAAGTAAAACACAAGAGGATCCTTTTTAGGTCGACTAATAATATTTAAGCAAGCAAGAATAGTCCTTACGGTGGTCACATATAGATTTTGGCGATAGTAAGTACATTATGGAAGTATTGTCCGGTGATCTAACGCCTATAATCGGGATTACAAAAAGTCTGTCGTCTGCTAACCCCTAAGTATACTGAAACAAGTTTACTTAATACTGATGGATTCAGAGCTATCCGGCTAGTCATTATTTATGGAATGTTTGCCTGGTTTTTACTCTTCATCTCAGTGGCGAGCGCTTCCTGACTAAGGAAGCTTTGCGGTGCCAACGGAAGGAATGAATGGAAAAGTTTACTTATTTTATGTCAGAATAATAAAAAATAATCTTTGACAATCTTACCTTATAAATAGAGTTTACCGCCGATCTTTCCAAATGGAACACTGGAAAAAGGACAGAAAATACACAAATTTTGCTAAATAAGTGTATTTTCTTTTCTTTTCTTTCTTTACTCAGACTAAAAAAACTATTTTGCAAAAAAAAAAAAAGAGAAAACAACCGGCTTCCAAAAAAGACACTACAAAGTGAAAAATAACTTTAATTTCGGGAGTCGGTGTCGTTATGTTCGGATTTTTTGCAAAAATGTTTTTATTTTTCACTTTTAAGTTGTAATTTTTACCAGTAATTTTAGTTCAAAACAAAACTAAACCGTTTTTGATGAAAATTCTATGGGACCAATCTGAAAGTATATCCTTACAAATAAAAAAAAAATGCAAATCGGCTTATAAATTACGGAGTTCTGAGGTAAAAAACATAAAAAAAATACAGTCGAATTGAGAATTTTGTGAAATAGAAAATTTGTGTATTTAACCGACTTCAAAAAAGGAGGAGGCTCCTTTTTTGACGTTGGCTAAATACACAAATTTTGCTAAATAAGTGTATTTTCTTTTCTTTTCTTTGTTTTCTCAGACTAAAAAGCAAACAATACAGGAATCTGACAACTGATATTTGTATCATAAAGAGTCGATCGCGCAAAACCTAACAGAGGCAATAGCTTTTTATAATTATCTTAAGTACCTATACTGGTATTCAGCTGCGTCCGGTTAGACTGGAAGCTGACCCCAAAAAAAGTTGTGTAAAACTAGGCAGACTAGCATACATGATGTTACAGTATTCGTAGGTAGTTTTACTTTTATGCGTTGGTACTGGCATTCTATAAGCAATGCCCACTCTCTCTCTGACGATCGAAATAGAACCTCGAGAGTTTGTTGCAAAATGTGAACACAGCACATCAAATCGTACTCAACACTTCACGGTTATGACTGAAAGTCCAGCACCACAATAATTGCGTAACACACTATGTATATTTGACAATTAAAGAAAAAAGGAGGATTTTGAAAGAACTTCCTGATCCATTGCGTCATATCTTTGAAGACTTCGTTTGCTTAGCAAAGTAAATAACGTAATGAATGTTGTCGAAATGTTAAAATAGAAGGCATTGCAATTGTTAATGTGTTACACGATTACCCCGCAAGTATGTAATATTGGGTACAGACGCCAACAGATCAAGCTACCCGAAACTGTCAAATTTTCCCAAGCAACCTTGAACTGTAATGCTTTAGCGAAAAAGTAGAAAATCTATTAAAGAAATTTGACAGATTGTAGTAGCTTGATGTGCTGGCGTCTGTACAAAGTGACTTTCTTCTATTTGTGGCTTCTATGTTCTATGGGTTTGGTTTCCGCACTTAGTCCTTCAAGTGGACCATTGTGCGTGGGCGTCTATTTGTGGCTTTAACAAAAGGTTAAACTAATCTCGGTAGACATCAAAACTAACATTAACAGACAACTCACAAACGAAAACAATTTATCGACCGATACTATAAAGCACAGGCCAACCGCTTCCTCAACTCATACATTATCTAATACTACTCGTAAACTTATCGCTCTATAAAATTACCATCATAAACATAACCTATAAAATATGTTACAATTCCGCACTATCCATACAATACCAGAATTTACATTTAATGATATCCATATATATCTGTTTACAATCATATTATTTCTCTTAATAGAATTCTTGGTTCAACTGTTCATCCTTTATATTCAAAGCACACCACGCAGTCGAAAACCCACCTTGAATTTGATGTTTTATAGTTCAAATTTCAGTGGCAGTCGAATTAATTGAAAACGCATAGGAGGATGAGTTTCTGATTTGCTGTGTTCCTAGATTACACACAAGATTATGGATGTGAACTCAGGGAAATTAATCGCTAAGCAGATTGACTAGCAACTTCAATTGCCCGTATATTCAAATCACAACTGTCTTTGACTGCACAACTGTCTTTGACAGTTGTATGAAATGGCTGTCATCATCATTAGCCTGCCCTTATCCCAATTTATTTGGAGTCGGCGCAACATGTCTTTTTCTTCCATACTTCTCTATTAGTCGTCATCTCGGTAGTCACCCCCTTGTTAACTATATCATCATTCACACAGGCCATCAATCGTTTCTTTGGTCTTCCCCTACTCTTTTAGCCATTAACATTCATACTCAAAACTTTCCTCACGACATTTTCCTCATTCCTCCGATTTTCACACAACACGACTATAACACGGCAAACTGACGAAAGGTCAATTTGCTTAGCAATTAATTTCCCTGACTGTCCCTAAGTAAATTTTATATGGGATTTCAAAATAGGCTATCGTACGGTTTTCTTCTTGTGGGTGTAAATTCACCAGTCTATGTGTGTATGGAAGATTTCAATGGAAAGGCATGGCATATTGGTATTTAGCTTTTGAATGGGCTATTATGCGATGTTATTGGCTAATAATATAGTAGTATTTAAGGTTATGGAGGGGCTCGTGGTTAACTGATAACAGCCGCACGGGTCAAATCTCAAATTGTTAATTGCAATCCATAATGTAATGTAAATGTGTAAACGCACCCAGGATACAGAAGTAATTCCAGTAATTCCTCGTTTAAAAAAAAAACGTTTCATAAAAACAAAAATGTACAATTACAGGTGGTAAATAAAAGAAAAATAATAGAAAAAATTATGGACCTTGTCGGGCACAGCAAATTTTTAAATAAGTAGAGAGAGGAAGAGCGCTTTATTAATTTTCTTTGTTATTAAGTTAGAATTGTTTTATATCCTATTACCTATGTATTTATATTTCCATTCATTCACTTATACTATTAATATTTTATATACAGGTCTATCTATTCGTTTATTATGTATTTAATATTGCTTATTTCTTTACTCGCTTAAACATTTTTCATTATTATTAATGTAGTATAGGTAATTATTAAGAATTGTGTTATAATTTATTTTTGTTATGTGGTCGATGGAAGGTTCAGCTACGCTTGACGGGGTCGGTTCGTGGATGGAAGACAATCCATTCCATATCAAGACCCCTCCGTGACTCGGAAAGCACGTTAAGCCGTTGGTGCCGGCTGTCATTCGTAGATCTTTGACAGTCGTTACGGGTATTCAGAAAGCCCAAAATGTCTGACAACCAATTTTACCAAAGTAGTAGTAGTTGCAGAGGTCAGATAGGCCATCGCTCCATGTAAAATACTGGTATTCCGCTGCATCCGGTTGGACTGGAAGCCGACCCCAACTTTTTTTTTGCTTGGAAACAAATTTATGCCAGCCACGTGATCTTCCGCATCCTTAATACGTTTACTAATCCCGAAAGATATATTGGCGATTATTTCTCGTTTAGCGCACTTTGAGTTTTACAAAAATACCGAAGATAAATATTAGTTATTATTATAGATAAATATTAGTTACACAGAACTAAGTACTAGACTAATTTGACAGGACTAAACTAATATTTACCTTCTGTACTTTTCTTAATGAAATAGAAAGAAAAAAATGCACTGAACTTAAATTTAGTTTAGTTTGTGAACAAGGGAATCAGCGCCAATGTCTTTTATTCCTTTAGGCTATACTCTGCCTCCGTCGTTCTCATGAATAAGCTCAAAGCAAGTCGATAAGCTAAAGCAATCTCGGAGTCTATCTACGAAACAATATCGGGGAAAAGCTGTAGCCCCTAGCACTAGTACTTGTAATGGCTTTGGACAACAACGAAATAATTAATTTTGTTGATTGAATTTTCACTAATACGGAAGTTTTTGATGGTCATTGTACAGGGTGTCAGGGATATTGGGAACTCGAAAACTGTAACCATGAATTCAGCACATGATTCTAGCGTAGAAATTGTTCGTCGGTTAATAAAAAATAATAATAGGTAAATATTGCTGTTCTATACATTTTGACCGCGTAGGTGAAATGAAATGAAAACCATGAAACAGCAGATTTTAATTGATAACCCACTAAATATTTCTATGCTTTATTCGAAATAATTTTATTGCTATGCTAGGGTGTTTAGAATGATGTACTGAATCCATGGTAACAGGTTGCGCATCGATGTTCCTGTCACCCTGTATACTCGTAGGTAGTATACAAAAATCTAAAAAAGGGTCATTAAAATGGCTCTTTAGTCAACTGAGGCCGCTCGAACTTATCCCGCGGGATGAGTTGGTTAAATAATTAATTTTATTATTTTCCTTTGTCAACTGATCCCACTTTAAAAAAATATTATTATTTATATATAATGACCCCCTCATAAATTATGAAAAACTTCTACTATGGTAGCAACCCTGAAATCGCAAGATAAAATCAGCAGTTCCCACGGAATAGAAAAAAACGCTATTTTCTACATTTTATCGAGTTTGGCGAATGGAAATATATGTACTTAGCAGTAATTTTTATTCAGTTTGTTCCGCATATTAGGAGAGGCTGAGTAGAACTGACAAAAAAAAACTAGGAAATGCCAGTACTTAGCTGATAACTTCAGTACAGGAAAGGTCAACAGGAAGTAACATTGACTAACAACGTTTTGTTTCTCTTAGGGCTGATTTTTCAATCAACAGATGATTTTTATTCGTGGAATAAAATTGTCGTCTGATATATTTTACATGGAAGAACTGTCAAAAATTCAAAATTATTCCTGAATAAAATTATCTGGTGTTGGATAAATTAGCTCTTAGAACAGTTTTGATGTAAGAGTAGTTACGAACGATTTTACGCATTAGTTCAAAATGCTTACGTTGTATTTGCAATTGAACCTCAATGTATCTGCATCAATTCCCGTTCAAAGAATGATTGGCACTTTGGATTACACGTGATAATAGAAATTTCATATAAGCACAAAGATTTGACCCCAGATTCATCATTTGCCGAGCCTTTTCCCAAATATGTTGGGGTCGGCTTCCAGTCTAACCAGATGCAGCAGAATATCAGTATTTTACATGAATATGCCTATCTGACCTCCACAACCCAGTTACTAGGTAATACGATACCCCTTGGTAAAACTGGTTGTCAGGCTTTCGGGCTTCTGACTACCCGTACTGATCAAAGATTCACGAATGACAGCCGGGACCAACGGCTTTACGTGCTTTCCGAGGCACGGAGGGGTCTCGGTATGTAAAAATGCTCATCCATCCACAGACCAACCGCGGCAAGCGTAGCTTAACCTCATCGATCGACCTGTGCGGCTGTTATTATTTAGCCACGGGCGCCACGGCCATGGGATTTGACCCAAGATTATGATCTCTTAAACAGTAAACGGACGGCCGTCAGATTAAAAAGCTTCTGCACTCCTATATCCGACCCGAATCCGAGAAATGGCAGTCCGAAGTAGCCATAGTACTATTTGTATGAGGGGTTGCGCACCACATCCGAACTCATCAGCCTATAGCAGTCCACTGCTGGTCATAGACCTCTCCGGCACGTTCAACTCGATTTTCGGCAACTCTCATCCAGCTGCTACCAGCCATGTTGCGAAGATCGTCGCTCCACCTAGCCTGAGAGCGTCTCACCTTACGTTTATCGATTCACGGTCTCCACTCAAGAACACGTCATAGAACACACAACATGTATACACATTATACATATAATCAGCCTATAATGTTCCCACTGCTGGGACACAGGCCTCCTTTCGGTGAGAGGGAGTGGGCTGTAAACTACTACGCGGGCCCAGTGCGGGTTGGTAGATGACACATATCTTCGAATTTTTGGTCCTAGAACATGATGACAATTCTTTTGATTTTGACAGTTAAGCCTCGTTCATTGCGTTATTTAAGTAGTTGAGCAGACGAACTTTTCAAACAAGTGAAGTAATGGATTAGAAATTTTCCTCAAAACGTATTGATTGTGACTGGAAATGTATTACGCAATTAGGGCGCTGTTCTTTTACACAGATCAAAGTGAAACCTCACGTTCAAGTCCAATTCTAACAAATAAAACTTCAGTCCGTGTAACGTAAAGTACTAAATCTATTTTGAAAGTTCATTCTCTTTGCGAACTGTGCAAAGTTTCCAATAAAAGTTTTGCCAAAGCACTTTTCTATCGGTAGCCACTTTTGCTAAACTTGTCTGATGATTCAGAGTACCTATCCGGTTGGTTTTGATAGCAATCTTTTGGGTGTCACGACTTTTAAAATTTCAGGCCTACAGTGGCTCATGATTTTAGCAGAAACTTCTATTATCCATAGATCCAAAGTGAAAAATAAATATCTTGAATTATCACTGTTTAAACTTCCACGATTGTTAAGTACACTTACATTTTTAGGATTTGTTAAATTTGAATTTCCGATATTTCGATGTTGTGACTGGAGAATCACCACCCTCACCATCATCCCTTTCACCAAGAGGTGGCCGGTGTCCCAGCAGTGGGAACATTATAGGCTGATTATGTTTTTGTATGACATGACTGGAGAATGCTTGTGTTACCCTCTCAAGGATGAGGGTAACACAAGCATTCTTTCTATTCTCCAAGTCTGTTAGTACTCGTATTCGTGTGTTTTTACTAAATTTTTATACCATATATGAGTATCAATCAGTATCAAGTCCAGGTAACATATCAACGTATAAATAACTATCAAATGCTTCCAAATAATAGCATAATCGGTCTATAACGACACAGGCCTCCTCTTTGTGAGAGGGAGGCCGTAATCCACCACGCAGGCCCAGTGCAACTTGGAAGTGGCTTCAAAGAGTCATGATCTGCCTAGCCTTTTCCTAAATATGTTGGGGTTGGCTTTCAGTCTTACTGGATGCAGCTGAAGACCGCACATACATATACATGCAGCGACTGCCTATCTGATCTCCACAACCCAGTTACCGGGTAATACGATACCCCTTGGTAAGACTGGTTGTCAGACTTTCGGGCTTCTGACGACCCGTAACGACTGTCAACGTTCCACGAGTGACAGCCTGGTCCAACGGTTTAACGTGCTTTCCAAGGCACGTAGGGGTCTTGGTATGTGAAGATGGTCACCCATTCACGGACCAACCACGGCAAGCGTAGCTTAACCTGATCGATCGACCCGGCGACTGTTATTACTTAGCCACAAGACCTTCGTGGTTCCAAAGAACAAAGAGTGGAAATTGCAATTCAAAATTAAATACTGTTGCAAAAAGTCATTCTTATTGAAATTCAGTCGGGTCCTCCATTCGAAAATCAGATGCACTCGAATCAATCGACGTGAACACTCAACTTTATATTGAATCGAAAATAATATCTGATTCATACTGCGCTTTAATTATCTGTATTAATTAGCTGCCTGGAAAAGAGCTACAGTTTTAAATGGAAATATTTTGGTTGTTATTGAGTATACTGAGAGCTCCGTTTCTGAATGCAGTGTTTATTGTACCTACTAGGGAAGCTTTTAAAAGTAGACATTTTGAATATGCTTTCGGATATTGGAACAAGGTAATTTATGCATTTTTTTGTGGTTTGGAATAAACTTTTCGAAATAGTTAAAAGTCACTGACCTATATTAAACAAGTACACAGGAGACTTCATATTTTGTTTGATTTTGTTTGATTTTCGCCATTTTGGCGTTGATAGCAACGTGAGCGTCCGTGGAACTAATATTGTTGATAGCGAGTTTTACAAATTGCGCATACTCTCATGATAAAAATGTTCTAAATATCTCGTAGTAAACACAAAATACACAAACATGTCTTATTCCACGATTTAGACCTAAACCATCAGAGACGTATCTACCAAAGCAATACAACGGGTATTTGCAACAATCTGTCAATTTTAGTTCCTGAGACGCTCAGTTCCTGAATTGACACAAAAAAACAACTGTCATTTCGTATAGTATACTTAGTCCAGCGTACTTATATAATGGAGGTTAGTGTTTAAAGTAGGTACAGACGCCAGCAGGACAAGCTACCCGAAACTGTCAAATTTTCCCAATCAACTTTGAACCTTAATGCTTTAGCGATAAAGTTGAAAATCTATTAAAGAAATTTGACAGATTGTAGTAACTTGATGTGCTGGCGTCCGTACATCGTTTCCAGAAGTAGGTAATCTTTTAAAAAGACTTTATTTGCAAAAATAAAATAGTGGATGAAGGATCGCGAGCCCGTAGGCCATGCTCGCGATCCTTACAAGTTACCATATATTATATTGTAGTCGGTGCAAGTTATCTTGTCAACCTTACAATAAAAGTTTTTACTGTTTCTTTAATATGCACCTGTGTTTGCTCCTTTTACTGTGTTTTACAATATTAAACCATCTTGCTGTTGAACGTGCGTTTGATTTCATTTAAATAGTGGGTCTATTTAAATGAAATCAAACACACGATTTATTCCGGTCGGATCCCCTGATCTGAACCCCTGCTGGTTGTTATTACGTTTTAATTCTGACCCATTATAGAGTTGTCATTCCGGTCTGATCCCCTTCTTCTTTAACATGTACCCGGAGAATAACTATCCTAGAAGTGGTGTTGCACTTCTCCTAAAACGGTGAAGGAATAAATCGCGAGGCATGTCCTAGAAAGAAAAAATTGAAGACATCTGACATCTTCCAACCCGAACTGGGCCCGCGTGGTAGATTACAGCCCACTTCCTTTCACCGAAAAGAGGCCTATGTCTCAGCAGTGGAAATATGTGGGCTTTTGAAAGTAAAGCGTGATCGTCTTTTAAAAAGGCTTTATTTGCCAACTCAATTTGAATCTTTCCCCATTGTTTTCCTTCGATAGTTTAGTACAGTTCGTCACCTTTGAAATCCTTATCCTCCTTCTTTTTCTTTCTTCTTCTTCTTGACTTTATCCTCCTTCTTTGATATCCTTATAAAAATATCCAATTTTTTTGTAAACTTGCAGCATCAGATACAGCCTGCTTACAGCTCACATCTGCATGGGATACATAACGCTGTACTGGCTGTGCACACGACCTGAATATTAACTAGCCCCGCACATCACTTGTAATATTAGATTATGTGCTCCCTTCTGAAATTGCAACCGAGTACGTTGTTGGAATTCTGTTAAAAACCGTCCTTTGACTATGTTTCAGTCTATTTTTTGGCCTAATTTTGTATGAGCCTCGAAAATGTTCGGTAGAATTATATTTACTTCAAAATAATCTTACAGTATTTTAAATTGGGACTTGGACGGTGTAGAAAAGTATAAATCTCTCATGAATGCAGTTTATTTAGGAAAGCTTATTGTAAAGGTAAAATGTATAATTAATATAATTTCAAAACCTAGATAGTAATGGTAAATAAATAAATAATAAATAAATAGTCTGGAATTTCTCAGTAGCGGCCCAGAGTCTAAATGTGTGCCCCGTGAATGGCAATAGGCTGGCCCCCTTGGGGTCGCGGGCGCATAGAGTGGGGACTCTGTCCGCCTACCAAGCGACCCCAGGGAAGACGGTGGCACAGTGGTCACGTGCTGCCGTGCATAGCGAGGCTTAGAGGAGGCCCCTTTACAGTCTCCCCAGGGATGTGCCTTACAGGCGTTGCGCAGGGGTGGTTCCGGAATTGGTCTTCTAAGAGGAACCGGGACCACCCCTAAGTGTGGATGGTGATCACCGGGGTGGTTTTAGTGAGGTAAAAATCCAACACTCCTTGACCTCACTCCCCGGAGGTAGGGTGCCTTTTGAAAGTTCCCCCCGAAAACAACAAAAAAAAGGCTCGTCCCCTATTACATGGGACTTAAACATAACTAGCGAAATGTGGGTGTACTACCGGTACACCTCTGCCTATCCTTTCGGGGATTACAGGCGTGATATTAAGTGTCAATGTTTCTCACGTACATAATTATAATATACTAGTTCAATAGAGGGAGAGAGTTGTGTAGGAACTCTGAAAATGGACAAAGTTACAAATAACACAAGCAAATCTTTAAAAAAATGTATAATAATACTCTTACATCTCTTTTTGTATCTAAATACAATATTTACAAGCTTAATCACTTAACTAACTACAATAATAATTATAATAAACTCACGTACTATCCCAATTTTGTCACTGATTAACTCCATCAGTGTTTGTGGCCCATTAACTCGGGGTGGCAGTGTCAGGCAGTGAACAGCTGTTGTTGAGTATTTCGTATTAATAAAAGTACAAAAAGCTTCGGTTTGCTACTTAACATTATTATTATGATGATACGATCCCAAAGATACATTATTTTGGTTTGTTTTATACATTTCTCAAATTAAATTGTGTATTTTATTTTCAATAATGAAGACTAGGCAGTGATCTTTCTTCAGATTTAAAGGTGGGGTTTTCTTTAATAAACTTTTTAAGCTTGTGTCGCTAATAAATACTTTTTACCATCAAAAAGTATTTTATACATTATTTTATATTTTCATTTTTATTTTATACATAATTTTTTTAAATGTCTAGAGAAAAAATCAGAATAGGCAAATCTGAAGTATAGTATCGTCTTCATAGAAATAGTTCGTAATTATGTACCTTTGGGAGAGTAAATACTTACAGTCTAAGAAATATAATTTAACAATAGATACAGCTAAGAAGTTTCAAAAATAATGTTAAAGAAATTTACATTTGTTTATCACACAATTCCTTTCATCCACTATCCATGAAGCCAACTAACGCCAATAAATAATGTAATACATACGTAACTAAAATATTGGTGGTCTTCCATGTTTTCATGAAGGTAGAGAATTTTAGTTAAAGTCCGTTCACAGTTATTTTACCTCTGACAGCAGCAACCCAAGAGTAACCTTATTATAACGATAATACAGATCTTTGTTATTTTGACAGACTTGCCAGTATCAGTAATCCAACAGCGACCTTATTTCAGGGAGTATAAAGACCACTGTGATTTTGACTGTGATGCAATATCAGAGGTAAAACTGTAAATAGACTGTAGACATTCTATGAAGATTCTGCCTTTTTTACTTCTATTTGAATGTTCCATAGAATGCCAAACCTATAAACGTAATTATTTTGTTGAAAATGAAATCCAATTTGGTTAAAATTTTATGTTTTCACAAGTGCACTACTGTGTCCAACGAATTCTATTGTCTTCGACCACTATATCTCTTATTATATTTTCGTCAGCCGTCACAGTGGCACTTTCTAAAATGGCGCGTATCCTTCTTAAATAAAGTCCAATTTCAATATAAAAATAGAAAAACAATCTTACACACCCTTTGAAGTTTGCGGAAGTTCACGAAGAGCTCTCTGGGAAATCAATACATCACCTAGATAAACCTAATTTTGAACACTATGTATTTATAATTATTGCGATTTACATAGCTACAACAGGACCTAAAAACACCGAATATTACCTAAATACGTCAACAAATGATTTTTAAAATGTTATTTTTATAAGCAAACATGAATTTAATAGTTTACAGTTGTCTAAATCTATTTGATGTTAGGCTGATCTATCGTCGAGCGGCGGGTGCTTGAGTGTGATGGGTGCATCCTTCTACATTTTCTGGCCAATCGCATACATTTTCATTGTAGTTGAAGACCAGGTTTTGTGGGCAAGGCATGTGATGTTTCCTTTCTCCTTCGCACATGTAGTACATGGTGCAATCAGCTTTGTCAGGGTGGTAGGATATATGACCGTCTTCTTCCTCGCAGACCACTTCGTTGGCTGGAAAATGTTATTACTTTTGTTTAGTTTCATGTAATAGAATGAATTTATAGAAATTTGAAGCATAAATTATTATATTTGTACTTGATCAAAGCGTCCAGAATACTCTAGTAAGACACAACAGGAATTTTATTTATCTCAAAATACTCACGATTTTTAGTAGTGTATTGTCCATTGGGGCTAGCTGATTCATAAGGTCCATCGTATTCCAGTTTGACTTTGTAGTCTCCAAGTTCCTGCTTCATAGCAGTGATCAGTGGGTACTTTCCAGTGCCGCAGGATCCTCTGAAGTCATCCATGTCAACGGACCAGACCATGATACCACCGAATCCTTCTTCTTTCAACCAGGCCATCTGAAATTAGATGGAGATTGGATTATTAGATATTATGAACTAGCTGTGTGACCTTGCTTCTTGACAAATTTCATGATTCTACGTCAACGATACCTGCAATATCAAAATAATTATGTCACATAAATAGCCATATTTTTTTATTGCGTTGACTTAGAAGGTTGATTTTTTCTAGAGCTCTAAGGGGCCGTAGATCTACGTATTTAATATTAACTCTAACTTGACACCTCCACGCGTTTCTGAGAAAAATGGTATTGACAAACTAACAGACAAACGTACAGACGAACGGACGGACAAAGAAGTGAACCTACAAGGGTTCCCTTTTGTTCTTTTGAGGTACGGTACCCAAAAAAAGTATTCTTAATGTATATTTCTTACCTTAGTCTTCAGCGATCTCTCATCATCGAATCCGACCCACTGGTCGTCCCTGTATGCGAAGGGCACCATTTGCTCGTTGTCCCAGACCAGAGTGGTGTTGTCTTCACGGAGGAACTCACAGATTTCATAGTATGACATGAAACCAGCCTCGTTAGTGAAGCGTCCAGCGGCACCTGAGATGAAAATAAAGTATTACGATAAGTTTTTGGGAGTAAATTATAGAAAGACGACATCATTTTCGAAAATTATAGTAGTTATTGGGACCCAAAATAAGGTCTTGTAATATCATAATATCTGCAGAAATATTTTACTGGATGAAAATCATCTTATTGATGCCTTTAGCAGTCCAATGCTGGAAATAGGATTCTTCAATTATACAGCACTTTACTGCAAATATAGGGGGTCTACTACGAAGTGCAAAGTCCGAATGATCGGATCGGACCGACACATGGCCGAACCGAATATTATTGAATAATGCGAAAAAGTTCGGATCGGCTCAGTTGTGTATTTTATTTTCAATAATGAAGACTAGGCAGTGATCTTTCTTCAGATTTAAAGGTGGGTTTTTCTTTAATAAACTTTTTAAGCTTGTGTCGCTAATAAAAATACTTTTTACCATCAAAAAGTATTTTATACATTATTTTATATTTTCATTTTTATTTTATATATAATTTTTTTAAATGTCTAGAGAAAAAATCAGAATAGGCAAATCTGAAGTATAGTATCGTCTTCATAGAAATAGTTCGTAATTATGTACCTTTGGGAGAGTAAATACTTACACTCTAAGAAATATAATTTAACAATAGATACAGCTAAGAAGTTTCAAAAATAATGTTAAAGAAATTTACATTTGTTTATCACACAATTCCTTTCATCCACTATCCATGAAGCCAACTAACGCCAATAAATAATGTAATACATACGTAACTAAAATATTGGTGGTCTTCCATGTTTTCATGAAGGTAGAGAATTTTAGTTAAAGTCCGTTCACAGTTATTTTACCTCTGACAGCAGCAACCCAAAAGTAACCTTATTATGACGATAATACAGATCTTTGTTATTTGGACAGACTTGCCAGTATCAGTAATCCAACAGCGACCTTATTACAGGGAGTATAAAGACCACTGTAATTTTGACTGTGATGCAATATCAGAGGTAAAACTGTAAATAGACTGTAGACATTCTATGAAGATTCTGCCTTTTCTACTTCTATTTGAATGTTCCATAGAATGCCAAACCTATAAACGTAATTATTTTGAAAATAAAGTATTACGATAAGTTTTTGGGAGTAAATTATAGAAAGACGACATCATTTTCGAAAATTATAGTAGTTATTGGGACCCAAAATAAGGTCTTGTAATATCATAATATCTGCAGAAATATTTTACTGGATGAAAATCATCTTATTGATGCCTTTAGCAGTCCAATGCTGGAAATAGGATTCTTCAATTATACAGCACTTTACTGCAAATATAGGGGGTCTACTACGAAGTGCAAAGTCCGAATGATCGGATCGGACCGACACATGGCCGAACCGAATATTATTGAATAATGCGAAAAAGTTCGGATCGGCTCAGTTGGGTCGGGACCATAGTCAATATTCGAAAGAGTGTAGGAATGTAGGATCAAGACCGACCGAACCAAATAGTAACTTCGTAGCAGGAAACGGCCGAACATTCGGCCGATACCACTTCGGAGTAGACCCCAAGGATTCGTACATCGTAGTTTTGCTTCCCACCGTTTTATATTCTGCAAATCATAATCTGCAAAACCTGCACGACACATCAAATTCAACTTAATGATGATAGATTAACTTACCACCACCAGATGCAGGGGCTCCAATATCGAATTGTGTGTCGTTGATCAAGGTGAAAGACCTGCCGTATGTCGGCATACCGATCATAAGCTTCTCTTTAGGAGCTCCCTGGCGGACCCATTCCCGGGCAGAGTAATCCTGAAAGATAAACAAGATATTTTAGGTAATTGAAGCATTATAGTTTATTTTTTGGTCCTTCCTAAAATAAGAGGACCAGCAAAATTAATTAAGCCCATATTGTAGGAGAAAATATTTTTTTTAGAAGGTTGATACAATCCTATGCAGACATAAATTTCGGTACAACATTTTCAATTTTTATTCTGTTTCATATCACAAGGAATATATGAATATATGAATTTCTGGATGGAATAGTTTACCTAGACAAGAATAATGTTTCAGAAATAAAGAAAACATATTTATTGGGACTCACACAGGAATATTACAAACTAAACATACTCATAAATACATTAAAAAAAAACAAAAGTAAAATAAAAACAGAAACTCCTGCACGAGGCCAAAAGACTCCTAACCCAGCATGATGATGCGACTTTTAAAATAAGTGTTTTAGGCATTAGTATAAAGATACTTACCACAGTAAGTTTCTTCTGGTGGCCGGTGGTACTCTCCAGAGGGAAGAGAGGGCTGTTGTGGCCGACCTGGCGCTCCCATTGACCGTGGAAATCGTATGTCATTACATTGATGAAGTCCTGTGGAAAAAATCGATGAAGGTTAGATGGTGACAAATAGTGAATGAACGAAAATCTAATACGAACAGTGTTTAGAATTCAATGTGGGATAATAGTTTACGATAAAAGGATAATGGTTGAAAAGGATAATGGTGCGGTCCTTGAATTTAACCTATTTCAGAGTTTAAGAGATTTTTTTTCAAGTCACTTAATTATGAAAAAGGAACTTTTTAATGATTTTTAGTTTTATCTTATTGTCTTATTAATACGATGCATTTTTTTAAATAATAATAAATTATTATACCTACATGTCAAAGTGAATTTTCATTTTTATTTCGCTATAAAATGGCACTCGAACGCCATTTTTAGCAAAATGAAAATTCACCACTTTGCAATATCAGCTAACTTCTAGTTTGCACATTGCAGTCTTGCTCACATGTGGACAGTAGGCGCTATGATAAGCTACTCAGGTAAAGAAAGAACCTTCTAATCAAAACACTAAAACTTACCAAGTATTTTGAAATCTCAGGCACATCGTATCCAGCAGCAATCGCTTCGAAGGAGGCTGGTACAGCGGCAGACAGCAGAAGTCGTGGCTGACCTGATGACTTGGCTTCACCTTCGAATGCTAAGCGGAGTTCTTTGAGCAGGGAAACGAAGGCTGCACGGTCGTCAGCTCCTCTGAAAATTAAGATTATTATTGATAAGCTTGCTTTATCTACATATTAGGCTATTCCACACAACCATACAAGCAAATTCCTATATTAGAAATCAGAATCTCATACAATTATTAAGTTTTGGAATAATAAACTCGATGTCAAACAAAACAAAGTTCAAATTCCATTGCAAACAAAATTTATTACAAATGATCACTCCAAAATCAACTTTAGAATAAGCAACCTTAAAGTAGAAAGTTTAGTAAGTAGCAATAGACACAAATTATCTGAGATTAAGAATTGAAATATACGCACCGATAAACATAGTTTCAAGACTAAAAACATATTGTAGAAATAGTTCCTGATTAAGAGTATAATTATGGCATGGGGCAGATGATTTTTTATTAAGTTACTGTTTGTACCTTTTTTTAGCAATCGATAAATTATTTGTCGTAAAATTTATTTCAACCAAGGTAGCTTCTAATGATACGAGTAAGTGGGCCTTAGGATTGCGATACTATGCCATCACAGCTCACAAACATTGACGCACACATATTTACAAACACTGGCCTATTGGCCATACGACCTTGACTAAAGTGAACAATTTCTTAATATGTTCTTAGTTTCCTTAAACACCCAAATCTTTTGACGAAACCTGTGGTAATTTTAAAACCTTGAGCATAATTAACTATGGTTTTGATAAAACTTTGCCTAACGTCGTTATATAACGCTTTCTGAGCTTCTGCTAATGAAACATTTGTGGAAAAGGTGGTTTCTTAAGTGAGAAGTAAAATTAAGTAACAACACAATGAAGTTAGGTGAGGCAAACAAATCTCCATTAATTATAAAATATATTATGTAAGGCTTCATTTGCATGAACCAACCATATGACAGCAAAATAATACTGAATGAATACAATAGAAATATGTATATGCGTGATTTTTTAACGAAAGTTTTTACATATATAACCATCATAGTTATTCATACGCTTCCGTGCCGTATCGAACATTAATCAAAGTTATCGTAGGATTTTGAAATTTTGTCAGTTTGAATCAAATAGACGACCGCTAATCAAATTTTCGATACGATAGCCTGTCGTATGATTGTGAATAGCTATGCAGGATTAATTGGAATTTGAAACACCTATCTGGCTGTTAATTTAAAGTAATTATTCCTTCACATTCTCTTGATCATAGTTTACAACCTATAAGAAGTTTTGCAATAATTTAGTTTTTTCTTTACCTAGGATACTCCCAGTCTACATCCAGACCGTTGAATTGGTAGTCCCTGAGGAATTCGATGGCTTCGTAGACGAACTGGTTCATACGGAAGACGTTGGAGGTCAGCTCTTTGAAGGGGGTGGAGCCGAAAGCCCAGCCACCGATGGCGAGGAGGATCTGTGGGTAGAAATGAATAACGTGGTTAATGAAAAACTCTAAGAAGATATTAAATTATAGAGAAAAGACACGAAACTTTTAACAAATAATGTTATAAACTAATCAGAAATTATGAATTCTGAAATAAACGTTGTGCTCAAAACAACACGAAACTTATCCAGTTTTATTACAAAACGAGTTCTAACTAAACCTGCGAAACAGTTACTGACTTAGACTCGGGTTTAACGTCAGTTTTTGTAATAAGAACTTTAACTTTGTCGGATTATAGTTAGACATTTAAAAATGGCTTGATGGTTTAAACCTGGGTCTAAAGATAAACCTTGTTTTGTAATAAGACCAATTGCAATAGGGTTTAATTTAATCCTGCGATAAGACGGCGGACGGAAGGTGTCACATTAATGATGCTAAGGACAAGAAACAGTACATGGTTGAATTTAATGAGCACGTCTAAAAAGTTTACCTATATTATAAGGTAAATCTACCAATGGAATCAATAAAAAAACAGTTGAAAGTTTACCTTCAAATTTGCGTTCTTCTCCCTCAGAGCCACAACTTTGTCGTACATTTCAGCGTCCTTCTCATCTCCTTCAGTCAGCTTATGGTCCTTGAGAGTAGCGAAGGCATAGATGATGTGGGTGCAGAGAGTAGGATCAACATTCTCTGGGAGGAAGCGACCCGCTGACGGCCTCTTCGAAGACCAGGAGGTCAGGTAGCAGAGGATTTGTGGTTCACGTTCTGTTGTAGAAATGGAATATGAATAATATGTAAAGAAAGAGAGAAAGAAAAAGTATTTATTGTGACTCGTACAAGAAGATCACAAACTAAACTAAACACAATCAAAATAAAAAACAAAATTATATAAAAAGAAAGTAAAAAAAAGTAGGAAAGTCCTGTACGAAGCCATAGGGCTCCTATCTCAGCAAGACAATTGCATGTGTATTGTGCATTTTGTTTTTTTTTTTTATAATAGTAAAATGGTCTGTTGCTGGTTATACGAGTATTATGTTCAGAGACACAGAGACACTCAGAATTTGTATGGAAATCTAAATAAGTCTTTATAGTTTTCCGTTAGAGTAATAATATATTGCGATCTTTGTTAATAGTTTTCTACAACGGTACTGCTTTGCTTAGAGCATTATTATTCAATGTTTTACTTTCACCAGATTACTCTACAAAACGCTAATTATTATACTCCTTCACTCTAATAAATGCATTTAGAATTTATAAACAGAGTTTACAAAATAATAAATAAGATTGTATAATTAAGTCGCTATGAAATGGTCGTAATAGTTACTATATTCAAATTTTATTTATGCTTCAAATTGACGTTATTTCAAGATAAACCAATATCAACTTTATTTTAATGGTAATTAAGTTAATTTCACAGTGACTAGCACTATTAAAAAAGTTATAAAAATGTTTGAAGTTGTAGCGTAAACTGAACTTTATTGTGTAGGGATTGAAGTTATTTTTCCATAAACTCATATCTGTTTACATTTTTGGCGAATATGTCGCAAAATGCACATTACACAATACTACGCATATTGCAAGTATGGTGGACATGTTGCGATGACCCCATATAAATCGGGATAAGGGCAAGAGAATGATGACGATGATGATTGCAAGTCTGGCAGAATTTATGTTTTTTCTTCGCTCATGTTTTATCGCAAATACAAGTATTTTCTTTCTTTATTACTTTAGCATTTGAAAACAAATCAAAATTATTTTTACAATGCCACTTTCTAGAAGTGTCCGTTTATTAAAAATACGTTTTCTTTTTCAAAATTGCAAATCGTTCTCGAATCACCGAACTCAAACATTAAATCATTAGTTAGAAATCCATTATCACAATCATTTTGAAATTTTGAATTCGTTAGAGTTTTTAATAAAAATAAATCGTCCATCATGCATAACACAGACAGCAATCAAAATTTAATCAATTATGCAAAGTAGACTTTGCAGCAGAACTTTTATTTGCTCAATTGGATGTATAATTTTATATCTACTGATTTGACATTTTAGACTTGGTCTTTATTTATTTTTATGTTGTTATTATTCTTTTGAAACACAGACACCTAAAGTAAAAATATGAATTAAATTAGATTATAAATCTGCTCTAGCCTCAAGCTTTGCACTAAAACATTTCATACCAGGAACTTAAAGGTGTCATTAATATTATCCTCTTCAACAAAAAATGGTATCCTGAAACCGTTCCAAACCAACGTTCCGTGTCCCAAATAAAAAGTTTCCTTTCACAAAAATACTTAGGGAAGTATAACATAATGCTTTACATTGAAAATATGTTATTTATTACAATCTCCCCACTTGAGAAGCCGTAAAACTCCTACCTACTTGTTAAGATGTCGGTTGGCAATGTCATAAACTTGACGGCATTAAATCACAAACC
Organism: Apamea monoglypha; assembly: GCA_911387795.2. NCBI lineage: Eukaryota > Metazoa > Arthropoda > Insecta > Lepidoptera > Noctuidae > Apamea > Apamea monoglypha. The sequence goes on from OU426922.1 coordinate 18,070,381, forward strand.
CCATTTGGGCAACCTTACCAATTCAAGCTGGCCTTCCCCTAACCTTCCAAGTACCACAAAATGTATCACCAAAGTGTCCGCGAACTCATTTTCAGAGATCTTAAGATTCTGGTCGTTGATACCACTTGAACGTAAAAGCACTCGATGTTTCAAACTTTTAGCAACTATGTCACGAATTGTCGACTTTCCTAAGCCATTCTTGGCAACAACAGAGGGCCTAAGAGTGACCCTTGCGGTACTCCGTGGGATGTCGAGCTTTTAGTGTCAAATACACTTTCTGTTGTTTTTGTTCCATCTCTTACGAGATTTCCACTGAGAATGTTTGCTGGCAGAAGTTTATAGGGTCGAAGTTTTCGACCTTCATTTTTTGGGTGTTATTGAATGGACTTCCGAAGTTGTTTGTATCGGTATTACTTCGGGCGCTTTTTCTTTCTCGACATAAAGTGTATATTTTATGTCCTACGGTACTGCTTAGATTTTGGCTTTGAACATCAGAATTGTCCATAGGTTGTTATAAGTTCGTCGTAACACGTTTTCTTCGGGTAACCCTCATAATCTGGGTTGGTTGTCACGAAGCCGATACTACAATATGTACCTTCTACTAAAGTCCTTGACATATTACTTGGGGAACTCCAAACGGCAAACTGTCGATACAGGTGCCAAGTGAAGCATTAAAGACTCAAAAATATCTTCGATTTGCTTTCAGACATTGTTTATTTTTCCCGATGTTAGAAAACGGAATTTCTCAAACATGTTTACATCGGAGCTTTGCGCTTGACGTGCCCAAAAGAGTTTTGCTAAACGAAATCGTAACTTTGTAGGCTTTGAAGTTTTTGAAAGATAATCCTTGTTTTAAGTTTTTTTCTGGCTGTCTTCAGTGTTTAAATAAAAGAACGACTTTGAAGCGAAGATGGGAAATTCTGGATTGGAAATTCTTTGAAAGTTTTGATTTTGAAGCCCACTGAGCGAAAGAAATTACAAAATATTTTTTGTTATTCTATTAGAGGCTTGGTTAGGTACAACTTAGTGTATAAGACACTTTTCGCGAATGATCATAAAGAGTAAATATTCCTCTTCCTAATAAATATACAGCCTATTATAATCTACCGTTGACACAATCCAAAATTATTATATAACGCCAATCAAAATTTTCGACGTTAGATAAAAACATTAGGTAGGAATTTTAGAAAGTTAAACAGTTTAAAATAAAATTATAGATAGCCATTGTGGATTTGGTAAACGGCGCCAATTATCAACATGTGAAAGTGTTTCAAGATGCTATTAAATAAAATTTCGATGTTTTGCTGACGACAAAATATTACGTAGTAGATTTCAAAGTAGAAATCTACTACGTTCTATTCTTCTAAATCTACTTAGTGTTTAATTAGGCAGTGGCGCCGATTCCCTTGTTCACAAACTAAACTAAATTTAAGTTCAGTGCATCTTTTTCTTTTTATTTCATTTAGAAAAGGACAGACGATACATATTAGTTTAGTCCTGTCAAATTAGTCAGCGCCTGACGTAAATTGACGTATTTCTGGTAGCCATGTTTTTAATCACGTCTAATTTATCTATGTGGTATCTTAAATTGACAGGACTAAATTAATATTTATCTTCTGTCCTTTTCTTAATGAAATAGAAAGAAAAAGATGCACTGAACTTAAATTTAGTTTAGTTCGTGAACAAGTGAATCGGCGCAAGTGTCTTTAAACACACGGTAAAATTGAAACAAGTGCAAAACTCTTAAGTAGTCATTCTGCTCATCATTATGAACAAGTTTTACGAGTACGCTACGTGTCTTCGAAATATGCTACGCCGAGTAATGTATTGCCGAAAATCAATTAAATGTTTTCGGTGTAACGGTATTCGTTACTTCCTGCTTTCGTCAACATATTATTCGTTATTGCAAACTTTCGGCGCTGCATTATTCAGCGTAGCATGTTACGAAGACACGTAACGGACTCAACTTTTACTATGGGACCAAACCTGAAAGATCAGCTGTTCTCGACAAAATGTAGGAAATAACTGCTTTTATTCAATTATACTTTGTATATAGCTGAATAACTCTCGATAATCGCATATAGAATGAAACGTACCGTTTATTTGGATACAGTTTGTGAAACACAAAATACAAATAAAAAGCTTTGATTTCTATGGAACACAATAATATAAATGAAATAAAAATAGACAGCACTTACTATTCTTATCCGAAGCACCATTATTATTGTTCTTGATGATGACACTCTTGGTTGGCTTCTTGACCCTCTTCATGACTTCAGAGAGACTGATCTTGATGGGCTCAGGTTTTTCGGTAATTTCAACGAGGGCGTTGGTGGCAATAACGGACCAGTCGATGTCTTTAGCGTCCTTACCACGAGAGATACCACGGAGTTCCTCTCTGAAAGACATTGGTGAATTATGTTCAGTAGCTTTTGTTTTTAAAATAACAATACTTGAGGATTTATAATGCTTTACAGGTGAGGCACCTCATCTTCCTCATCATCATCATTATTACTAACAGTTAACATTTTGAAACAAACTTTTATTAAATTGTTTTTTTTTAAGTTGCCTTTCGATTTTTGCGGTGAAACATGAATATACTTGTATCATAAATTACCACATTATACCGAGAAGCTAAAGTTGAAATCAACTTTGATTACCTCATAGCTCCAATCAGAGGGTATTTGACGTCACTGCCGCACGCGCTTCCGCTAAAGTCATCCATGTCAACTGTCCACACCATAGCCCCGCCGAAACCATTGTCCTTGATCCATCTGCGAACAAAAATTACGTTACAACCATTCTTCATCGTTTTTAACCGACCTCGTAAAAAATGGCTTGACATATTACATAGCATTGAAGAGACTGATACCAAAAAGATGATTGTCTGACTGTAACAGAAGAGACAGGCCAAAGAAAGCATGGATAGAATTTGGGAAAGATGATATTGCTAAGTTAGAAGTAAACGCTGATAATACTGGTGATGACTGGTAGACTGGCCTAAGGCATTAAGTCCGCCTTTGTAGGTATGCGAGAAGATTAATTATATAATAAAATAATTATTATTAATTCACGTAGGCTTCAAATAGTTTGGAAACAGGTCGAAAGCATGACGATGAAAGTGGCTATACATATTAATGTTACTCTGACAACAATATGAAATCTCATTTGGGAGCTCTCTGTGGTACAGTTTTAATTCATCAAATAAATCATTTTTATAGCCATAAAAGAATGTTGAGTATATTTTTATACGCAGAAACCTCAACATAAATCAAATTTGTACGATCAATATATGTTATAAAATAAATATGGAATCTTACCTCATTTTGTTTCTGATAGACTTCTCGTCGTCAAATCCAACCCACTGGTCTCCATTGATGGCGTAGGGCACCTTCATTTCATCATCCCATATGTAAGTTCCACCATTTCGGAGGATGTCGCATATCTGAGGAATTTTTCATTCAAGTTAATAGGTGCATACATCGATGATCTTTTCTGTCCTGGGTACTTTCATTCTTTAAGTTTACGTCGTGTACTTTTATCTTTAATTAAGAGTTTTAATTAATTCCCAATATTCACCTCTTTAACAGTCTAATCTCTTTATTATTTTGTTCATACATATTTTATTTCGTGTCACTAAGTAACGAAGCAAAATTAATGGGACCCACCAAACCTTGTGGCACAACATCTTTTTAATCGACCTCATCTAACAAATAAATCTCCTCACTCTGTAACTCCGAAAATACAGCCTCATAAACACCATCTAAACAGGCATAAATCACCTCATACTTGGGACACAGTGTAACTTTTATCAGTGGTTATATTGTCAAGACATTTGACAGGACCAGAGAAATGTCATCTTTTTGACAAAACTTTAGTAATTGTCGACCTCTTTTTCGTTTACAACTCTAAGTTTGAATGTCACTGGCAGGTCATAAAATGTTAAGGTATATTTTTGCTGACCAATATGTGACAATTACATACTTTCAGCCTTAGAGAAGTTTCCATTTACAAGGAGATTTGTCAGCAGATCGACTATGATACATTATACCTATGTCCCGTCATGCAGTATGACTGTTTGTGACTTAGGCTTCGCTCACTAACCCGGCACGATTGCTCTGCAAAAACGCTCCCGTTGAACTACTGTAACTCGTTACACTGTGCTTGGAGCAATATTTTTTAATTATAATAACCTCGTAATAGGCGAGAAAACCTCCTTCCTTTGTGTACTCGCCGGCTTTTCCACCCCCACTGGCTGGAGCATTCACTATGTAGTTATTAGCGTCTGAGAGGGTGAAGGTGCGTCCGTATGTTGGCATACCTGAAAATTATGTACGTTATCAAAATATTTCTTGGGAATTCTTGGAGATTTCTGGTTGGTTTGATGATGCCGGGGAGGCTTTGAGGGTTACGGGTATGCCACATAAGTAGGATTTTAACAAGAAGTACCATATTAGAATATATCTTTGTTTACATCGTAGGTACTGAACTTGGGCGATATACTCGTGGGCATTTGTGACTTTTAGGGGGGCAGTAGAAGACCCGGAAAAAATGATGTATCCTATCTTAGGACTTTACAATATTACACGTTTAAATATAATCGTGGCAATAGCTGTTTCAGATTCGCGACAGATGGTAAGTATACATTTTTGTGTAGTCCTATTTATGCAAGGAAGAAAACGTAACTCACCAATGATAAGCTTTTCCTTGGGAGCTCCAAGTTTGACCCATAGATGGGCAGCATGGTCTACAGACAGTTGCTTCCTCCACTCAGAGTCAGAAGAGGGAGCGTACAGGGGAGCGTTGTGGCCGGCCTGTTTCTCCCATTTGCCGTGGAAATCGTAGGCCATGACGTTGATGAAGTCCAGGTAGCTAGATGAAAGAAAAACATAATTATTATAAAACATGCTCTCAAAACGGTAAAAGGAAAACATCGTGACGAAACCGGCATGTCCTAGAACCAAAAATTCGAAGACATGTGATATCCAGCACCCGCACTGGGCTCGCGTGGTAGAATATGGCCCACTCCCTCTCGCAGAGAGGAGGTGTGTGAGGTCCCAACTATGGCGAGAAAATAATCAGCCGTTAATGGCTCCAACAATAACAGCTAATTATTTGCCGAACCATAAGACAGTGAATAGATCCTATATATTCAGCTTTCACTTCCAAAGAAACTCGGTCTTATTATAAGAAACAGACACACACGTGACACGTACTCAACCAAAAGTGACGTTCATATCAAAACATCGCAACATCAAATTAAAATTTAATACAAAGAGCTTCACAAGTGACAGCCTCTCTCCATAAAAGGCAAAATTTAAATGTTTCTGATAGACATGTCAAAAAAGCGATAAGAAAACATCAAAATATACGTGCCTAGTTTGGCAAAATTGTATTTTCAGTTTCCGAAAATTAAGACCAAATTTTTTGGTCCTTATTCCCGTGAGTTGGGACGGGAGTTTGAATGGCGTATTCTCAATCAATGTTTTTGGTGAAGTTGTAACCCGTACAATGATTTGAATGTGGGAAAACGCATGGAGTGTGTTAAACATTGAACAATGTTAAAAATTTATTAATAAGAGAAAATTTCCTAACTTTCGTGCGACACTGGTTTTTCTGCCCAGTAAAAAAAATATTTGGGTCAGTATTTAAATACAAATGAATTCAGGAAGTTAATATCTCGAGTTCGGGGTAGAAAAACTTTTTGGTAAATTATAGCGGTAGAAAATGGGTGATTTACGAAATTAAATTCTAGGGTCCTTGGAGTGAATGGACTAACTCTTCTTAATTAATAGCAGCATTTGTGTTGAAGTTTTTTGCTTGAACTATATTTTATAGAGCACATTAGGTTTGGTTGAATATATTTTCAGTGAAATGATAAAATATAAGAACAAAGGCTTTTATCATTCGTCCATTGGCAACAAAAAACGATAATTCTGTCGTGTTTCTTGGTGAAAGGATTTATAATTATAATAACATTAGCTTCTGCACGTGGCTTCGCCCACGTGGATGTCCGAAATTTTCCTACGAGATCGTGCTACTGGAACAAAATAGTAGGCTATGTCCTTCGTCTGGATGTTATATATCTCCTTACATTACATAATCAGCCTATAATGTTCCCACTGCTGGGACACAGGCCTCGTCTCGATGAGAGGAAGTAACCCATAATCCACCACGCGGGCCCAGTGCGGGTTGGTTGATGGTTGGATCTATCCTTGCCGAAATCAAATCTTAACGATATTCGTAAAAAAAAAAAATATAAGCACAGCTACTGTCTAAGTCGTATTAGCACTTTTCTGTCAGTGTGAAGTGACGACTTAACACTGAAAAGAGGAAGGAAAAATGACACGATGATAGAAAAATTCTTCGATTCGACACAGGTAGGTACCAACCTAGCAACAGCAGGTACATCATATCCACTCTTGATATTGTCAGGGCCGACAGGCACAGCAGCGGTGAGGAGCAAACGAGCTTTCTTCACTTCTTGGGCTTCAGCTTCAAAGGCTTCGCGTAATTCTGTAACAAGAGATATAATGCTTAGAATTTTGTTGACTTTTAAATTAACTGAAATACCACTTGGGGTGCTTTTTAAACAGCCTTATATGCATGTAGCCAGCGCGCTACGACATTATTGACCGGATAATATTTACCACGACATGAGAACCGTACGAAAAAAAAAGGAATCCTTAACCGCCTACACATTGTTTGGCTGCTTGCATACTGTTCAAAACATCATGCGATTGGCAACTTTTAAAATAAATTTTTTTAGGGTATTTTTTTTTTTTTGTTTATGGCATCTCGCAGGTCAGCCAGCCTTTGAGGTTGTAGGCTGCTTAACCGAACTTTCCCGCGGTGTGCCTTAAGAATTCAAGGTAGCCAAGCCTGGTAAAAAATCGTTGTCAGATCAGGGATCTTTTATGATTCTGGCAAATGATTACTACTTAAATTAACAATCATAACTATGAACTTTGATGTAACAGAAATATTTTAATAAGACCATCAATCAAACCAAGTTGCAACAAAGATCAAGTGCGTGCTTTTAACTATGCTATAAACCATCACAAACACAACTAACTTTAAATCCCAGCTATGACTGACATTCGATTATCTTCCTAAGGTATTCCAACATTAATACAAAATTTTACTTAAAGGTTACAACACAAAAACTGACTAGGCAAACAACTGATACTATTAAGATAGCCTGGCGTTAATATAGCAAGGTATTGAAGGAATTTTTGAAAGGTTTCCTCTCTAAATGTAGCAAGGACAATGAGTGATGTGGTACAGTCAACAGTTTATCTTTGTACGGTTTGACGTTGAGAGCGTGGCGTTAAGGGTGGTTTTCGTTGTTCAAGTGTTACTACTACGTGTGGTTGATTGTACGAAGTATACTTGTCTATATTAAAGTCTCGATTGCTTATTGTTTTATTGGCAGTACGAGATTCAATTGTTTTTGGTCGTGGAATGTTTTCAATGAAATAATCGTGAATGATTGATTCCTCTGTTACTTAACTTCAGGGTTATACCGTCTTAGACAGAAGTCGAAACAGTATTTTGTTTTTAGATCCTATACGAGTACCTTATTTAAGTTTAGCCTATAAATTCTATGCCTTACCTAAGTTTCTTTTGGACCGTATGATCTATATCTGAATATGTCTTCTTTATATCTTTAGATTTTCTGTTGTTCGAAAGAACATTTGAATCGACAAAAGAACATACAAACAGTTTTTAATTCTACTTTATTGATTTTAGCTTTTCTAAAGTGGATAAAACCGGTTTTTGTAGTCTATTATGTTATTTTGGTTCTCGTGTTGTGGTTGTAGTGCCTTTAAAGCATTTATTCTAGGCATTTTGAGCCATCATCATCATAATTTCAGCCGAAAGAACCCTGTTGGATATAGGCCTCCCCCAAGCACCACCACATCGACTGGTTCTGTGCTTCCCGCATCCAGCGGATTCCAGCGACTTTCACAAGGTTGTCGGTCCCTTTTGTGGGAGGCCTACCAACTCTACGTCTTCTGGTAGGCGAACACCACTCCAGAACCTTTCGGCCTCATTGGCCATCTGTTCTGCGAGCAATGTGCCCTGCCCATAGCCACTTACGTTTGGCAATTCTTCGGACTATATCAGTTACCTTGGTTCTCCTGCGGATCTTTTCGTATTCGAAAATCCTACTAATATTATAAACGCGAAAGTTTGTATGGATGGACGTTTGTTACTCTTTCTGGCCAAACTAATGAACGGATTTGGATGAAATTTGGCACACATACAGTTTATAACCAGGATTAACACATAATTATAATACTTTCTATCCCGATATTCCCACGGGATCGAAACTTATGCGGGTGAAACCGCGGGACGCAGCTAGTAATATTATAAAAGCGAAAGTTTGTAATGGATGGATGGGTGTTTGTTACTCTTTCACACCGAAACTAATGAACGGAATTGGATGAAATTTGGCACACAGGCAGTTTATAACCAGGATTAACACGTAAATATAATACTTTTTATTCCGATATTCCCACGGGATCGAAACTTATGCGGGTGAAACCACGAGACGCAGCTAGTACAAAATATTTCTTGGATACAATATTAACCGTTTAACGAAACGTCAGCAAGTTTATTATAGATACACCTAAATGAATCACAATCCTAAGTCTAGACATTTAACATTAAAGAAATACAGAACAGTTTTGATATCGTACGAAGGCTTTGTCGACCATGATTGTGAAAGGATTCTCAGTGAACGTCCGATGAACTTGTTAACCTCGATTCTGTTCTGTCTGATTTAGACACGCTTTATCTTAGTGGCTGAGGGGTGAGCAGGAATCGTGGTCCTTTGAGTTTTAACAGAACTTTGTGTGAAGATATTGTCTGTTGAAAGCCACTTTGTGTTTAGAGGCTTTGTAGTTTGCGTTTAAAAGCCTAATCTCTAGCCTTTAGTTTTGTTATTATTTGTGTGATCACTTTATTTCTGAGATTGCTGGTTAACCTATAATTGGCGACTGTGTGCTGGGAGACCGAGGCCATTGTGATCTATAGTACTTAAGATACATACAAGCGGTTGGTGTACTTTAATAAATAAATAAATAAAACGTGCATCTTTAACGTGATATATGTGTCAATAAATCCTGTAAAATTGATTTTTGATACGAATGATTGACAATATTGTCGGACATATATGAAGCAAAATTGAAACTGGTAGAGAATGCCTTTGGCATTTAGTCCGCCTTACCACTACAGTAGATTTATGAAATTTAAATAAATAAATCTGGTTGAGCCACTTATCAATCTGATAGAATTAATTAATGCTTGGCGAAGCAGTTACACATAGATACAGAGAATGATAGCAAAAAAACGGTATCTACCTAAGTTTAGTTCACACATTAAGACAAATTTGGAATCCTAGAACACGCCAACAATAACTGTATTTAATCTCATTTAAATATCTAAAAGCAGACTGGCTATGTGCCACTGTATGTAGTACTAACACTAGGTTAGTCTTGCAAATTCATATTTCATGGTATTTTGGCACTACATTTTTATGCTTGGAACAAGCTAAAGTTTGGTTATAAAATTTTACTAGATCATGTATGTATCATAAACTTCGGTGTTTTGAAAATTTGATTAGATTTTTATCGATTACGACGGTGAGGAGCCAAGGAAACTGTGAAAACTTTTGTTTGTTAAGACCGTAAATAATCTTATTACCAATTGAAAATTTATATAGAAATTCCGTTAGAATACGCTGTCTACACCTCTTTATCTACTCTCCTGTCGCAGGTATGCTGGAATAGATTTCTTTAGAAATAAGCATCAGCTTTGTACCAATTTTTCTGTTATTTTCTTCTTGTCTGTTTATATATGTGTGTACAATTAAATTAAATAAATAAAATGCGCTCTTAAAATACGATGCATTGTCATTATTGTAATTATCATCATCCACCATAATTTTCATGTTTATAGCTTCATTTTTTTTATCAATAACAGAGGGGCAATTCTCGTAATTTTAAGAACGTTCACAGTCTGATCTCAGTCTCAATCTGTCAAAAATACCTCTAATTTCCTTACACCTTGACAAGTTTTTGACATTTTTTTGACTCCGAGATGAGACTGCGACTAGATTTTGAACGTGTTAAATTACGAGAATCGGCCTTCTGATCTCTAATCTTCGTTTTGTTTATCTATCTTTATTGCCAACTATTCCTTTCCACTAATTAATCTGCCTAGCCTTTTCCCAACTAGGTTGGCGTCGGCTTCCAGTTTAACCGCATGTAGCTGAATACTAGTAGCCAGTACCTATATTTTTGTGGAGTGACTGGCTTTCTGACCTCCATAACCCAGTAACTGGGTAACACGATGCGCCTTGATAACACTGGTTGTCAGATTTTTTCATTTCCAACACTGAGTTCAGAAGTATAATTATATTATTGAGTTCCACAGAAGGGCTCAATCAGTTCTCTTCTCCACCAGTCTCGTACAAAAAAACCAATTTATGTTAAAAACAGTCTTCGTTCTAACAATTCCGTAAGTCACAAAACAATACTCGTATATAAACAAGATACCAATATCACTTAGCACAATTTATGTTACACAATAAATAAACTCGTAACATAATATTTATTCGGGATTGCGAATAATTTTTATTCATTTATTCGCCCGGAAACGGAACCCTTGTTACGTGATACATCTTTACTGTTTTAATATAGATGGACTTAGTATTTCCTGTTGCTATAGATTTATTTCTATTTTATATTCTTTAGTTGCCAGCCAAAGTTATTGCTGGAAATATCATAACACATAACCCTGAAGGGTTTGGCAGAGGTGTGCCTATAGTACACCCACAGTTCATCCGTTCTGTTTAAGTCCTATGTAATAGAATAAAGCTGGAAATATGTTTCGGAAATAGGGATAATCACTTTAAAAATGGCTAATTTTAATGTCATCTTAGATAACTTAAGTAGGTATATAAATTAAAAACTAGAAGAGTTAGCCGTAGGCTTTAGACCTTACAATAAAAATATCTAAAATGATCCATAATGATTATGTCGAGCAGTAGACTATGCTTTATCCAAAGTTAGGTATCTAGTACTAAACTTTGGATGTACAAGCACACAGCCTCTACCCACCTTCCAAAAAGATCAGTAAAATCACAACCATAACACACCTTACAAAATTACATAAACCGTCAACAAAAAAAGAGAAAATGACATAAGCGCCATACCAGTACGGTCAGCAGAAACACGATAAGTGGCGGTGTCGCAATTAATTAACTTTTTTCTTTACATGTTTAATTCACACAGTGACGACCGTGGCCCACATTACGTGGCCCCCAGTGGTCATGTCAACTTTGTACAGTTATCATGTGGGGAAAAAGTATATCATAGGATTTTGTTTTTGTTTTGCTCGGGTGTGAAAATAGGTTATATGGCATGCCGTAGTAAAGTATTACAACGATTTGCTATTTAGTTAGGGTGGCTGACTGCCCAGGTTGAGCGCTACCAACAGCTGTGCTGCTGGGGAGTTGGTTGCGCCACTTCCTCTTCCCAGCTTTAGCTGGGAGAGAAACACTAGGAAGTGGTGAAGGGCAGGCGTTTTGGGGGACTGGTTTATGTAATTTTGACGTTCAAAAAAGTCCTGTTTCTCAACCTAGTTTGAATAAATAACTTTTCATTTAGATTTTTTTTTATTTTTGTATTCAAGAACATGTTTGCCACTGGTGAAAACTAAGTAAGAAAATGTTTTGTCACTGGTGGAGGTTTTCTAAATCTTGATGAGGATATTGATTTCATTAATGATTTCTTTATTTTTGAGTCTTATAAATTTAAGAATAATGGGTTTAAAAGATTTTTCTACATGAGTACTACGCGACTATGTAATATTAATTACCCGTTTAACGATACGATTTACAAAAAACAAAGGATCGAGACGAACAAAAACAAACACGAGCGTGAAAAAATTCAGGTGAAAGGAAATATTAATTTTAATAAAATAGGAAGTACTCAAACCACATTTTACCGACTTTAAAGAAGGAGTTACGTGTTCATATTTATAACCGGAACTAAGAGGTCATACATGTTGTTGTTACATGTCCGATATATCCGACGATATCACGAAATTAAACTCTAAGGTCAAAAGCCTTAAGGTCAAATCGTTAAACTTGCGGCTTGGTTCGCGTGTTGTTAAGGACGTATACTATACTGTGGTTATGATAATAGTATCTTCTCTATCATAACATACTGATTTCATTCAAGAGAAAATATACGGTTCCATCGAAAAATTTATTCAAAGTACGAGGTATGATTTTAGGTAATAACATACACATAAAATTCTCATCCCTGTGTAGCCATTAAAGCTAGTAACTATGGGATGGAAAACAGTTTCCTCCTGTGGCAGGAGGAATCTGCCAGAGCAGTAGTCGGTAGCCACCTAAGCGTGGCAATGACCTTTGACCGTTTGTGATGGTTTTAAGGGAAATCATGCTCAACAGCTATCCCTAGTAGATCTCCCTCAATGGACAAGAAATTTATTTAGTATTAAATAACAACTTATACCTAATTAATTAATAAAAATAACAATATAATATCCTAACTTAACTAAAAATACTAAAATATGACGTAGAAAAATCCATCCGTATCGCTGTCATCTGGTAATGTACGCAAGAGACTGGTGGCGGTATTTCCACGTTGTATTGCAATACTTAGCCTCTGGCCAAGGTAAAAGCCAGCACTTGTGTCACGAGAAGTGTCAACCAACCATTTGGATATTTCCTTAAAGACGAGACCATGAGCACTGAACACCAAACGGCTCGAAAATATAATTACCGATTAGGTCATTATATTTTCGAGGCGTTTACTTAACCCTGAGCAAATGACTCTCTATAACTGGAAAGAATATCCAAGCTATTCTACAGCCTAACCAAAAAAAATCTACTTAGGGCTGATTATTCCAAGGCCAGATAATTTTATCCGAGGAATAATTTTGAAATTTTGACAATTGTTCCATACAAAATCTGTCAATTTTATTCTACGTATAAAAATCATCTGTCGATTGAGAAATCAGCCCTTAGTCAAATGGAACCACTCGATAATTCCACTGCACTTCCAACCTATGAAATGGTTACGATTTATAATTGAGCATATATTTTTTAGCCCTGCAGGTAAAATGGCGTGATTACGCAAATTAAACGCACTTATGGCTAATAGGACGGTTGCACAAGAGAAAAGTCCGCCACGCTATGCCAGTTTTTATTAGTCAAGTTTTTGTTCACTGGCCTGCACGCGATTGAAGTCAATCAATTATCAATATCTGTACATTGCAACAAAATGGAATTTAAATATTTCATGGTCGTGTTTTGTTTACACTCATCATCATATGCACTCGAAACCAAAAGCAGTCGAAACAAAGTAAGAGGTCACAGTCTCTTATAAAGTCCAGACATAATCTTGGTCAGATCAGTGTTTCCGATTTACAGAATAAACAAGTTCATTTAATTTCACTCAGTCATCATCATCTGCCTAGCCTTTTCCCAACTATGTTGGGGTCTGCTTCCAGTCTAACCGGATGCAGCTGAATACCGGTATTTTACATGAAGCGACTGCCTATCTGACCTCCAGAACCCTGTTACTTCGTGTGGCTTTGGTGTTTTGTTTACACTATATAGAAGTATTATATTGATAGAGAGCTAACATTTTTAAGTTTGGGTGTAAGTAGGAGGTAATCTCCAAAACTGCTACTCCGATTCAAAAATTCTTACAGTAATAGAAAACTGCGCTATTGTGAAGTGGATAGGATATGCAGCGAGAGCACTAGGAAGTGGTGAAGGGCGGCCGTTTTGGGGACTGTCTCTAGTTATTTTGACGTTAGAAAATTGCTGATTCTCAGCCTAATTTGTATAAATGACTTTAAATATGGTATATGTTAAGACACGCGGACGAAGTCATGGGTAGACGCTAGTTGCTTAATACATATTTTTAGACAAGAAACCATATAAGTAATCTATACAACAGCACGCCTGAACAGCATGCCTGTTTTCTCAAAAGGTTCGGCAGAGGCGTACCTAGTATACCCCCTTCTTCATTATCTCTACTGATTCAATAAAAAAGATTTTTATTTCTGCTTCATAGAATTTCAACAACCATTAAAGCTGTAATGAAGTTTAAAAAGCTTTACAGAAGAAGATTTTAATTTTGATGCTAACTTAAACGATGAACATAACGTAGTTGAGGGCAGTTAATGATACCAGGGTGATAATGATCATAAAAAAGTAATTAATCAAGTTGAGATAAAAATAATGTTTAAACTTAGATTAAGTCAGTTTATAGCCATTTCATTTCGCTTCTGCGAAATTGTTTTTAAGGGAATCCAATTTGATGATGAAAATCGTCATTTAATTAAATTGCATTGTCCACCTCGTTGTTACTTTACCACTTTTGACAACAATTCCCATTCCTATTCATAAGGTTGAAATGACGTGCAAGTGATACCAACCCAAACCTTGACCCTTGGTGTGACCTTTCCCAAAGATTTCAATCGTAGATTCGCCCTAACATGTCAAAACATATTCGCGTTTCTGTTTCGTTTTGACACCTCTGATACACACAATTTGCAGAAACTTCACTTGATAGTCATGTCAAACAATTATAAAGGTATTTCCCTTTATAACTGTTTCAGCTCAGCTATGATGTGTAAAAGTGATTCCGATATTTACAGAATACACAATTTCATTTCATTTCAGTCTTCTTAGTATGGACATTTTTTCACGCGGCTTAGAAAGGTGAAGACCAGTCTAACGATTTAAATCATCTATAACCAAATAGTAATTTTGCTGTCACCATTTTTTTTGGTGGTAAAGTAATATCGAGGTCGACTATTTCTCCATTATAAATAGGTAATAATAAATATTTACATAACATAACATAGCCTATAATGTTCCCACTGCTGGGACACAGGCCTCCTCTCTGTGAGAGGGAGTGGGTCGTAATCTACCACGCGGGCCCAGTGCGGGTTGGTAGATGTCACATGTCTTCGAATTTTTGGTTCTAGGACATGCCGGTTTCCTCACGATGTTTTCCTTCACCGTTTTGAGAGCAGTGGCGATTTAATAATTTACACAAATTAAATCGCCTGTCCGGGTTCGAACCTATGACGTACAACTTGTAAGTCGCGGCCGTAACCACAGGGCCACCCACCACTGCTCTCAATAAATATTTATTATAAATATTTATTCAAAAATAATTGTTGGTAAAATACAATATAAATCTAAGAAATAATATATGTATAGAAAGTATAATGAATTTGATTCTTACAATCATTATTACGACAACTGATTTCTTAACAATATTTAACATAAGTTTTAAGAATAGTGACATAGTTAGTTATTTTATTATGTTATAATTTACTTAAACACCATTAATTACAACCTACAATACAAAAAGTCAACCACTCTTACGTCGTACATATCCATATTTAATTGTTACATGCACAGAGACGTAACCCGTTTCCTCATATACCACCGTTTCCGTAGGGAACTTCCTCTGTATTTCTTGACGAGCCTCTTACTCAATCCGTAATTATTATGTTGGTTAAGCGTTAATTGGCTTACGTTATTATTTAAAGAGAGAAAATTATTGTTACGTATTACGATCATAAATTGGTAAAAAATGAATGGTACCTCCGGTTATTGTTGACTAGCTTTTGCCCGCGGCTTTGTACGCGTGAAGGTTAAAAATAATCACCCGGAAAACGGGGGGTCTACACCGAAGTGATATCGGCCGTTTCCTGCTACGAAGTTACTATTTGGTTCGGTCGGTCCCGATCCTACACTCCTACACTCTTTCTAATATTAACTATGGTCCCGACCCAACTGAGCCGATCCGAACTTTTTTCACATTTTTCAATAATATTCAGTTCGGCCACGTGTCGGTCCGATCCGATCATTCGTACTTTGCACTTCGAAGTAGACCCGCAGGTATCCTACGTCGTAACCCAGGTACAGTCGACCCAAAAAGATGTATACACGGACAAGGAACCATTTTATCGTCTACAACCATTGTTCCATAACATTGTATCCACTATACAGATACAAAACATAGTATATAATTTATTTTACCAAAACATCTTTACACCCTGTGACCAAAACAATATTAAAACAGAATTACTATAGCACTTATAATATTAAATTTAATATAGAAGATATTAATTTAATTTAATTAAAGCTTGATTTACTTTTGAAAACTACTACCTGCCTGTTTGGATAAACGATACTACGGAAATTCGAATTTGATTGTAATTACATTTCCATGAAATTAAATTCAGGGTGCCTACAACGATTTACACGTTGCTATGTTGTCATGAGTAACTGTAATATAATTCGTTGACAACATAACATCACGCCTGTTATCCCCGGAGGGCTAGGCAGAGGTGTACTTGTAGTACACCCACATTTTCCTTATGTTAAAGTCTCATGTAACAGGGGACGAGCCTATTGCCATCATCCGGGCACAAATCCGGACTCCGGGCTGTAACGGAGAATAGCTAAAAATAAAAAAAAGCTAAATACTGCTGAGTTGAATGATTGACATTTCTATAAAATCATAGCCTTGAACGACTCATTCTCCGAAGATACCAAGAGAGCATTACTTAGCCCAAAAACAACAGCCTAAAATATAGCATCAAAAATGTCTTCTTCGCTTAAAACCTTAAATGCTAAAATGTTCTCTCGGAACATTTTCCACCACGAACACGTCTAAAGAAGTTAAAACAGCGTAAAATTGACCTGACATCGGGTTCCCAATCTCTCCGTGTTCACTTACGAGTAATTCCACATAGTAATCAATGTAAAAGCTAAGGGTGCAGCGTGCTTGAGAGCGAGGAGATTTTAAGATGAAGAAATGTTAAGAATTTTGAAGAAAAGCTCAACTAAAGTTCAATTTTGTTTACTTCGCGGAGTACAGTTGGAAACAATTTGAAGTCCGTGGCATTTTTTTTTTATGTTATAAACTAGTGCTTGAGATTCCGCCTGATGGAAAGCAGTGATGCAATCGTAGATGGTGAAGCGCACTAAATTATTATGAACCTATTCACTCCAGCCTTGAAGACACTTAAATTATAATCGGACGGGAAGACCGCTGCAGGAAAATTGTTCCAGTTCTTCGATGTACGCGGTATAAACGACGAGGCGAAACGATTCGTCCGTATCGTAGCGGTGTCGACAACGTAAGGGTGGAAATTCGCCGTACGACGGGTTGTCCGATGATGGAACGGTGATGGCGGAATTAAGTCATGTAATTCCCGCGCACACTCTCCAAAATGCATCCTGTAGAATACCGAAAGGCCGGCTACCCTACGCCTGTACTCCAGGCATGCATTTGTCATTCCGGGCTGCTTTATTCACAATGCTTTAATATTAAGCTATTTCGTGGAATCGTTGATTAATTATTAATTTTCTTTGCGTCTACTAAACCATAATGTCACTTTTAAAGTTTAGAAGTTATAAGAAAAAAAACCAGGAACGATGGATGTTTCACTACCAAGAAAAAGAAATACCCAATATTACTAAATGTTCCATAATCCGTAAAAAAAATTGGTTGAGTATAGCAGTTTTAAACGGTTGCTACATTATCTTAAACAACAGATCATCTCAACTAACTATAAACTAAACGCAACAACTACTTCAATCAATCAATCAACTCAGCCTATCGCAGTCAGTGGCGCAGTTTGGGAGAGGCCCATATCCAGCTGTGGCTGGATATAGGCCTCTCACAGACTGCGCCGCAACACCCGGTCCTCTACCTTCCGCATCCAGTCTACCCCAGCCACCTTCTTCAGGTCATCCGTCTATCTAGCTAGGGCGTTTCCCACATTACGCTTGCCGATACAAACACAACACATAACAACTACCTACATAAACACAGTGAATCAAGTATTTCTAACCCCAACTCCTATTTTTCAGTGATTTTAATTACATTATAGGTATTTAAGTTGTCTATTTTATATATGCACGTGTTTCTGTGACAATTTTGTTTTTTCATTCTTTACCCGCCAACAGTACCCACACGCGCCATACTTCGTCAATGTTTGAGCGTGCTCGTGATTGAAGTCTGCGCAATTGTTATGTGTGTCGACGAGCTACGTTTGATCACACACCGTTATTGGCATGTCTACAAGTCTTTACATTCCTTAATTGGACTGAATAATGAAGATTTGGGTACCTATAAAGTGAGAGAAAATGACATAGGCTTGGTGCTGGCATGACTTCATCTTAGCTAAGATAATATATTATTGAGATAGGTTTTAGTGCTAAGGCTACTGACTAGACTTTACCTACCCCGCCCTGCCCTAGCCCTGCTACCACCAAGCTTGCTACGGCATGAGGAATTCTCAAATATTTCATGCTGATACAAGTGCAAAAGAAGATGACTAATAGAGAAGTATGGAAGAAAAATATATGTTACGCCGACCCCGAATAAATTGGGGTAAGGGCAGGAGAATGATGAATGTGACAATTGAAAAAGAAGATTGTCTTTCGAAGCTATAGACCTCCAATGTTAGCTTGTCTAAATATCATAATAAAACTACTATTTTTTCTCGAAAAAACATGATAGAAAGGAAAACTTTTCGTAAAATAAAATCATTAGAAACAGAAGAACTACATAATATTACAGAACATACATTCGACGCAAAAAAACATAACTTTTGAACTTTTCAGCGGAAAAAAAACAATACCATCACAATCAAAAACAAAACATTCTTCGTCCAAGAAAAAATTAAGGAACACATACGAGTATGTATAATGATAAGTATCATTTACATAGAAAACAACACTATTGACTGACCTTAACTAAATGTCGAGGTGAGGATGCGACTGAGTCAGACTTCTTTTTCTAGTTAAGACATGCAATCTCAGACGATTTATTATGACCAAAACTGGAAATAAAGAACTTAAAACTAAAATAGGATTCTTGTATAGGTTAAGAATCGAACTGTGGGAGGTATTAGACACTCTATTGCATGATTAACATTTGATTAAAGTTTATTGGACGTTGGACTTCCTACTTCCTACTAATATTATAAACGTGAAATTTTATATGGATGGATGGATGATTGTTACTCTTTCACGCAAAAACTACTGAATGGATTTGGATGAAATTTAGAACACAGATGGTTTATAACCAGCATTAACATCATCATCTGCCTAGCCTTTTCCCAACTATGTTGGGGTCGGCTTCCAGTGTAACCGGATTCAGCTGAATACCAGTATTTTACATGGAGCGACTGCCTATCTGACCTCCACAACCCAGTTACTGGGTACTACGATACCGCTTGGTAAGACTGGTTGTCAGACTTTCGGGCTTCTGACTACCCATAACGACTGTCAAAGATCTACGAATGACAGCCGGGACCAACGGCTTAACGTGCTTTCCGAGGCACGGAGGGGTCTCGGTATGTATAGATGGTCACCCATCAATAGACCAACTGCGGCAAGCGTAGCTTAACCTGATCGATCGACCTGTGCGGCTGTTATTATTAAGCCACGGGCCCCTCAACCAGCATTAACATATAGGATACTTTTTATCCCGATATTCACACGGGATCGAAACTGATGTCGGTGAAACCGCGGGGCGCAACTAGTAAAAAATAAATTAATCTAATTGTTTTATTTCTTTTTTATTAGTGATTCTTGCACGGTTTTTATGACTTGACAAAGCATTGAGATTGCTTTGTTATATATAATATAAAAATGTACACAAATCTTTCGGAATAAATTCTTTCATTTTCATTATTTTTTAATCCATTGCTTAGTTATGAAAAACTAAACGGTTCCACAGCCAGACACGAAAATCGACTTTAATTTATAATTTATTAACTAGCTTCTGCCCGCGTTTTCGTTCGCGTGAAATTTCTGGTTCCCCCTACCTACCTACCTGTCGCATCGCATCGCATCGCCTGTCTGCGCTATTACTTCGTTTGTGCTTAGCGGTACTTTTGTTTTTTTTTCTTTTTGCTCGGTTCCGAAGAGTCCAAGCGAAATCTTAAATAACCTATAGCCTTCCTCAAAAATTGGGCTATCAAATACAAAAAATTAAAAAGCTTTATTTTTAGTATAGACAAGTATAGATGTAAAAACTATTTACTATTTTTTGGGTTATGGAGGTCAGATAGGCAGGCGCTCCACGTAAATACCGGTATACAGATGGATCCGGTTAGACTGGAAACCAACCCTATTATAATTGGGAAAAGGTTAGGCAGGTGATATAAAGACTATTTATAAAAGAGACAGCCTCGAGTAATTAAAATTGGCAAGCAATGTTTTACTATAGATATCTATGTACGAGACCGTTGCTCTGGTGTTCAAAGTTTTTTATGACTAATTAAAGCTGTTTACGTGATCTCATATATCTACTGGCTACTTCTTAATATTATTTTATAGGGGTAATCAATATCTAGTTATTTATCGCTTTATTGCTTAAATGTCCCGTCCCCCTTGTTTTTTGACCTGTCTAGAAAAAAACAAATTTATCTTTTCCTCTTTAAAATACAATTTGATTTTTTGTACGGCAACATTTTAAATTGCACATTTAGCGAAGACCAATTAATAGGTAAACATAGCTATAATTAATAAAAGGAAAATGCAGACATGACGATAACATAATTGTATGGTTTTTAAAATGCCAAAGAGTTATTGCATAATTATGCAAACAGAGTTACAAACTAGAGGAAGCCCCGCGACTTTGTGTGCGGTAAAAGTTGGCCGGTTGACCGACCGTTTTTTTGTTCCCATAGGAGTTTTCAAAATGGCCGCTGCCTGGTTACGTCATCAAAGGAATTTTTGTATTTCGAATTTCGTAACGTTAACGTTGCTATGGTTATAGGGGATGTTTCGGTTCGTATTTTACGTTTATGTGGGTTTGAGTGAGTAAAAGTAAAAAAATGTTTTTTGATAGCTGTTTTGTTGATTCCATGGCAATCTTAGCATGAAAATATAATTGAGATAAAGACTAGGGGGTTTATTTATAAACGTTAATTAAATTTAAGACATGTTTAAACGTCAAAAATGTATGGTTATACAGTCGAAATTGTAATCCTATCCTATTAATCCTACTAAAATTATAAACGTGAAAGTTTGTATGGATGGATGGATGTTTGTTACTCTTTCATGCAAAAACTACTGAACGGATTTGGATGAAATTTGGCACACATGTGGTTTATAAACAGGATTAACATATAGGATACTTTTTATCCCGATATTTCTACGGGATCGAAACTTATGCGGGTGAAGCCGCGAGGCGCAGCTAGTCATTACTAAACATTAAACTACAACGTTTACAAATAAAGGGGTAAACGTCAAATATATCCTTTATAACGTTCAGAGTGTTTTGTAGGTATTGTAAAATAACGTTTTAACACATAATTTTTATCTTCACAGTGACAATCATAATTCAATGTCAAAATAAATAATGTGATAATTAAGTTAGGTACTATTATTATGTCAATAGCCTTTTGTTTTGTATAATAATCGTATGTATACGATACTATTTGGCCTACAAAGGAATTATTACATTAATACTATTCGTGAATTTTGGATGGTTACGAAATAAAACTATGCCATGACAGCTTAAATGTGCCTTCATAAAATCTTTAGGTATCACTCCGTTGCAAAATGCATAATCAGCCTATAATTTTCCCACGGCTGGGACACAGGCCTCCTCTCTATGTAGGGAGTGGAGCTGTAATCCACCACGCAAGCCCAGTGCGGGTTGGTAGATGTCACATGTCTTCGAGTTTTTGGTTCTAGAACATGCCATTTTTCTCACGATGTTTTCCTTCACCGTTTTGAGAGTATGTGTATGTGATGAAATTAAATAGAAAAAGTGCCTGTTGGTTGTGACTAATTATTATTAAATCATTTTAAGACAATTTCCTAGCTGTTTCTATGCCGTACCAGTAAATTATTTTCTGAAGAAACCAGAAAATTAAACTATCAATCTTGGCAATTTAATTTAATTAAACTAAAGGCCTGGTTCTAACCTCACTTAGTAAGGCAAGCCAAACATATACAACTGGAAGTTACCGCAACTATTTGTCATTGGGGGTGTAATTAAGACCCCTAATGTTTCTTCTTAATGATCCATGATATATGGTTGAATCATTGGAAGCCATTTATTTACGAGCATCATCATCTGCCGACTCCAACACAGTTGGAAGGTCGGCTTCTTGTCTTACCAGATGCAACTGAATACTAATCTTCACAACTCAGTTACTGGGTAATACTATACCCCTTGCTAAGACTTATTTACGAGGTGCAGTATATTTTTTATTTTGTAAGTTATTTTTACGGGTGCATCAGGAGTCAGGACCAAGTCAGCCGCAAAAAAGGGTGTAGGTCTTGCAACCTACTTTTTGGTTGCTAAATAAAGATAAAATATTAAGGTATTACGATTTTTTTATAAATTTTCACTCGCCTCAATTTTTACATTTATAAACACACTGTTATTTTTATTAATGATAGAAGCGTTATACATACCCAGTTCTTCAATTTTTTTACAAATTGTCTCACGAACAGGGAAAATAAATAATATTGTGACTAGGATAAAAAACAATAAAGTTATGCTGTCGATATGAATTGATTATCTTTTGGCAATCATGAAAACATTCATCATTTATTTTATTTGAGTATAAAGTTACCAATGCGAATATTTGTAAATAATAAAAATATCAAAAGTTAATAACATAATTATTAACAATGATTTATCTCTTGTTTTGGCCCCTTTTATAATAAATGATAAAAATAAACTTTTTGATAAATTAAATAAACACGTTTTGAAAGCCCGCAAGACAAAAGATCGTGTCTGTTTTTAGGGTTCCGTACCCAAAGGGCGCCAACGGGACCCTAATACTAAACCTCCGCTGTCCGTCCGTCCGTCAATCCGTCTGTCGGTCAGCGGGCTGTATCTCTTGAACCGTAATAGACAAAAAGTTGAAATTTTCCCAGAATGTGTATTTCTATTGCCGCTAAAACAACAAATAATAAAAATAAAATAAACTAAAAATATACTATAGGTACACCTCTGCCTAACCCTCCGGGGATTACAAGCGTAATATACGTAAGTGTATAAACAGTTCCACAGAAGATAAACTCACACATAATCAGCATATAACGTTCCCACTGCTGGGACACAGGCCTCCTCTCTGTGAGAGGGAGTGGGCCGTAATCCACCACGCGGGCCCAGTGCGGGTTGGTAGATGTCACATGTCTTCGATTTCTATTTTGTTCCAGGACAAGTCAGAAGAAAAAAAAAGATACACATGCAGAAGATAAAATATCGCCTAAATTATACGAAGATCGCTCCGCTCATTACTAAGTTACATTCCTACTAATGACTTATGCCTAAGTGAGTTCTTCCGCGTCTCGTAATTTAAGTAGTACTGCTCTTAAGACTTGCTAAGTTACGACTTTGGTACAACAATCTGTGTAAGTTGTTGTTTAGATTTGTCAGAGGTAATGAGGCACATACAACCGACGGTCGTTGGATTAGCAAGGAGGTAATGACGATATTTGATTGTGTTTGTGTAGCTTTGGTAGATGTAGGATAAGGTTGCCAAAGGATTAAGACTAATTGCCGGGCAGTAGATGTTTGAGTGGATGTTATGGGTAGGCAAATGGTAGAGGGGCTTGTGGCTAAGTAATAAAAGCCGCACGGGTCGATCGATCAGAGGGGCAATTCTCGTAATTATAAGAACGTTCACAGTCTGATCTGTCTCAATCTGGCAAAAATACCTCTAATTTCCCTACATTTTGACAAGTTTTTGACATTTGTTTGTCGCAAAGATGACACTGCGACCAGATTTTGAACATTTTAAATTACGAGAATTGGCCTTCAGGATAAGTTACGATTGCCGCGGTTGTTCCGCGGTTGGACCACCTTCATATGTATACCAAGACCCCTCCGTGCCTCGGAAAGCACGTTAAGCCGTTGGTCCCGGCTGTCATTCATGGATCTTTGACAGTCGTTACGGGTATTTAGAAGCCCAAAAAGCTGATAACAGTCTTATCAAGTACTGTATTACCCAGTAAGTGGGTTGTGGAGGTCAGATAGGCAGTCGCTCCATGTAAAATACTGGTATTCTGCTGCATCCGGTTAGACTGGAAGCCGGCCCCAACGTAGTTGGGAAAAGGCTCGGCAGATGATGATGATGTTATGGGAAGGCAAACAGGGCAAAACGAATACTGAATAGCATAATGAAACCTAGAATTTAATAGATCCAGTAATTGCTTAAACTTTTATATAAGGTTAGGTTGTTATTTAATTTTCCCCTTAAATGTAGGTTAGGTTATTTTTCCATTATATTTTCAGCTCGCTAATTTAGAATAAGAAGTTTATCCAGATTAGGTTAAGTCATTCTATATTCATATAAGGAAAACATTGTGAGGGAACCGGCATGTTCTATTTTAGAGGTATGAGGAACAAGGTGTAAAATTCTCTCATCCTCCATAGAAAAGGGAGGATCCTCCGACCAGACGGGTGTTGTGTCTGGCGGGCAACTGCCCAATGAATCGTGTCGGGGCGTTTGTATACATGCTAGTTGCGCGGTAAACTCTGCTTGCGAAATGCAGGATTTGGCGTGACGTCAGTATGACGTGTTGTTCGCATGTGGCGTTGTAGATACACTATGAACCAAAAATTTGAAGACATCTGCCAACCAAAGCAATGGTCCCACGTGGTGGCTTTGTTGGGTGCGTTTACAAACATTTAAACTCACATACACAAACAGCCAGACCCGGAACAACTACTTGTAGGTCATACAAGTAATTGGAATATTTGTTCCATGGGGGAATCGAAACCGCGACACGCAGCGCAGCAATTAATCGTGCCGTCAAAAGATTAAGGCCCACTCCCTCTTACAGAGAGGAGACAATGTGTCCCAGCAGTGGGGAAATTATACATAGGCTGATTTTGGTGAGACACAAATGATCCGAAGTAAGGCTATATTAATAGGCTGGCTTTGCGAGCCCTACCACGCTTAAAACATAATAATACCTTCTTGAACTGAAAATCTTCGTGATCTCTCAACAATTTAGCCTAATTTGTGTTTGAAACTAAAGCCTACAATCTTTTGTCCATCTTCAGCATTACGAAAGGCTGATAATTCAGTTCTAAACTGTTCGTTATGACTGGGACACGACTAAGTGTTGTCGTGACGAAGCTGTGACGAAACGTGCCGCGAGTTTTGATGTTACAAAGGATTTTAGGGATGGGAAAATTAAGCAGGATTGTATCGATAATGAGGTTTGTGGTCGATAGTTTTGAGTTATTCGTTTGGTTAATTTTTTGACAATTGGTTTGAGAAATACACTTTTTGTACAGAGTAAAGATAGCAAAGGAAGTTTTCGTTGCCACCTATTATGAATAATAACATAAATATAGAACCGTGTCTAGTGAATTTGACTCATTTATATTGCATTTATTAATTCGTTTTATCAAGGTGTTTTTATAGTCGTATTTAGTTACTTAGAATATTAATTTTATGTAGATTTAATGTATTTAAAAAATAGTGCCATTGAATTTATGTTTCTGGAACATGCAGACTTATGGATCTAGTATTCCAGAGAAAGTAGTTTTATTGGCTTTAAGATTTACCTACTCCTAAAATTTTCTTGACGGTTAGGTAGCTCTGAATACTGAAATACTATACGGCAAAGTTTGTAGGAACGCTGATTGCTTAGTTTACGGCGTGTTCAATAATTGGGTCCTTTAATTATTGTACGATTGCGTTTATATTACGTACTTACTCACAGAAACATCGTGGTTGGTTGTGTCAGTTAATAGGCTATATCAAATAAGCTTTTGACCTTTATCCACTGCAATCTCAGTGGGCGACCACACAAAACCTACAGGGCTATCGGCTATCTCATCAACAGCTTAAATTAACATCGTTTCTGTATTTTATATTACTACATTAGCATATTTTACTGCGTCGTCTGTCGAAGGTTTACTTTTGTCATTCATAAGTCAATATTCTTCATCGTGTCGCCTTGAACAAAATCACATTAATGAAAAGAATTTTAATAAAATGTATGGCAACGATCGATTTGTCTATAATATATTATTATTGTGACCTTATTTCGTTAATTGATTGACATAGCAATAAAGTTCTAGTGTTTGAATACCGTTTTAGTATAATTGGGTAGTTTTTAATCTAAGGATATATTGAGGATCGTAAAATGTTAAGTATTTTATTATATGCATTTATTTTTTGTTAAATTAAATTGTTATTGTTAACATAACTACTGCATTAAATGCTGCAAGAATAAACTTACATTTGTTAAAACTTTTAACTGTACCGGAAAAATTATAGTGTTTGAATTTCTAATAAAAATACCGAATATTTATTATTTATTTATATATAGTTTATGGAACACCACAAAAATATATAGCTTAAAAATACATTAAACACTACAAAATATACAATGGGCGGCCTTATCGCATTAAATGGCAAGATATTACAGATGAATAATAGTATGCAAATATTTATCAAAAAGGTCAAAATTAAAAATATCCCCAAAAACTCTGCTCCATTTTAATAAAGCTCAATTAAGCTCTGCGCTGGATAGCTATAAATAGTAGTTATAAAAACCGAAAACTTTATCGATAAACTGTTTTTATGGCACTACACTGCCGTTGCCGGCGACAGGTGCAGCCGACCGGCGGTAGCGACACGGTCTATCGATATATCGATAAATTGTATTTTGATAGCGCACAGCACTGACTGAAAATAGACGCGGCTTTTTGTGTTCAAATTTGTAATCAGATTAGTTCCAGTTATTAGGTTTATTGAAGGATAATGTTGTAATTCACGTTTTTAGACCAGAGCCATCTTGATATATTTATTTACACGACTGTCATAGATATTGGTTGGTTTTGAATAAACGTACTAGAACTATTGCGCAACTTTTATTGCCAAAAACATTTTAAAAACCTACGTAGAATAGTAAAGTATTAGCTGCAAGATTAAAAAATCAAAAAGCTAGTACTCGCTTTGAATCATTATCGTGGAGAGGTCTTAATATGTAGGGTATGGTTACCCATCTACGAAATTACCTTGGTGAACATTGCTTAACCCTACAAAAACTGCAGTAAACTGTAATTTCGCCTCAACCCCTCACACATGGAGTACAATGATATAATATTGATTATAGTTTGAATATTTTATTCAAACAAGTCAACCCTCTCCGGCTTGCCGTAGCCATATCTTATGTATGCCACATGGGATGCAATGGGTTGGACCATCATTCAATATTAAACTTAATTGGTACCACGCTGTATCACCTTCGGAAAATGACGGAAATATTCGTATCGAAACTCAATTGCCGTTTTTTGACAGTTGTCTTAGAACGTACATATACCGTATACGTAAAAATGAGTAAGAAAATAAATATATAAACTGCCTTATCTTATTGAATTATCCTAGTTATGGCTTCTTACGTACATTATAATACCGTACGTGTATCAATCAGTGTATTGTGTGTTGCTGTAATCTCTCCAGTTCCATCTCTCAAAAAACGGTTTACTTAAGAGACAGGGTATATTGTTGTCTTTATATCTATACTCCTATACTAATATTATAAGAAGGTAAAATTTGTTTGGTTGTAAACACGGGGTGGGGTTATCTCTGGAACTACCAGTCGATTTGAACAAATCCCTTTGCATTTTAATTCCCATTTTAATCTCCATTTTTTGTAGTTTTTTTGTAATATTGATATATGTAATTGTACCTGTGGATCAGATATCTGAATTAAAATATACATTTTTTTTTTCTAGATTTTGTAGCGGGTAGTAGTTCTGCCCTAATGAGTAGAATCATGTGCTGAATTCGAGATTTCAGTTTACGCGACAATGTCCCTGTCACCCTGTATACAAGTTTACTCGTTCAGGGAACTAGATTAACGCCCTACAACTATAAATTCGAACAAAACATGAATTAAAAACTTGTCTGCCTTGTCTAAACTTTCCTCGGTCTTCGGTAACAACAGGCACCTGAGTGCGCCGGCCACAGTCCGATATTCGCCAATATTTAGAAGATCCACAGCGCGGACACAGATATTGCAATCCCGACCAGATTACATTTAAAATGAATCCCGGTATAGCGGTAAAATAGCGGAAAACTACCGCTTTCAGTTACACTGAAATTTGGAATAAAATGTTGTGAAGTATCCAGTATTGTTTTCTGGTTTCATTATTTTTGTATAGATTGAATATTGCCGTGTGATGAGCCTATACATTCTTACTACATACTGTGGAGTAATTGCGTTACACAATATCAGTAGCAATGAGTTTCATTTTGACAATTCAACAATATTCATTGCTTTGTTTATGTCCTTGAGCAGACACATTTTTCGAACATATGAAGCAATGGATTAGCAATATACTTCAAAATGATTCTGATTTAGATTGATAGTGTGTTACGCCATTAGGCTCCCAAAGCTCCCAAAGCTCCTTAATACAGCACTGTATTAAGGAGCTTTGGGAGCTCGAATGACGTTGACGTTTTCGATTTAAAAGAGTGTCTGTAGAGTTTCTTGCCCGATTTTCTCCATATTTACCTACTACACTTTGGAATAGACAACTAGCTTCATCTTTCTCTGACTGACCCTCTAGAAAGAGCCTGTAATTGGTTTTGAAATGCTTTGATTTTGAGTTGATAGGGGGCGCTGTTGGTAAAGAAGAAAACTAGCGCTGAGGTATTTATTTTTTAAATATCGCAGCATTATGCTGAAATAGGAGCCTGTTTGGCGTCACACAGATCTTTTTTTTTTTTCTTGTTGTTTTAGTGTAACTTTGTTAGTTTTAAAGGCTCCTTTTTTACTTTATGTATTTCCTGAGAGTGTCCGAAACAAAAAAAATAAAAATTCTGTCTTTCAAAGATTTGAGTAAATGGTTTGTGAAGTATTGCAAAAAGAAGATGGCGGCGTAAGATTTTGGCCACGCGAAAAAGGACCTGCGTTAAAATAAGTAATGTTACATAATATTATTGTTATCGCCTTTTATCTGTTTCCGGGATTGTTATAAATGGTGGTACGTATGATTAATTTATTACCCATTAAGAGAATCAGGTAGCAGGGCTATGGTATATGGACTTTAACGGTGCTATAGAGGTAATTTACTATCGTAAGTTATATTTACTATAGATAAGAACCGATGTAATAAACGTGATCCTTCCACCATTCCGTAGGCTCCTACAAGTCTTATTTTGTACCGTATTCACTTATAAGGCGAAAACAATATTTTACATTTTTTTTTTTGTTAGCTTATTCTGTCCCACTTCTGGGCAAAGAGTTCCCCCCAAATCCTTCCCGGAACTTTTTCCCCGCGCCATCGTGCCACCTCGTATCAGCCCTTGCGGTAAATGTCCAGCCGGCCTATTCTCTAAAAATCTCACTATGAAAACGTAAGCTAAGTGAGCTTGAAGTGAGCTGTCATTGGGAAATGACAGCTCACTTCAGGCTCACTTAGGGGGTTACTTCATCAGGGGGACCTGGTGCTAGGGATTGACACTATTGACATCTCACTCTAAGTTCACTTCACCTAAATTTTCGCGGTGAGATGTTTACAGAATCGATTGGCTGGTTATCTCGGCATTTCTTTCTGAGCCGGCCTCGGAATAGGAGAAGGAGGCCATTTTTTTAAATTCCTGCTAAAAAATTTCGTATCTTCCTAAATCTTGATCTCAAATAAAGCCTCATAACACAAGTTCTTACCTTTCAACAGCAGCACGTAGTTCTTCTTGTCATCTCCACCCTTAGGGTACTCCCAATCTATGTCCAGACCATCGAAGTTCCTGTCGCGAAGGTACGGGATCGCGGAGTAGATGAACGTCTGGCGCGCGTAGCGGGTTGCTGCCATCTCCTTGAACTTCTGGGTTCCGAAGGACCAACCACCTGGGGAAGGAAGTATTAGAGTCAAACTATTTCTTAGGTAGGTATTTCTCAGGAGGCCGCAAGTCAGTGGTACAGACGCCAGCACATCAAGCTACTACAATCTGTCAAAAGTCTTTAATAGATTTTCAACTTTATCGCTAAAGCATTAAGGTTCAAGTTTGATTGGGAAAAATTGACAGTTTCGGATAGCATGATGTGCTGGCGTCTGTACCAAAATCAGTATAAACTGGCCCTTTATTCTATTGAAACTTCATACTAAGCATTTACTGTACTAACAGGATTGTTTTAACGGCATAAAATGATAAAGTTACTTTTTCATTTAAAATAGGTACCAATGATGTAGCATGGAAAGTGACACGAGAAGACCAGCGCCCTTATTGTGTAACACATTATCAATCTCAATCTCAATCATTTTGATTGATATTGCTAGTCCGTTGATAATATGCTCGCAAAAATTGCCTGCTCACCAACGTAAATAACGCAATGAATGTTGTTGAACTGTCAAAATGAAATCCATTCCTTCTGATAGTGTGTTACGCAATAACCTCGCTGGATTTATAATTCCTTCACTTTGTGAGAAGAGGCTTTTGCCCAGCACTTTACATTTTATTTTCGTATGATTAAGTTTAGTTTGTAGTCATTATTTAGTTAAATTAGATTAATAAGAACTTCTTTGGGCATCAAAAACTGTTTCTTACACAAAATGTTTGCTTGGGGAGTCATTTATAAGGCTAGGCAATAGCTAAAGTTTTAGTAGTAAAGGTCGTAAGATAAAGTTAAAATAAATAGGCCAAACTGTATAGATAAAACAGAATATTCATATCATTATAGCAATTTTGTGTCTGAAAACTAACATTAAGATAAACAAATCACCCTAGACATCATCATTCTCTTGCATGTATTCGGTGCATCATATCGTTTTCTTCCATACTTCTCTATTCATCAAAATCATCTGTGGATGCCCGACTTCCCCTTTTTAATCCACCCAAAGGTTGTCTTTAAAAGATCGCTCTTAGCGACAAGACCGCCCATTGTGTCACCCTTTGTAAAATTTCTACATTTATATCTATAATTTATATGGTATACATAATTAAGAGTATTCTATTCTATTCTTCACCTACTGATGGGCAACGGCCTCTCTTTTCTTTGTGTTAATCCCCACGCTTCAGTGCCAGCCTCATCCAGGTTTGCCCGCGATGGCAACAATGTCGCCTTCTCTATTATTCGTGGCTAAAAATGGCTCCCTAGTGTTTTCTCAAATTTAATCCAGATAAAATATGTCTATTCATTTTCCATAAAGACACTGACAAGTCAACGTTCAATACCTATTATCTCAATCAGAATTATCTCACAGTAATCTAATAAATTCGCACTAATTACTACTTACCACGATCGAATTTTCGTAACTGAATAGTGAAGTGAAACGGCAAAAAAGTCGCGTGTCGATTTCTTTTAGCGCTCATAATGGGTTGCACCACAACCGACACGTAGCTCTCATGAAAATAGGCGCGGTTTTTTGTAGGCATTCCCGTGAAAATAGGTGAAAATGTCGCGCGAATGCGCTTTGTGCCGTGGGAAAGGCGCCGCGGTGTGTTCGCACATGACTAGTGAGGGGACAGGTTTGTCGATATCGATTTTTTTGTGTTGCTTTACAAAAATATACAACAAAAGTACATAATTACCAAGCATCACCTCTGTACCTATTTTTTCTGTTCTGTTTTTCTTGTCTGTTTATATATGTGTGTACATAAATGGTAAATAAATAAATAAATAAATAAATAATTTCCTTCCATGGCATTTTAGTAATTTACAAGTTTAGTATATGCGACAAAAAACAGTTATTTCGGTGCATTTTTTTTATTCAGTCCTCTTTTAAATTCCTTAATTAAAATCATACTTTACTTTTTTTTAGAAATTGTATCTCACACCTCGATATGTTCGACACAACAAAGACATTATGTTTACACATTTCAACTTGCTATAATGACACGTGCAAACCATAAACATTTATCTATTAGAAAGTGGTGTTACCATAAAAACCTGAGTCATAATACTTATATATTGATTGCTTCAACTAGTTGGTTGAACGGCTAATGATTGATTGGTTATGTAAGCTATCGGGTGTGTATGAAAGTGAGGTGTGGTATTGTTGTTTTTGCAAACGTCATAAACGAACGTGTTTATATAAAATGTTTATTTGTATGATAGATAAAAATAAACCGTTTCCGTTGTGATCAAATATTGCTTTTAATATGATCTGTAATGAAAATACTAAGTATGCATATATAAGTCTTTATATAATTTTAATTTATTATTGACCAGCATCACTACAAAAATATCGCAATCTAAGATGACATGAAACTAATTAAATTAAAGTTATTCCACAGTTAATTAGATCACCTTTAAAATGATTCATTAGTAAATGTCAAACAGATGATTCATTAGTAAATGTCATATAGATGAAACATTTAAATTAGAATAAACTTTATCGATATTTAATTGCACATCACAAATGGTATCGATTTTAAAACTCTCTGTCTGTCGAATGCGATATCTCGTGTGTTCTGAATCGACTATTTATTCGAATGGATAATCAAAGTGTTCTTGGTAAAATATGAAAGCTTTATAAATATTTTTGATGCTATTTTCCATTGAGGCTTGATGTTTGTGTTAATCAAATGAGTTGTGAAAATATTATGTTTTTTTTTTTTCTCTGAAAATTGAACGAAGTTGTCTTTTTATTTCGTCTTCATGTGAATGCTTTTTAAAGCTGAATTTGTTGGCGATATTGTAAACTATGGAACTTATATAATTAAACTATTGTGTGTGGGTTAATAGGTCAAACAAAATGACTTTTAACATTATATAACTGATTTATTTTATTGTCTATTTCCGCAATAAACATTACGACTTAAGTTGTTTAAGAAAACTTGATGCATTTAGTGTCATGTTTTGCATAACATGGACGCATGCATGCCTAATGAAGATGTTACTACTCTATTAAAATTAATAATGTTTTAACTTTATCCGTCTATTATTATTATGTAAACACAGTCATAAACTATTGCAATTAATTTATGAAAGAAGCTTGATATGAAAACCATAATTACAAAACTTGTCCTAAGTAGATAATTTAATTCATGACATATTTGCTGTTGTAATTGTTTGATTATACTATTAGTGTAATTGTAATCAAATTACTCAATTCTCAATAAATACAGGATGGTATCGACGCACAAACTATAAAAATTAATTCAGCACATGGTTTGAGACTCCTAGACCCGTAGAATTTTTTGCCGGTTATCAAAAAAAAATCTGGTGTTTTATAGAAAAGTGCCTACGTGGTCAAATTATATGGCACGGCACTTTTTTTTTTTAATAACCTACGTAAATTGTCAGGCACCAGGTTCAGAATCATGTACTGAATTAATGGTAACAGGTTGCGTATCGATGTATTTATTGCTTTCACATGTGAACTGAAGTTTTAAGTTTTACACAGACATGATCATCGGGCACAGCAAAGTAAGATACAGGCTTTAATTTGACTACTGAGTTGTCCTAAGATTTGCCAAGAATAAAAGGCGTTCTTTACCTAAGTATATACTGAAGTAGACTACTAATACCCGGCGGCGCGAGATTCGTTGCCCGGATTGTTACCACATCAAAATTATATTTCATGTTTCACCATCTTTTTTTTTTATTTATGTTTACTTTATTTGATTTCATGTTTTGATTGTTGTTTGTCTCGAATCATATGTTACAATGGTTTATTTTATTTCTTGTCTTGATTCTTGTTTTTATTTATTTGTGTATAATTGCATGCTACACTGGTTGACGTCATCACGTTGACGCCGGCTGCCGATGAAAACCAGCGCTGGGGCTCTGTCTCGTATAGAGTCTTAGCATTATGCTGAGCGATGGCCGTTTTGCGTGAATGTGACGCATGTTTACCCCCAACTTGTTACTTTTTTTGTGTGTTTATGTTCTCTTTTATGTCATGTCGTCATGTTTGCCGCAAATAAACGTATTTTCTTTCTTTCTTTCTTAGTTAGCTGGGTAATTTTTAGGCTTTTTTTATAATTTCGACGATCAGGAAATGCTTATTGTCTACCTAACCTGCCCTGATTTTATTAAGTAAGTATAGGTTTTTAAATTAATTCACAGTAAAATAACGTTTCAAATACATACCAATTGCCAAAAGAGTCTTCAACTTAGGATTAGCTTTCTTCAGCCCGTTGATTCTGTCGTACAATCCGGTCTTCCCATCCTTAGTCTCATCGTTGGACTCGAAGGAACTGAGCTTGCCCTTCTTCAGCCAGCCGAAAGCGAAGATGATGTGGGTGCATAGATCAGGCGAAATATCTTCAGGAGTAAACTTGCCGACCTTCGTACGGTATTGGGACCAGTTGGTGTAGTAGCAGACAATCTGATGGAAGAGAAGAATGTTAATAAAAATTAGGACAAGCAAGGTGAATGATGTTCTCAAAACGTGAAGGAAAACATCGTAAGGAAACCAGGGGTCTACTACGAAGTGCAAAGTGCGAATGATCGGATCGGACCGACACATGGCCGAACCGAATATTATTGAAAAATGCGAAAAAAGTTCGGGTCGGCTCAGTTGGGTCGGGACCATAGTCAATATTCGAAAGAGTTTAGGAGTGTAGGAACGGGACCGACCGAACCAAATAGTAACTTCGTAGCAGGAAACGGCCAAACATTCGGCCGATACCACTACGGAGTAGACCCCCTGCATGTCCTAGGACCAAATATTACCAACCCGCACTGAGCACGCGTGGTGGATTACGGCCCACTCCCTCTAATAGAGAGGAGGCCTGTGTCCCAGAAGTGGGAACATTATAGGCTGATTATGCTAAGGTGAATGATGAAAAAGATGGTGATACTTATATTGTCCTTTAATCACTAGTGCTCTACCTAAAACTGTATGACATGTGATTTTTGTTTGTACGTTTATGTTTTAGTGTCGTTGAAATGCCATATCAATAAAAAAATATATGGCTCTGAAAAGGTTAACTGATTTATTGCAAGTTTTATCATAATTTTGATAAATCTGCACATAAAATTCTAAGTAAGGTAAACGGTTGGAATATATTTTATTATGGTAAGCGATTCTAAGAAAATTCACCTGTAACTGTATTTTTAAAGCACACAATTATCTTCAAGGATTTAGTGCTTCTTTCGCAAACAATATTAAACGTATATTTCTAGACTTCATATTCTTTAGTAAAGTTTGCGTTCAGGCACTCGGTTTTATAACCCACTCCCGTCTACTGCTTAAAAATACCAGCTCATTTAACACGAGAAGTTTCCCGACATTCCCGTTCAATTTTGAACTCTACCCAATCAAAATAGGGTTCCTTTCAGAAGAGTTCTGATATTTTCAAAATTCAAAACCTATCTTGAAGACATTCGCGAAACATTAAATATCTGAAACGCAAATAAACTATGCATTATGACCTTTATTCTTATAGGAATAAAGTTCACTAATATTTAATAAAAATCTTCCAGTAGGCAAATACTTATTTTGAAGGCTAACAACTTCACTTTTACGTTCGAAAAGTTTACTCATATCCGTGTTGTACCATTCGTTTACAAAATTATATTTACATGTCGGATACTAACACAAACGCTTCTATTTGAAAGGGTTAAGAACTAAAATTCTTTATACAGTCCGTATTTTAAGTGCAATGGTCAGTTGGTATCTGGGTTTCTGCAAGGCTCAATTCTCGGTCCGCTGTCTCTTCCTGCCATATTTATTAGAAGGAAATAAAACCTTTCGGAATCGATATTTATATTTTTATTACCTAACTGTTATTTGATTTCAATGGATTTGGAGAAAACTTAACTTTCTCATCGTTTTTTAATTGGATTTTAAAAGGCTAGGTGATAAATGGAAAGCGTATTAATATCAGCTAGTAATACTTTCTTGTTCTAGCCAACTGTTTTATACTGACTAAAACGTTGCAGTATCTATGTTGTAATAAATTAATTAAAATTTCAAGTTTAAAGAATGACTCAATATTGAAATTATCAAATGTATTCTGTATTTGTACGAGCTGTGGTTTTCCAATCGCAGTGTAGTGTAATTTTCTACTTTACATTCTTCTTCTTAAATCGAATTAAAAAAAAAAAACTATTCGACAATAAGACATTAATGGTTCATTCCTTGGTAATTAACATGAGCCAGTCAGCAGGATGGTAGATGATGGCCAGGTTGACACGACCAGGGGGCCAGGTTAATTGTATCTTTAAAATTACTTAAATATAATGTCACGATGCAAAGATGACTCAACAATTGGAGTTATCAAAATATTTTGTACAAGCTGTGGTCTTCCAATTGCAGTATCATTACTTTATTTAGAACCGAAAGAAACTATATGACTGAAAGTTCATGTCATTTTAAAAAAATATGAGCCTAAGTTTAAATGTAGGTACTCCAGGAAATAGAAAAGTGAATAAAAAAATATAATACTCCTTACCTTATATCCATCTTTGTCTTTATGAAGATCTGAACCGACAGAGTTATCAAGGACCGCA
The DNA here is from genome assembly GCA_911387795.2 of Apamea monoglypha. Classification (NCBI taxonomy): domain Eukaryota; kingdom Metazoa; phylum Arthropoda; class Insecta; order Lepidoptera; family Noctuidae; genus Apamea; species Apamea monoglypha. The sequence goes on from OU426922.1 coordinate 18,106,874, forward strand.
GAAGACTTCCTGCTGGCAATGTTAGGTCGTCCACGAATCTTGGGCCTGTTGACGCTGGCTGATATGACCTGGTCTGAAGATCTGGATACGCTGGTTGTGACTGAAGTGGAAACCTTGCTAGGCTTGCGGAGTCTTCTGCGAACAGCTGTGGAAGAGAAATAAATAGTTTTAGATGCTGGTTTGAAGAAATGAGACATGATATGGAAAAAAGGATTTTGTACGTATAAACACGATAATTCTGCTTGGCTACTTCTTGGCGTATATCCAGTAGTTGGACGTGTTTCGACTTAAATAATGCTGAAGATGATGATGATGAAACGCTAAATTATGTCGTTAAGATACAAGATTTAGTTACCAACAGTTAAAATTAAATTCCTGAGCTATTTCTTGCATCATCCATAGAAAAAGAGATGGAGAACCCATTTACGCCTTAGTTGGCACGATAAGGTCTCTAAAGCCATATAAAGTTGAGCAAGACCTTATTTAGAGTTCTACTGACCCCTTTATGAGTAAAGCGTGACACATCAAATTAGAGACGTATCAACTGGCTGTCATTGTAAAAGATTTAACAAAAGAGGAATAATGCCTGTCTGCTATTATATCGTCTTGCAATATGTCTGGAAGAAATAATTAACGTTTTAATTGAAATAAAATAAGGTTCATTATTCAGCAATCTTTTTTATACTCTGTACAGTTATTTCCGGAAGTGCGTTAGTTGGTTTTTAAATAGCATAAAGCATATCATCTTATGATGTCTCCACTGGTGGGGCTCAAGCCTCCTCTCAGTGGGAGTGGGCTGTAAATGTAATCCACCACGCGGGCCCAGTGCGGGTTGGCGAATGTCACATGGCTTCGAATTCTTGGTTTTAGGACTTGGTTTTCTTCCGAGGTTTTCCTTTACCGATTTGAGAGCAGTGGTGATGAAATTATGTAAGCAAAGTAAAGTGCCTGCCCAGGGGGTCTACTACGAAGTGCAAAGTGCGAATGTTCGGATCGGACCGACATATGGCCGAACCGAATATTATTGAAAAATGCGAATAAAGTTCGGATCGGCTCAGTTGGGTCGGGACCATAGTCAATATTCGAAAGAGTGTAGGAGTGTAGGATCGGGACCGACCGAACCAAATAGTAACTTCGTAGCAATAAACGGCCGAACATTCGGCCGATACCACTTCGCAGTAGACCCCCAGGTTCGGACCCACGATCTGCAATTCGTAAGTTAGGGCGAATACCACCGGGCCACCACTGCTATCGAGTTATGAGCGTCAAATAAATGTTATTTGACATCTTCATTAATCATTCAAGACTTGACTACAATTGTTAGAGGAATGAATTAAACTGTTTGCTTTTATTCCTTCCTGAACAGTCCCAGAAGCGATCCTAAAGTAAAGCATTACTATATCTAACTATTATTGACACACAATTTCCGTTTTCCTCTACCAATATTAGACTTCCTACTACTGCCGTTTTAACCTGTAAAATGGTGTGTAAAGATGTTCACCCATCCACGGCGAGCGTACCTAAACCTGAGGGGCAATTCTCATAATTTTAAGAACGTTCACAGTCTGATCTCAGTCTCAATCTGTCAAAAATACCTCCAATTTCCCTACATTTTTAACAAGTTTTTGACATTGATTGTAGCTGAGATGAGATTGCGACTAGATTTTGAACGTTCTTAATTACGGGAATTGGCCTTCTGATCGATCGACCCGTGTGGCTATTATTAATTAGTCTCAAGTAGGAAGTTCACTCAAAATATTTATTTTTGCAAGCCTTTTCTAAGAACGTGAACTAAGTTAAACTAAAAGGCCTTAATCTTGACATCAAAGACTTTGTGCTCGCACCTAATTTTTCCGTTCAATTTAACTTCAAAGATAGCCGCGTTGTGTTAAGTTGGCTTAGTGATGTATTGAGCGATAGTTACACGGTGCGTTAAGTTAAGAGCTGTAATCTTCACGCTTGTGTCACCTTTTGAGGCGGGTAGGAAAATAAATGGTAGGTGTTAAAATAATTGTTTGATTGTTGGGGGAATTTTGGAATTTATTATAGGCATTTATTATTGGCAGTCACATTTTGTACTGAAAATGTGCACAGAGGCCACATTTTTATATGTATTTTTGTAAAAGAATTGTAAACTTGGAAAAGTGAACTCTTCACTATCGAATAATTGCAAAATACAATTAAAAATAATAAAACGCTACTGAGTTTAATCAAAAAAATATTTTATATTGGACTGTTATAATTACTATTATTTTCTTCGTATTCACCTAAAATTGTGGCTCTTAAATCTCGCTCATGTGCAATGCATTTAAACGACAAACAAGTACTTTAAAAACAAATAGAATTTTGAAACTAAAGGTGTTTTAGCAACATTTTTACAAAGCCATTCTTCCAATATGTTCCGAGTAATAAACTTACTCTACACTTTGAATTCCAAACGCCCTTATGGGACATCCTGTAACTGATGGCAGGCACTCCTACACCGCAATTTCCATCTTCAACTTTAAAGATTAAAGTTGAAAGTTGGGTGGCAAGTAAATATATTTTTCCCCACAAAAGAAACAGTTTTAATGTATGAGTTAAGCCAGGGTGTTTATTTTGGAAACGTTAGCGTTGTCCAGGGAGAGATGAAAAGTTTATTTTGTATGATGTATCCGTAGAGGTAGGGGTGGATGAGTGAAAAGTGACATTATTTTTTATAAAAAATAACCAGCCTATAATGTTCCCACTGCTGGGATATAGGCCTCCTCTCTGTGAGAGGGAGTGGCCGGAATCCACCACGCGGGCCCAGTCCGGGTTGGTAGATGTCACATGTCTTAGAATTTTTGGTTCTAGGACATGCCGGTTTTCTTTCGATGTTTTCCTTACCGTTTTGAGAGCAGTTGCAGTGATGAAATCATTGGGGTGAAGTAAGAGGTTAAATAGAGCAGGTGTTCTACAGTTTATTCAAAAATATTTCGATTCTTCTTTCACAAGTGGTTTAGGAGCTATTACAATGCGTAAGTAATCAGCGTCGTGAATTTTATAATCTACGACCAATCCGAGATTTGTAAGATTCCGTGATCTGCGTCATAATTGAGATATACAATTCCGTGATTTAAGAGTTTGTAAACTGCATTCATAAATTATCATGATTTAAAAACTGGATTATGAGATTGGACCCAGAGCACAGATTACTGAATAGTTACTACGTAACCCAGAGTCCAAGACTGTGTAACGGTAAACTCGCGTTCTATGTACCTTTTGATTCAATTGTTTTACTCTTTGCACTTTTTATTATTTTGGCATCTAAAAGAGCAAGACAAAGAAATAAAAGGATAACTTCATAGTGCGGCGCTGAACTAAGTCCACAGTTTTTCTTCGCTTGTTAGCGTGAATTTATATAAAAATCACTTCGTGGTTTTCAATGAACAGTCTTGTTAGTGTTACTGGAGTTATAAAAGTAGTTGCATATCTAACTTTATTTAAATAATTCTAATTCAGTAGTGCTTTCAATAACCCTTCTGAATGTGCTTGATGCCCTAGAGATAATTACCTACAGTGCAATTAGAGAAATACCTACACTACAACACAACACAACACACATACAATAACAACACAACACAAACAACGTTTTATGCGTCATATTTACCGAAAATAAACGCATTTTATTTCTTTCTTTTTTCACTATAATACAAACATAAGTGGAATTTGCTAGGTTTTAACAATTAGACGTTTATGAACGTGGTAAGGTTTTAGTGCATTTAGTTACAGTCATATCTAACCGTTTAAAGTCTAAAAATAATGTGAATTAGAATTGACGGACTGAAGTGTGGAACTTTATATTGGTGATCATAACATAAAACAAAAATCCCCAAAACATACACAAACCTAAATAATACATTATGTAATTTCAATAAACTCCCCACATACCCTCAAAATAAAAACGTCTCCGCGATCCAATTAATGAGCCCAGCTGTCTACCCTGCAGTAAACACGAAAGGATTTGCATAAAAAACAGCACAGTTTGAATTCTGTGCGCGTCCGCATTTCAAAGCTACCACGCACACATTTTAGACAAATCTGACGGTAAATATGTCTGCTCCTTCATGAAATACATAAATCTAAAGAGAGAAATGTAGGGATACGCTACTGGTTTAAAAAAAATATTATTTCAGTTCCATATTTAATAGCTATAAGAGTAGGGGAAGACCAAAGAAACGATGGATGGACTGTGTGAATGATGATATGGTTAGAAAGGGGGTGACTACCGAGATGACGACTAATAGAGAAGTGTGGAAGAAAAGGACATGTCGCGCCGACACCAATTAAATTGGGATAAGGGCAGGAGGCAGTGATGATGATTCAAGTTTTGGGGATAAATGTGAATAGCTAGAGTGTCCTAAGTGCCCGTTCACCTGCACCTTGGATGACCTAAATAATGATACTGACACCGCAATCAACGTAGCCACCTACTGGGCACGATTTTATATTTATTGATATAACACAAAGGGCTGGAGTGGTTAAGGTCCGGGGATTGGCTCTTAAAAGAACCGTTTGGGATGGGTCTTGAGAAAGACCGATTCGGCACACTGATTGACTGGGCACAATGATTGCGATGTACATATGTGTTTGTATTAATATGTGTAATATTAAAAAAAACAACGTGTGAAGATTGAGAACAAAATTATTTATTAAGAGTAACATATTAACGAGTACATTTTTGCTGGCTTAGGTGATAACGCATCACAATAAGATGTATGAGTAAATGAACTATCATACATACATTCTAGAATATAAAAGACTAAGACCCAGTAGCCTATCACAATATTTACCTAACTAATCACGCACTGACGATTTTTAACGCACTGCTTCCTTTCTTGTCTATTCTCAAGGCACACCGGGGCAATTAAATCAATTAACGTCAGTAATTAATATGGGCGGTAGCAATAATTTGTATGGGTAGTCTTAAATTTGAATTTGCTTAGTTTTATGTGTTAATTTTTCAAGGTTAATGTTTATTGGTGGTAATAAAAAATGAATAGATAAAGGCTTTGTGACATACATTTTTGATAAGAACACTTGCTGCGCACTTGTCCCTACATATGTCTATATTATTATCTATATCTGCTCGTGTGACTTCCAGGAGTAACGTAACAAATAATTGTGTCTCATTATTCAAGACTTGTTAAGTAATGAAACGAACGTGCTTATAATCCTGTAAGAAAGGCCAATAATAATGTTTTCATTCATTACATAATCAGTCTATAACGTTCCCATCTACCACGCGGGCCCAGTGCGGGTTGGTAGATGTCACATGTCTTCGAATTTTTGGTTCTAGGACATGCCGGTTTCCTCACGATGTTTTCCTTCATCGTTTGAGAACAGCACTCATTACCAAGATAATTTTCTATAACCATTGCTCTTTTATATTACAAAATTTATTTTAAAAAAATGCTTTAACAGTCAGGTCCACCCTAAAACAACTGCCGATAAAAAACGCGTGTTTTTAGGTAAATAAATTGCCGGATTATCAGCAATATATCTTCAGCCGTGTCCAGTCAGGGCAGGTCAGGGCACAGCCACATGACCATAACTTCAGGCTACTGAACAATCGCTCGCAGGATATGTGCGTATCTAGAATCATATCTAGGACATTGTTGTGTGCCTGGTAGAATCCATGGCGGGATTTTTGTTAGGGTATTGGATGGTTAAAATGACATAATAAGGAATGGAAAAACATAAATGACAAAGAAATCTAGCCAGCAAAAGCTCATCAAGCCTTTGAGGCCTTTGACAATTTACTTTGTGTAATTTATTTCGTCACCACTGCTCTCAAAACGGTGAAGGAAAACATCGTGAGGAAACTGGTATGTCCTAAAATTCAAAGACATGCACCAACCCGCACTGGGCTCGCGTGGTAGATTATGGCCCTCTCGCTCTCACAGACAGGAGGCTGGTGTCCCAACAGTGGGAACATTATAGGCTGATTATGTTGAGGCTTTCGAGTGAGGAAGTTAAATATCGTGAATTTGATTACGAGAACAGACGTGTCTGTTCCGAAAGGATTTTTCTCCGAAAACATAGGGTAGCTTAGGGGTCAGGGAACTCTTGTTTATAACATTAATCTGACCCAGGGACACCTATCCCTGGGTCAGATTAATGTTAAAAGGCCAAAGAATTAATGTTTATAACATGTATGTGTAGTCTTTGTGTGTTAACAAATGAACTTGTATTTTTGAAGTATTCCCGTTTGAGCACAAACTTCAAAAAAAAAATAGAAGTTCATTTGTTAACACACACGCGGCGCGGGCTTGCGGGCGGCGAGCAATGGGCGCCGCCCGGCAAGGACCAGGCCCGAGTCGACGGCGCGTTGTGTTCCACGCGCGCCTCAAAGAAATGTCAGCACAAACTGACGGGGTCCGCTAGGGCCGATGCCTGCCAGGGCCGCGGGTTGTTTGAAAGAGATACCGTGGTCCATGGCATAGGCAACTGAAGGAATACGGGTGGGTTTTAGTCAGTAAAAGTCTGACACGCTGCTCCGCCCAGAGCGGGAGAAGTCATTTTATTAAGATGATTTCCCACCCCGAAAAAAAAAAACACCTAGTTTTTGGCACCTATGCATTGAGCACCAAAGGTATTCCCATTTGTGCACCAATCAATATTTTATGGCTATTGAATAACTAATAATTTTGTTTCGTGCAGGGGTAAACGAAAACAACTTAAAAAACGCGTGCAAAATTTTATCCTAATCAGCAGTGACATTTTCGGTGAAAACCACTTTTTACCGACCCTCGGCATGTAAAAAATGTAATTTTAATTTTAACAGTCCAGTTCGTGGTTCCTGTAACTACGTTTTTCTATTTTTCATAATGTCAGATTGGCTTTACAGTCCCGTGCAGTAAAAACATTGCGAATGGCATACTGACTATCAAAGATATTTTGAAAAAAAAATGGTCGGTCAGAATGTTCGAATGCTTTTACACAACAATTTGTTTGTCCTGCCTTGCCTGTTTGGGAAAAATATATCTGCGTATTTTGGATTGGTATTTGGTGTCAGGGAAAACAAATATGTAGAGTGTTAATTTCATTGAGTGTTTGATTTTATTTTTCATCTGTTCTGTGTGTCGAACCAATTCCATTGAATGCGGACCTTCAACTGAAAATACTTATTAAAGTTTATAATTATGTATTTTATCAATAATTTCTGGAAGCGTGGTCTATGAATCCTATTTGAAATACCACATTATGCGATTGGAGAAGCTAGGAGAGGCCTGAAGGCCAATTTCCGTAATTAAAAACGTTCAAAATCTAGTCGCAATCTAATCTCAGCGACAATCATTGTCAAAAACTTGTCAAAAATGTAGGGAAATTACAGGTATATTTGACAGATTAAGACTGAGATCACACTGCGAACGTTCTTAAAATTACGAGAGCCTAGGATCAGGATCGATGCGCGTTTTTTTACGTCTATCTGCACGTATTTCGACACATTTTGTGAACATGGACCCGGACATCCACGATAATATCGTCAGGTTAGAAATTATAAAAGCGTACAATTTTGTAATTGTTAGAAAAAATAAGAACTACCAATCAGATCTGACAAAGATAAAATGTATAGACTTTCAGAATCCGTTAGATGTAATATCTAAACCAAAATCTAGATAGTATGTAGTACTTAACTTTCTCATATACTATTTCTTCTTTCATTTTTAGAAAGTCCCTATATTAATTTTAGTTCATTAAGATCGAAGCCGAGATCAAAGGTCCTGAAATCTAATATGTTCCTTTGGCAGAGTTAATTAATAGTCTAGACAGGTATATATATCTAAAGATAAAACTATGCTATTGAACTGAAATGAAGCCTTGCAGACTAATTTAATTATAATTTATGTTACTTTTACCTATATATTGGGTCTACAACTATTGAGAAGGTAAACCTGATTATTTTATCACGCATGTATTCCCCGGAGGGTTAGGCAGAGGTGCACCAATAAAACACCCATATTTTGCCATTTATTTTCAAATCCCATGTACCATGGGGGCAAGTCTGTTGCCATAAACCAGGCACGAATCCAGACTCCGGGCTGATACAAAAAAAAATGCAGATGGAAAAACTCAATAACACTGCCCGACCCGGGAATCCAACCCACGCCTGTGACCACCAACCAAGGAGGCACTCGATGCAGTAAAATGCAACAACTTATATGTTAAATAAGTGCTCAAACACGCGAGCGACACGCGTTAACGGCAGAGGCAACTGCAGCTGTCGTCGACGCGTCGGCGACTGCCGTCGACAACATCTCGCTCATGTATTTAAGCACTGTAGTCAGTAACATGAGTGTCAGTATATTTGCGGACACTGAATGATAAGATTAAGCATTTGCGAACTATTATTAGCTACAACTCATCCCAAGAGTAAGCCTTCCTAATGACGGAACTGTTTATCATTCCACTCAGGTAGTGGTTCCGTAAGGGGTAAAGGGTGGCAAATCACCACTACGTGTAGCTACTACCGACTGCGTCCACTAGAGACAGTCCGTATTTTATGCTGAATTAAATTAGGAACAGAGGTGTCTGTAGCCACAATGTGGAACTTTTCTAATTACCTCGAATGAGAGTAACTATTGTTTTTAGTAAGTACCTACTTTGTTTGTGTTTTGTTTTTGTCTTCGTTACAAAAAGAGGCGCGTACACCTTCATATAGACCACTTGATTGTGTGAATTATAGCAGAAATAGAATGCTCTTTTAGGGTTCCTTGCCCGAAGGGTGCTAACAGGACCCGCTTTCGGTGTCCGTCCGTCTGTGCGTACGTCTGTCAGCGGGCTGTATCTCATGAACCGCAATAGATAGACAGTTGAAATTTTCACAGAGTGTGTATTTCTATTGACGCTGCTATAAGAACGAATAAAATAAAGTTTAAAAATTAAAGGGGTCTGTCTCCATACAAGAAACGTGTTTTTTTTCAGCGTTTTTTGCCTTGTAGTACGGAACCCTTAGTGGCAGGTTTTTTATAAAAGTTTAATTCACATTGTCACATATCTGAAGGCCAATTCTCGTAATTTAAAACGTTCAAAATCTAGTCGCAGTCTCATCTCAGCGACAAAGAAATGTCAAAAATTTGTCAAAATGTAGGGCAAATTAGAAGTTTTTTTTGACAGATTGAGATTGAGATCAAACTGTGAACGTTCTTAAAATTACGAGAATTGCCCCTCACGTCATAACATTGTTGAAGTCACATCAAGTTTGCATTCAAATTAAATGACGTACAGTATTACTGAAGCTAATGTAAACATAGTCTAATTTGAATACCACAGAATCACATATCTGCATACCAAATACATAATATTAAAGGTACGTATTTAGTCGCATAATTCAAATATAATTATATTTAAATAATCGCTGTCAAACCGCAAGATCTAGCCTTTGACATTAACGTCCCACGAAACAGACAAACATAGACTACCAACAAATGACCAGAGTCAAATAAATAAACATTTACGTATGTATATCGACCATATCTTTGAACAGTTTTGGTTCTAATTTGCATACGATGTGGCCTAGTATGCTAAACACCAGTTGGGAGGTCATGCAAAGAGCATACTTGAATAGTTTTGGGTCTTAGATCCTAATTTAACTGTTCAAATATTCTAGAAATTTCTATCTACGTTTAAGGCTTCGTGTCGAAGATTTATGGTCTAGAAAATTGATTGATGGACTTGGAAACTCCTGCGCACGCTGTATTTGTCATCTTGTCTTTATTTGCCTCGTCGGTGTAGTGGTTAGGCAAAATGGCACTGGGTTTTTCCATCCGAGCTTCCTCAGTAGCAGTCACAAATCCTGACTGACGAATCCTGGTGACGTGACAGGTCACGTCACCACCAATCATCATCATCATCAGCCTACAGCAGTCCACTACTGGACATAAGCCTCTCCGATTGAACGCCATTCAGTTGGATTCTCGGCAACTCTCATCCACCTATCAGCCACCCTAAGAAGATCATCGCTCCACCTAGCCTGAGGGCGTCCTACCTTACCTTTGCCGATTCGTGGTCTCCACTCAAGAACACATCTACGGTCATCGGCCCTATGGCTAATATGGCCGGCCCATTGTCACTTTAGCTCCTCTTTCAAGGAACGTCGAAATAACTGGCAAAATTCGGGAATTGTTTTATAAAAAAAATCCCCTCTGGGAAATACATGCATCATGTGTGTCATGCTCTCTATATTTGAACTATTTATGCAACAAAATGCGACTGCTGTCTGCTGTAAAGTTGGGTCATGGTTTCAGATTTTCGTTATTAATTGCAAACGTCGACTGTCATTGATATTCGTATCATAGCTCGATCAGAATCTTCTGGGATGAATAGAACTCAAATTCGAATTGAATTGAAATTCACCGTGCAATCCGCTTGCGAAATTATTACAGCGAGGAGCACTTAATTTTGTTTTAGTTGTTGCAAAAGTTAAGCTGATCTTTAAATATATTTTAGTTTGGTGGAGGTTGAGGTCTTCAACCATCATTGATGGCTGCAACCAGTATTGCTAACTTTGTATCGTTGAAGTTGCCAAAGAACCTTACTTCCTGCTAATAATTTTAGGCAAAGTGCAGTAGTTAAACAAGACGATAATTATCATTCCAATACTTATTTATGCCACATTATTTTAAATTGTATTTTGATAAGATTTGAGTATGAATGAGATGGCAATAGGACTAGGGGAAGACGCTAGAAAGTGGGGTAAATTTTGAAAATAATGGCTGAAGAAGATATTGCGTGAACGATCAAAGAATGCTGTGTTGTCCCTGAGGTATGAGGAACAGCGTGTAAAGTTCACTCTATAGAAGATATAGATTCTCTATAGAAAAGGGAAGATCCTTCGACCAGGCGGTATATGAGATACCTATGATGTCTGCAGAGTTTCGCTAGATAATTTAATTTGACCCTGTATATGCTAGTTTCGCAGTAAACTCTGCTTGCGCGATGCAGGATTTTGTGTGACGTTAGTGTGATGCGTAGTTCACTAATGGCGATGTAAATGCCGCCACAACTCCAAATGATTTGGAATAAGAACTGGAGGACGATGAGTATTCAATTAATCATTCAAAATTATATACTTACTAGTAGAATCTGATGATGGAGTGATGACAGCGACTATCAATAGGACTGCGACTGCCCACGGGAGCAATCTTGGTGGCCACTGTAACAAAAGATAATTCATTGTCAACATTTTAGTATCCAACTAGCTGTGCTCGCGAATTAATTCGCGTACATGTGGGAAAACAAATTGGATGTCATGTGTTTTAATTTCTTTGCTACTTTCTTCCGTTCCTTTTAAGAAAGTTATTCGTTATAATATCAGCTATGTGCCCGTCAAAGTCCTGTCAAAATCGGTCCAGCCGTTTCGGAGGTTAGCCGGAACAAACAGACAGACAAACATTTTAATAATTGTTTTTTTTTGTTATAATAAGTTCGTTAGGTATGTTCATAATGCATTTAGTAAAAAGCTGTTATTTTGACATTACAAACAAACACTTCAATTTTATTTATTTGAATGGATGTATAGCTTACATACATCTATTCAAGATATTAATAACAATATTCAAGATTGAATCTGGTTTACGATGGGCCTTTGAATAATAAATTGGTTGAAATTAATAGTTTTGCAATCATCTTTGATGAGAAACGGCTTCTGAGAATCGATGGGTTAGGTACCAGGAGATTATAAAGTAGAGCTAGGTTAATTGTTTGCCCTAACTCATGTGAAAAATAATTATAACTTTGTGTGCGAACGGGTAACAAACTTAATCGCATATGGACATACGACTTACTCGCTTACTTACTATCGTAAACCGTTAATTCTTAATGTATTAACAATTTGCCTGAGTTTTTTGGGAAAAAATAAGGTTAGTATATATTATTTTATTTTAATAAATATTATTACGTATCCGATACGGGTAAATTTAAGCCTAAAAATGTTATGTTTAAAATAAGGACTAATGTACACAGTTACGTAATCCTATTAATATTTTAAATGTGAAAGTTTTATGGATGGATGGATGTTTTTTTACTGTTTCACGCAAAAACTGCTCAACGGATTTAGATGAAATTTGGCACACAGATGGTTTATAACCAGGATTAAGATATAGGATACTTTTTACCCCAATATTCCCACGGGATCGAAACTTATGCGGGTGAAACCGCGGGGCGCAGCTAGTGTCTTTATAATTATAATCTCTGTTTTATCAATTTATTTACCTCATTTTTCCACAAAAATATTTCAAACCCCAAAAGCTCTCTAGAGATCTTCATAAATATTTAATCTCGAAGGTCAATGTTTTTCTGAATTTTGTAATATATTTCACGTGACGCATCTTGGCAAGGCTTCGACAAAAATGTATAATATTTTTACCGTATCTTGTCACACTCCCCACTTTAATATTTTCGTAAGTGGTTCGTGCCACAGGACCTTTGGGACTGGTCATAAAGTAAGCGGTTATTTTGGTTTTAATCTCGTTCCAAGTTTGGGTTTTTTTTTCAATAAAGTTCTAATGAGTTACTGAATGAAGTTATAGCTTCCAAAAAGGCGATTTTATCAATATACCAGTAAGAAGCGATGAAAGGGTACGATGGAAAAATGAATGCAGTAAAGTGTTTTTCTACTTTACTTACTGCAGCTGAAATATTCAAAATGGATAGAGATTCTTTACTGAAACATTTAGACCCTTTTTTTTTTTTTTTTTCTGGTGAGAAATCATCAAATGACCCCTCCCGCTCTGGGTGGAGCGGAAGGGAGTGTCAGACTCTTACTGACTAAAACCCACCCATGTTCCTTCCTTCGCCCTTTATGTTCCGGGGTAGCGGTAACCCTTTCGGACAATCCCGCTGAACATTTAGACCCTTAAAACAGAATCTCACTCAACACTCAAGAATTTACTAAAACTAGTCTAAAGCCATTTGATTGTTAGAAACTAGTTTGGGTCTGGTCTGGTCGCTTGGGCCTTGAGTGAGGTTCTATAATACGAGTCTTAGCATACCTAAAGTCCATTCAAAATGTTTCAAATTGATGTTATTTCAAGTTAAACAAATATCAACTTTATTTTAATGGTAATTAAGTTGATTTCAGAGTGACTAGCACTATTGAAAAAGTTTGAAGTTGTAGCGCAAACTGAACTTTATCGTATAGGAATTAAAGTTATTTTCCCATAAACTCATATTTGTTTACATTTTTGGCAAATAAATCGCGAATGCGGATTACCAATACTGCATACTCTGTATATTAAATCTATTTTTTTCCATCCTTCTTAATCTTTCTAATGGCGAATTTCACAAAACTTTGATACCTAGAATAAGTCTTATACTGTGAATAAATTTTGAATTTTTTACAGTTTTTCCATACTACAACTATCAGACTTCGATTTCATTCTACGGATAAAAGATATCTGACTTTAGAATAGAATAGAAAACTTTTATTTCAGACAGGAGTCCATAGGGTTAGTAACAAATTTTATTTCAATTGTCATCTTCTCCTCCCCGCTAATCGCCCTCACTGCCACCTACCTACCACTTCAAGATTACAGCTTCAGTTGGCCGTCAACACGTCAAAGCCATGAATAATGCAGCAGAGAGACGCGACCCCCATATTGAGATTATACAAGCTGTATCTACGTAGGACAGACTTTTCATAGTTGCTACATGAAATATGCAAGGGATGTTACATCTTATATTGATCAGCATCACCATCCGACAGGCTATCGTATCGAAAATGACATATTTCGATAACCTGATCTACCTTGCCCCCGACAGCAAACCGCTGTCGGAATGATAGCGGTCGTCTATTTGATTTAAATTGACACAATTTTTGGGTTATGGACTTGTGAACAGCGCTAAGAGGACTCCTACGATAACTATTTATTGATGCATACGGCATACTGTACGGAAGCGTATCGAGTAGTTGTGAATAGGTATGCTGGAGTGTTTTTCGTTCGAAGAACTTTAGAATTTGTACCTGCGTTTATCGAATGGCCCTTTATTTGCCTCCCTCTAGCCTAGGGTATATGTCCATGTTGAAACCGAAGATAACGCACATTGATAATCAGGATTTCAGGCCATTGAGTCCAAGTTTCTTCAGTAGATAGATAACAAGTACGTTATGCTAGGTAATATGTAATACGGGCTGGTGTCCGCAACTCCACGTCAATGCGCGTATTTTGCGTACGGGTGAGAAAATCGATTATTCAATCCACCCCAGCTAGGCCAGGAACCGTCTCACAGAGAGTATAGCTGGGTTACCGAAGTACTTTGCCCTGTATGTGGCGACAAGTACGTTAGTTTAATCAATTTGCAATTTCATCTTGTAGGAAAAAACTTCCGAATAAAGTCATATAAAATAAGTCCTCACAACAATCCCCTTTGCTGTACCAATACCAGTTTTATAGTATCCAAGAATTCTACAGAAAACGTTCAAGAAAATAAAAAAGTCATGTTTGATTTAAAACAAGAAAAAAACTGGCTTTCAATCCAGTAGTAAACAAATAAATTCAGTCTTTAATAAAGGAAATACCCAGGCAATAATCACCAAACCTATACCAAAATCAATGTTTACAACGTTAAATACGTAACTCCGATGCATGGTTCCAACGTTAGGTAAATACGTAACTCCGATGCATGGTTTGATCCGGCCATTTCCACTGGCCGTGTCAAAGGACGATCGAATCAATACAAGTTTGAACTGCGTCCGTTTAATTAGTCTGCTACCAAACTATTGTTCTCTTGGACTGATGGGATTGAATTACACTGAATTTTTTAGACTTATTTTTTAGGAAACTAAAATCTGCTGAAAATTTGTAGACCTGTTACCATGGATACAGTACATGATTCTGAATTCTAATAACCGACCAAAAATTTCAACGCCCCTTGGTATTGAAATTTTGGTCCTTATTAAAAAAAAAAATCTGTTCAGTACATTTTGACCGCGTAGGTTGTATTGTACTTTTCTATAAAACAGCAGTTTTTTTTTGATAACCGACGATATATTTCTATACTCGGAGATCTAGAATCAAAGAATTTTTGTGAAAGTGGGTGCTTTTACGGATCTGAGTATTTTGTAAATTCGAAGCCATGTGACCACCTACCAACCCGCATTGGACCCGCGCGATAATTATAGTCTACTCATTCTCGAAGTCAGGAGGTATGTGTCCCAGAATGGGGATAAAAGGCTGATTATGCTGTCTTGTATGCAACTGATACATGATTGCAGAATGTAGGTTTCAAACTCAACCAGAATCAGCTCAGAGGGGCGACTGCCATCTTTTTTATTAATTTATCAATATCGAACTTTACAGTGCATCTGGACATTGGAATTTACCACTGTTCTGATGGTTACGTAGGTACCCACCATATTTTTAATATTCTTTCTATTTTGAATATTTTCGCTAGAAACTTGTATCCAGTACTGCATTTAAAAATATAAATTGATAACTGCTCCCTGACCCGGAACTCGATAAGGAAGCATCTAAATAATTAATCCAAAATAACGAAACAAGTTATCACAAATTCAAACATAAAAATTTGGATCGAAGTTCAAAACACAACTTCTCAATACTCAATAAGTCTCAAAAACTTCCCTTTATTCAATTATCCATGTTTAAGGAACTCGGGAACAGGATAAAAAGTATTTTTAAAAGATTCGGTAAATAATGAGCCGACTAAGTTTACCGAGGACTTCGGGTTCCGGCTCTCTAATTACGGTTTTTAAACGGAGTTTCTTCCCCGAAGTTGTTTTATACATGTTGTTTTTTTTTTTTGTATTGTCTTTAAATTTGTTTTGTGTGTCGCAGATGTGTTTGTGGATCTTGAAAAACCTAACTAAGATTTTATTGGTTTTTATTGAGTTGACTGAAGCGGAGTTGGAAAGCCGTTGGTCTCGGTTGTAATTTGTGGATCTTTGACAGTCGTTTCAGGTCGTCAGAAACCCGAAATTCTGACAGCCAGTCTTTTCCCAACTACGTTGGGGTCGGCTTCCAGTCTAACCGCATGCAGCTGAATACCAGTATTTTACATGGAGCGACTGCCTATCTGACCTCCACAACCACGTTACTGAGTAATACGATACCCCTTGGTAAGACTGGTTGTCTGACTTTCGGGCTTCCGATTACCCGTCACGACTATCAAAGATCCATGAATGACAGCCGGGACCAACCGCTTAATGTGCTTACATGCTTTCCGAGGCACGGAGGGATCTCGGTTTGTAAAGATGGTCACCCATCCACAATCCAACCGTGGCAAGCGTAGCTTAAGCTCAACGATCGACCTGTGCGGCTTTTATTATTAGTCTGGGTGTTTTTCTATCTATAATATGTATGTATTTACAAAAAAAAAAATTGTATATAAGTAGTTTATCAGCCATCTTGTTACCATAACACAAGCATTAGGTTGCTTAACTTGGGACAAATGGTGCTGTGTGAAATGTCCAGGGATTTATTTATTTATTTATTATTTATTATTTGGCCACGGGCCCCTCATATTATGTTATTAGTACCAAGAAATATTTACGAAAAGAAAACATATCTTCAATATTAATAAAAGAATGACTCTGTTCCACTAAATTTATATTATTATTTATAACATTGCAAAGAAATTCTATTTCCCACAAGCCAATATCATAATTGCCGTTGCCAATACAAATGTATTTACTTCGTTGAAGAAGAAAAAGACGGTTTTAATACAAGAAAACACTATTTGTTTCAGAGAGAGGATTCCGATATACATTATACATGGAATGTATTTCTATTTTATGGATTGTATGAGTTATTGGGGGAATTATAAGGGGGGAGGGGGGGTTGACTTTGACAAATCTTAAACACAATGATACAAGATAACACTAAAATCCTATTATAATCCTACTATAATAATATTATAAACTCGAAAGTTTGTGAAGTTGGGTGAATTGATGTTTGTTACTATTTCACGCAATAACTACTGAACGGATTTAGATGAAATGGTATGGTATTACCCAGTGGCTGGGTTGTGGAGGTCAGATAGGCAGTCGCTCCATGTAAAATACTGGTACTCAGCTACATCCGGTTAGACTGGAAGCCGACCCCGACATAGTTGGGAAAAGGCTAGGCAGATGATGATGATGGATTTGGCTGAAATTTGGCACAGAGATAGTTTATAACCGCGATTAACACAGAGGATACCGTGGGGCACTGCTAGTATAATATATATTATGAACAAGCATATAAAAAAGGGAAGAGCTCATCGGGCATTAAATATTCGTCGACATCGCTGTCGTTGGGAAAAGTGCCCAAATGTTTTCAACATTAAGTACCTACTTTTGGTGAATGTTGTTGATTATTGATATGACAATGACAGTTAATTAAATACTGCTATAAGGATATTTTGGCGCTTGAACGACGTTGACGTTGACGTTGGGCGCTGCTGGTTAATATTTGTGAAATTGTTTTGTGAAATGACACTACAAATGTTTTCAAAAACCAAAATGGCGGCGTTCATTCTGGCTTTAGCCACGCGGCAAAATATCGCTGTATAAATAATATAAGTTGGTAGTAAATTTATTTAACAATTTCCCTGAATTTACCTAGGTGTGGTCATTCGTATTTTAAACGAGAAGATAAATATTTAAAATATAAATATTTCACGTAGCTGAAAACAGTACAAAAAACAAGGATAACGCCCACGGCTCTTTTAATTTAAAATCACTATCGCCCCGAACAATAAGGGCGGTACTGATTACAGAAAAATTATGACAAATGAATCCGTCGCCGGGAAAATAATCTGTGTTTAAACGTTTTGTCCGAGACTTTTTCTTAATATTTCTAGAGAAATGTAGGTCAATTTTTTAATTTTAGGAGTAGATTGACTTTTTATTGCGACCTTTAGTGAGCAATAACGGTCGGTTCCTATAAGGGGCTGTTCATTTATTACGTAAGATAATTTTAACCAATTTCTGACAGGCCGTCCCCCCTACGTAGAACAAAATAAACCCCTCCCCCCTTTGAATCTTACGTAAGATCAGTACCTACCAAAATTGCAAAGAAAAAGTAGCCATTTGTTTCAAACTTACAATTTTTGCTTACTTTTGTGATCTTACGTAAGAATAATTTAGACCCCTCCCATGTAAGAAAAAAATAAGACTTGCTTGGACCCCCTCTCCCCTCAAATCCTCTTACGTAATAAATGAACAGCCCCTAAACAAAAATTAATCGTTTTGCTTACCGATGGTAGCATTTTTTAATGCCAAACTTACGAGATATATACAATATACAATATTCGGACACAAATTTTACCTGTGATAGCTACTTCCATATGGGAGGGTCTACTATGCAAAGCTATGAGATATTAATTGCTTTATTATTGGTAAAGATACAAGTCTTAATTATAATTTATAACGGCCCTTAAATTATATGAATCGGCCTTAAGCCGGAACACAAATCATTAAATACGGTTAGCGCAAACGAATTTAAGCCATCGTTCTATTGTTGGCAATCGTTTGAAGATGACAGAGACAGAATGATATTTCAAATATGTTTAGTGCTACAACATTTGGACGTAGTTTAGCAAAAAGGACTCAACCCCCATTCTTCCAACTAACTCAAAAATTGCGTTAGTCTATGTAATACAACTTGACTCATAAAAATATTGGTATATTTGCCCATAAGTGATAATATTTCAAAATATTACGTATAAAACATCATTGCAGCAATAACATCTAAACATAAAACCTCGATAATTCAAAAATTACTTTTTGTGGATTGAGTCCTTTTTGCTAAACTACGTCCATTTATTGATTCGTGTTGCTATTGGCCTTAGTCTTTTCTTGCATTCATTTGATAAAAAATGGTTTTAATAGTTATTCATCGTTTCTACCATAGCTTTTAAAAGCTGCACCGACCGACAGTGGCTTGAAGGCTAATAGCGCCGATCATAGAAATGGGGGCCGATAGTGTGATGACAAAAATGATTAAAAATTATTGCTTTGTCACATGTTTTCTTGAAAGATAGCGCTATTTGGCATTCTTAATATGTCCAACCATGTGTTCTGCACTTGTAAATTTCCACACAAATTCTTTCTTCATAATTTGTAAACGCATGTTCGAGAGCACATTGCAATATGTTTGGGCTCGATGCTCTGGACAAGGCTATCACGGCCTCTTGTAATTAAATAATACCTATTTGAAATGGAAATCAAATATTATAATAACTTTAGCAACCTTTTACTTGCTTATTGTAACCTTATCATGGAGTTAAGTAAACTTTATGTTTACCTATTCAAATTCAAACGTAGTTATATGACGACATCCTTCGATGAAGGTATGTTCGACCTCGTAACCGCGCTTTATCATTTTTGAGATTTACGATGATGATTTACGAAGTTGACTATACATACTTGGTTTTTTTAATGCCTATTAGGGCTCGGTGGCTCTTTAAGTTGGTAACAAACATGCAATTTCGTTCCCATCAATGTCACTGTGATTTACTCTGCGGGATAATTACTTAACACACAGTGGTCATGCCATTTATTTTGACAGTTCAACAACATTTATTGCGTTATTTACGTTGTTGAGCAGACGATTTTTTTCCGTTTAAAATCTTTCGGATTTTGATTAAAAGTGTGCCAAGCAATTAGGTTAGGGTGTCAGATTCCATTTAGTGGGCAGCAATATTGTTTATAGCTATGTTCGGCCATTTTTTCGCCTGTAAGCGGGATTTTTATATTATCACAACACAAAAAAGCTGAAACTACAAAATTACACGTACAAAACACACCACTACTTATCTCGTGTGCCCAGGTCATCAAATAACTTCAACACGAAGTTAATTACGAATTTATCTGCGAACGGTACGCGAGAGAACAAATATTAGCACAAATCGCGCCCCGGCGCGTTGTAATTTATTAAAAACGTCATGCACTACGTTCTGATATCACAGTAACAATGAAAAATGGACAGAATTGCTTTATGTCGGTTTTCGGATGGGTTTTACGAGTATTCTGCAACATTGGGTGTCATTCCAAATTTTTGTTTCAAGTTAAGAGAAGATTTTTTTTAAAGAAATGTTTGCATGATTGGCGTATGTCAGATGACAATTGGGTTAAGAGTACCACCGGACCATACCAGTGGATTGGGTTACACTAAACGCACGACGCCATCGCGGCAGGCCAGGCCGAAGATGGCGGGACGAGCTTGACTCCTACCGTAGGGACTGGCCGGCACTAGCAAAAGACAGAATTGTGTGGAAAAGGGAGGATTTTGCCCTGGAGTGGGACAATACAGGGTGGTTAGATTAGATAGATAGAAGAAATTGTTATTGGGTTTTACTTTTGGGAATGTTTCAATAACGCCTGAGGGAGGACATCGCTGTCGAGGCAGACTACGGCGAAGGTGGTGTGACGATCTGATAAAGTTTGCAGGGCTCACATGGCCAGAGATCGCACAAGATAGGGAAGTTTGGAAGGAAAAAGGGGAGATGCCCCGCAGTGGGACACAATATAGGCTAACAAAAAAAATGTTTCTTTGGCAGTGAGGAGTCTGGATTTGTGTCCGGTCGACGGCAATATTAGCAATAGGTTCCTATAAGATGGGACTTGGCTTTTAAAACTTTAACAATTGATAATAATGAGGGAGTTGTGGCTAAGTATAATAACAGCCGCACGGGTCGTCAGAAGTCCGAAACTCTGACAACCAAGGGGTATCGTATTACCCAGAAACTGGGTTGTGGAGGTCAGATAGGCAGTCACCCCATAGAAAATACTGCGGTAGTCAGCTACATCCGGTTTGAATGGAAGCCGACCCTAAAATTGTTGGGAAAAGGCTTGGCTGATGATGAATTGATAACAATAACATTGTCATTTTAGCGGCCTGTAAACGTTCACATCGTGAGGAAACCAGCATGTCCTAGAACCAAAAAATTCGAAGACATGCGACATCTTCCAACCCGCACTGGGCCCGCGTGGTGGATTATGGCCCACTCCCTGTCACAGAGAGGAGGCCTGTGTCTCAGCAGTGGGAACGTTATGGGCTGATTATGCTTATGCTAAACGTTCACAACTGATCGTGAACTTCTGACCGATGGTTTCCAATTACGATGAAAGAAGCAATCAAATTGCTATGATTATAAAGCTTGGAATAACCATACAATGGACTCGTGATTGCACATAATCTTAAATACATCTCAGATCAATAATTGTTATTATTGGACGCCTCTGTCAGAAAATACATTAACATTTCATGTTTTGACAAATACACGTACATAAAGTATTGTAGATTTTTTTTTAATTGCAGTATCAATCATCATGAAATAGTAAAACTATCGTGAGTTTTACTATTTCATGATGATTGCAAACTATCATGTTCCCTGGTTCATCAATATTTTTCGTCACATAATAATTCTCAATAATTTACTATAGAAAAGTTTTGAGTGTTGGTTTGTGTGTTTTGTAGTTTTACTATAGTTGTAAGAATGATAAATAAATAAGCAAGAAAAAAAATGTTGTTAGAAATAGTAAAACTATAATTTTCCCTGGTTCATCAATATTTTTCGTCACATAATAATTCTCAAAATTTTGAGCGCGTCATATTTTATGTAATGATAATAAGGGGAATTCAAGCAACTAAAGAAATATCTAAAAATATTTCCACTGAGCCGTGCATTTATTTTTTAATTCAACAAAAGCTGCAAAATTTATTTTATTTTGGTGGTCATTCGATTCAACTAACATGAAACGAATCGCTGTTTTGAACCTTATTTGTTGCCGCGATGCGCTATTGTCAATTACCTAAATATTTGATTCTTACTGCGGCTTAAGTATCGCTACTCGTGGTGGCTATGAATAGCAAAAGGATGACGATCGATGTCACTAATGTCACAAACATCTTCTTTAATTTGCTCAGCAAACTACAAGTTTGTATACCTTCCAAGTACATACAAGTACATAGGAAAATCTCGTATGAATACTGATCCGCTGCAGCTAACAAAAAAACATGTTGTTGACTCGCTTCTAGAGGTAGATGTGTGCTCTTGTATTACCTTAGTTAGACCAATAAGGTCAAGATAACTGCTTAGTCAACAGTATCGTGTTTGTGATGCATTATGTAGAAGAACTAGGTATGAACGGGAATAGATTTGTTTTAGAATTTATACTTAGAAGACACTTAAGGCCAGTATCTCGAACGAAAATTATCGCAAAATTAATGTCACAGATTTTCATTCGTTGAATGATCTAACAAGAGATCAATGTTCTTGTAAAATGTACTAAATAAAAATATATTAGAAATAATTCATTCATTTACTGGCGCCGATTCCCTTGTTCACAAACTAAACTAAATTTAAGTGCAGTGCATCTTTTTCTTTCTATTTCAATAAGAAAAGGACAGAAGATAAATATTAGTTTAGTCCTGTCAAATTAGTCAGCGACTGACTTAAATTGACGTATTTTTAGTAGCCATGTTTTTAATCACGTCTAAACTGTCTATGGGGTATCTTAATTTGACAGGACTAAACTAATATTTATCTTCTGTCCTTTTCTTAATGAAATAGAAAGAAAAAGATGCACTGAACTTAAATTTAGTTATGTTTGTGAACAAGGGAATCAGCGCCATTGACAAGCAACGCACAACATCATCATCATCAGCCCATAGTTGTCCACTGCTGGACATAAGCCTCTCCTATTGCACGCCATTCATCTCGACTTTCGGCAACTCTCATCCAGCTGCTATCAGCCATCCTGCGAAGAATGTCGCTCCACCTAGCCACCTTACGTTTCCCGATTTACCGTTTACGCACAGCCTAAACCAATTCAATTATGCACAAAAGGTCCTTATGTATCGAAAGTAAACAGCACTAAGGAAGGGTTTTTGAAAATTCAGAAAGGGTTGGGGATGGCTTGAAAAATATTAACATTATTCTTTTTTTACACCGGTTTCACATCATTTTACTTTGCCGTATTTGAACTCCTAAGAAACCATAATCTAATCTAAGTGGGACAATACAGGCTTGTCATACTGAAGGGCAAAGGCCTCCCTGTCCCTTTTCCAAACAATTCTGTCTTTTTCTCTTAAAATCAAAATCTATCCTTATAGCTATGAAGGTAGACGAGCTAATAACATAACGAGGTAACTAGAAAGGGTGCCTAATGGAGTGTAAGTCAATTTAGTAAATACTTAGCAGACGATGTATCAATGTCGCCGCAGTTCACTTAGTGAGCTGACAGATGGCGTTAGTGACGATTTAAGCGATATAACTTGCAAACAAGCAACGATAGAGTAAAGATTGATCGATTTATTTAAATTACAATACGTTCGTCTACCTAGGAAGAGGGAGTATTGTATTGATATTCACCTAGTAACTGGGTTGTGGAGACCATATACGCCGTCACTCCAAGTAAGATACGATTTTCAACTTAGTTTAGTCCTGTCAAATTAGTCAGCGCCTGACGTGAATTGACGTATTTTTAGTAGCCATGTTTTTAATCACGTCTAATTTGTCTATTGAGT
Organism: Apamea monoglypha; assembly: GCA_911387795.2. Taxonomy (NCBI): domain Eukaryota; kingdom Metazoa; phylum Arthropoda; class Insecta; order Lepidoptera; family Noctuidae; genus Apamea; species Apamea monoglypha. Next base: position 18,130,369 of record OU426922.1, read on the forward strand.
ATCTTAATTTGACAGGCCTAAACTAATATTTATCTTCTGTTCTTTTCTTAATGAAATAGAAAGAAAAAGATGCACTGAATTTAAATTAAGTTTAGTTTGTGAACAAGGGAATCGGCGCCATTAACCTACATTTTTCAAAGGAACACTGTTTCTGCCACTACAAAAAAATGATACCATCTTTCCCGTAATATTTAGGCAAACGGGCCCAAACGGTACTTTTGTGGTACTTGTCCCTCTCTTTACCCTGTTCGGATAAAGATAATCGTTTTATGGAAGAGCTTTTATAGGGCCTTTGAGAACCCGATGGTAAATATAAATAGACCACAAGTAGTTTCAGGCGCTTCCAGTGAGGGGAATTGGAAAAATACAGCCCATTCTTGGTAGACATAGAATAATAATATATTGGTTGTATGAGTCGGGAAAGCTCTGATACATAATGAAGGGTAGTTCTTCTGTTTTATAGATTACATTTTCATTAACATTGGTAAGTAGGTACTGTCAATTACTTTATGGTGGTCAATGACTTGATTCACCTATACAGGCGTCATCATCTGCCTGCCTAGCCATTTGCCACCTATGTTGGGGTCGGCTTCCAGTCTAAACGGATGCAGTATTTTACATGGAGCGACTGCCTACGAATATCTGAAGTCCACAACCTAGTTACTGTGACTCCTTACTACCCCTACCCCTATAAACGTATTTTCTTTCTTTTTTCTTTCTTTCTTTCTTTCTTTCCTACCCCTTGGTAAGACTGATTTTCAGATTTTGGTATGTAAAGATGATCATCCATCCACGGCCCAATCACTTGCCGCAGTTGGGACGTGGATGGGTGCAGATGATCGATCGACCCGTCTAGCCACAAGAAACAAAACATAAATTAATTAGAATAAAATAGACGTAATGCCTTCATATAATTTGCCACCTTCCATTAATTTTAGGCACCCACAAGTAATCGCTTGTTAATCGATCATTAAAATTAATGAGGATTTGTGAGTGCAGCCGACCTATTCTGTAAAAATCTCACCGTGAAAACTTAAGTGAAGTGAGCTTGAAGTGAGCTGTCAATAGTGTTAATGCCAAGCATTAGGAGGTATGACAACAACACTTTTTTCATGGTGAGATTTTCTTCAAATAGACCCGAAGATATAAGTCCCTTACAATTAGGTAATTACTCATAAGTTCTTATAAGTTACTTCGGTAAAATTCTGTCATAATAACACATATTTTATTAAGTCAACATGTAACATTGAAGATGTGTTTATATTTATTGTTAAAGGTTAAAAATTCCTATGATACAATAATAATTCCGGTGATGTGAGCAAACAAAGAATAGGTCAAGCGTTTTTTGACTGAATGATGTCAGGCTAAAATTAAGGCATTATCTCAGACACCCGTGTATATAATATACCAGAACCCAATGAGTACAATACTGTGTCACTAACTAGAATTAATGAAAACTATTAGATATGAAAATGGCAAAATAATAATAGTCTTTCTAAAGGATAAGCTGAAAATTCAACGTCAACGAGGGATCAAACACATCATCACTCTTCTGTCCCTATGCGATCGGCGCAACATGTCTTTTTCTTCCATACTTCTCTCTATTAGTCGTCATCACGGTAGTCACCCCCACTTTCTAACCATATCATCATTCACACAGTCCATCCATCGTTACTTTAATCTTCCCCTACTCTTATAGCCATCGACATTCATACTCAATGGAGGAATAAAACACAGTCACCGGCTAATAAACTAAGACAATACAAAAATCAACGCTGGACGAGTGAGCCACGATCTTCTCATTATCCTTACACAAACTTCGAACAGCAACCAGAGGAAATACCAGCCCCACAACTGGCCACTAAATTAAAACAAGCAACAATTAGCAAGCAGTTCGCACAGTGTATCAGCGTATTACTATTGTGGCATGCACGCAAGGTCGAATGAAAGGAAAAGGCGCTGCCCGCAAAAACGCTGTACAGAGTAGTTGACGACAGAGGCAGCGAATATTATTTTTTGTTTTTTTTTTTTTTGCGTTGGAATGCTGGTGTTGTGTTGGCGTCTGGATGCAGACATTGGTATGTAGGAACATGTTAGTAGTTAGACGTTTTTGACATACGCATATTAAGCACAATTATTAGGATATATGACAGCATCATGCCGAGTCTAAGCCTTCTTGTCACAGTCAGGACGTGCAGCCGTCGACTATTTCTGCTTTGTGCTCGTGATTATAGATATATTTTGTTTTTATTTTTCCTTATTATTGGAACTAATTATCATTTTGTATGCACATTGTTCTGTGACAAATAAACCTATTTTTCTTTCTTTTATAATGTTCCCAATACATGTTCCATGTTGACAAAGGCCACCTTTTTGTGAGAGGGAGTGGGCCGTAAGTCGCGGCCATTACCACTGGGCGGCCACTGCTATTAAATTGATTAAGAAACTAATAATACCAGTCCATTAGTGTCCCAGTGCAGACCTCTTCTCATACAGAGAAGGCACGAGCATTGATCACCACGCTTGCTCAAGACGGGTTGGCGATTTCAGACTTATAATAACTGTTTAAATTCTACATAGGTAATTAATTCAAAGAATTCCAAGGCAATTTCAGCAGCGAGATAAATATTTTGCCTTTGGATATTACAAGACTATCATTTTAATTAAAAGACTAAAGGTTAATGCTGTAAAAATAAAAAAATAAACTAATTAATAAAAAATTGGACAGCTTGAAATAATCTGAAAGTAATAATAGGTATGCGGAAATAAATTGTAACTAATAGGTATCTATTTGAACTGACGTATTTTTTACACATAAGCGGTAACATTATGTGCGTCATTTCAAGAGAAGTCACAGTGATATATTATATTTTTTTTAGAATTTTAACCTTTAAATCCTTAATTAATTAACCTTTTACTGATTAAATTTTTCTATTAATGACTCAAAAACACAGACACGTCTCCCTCTTCGAAGAATTAAATAAGGCAGCATCTTTTTTTTTAATAATGATTTTATCGCACAATCAACTCAGCCTATCGCAGTCCTCTGCTGGACATAGACCTCTCCCAGACTGCGCCACAACACCCTGTCCTCCGCCTTCCGCATCCAGTCTACCCCAGCCACCTTCTTTAGGTTGTCCGACCATCTCATCAGCTGGGGGGCGTCCCACACTACGCTTGCCGATACGCGGTCTCCACTCCAGGATTCGTCTGCTCCAGCTGCCATCGGTCCTTCGACAGACATGGTCAGCCCACTGCCACTTCAGTTTGTTTATCGCACAATTCAGTAAAACATTTAAAAAAAACCATTTAATCATGTTTACAACAAAATTAAAACAACAACTTCAAAAAAAGCAGATTGACTAACAACCATGAACTCCAAACAAATCACTTTCCCCAGGAAGTGCGTACAATAGCCAATAAATCTGCGTCTATCATCTCGTGGGTGTTTCCAGTTATTTTGCCAGATTAGCTCTTAACTACCTACTAGCGATTGTGTCATTTTATGAGCTCATTATGTAATGTTGAACTTTTGATTGTTAGACGCTATTGTATAATAATGTCCTCTGTGATAATGCCGCCTTGGAAAATGTTGTGAGTCGGTGATAAACAAAGATAGCTGTCAAAATTTCGCGTTCACAATTAGAAATTATCTTTTACGACGCAAGTTTTAAGCAGACGGTTGACAGGGGAGAAGAAAATGTGTTGCGCCGACCCCAGTTGTAAAATAGGATAAGGGCAAGAAGATGATGATGGTGCATTTTATAAATGGTATAAAGCGTAGGTCATCATCATCTGCCTAGCCTTTTCCCAACTATGTTGGGGTCGGCTTCCAATCTAACCGGATGCAGCTGAATACCAGTATTTTACATGGAGCGACTGCCTATCTGACCTCCAGAACCCAGTTACTGGGTAATACGATACCCCTTGGTGAGACTGGTTGTCAGACTTTCGGGCTACTGACGACCCGTAACGACTGTCAAAGATCCACGAATGACAGCCGGGACCAACGGCTTAACGTGCTTTCCGAGGCACGGAGGGGTCTTGATATGTGAAGATGGTCACCCATCCACGGACCAACCGCGGCAAACGTAGCTTAACCTGATCGATCGACCCGTGCGGCGGGTATAAAGCGTAGGTACAATTCATATTTAATATTCAAGTTACCCAAGATTATACCAAAGACTGTCAATTTTTCCAGGAATTGCACAATAAGTTTTTACCAGATTTTATATTAAATCTATCTGTATTTGACTCATGTCGAGTAATTACGTGATCTCTTTTATTGATCACATAATTATTTAAGCAATTGTTATTAGTTACTGGGTTTTCCTTTCTGAACGTCAGTAGCAGCCCAGAGTCTGGATTTGTGACTCGCCCCATTACATGGGACTTAAACATAATTGACGATATGTCAGGCGTACTATTATAGGTACACCTCTACCCAACCCTTCTGGGATACAAGGCGCGATTTTATTTAAACAACAGTTCTACCACTTTACCTTTAGTTTTAAATAGTAAATCTTGCAACCTCTGTCGTTCATTACTCTGTGTTTGATCGGCCAGTAAGGTCACAAGCTGTATCTTAGATAAGCCTTTTCATAAAAATTATAACAAATATATCTTGTGGCATGCGATACCGTCATTTATACATTAGCTACTAAACTTGTTGTTTTAGTAACTTCTAGATTTTTGATACTTGAAGGAATAGTTTTATTTTATAATAGTAGCGCCCCGCGGTTTCACCCACATAAGTTTCGATCTCGTGGGAATATCGGGATGAAAAGTATCATATGTGTTAATACTGGTTATAAACTATCTGTGTGCCAAATTTCATCCAAATACGTGTTGTAGTTTTTGCGTGAAAGAGTAACAAACATCCATCCATCCATGGAAATTTCGCATTTATAATATTACTAGCTGCGCCCCGCGGTTTCACCCGCATAAGCTTCGAACCCGTGGGAATATCGGGATAAAAAGTATTCTATATGTTAATCCTGGTTACAAACCATCTGTGTGCTAAATTTTATCCAAATCCGTTCAGGAGTTTTTGCGTGAAAGAGTAACAAACATCCTTACATCCATCCATACAAACTATCACGTTTGTATTAGTAGGATATAGGATAGTAGGATAGTAGGATTAGTAGGATTACTGTGGAAAAGTCAGGATAAAGATCTCGTCTTAACCAAGGCGTATCGTGTTACTCAGTAACTGGGTTGTGGAGGTCTGATAGGCAGGCACTCCAGGTAAAATGCCGGTATTCAGCTGCATTCGGTAAGACTGAAAGCCGACCCAACATAGTTGGCAAATGGCTAGGCAGGCAGAGGTGAATCAAGTAATTGACCACCATAAAGTAATTGACAGTACCTACTTACCAATGTTGGGATAAAGCTTGGCAGGTGATAAGTCACTCGACAAGTTCTTGTGGATATACTCGTATATATATTTCCGAAAGCATCTCATAAAGTTTCAGTATTCTTTGTCGTGTTATAAAATCAAATTCTTTTCTAAGCATTAAAACAATACCTAATGCTTTATATTGACCTTAAATCTGGGAACTGAGGTCAAAAATTCAAGGTTTTTTTTTAAATGTCTTTAGCTAGTTTTGTTATATTTTGTCCGAAAATATTTTAATTTTATAAAAATGTTTCTTGCTGTGCTGTGACTTCTAGGATGACTTGTAACGCTGGAATGAGAAAGTCAGTAGGTACTATTTTGCTATCATAGCTTTTTGGTTGTAGGTTCAAATCCGGGCAAGACCAATTTGACTTTTTCAGTTTATATGTACTTCCTGAGTTTATCTTAGACATCACTAATTTCGGTGAAGGAAAACGTTGAGAGGAAACTTGGAATTTTATTTAATACTAGCAGTGCGCCGCGGTTTCCCGTGGGGATATAGAGATAAAAGCTATGTGTTAACCCTGGTTATAAACTATCTGTGTGTCAAATTTCATCCAAATCTGTGCTATAGTTGTTGCGTGAAAGAGTAATAAATATCCATCCATCCAACCATCCTTACAAACTTTCACGTTATAATATTAGTAGGATATGTCTAAAATCGCAAACATGTCTTGAGCCAGTGTGGTGAGTAACGAACACTACTTCTCTATATGAGAGCCTTTGCCCTGCAGTGGAACAATAATAGGTTAGTATTTTTTTTTGCCTATGGATATCCGATCCAAGTGGATCAGCGATGCATAACCGATCCTACATAGGTATCGCAGTATTACATCCGACCTAGAAACAAACGTTGAACCGCCTCTGCTGACTGGTCTACAGACGATAAGGTAGACGCAGGGTCGACTGCACATGATGAAAAGAACGAAAAATGTACCCGAGATTTTTTAATGCACCCTTTTGCAGCATGTACCAGAAAGGTCTGGTCAAATTTAGGGGTATACAGACTATTAAACTACACCACTTTCACTATGGGACTAACATCGTAATAACGAAAAAATATCAGCTGTCATACATTTTGGTCGAGTAGGTATTGAAGGTTTATATCTGAGGGCTGATAATTTTTTCGCGGTTATGTTGTTGGTCCCATAGAGGAAGTTGTTCAGTTTGATTCTCTGTACCACGCCCTTGAATTTGACTACACTTTTCTATATACATAATAATATTAATATTATGATGATTCGTGACTATTAAAATTAATTTTACATTTAAATGACACTTGCGCGACCTTCAAACTATAAATACACTAGATGTATATGTCTCAGAAAATCTAAGGTCTAAATCATTACCCCATTTATATCTGGAGGTAATAATAATTACCGCATTATGGTCATCGACCTTGCTTTCAATATGTTCGTCTGTATGTACGGACGCCAGCACATCAAGCTACTACAATCTGTCAAATTTCTTTAATAGATTTTCAACTTTATCGTTAAAGCATTAAGGTTCAAGGTTGATTGGGAAAAATTGACAGTTTCGGGTAGCTTGACCTGCTGGCGTCTGTACGTTAATGGGAATGCAATTAATCATTTTGTGTTGACGTTCGTTGTGAAGGAAAAATTACAGAGATTATTTGTACTATCAAACGATTAAATTTAGATTAAGGATCTTGTCACTGATATTTTAATCAAACGTACATGTATATGTTGCAATCCTACTTTAGAACATATATAATCAGCCTATAATGTTCCCACTGCTAGGATAGAGAGAGTGAGCCGTAATCCACCACGCGGGCCCAGTGCGGGTTAGTAGATGTCACATGTCTTTGAATTTTTGGTTCTAGGACATGCCGGTTTCTTCACGATGTTTTCCTTCACCGTTTTGAGAGCAGTGGTGATGAAATAATTTACACAAAGTAAAGCGCCTGTCTGGGTTCGAACCTACGACCTACAACTCGTAAGTCGCGGTCATTACCACTGGGCCCCCACTGCTCTCACTTTAGAACATAATATCACATATTGGCTCTAGTATATTGCAAGGGGTAAGCAGTACTGTGGTGTTTACATAGCCAACACATGTTTATGTCCCATGTATCAGGGGCAAGCCTCTTGGTGCCATTAACACGATTCACGACTCCGAGCTATTACTGAGCAATTCCTGATGGAAAAACTCAATAACACTTTGCCTGAATGCAGACTACTCTCAACGGTCGAGGCTTCATCAGCTAAACCAACGAGGCAGATTACAACACCAGTCTGTTATCACGACATCACGAGCCTACTAAATATATATACGCTTGCTCAAAACGTTTTGGCGATTTCAGACTAATATTAAGTACAAGGCTCGTGACTAAGTAATAACAGCCACACGGGTCGATCGATCAGCTTAAGCTACGCTTGCCGCGGTTGGTCTGTGGATGGGTGACCATCTTTACATATCAATACCCCTCCGTGCCTCGAAAAGTACGTTAAGCCGTTGGTCCCGGCTGTCATTCGTGGAATTTTGACAGTCGTTACGGGTAGTCAGAAGCCCGACAGTCTGACAACCAGTGTTACCAAGGCATATCGTATTACCCAGTAACTGGGTTATGGAGGTCAGTTAGGCAGTCGCTCCAAGTAAATACTGGTATTCAGCTGCATCCGGTTAGACTGGAAACCGACCCTAACATAGTTAGGAAAAGGCCAGGCAGATGATTAAGTATAAGTTCAGGTTTCCTCACGATGTTTTTCCTTACACGAAGCAGATTCATAAACATCAAATATTACTGTTTTTTCTCCTTGCAAGAATATATAAAAAAGTCGCTGCAATAGAACATTTTGCTACCTCTACGTTACCTGTTCCTAAGACATTTACATCAACACGACATTAAAGAATACAAATTGCAGAATTAGCCTATTAACAAGGTGGTAACAGACAGGATGACATTTTTCTACCAAGATGACTCTAATCACCATCGCAATTATGACACAGTTTGGTATCAAACCTGTTTGTAATTACAACACTAGTTTGTATCGACACTGTCGTCATTAGCTCACTATGATGCGGTGTTTAGTGATGGGCAAATTATGTTTTGGTAATTTTCGATAAACTAATACATACCATATATAAACTTACACTTCTTTTCCATGGGGATATGAATATGAATATGAATATGAATTGCACCATTCCCAGCGTGGTTTGACCAGACTCGATTAATCGAATGAACCCCAAGATTCACACTAGCACCTGTAGCCTCATGTTCATGGTGCTACAGCGACCATTGTATATCAAGAAGTAGACCGGGGGGCGCGGTTTTTGCAGGGAAGACGTGCCCGTTAGGAAGGATAGGATTTAAGAGCCTACCGGATATGCATCCTAGAGTAAGCATTGGACTAGTGGAGAGATGGGTGATATTTGTCTATGGATGGGCATCTTTTAAAGACTTCGCGGCCAGGTACTTCTTTTCCATGGAGATAGGCAGAAAATTCAGAACGCAAACTGCTTCGATCCTTACTTACTCCTTTTGCTTAGTTTACGTTCATACATGGTCATACACACACGCCATTTGCGAGTACTTCGATGAAATTACATAGTACAAATAGGAACCCACTTCACCACCGTCACCGAGATGAGATTGCGACGAGATTATGAACGTTTTTAATTAAGGAAATTGTCCTTCTGGTTTTCTCACGAGCAGTATGGGATACGAGCTGAAGTGGCAGTGGTCTGGTCATGTCTGTCAAAGGACCGATGGCTTTTGGAGCACACGAGTCCTAGAGTGGAGACAGCCTATCATCGGCAAGCGTACTGTGGGACGCCCCCCAGCTAGATGGACGGACGACCTAAAGAAAGTGTCTGGGACTAACTGGATGCGGAAGACGGAGGACAGGGTGTTGTGGCGCAGTCTGGGGGAGGCCTATGTCCAGCAGTGGACTTCGATAGGCTGAGTTGATTGAGTATGGGCTACAAAAACTGGACTTATCTTCTGAAACTATTACTATTAGTGAGTAAGAATGGCAAGCCAGGCTCGTTCCTTCTTTGTATAAGTACATATATATGCTCTGCAGTGGGACAGTAACTCATATTGTTGACACCTTACACCACTTGCCAGTAAAACGCAATATGGCACTTACATCCATTTACAAATCGCACTTAAATAAAGACTTATACTCGTATACCGTTCCGCTGTAAGCTGTTAGACTTGCAAGCGATATAACTCAGTGTTGTAACGTCAGCACTATCGCGCTCAAAGATAGCACGTTTAGCAATACTTAGCGCTCTAGAATTCCAGTTAGAGTTATTCGGTGGGTTATTAGTTTTAGTAAAGTTTTATGTTGCTTTACGACCACTTTATTATGTTACATTTTACGTCATGTTTTAATTTCTGGTTCAAGAAATATCGCCTATTATATTTGTCTTTTGTAACTTACATACATATCTACATAAAATCACGCCTTTTTTTCCAACGGGGTAGGCACAAACTACAAAGAGCCACCTGCTACGATCCGTTTCGATTTACGTTCAGACATCAGAGGGGCAATTCTCGTTATTTTAAGAACGTTCACAGTCTGATCTCAGTCTCAACCTGTGAAAAATACCTTTAATTTCCCTACATTTTAGACAAATTTTTGACATTGATTGTCGCTGAGAAGAGATCGCGACTAGATTTTGAACGTTTTTAATTACTGGAATTGGCCTTCGGGTCTTTTGACATTAAAGGAGAACTGATGGCTGATTCTTTACTCAATTTGATTATTTGTTTTAATTGGTTTTTTTACGAATTTATAATGCCATAGGATGAAAAATTTGCGTACTTTCTGCTAACTTAGAAGTTAGTAAGAGAAAACAAACCAATCTGCCTTCACCATCAACTTTAGAATCAACTTTCTTTGCTCTCAAAGCACAATCCGTTAAATGGTCCCTCATTTTTCATTTCCGAATCCAGAAAGGCAATTAAAAACACATTTAATTCCGTAAACTTTCGCCAAAAACCGGAAAGAATTTTCCCAACATTTGGCATAATTTCGACGGGAAATTAAACAGTGCGCGAAAAAATATGCTCGTCGAAATTCCATCAGTGCAGAGCCTTTGCAGTGCAACAACATTAGGTCGAATGTCGCTACAGATAAATATCCAATGCGACTTTTTGCTGGACTCTGCAGCTTGAAATTGTCGTGGGGTAGTGATGGGGTAAGTATCGGTTTTTAATTTTTGACTGTCGATATGTGTCCTGGTACAAAAAAAATCGAATACATGTGACATCCACCAACTGGGCCCGCATGGTGGATCACGTCTCACTGTGAGGCCTGTGTCCATTATAGGCTGATTATGCTTATGCTATGACCGTCGATTAATTAAATGCACATAATACAACTCTGCCTCACCCTTCGGGGATAAGAGGCGTGATGTTGTGTGTTATAAATTAAATGTCCTTATTTCAAAGTTCAGAGTAGTATCAAATGAATGAGTAACTTGTGTTGGAGATAATATATAAAAACTGCTGTAAAATTAGTTACGCAACTGCTTTTCAAGGTAATTTTTTTTGCACGTCAAAATAATAGCCTCTTGTGTACTAGATTTTAGATTTAGTATTTCAGGTCGAAATTAAGTTGCATTATAATATCTAATAGACCATTGTAAGTTTGTTTTGACTCTTGATTATTTTCAATACACGTTTAAATAGCAGCACTCGCATCATACCGCTCTCATTATTTTCGCTTAAATATCTAGACGATAGCAGGATTTTATACTACATCGTAGCTAATCTGAACATATAGCAATAATAATCTCACAACACTTGCTAAACGAAACAAATATAGAAAAAAAAAAATTAAATGCAGTTTGTTTTTTTATCATTCAATGACAGCTAAATATTGTGGTGAAGGCTAATGGCAGACAAAATAAAGAAATAATGAATTTGATTTCTTAACTATGCAATACGATACTCATAGTAATTGCTAAACCACTTATTGTAGTTTTTACTAAACACATAATAGCTACTAATGTTGCTTTGTTAATTATGGTGTAATTAGCGTTCTTGGCTAATTTAGGACATGGATTTTCATAAACTTATCACGCTATATTCCTTGGTAATTGTTTACAACACTTTCGTTCGTAATAAATACTATTATTGCTTACATATTATGTAATATGACCACATGGCAGCAACTAAAGTAGTATTGATAGAGTTAGACATAACGTTAACATTAACGATGGTGTCAAGTCTTGTAACAATCAAAATACATAATAAATAAATATTGACAGCTTTCATATTAATACCAAAAACAGAATTTTATCGACATTATTTTATGTCCCTTTATCGACACGCCCACTTCACTAACTGTCCACATTTGGCCAAAAGGCATTGCGGAACACTGCGGTTTTGCTAATTCAAAATGTACTGAGTATGAAACATTCAGTAGGTGGCCTAATGACTGCACTATTTTAGGTACCCTAGACTTTACTGCTTCTAATTGAAATGGAGACGAAGATGATTTCATTAGCGTTTTGTGTAGGAATGAAGGCTAAAGAAAATTGTATAGAAAGAAAGAAAGAAAATATGTTTATTTGCGGTAAACGTGACGCAGAGAAAGAGACACAAACACAAAAAAAAGACAAGTTGGTGGAAAATATGCGTCACACCCACGCTAAACATGAATGATGGTCTGTCTTGAGAGACGTAACTTTTAATTCTCACGGGTGGTTTAATAATTATGGAACTTTCTGCAATAGAGGACCAATAGTAAGAATGTGTGTCCGAGGTGAAGACGTTCCTACAATTAGGAACCTTTACCAATACATGGTGTACATTGCAGGTTTATTGCATCAGCCTTTAATGTTCCCACTGCTGGGACAAGGGCCTCCTGTCTGTGGGACGGAGTGGTGGCAATGCATCACGCGAACCCAGTGCAAGTTGGTAGATGTCACATACATATATTCGAATTTTTGGTTTCAGGACATGCCGGTGTCCTCACGATGTGTTTCTTCAAGGTTAGATATTGTAGGTTTAAGGCACTCGTAGACAGGAGCGACGCGACTCTAGTAGATCAATTTCCATTAAGTTTTCATTGAAATTGTTCTTATAAGGCACCGTCACGCTTGTCTGAAGTTGCAAGTGTAAAAAAATAACAAAGGATTTCAACGGACAATCGTGACTCCTGGCGTAAAACCACAATCGTTATGATATCAATGCATCAGTAGTATAATTATTTAAACCAGAGCAAAGCATTAGGTCAGTAAAACACTAGAACACAAACACAATGCACTTCAGCACGCCATAAAAAACATGATAACCTGATTACAAGTCTTTGATTACCACAATAAATTCATTCCCATCCAGTAAACTTCACTAATTTCGCGCCACAACTCTTTAATGTTGTTCTCCCATCAGCATGATTTAAATCATTTTAATTAACACTCCAACAAATTGCCGCAAGATAAGCATCAGGGATTTCTCTTTCGTAGCTATAAAACATAAAAAAGGACGGAGTATTAAATACGAGTTTCCAGTTAAATGTGAAATTCTCCATTTTGCTAATCAACATCTACAGAAGGTGGGCATTTGGAATATTTACCTAGAAATTGACAAGTGTTACAATTGTGGTAAGTAGAGCGTGGTGGATTCCGACACGAAGGGGACGGCGCACTGTGGTCTAAATCGTGAGCGGATCTAGACAAAAACATTTTTACAACTGTTATTTTTTTTGTGCTCAATTATTTTTGTTTAAAATCGATTTCTGTTGTGGTTTTTTTTGGGAATTCTGTTACGCGGTAACAGTAATATGTTTCTTTTTACTTTTATCTTAAATTGTGTTCACGATTATGATTTTTCGGGCAGAGGTATACCTAATAGATTGTGCACTGTGATAAGTTTTGTATCGATGTAGCTTTGTCACGATTTTGGTTTACTTTCGTGACCAAATGCTGCTTTTAGTGGAACGTTTTTTTTATTTAGTGGAATGAACAGCTAAGTAGAAACAGTAGTTATAAAGTGAAGTAGATTTTTTTTACAATAGGCGGTCTTTCATATCTGGATATGGCCGCTCGTTGTAAATATCTGTAATTGTTATTTTTATTTGTAATTGTTTATATCTTTATTTCATAATGGTGGACATAATAAAGCTAATTGTATTCTATGCTATATTAGAATAAGTATGTAACAGATTATAAGCGCGTAACTAGAGTAAAAAAAATACTTCAAGTTAGGTTCAAGTAAATCAACTTTATCGCTTACTCTTGTAACTTGGACCAACTTAAGTGCCTTCAAGTGTAGTTATTAACTTAATCGAATGTATGCAAGAGGCGCAATCGTTTCCATATGTTCCGTTGTCTTACTTTTACCATTTTTTACTCTAATTGTGATAATAGCTACTGTCAATTTTGGTTTTAATTATTTCCTACGTTTTTCTGACTGCTGATTTAATTTCAGTTTTGAGTACAGTAAAAATGACCCCAAATTTAATATTTGATACGTATTTTTTTTCATCTTTTTGCTTATTAATATCAAAAGGTACTCAGCATAACCTTTTAGGGGACAAAACTCGTAAAACAAAAAATAAAGACTTTACTAACGAATTTATTTACGAAAAACTCCTTATATTTTTATTCTTTTTCCCGAGAAGACGCCTAAATTGATCACCATACCGCGAACACTCGGCCATTATACTTTGTTTACGATTCGGAAATAAGACACTGGGGCTCACTAGCATCCCTCCTTTTTTTCTTCCGAACCGTTTGTACAACAATTTCATTACTCGGAAAAGTATTCGAATTTCGGTAATGTGCCCTTTTTGTCCTCATGTGTGCTATTTTTTGCGCACTGTGCTTTAGGGCCTTAGGTTGCGTAATTTGTTTTAAATGGTTTAGCGAAGATAAGGGACTGACGGATGCTACATGCTTAATTAAAAGTTTGGTACGTACAAGTGCTAGAAAGTTAAAGATTGAATTAAACGTATTATTCTGTTTTAAATTTATGTTAGATGCGACATAATTTACTTTATCGCACTGTGTGACCTAAACCCGCATTTAAGTGACGCTTTTCTGTGACTTAAGTAGTCCATTTTTACACAAAAAAGCGTGACTTAAGTTCAGGTTTAGGTCACACGAGCTGTAAAATACTAACTATGTGACTTAAGTAGTTTACTACTATTTGTGGTTTTCTCATTGAAAAGTAGGACCACAACAAAAGCATTTTCTTTGGATAAAACCTAAGCTCTAAAGTATGTTTTGCACGACTGCGCGAGTATATTTAAAACTAGAATCATTTTAGCCATAAAAATATCAGGCATCATAAAATTCTAGCATTTCCTTGCAAGACTGAATATTCAACACTGAAAAATTCCCCAGGCAAAATTATTCACATCAGATCGGGTAGACTTGGGCAAAATTTTTGCCTTTTTATTGCTTCGCTAGCGTAACCGGGGGGAATTGAGTCACAGGACCCCGAAAATATACCCTTTTTACTAAAAATTCTGGAATTTCTATACTTTCTGGCCACGTCCTGAACATTAATCTGGTACCATTCAGTCGGGGGTTTTCAGGAGGCAATTTTCAGCAGTCACTTTGGTATCCTGCATAATATTTCTTCCTGATAAAGCATTTTTTATTCAATTGCTATTATGACAGGCGATTTGTTAGGTAGACAGTTTATTGGGGTATTATATTTTTTATTCTCTTTCATAAGAAAAGTTTTGGTAACAATACTTTCTGATTGATAGATGGGGAGGAATTGTTTTCTTCAAGTTTTTTCGCTGTCATGCGCAATAGAATCTTCCCAGCTAATATAAATAATGATGTTTTTAATTTGTCACAAATTTTGTTGGCTATTGGGCATAGCATAATCTATAATTATCCCACTGCTGGGACACAGGCGTCCTCTCTTTGAGAGGGAGTGGGCTGAAATCTATCACGCGGGTCCAGTGCAGGTTGGTAGAATAGAATAGAATACTCCTATGTACACCATATACATTACAGATATAAAAATATAAATGTTTGTTGTGTTTTTGTTTTGTTGATGTCACATGTTTTCGAAGTTTTGGTTCTGAGACATGCCGGTTTCCTCAAGATGTTTTTCTTCACCATTGTGAGAGCAGTGGTGATGAAATTACGTATATAACACGTAATGGAAGGTACAAATTCTGTGTGCATTGCTATAAATCAATCTGCTTAGCCTTTTCTCTACTATTTTTTATACTGCATCCGAGCAACACGATACCTCTTGGTAAGACTGTGCACAGCTACCTATGTCATATCAAAGCACCTGCCGAAAAAATATCATCTAAGCTCCATTTAAGAGCATTACATACTTGCATTCTCACATCCGTATTGTACTGGGTGGCGCAAAAGTAAAGACCCTATTTGGTTCAGCTATAACATTTTTTCTAAATTAGAAAACTAGATTTAGATTTTTTTAAATGTATATTTGTGCCATTAAATTTCGTACCATTAGGATTTAAAGATGATGTCTTTTAAATGGTGACCTCCAAAGTTGATACACATTTGAGCCCTATTTATGACATTTTGCATAACTTGCCGTAACACTTCCTGCGATATGTTCGTTATTTCTTGACGAATGTTTTCTTTTAGAGCTGCGAGAGTCTGTGGCTTGTTCACATACACCCGAGATTTCAAAAAACCCCAAAGAAAGAAGTCTGGACTGGTCAGATCGGGTGATCTTGCAGGCCAAGGCAAATCGCCAAAACGAGAGATAACTCGGCCTGGAAAAGCGTCCCTCACTAAGTCCATAGTGTAGCGCGCTGTGTGTGCCGTAGCGCCGTCTTGTTGAAACCAGATGTGCTCCAGCCCCAATTCGTCCAAACTGGGTATCAAAAACTCACGTAACATGGTTCTGTAGCGTTCTCCAGTGACGTACGCCTCCTTCGCGCACAGCATCGATATTTTCAGCTGAACGGCCTGTTCTTGGTCTCCCAGACTTAGGTCTATCCAATGTTGAGCCAGTTGCTTCAAGGCGTGTGGCAAAGCGTCGAATTGTGCGACCAATCGGTGCCGGACGGTGGGGAAATCGTCGACGAAATTCACGTTGTGTTCTTATCACTGATGAATTATTCCGTAAGAACATTGACACAATTATTCCACGTTCTTGGGGAGTAAAACGGTCCATGTTTATTTTCAGTGTATTTTACACTTGTTCACTACACAATTTTCAACAACAGAATGCCAGAAAATGTCATATAAAAAAAAAAAAAGTATTTTCTTTAGTGCCAGTACTTTTGCGCCACCCAGTACAAGATGACTCACTAACATATAACTTTAGCATTCACTGCACTTTTTATTACCTGTCCGAAGTATTCCTTTCTAAAGTCAAATAGTATTACAAAACTGACTCCGACCTCTTTGATGTCTGATATTTAATAACACGATACAATACACTACACAATTTTCTTCACCTGTCTCTACAGTTATAAAAATGTTTTTTTTTTAAACTCTAGTGCTTGCTTGTATTTGACATTTGTACGTAACTACGGCGCACCTGGGGCAGTTAACCCTGCTAGCTTACAGATTGGCTTACTTAGTTCAAATGAGTTATTTCTAATTGTACCGATGCCAACACATCAAGCTACAACAATCTGTCAAATTTCTTTAATAGATTATCAACTTTATTGCTAAAGCATTAAGGTTCAAGATTGAATGGGAACATTTGACAGTTTCGGGTAGCTTGACCTGCTGGCGTCTGTACATAACATCATGGCTGTATTGAAGGGTTAGGCTTACTTGTACCTATAGTACCCCATATTTTGCCAGTTATGTCCCATATGGTCCCATTTGAAACAGGGCGAGCCTAAATTGCCAACCGTGCACAAAACTAGTCTACGGACTGCTGCTGAGGAAAACCCGATGAAAACCAATCACGCATTGCCAACCTGGAAATCGAACCCAGGACCTCATGCACAACGAGGAGTTCTTAATTTTATAATTCTAGAAAAAAGCCTCGAATGGTTTCTTCAATAAAGTCTGCCACGGAACTATTGTATATTATGTTTGTAATATATACATAACACATGTAGGTTCATGAAACGGTGTTTCACGTAACAGAACAGTCTCGATTGCATTCATGTTCCGGCACTCGGCAGCGACCAGTGTCTACATTTGGCAATATGTTCGCAACGCCAATTATCGGTTGCGGCAACCTACTGATTGGCTGTGCACTCTTTTGCTACACCGATATTGTGTTTCAAACCGTTTTACGGAAACCAAAGACTATCGTGTTACCCAGTAACTGGGTTGTGGAAGTCAGATAAGCAGTCGTTCCATGAAATATACTGGTATTCAGCTGCATCCGGTTAGACTGGAAGCCGACCCTAACATAATTGGGCAAAGGCTAGATGATGATGAAGGATTTATGGAAATCAAAATTGGCAAAGTGTATACCAGGTACAGCTCTGCCTAATCTTTTGTGAAAAACAGGCGTGATATTATGTGTTACCTATATCAAACTTACATAAACGTGGATACCTCTAACTATTACGAAAAATCAAGAGGTTGTCCATGAGAATACTCAGACAATTGGACAAAATCAACAAACAAATTATTACAAGTTAAAGTGCCTCAGGGATCTCTTGGCGCTCGACTGACATTGACAGGAGAGCATTTTTGGTAAACAATTGTAAACTTTTTGGTGAAATTGCTTGACTTTGAATCGAAAAACAATATGGCGATGTTATTTCCGATTTTTGCCACGCGACAAAAGACCCTACAGCTATATACCTAGCATCTACAACAGCATAACAATTTCACATTAGCAAAACCACTTAAACTTTCAGTACCAAAATCTCAACTGCAGTCTTTCGAAGCAGCTTAAAAGGAAACTTAGCAGAACACAAAACAGCTGCTATTTTAGAGAAACGAAACTTTGAATCGTCTTCAACTAAACTATTTGCGGAAGAAATTTCAGAAGCGACATTGTTTCTACAAAGTAGTATTCCCACGGTGTGTTCGTATTCCCAAGGTAATCTGGGGCCAGATTCAAAGCAATTTGGTACGTTGGTGCTGTTATCCAACCTGTTACTCGGACTGGTGTTGCTAAAAGTAAAAGTGGTACGGATAGGCTGCTAGATGGATTGTGTAATGTTTGGTTGTCTCTGTGGAGTTATTAATAGATTTGTAGTGTTTTCGTTTAGGCGACAGAACAGCTCTTCAAATAGTCGACATATTATTTGACGAGAATGTTGTACTAACAATTTATAAGTGCATGTATATGGTTTAATTGAAATAAATGCTTTGAGTTTTAATATACCACTGGAGTGGTATGAAGATGTGGTTGTATTGCTCCTTTATTCCATCTAAAGTTTATCTTTAAAATATCGCATGTGTCAAGCAATTGCCAGCACAGTCCATCGTACTTTGATAGAGGCGCTTGAGATAATTCAAAACGTGTATTCAAGTTGTTGGGCGGTTCGAGTTTAGATTGTAATGTCAACTTGTGAAGCAAGCTCGGTGACAATGTTAGATGTCAACCCACAATCAAGTTTACACCCGTTATCCGGCACGAGATGAATAACTGGAAATCTATTTGGTGCAGCCTCGAGACAGATATTTTTTGTTTTAATGCTCCGTAACGTGTTTTTATGGATTAGTAGATATATGACGTTGCTCAAAAAGCCACTAAGCTAAAGTGGGACTGGGCTGGCCACGGCTGTCATATGCCCAATGAGCTGTGGGCCAAAATAACCACCACGTAAAGCCCTGACACAGCTAGAAGGCTTCGCGCCAGACCCCGTAGAAGATGGTGGGATGAGCCGGATGAAACAAACGACCAGTGGTCCACTTTAGCTCTGAATCGCAAGAGCTAGAAGTCATGGGGAGAGCCTTTGCCCAGCAGTGGGTTGACGCAGGTTAACAGTAACAGTAGATATTCCAAAAACATATTCCAGTCACACGTTCTACGACACTTTTCTGTCCAAAGCAGTGAAATTTTGAATGGGTGGTTTTTGCTCAGCAGACTGCCAGTATTTTTTCTCTTATTTAACGTTTATATAACGAACCGTAATAGGTAGCCAGTTGAAAGTTCTTAGTGTGTTTTCTATTGCCGCTATAACAACAAATAATAAAAATAAAATAACGTAAAAATTTAAAGGGATACCCCCTTTAAATTTTTACGTTATTTTATTTTAGCCCATACAAGTGTGAGTGCGACACGCACTTGACCGTTTTTTTTTTTTGGTTTTGTGACAGTTTTTCCGTCCTTATTACCTTGGTTAATTTTCTCGCACACCAAAACGCACCCAAAAAAAAGCATTATATAAAGCTTGTGTTTGGGTGCGTTTTGCTCTAAGCTCCAGCCAAACGACTAAAGTTAATACAATTTCAAAACATAACCCGCTCAGCTAACGGTCGAAATAGCACCACATCTGTCACAACTTTACGCAACAAGTAATGCAGCCACAGTGTAGCAAATGTCAGCAGCGGACCCGCAGTTGTCAAACCAGAAGGTTCCGTTGCACATACAGCTCATGGCCCCAGTTTGACAGTCTGTTGTGATCTTGTTTTGTTTGTAACTGTGCTTCTAGCTGTATTGTTTCTGGGTGAATAATTGGTGGTACTTTCTTTTTGATTAATGGTTCTTGTGATGAAGTGGAAGTGAGTATTGTGTTGGGAGTTGCAAATTAGGTATACGATATTCCAACTTTGCTACACCTAACTTTAAAAATTGCCAGCATCATCATTATTCTCCTACCGTAATCCTAATTTATTTGGAGTCGGCGCAACATGTTTTTTTCTTCCATACTTCTATATTAGTCGTCATCTCGGTAGTCACCGCCTTTCTAACCTTCTAGCATATTCGATCCTATTTCCAGTAGTGAACTGCTTTAGGCTGAAGATGATGAAGGTTTTTTTCCGGGGTGGAAAATCCTCATGGATGTCCACCGCCCTAGGGCAGGCGGCGGGGTCTGTCAGACTCTTACTGACTAAAAACCACCCCAGTGTTCCATCTCACACCTACGCCGGGGGTCGCGGGAACGTAAGATCCTTCCGCAACCCCCGACTGAAGATGATGAAGCTACATCAACATAATTGTCATACTAGTAACTTGAAGACATGATCCCAGGAGGATAATAATTTTGTATTGCTTAATCCTCCCGTGTTTTAACCGAATTAAAGTATCATACGCCTTCATGTATCGTTACTTCAACCACAAGAGGTAAATGAGGCCTATTAATAAATATTTTTTTGGATAAAAAGACGTAAAAATCTATAAACGGAAAGATATTACACACCCTTTTCCGCTGGCACATTTGTTTCAAATTCTATGTAATTCTAATCCCAACTGGTTTGAGAGCCTACGCCTACATAATAAATTATTCTTCTTGTCCAACTTCCGCGTTTTAATATTTACGACATATAATTATTTCTAAGTTTACGGCTGATTAATTTAAATTCACATTTTATGAGGAACTGTGAAGATATGTCAGTCAACAGCTGTTTTATTTTGGATTTATGGCTTCTAGCAATCCGAATACAATATTTTTTTTCACGAAGTGAAGACGCATTAGCACATAGAAAGAAAGAAAGAAAAGAAAGAAAAATATTTTATTCTGCACAAACAAAACACACAATTACAAGTAAAAAACACACACACACACTTCCGACTTCGATATTGTCTCGAACGGTGCCGAGAGCTCCTGCGCTTACACTTGTGTGTAAGCGTACCCAGTGCCCAAGTAAAGAGCGCGTCACTTCATGAGATAAAAATACTAATACATAAAATATACGCAGTATAGTATCTCATTCGGTTTTGTTCCAAAGATATTGCATACTGAAAAATTGCATTCAAAATCTCACCGATCAATCTTCATCAATCATTGTTCCGAACTATTGCAACTGCCTACTTTATTCAAAGTCGGTTAAGAGGTATAATATCGTTTTGTTCTTCCATAGGTTCTCTTCTTTAAATTTACATTCAAGTATGTGACTTAAATGAAAAAGTATATTATCTAAATAGTTATGTTAAGCTTAACTCAGAGCAGGTTAACATTTACCATTTACCATACCTACGTGAAAACACATAATGCTAGATACAAAATACTCGCAGATACACTTTGACCTCGCACACTTAATTCGTCTCCAAGAAATACAGATAATTTCGGATGAAATCATCTTAATTGCTAACTAAATCAACACAGTATGGGTTAATCAACAGATAAAATGCTGGATAACATGGCTGACATTAGCCGAACCTGCGTCGCCATCTCGACCTGAATTCATAGAGTTCCTATGACTAACGGTGTGACTCTGTGGAGGTGCTATATATACTTATCTATCGATGAGGTGTTTCTGCTTACCTGTAAAGAGAGAGAATTCATCATTAGTGGGTAATAAACATTGTGCTTTGGCATCATTGTCATAGTCTTCAACATCATCAGGTAGAAGGGAATTTGAGTTTACGGTGCAACAACGAATGGTCGTGGTCCATTTTTTTTAGACTGGTGTTGAATTTGTATTTTTGGAAAAGAGCGTACCTGATGCTTCCATACATTTTTTAGCTATTCGTATTTGTTCTTCCTTACCATGGAAAACCAGCCTGTATATATATTCAGCAAGCATCATCATCATCTGCCTAGCGTTTACCCAACTATGTTTGGGTCGGCTGCTAGTCTAACCGGATGCAGCTGAATACCAGTATTTTACATGGAACGACTACCTTTTTGACTGCCAACTGGGTATATCATTTAGCAATGTTTTAAAATAATAAATAAACATCCGCGCTTTAGACAACCTGTACAAAAATTAACGATGTATTAAAATTATAAAAAAAAAACCTAACACATTTTTGGCCGCCACAGAAAATTCCTGAACACGTTTGCACACTTACGTTCGACTGTTGCTACCCACATTATTACCATATCCTAACAAATGAACACTTTGACATTAACTCTGGTATAATTTAAAATAGGTAGATATCCGTAATTGGTCAGTAGAACGACATTATGGTCAATTCTGACTCACTCCCGGTAACCTTGATCGTGAGGCAATTTGCAATATATCCAAATGACGTCAACTTATCTAATATTATCGTTTATTTTGGTACTAGTTAATAGGTTGTTTTGATTCTGGGAGGAAGGAATAATAACTAAAATGAATACTCAGAATCTTTATCCAGCAGTATTTATTTGAATTTCCATGATTATTAATTGGAAATTCGATCCGAATCTACTATAATATTATAAATGCAACTTTCGCATGTTCGTTACTCTTTCACGCAAAAACTATCGAACGGATTAGGATCAAATTTGGCACACATATAGTTCCAGGATAACCAGGATTAACACATAGGACTTCTTATCACGCTATTCCCACGGGGTCGAAACTTATGCGAGTAAAACCCAGGGGCGCAGCTAATATTTACATAATTTAAAAGCTAACCGTCTTAAAATAATAATATGTACGTATATAGAGAAGGAGAGGAAAGAATCATAGGGCACCAAAAAATTTGTCCATATCGCTGTCAACAGGAAAATTTAAGTGCCCAGAAGGCTGGGAGCATTGCCACCTTGTTTAGGAATGCTGTTTCTTTGGCCATCAAATAGGATGCATTTGGTATAATAAACGTGGTTAATGACGGAGACGGTCTGATGGAAGATAATGCAGTGAGGCATATACACGACATCTAAAAATATGTTATTATTCATATACATGGTGGATTTCGTGTTGATAACATCGAAGAATTAATAGGTTTTTGGAGTATTCTTCTTACAATAATTGGTGGATTACACAAATTGATGGAACTATAACAAGGATTTGAACAGTCTTTGTACTACCATGTCTTAAGCTACATATGTACCTACAGGGGAAGGAACCATTGCTAATAATAACAGCAATTATAATTTATGCAATAACAGCCTAATTAATACTTATAAAGAAGTCAATAATTAAAAATATAACACTCGATTACTCGGGCTACCGGCTCACGCCATAACAGTTTTCGTACCGACATTCATTAATTAGAAATTCAATTAAAATCATTCCGACAGAACATTGAAGCTTCAAAACATAAGAATCCCATTACCAAAGGTCAAAAATTACCAAATTAACATTTACAATCACAAAAACGACTATTACCTTCAAATCCTTCTAGATTCCGCGTGATCTGACAGCAAAATTAATTTGGTAATCTAAATTCATGTTTTTTTTTCCCCATTTAGAACCAAGCTTTATATCTGATACCATACGACTGAAATTCAAACAGCACCGTCCTAAAACTTTCAAAGTAATAACCAAATTAGTATTGTACTCTTGCTAATAGAATTTAATACTTAAGGCCATAAGATAAAGTCCAAATTGATAGTAAATCTAAAGTGGTTGATGTTTCCGGTAGAAACAATGGTGAAGGATATTGTCCAGCTTGTAAGATCGGAAGTGATATGAGTATCTTCACGGCTCGTTGATTTGGATCGGTAAGGACAGCTTTTGATTTATTTCTTGAGAACTCTATTACGGAAGTAATAAAGGTGTCTTTCATGTTTAATGAATGTGAATTTGCTGCTGTAGTATCGATAAAAATAATTATTTCGGTCCAAATAGTATACCCACCGCCTCCTCATCATCATCCTCATCTGCCCAGCCTTTTCCCAACTATGTTGAATCCAGTCTAACCGGGTCTTACAGTATTTTACATAGAGCGACTGCCTATCTGACCTCCACAACCTAGTTACTGGGTAATGCGATACCCTTTGGTAAGACTGGTTATGACACTTACGAGCTTTTATTAAGCCTTATAGACTGTCACAGATCCACGAATGACAGCTAGGACCAACGGCTTAACGTGCTTTCCGAGGCAAGGAGGGGTCTTGGTATGTACTCTTAAATATGTTCAACCATCCACGGATCAACCGCATCCTATGGGTAACGATATGACTTAAGGATTAACTCCATAAAGTAGCATCACCCAGTTTCCCAAAAGTTCTTCAAATCAGTAGAACTTGATCTGCGAAAATTTGTAAGATCAAAACTCCTGCATTCGATTTCAAGAAAACAATAAAACTGTTTGCTGCTCTAAGCTCTAAAATTTCGACGAAAACAAACAAATATTTTTGACAGAACTTTTAGTAGTTTTATCGTATATTTGCTCCACGAAGATCGGTTAGCTCGGTTATCTTTCTTGTGACCTCTCTTAGATCTTAATACATACATCATAATAATAAAATAGTAAAGAAATCCAAACTGTACAGACGCCAGCATATCAAGCTACTACAATCTGTCAAATTTCTTTAATAGATTTTCAACTTTATCAGTAAAGCTTTAAGGTTCAAGGTTGATTGGGAAAATTTGACAGTTTCGGGTAGCTTGACCTGCTGGCGTCTGTACATTGAATAATTTTGATAAAAGTTATTGCTACGATGTTGTTCCCACACATCGTAGCAATTATTTTTTCTTCTGATGTCAAAAGGCTGATGCCGAAAATATAGCTTTTAGAATTTTTATCAGTTTGTTGTGGAATGGTGCAAAAACGGATTCGGATTAAACTTGGCACACTGATACTTTATAACCTGGATTAACACAAAGGGTAATTTTCATCCAAGTAGTACCTACGCCCCCGTGATTTATTTTCCGACATCCATGCGGGCGAAGCGGCGGGCAAAAGTTAGTCTTCAATAAACAAGGAAACATCTTCTTACAAAAGTAAGTATTAAGTCATATTTTGTTTGCTTTCCTTTATTTACTACTATTCCTTCAAACCGATCCCCTATTATCATACGTTATCCGTTCCGGGCCACAGAAAAATAATCTCGAACTAACGTCAAAGAAACCGATGTGAGCCCAAAAGGGGTCGGGGTTAACAAACTCTCGAAGGTCCCTGTAAGGTCTCGCCTTTGAGCCTTAAGACGGTTTTGATTTCACGATTTTATGGATCGGAAGGTAGTCGTGAGGTTAGCGAGGAAGTAGGTCGGAGGAGTGTTGATCTGGAAAGTTTCATGTCGCTTTGGAAATCGGAAAGTTTATAAATTCGACGTTTCAATTATTCACTTGTAAAGGAATGGGAAACATCATTTTTCTTCAGAACAATTAATGGCTCTTACTCAAAGGTTCAATCGTAACCGGGGGGGGGGGGGGGGGGGGTTTACAAAGAAGACGGAATTCATTATGGGTGCAACTTTTTCAATAGTTAATTCAACCATTACTAACTTCCAATCATCGCATGATACCTACCCTATTATTTATTGCCATCGTTTTCATCATTCTTAACCGGCACCCTAACTGCGTCATCACAATCTGATTAATTTTGAAGGATATTGCTAATCCATTGCTTCATATGTTCGAAAAGTTTATCTGCTCAACAACGTAAATAACGCAATGAATGTTGTTGAACTGTCAAAATGAAAACCATTGCTACTGATAGTATGTCATGCAATTACCTCTCCGGATTCTAAACTATATCAGGTCGTGTAGCACTCGTGTCGTGAGCAGAGAACAAGGTAAACTGCCCTCATAACGTATAAGTTGGACTTTATATGTTCACTCCTTAACTCACCGGAAAGAAATTGAATGGAGCCTTGTTGTGGAAATTTTAAAATTATGTTCTGACGCGGAGTGACTTGCTTTCGAGTTATTGTTTTTTAGCTTTTGTCTTGTTACGGTTTTTAACATTACTGGATGAGTAAGGGTCTCACATAGGGTGAAAGAGGCAAAGAAAATGGGTTTTATTTTTAACTTAAAAGATGCCAGGATCTTTTCTAGCTTGGGATATTTTTGAATGCTGTTATTTTAGGTAAGATGAAAGAGATGCTTTTATGCAATGCTTTATAGAATCGGAAAAGAACCGGAGTTACTGACATAGCTTGCAGAGTAAGCATACTGGAGTGGCAGTGGGCTGGCCATATCTGTCGAAGGACCGATGGCCGCTGGAGCAGACGAGCCCTGGAGTGACTGCATATCGGCCATCGTAGTGTGGGACGCTCCCTAGCTAGATGGATGGAAGACCTAAACAAGGTGGCTGGGGTAGACTGAATGCGGAAGGCGGAGGACAGGGTGTTGTGGCGCAGTCTGGGAGAGGCCTATGTTCAGTAGTGGACTGCGATAGGCTGAGTTGATTATAGAATTAGTAAGACAAGTTAATTGATGTCTGCCCTGAAAGTGATTTCTCAAGACCAAGAACTCAAGGAGGACGCGTGGGCTCGCGAAAGATAGAAGGAGTGGAATGAGGCCTTTGCCCAGGAGTGGGAGACAGAGCAGGCTAGGAACAAAAAGATCTAGTCATTTTTCAAGTTTGCAAATAACATAAGTACATTTAGTACGACTCTTATAGGACCTAGTAGGTAACCTTGATGACTCACATACATTATTGAAACGCAGCTTTGAAAGAAAAACTTCCGTGGCCATTAAGCTCGGAGTTAATTATAGACATTAGCTTTGTTTTATCACCTATTTATTTAAATATTCCTTTTATAAATAGGATGCAGGATCAGTTTATTACTATGCCAATTTTTTCGCAGGTCGTTGTGAATTGCTGATTTCATCGATAGGTCCTCACGTCACGTCTTTATCTATGATATAAGAGGTTAGATCCTGATTAAAATAGGTTTCTCATGGTAGTTTAGAGCAGCCCAATTCGTGACTTACGAGTTGTAGGTCATAGGTTACTTTGTGTAAATGATTTCATCACCACTGCAGTGCCATTCTGTAACCATCTCACCGTGAAAACTTAGGTGAAGTGAGCCCGCGTGTTGGATTACGGCCCACTCCCTCTCACTGAGAGGCCTGTGTCCCAGCAGTGGGAACATTATAGGCTCGTTATACATTATGCTATAAAAATAATTGCAAACAATTCCAATTTCTCTCAATAGTGAAACTCTTTGGTAGTAAAATTAATTCCGATTCCTTAGTGAAATGGCTTGGACTGGTTTTCTTCAACTTTCTATAACAATTGATCCAATCGTTGTGGGAAATGGAAGCAGGTATCGCAAACCTTGAGGTAAGCTTTTCCTGCTACCTACTTCATTAGCTTGGTCAGTCCTGCTTATAAGATATCCGGAATGTGTTAATCCAGGAAGTATTTATTTGCTTCTTTGGTCTAGTGGTCGTAAGCGATCCAGTTTGTCCCAGCCACCTTCTTTAGGTGGTCCGTCAATCTAGCTGGAGCGTCCCACACTACGCTTGCCGATACGCGGTCTCCACTCCTGGACTCGTCTGCTCCACCGGCCATCCATTTAATTTAATTTACAAAAACAGGGAAACATTGCATAATATATTATTCATTTTCATATTTAGGCTGGAAGATAGGCGTAATACCTAATAGGTAAACAAATAATAATTAATGTTGAATTTTTTTTGCCAAATTTGAAGTAAAGTAAAGTAATACTCTTGTGAACCTTGTAACTATTGGTAAACTTTATAAGTTGCCAACACCCTTATCATCATTATTACAAACATTGCACACTACTTTAGCAATAAAGTAACTCTTACAAATATTAAGGAAACATTGTTTACTTAAATATTTTCCTATGTACATCTCTTTTATTCCCAAATCAGTGTGAAATTACTACTCATCCGGAACATGTTTCACTTGAAACTATTAACTTGCATCAACAAAAAGTAATTCTTTCACAAAAGTGTCATAATTTTATCACTCAGACACAATGACTATAAACCTATTTATTTTGAAAAACAGTATACTTATTTTGTCACCTTGCCATACTTTAACCAGGATCCCTTCTTTTCGCATACTGTTTTTTTTTGCTAATATACTTTGGCGTAACTATTTTGGTACATATTTTTTTTGTATAATAATATTTTGCCATAATTGTCTCTAAATAACGTATCTTTAAACATCACCCTAATTCCGTAATACACTATCAATCACAATATGAATCATTTTGAAGGATACTGCTAATCCATTGCTTCATAATATGTTCGACAAATGTGTCCTCTCAACAACGTAAAAAACGCAATGAATGTTGTTGAACTGTCAAAATGAAAGTCATTGCTACTACTAGTGTGTTGCGCAATTACCCAGCCTATTTTACCGTTTTTAAGAGTAGATATACCTATTCTATCTATCTCTCTATCTTCTCCGTGGTCAGTTCACCAGCTGACATTAAAAACAAAAACTAAAGTAACCGTTACGATCGGAATGTCCTTGAAATCTACGCCACTTTCTTTTTTATTGAAATCCCCGCTGGGTCAGTGTGCCAGCATATTTCTATGTATAGATGTACGGAATAAATATTTTGTTTCCATAGAATTTTAGCATGTCAATATTAGCTACTTAGAAAACCTTAGACCAAGTTTGTTTAACGTCTAAAATTGGTATCCGTTAGTTTATATATTTTAGATTCTTGTTTATTTTAGTGCTTCCTCTTACAATTCCTAGAACTCAGTTTATCACATGATCTGACTAAGATTATGCCTGGATTTTAAAAGAGACTGTGACCTCCGAGTTTGTTTTGGCCTTTCTTTTCAGAGAGTCAAATAGGAAACGCCGACCTCATCTAGTTTTTAAAATATGATTGACCTGTAAACTATTTGTACAGACCTACTTACAGAAATAACATCATTTATCATTTATGGTAAAGTAAACTGGTTTTTATTCCATACAAAAAAAGTTTTTTTTTTGGAAATTTCTGTTTTATTTTCTATTCAAATTAATTTGTTTGCTTCATATACCAAACTTTTACTAAGACAAAAATCATTAGAATATCCTTCCACTTTTCCTTTTTTTACTACCTTTGGCACAGTTGTTTACGGATTTACGGATTAATGGTGTTGTCGTGAATCATTACGAATAGATGTGTATCCCTGAAGACGCGTGTTCGCAGCAGCACCAACATTATTCTCAGTGTGTTTGCAGATCGGTGAGATTCCTCGATGTTGCGGAAGTGGAGCTCCACGCTGAATTTTAATCTTTTTCTGTAACCTACTCACACTAGAAGTTAAGTAAAATGTTACTAACTCCTGTCTGAAATAAAAAAAATCTATTCTATAGTGGGAATGGTTCCCTTCTGTTCGAACTTCTTGTATCTACCTTTGTTAAAAAGCCAATCATTATTCTTCTTTCCTTATCTAAACATGACACCGTCAGTCTTCCACTGAAGACTCAAAAAAGACATAAAAGCTAAAATTAAAACCAAGTTTCAGAACATCTCAAAGGCAAGAGGAGAAGCTTCAGTTCATCAAATACTTAGAAAACGATATTCTTTAGGATACCCGATATTTGATGGGCGGTTCATTACGCAGACGGTAAAGTGAAGACAGAAGTTTTGATTGAAGAGAACTTGCGTTTTCATTACGGTAATGTTGTTATGGCTTCTGTGCGCTTTCCTTGAGTGGTTCTCGAAGTAGGAAAAGTAAAAGTGAGCTTTTAACAAGACCGACTCTATGGTTTCGTTGAAGGAAGCATTTTTTTTTTCCGGATGGGAAATCATCAAATGACCCCTCCCGCTCTGGGTGGAGCGGAAGGGACTGTCAGACTCTTACTGACTAAAACCCACCCATGTTCCTTCCTTTGCCCTTTATGTTCCGGGGTAGCGGTAACCCTTTTGGATAATCCCGCTGGAAGGAAGCATCCTACTAATATTATAAACGTGAAAGTTTGTATGGATGGATGGATGTTTGTTACTCTTTCACGCAAAAAACTACTGAACGGATTTGGATGAAATTTGGCACACATATGGTTTATAACCAGGATTAACATATAGGATACTTTTTATCCCGATATACCCACGGGTCTTATGCGGGTGTAACCGCGGGGCGCAGCTAGTAGATCATATTTACACATAACATAAGATCACGCCCGTATTCCCTGAAGGATTAGGCAGAGGTGCAGATTGTAGTAATTTAGTTAGAGGTATGTACAAAAGCGAGGATTTCGAATTTTGTTGTGTACATCGTTGGAATAAGCTCCTTGAATATACTTTACTTGTAGTGCGATGTTGATGGCCACGTATTCTTTTTTTAGAAAAATAGTGCTGGTGCAGTTTTGTGCCTGTAAAAAAATCCTTCGCAGCAGCAAGTTTTTAACCACACAAACTTCTGCATAAGATTTTGAAGCACTGTAGGTTTCCATACTTCCAAGTGTTACTTTTAGCCAACAAAGATCAACAAAACGTAAGAAATCAACATAAGCATACCAATTTCGGCACCAACTCAAAACCAACAGCAACTTTGACAGCAAACCTGAATTGTTTGCAAACAGCAAAGAGCGCCATCGTTCGAGTACCTTGCTTAACTCCGTGACGTAATAGCTAACCGGCATACATTACTATGTCATTCTGTTACATAAGTAGGGTCAGTACTGTCAATATATAAATGACACACTTTTGTTTCAATTAGAGTATATTAACAGAGCTTATGTAAGTAACTAGTATTTGTATATATATTTTTGTATTATGTATTTATTTAAGTATACTTATGTAATTTTTTTAATTATATGTGTAGGCATATTTAATATTTTAGTTTTAGACTTCACACACTAATATTTTTCTCTTCTTGTTCTCACACACTATTGTCTACATTTCTTTTTTACTTCTCCTTTCGCAGGTCTGCTGGAAGAAATTTCTTAAGAAATAAGCAGTGCCTTTGTACTCATATTTTAAATATGTCATATCCCTATGTATTTTACTGCGTGTACATAAATAACTAGTTGTGTTGGGGTCAATGTACTTTATAGTCTATCTGCCAAGACTTTTTCCAACTATATTGGGGTCGGCTTCTAGTCTAACCGGATGCAACTGCATACCAATATTTTACATGGGGCGACTGCCTATCTGACCTCCACAATTCAGCGACTGGGTAACACAATAACCCTTGGTAAAACTGGTTGTCTGACTTTTGGGTGTTTGGGACTTTTTGGCTTTTGAACGTTTTAAATTAGGAGAATTGGCCTTCTGCTTTACCTAAAACTACCACCATCACTGAACAGCAATGTTTAGGTACGCTTCATCCCTAAATCCTTTAGCCCAAAATCAAGATAGTCCCAGACTGTATCTTCTGCCCTTATCTATTTAACGCCTAAAGGTAATTAAGTCAGCTGTTTAATCAAAAAGTCGGATGAAGTTTGCTTAATTATCGGTAATTCGGGGGTAATTGGCTCCTTGATGTAACAACGTAATTAATAGCGCCGGATGACGTCAGAGGGCTACGTTGAGGCTTCGGATAACCAAGGAGGTTGTCCTTTTTAATTTGAGATGGTTTGTCAAGATTTTTAATGAGGGTCATGTTGGGCTTGGTGAGTTCTAAGAAAATGTACTTTATTGTATTTTTAGAAGCTGTATTTTTGTTGATAGTCATGACTACAGAATCTGTCATGTTTTATACAACACACACACATGTATGTTACAACATTTTATTTGATTTTGTATGAGCTTTTCTATAATATCACAATTAATTAATTCTCTTAATTTATTATAACAGACACACGCTTCCCTATGTGTTTTTTGTTCCAGCGTATGGCACTCGTGTGTGGGAAAATCAGCGGCAGGTGGTACACCTTGTGGTGTCATCTGACATTATGCTAAGCTGAGGCTCTTTTGGCATTTTAATCTTTGTTTTCAGTTTTTACAGGTTTAAGGTGTATTTATTTTGCTGTAATGCCAATAAACGCATATTTATTTCTTCTTCCTTTCATGGCATTTTGATTAATTTTGAGGAAAAAATGCAAGAAATGGTTTTGTTTACTGGGATCAGGTTTTCTGGAAATGACTTCTGAAAAGTGTTTTTATAAGGATATTAAAACAATTTATTTTTGTTGTTAATCAAAGTTTAAAAAGGGTGATTACAACAAAAAACCTTGTCAGTATTTGCATTTTTATTTACTATGACATAAATCTGCAACACGACAAAATAACACACAAAAGACTCATCCTCCGAAGTAGCACAAAATATTTTGAGAAAGGTGAAACCAAATCCTCTTTGTGCACACAAGTGAAAGCATTCCACTGAACCGGGTCACCGTTTGATAATTTTGTTTTCGTAAAATTAACCTTAATTACATTTTAATAGGTTTGCATATGCATAAATTGCCTGGTTTTGTATTTAAAATGAGAGAGGTCAAGTTGGGGTGGTTCTTAAATAAAATATAGGGTTCTCCAGTGTAAGTGGAAACTTTACGAAAAATTTAAATAAGTAATTGTTTGTATGACTACAATTTACGGGTGTAACACTTTCAGAATAAGTGAATGTGCTTTGTGAGTTATGTTTTTGCTGCTTGTGGGGTAAGCAGGACGTGAGAATGTTAAGGATTGGCAATGAGGAAAAAGTACCTAATAAAATGTAGCCAGGCTTATGATGAAAAACTCAGTCTTTAAAATGTGGTTAAATGTTTGGTAACATTTGCCTCAACAATTTTTAAGTATTTGTTTTGTGAGAAGCTAGATCTAGATATTCACTCAAATATTGGTTTTGTTTTATCTGTGATTTTTTTGTCCACAGGTGAATACATGTATCAAGAAATAATAAGCAAATCAAGAAGATAATTATATTTATAACATAACCCTAATTGCGTAACACACAATCAATCTCAATCTGAATCATTTTGAAGGATATTGCTAATCCATTGCTTCATATGTTCGAAACGTGTCTGGTCTGCAACGTAAATAACGCAATGAATGTTGTTGAACTGTCAAAATGAAACCCATTGCCACTGATAGTGTTACACAATTACCCCGCAGGATTACAATAAAAAAATTAAGTCTTTAAATTTTGGTTTAATGGTTGATAACTATTGCCTCTGCGTAAGCATTTGTTTGGCAAAAAGATCGATGGTTTTCTATAAAAAATATATTTAGGCCAGTACAAAAATCTCATGAGGCACATAACATAACAACACTGATGTTTCCTCGAAGGATTAGGCAGAAGTGACCCACAGTTGGTACACCCACATTTAGCCAAAAATGTTTAAGTCCTATGTAATAGGGGGTGTGCCTCAAACTCCAATTGATTAGTATTCCTACCATTTCTTCAGCCTTTAAAAATGAAATACTGTTCACCCCCTTTCGCCACATTTACAATGATACCCTAATTATGCATATCATTACATATTATTACGTTATTATACTAACATTTAAACCTATTAGATAATCACCCATCATTATGTCGTGAGCAAATTAACATTTGCAGTCATAATCACTAATATAACACTTACGCCTACGCAATAAAAACTAATACGGTAGCAAAATTAAAAATTGCCTGCCTAAAATGCGTTTCTGTTTATCGAATTTAAACTCTATTGCCTTGAGTTAAAAGTGTTGAGTTATTTTTAGGGTAGCGTGTGCTATGTTTGTGTACGGAAACCTTATTAGTTAACGTATAGGTTGCTACTTATGGGCGGTATACATAATGTGCAATGTCCGTCGTATAGCGCAATGTGCGCTCGCCTTTATAATTTTCTATTGTAAAATTATTAGAAGGAGTTTGACAGGATGGATAAAAAAGTACTAAAGTTAAGTTTAACAAAAGTAGGAATTCGAATTAAGTATTTTTTTAGTATTTTTTGGAGTGGGGACCACGTATCGGCAAGCGTAGTGTGGGACGCCCCCCAGCTAGATGGACGGACGACCTTAAGAAGGTGGCTGGGATAGACTGGATGCGGAAGGCGGATGTCAGAGTGTTGTGGCGCAGCCCGGGAGCGGCCTATGTCCAGCAGTGGACTGCGATAGGCTGAGTTGATTGATTGATTGATTTTTTGATAGATAAATCTTCAAAAGGTTGCTGGGTTGGACTTGATGCAGAAGGCTTAGAACAGCTGTTTGAAAGCTTGATAAAACTTCAAGCTTTTATTATAATCCGTTTTTTATGTTACTTTTCTTTGAACAAAATACTCGCTAGGTAAGTCAGCTTTTTCTAACTGCACGAGCAGTGGTGGCCCAGTAGTAACGGCCGCGACTTACGAGTTATAGGTTCGAACCCAGACAGGCACATAACTTTATGTAAATTACTTCATCGCCACTGCTCTCAAAACGGTGAAGGAAAAAATCGTGAGGAAACCGGCATGTCCCAGAACCAAAAAAATTCGAAGACATGTGACATCTACCAACCCGCACTGGGCCCGCGTGGTTACGACCCAGTCCCACTTAAGAGAGGAGGCCTATGTCCCAGCAGTGGGAACATTATAGGCTGATTATGCTACACCTGAAACTTAATACAAACTTAACAAACATACCGATCTAGAAAATAATTTCGACAAAGGTCACACAGGTAACGTAAACATTAATATTTATGATTAATTACCCTTTTTTTTCCGGATGGGAAAACATCAAATGACCCCTCCCGCTCTGGGTGAAGCGGAAGGGAGTGTCAGACTCTTACTGACTAAAACCCACCCATGTTCCTTCCTTTGCCCTTTATGTTCCGGGGTAGCGGTAACCCTTTCGGACAATCCCGCTGACACCCATATCCTATGCACTTCACAAAGGTTGTATTTACTACCAATAAGGTCTTAAATGCATACCTATGAAGAAGCATCATACTTTACCAATACAAGAAGTAAACACTGTATGATGCAAATGTAACATTACACTACCTGTATTGATTCTTCGAGCCTTATTTAGAAAGGATTAGCGGAAAGCAGTGCCAGGAAATGTAGCACTAAGTAGTGAGTAGTTAGACTATACAATAATATCCTTATTATCCTTGCTAATATTAGAAACGTGGAAGTGACTATGTTTGTATGTCCTGCTCTCTCACATACTCGCCTCGACGTCCTTACGAAGAGTCGAAGCACAGTCAAGCGGTACAATTATGTTTAACTAGCAGCGCCCCGCGGCTTAACCCGCATAAGTCTCGATCCCGTAAGAATATCGGGATAAAAAGTATCATATGTGTTAATTCTGGTTATAAACTATCTGTGTACCAAATTTTGTCCAAATCCGTTCAGTAGTTTTTGCGTGAAAGATTAACAAACATCCATCCATCCATCCATCCATACAAACTTTCGCATTTATAATATTAGTAGGATAGTAGGATTAGTAGGATAGAACATGAAACAAAAGTTTAGAACTCGTCGAAGGATAATCAAAATATCATTCATTTCATCACTGAAAAGCATGTATTTACTATCAATTGTTCCACTGAAAAGGAGGTAGATATCCACTTACCTGCTGATGCTTAATAATAACTTAACCAATAGTGTAACTGGACATACCTGCAAAGATAAAGAAATAAAATATTAGTAACGAGTTTTTAATTCAAGCGCAAACAAAACAACAAAACCTATGTACAATAATTTAATATTATGTACTCGTAAAATACTCTGTAAATCTTAAAATTTAGTTTAGAGCTGCATACGATCAAAGAATTCCTTGTGTAAAAAGCTTTTAAAACATCATCATCTGCAGCTTCCAGTCTAACCGGATGCAGCTGAATACCAGTATTATACATGGAGCGACTGCCAATCTGACCTCCACAACCCAGTTACTAGGTAATACGATACCCCTTGGTAAGACTGGTTGTCAAACTTTCGGGCGTCTGACGATCCGTAACGACTGTCAAAGATATACAAATGACAGCCGGGACCAAAGACTTAACGTGCTTTCCGATGCACGGAGGGGTCTTGTTATGTACAGATGGTCGCCCATCCACGGACCAACCGCGGCAATCGTAGCTTAACCTGATCGATCGACCCGTGCGACTGTTATTACTTAGCCACGAGCTCCTAAAAAACATAAGACTCTTTTTTTGGGCACTTGTCTAAAAATACCACTGTATTAATTATTTCGGCAACCAATAGAACGGGTGCCTCTGAAGTTACAGATACTTCACCATTAACATTGATAATATCTTTGCATAACTACGATCAAAACTATTTGAACCCGTGAACTGGGTTAAAACAAATTTAAAACTCAGTCGTTTTTCTTGACCCTTACCAAGTGAACTGTTAAATGTTTGGTAACAATTTGTTACAATTTATTATTAGTTTAGTCACGACTCTGATTGTTGTTAGCTTGTTTGTGGCCGTGATATTGTCTGTGGTTTGGATGGTTTATGGGTCAAATTTTGTGAAACATTGTTGCTTGAACTGCCTCTTTCATCTAATGGTAGCAAGCGGTCAGAAAGTCTCAGGGGTCCTGCGGGGTAATTGCTTAACACATAATTACACATATGAATTTTGGCAGTACAGCAACGTTAATTGCGCTATTTACGTTGTTAAATTGACGAATTTTCCAAACCTCGTCCTTCAAAATCCTTGCATTGTGATTGAAAGTATATTACGTAATTAGGGTGCTGGGTTTATTCTCTAGGTCGAGCAAAGTGTTATTTGAGTTTTGGAAATTAAGGGAATTAACACCTATCTAGCAGCTCGGAGTGTGAATTTGTACCCTACTACAAAGGAAATGGAGTTGACTAGCGAAATGTGGATGTCCTACGAATTTTTGCATTCTATTCTACAAGGGAATAGAGGTAAGCTAATGTTAGGAATAATGTATATCTCAAAATGTACCCAGACATATGAATAAATAGAATACTATTTATGACTTTTGTGTACCTACTAGCTCACCCGCATAAATCTCAATCCAGTAGAAATATCGGGATAAAAAGTATCCTCTGTCCTAATCTAGATCATTATCTACCCATGTGCCAAATTTCATCCAAATCCATTCAGCCTTTTTAGCGTGAAAGCGTAACAAACAAACATACAAAAAAATCAAATCTTTTCATTTTAAAATTTTATTACGTTAGACATGGTGTGCAAATTACAATTGGTAATAGTTACTGAGTAACAGTTACAGGTACTGGTGTCACAATGGGCACTCAGTACCCGCACGTATTGTGACTACACAGTGTCACCACCAATCCACTTCCAGACCTCACCGAAGGTCGCTTAACCTGAACATTATTCACGACACGGGCTCTACTGATAATTGTCGCCAATGGTAGAGCGTAACAGCTCTATCAGTAACGGATATGAAGTCAGTATATGTAGAGGTCAGTTTGTAAGCTCTTGAAGGTGATACAATATGTAGAGTATGCTAGTGTGTACAAATGATTGGTAGAGTGCGTTATTGGTTTCTTTATTAGTTTTGGCCGGCACGAAACCCAACTAAGAGAAGGTAAACCTCTAAGGCTCTTTGTGCACGGCACGGTTCCGTTAGGGTACGGCGTGACGGCGTATAAACCGCACCGTGAAATGAAATAAAATTCTATAACTTTTACACGTCAAATTACGAAAAAAAAAATGTTACATGAAGTCGACGGATCTACATACAGAGTCGCAATTAGGTTATTACAAATAAAATTGCTAGCAGTCTGTTAAAATAATAAAATAATCAATTTTACTAAAAATTGAAATACCTAAACCAAATAAAGAACGTAAAAATTGGCACGACATAAACTACCCTTCATAAAAGACCAGACACGCGCGGGGCGATGGTATCAACAATTCAACACAAACTTTATGGTATTGTTGTTGTCAATCACAAATTAAGTTTATTGTTGTTAAATACTAAAACGAAAGAAAAGGTCCCACGGCTGGAATGTTAATTGATATTAATTATTTTAATTGTATATGTTTAAAATACGTAATGTACAATATGTACAGACGCCAGCAGGTCAAGCTACCCGAAACTGTCAAATTTTCCCATTCAACCATGAACCTTAATGCTTTGGCGATAAAGTTGAAAATCTATTAAAGAAATTTGACAGATTGTAGTAACTTGATGTGCTGCCGTCCGTACGTGGTTTCAATTAATGTGATAACCTAATCACCACGCTATACAGGGTGGCATGGACATCGACGTGCAAACGTCGTGAAAAGGGTACACCTGATGCCATAAATAAAATTGCGAAAGTCATTCATCTCGAAAATGACCGGTTAAAAAAGTTTGTCATTTTTGAGTGCGCAATGTATTGCGAACAACGCGATCAAAACGCTCCTCGGATGGCGCTGTTTTAAGTGAAACAAGTGAATTTACTATTTTTTAATTAAAAATCTCATTGGGTTAGATAAAAATAATTATTTTATACAGTTTACAGTAAAAAAAAAATGCAGAAAAAAACGTAAAAATTAAAAAAGCCGATCAAAAATTTCAACGCACGGGTCATGAACTGAATGCATGGTAAGCGGTTGCGCGTCGATATCACTGCCATCCTGTATACCAGCCAGAGGAAAGGAATGTTCAGCAGCGGATTACCAGACTGATATTATAATAACGGAAATGATACGTAGGTATACATACATGACTAATTTCGGTTGCAGTGCCTATCCTAGGGAAGTCCATAAAAAAGTTAATGTATGTGAGAAATAGTAAAACTAGTAATAATTTGGACTGTCAGCGGATATGGAGCAAGCAGTAAGGTCGGTGGTATCGTGTTGAAGGTAAATCACTGTATGAAGGTGAAAATTATAACGTATATAGAAGTAAAAATAGATCATTTATTTTATTTTTTGTAAGAACTAACTGCCTCCTACTGGTATCAGTTGGTTAAACATGATTCTTTCACACATACATAATTTTTCATGTAATTCATCCATAATTTGTTTGGTCTTCCTCTATTCTTTTATCCAATCATGCACCTACTCAAAACAGCCCTCATGAGATTTCCTTGTTTCTAAAAACAGAACTTGCTGGATGAACAATCAACACAAGTTTTCTCGGTACCGATAAATTAATCATAGATAAAGATGGACTCTGTTAACTCCATGTTTAAAAACGGACATGTTTCAAGGCTTGCATACAGCTTGCGCAAGCGCAACACGTCAAAACTGTCGCCTTGCCTACAAATTACAGTTGCGCCACACACAAACAATTGGTTTTGTCGGACGTCGGCTTGGGACCTAATAAATTCTGAGCACTAGATTGATAGTTTGTTATCCTGTCTGCTCGTACAGTTAACTGCACAGTTTATTAACAGTTTGGCTTTGAAAGCACCTATATTTAGAAGCAGTAAGGCCCGTTTTCATAGTTCAATTGTTACGTTTACATGCTGTTTCCCGTACTAAGGGTAGCCTATATTTTGCTGTATAGTTAGAAGGTTGTTACAATCACGTAGAAACAGGATGTCTCTATCCACTATTGATGAAATTTCTTTGGAAATAATGATATTTCTTGGAAATAATGCGTTTCGTACACAGACCGTATGGCATGGTGTCAGTAATGGCTCAGGAACTTGTGACTTACACTTTTATTCTATAAATCATTCAATGGTAAAGGAAATGGGGTTGTCATAAGTATCTCCATGAAAACCACAGTCTTTTGAATCAAACTCAAACTCAAACTCAAAGTATTTATTTCAATTAAACCAATTACAGGCACTTTTGAATTGTCAAGGGGTCGGTCAGTCAGAGAAATGAAGCTAGTTGCCCATTCCAAAGCGTAGTAGGTACCTATGGAGAAGAACGGGCAAGAAACTCCATGGACACTCTTTTAAATCAAAATATGGTTACAAAGTATTAGTT
Source organism: Apamea monoglypha (assembly GCA_911387795.2). NCBI lineage: Eukaryota > Metazoa > Arthropoda > Insecta > Lepidoptera > Noctuidae > Apamea > Apamea monoglypha. Next base: position 18,170,085 of record OU426922.1, read on the forward strand.
ACATCATTCATGTTAAAAATTATGCATGTGAGAACGATGCAGAACGTTAAAAGCGTCCGTAATGAATAGCCTAAAACAATCCAAATATTAAATTAAATTAAAATAAGCCATGGCAGCAAAGAGATGACCAGTCCCCACTGACGGCGCCCGTTCACGAACATGACGCACGGATTAGCACCATTCAGCTCAACCATTTTGAAGGGAGCTAAACGATCCAACACATGTGCCACCATCAGCGAGACATTTGAGTGAGCATGACATACTCTCACCCGCCAGGGCACATTCAAGTCAATGAAAGACGTACCCAGTAAATGGTAGCTTTATAGTATGTACCTACATAGTACTCACACATGAGCTATACAATTATACAATACTAGACGATTGAAGTTATATAATGCAAAAATAGTATTTTACAATCTTCAGCGGCTCCAACAGTACTTTCAAATGCTAATCAATTTATTTATGCGTCCTGTGGAGCAGGACCAGCGTTTAGCCAAGCATTTTTATCAGTGATGTAATCTCCCAATTTATAATATGCCTGGCTGCATAGTGTGCGTTTTATACAAGATTTAAATTTCGTTTCATTCTGTTCAATTATGTGGGGAGGTATTTTATTGTAACATTTTAAACAGTACCCCATGAAAGATGAGTCTACTTTAGCCAGCCTGAAACCTGGTTGAACTAATTGGTCCCTATTTCTAGTGATATAATTGTGTCTTTCACCTCTTTTACTAAAAATATGTAGATTTTTCCTTACGTACATAATGTTTTCATATATATATTGACAAGGTACCGTCATGATGTTAATATCTTTAAACAGTTCTCTTAGAGAGTCACGCCTGCGGAGGCTATATATGGCTCTGATGGCTCTTTTCTGCAGAATAAAAATAGACTCGATGTCTGCAGCCCGTCCCCATAGTAAAATACCGTACGACATGATACTATGAAAGTAACTAAAATAGACCAGTCTCGCGGTATCGACATCAGTAAATTGACGGATTTTTCTCACAGCATACGCTGCTGAACTTAGTCGTCCTGCAAGGGATGTTAAATGAGGACCCCATTGAAGCCTTGAGTCGAGCGTGAACCCCAGGAAAACAGTTTCATCGACGAATTCTAGTTTCTCTTGATTCAATTTTATCTCACAATGACTACCTTTGACATTTGGTAAAGAAAATCTTATACACTTAGTTTTTTTCCCATTTAATACTAAATTATTAGCAGTGAACCAATTTTGGATCTGCAGTAGGGCGTTATTTACGTCGTCAAGATTTGATGCACGTCTATTAATTTTAAAAATCAAGGAAGTATCGTCAGCAAATAACACCATCTGTGGTTGGGTTTTTAACAAATGGGGTAGATCATTTATATAAACTAAAAAGAGGAAAGGACCTAATATCGAGCCTTGCGGAACACCCATTTTTACTGTTAAACCGAGTGAATTGACACCATTTATTTGAACTTGCTGTTGTCTATCATTTAAATAAGATTTTACTAAATTGAGCGCAAGTTTTCCTATTCCGTAATGCTCAAGTTTTAAAAGTAAGGTTTCGTGGTCGACGCAATCAAAAGCCTTGGAGAGGTCACAAAAAATTCCTATGGCGTCTTGGGACTCTTCCCACGCTGTAAAAATGTGTTTTAATAAGGTGATACCGGCATCAGTCGTACAACGTCCCTTGGTGAAACCATACTGTTGGTCGTGTAATATTCTGTTGGTGTTAAAATGATTGAGCATTTGGTTTAGCATCACCTTTTCAAACACCTTGCTGAAGACCGGTAACACGGATACGGGTCTATAATTATTGGTAAGTTTACTGTCCCCCGATTTTAAAAGGGGTATCACCTTGCTGTATTTCATTAGATCTGGGAAGACTCCTTGATCCACACACAAATTAAATATTAAGGCTAAGTACGGCGCTATAGTCTCAATAATGGAGGTACAAACTTTGATAGACATTCCCCATAGATCCTCGGTTAGTTTGATCTTGATTTGCTTGAAAGCTTTTATTACTATTATGGGGTTTATATGCTTGAATTTAAATTCAATCTGGCAGGATGAGACGTTTGCTCTTAATAAATTAATAGAACGCAAGGGCGAGGAATTTAAGATTTCAGTGGTTGTATGTGGGATACTGGTAAAGAAATTTACAAATTCTTGAGCAACTTCTTTGTTATTGCTTATGAGACCACGCGAAGTCTCTATTGTGAAATCATTATTATGTCTTTTATTCCGGTTAGTTTCGTCATTGATAATTTTCCAAACCGTCTTTATTTTATTATCGGCTGATTTGATCTTGTTGCTAATATACAAGGCTTTAGCTACCTTGCAAATATTTTTAAAAGTTTTAGAGTAGGTAGCTACGTATTTATTAAAAGTTTCAGAGTTAATATAAGGCTTAAGGCCATACAGCTCAAACAATTTTTCCCTACTTTTTCTAATACCCTTAGTTGCCCAGTCACTGAACAAAAAACTTGGACAAATAGTTTTAGTTTTCTTTTTTAAAGTATTATTGAACTCGGTGCGTACTACCGAAAAGAACCACTCATATAATTCATTTACATTGTTTTTCATGTGGCCTGGTACACTTAACTTACTAATTAAGTGATTATTAAATCTATTTAGACTGCTTGGTGTTATTTGTCTAGTTTGTATCAGAATTTTTTGTACTGGTGTATTAGACTTGAACACAACGGTTTGGCCGCTGTGATCAGAAGGGAGATAGTTTACTATGGCTTTATCTAAGTATTCGCAGCAACAAAAAACATTATCAATGCATGTAGCAGAATTTATAGTTACGCGGGTTGGTTCTGAAAACACATTTGACAAATTGAATGATTTAAAGAGACTTAATAATCGACTGCTATTTGAACTATTCTCTAAGATATTAATATTGAAGTCACCACAGATAATTAGCGATTTTTTGCCAGTTCCAAGTTTTGCTAGAACATCTTCCATTACTGACTCAAATATGGAGTAGTTTTGATAATTAGGCGGTCTGTAAACGCACACTATAACATGCTTATCTAGCTCAACACAGGACAGTTCAACGTTATGTTCTACCGAAAGATCAACTATATCTTTACGAGTCTTAGATTTAATAGAATTTTTAACTAAGATTAGTGAACCCCCACGCAGAATAGATTTCCGGTTAAAACAACTGCCCACACTATAATTTTCATAATGAATTAGCATTTCATACTCTTTCAACCAATGTTCAGTTAAACAAATAATTTCAAACATAGTTTTTTCTAAAAATAGCTCAATTTCTAATTGTTTGGAAGAAAAACCTTGAATATTTTGATGAAATAATTTCAAGGAATTCTGCTCAGACCCTTTTTTACATTTTACTATTTGAGAGCAAGAAGACACCTTGTTGTTGGTAGGTATAACAATATTGTTACTAGTGTCTTCTGTTGTCTTACTAACTAGTTTAAATCTACATCCAGAGTGAGCCCCAAGACTCCCAAGCCATCACCAGGCAATGATATCCGACTACTTGTGGACCCCACATAAGGACAAGTATTTGCCAAAGTGACACATGGATCCTCTTTCGTACAACCATTGTAAATTGTTATAGCATTAGTGCTACAGTTATTTCGGGTAACCACCTGTACATTAGAATTATTACTAATAATTGCGGTGTCAATTATGGTACAAGACTTCGACATACTACTTATGTCTGAGTTTATATAAGCTAATAGCCTCGCTATTTTATGTCTAAACCTAATGGGCAGATACACTGTATTCCTTGTCGATTTCAATTTATCAACAAAACTGTTGGTGTCAAAAAATATAAGTTTGTCACTGTAATGACTTACTAAGAAATGCATATGGTTATTAAGCATATGTATATAATTGTTTTGTCTATTGGATAATCTCTCAAAATATGGAAAAGCACACAAAATAATTTTATTACAATTTATCTTTAAAAGCTCAGAAACACTGTCAGTGATAACTTCTTTTCTGACCTGTGAACTATTACCCACAAATACAGTAATGTTGGTATTGGAATCATATTGATTTCTTGTAATTGATGTCATTATTTCTTTGAAGGATGTCCCAGGTAAACAATAGTTTTGAGTATTAAAACTAAAGTTGTCACTAACTAATTTCCCTAAACCTCTTCCTATACTATCTGAAAACATAACTGACTGATAACATACTTGACTATTACAAGAGGAAACACTACTAGCTGCTGACTGTATTGCTTGAGATAATTCTTGCACAATATCAGGTATATCTTGGTTGGGGATACAGTCCAGAGCACTCACAACTTGGGACGGGTCCTCCGTGGCCTCAGGCTGGAGAGCATCAAGGTTGGATTCCCACTGACAGGTACACTGAGTGTTGCTGAGAGTCAGCAAGTCCACTCTGTTTATCAACTCGTTTGTAGCAAGGATGTGTTCCTTGATTTGGTGGTGAGAGCATATATATTTATTATAAAGGGACTTTAGTGAGTCATCAAGAACTTGAATTTCAGTTTGTAAGCGTTGAGTGTCTATTTCATAAATATTTATACTATCTTCTAATTTAATTTGATAGTTCTTCAACTTATTCACAAGAGTAACACGTTCTTTCCTTAATTGAATATTTTTGGAAGAATGATTTTGCTGTTTCTTAAATTTATTACATTTTTTAATGATTTTATTCAATCTTGCATATTTTTTTATTTTATTTTGACTCATTTTATGACTATAGTTATGTTTCAGTAAGGAAGCCTCTGTTAGGTTTATTGTTGTCATGGAATGTGGGTTACAGCTTTTATTTAACAATTCATTAAATAAATGGTCAGTTTCTTTGATCTGAGAATGTTCCTTGTCTTTCTGTAATTGTAGGATTTGAACATTCGCATGGATTAATTCATCTTCCAGGTCCCTAATCTTACACAAAGCCTCCTCGTATACATTACTGCAGTTGTTGAAGCCATCTGTGACAACCCTTAGTTGATCCCGTTCATCGACAACATTGAGGTACAGAAGATGTAAGTCTACTAGCTCCTGTTTTAAGCTTGTGTTTTTGCATATGACTTTCTCTACCTCCCTCTCACTTTCCTCTCTCTCCTCTAACAGCGCTTGACATTTTCTCTCTGAAGCCTCAAGTTCATGAACGGTCGTTCTCAATCTAAGCTCCACCTCCTGAGCCACAGCCTTACGGGTCATCACAGGCATGGTTTCAGGAATTAGTACTGAAAGGAAAATTAAAAGAACGGTGAGAACTACTTAGACAGACAGACAAAAGGAGGGAAAGCTAGAAATGGAAGAATAATTGTTAGAAGTTATTGTTGCTTAATAGAGTAATGAGATAGGCTGCTGAATCTAATTGAAATATGATTAGATCAAGTATAAGTTACATTGATTATATTGTCTTATGCTTTTATTTTTGCTTATGTGGGTAGGATGCCTGGATAAAAAATTGACTAAAAAACTAGTTTTGAATAAAACATTACAATTGAGATCAACGATAGTCAATGTTATTGTTGTTACGTATATAACACAGTGTAAAAAACACTAATAGGATAACAGTATTTAGATATTTCACAACAACAACGTTTTGATAGTATTTAGGCAAAATCAACAAAAAATTGTGACTCAATTAATCTGTTACAGTCTATGACTATTGTGTGCTAATTAGAGAATAAAAGTAAACAATACTCCCCGTTTCAATCCGCAGGTCGATCATCAGCTGTTCGTGAGAGGGTACCGGTAACGGTGGGCAACCAAACACTGTATTTAACTTTGTAAATTTGCAGGAAAACAATGATCCCGAGTATTTATGCAGTAATTTTACATTTGGATATAGTAATACATTAAAATTACACTTAAAAGTTAAATAAAAAATAATTTTAAAATACGGAACAAAATTTTGACATGTCACTCGGGCAGTGTTGCCAGAACCTACCAATAATACCTGAATTTCATGATAACGTGATTTTGTAAAATACCAAGTGGGTCCTAATGCGCGGTGCGACATTTATTTTTAAATGTCGAAGCATCATGCTGAGATAGGAGCCTTTTTTCCTCGTATAGGACTTTCTGTTTCATTTTACCTTTTATTACTTTTTTTTTAAAATATAATTTGTTCTATTTTTATTTCTAACTGTGTTTAGTTTAGTTTAGTTTATAATCATGTACGAGTCGCAATAAATACTTTTTCTTTTTTTCTAATGTGATATTTTTCAAAATCAGCAAATACAAAAATAAATGAAAACATAATTATTAAATGGATTAGTCTGGGAACGTTATTATTACAGGTAGTTATATACAAAGTTTAATGTATTTTCGTATTAACGACCCACGTGGTATATTCCCATATTTGCCTAGAAACAACATGACGCCAGAGAAAGCAAGCTAAACACACATAATCCAATAACGTTATACAACACACTTCATTCTCACTAGTTGATAAGTAAATAATTTATATTACGTTGCTTTTACTTACGCAGTGACCTTTACAAGTATGAACTTTTGGCCCAGCACTTTAATACTGGACGGACGAGAACCAAGATGGCGACGTGACAAGAGAAGGGAAACACGTGAAGATGGTTCGTTATTAAATGTTAACTTAATACATTAACATTACCTACTTGAACATGATTGTACCTTAACCTATGTAACTGAACATAATACTTCAAATGGTCAATTGAGAAACATAGATTCTAAGACATGAGATCAAAATCAAAATATTTTATTATGAAACGTCAGAAGCTGGGTGCACGGTTCGAATTGGTTGTTTCCTATGGAGGAGAGCCGGCAAGCAACTCCACAATTACTCTTTTAGAAATAATTACAATGTTTTCAAATTACAGTTAAATTGCAATATAAGCTGCAAGGGGTCGCAACTGTGTGGTAGATAACGGCTGCTAAAACACAGACCTCCTCTTTGTGAGAGAGGTCTCACACAAAGGAGGTCTTTTTTTTTTTCGGATGGGAAATCATCAAATGACCCCTCCCGCTCTGGGTGGAGCGGAAGGGAGTGTCAGACTCTTACTGACTAAAACCCACCCATGTTCCTTCCTTTGCCCTTTATGTTCCGGGGTAGCGGTAACTATCCCGCTGAACAGAGGAGGTCTTAGTTTCAGTTAGTAGTAGGATTTTGTTAGGTTGATGCTGATGATGGTTGATGATACGGTCGATTGAATTTCTCAAAAGTTCGGGCTTTGTAGATAGGTTGATGATGGCAGAAAGCTGTTAACAGATGGGAGGACATTGCTCCTTCGAGTTCTAATTAAGGATCCTACGAATAGCAGAGGTAACCACCTCTCTTATTCGCTAATTAGTTAATTATAATAAACCTATTATAATTAGCTTTAAAGCAGACTTTGTCAAGACATCGGCACATTTTTGACACCGTTGTATCCCATTTTACCAAACTAAAGCGAGATTTTGAAGAAGGAGGATGTTTAAAATTATTCCATGTAATTAAGAGAGTAGTGGTGACCCACTGGTAACGGCCGCGACTTACGAGTGGAAGGTCGTAGGTTCGATCCCAGATGGATGCTTTACTTTGTGTAAAATTTTCATCACCACTTCTCTCAATCTCTCAAAATGGTGAAGGAAAACATCGTGATGAAACCGGCATGTCTTAGAACCAACAATTCGAAGACATGTGATATCTACCAACCCGGACTGGGCCCGCGTTGTGGATTATGGTCCACTCCCTCTCATAGAGAGGAGGCCTGAGTCCCAGCATTGGGAACATTAAACTATTAACAACAGAGATTTCTAATCTTATCTTGTACACGGTAAACGCCAACAAACACAAGTAATGACATTAAAAGTCGTAATACAAACTGACAAACTAACATACAGTGTCCTTACCAAGACCAGGCGGCCTTGTACACGCGTGCACAAGCTTTCAACATAGAGTTACCCAACAACCACCAGTATACCAAGACATCTTCAAGTGTTGTGTTTACTCTGTGACATGGTTCAGTACAAAATGGTGGCTACAACCAGCATACGTTGAGCTTGGCTAGTAGTAAATTTGGAGCAGTTGGACATAATAAAAATCATGGCTATGTTTCTTAATGGATTACATAAAAAATGTTGCTGACTATAGTAAAAAAACTAGTGAATAGGTTTCTATGTTTAGCATGACAATGGCGGCTTCTTGGGACATACTGCGATACAAATCTAGACAATATTCAATACCTAAGTCTTGTCGTGTCCGCAGAAGGTCTGGAAAAGTGGCTAGATAGCTCATCACAGATAATATTATAGTTATTGCAAAATACAGTATTGTTAAATACATACAATATTGTAAACATTTCATAGTTATGCCTACCAAAATCGAACTATCAGTTGCTTTCTAACCTCTTCTAAATTCCTAATAGTTTTCAATTTTACGAGTATCCCTGAAATCCTTTGTGATGAGCCCACACAGTAGCCAAGCCATGAGCTTTCTACAGTAGCCCCTTTCCCCTGTAAACTTTCAGTACCCATAAACGCTGACTGACACATTTTGTTACCTTCTTATACTTCTAGAACAGTATAGAATCATAACTTAACGATTGACTGGACATATCAATACAGCTCTTATTACAGTGGTCGTGTTGTCCAGTTTCGCTCACAGCAAGAACTTTGGTATTTTAGTGGCGATTGAATAAATCTTGTTGCCTCATTGTTTTCGACGTTGAAGGAAATTATTAAGTTTAGTTGTTTACTATTGGCAAGATTAGAAGTATTATGAAGCCTTAGCCTAAAAGATATTTATACTCGAAGAGTGTAGTTGTACTTACAAGTAGGTAAATGGGAAAAAAGATTATGCCTATAGTCAAACTCAAAGCATTTATCTCAAATAAACCAATTACAGGCACTTTTGAATTGTCAAGGAGTCGGTCAGTCAGAAATATGAAGCTAGTTGCCCATTCCAAAGCATAGTAGGTCCCTATGGAGAAGAACGGGCAAGAAACTCCATGGAAACTCGTTTAATAGTAGTCTTAGTGCATAACACCGCGCCTGTAATCACCGAAGGGTTAGGCAGAGTTGTACCTGTAGTACACTCACATTTCGCTAGTTATGTTTAAGTCCCATGTAATAGGGGGTGAGCTTATTGTCATCAACCAGACACCAATCCAGACTCCGGACTGAGAAATTCCTGATGAAAAACCCAATAACACATTGCCCGACTTGGGAATCGAACCCAGGACCTCATGCTCAGCAGTAGTGCTGGCGACCACTAGACCAAAGAGACAGTCTACTTAACTTATTGTAAACTAGCTGCGCCCCGCGGTTTCTTCCGCATAAGTTTCGATCCCGTGGAAATATCAGGATAAAAAGTATCCCGTGTGTTAATCCTGGTTATAAACTACCCGTGTGCCAAATTTCATTCAAATTCGTTCAGTAGTTTTTGCGTGAAAGAGTAACAAACATCCATCCATCTATCCATCCATCCATACAAACTTTCACGTTTATAATATTAGTAGGAATTAGGATAGGATAATTATAGAACTGTAACTATTGGGAAACTTGATTTTAGATAAAACTGATTCATGACGCGGATATCTATGTTCATGACTATAGCTGGTGCGGTTTGCGATTACAATAAAATTATCATAGTAACAATAATCATGACAATTACTGAGACACAGTAGCATATAACATTCCCACTGCTGGGACGCAGGTCTTCTCTCTGTGATAGGGAATGGGCTGTAATCCAACACGCGGGCGCAGTGCGGATTGGTACATGTCACCTGTCATCGAATTTTTGGTCCTGGGACATGCCGGTTTCCTCACGATGTTTTCCTTCGCCGTTTTTAGAGCAATGGTGATGAAATAAATTACACAAAGCAAAGCGCCTGTCTGGGTTCGAACCCACGACCTACAACTCGAAAGTCGCGGCCGTTCCCACTGGGCCACCACTGCTCTCATAGTAACAAAACATTTCTCAATATATAACGAAGTACATTCATAAATAAATAAAACAGCGTAGGTATTTGTAAGAAAAGTCAGGGTCGTTTAATAGTCTTGATACCAAATCTATTCAATAAATAATGATAGATGAAGTAAATGTAATGATGCATTCAGCAATATTATGTCAGCTGACGTTCACATTTTGTAGATAGCTCAAACGATATAACGTATACTTAAAACCTAAGTATAAATATAGGAATCAATTTTATTCTAGAATTTTCGGTAACCTTCGTTTTTTATGAATCATCGACTGCTTTTTAGTCATCGCAAAACAAGTTCTTGCAGTTCATTATGCACTATGCAGCTTCTTTTGACAAACGAATTATCAGCGATCCAGTGTGCAAGCAGTGTCAACCATGATGTTCAAAATAGGAACCCAGAACTTTGACATATCCTAATTTATAATAAGGGCTATACAGAGGTGCACCTATGTATAGTACTATAGAGAACTAGTCCAGCCCTCTGAGGTAACGAGAGGAATCAAACAACGGTACGACTCCTTTAAGATTATATTGGAAGCATGTCTTTACATATTTCTGACTAAATTACCACTGACTGTTCTAAACAAAAATCATAATTAAAATATTTGACACTAGCTTGAACGTTCGAATGCAACTCGCGCTAAATTATAGCCGCCCTGCACCACATGAGGTCGCCGTCGGCAGACAAACCTCTACAGTACACACATGCATCCTAAATATTGAAACAAGAAACATAACCCTTCCTTTTAGCTTTGATGTCGGCTGTCGAGTAAAAAGTAAAGCCCTGCCGCACTCACTGACTGACCCGTCAACACCCAACCCAAACCCTTGGATTTGAAAACCTTTAATTTTGCACAGAAGTTCCCTTCAGGAAGTTGAAAGAAAACCGGATTTTTTTAAATTCCCACTGTCATAATCTACTTAGGCTTTTCCCAACTATGTTGGGGTCGGCTTCCAGTCTAAGCGGATGCAGCTGAATACCAGTATTTTACATGGAGCGACTATCTACATGACTTCCACAAGACAGAAAAAAATCCACTGTGTATGGAATAAAGAGGACTGCGGAGGAAGCATGGCAAAGTGGTACTTAGTTTCGCATAAAAATAAAATATTAGCTTAAGTTTCCATTTCAAGAATTCCTTATTTAATATCCAGGAACCTACAAAATAGAAACTAGTGCAGGCTGTTAACGTTATGCAGAAACGAGGCATTAACACGTACGCACGCTAGTCGCAGGCGCAGCTAATGTTGACTAAACTTTCGCCAAGTTCAAGCGATACTTTCACGAGTTCATCGAGGTTAATATTGCGGACCGTACCGCTTTTTGTTGTTTATTGTTTTTGCTATCCGTACCTACTAAGTTTTATGGAGTTTGTTGATGTTTTTAAAGGAAAAGGTTATTGTTGATGTTCTATTCTTTATTTTAGTTTGTTTATCAATTTCTAAGGCTTAATAATCAACGAAAATATGACAAGTGATTGAAAACCTCCACTATGATTAGGCATCTGCATACAATTATTAAACTAGCATTGATCAACCAACGAGTACGACGTGTGTTGGCGATTTAAGACCCTACGCTGTTATGCAGGGTAGTAACAAACTGACGTCTTTACGTTCAGACGTCTTTACGTTCAGACGTCTTTACGTTTAGACGTCTTTACGTTTAGACGTCTTTAAGAAAGAAGAAAGAACAGAAAGATTTTTTTTTTTATTCTGCTCAAACAAAACGCACATTATAAGTAAAAAAAGACATAAAAGTATACACATACAACATAGTCAAAAGCCTCGTACTCATCAGGCATAAAAAATGTTGACAATTTTGTCCATTGCTTGATGTCACTCTACGTTTGGACGTCAATGTTTGTTGTTACTTACTTAAAATGCTATTTTTATTTCACCATAAACCATTGTCAGTCATTTTAATACGTGAACTTGAAGATAAAATGATCTATTAAGTAAATCTCCCTTTTCGTTTCAAGACGTTGATTTATCTGAATCCAAAGTCTTGCTCAACGTGTCTGCCTGCATGTCTGCTGGTTTCCTTTGACTATATATGGATAATGATCTTTTCTGATCTTTTGAACCGACAGCTTGCAGCTACACCTAATCGGGAGAGACTGTAAATACTTAACTTTGACCTGCATTTATATTATTTATTGCAGTGTTAAGTAGAATCTTTGATTAGGTAATTCATTTATTAGAAACTAGCTGCGCCCCGCGGTTACACCCGCATAAGTTTCGATTCCGTTGGAATATCGGGCTAGAAAGTATCCTATGTGTTAATCCTGGTTATAAACTATCTGAGTGCCAAATTTCATTCAAATCCGTTCAGTAGTTTTGTAGTTTTGGCGTGAGAGAGTAACAAACATCCATCCACACAAACTGTCACGTTTATAATATTAGTAAGATTGCAGTGATAAGTAGAATCTTTGATTAGGTAATTAATTAAAGTTGAAAATCTATTATAGAAATTTGACAGATTGTAGTAGCTTGATGTGCTGGCGTCTGTACATTTTGTATCGTAAACCAAACCTTCTATGGACATAATAATAAATATATTTTTAAACATTTGGAATATTTAAAATATTAAGTTATACCTTACCATAAACAAGTCAATTCTGTAATATTCATAGCTACAAAAAGTCTTTCAAACTACTCTGCTGTCAACATAAAAAACCTAATTATCCGCTTCCTAAAAACAACAATCAATCAAACAATCACAACTTACTACTTAAATAGATTACCAATCAGCATCATCCACCGATTACTTTCTTTATAAAGCAACCAACACACGACACACTTTAAAACTACCTCCTCAAAAAACTGCACTCGCAAAATTACGCTATCTTTGTCCCAGTTCTTGGCTAAAAAAACGGCTATCTACGTCGTACAGGCGCATAAGGAAGCCAGGCTATCAATGCGTGGCTGTGACTTTTACCACGGCACCCGCACTTATTGTCATGTAATAAATACGAGTACGTAATGAGTTACGCGATCGTTTAGCGGCGTAAAAAATATATGTCGTGGGAGGGGTCGTGTCGTCAGATAAGATTTTCCTGTTATCTTTACGCACGTAAATAAACTCTAAAGCTTTGAAATCCGTCATGAAAATCTGTAATTTTCACCAGTATTTGACATAAAGGTGCCTTAAAATGTTCTGTATTTGGACAGCCGTTATTGGGTGACCGTTCACCGCTTTCTTGGGAAATTTTAGCTGTAGAGGGTTTTTAAAACTCTTCCGATGTAAATTGGTTCCAAAGGTTATCTTTAAAAGATCGCTCTTAGCGATAAGACCGCACATTGGTCACCCTTTCATTTTTTTTTTATATTTATGTCTGTAATTTATATGGTGTACATAATAAATAGTATTCTATTATATTCTCTATTGATTGAAGACGTTAATGTAGTGGTATTTTGAATGAACATAGAATTGTTAAAGTTTGAGTAACAAATGGAAGGCACAGGTTAAATAAAAATGATGGTATTCAATTGATTGCTTCCTATGCAATCAAATTGATTGATCGAATTTACGAAACTTACCTACTTAATTATGTTGTTGTACAGAACATTAGTGACTAGAACATAATCATTTTTTTACTTCATATATACATAAACTCACGCCTTCTTCGCTTGGGGGTAGGCAGAAACTACGGAACACCACCTAATATGTTCCCTACATACTCCTTCTGCTTCGTTTAAGTTCATACATCAGAATTCCAAGTCGTGTAATTAGAAACTTTAAAAAAACTTGTCAAAAATGTAGGGAAATTAGAGTTATTTCTGACAGATTAAACTAAGATTAGACTGTGAACGTCTTTAAAATTACAAGAATTGCCCATCTGGTCATACGCGAGTACTACGCACCTGACCTTTCTGAAGAACATCACCAATAAGGTCACTATATGTCCTTCTAGGACGTACTTCAATGTTATAAATAAAAATAGATGAATATTCAGCGAAGATGGATACTTATGGGTGACAAGTGTCAAATCAATTCGCTCTACTTGTAACCACAAGACATCGTTGAGACACTCAGACAGTTTTGATATCCGTCTACTGAATTTCTGAGCAGCTTGTTAATTTTAACTAGATATTCTGCGAAGGAGATCTATTTTTAGATCTCCTTCGCAGATTGTTAACTACCACACTACAATATTCTAAGAAGCTCATAAAATGTGACATTGTCTGTCATATTTTATGAGATAAAATTAAAAAGAAACCATCTTGGAATCTAGCTGGAAGTCTTAATCAAGTTATCGTAATCTGCATCTTATTTTAGCTTCTTCAAACATTGCCATTCACGGTCACACTGCGGTGTTTAAATTATTTCAATCTTTAGTTTCCTTTTCAAAACAGAAACATACGAATAAAAATGAAGCCAAGTCAAAAAAAGTCAAAGCAAGTAATTAAGCCGTTGGTCCCGGCTGTCATTCGTATACCTTTGACAGTCGTTACGGGTATCAGAAACCCGAAAGTCTGACGACCAGTCTTAACCAGGGGTATCGTAGTACCCAATAAGTGGGTTGTGGGGGTCAGATAGGCAGTCGTTCCATGTAAAATACCGGTGTTCAGCTGCATCAAGTTAGAATTGAAGCCGACCCCAATATAGTTTATTTATTATTTATTTATTTAATCTTTTCGCACAAAAAGGTACAAAGGCGGACTAGTTTCTGGGAAATGATAATGACAAAGAAAAATCCGATCATTTATTTCAAAGGCACTTTGGAATGTCAAAATTTACAAAAAAAACGGAGTTGATTCTAGTCGCCCCTTCTAAAAGGTATTTTCGGATTGAGAAGAATGGGCAAGAAACTGCACCGTTACTCTTTTCGATTTCCAATTTAAGGAACCTGCTTCTTAAAACCAACAAAAGTACTCGTAGGTAAATCGAGTTATTTAAAATAAATTTCCTCGTGTCTAAAGTTAAAGACAAAGTACATAAATAATTTTAAGAATCTGAAACTTAGAGACGGCATCGAATCAATATGACTACAATATTTTTACAAGACATCATTGAGACACACGCCAGACAGTTTCGACATCTCTGCTTGATCTCAAGATGTTCCTTATTACAGCTCTATTCAGATACCGAACTGATATTTATTCAAGATCATTTCTAGAGCTTTCGAAATGTATCAAAGATCGATTTTGTCAGATTGAAATGGTTATATTTTTAATACTAGATGCATTTAAGCAGGTATAAGATGCATCGTCTGTACCTACACTATGGTACTTTGATATGGTGCTATAGTATGGTACTATGGTATAGTACTATGGTATGGTACTATGGTATGGTACTATGATATGATGCTATGGTATGGCACTATGGCATGGTACTATGGTATGGCACTATGGCATGGTACTATGGTATGGTACAGACGCCAGCAGGTCAAGCTACCCGAAACTGTCAAATATTCCCAATCAACCTTGAACGTTAGTGCTTTAGCGATAAAGTTGAAAATCTATTAAAGAAATTTGACAGATTGTAGTAGCTTGACGTGCTGGCGTCTGTACTATGATATGATGCTATGGTATGGCACTATGGCATGGTACTATGGTATGGCACTATGGCATGGTACTATGGTATGGTACAGACGCCAGCAGGTCAAGCTACCCGAAACTGTCAAATATTCCCAATCAACCTTGAACGTTAGTGCTTTAGCGATAAAGTTGAAAATCTATTAAAGAAATTTGACAGATTGTAGTAGCTTGACGTGCTGGCGTCTGTACTATGATATGATGCTATGGTATTATGGCATGGTAACATGGTATATACATACTTTGGTAATATTTGACTTTTCAATGATTGAATGGTAGGTACAAATTTTAACAGATTTTTTTGTTCTATGTACAAAATTTGAGGCAATAACATTATTAATATTTTCCTACATCAACATTATTTGCATTTTGTGACTACCAAAAAACCCAAAATCGGTACCCAAAAAATTTATCATAATGATCTTCGCTTTATTTGACATCAAATACTAGCGAAATAAGTTTACTTAATTTGGTGCTAGCAAGAACGAAGATCTGGAGAAACCGCAACTAACAGAAAAAAACTTGATTCGTAGCTGTTCTAATTAGTTACCAGTTTCCTCTTTCTTTATTAGCTTGCTTTTCCTGCCTGACGTCGTGATTATTAGATTTTATTGTATCAAAATTAATTAAAATGTCTGCACGTTCACGAGCGAAAATATTAGCTAACTTTTGTCATTATAAAATAACACACAAAATAAAATCACGCTTTGTTTCCCCAAAGGGTTGGTCAGAGGTGTACCTATAGTATACCCATATTTCACCTGTTATGTGAAGTCCCATGTAATAGGGGGTGAGCCTCAATAGGCTCACCCCCTATCTTCTGAAGTCTATCTTCTTCTCGGAGTCTGAATTTGCGCAAATTCAGACTCCGGACTGTACTGAGAAATTCTAGATAGAGGGGTCGACCATAATGCTAATGGCTTTTTAATTTTGTCATTCCGTTCTTGCTTAAAAACTAGACTAGATATATATTTATCCTCAAATAGGTACCAAAGTATATCCATGTAAGGCATGAGCTCAAAAAGTGCTGACTCTCAGCCTAGTTTGAATAAATGACTTTTAATTTTTGATACTTTTAAACATAATTATGCACGGTAAAGAAACATGACTGACAGATCTAAATCAAGAACTAATCATTTAAAAGAAACCGGTTCAAATGACGCCATGACGTAATTAATTATGTTGCACACTAACAAATATTATCTGGTCCATTGCCAACCAGTTTCCAAATTGTCTATCGAACAAAAAACATAATAAATACCCGGTAGTCTTCTAAACTAATAACTCACGACTAAAAACCAATAATCACTACAAAATTACACAATTAAAACAATACAATTAGAGGTAACTGACAGGCGTAACCAAATTCTTAATGCAATTATCAAAATTGAATCACGATGTTATTTGCAAACAGTTATTCGTTATGTACCTAATGGTTTGGGCACCTGTTCTACCGCCAGGGATTAACGTGAAGCGAGAAGAGCTAGCAACGAAAAACGAGTTGGCGATTAACGAGCAGTACGCGACAGCAACGAGCAGCGAGTACGCGACACCAACGAGCAACGAGTACGCGACAGCAACGAGCAATTCATTACTCGCTGGTATGCGTATTTACCAAGCGTCTCTTAGCGAGTGTCCTGCTCGCCAAGCAAACGTTGTCGAGTGAGTACTCTCTTTGATAGCTCTTATCGTTGCTGTAGAAACGAGTGCTGTTAACATCGCCCTGACTGGAGGCCTTAAATTATTGACGCATCTACAGGCAAGCCCGGTTAAGCAGACGACGACCAGGTTGAACTGCAAGATACCATTCCCAAAAAAAAGCGGTGTGAACCATCAGCGATCAACTAATAATATACAGGTGGATTTATGAGTCGGGGCAGTAACGGATAGGTTACCTTACGTCGGTAGTAATAGGGTACCTTAATCGTTGTACCTACGTTTCTTAAGCGAGAAAATTTTTGATAGGTAGTCGCTTCCTCGTCGGCCGTGGGACAGGTGCTTTAACCATTAGTTAACCGTAAAACGTTACTTAACCAGTGGTGCAGCATTTTTGTATTTTTACTGTTTATTTGTATTATTAAGTCAGTCACATATTTTTATCATAAACAAAATGCTTTATTAATCAGAAGAAAATTGTTTTTGAAAAAGCGTAATCCACTAGAAATTAAAAAAAAAAACAAAATTCGTTTTAGGTTTTAATGGATAATAAATTTTGTAAGAGATTAATTTTGGATGAAAAACTTGTTCTCTTGTATTCGTGGTCAAACACCTTTTCACACAATCATAATTATTAATTACTGCTCTCGTGTAGGTATTGCATTTTTTAATCGATTATGGTCTCATAAAAATATTCAGGTTTATTAAATTTATCGACGTTAATACATTATATAAGCTAACATTTAAAATAATGATATGTAGGTACATACATGAGAAAAAATAAGCAAAATAATCATAGGGCATCAAAAAATTCGTCCGCATTGCTGTCAACAGGTTATTTATTTATTTGTTTTATTTTAATCTTCATTTTTTAGCATATCTCGGGACCATGGGGTCCCAGTCCTTTGGAAGGCGTACGAGGGGCCGAAGCCAACTCGCAGAGGCCCTTTACACAATTTTAAATGATGAGGTGGTACCATAATCTTCATTATTATTATAATATTTTAATCCGATTGTATAAATCCTGTGAATAAACTTTAAAAGCATTTTATTTGTTTTTTTTTTTCCAATATCAAGATTTGACTTACAGTGTGTGAGTCATTGGGTTTTTATTTATTTATTTCCTAGTGTATAATATTATAATACAAATAATTTTATAAATGTGAAAATTCGTCTGTTTGGATGTTTGTTACTCAATCACGCAAAAACGGCTGAACGGATTTGGATGAAGTTTGGCACATATATAGTTTATAACCTGGATTAATACATAGGATACTTTTTATACCAGTGTACGTTTCCGTGGGATAATTTCCGACCTCCAAATTCTAGTTTTATATAAGATATAATTTCACAGCTGACAGTTAGTGTAACGTTAATAATATTCCAAGCATTACGCCAATAATAGTACACAGAAAAATAAGAATGTCAGAGGGTAACATAAAACGGCTCTGTCTGTAAAAACAGCATCCCTTTATCTAGCTGTCCTCGACATTTTACGATGGACGTTCTGACATTTTGCAATCATCGGTAGCCCTATGAGCAATTTGAATAAATTAGCGATACACAGATTATCTAACAGACAAATATCTTCGTTAATAAAAGGTCAAACTGCTTTGATGACGTCATTATCGTCAATTGCTTTGATATTTTTAGAAGGAAATGATTATTTTTTTAAAGTCGTAACTTTTACAAGCCTATTTTTAACTTATCTGTGGCTTAATTTCTAGCTTCAGGATTAATTCTACTAAGGACTGATTTTACCAAAGTCAGATATCTTTTATCTGTGGAATAAAATTGACGTCTGACAGTTCTAGTACGGAAAAACTGACAAAAATTCAAAAATTCTTAGGATAAGACTTACTCTAGGTATAAAAGTTTGGTTAAATTCGCCCTAACTATCATTTTAATATACATATTTTCTTTAGCCTTAACTTCATCAACGAGAGTGATTTCATTAAAGAATCTATCAAATAATTCACGTAATTCGATGCTAAAATCATCGCTTGCTTGTATAATCACAATGCCTGTCAAAGCTTCTCTAGCTTTTGTTGCATCATATGCTCGATCTTTGTCTAATGAAACACTATACCACAGTTTCTGTATACCTAGTACCGCAGGCAGTTGCATTGTGTTCAGACCACCATCAATGGAACATCAATTTCCATCAATAAATTTCCATTACCTCTAGGAACCATGGACATGACAGTCTCATCTCCAATTACAATGGAAACAAGACATCCCCAATTACGTATCACAAGAATCATGATAGAAATCAAACATATACGAACATTTTGTAACCAACTTGGTTACCATGACATTTGGCATACATGGACATTAACAATATCTGTCGAAAAACAACTAAAATTATCAACAATGAAAATCTAACTTTATTTTGGTGGTGATAAAGTTGAGATTTTGTTGGTTGAGTCAACGTTTGGAAGCAAACGAGTTTGGACGAAATATAGCAAGTATATGATAAGGTGTTGGGAGTTGTTATGCCAATTGGATAAAATATATTGGTGAATTAAGGGTTTGACATAACATCATGTCTGTAGTCCCTAAAGGGTAAGGCAGAGGTGTACCTGCCGATCTATTCTGTAAAATTATCACCGTGAAAATGTCGATGAAGTGAGCTGTCATACCGGGTCCCCTATGTTGTTTCGAACGCCGCTGTTGCGACACACGCTGTTGCGAATTATTTTTCCACTGCCTCACAGGTTCGAAAGCTCATGGACTCGAATGAAGTAGTCGCGAAAGACGCTGTTTCGAAAAACATTTTCACTGCCTCATACGCTCGAATGCTTGTGATTTCGATTTTCCCCATTTCCCCATTTTCCCTTAAATTCAATTCCACCATATTATGCCAGGGATTTACAATATTGACAGCTCACTTCAAGCTCACTTCATCTAAGGGTTTACGGTGAGATTTTTCACCAGACAAGTCCAGACTCCGGGCTACTACTGAGAAATTCCATATGGAAAAATCCAGTAACACTGCCCGTACTGGGAATCGAACCCAGGACCTCATGCTCAGCAGTAGCGCTTGCAACCACTCAACCACCGAGGCAGTCAAGAATTTGAGTTCTTTTTTTTCTATAGCTCTATGTACAATTTATCTCGTGCAGACATAAATTATTTCTGATAGCGTTGTATTTGTGGGTATCTCAATAAAAACCAACCTATCCATTCAAAAGGTTTCATTTGGCCTCAGGATTTCTTGATTATATACAGACTGTCATGATGATTTATATGTATTATCTTCTACCTGAGTTATATTATTATTCCCGTTTCATTTATCTTTGATGGATATAATATCCTTACCTACCTTACCTCTTTGCCCAATTAATTCCCAATTATTTGCCCAATTATTCCTAGGACATAAATATATTCATGGTTGAATATAGAAAATAACTGCCTCGTTTCTCGAGTGGTTGCAAGCCCTACTGCCGAGCATGAGGTCCTGGGGATCTACTCCGAAGTGGTATCAGCCGAATGTTCGGCCGTTTCCTGGTACGAAGTTACTATTTGGTTCGGTCGGTCCCGATCCTTCACTCTTTCGAATATTGACTATGGTCCCGACCCAACTGAGCCGGTCCGAACTTTTTTCGCATTTTTCAATAATATTCGGTTCGGCCATGTGTCGGTCCGATCCGATCATTCGCACTTTGCACTTCGCAGTAGAACCCCTGCTTTCGATTCTCGGGTTGGGCAAAGTTTTAATGGGTCTTCCACCTGGAAGACCCCTTAAAACTTTGCCCAACACTTCTCCACACTTCTCAGTAGCAGCCCAGAGTCAGGATTCGTGCCTGGTTGATTGCAATAGGCTTGACTTGAAACATAAATGACTATACGTAAACCTCTGCCTAATTCTAAGCGAAATACAAGCACGATATTATGTAGTATTACCTAAACATAATTAAATCGTTTTCTTGTATATATTTATCTAAGAGTTAACACACAGAAGGTGGAACCAATCATCTTTGAGGGTCGGAGTGATTATCACCAAAAAAGAGGTTTAAAAAATAGTTATTATTTACTAATCGCCTTGTTCCTGACACGGTCTAGTCTAGCATGGTTGCGGTTCTGTTAGCTAACTTGATAATGATTGATTTTATCTGATGTTGCATGCATTTTGTAACGTAAGGTACAAAGTATATTTAGATAAAAGAATTATACAATTTTTGGTCGTGGTCGAGAAGAATTACTGTTCGACTAATGACCTTTTTTTTTAAATAATTGATTTATGATTCCTGGTGCATCATCATCCCGGAATTACCAACTGCTGGGTATAGGTATCCCCTTTTTTCGGCCATACTCCCCGATTGCGTGCGTCCCTCATCCAGATATCTACGAGTTTTTAGCTCGTGACTTCAAACGCTGGCAAGCACTTTGCGCATTTAATTTATCACCACTGCTCTCAAAACGGTGAACGATGGTCCTAGAACCAATAATTCAAAGATCTGTGACATCAGCCAACCCGCACTGGGCCCGCGTGGCGGATTATGGCCCACTCCCACAGAGAGGAGGCCTGTGTCCCACCAGTGGGAACGTTATAGGTAGGATGATTATGCTACGCCTGTATTCCGCAAAGAGTTAGGCAGATGTGTACCTATAGTAAATACAGTCTTTTACAACTGGAAAATGAATTATTGAAGGAGGTAAATAAAAAGGAAGTGAAGCACGCATTGTTGTTAAACCTGCCTGTACCTTCGTCATTTTTGAAGCCGGGAATAAACGAGAGAATGATTAATTTATTGTGCAAATCAACGATGACCGTACAAACTATTATACTACAAACATGCTACAGAAGGTTTACTCTGGGGTTTTGAAAGAAAAGAAAGAAAGAAAGACAAAGTATTTATTGCGACTCGTACAGGAAACTATCACACATACTAAACATAGTCAAAAATAAATGAACAAAAAAAAGTAACAAAAAGAAAAATCAAACAGAAGGTGCAAAAAAAATGTCAATGATGATTTCATATCAATTTTGAAGCTAATAATAAACCACGAATAAGGTTCATAAAGGCAAATGAATATCTCATTAAAAAAGGTTTAATGTCCTCAAATCTCTACGGAGCTTGAGCAACACTTCTCCAAAATGCAAAGCGAAAAATAATTTAGGAAGCATTCAGTTGTTTTCTCCGGAGAAAGTTGATTCATAACAACAATTTCACTGTTTTTCCATCTGGAAACTCTCAGTGGCAGTCTTGAGTCTGCATTTGTGCCCGGTTTAAGGCAATGTAGGTCACCTCTGCCTTACCCTTCGGGGAATAAAGGCATGATGTTAATTTTACTGAAGAATGATAAGTGTAAACGCTTGTTCAGTTGTTAAGCAGAAACAAAAGAACATCGACTATAAAATTTGGACCAGATCTCACCAGAGGGGCAATTCTCGTAATTTTAAGAACGTTCACAGTCTAATCTCAGTCTCAATCTGTCAAAAATACTTCTAATTTACCAACATTTTTGACAAGTTGTTGACATTGATTGTCGCTAGATGAGATTGCGATTAGATTTTGAGCGTTTTTTATTACGGGAACTGGCCTTCAGCTTTCATCACATAATCTCAACACTTCAACACTGAGCAACTAGTACAAGTTGCAAGCCTATCGGCGCTTGCACACAGTAATAACGCCTTTCCTTGTTCCGTATCAATAACATGCGGACTGTCTAGGGTTACATAAGTACCTTCATCAAACTGACAGGCAGACCGTACATCGTGGATGTGCAGCTGTTTCCTAGATTCTTTTACTACACTGTGACTTTTATAGCTTTTATATTCCGTTGCTTGATTGATTTTAGTGTTTAGTAGCTGCGCACGGCGGTTTCACCCGCATAAGTTTCGATCCCGCGGGAATATCGGGATAAAAAGTATCCTATATGTTAATCCTGATTAAAAACTATCTGTGTGCCAAATTTCATCAAAACCTGTTCAGTAGTTTTTGCGTGAAAGAGTAACAAACATTCAACCATTCATCCATCCAAACAAACTTTCAGGTTTATAATATTAGTAAGATGTTCATTTTGACTTTTGATGCCCTGCCATTGGTTGCTTCATTAGTGTCAGCTGACTATATACGTATGGTTTTATCTTAATTTTCCCGGTACGGTAAACTCTAACTGGTGAATGTCGATAGGTTCATTGAATTTAAATACCGTCATTAAGATTTTTTCGGAAGTGAATCAATGTTGCCCGACTATTTGTAAATTAACTTAATCTTGCCTGACTATTTTGTAAATTAAATTAATCCTGCCTGACTATTTTGTAAATTACCTTAACCTTGCCTGACTATTTTGTAAATCAAATTAATTTTTCCTGATTATTTTGTAAATCAACTTAATCTTTCCTGACTATTTTGTAAGTTAACTTAGGCCTCACCTTAATATTAGGTGTATCTGCTAACTTTTAGACAATTAGTAAATTAATTATACTTCTGTTAATTCCTTGTGTAATTATGAGTCTCATTTCCATTTAACAATAAAAATAACAGCTTAAAATTGAGCGTGGCGTTCTGTTAATCAGATTAAGCGCTCCAGTGAACGCGCCAATCAATGTTTTTAAAACACAGGAAATATTTTCCACGCCTTTCGAGAATTCAAGAGAAACAGGGGGTCTACTCCGAAGTGTTATCGGCCGAATGTTCGGCTGTTTCCTGCTACGAAGTTACTATTTGGTTCGGTCGGTCCCGATCCTACACTCCTACACAATTTCGAATATTGACTATGGTCCCGACCCAACTGAGCAGAACCGAACTTTTTCCCCATTTTTCAATAATATTCGGTCCGATCCGATCATTCGCACTTTGCATTTCGTAGTAGACCCCCAGGATGTTCGAAGTCAGATTTTACTTAATCAACTGCAAACGTAACATATTGTACAAAAATTAATAAATTAATAGTAATAATCAGCCTATTATGTTCCCACTGCTGGGACGAGAGTGGGCCGTGGGCCGGCGCCACGCGGGCCCAGTGCGGGTTGGTGGATGCCACATGTCTTTGAATGTTTGATTTTAGGACATGACGGTTTCCTCACGATGTTTTCCTTCACCGTTTTAAGCTGCTTCCGAATTCTGTCTTAATACTGTTGATACAAGATGAGGCTGGCACAGGAGCGTGGGGATTGACACAAGCAAAGAGAGGCCAATGCCCATCAGTGGGTGACGTCGGTCTGTAATTGTCGATGACTATTGATACCTGCCATTTTAACCGGTTCACCAGGGACTAGAGACAAACTCTTTTTCTGAGAGATGGGTGCAAGGATGACATGAAAATTGCTCTTGTAATAACAGGGCCTCGGGCCTGTTATTACAAAGAGCAATTATCATACAGTATACATTTTCAGTTACTACCTAATGCGGAAAATCTACTAATTTCGTTATTAAAACTGTTTGTTTTTATTGCGTACCATGATCACTATGGAAACAATCGAGAATGAGAAAATACTTATCCCAAATTATTTTTAATACACAGTCGATAGCTTTCCGAAAAACAAAAGAAAAGCGAACTCCAGATGAACTGATCTCCCAAATCCTAAGGGGATCATGGATCCCCAAAATTCCACATAAGGGGGATTCAACTTGAAATTCATTGGTAACAATTCAAACTCCGCGATAGTCCGCGATTCTGGGATAATCCCCGGGGAATGGAAACGTGTTTGATGGGGATTCCGAATAATGGGCCAATGTTTTTAAAACGTTCTTTGGATCAAATGGTTGGTTCTTTTTTGCACTACGATTAGTTATACCTACCTAGGTGTAGAAGTAGGTAATGGGTACGAATCGTGGCGGGTTAAGCTGCGGCAGAGTTCAAATTGAAATGAAAGTTTTAATAACATGAATGCACTGTAACTAATGTAAATTTCAGTAAAAGTGCTATTTGAAGGTTTCTGTTATATTTTATGCAAATAATAATGCTAATGGTGGAGTAATGAGAATGTAGGTTTTTTAGTTAATTCGTCGGTTAGAATCATATGCTGAATTCCTGGTTTCAGTTTGCGCCTCGATATCCCTGCCACCCTGTATATTACTAATTTCTTAACAATAAAAATAAATTAGACAAAGAAAAATAAATCATTAAATTTATTTCTGATAAGGTCCTAGAAATGCTGAAAGATTGTAATGGTTATCAAAACAATTTGATGTTACTTTTACTTAAAGCATTATCATTCAAGGACCTTCCAATCACCGCTTCAATTTACGATCAAAGGTGAAATTTCTTATTAATAAATGTCAAAGACAAAATTCGGAATTCGGGAAAATACCTTTGAAATTTCACGGATACTATGCTTTATTTTCTCTTGGCATTTTATGTTTTTGCATGGCAGTTTTGTTGTGTTCATCAGCTTAACCTCTAACTACAAAAACTTGAACATTTATTTTTATATTTTATTTGAGCACAATTTATTGCCTTAGGGGCTGATTTTACCGAAGTAAAGTGTCGTCTCCACCTTATATATTGTAATATCAACAGTATACTTAGGGCTGATTTTTCCAACGCCAGATAATTTTATAGGAAGAATAATTTTGAAATTTTGACAGTGAAAACTGACAGACGTCAATTTTATTCCACGAATAAAAATTTTCTGTCGGATGAAAAATCAGCCCTTACGGTAATTGTGCAGAAATAAATAAATAAGTAAAAGCTGCGGCCAGTAACAGTCACAGTACCATCATACAAGCTGATACTGTGTTACATTGCGAGTATATGGCACATAATAATCAGGCAGGCTCGTTTTCACCGCGGTTCACGCTTGGCCAGGCAGGCCGACGGAGCGTAGTGCTCATTTATGACGGGTATTATTAGATAGTGTGTATTTATCCGGACTGGAGGTAGTTTTAATAACAAGTACCTTCTTAGGCAGGTAGCATGGTAGGCACCATGCTACCTAAGACTGTGAGGGTCAACTAACCTTCCTTTCATTCCCATTGTTTTAAGAAAATGGCTCCGACGTTATAGAGATATTCGATTGAAACCCTGCCAACGTTGAGTTCGCCAAAAATGAAAGAGTTCAACGAAAAGTTTTTCAAGAATATGCGAGTACCTACTATCTTGTATCTATTTCAAAATTGTGATAAAATAAGGATTTCACTACTTCTGTAAACCCATATTTTCGGTACAAAGCGAATACAAAATTGGTTTCCTTTTGCAAACAGTGGTGTGACCTTTTTCAAAGCTCAAAAATTCCGGAATGAATTCCCGAATTTTTTACACAATTCTGTAACTGTGGCAGAGAATCTCAAAACCGCGCACCAAAGCTTGCAGTTGGTGCTGAAATTATTCTTGCAAAAAAGTACAAAAAACAGTGGGTAGTTTGCATAGTTTTATAGAACCTACGTTTGCCTCAGGCACTTATTAATCGTGCAGTTCATGTGTTAGTAAAATGCAATTATGATAAAAATGTCCTAGAACCAAAAAATCTAAGACATGTGACATCTACCAACCAGGCCCACGTGGTGGACTAAGGCCCCCTTTCACAGAGTGGAGGCCTGTGTCCCAGCAGTGGGAAAACTATAGGCTGATTATGTCTATCTGGAAAAACATATTAAAAACCAGCCATATTTTGCACCCTATTGTATAAGCTTCTAAAACTTTTCGAAAGACAAGACAGATCTCAAGTCTTACATATTGCCACTA
Organism: Apamea monoglypha; assembly: GCA_911387795.2. NCBI lineage: Eukaryota > Metazoa > Arthropoda > Insecta > Lepidoptera > Noctuidae > Apamea > Apamea monoglypha. Next base: position 18,196,808 of record OU426922.1, read on the forward strand.
GAACAAAAGTTTCTACAAATACAATCGATACTTCACGTCATTCGAATAAACGAGCTGTAACACACGATATCAATGATACACACATCCTCGAATCAGTAGCACAATGCAGTTGGACGCAACTGTTGGCCAACAGTCGTAACGGTCTCGTTACGTAATCGTGTCGAAACTATGCTGTAAGGACTGGGTGAAAGGGATACCGGGACTCGGAAGTGGGGGAAAGAATAGGCTTAGATAACCTATGGATCTATAGGAATACAAAGGGCAGGAGTTGCAACAGAGCTTTAGTTAATCGATTCATCTGTAGTATAAGAACAAGCAATTGATTTACCATAAATGGAAAACTAATGGATAGTTTGTTCGGAATTAGAATCTGGGATGGCAACTGCACATCCAATAAAACATATAGGTTTAAAGATATTTATTCTCGAAAAAACACATAGTCACTTATGTGAGAACACTGCTGAAAGTAAATTATATAAAGTTCGTCACAGACGTCACGGTAGCAATTAGGATACACCCAATCAAAGCATTCAGCTTTTAGGTAGGGTGTTATTTATGGTTAAATATGCAGCTAATTGCTACATGTTTTTACAACAACCACAGAATGAATTATATTTGATGATATTATTTTTTTTAGGTTGATTCTATACTCGCTCATTTTTTTATAAACACGTTTTTGCTCAAATCAGCATAGCCAGTCTTTGACCCAATTGGACTATAAATCACGAAAAACGGTTGACAGAAACAGAACGATGTTTTAAATCCATACCTTTAGCGCTGAAATTATTTATTGATTTATGGTGCAAGAGGGCCTTAGTCCACAAAATCTTGCTCAAAAGCTCTTCAAACCTAAGCTTGGTTTGGCAAGTAATTTCAAACAACCTGTTTTCACAACCTGACATCACGATTCCCAACCCAATAACGTTACAAAACCAATTAAACCAAAAAACATTTAGCTCCGAATCTCCGATACAATTTCTCTGAGCTTTACAATAACCCACCTTTCTAAGCTGGCAGCCTGTTAGCTGTTGCACCATGCTATGCCATAACTGTAATAGCATTGCGTAGACCACGACACGGCACAGTTTTAAATGCAAATGTCACTGTAATCTTAGATGTCTGATGTGACAATTTCGCTGCTAATCTCTGATAGATTATGGCTGTTGATTGATGCTATCAACGTTGGGAGTTGGGCAAACGAGTGGTACCTTCGGTTAATCACGAAGTTGATTGCGATTCATTTCTCGAAATTATGCCTATGTCTCTGATTTGTTGATGGTTCAATAAATATTGTCAGATATTCAGAATATACGTCTTCCTTACCATTTGGGGATTACAGGCGTGACGTCACGTATGTTATGTATATTCGGAATATTGCCAGGATGTCGGACAAAAATATTGACGTAATTAACCATGCTAGTCTAGTAAGAAGTAACAGATAAACAGGGTGACAGGGAACTTGACGTATTCCTTGAAAGGGGTTATACTAGAGGTCATTAGCAACTAACTAGGTCCTGTGAACTATCGGTCAAAACTGGATGGTTAAAAAATAAAAAAAATGCTATTAAAAACCTTTTATTCATTTGTTTTAAATGATCACTCTTTTTTCAATTTTCTGAAAAGTATAAATTAAATGTTTGGAGTGGAGTAGTTTTTTCTCATAATTAATTGTTTTGGTAACAAGTTACAAAATTTAAAAAAAATCGAAAATACGACACAGCTCGGTAACCATCCAGTTTTGAACCCTAGTTAACTGGACTAAATTTGTTGCTAATGACCTCTAGTACTCGTATAACTCCTTTCAAGGACTACGCCGAGTTTCCCTGTCATCCTGTATATCCTAGGTCGGAACAGAAAGCAATAGCGAGATCACCTGGACGCGTCCCGCGAGGGCTGGTTCTAGGTGGTGCGGGAAAAGATTTCCTTGGGGGGACTTGGGGGAGAAGTTTGCCCAGCAGTGGGACAGTATAGGCTAAAAAAAAAGCGTGACACTATTTGTTCCCAGAGATTTTTTTGACTCACAAGGGTTGGAAAACGGTATGCGGGAATACCACAAAGTCAAAACATTTTAATCAAACAAGAAATTGGAATAAAACATTCTGGTGTTGATTGTAAAACTGGCTAATACTCTAAATTTAAATAAATCAGAACCGGTTGCCAACTTAGGTGATGAAGTTCGCCCAGGTCACAAAAGTTCAAACAAGATATTCAGACGCACACAACCTACAGAAAAGTGTGGAAACAAAGAAAGTTTGTTCTTGAACTAGTTATTTAACTGAATATGCATAAGTTACGCAAAAATATTCTTAATGCCTTCATTAAAAATTGTAATCAGTTTGCAAACCAAATTATGTCGGACGCGAGCTGAGTGCAATGCTTTTAAAAATGTCACACGGAATATTTTGTGACCTTTAATTTTATCTTCACACTCGTTTCCTCAAACGGGTTGACGATTGCTTCAGGTACGTCAGTAAACTCATCAACTTTTAAAAATGTATTTCCATGGGGCCAATGATCGTTCAAAATTGATATGTCATATAACAAGGAGGATCGGACCAATCTTTGTAAGGTTTAGGGTCTGCACGCTTGAAGCAGAATTTCCTCGTTTGTAAGCAAAGAGCATTGCTCGAAACTTCCCATAAATGAAAACGTATGAAACCTGTACGATAATTCCTAATTTATTGTATGCCTTTATATCTATTATTATGAATATTATGATCGAACGGACACTTCAGTTTCGTAAACATTTAAAGTAGTCGATCAACATCGTGATTTTATTTCATGATCTTGTTTTTTGCCTTGTCCTCTTTAGTCAGTTTTAATATATTCTTAGAAAATTGAATACCCTCAGCAGGTCCTGCTTCATCTGTCATTATTGTTCCTAACTTATGTTCAGCTCAAGAGTAAAATGTCCGCAGTTTTACATAGTTTACGATCCTTAAAACCTAAGAGTTATTGGGTGACGCAAACAATCAATAAACCTTTGACAAACATTGCTCTCCCACTTTTGACCACTGCCCTCAGGCCATAAAACTCGTATTAAATTGATATTCGTCAATATTCCATTTGACTAGAGAGGCGCAACAAATTCTGAACCTTAACTAATCGTTCATTTAAATCGAATGAGTACAACATTTGGTTAATGGATGCTCTATTAACAGCCGCATTGTATTGTTTTACCAAATATCCTAATGATGACCGCTACTCCTATGAAAACTACAACTACAAAGGTGTCGGATTCATACAAATAATTACTGACAATTATCCGATGCGTGTATCAATTATTTAGATGAATGCAAATTTGTTATCAATTGCAGGAAATAATTAATGAGTTTATAATTGTAATTGGGGATCATTAACAATAGTGTACTTAATATTGTTCGTATACGGTGTTGAATGAACGAAATAAAAGATTGAGGTGGACATGGTAAGTGGGTTATTTTATTTACACAGAGTGGCAGGGACATCGACTCGTAAACTCCATGAATTCAGCATATTATTCTAGACCTCCAAGCGTAGAAATTTTTCGTCGGTTATGAAAGAAAAAAAATTTCATAGGACCATAGGGTCAAAAGGTATGGATCAGCAATTTTTTTTTTTAAATAACGTACGATGTACATATGTGTATTTTAACGCCGGGGGATTCAGAATCGTGTACTGAATCTACGGTAACGGGTTGTGCTTCAATGTCTCACCTGTATATGGTATATGGTGTTTGTTATAATTTTAGAGCTCGCATGTATTTTAATCATAGGAAAGCACGGCGGAAGCTTTTGCTTATAAATTTTTGCTTCCAGACATGTCTTGTGTCCTGTCATGTGATACTGTCTGTCTGTTTTTATCACATGGCATGGGACTTTAACTGGCAACATGTGGGTGTATTATGTTCACCTCTGCCTAACCCTTTGGGGAAACCAGGCGTGATGTTCTCTCTCTCAGTGTGTTCATCTGTTTTTCTTTATTGTTAATAAGATTCGATATCATGAGCTTATAGAAATTCCAAGTCTAACTATTATCAATCATTACCATTTTTTCCTTTATCTCAACCAACATCCAACCTCATAGATTTACTTATTAAGTAACGGTCCAGCTGACATATATCAGGTTCGAGTCCCGAGTACCGTTATAACCCAATACCCTCTATTCCGAACAACTCGCGCGCAGTAAGATTAATGTTACCATCAATCTTCGCTGCGTCCACATATAGACCAACGTCTTAGAAACTCCGTTCATTGCTGGAATTGTATGCAATTGGTCGTTCGAAGTGGGTGGTGAAGGTGCATTGGATGTAATCCATGAGGCAATATGTGAGGGCAATGTAACAGTAAATTAAATAGAAATGTCTCCAGATACAGTAAATTCTAGTTAGTGCAGCGTTGTAGGTCGGGTAGGACTTGAATTCGATTTGGAATTTGTCTGAGATTTCGATTATAGGTTTGTATCCTATTTGAAATAAATATTAGCTAATACTCAAAGTAAAAAAATGTTTGTCTCAAACTCAATTTCTTACGTATTCATAAGAAATTGAGTTTGAGACAAACACTTTTTTTTCTCAGTCGTCTTCGTTCTGCGAATTTCGGTGCTAATAACCCAAATCATTCACCATTCCGAATTTGTGATAGAAACAAAATATCCGCACCAAACTTTCTCATTGTTTTTCCTATTCAAACATGTGCTTTCTATCTTCCTAACACTACCCAGGCATCATAATAGCACGTACGAAAAAAACTAAATCAACGTTGCACACACGAGCGCCGCTGTGCGAATGCGCCGATTTCTACAAGACCACTGTTCACTTTCACTGAGAGAAACCGAGTCTTTTTGTTCATTGTCAGCGGTACAACGCTTACCGATTTCGAATAGCGTACCGCAAAGGATTTCGAATTCGAATTCTAAGCAGAATAAGGCGCTAGATTCGCATTTGGAGCGGAATATGGTGTCTGAATTTTAAATTAGGAATACAGTGCGGTTTTAAAATTGGAATACATCCGTAGATTTTGAAGTCTTTTGAATTCGAATTATGATATCTTTTGTTTTTTAATTGCCAATAGAAAAACGAGCGTACGCAGGTATTACAATGGTTAGATTTTGATACCATCTTTCGAAAAAATAACAGAATAAAACAACAAGTGTAATAAAGGTTGTTGTAATAAATGAGACGCAGATTGTGACATTTCGTGTTTTTATGCAAAAAAGGTATTCACTAAAAACAGGTCCAAAAGTTCTTGGAATTGTTATTTATTTTTGTAAAGTTTAAGGTGATTTAAAATAAAATGGACGTTGAAGGCGAAGTATAAAATCGTAATCGATGTTTTTTTTCTACATAAAATATGGAAAGCCTCATTAATTTTACAATAGAGCAACTTATTTTTAGGATTATTCGCTATATATATGTATATGCAAATTAGGCGTTTAGCAGCAATAAAACTTAGGCATAAAATAACGCTTATCTATAAACTATAAATTATTATTATATCAGTAACTTAACAACAGAAAACTTTCTAAGAACTTTCTATTTTCGTCAAAACAGTGACATATATTACATAAATCTAATATATGTTTTTTTTTCATTAAAAAATAATTTTGCTCACCATTTTTCCGGGTTCCCACGAAAATCACAATACAAGAAATAAATTAGAAACAAAATATCCGCACAACACAGTACCGCACTCAGTACAGTCGGTCACAAAAACACGTGAATATAAAAAAAATATCACAATTTTTTTTTAGTTCGTTCACTTTGCTATATAAACTAGATTCGTTTAGACAAATTTATATAAAAATCGTTTGATATAAAGACATGTCTGTCCTGTCGTCTGTCCGGTATGAGAGACAGTCGTGGACTGACCGTGCGACGGAAAGTCTTGCGTTTGGTGGTTCTTGGTTATTCAAAGGTGCGTTCGCGCCGATATGCGGACCTAACTGTCTTGAAGCTTGTCTTGAATTTTGATTGGTATAAAAACGAGAGTGCTCTTTCAATGCATATTTTTATTATAGTTCATTTTATATTGTAGAGAATGTATATTTGTACGGTTAAACAATTATTTTCTCTTTTTGGGTAAGGGCTGATTTTTCCAACGCAACGCAACGCAATTTTTCCAACTTTATCGGAGGAATAATTTTAAATTTTTGACAGTTCTTCCATACGAAAACTGTCAGACGTCAATTTTATTCCACGAATAAAAACTATCGGTCGATTGATTCAGTCCTTAATGGAATTTCGCGAAAGCCCCGGTTTTTTAAAAATTTTAAATACAGAACTAGCTTCTTAAAGTATAAAGACAGATTTTTTTTGTAAAAACATGTTTGCACTGTTCATGTAGATTTTAATGTTGTCATTTATCTTTTTTTTGCAATGTTCGCGGATAGACCAGCAATGAACTGCGCAATGTTTTATTTTTTTTTCTTAGTTCCCGAGTCACCACAAAGACAATATTATTATCAAAAATGATAATGTTACAAATAGTATAATTATGTTAATGATACAGGCAATAGGTACTGCAAGTTAGTCATTTGAAGGTCGAAGTGTCGAAACGGCGGATAATATTTCTTCGGACTAAAGTTAGTAAGAGCAAAAAATAACAGAGTTTTTGGAAATAGAAGTTGAGTCAAGAGCACAAAACAAAAACTGCAGAATGTCTAAGAAAGTTATCTTTTTGTTTTATTAAGTGTTATTTTAATAGGAATGTCTGTGGGTGGGTATGTGGAGTGTGTGTGTATGTGTGCAGGTAATACCAACCTTGCTTTATTAAAATTCAGTGTCAAAGTCAAGGCATTAATTTCAAATAGGTAGGTACATAAAAGGCTCTTTTGAACGTCAAAAATTACAATAAAATTAATAGAATTCATTCTAGTCGCTCCTTCCAAATGGTAGTTTTTTTTAACATCATCTACGATACGATCATCTCATTTTAAAAGGGTAACGGTGGACCGTTACCCTTTTAAAATGTTTTGCAAGTGAGATATCTATGACTACCTCTATCTCACTCTCTCTTTCTATCTCTATCTAGTTTTTAAAGTGAGTTTAAATTCTCGAGTCTGTGCAACTTTAAAGTTATGTATTGAATTAATTGCGCATGCTAAGGTCTCCTGTAATCTGTTGTTAGAGATCCTAAATAAAAAAATACTTATAAGAACAAGTTCTTATAAGTATTTTTTTTTTACTGTGTACTACTGTACTGTGAGGAGACTATGAACATGCAAGCATGTTCATAGTCTCCTCACAAAGTATCAAGATCACTAACGCCCCGAATTCCACACGTTTTTGTCAAAGTAAAAATCTGTTCCATTCCTTTCACCCCTTGCGTATGCGCTGCGAGTGCGACAGAGACAAAAAATATCACATTCAAGACACGACCGCAACACTCCATTAGTTCTGTCAATTTACTTATTAACAATTGTAATTTAAATCGGCGTAACTAAATATTTTAGTAAAACATGGCTGCAGGGTCTGCCGCCTGGTTGTATTCGTTTAGTGGTTGCAAGAGCAGTTGCTAAGCGGTAGGTCCTGATTTTCTTTCCCTGATTGGATTTTGCTGCATGAAAATTTTGAGCAGTAAGTGGTTTCCAGTGTAAAACATGAGAAGTTTCGTTCTCATATATTCATTTATTTATTTATATACACTTTATTGTACACCATAAAAATGCATAGCATAAAAAATACATTAAACACTACAAAATATACAACGGGCGGCCTTATCGCATTCGCATCTCTACCAGGCAACCTTAGAATGGACAGTGATTTTTCTGGACATAAAAGTATTTAGCGAACTATGATAGGTTAGCTGCACCCTAATTGCGTGACAACCTATCAATATCAATCTGAATCATTTTGAAGGATATTGTTAATTCATTGCTCCATAAATGTTCGAAAAATGTGTCTGCTCGACAACGAAAAATCGAAATCATGTTAACATGTCGTCAAAAGAAATGATTGATGGAGTCGAAATTTCCAATCTGACCACCCCTGACAAGAAATGGAGAAACAAACTTAGGGCTCAAAGTCTCTTCTAAGGTCCAGAAATAATCTTTGTCAGATCATGTGAGTACCATGAAAATTAGTAGATAACTGTTGGATTTTTGTTGAACACCGATTTGAGTGGACCTGTCCAGTCAGTGCAGGCATTTGTCAGATATCGTGCAGCTCAGCTCAGAAATGAAGTAGTTAGTTGTTAAAAAGTAATGGGCTTGTGGCTAAGAAATAACAGTCGCATGGTTCGATTGATCAGGTTAAGCTACGCTTGCCGCGGTTGGTCCTTCGATGGGTGACCATCTTTACATACCAAGACCCCTTCGTGCCTCGGAAAGCCCGTTAAGCCATTGGTCCCGGCTGTCAATTGTAGATCTTTGACAGTAGTTACGGGTCGTTAGAAGCCCGAAAGTCTGACAACCAGTCTTATCAAGGGGTATCGTATTACCCAATAACTGGGTCGAGGAGGTCAGATAGACAATCACTCCATGTAAAATACTGGTATTCACCTGCATCCTGTTAGACTGGAAGCCAACCACAACATAGTTGGGATAAGGCTAGGCAGATGCTGATGAGCCGTTAAAAGTCAGTTGTTACCGAAACAGTAGTGTGTTGTGTAAATAGATTTGACATTGTTGGAAATCGTAAATCGACATTTCTTAAGCGCATGCCACACTGGGAATGAAGCTAATTTTGTTGAGGCGGATCACACACTACAAATCGCCACGCGACGGGGCGCGGGAAATGGAGTCAAATTGCACGATTTTATTTCAATTTGTATGCATAAAAACATACGCCGGGGCGCGTTATCTGCGCCGTCGCGTCGCTCGTTGTAATGTCATAGCTTCGGTCATGGAACTACCGCGTCTTTCCATATTTCGGTTCATAGTTCGCGGTGTGAACCCAAAATATGCAAACACGTTGTAGCTACATGAAGCTTGAAAGAAAGAAAGAAAATACATTTATTTAGTACATACTTGTACTTATAGGTACACAATATAATATAATATACATCAGATAAAAATAAATAAAAAATTAAAAGTCAGATGTAAGAATAAATTAGCAGCAAAGTGTCAAAAAGGCCCAGTTCAACAAAAATGCCAGACAACTAGTGCCTGACGCTGGTTTTCAACTATACCTGACTAGAGCCTGACGCTGTGGTTTTCAATTGGACCTGTCTAATGCCTGACGCTGGTTTTCAACTGGAGATGAATAGTATCTGACGTTGGTTTTCAACTGGACCTGACTAGTGCCTGACGCACGCTGGTTTTCAACTGGACCTAACTAGTGCTTGACGCTGGTGTTCAACTGGAAACGACTAGTGCCTGACGCTGGTGTTCAACTGGACATGACTAGTGCCTGTCGCTGGTTGTCAACTGGACCTGACTAGTGCCTGACGCTGGTTTTCAACTGAACCTGAAGCTTTGTTCGCAGTGTGTTCTGCGCTTAAGCCCTTAGACTTATAACGGTAAGTTTAAAATAAGTAAGAACCTAAGCACAGATTATCTGTCATATAAAATAAGTACTAAGACCTGCAGATTACAGTGTAAGTTATAATGATAAGTACAGTTTACGACAGCTTCATTTTACCGTTATAGTATTACCTACATAACTGTTTATCATGGTCGACGATTTAAACTGATCCGGGTAATGCGATGAAATATCTTTAATAGGTTTTTCTCTGCAACATTGTTAGTAAAAAAAACAAATTAATGTTAGTAGATGATTTTAGGTTAGATAGTGTACTTTTCAAAATTAAAGTCATCATTTATTTCAAACTAACGGCCCCGACAGACGTCGTCGTGCCCGAAAACAGCGCCACCTACCGGGTCCAATTGTGTATATAAACCTTGTCGTGACAATAAAAACACAAAAAAAAGAATTTTCCAATTTGGTGCAGTCGATCGGAAGTTATGCGCGTACATACATTTCGGTGATTTATTTTTATATTATAAATTTTTAAATTGTATAAACAATAATCAAAATCAAAATTTTAAATTTATAAAAAATAGAATTGATTCTAGTCGCTCCATTCAGTGGTTTCATATGGAGAAGAATGGGTAAGAAACTCCACTGTTACTCTTTTAAAATGGTTTTACAATATTTTGTATAACTACAATAATTATATAATTATATGTGAAGCCGGTGTTTGTCTATCAATCAACCAATATCACTATCAATCTCAATCTGAATCATTTTGAAGGATATTGCTAATCCATTGCTTCATATGTTCGAAAAATGTGTCTGCTCAACAACTTAAATTACGCAATGAATGTTGTTGAACTGTCAAAATGAAAGCCATTACTACTGATAGTGTGTTACGCAATTACCCCGCTGGGGCAAAGTTTTATTGTGTGTTTCTTCAGAAATTTTTCAGTAGTAGCTCGGAGTCTGGATCTGTGCCCCGTTGACAGAAAAAGGCTCTCCCTATTACAAGGAACTTAAACATCACTGGCAAAATGTGGGTGTACTAAAATACACTTCTGCACCTTTGGATATTACAGGCGTGATGTTTATATTAATTTAATGTTTCATAAAGAATAATTAACTGTAGGAGTGGTAATGTAGGAGTTTTAGCACGAACCATTAATCGTCAGTAATTTATAGGAACTCAGATTACAATTCTCTAATCGTTCAAAGATCTAGAAGAAAGTAGTGATAGATTGCCAACACCTAGATCCTGTCAGATTGCCAGCACACAGCAACACCTAATAACTTAAACAATTCTACTCTCCTTGAATTAAACAGCACTTTCTTTGCAAAAGTCATGGTAATAAGAGTATTAATGCTTTGGCAGACAACCAAAATGTACAATGTGTTTTGCAACGAAAACAATCGATCATCGTCGTCATGACTTCATGAGTGAAAGTGTTATTTCCGACTGACAGACCAAATGTGGCTACCGGACATAGTTCTTGAGGACTAGCAATTACTTTGTTGGTTTAGGCAAAGAATAGCCTGCGGTCTTTATTTATGTGAATGTCTTTGGAGTCTTTTATGTGAACAGAGACATTGTTTTTGTAACCTAAAAAAACATTCAGATGCATATTTTAGTCGAATAGGGGTTGGGTTATTTCTATATCCTACTTCCTACTAATATTATAGACGCGAAAGTTTATGAGGATGGATGGATGGATGTTTGTTACTCTTTCACGCAGAAACACACTGAATGGATTTTGATGAAACTTTACAGTAATACATATAACTCAGAATAACACATAGGATACTTTTTGTCCCGATATTCCCACGGGATCGACACTTATCAGGGTGAAATGGCAAGCCACTGCTAGTTATTTGAATAAAATAGTGTATAGAAGCCCAATTTGGGTGAAATGACAGCCTATAGGTTTTGATACCATTGCGAGTGTCAAAATATATATGAGTGTATAAATATACGGCATAAACGGAACATACACCCCCGTATCTTTTGATTGCGTTGACTTAGAAGTTTGATTTTTACATTGCTTCAAGGTATTGCAGCCCTAAGTATTTGGTAATAATTTCAACTTGATAACTCCACGCGTTCCTGAGAATAAGGGTCTTGAGAGACGGACAGGCAGACGGACCACGAAGTGATCTTGTAAGGGTTCCATTTTTCCTTTTCAGGTACGGAATCTTAAGAATGGGATAACAATCTGCTAATCCGATACTTCTAATTAAAATCTTCGAGAATTCAGATACTTCTCGTTAGATCTTTAAAAAATAGCGTGCCGACAATGTTAGTTAGAAGTTATTAGCTCATACTATGATTGCACATTCAATACAACACGCGAATTACAATTATGCCGAATTCCGTGGTCATTACTGGTTGTTGTTCTTAGATGAATCGGCTTTCTTCTTACGCATTTATTTTATAAATTATTAAGTAACATCTGGGGTCCGAGTGCCCACTTGATTTTTCCAGATATCGCCAAGCGGTTAGTCGACTCTTCACGTGACCAGAGGACTGGCCAAGAATTAGCACCGCCCTTCAACGTGGCAATGCTGCCACCCTTTTGGGCACTGTTCCTGTTTGACAGCGATGCGGACGAACTTTTGATGACCTATGATTATTTTGCTTCTTTTTTTCAAATACACATATATATGTACTCATATATGTGTATTTGAAAAAAAGAATCCGCATCTTGATTAATAAAAATATTCTTACATTTAGTAAAATTAATGTAGTATGCTTTGTAAAAATATATGTATGATGCTTCAGGTATTGCAAATGTCCTAAGACTGCAGTGAACACTTTCAATCAGGTCGGTCACCAGCTTAGCACCTACAAAACTGCGTTGAAGAGCTGTCAGTATCAATATTCTACAACAGGGCCCTAATTTACTATGACCATTTAACGATTCCTTACTTCGAAACCACGGAAGCGCTCTAGACTCGAACTTGCGAACCTCCGCCGGCTCGGTACCGGGTCCCATCGGACCCAAGAATGACGACATACGACACCCTAGATTGATTATATAAATATTTATTATGCGACCCGTCAAATCTTATGAATATGCGTTTGAACTGTCAAAATACATGTTGTCCGTACGGTTGACATTTCGATTCCCTGCCGTTAACAAGACACAATATTGACGTGGTTTGCACGTGGTAAGATTACGCGGGGAATAATACAGAATTGGGGTCTGCTCTTGAAAGCGGTTTAGATGTGTGCGTGTTTATAGCATCTTTTTGTAATGTATGTTTATTTTATTTCTTTTTTTTTATTGTTATTTTTTTTTCTTATATTTAGATATAAAAAACAACGAGTATGCTGCACTGATTGATGTCATCACGTCAACGCCGGCTGTCGCTGAAAACCAGCACTGGGGCTCTGTCTCGTATAGGGTCTTAGCATTATGCTGAGCGTTGGCCGTTTTGCGTGGATGTGACTTGTTTTCCCCCCAAATTGTAATTTTTTTGTGTTTGTGTTCTTTTTATGCGTCATGTTTTATTTTATTTTATTTATTTATTTGAGAAACAAACTAATTGTACATTAGGTAATACGAACATAGTATGATTACATCATGTGGTTAATGAACAATTAACGACGTTTCCACAGAATACTACTTATATGTTACAGTGCGAAGTAAATACAAAAAGACAGAAGTACAATTCATTTAAAAAACTAATAAAATTAAAACTACAAACTGGATAATTAACATTAAAAATTAAGAGTATGTACAAAGACAAAGTGAAAAGGATCGTAAAATAAATGCAGTTTCTTTCTTTTCTTTTTTATGTGCTGATTGCATTTAGTTTCATTGGTGAAAATCACCCTAAGTAACATAGTAGGTAACATCGTTGGTGTAGTAAATCGAAATATGTCCTGACCGTTTATCTTTGAGGCCAAGATCCAGGCTTTGCCATCACAAATATCCAAAAAAATTAGGTGTTTTTCAAAACCCTGAAACTTTCTTGTTGCAAATTAAACGTCTCATAACAAATGGAGAAGTTGACGATTTCATACCACATAGTTCCGTCACGATTTCCTTCACCGTTTTTCTACAGGTATAAGTAATTACTTGACATTTCTACCTGTACGTGTAGGTATATACCTGGAGATTGCAAATGGAGGACATAATGAGGTTGAAACGAAAGTTCGTGTCACGCTGATTAGTGTTATTTTCTCAGTTACCAGCATTATGTTCCACTCACGATCTTTCCTCTTAAAAGGTAATAAGAGTAACCTTTGAATGTACTTGTATCTTCCTATCTGTCTTCAATCTTGTGCCATGGGAAAATATTAGTATCAACTTCTAAAATTGTTGTCTTTAAAAGGAAGAAAGTGACAATAATCATCGAATTAAAAAAATAACTTCAGTTTAGTCATGCCATGCGATGACAAATTGACTATCATTTGGCAGATAATCAATTAGAGAGAGAGGAGTAGAGGGTCCTGTGACTAAATAATAGCAGCCGCACGGGTCGATATAAGGTTAAGCGACGCTTGCCGCGGTCGGTTCGTGGGTAGGTGACCATTCATTACGTATCGAGACCAAAGCACGTGAAGCCATTGATCCCGCCTGGTATTCGTAGATCTTTGCCAGTCATTATGGGTAGTCAGAAGCCCAAGTCAGACCACCAGTCTTACAAAGGGGTGTCATGGCTAAGTAATAACAGCCGCACTGGTCCATCGATCAGGTTAAGCTACGCTTGCCGCGGTTGGTCCGTGGGTGGGTGACCATCTTCACATAATAAGACCCCTCCGTGACTCGGAAAGCACGTTAAGCCGTTGGTACCGGCTGTCATTCGTGGATCTTTGACAGTCGTTACGGGTCGTGAGAAGCCCGAAAGTCTGACAACCAGTCTTACCAAGGGGTATCGTATTACCCAATAACTGGGTCGAGGAGATCAAATAGGCAGTCGCTCCATGTAAAATACTGGTGTTCAGCTGCACCCGGTTAGACTGAAAGCTGACCCATTGGGAAAAAGTTCAGCAAATTGATTGACATGCTACTATGTAGGTAATGTACTTAGTTACTGATGAAATAGCTGAAACAGGCCTTTGGTTAAATTTTCCATGCTGTTACAACTCGATTAGACAAGAATTGCTTCAAAGGATTTTTCTTTGATGAATTTTTCCATAACTTTCGAGAATGCCCACTCAAATGTTTGTTTGCATTCAGAGTGTAAGTCTTGAAGGCTGGACACTTCGTAGTGTTCTGTAAGTATTTTATACGTCTCGATAAACCTACCCTTTTGTCTAAATGAGACCACAAAATCTGCTAGACTATTAGCATATAGAGACATGAGGAACAGGGTGTAAAGTTCACTCATCCTCCATAGAAAAGGGAGGATCCTCCGACCAGACGGGTGTTGTGTCTGGCGGGCAATTGCCCAACGATTGATGTTGGGAAATTGTATCTATGCTAATTGCGCGGTAAACTCTGCTTGCGAGATGCAGGATTTGCGTGACGTCAGTATGACGCGTTGTTCGCATGTGGCGTTGTAGATACCGGTACAAGCAGCTAATTCATTATACTATTGTGTCTAAAAGCATTTCAACCAACACCAATATCATAACCCTCTTTCATCCTCTAATCATCATGTAATTCTACATACATATATGGTTCTGGTATTCGCTACATACCTAATGTAATCTACCATGACTAATTGGAATCAATAACATAACTTGCGAAAGTAGGTCAGACCACAAAATATACTTTGAGCACTGCCGGAACATATTAGGGTCAGGTAACATACTGTTTGGTGATTGAATATGTAGTTTTGTAGATGGATTGTGATGTAAGACTGCCTCGGGCTTGTGGTCGCGAGGTTAGATTCCCGGGTCGGGCAAAGTGGTATTAGGCTTTTTCATCTGGAATTTCTCAGTGGCAGCCCGGAGTCTGGATTTGTGCCTGGTTGATGGCAATAGGCTAGACCCCTATTACGTGTGACTTAAACATAATGGGAGAAATGTAGGTGTTCAATAGGTACACCTCTGCCTAGCCCTTCAGGGGTATTGTGTATATTTGTATTCTAGACTTATGCTAAACTGAAAGCTTCCATAGTATACAGTTTCGCATAAGTCTTCGCAAGCCAAGACTAGAACACGCGACCCAAAGATCAGAAGCCAATTGCTAAGCTTGTAACCAACCATACTGTTATCATCAAGTAGTTGATTTTAATGCCTTCCCTAAAATCTTTATCTATCCTCCAATAAGGATCTTTTAGCCATACCAAACCATGTCGAGGAAAGTTCGGAATATGACTGTTATCTGACTCATCAAAGATCGGAAGCAACTCTGTGACATTATTATATCCTCTACTGAATCACTTTGCAAAAAATTCAATGTATTGAAAATACATGAATCAATATTATATTTTGAATCAATTCGAAAAAGAAATCCAACGTTTTTCCCCACAGAACAGATAAAAGAGGTTTTTCCTGATACGTGGGTATATGACAATCATATTCAAAAATCAATCTGCAGGGTCGGCTTCCAGTCTAGCTGGATGCATTCGAATACCAGTATTTTACATAGAGTGACTGCCTATCTGACATCAACAACCCAGTTACTGTTAATATGAAACCCTTCAGTAAGACTGGTTGTCGGTATTTTCCGTATAATTACGAAATTTGACATTAGGTAAGCACTAAACTATACAGTTTGACAATATCTAATTAAATGCTCAACAAAAAACATCAGACAGTTAATTGCAATTGCATTCGTTCACTAATATAACATAAGCGGAAAAAACAGGTTTCACAAAATATTGCCTAACGTGATCTAACGTTATCGAAACAGACACGTTACGAGTTTATTAATAAACATACCATGAGTGCAATTAGTGTAAATAATTGATTTGCACTTCTGCGTAGGGCTATTAATAATTTCGTTATAAGTTCCATGAGGCAGATAACATTTATTTATTTATTTATATATACTTTATTGTACACCACCATAATACATAGCATAAAAAATACATTAACCACTACAAAATATACAATGGATAATGGATTACTGGGATAAGGCCGCCCATTGTATATTTGTTTACATTTATATGTTTGTTTTTGGAATACATATATTTGCGTGAATGCTTTGAAATAAAATGAATTTGTGTATATTGTTTTCTTGTACAGGAAAAATTTACCTGTGCGCAAACTGTATCCATGAATTCAGAATATGATTCTAGAAATTTATCGTCGGTTAACAAAATAACATAATTTGCTGTTTCATAGAAAAGTGCAATGCCTACGCGGTCAAAATGACAATTATTTTTTTAACAATCGACGAAAAAATAATAATAAAATAAATAAATCCCTGCACATTTCACACAGCACCATTTGTCCCAAGCTAAGCAACCTAATGCTTGTGTTATGGTAACAAGATGGCTGATAAACTACTTATATACAATTTTTTTTTTGTAAATACATACATATTATAGATAGAAAAACACCCAGACTCGGAACAAATACATGTAGGTCATACAAATATTTGTTCCGTGCGGGAATCGAACCCGCGACACGCAGCGCAGCAGTCAATCGCTTAACCACTGCGCCAACCGTGCCGTCGAAAATAATCGATTTGTTTTTAAACACAGCACAAGGAAAGGTGGAACAATGGTGGTGGTGGTGGTGGTGGTGGAGCCTTTGCATTCCAGTGGGACCACACAGGCTAATGAAAAAAAAAATATAGATATATCGACGAAAAAATTCGACTAAGGGGTCTAGAATGCCCGGCCCTGGTGCAAGTGATGGTCTGGGGCGAGAGGGAGTGGGAGGCAGTCGCCTCCTTCTGCGAAGCAGTCATGCTAGCGAAGGAGGTGGCGGGACGGATGAGGGAGAGAGCCTCCCGTCCCAGCCGCCGCGGGAGACGCTCCGGGCGTCGAGAGCCGCGTCATGACTCCCGGCCACCGTAGGCGCGGGCCTGCGGGCGGAGAGCAATGGGTAGCTCACCGTTCGATCAGGACCAGGCCCGTGCCGGACGGCGCGTAAGTGTTCCACGCGCGCCTCAAAGAGTTGTCAGCATAATTTGAGGGGCCCCTTAGGGCCGAAGCCTGCCGGGTCAGCGGGATTGTCCGAAAGGGTTACCGCTACCCCGGAACATAAAGGGCAATGGAAGGAACATGGGTAGGTTTTAGTCAGTAAGAGTCTGACACTCCCTTCCGCTCCACCCAGAGCGGGAGGGGACATTTGATGATTTCCCATCCGAAAAAAAAAAGGGGCGTAGGATCATATTATGCTCAATTCTGGTTATAGTTTGCACACTGGTTAATTTTCTTCCTGTATAGATCTTACATAAATGCTTATAAAAACACAAAGATAACAATATAAATAAATAAATAAATATGTTATAAACAGTAAATGCAATACAACATAAGTTGAATTAAGTAATCAGCGTGTGGTAGGATCACCTTTGCAGGTTTGTTTGAGATTGGGAAACTAGTTTTGGTCGCAAACAGAGCTCCTTATAGTAATTGGTCTAAATTCAGTTTCGACAGTAGTAAACCTTAACACAACCACATTCCAGATCTATTCAAATCAACTCTGCCTTTCGCATTCCACCGCTGGACTTAGGCCTCTCCCAAGTTACATTACAACACCCAGGTCTCGGCCTTCCGCATCCAGTCTAAGCCGCCTTTTCAAGACCTGCCTCTTAGGTCCATCTAATTGGGGGGCATCCTAAACTGCGCTTCTCGATTACATCCATTATGTAGCTATTGTGTTCTGGTATCATCCCCACATTGCTTGACCATAAACATAAGGTCAATTCCCGTCATTAAAAACGTTCAAAATGTAGTTGCAATCTCATTTCAGCGACAATCAATGTCAAAAATTTTAGAAAAAATATGGGGAAATTAGAGGTATTTATGACAGATTGAGTTTCAGTCTCATTCTTACGATTACGAGAATTGCTCCTCTGATGTGGACATTGCAATATGTATATGTTATGTATATGTTGGACTTGGTATACCCTGGTTCCTAAGTTAACCCTGTAATTATACTACATCGTTACTCGTTATTACAATAGTGTCAAAATTATATGAGTACTGACCAATCTCTTTTTCAAGGATTCACATCTATGCAGCTCTTAGACAATTTCTAAATTACATTTCAAAACGCCCTCCAGACATATCATTCATCATCATCATCATTTCAGCCGATAGACGTCCACTGCTGGACATAGGCCTCCCCCAAGTGTCGCCACATTGACCGGTCCCGTGCGACTCGCATCCAGCGGATTCCCGCAACCTTCACCAGGTCATCGGTCCACCTAGTGGGAGGCCTTCCAACGCAACGTCTTCCGGTTCGCGGTCGCCACTCCAGAACTTTTCGGCCCCATCGGCCATCCGTTCTGCGAGCAATGTGCCCTGCCCACTGCCACTTAAATTAGACATATCATTACAAACAAAATAATCTCTGTGGTGACGAAACACTCCAAATTCTGTCAAATTACCGATCATACGATTATAATGATTAACGTATCATTCATCGAGACACAATCGTTAAACAAGAATCGAGTATTTGCCCAACTATGTTGTACCCAGAATCAGTCGACAGACCTCTAGCTTGTTCCAAGTCTCTTTGAGGACGAACCAATTCCGGAGGTCTTATAGATTGGTCTAAGCCAACCAGTGCAAAGACCTGGCGTTACTAGGAAAGTGTATGGACGGATGGGTCTGGTTACCTGGTGTTGTAAAACTACTTTCACTCAGTACATTTTGCAACTGACCTTATTGTGGAGTTACTGAGCAGATTGTGACAATTATAACAGTGCAACGCATGCAGGAAGCGTTGCTAAGTGTATCACATATTAAAATACCGGTGATAATATTTAAATGAGTTGAGGGTAATGAAAAGTTTTGTGGGTTCTTGCGAAAGGGTTCTTGATACAAGGCCCATCTTTGGGGCAAACGTTTGTAATACTCCTCTTTTGAAGGTACAAAATACAAAAAGTTTTATTGGCAAAAAAGAAAAGGTGATGGATGACCGACAGTAATCTTACTTAAACACAATAAAGTATGTACATTACAATTTTTTAGTTGGACCGCTGATCCCATACTTAGCAGGGCTTGTAACTTGGGGGGCGGATATATATTTCTCTGCTATGACTTCAGTTAACAGTCATTACCGATTTTAGTACTCGTAGTTATTTAGGTGATCACAACAATAGCAGAAAATATACTACTGTATAATTGTATGCACAAGCGACCCGACTCTGCTTCGTACGTTTGCAATGGCAGCATGGTATATCTCAGTAAAATATTAAATTATTATTCACTTTAACCTTCCGGAATAAATGCTGGTGAAAATTGCATGAAAATCCATTGTGGAGTTGCTGATTTAAGCGATCGGAAAGATACGAAAAGCGAGCTAAGGGTCCATTTTTGACTCTCGCCAAATATCTTTGGTAAAATTCAGAGGGCGTCAAGTCCAGGTGATTTTTATTACCAGCATATAAAAAGAAAAACTTGAGCATTTCTTCTGTTTACTATTCCGAAAGGTCTATTTAGCAAAGTGATGTTTTTGGACGATGGCCAAAAGCTCTCGTGGACCATGAATGGGATTATCATTTAAAATATGGTGGGTTTTTAAGTTAATGGCTCATATAAATATTTTCTACTCACTTTAAGTCATTTAAAACTGTATTTGGAACACTTCTACTTTTATCTTCCATATTTTTTCCATGTAAAAATTGTTTGTTGTACTTAACCTTGTTTTATACTTCGGTAAGAAGTGAAAATATTGCATCAGCACGTATTTAAATTACATCTATACTATTATAGTTAATACTAGCTTCCGCTCACGACTTCGTCTGCATAAAATTTCTTGTTCCCCAGAACCACAACGTCGCATCGCATCGCCTACCCGCACTATTACTTTGTTTTCGCTTAGTGTTCTTTCTTGCGTTTATTCTTTTAGCTCCGGCTCTTAAGAGTCCTAGTTTGATGTAAAAGCCTGCCTGATGGACTTGGCTGGGCGGCGAGCAATGGGCAGCTCGCCGCCCGGCAAGGACCAGGCCCGAGTCGACGGCGCGTTGTGTTCCACGCGCGCCTCAAAGAGATGTCAGCACAAACTGACGGGGTTTGCTAGGGCCGATGCCTGCCAGGACCGCGGGTTGTTCGAAAGAGATACCGTGATCCCTGGCATAGGCAACTGAAGGAACACAGGTGGGTTTTAGTCAGTAAAAGTCTGACACGCCCTCCTGCTCCGCCCAGAGCGGGAGAAGTCATATGATGATTAGCCCAGAAAAAAAAAGGACTTGGCTTCTTCTTTCTTACGTTTATTCTTTGAGCTCCGGCTCTTAAGAGTCCTAATTTGATGTTAAAGCCTGCCTGAAGGACTTGGCTATGAAATGAAAAAAAAAAAAAAACAAATTCGACTGGCTGTTCTAGAGATTAGCGCGTTCAAACAAACAAACAAACTCTTCAGTTTTAGTATTAGCATACATAGATATTATACAACTACGTTACCAACACACTGTGCTGTCTATACGCTGTTGACATGATGGTCGTTCATTCTGCTTCCGCGTTTTCGCCAGTTCGATTCCTGTGTCAAGACAAACATTTTGATAACGATGGTGTTCTCCTAATCTTAAAGATTTCCTTTAATCAAACCTTTTACAGACACGTTATCAAGTAGTTGGTCATTCTGTAAGTCAATAAGCAAGTTATTGTGAAAGTGAGAAATTTTACACGCCATAAACAGAAAGGGAACCCTAAAATTTCATGTGCGAGATGCTACAGGTGTAAACGTCTTTGGACCAAAAACGGGCACACCTGTTTCTTAAACGGTTACGTAATAAGATTTAAATGTGAACTTCAATGAATTTAAAACACGTAATATTATTATGTTAAAACGACGAAACTGTGTCACAAACGAGATCACTGCGATGTTTCTTTCGATGGAAGATTTTTTTGCGTTACGGTTTTTCGAAATGTCAATCGGTAATTTAAATACGATAACGGAAGCGTACCGCGAGGCCGAGGGCTAGTTTGAGGAGGCTCGGGGAAAAGTGTTCCTTGAAGGATTTGGAGCAGGCCTTTGCTCAGCCGTGGCACAGTAAATAAAAAAAAATATAAACAGGACACTATAATTATGAAGATCGCAGTCTTATCTGTCTATTTTTTTTTGCGCTAACCTATGTTGTCCCACTTCTGGGCAAAGCCCTGCCCCATACTTTACCACCATTCCTTGTGCAGTGCCTTCTCCGTCCAATCGGTTAGGAACGAGTTGATGCATCCTAAGTGTGACCCGCCCAGTCCCATATCTGATCTAAATAAAAGACACAGAATTTGCCGACAGAACAGGGTTGTGTGACCTACAGCATTTAAAGCTTTGGTTCCTAGAAAAGCGGTGAGCGCTCACATAGCGTCCGCAATTTACCGGTGAAAGACATCACAGTAGCGTAATCTATGAAAGTAAGTTAGTGTGTTTTTCTAGAGAGCCTCTTTGAAACCGTAAAGTCAATCCCCGCCGCTGTCCAAAGATTTGGATCGCTAGATTTGCCCTCACCGTACTGAGTCACGCGAAAAAGTATCCATACTAAGAAGAGTGAGCTCACACATTATTAAATAGCGTTTCCATGATAATCAAGTCATTTCACTACATCATTCTGTGTCACAGGTGTAGGGTAACCTGGAAGTCTTTAAACAGACTCCGGACCCAGGTTGGCCGAAGCAAGGAAATCCTGTTCAGTTAGAGATTCATACACGACTCCGCCCTGGAGTGTAAATAATATGGTGCTGTTCCACAAATGACACGCAGGACACGATACTAAGTGTCCCAATATCCTGCGTGTCCTGTGAGTTGCGCGTTACAGGAACTGATGGACGCAGGTGATGGCGCCAAACAAGTAGCCGAATTCTGGGCCGAATCCATTTACATTGCCATCGACATGCATAGAAGAAGAAGACGTTTAAAAACAAAACCGAAACGCAACTATCTTTTGAAGCGGTAGGGCGAATCTAACATATTCAACTAGTTTTAAAAAAAATATTGACGTGTTAAAGTGTTTGTACAAACCTATTTTATTAATTAAAAAAGTATTTACAGAAAAATAAATCATTAATCATTTAACGATTTAAATCTTTGCCGCTGTCATCATTGTCATGACAGTCGTCATTACGGCGATTACATAAGTGCGGTCACCGCTCTTTTGGGGAACCGTAACTTTAGAGCAGAAAAACCACCAGATTGGAGCAAAACATTGATTACTTAGTGAAAGAAAGAAAGAAAATACGTTTATTTGCGGCAAACATGACGCATAAAAAGAAGACAAAAAAAAAAACAAGTTGGAGTAAAACATGCGTCACATCCACGCAAGACGGCTATCGCTCAGCATAATGCTAAGACTCTATATGAGACAGAGCCACAAAGCGCTGGTTTTATTGGCAAAAAAAGTTGTAAGTGCTGCGGTTTTTAGAAGACCCAAGAATAGCAATGGTCGTTTCCTAATTTCTGATGGTGATGATGAACTCTCTGAAAACAGACCTAACATCTAACGCAATCCATCATTCACCCAGACCACCTGATGCACCGAGGACCAGTATATCAAGTGATTTAAATCATAACGATGAATGCAGTCGACATTTACAACTCGAGTGCCAGTTCACCTTGAGCAGTTAACGACATATAGGTAAAACATTTCGACGAAGGCTGATAGATTATAATAGAGATAATTGGAGGTTTTTGGAGCAATGTCTTGTAGATTTGTTTGTGTTTTATTATTATTGTTGTGCCAATAACTAAAAAAGCATACTAGTTATCTGATAATATATAAAGCCAATGTGAGTTGAGTAGGTGACCATCTAAACTTTGAGGAATAGAATAGAATAGAATAGAGTTAAAGACAGAAGATATAGAAGCTGCTGGCGAGTTTCTTACGCCACTTCTTCTTCCCAGCGAAAGCACTAGGAAGTGGTGAAGGGCGTTTTGGGGGACTGTCTTTTGTAATTTTGACGTTCGAAAAGTGCTGATTCTCAGCCTAATTTGGATAAATGACTTTTAATTTGATTTGATTAGATTGATCCCAATTTAAATGAAAATACTTCCTAACGCAGGTCATCTGGAAGAAATTCTAGTGGAAAAGCATTACCTTTGTGGTTATCTACCCTTATGTACGTTTCACTATTATGTGTTTTGTGTGTACATAAATTAATAAATACTGTTTTGTCAATTTATTTTTCTAAAGTCTTTGTCAAAATTACCATAAAACACTCAGGGTGGTTTCACGTCCACTTGACGTACGCTTATACGTCAAAAATGGCACTAACTATCGTCAAACCAAAAAAGGCGTAGTTTCAAATTATAATTACAAGATTATGATCTTGCCGTACGTCAAACAATAACGAGTACGTAATCGTTATTATTTGACGTACGTATGTTACGTTAGTCAACCGTTCGAAACAACCGGCCCTCAGTGGGCCATAGTTTTTGTTCGACCATATTTTACCCCCAGTCTGAACCCTCTCAAAGGCAATGGTTTTCTATGTCCTTCAAGCAGTATCATTTAACCCCCCGTATTAAAACTGGAGAAACCCGAAGGTTATCGACAAATTCTAAGAATATTATAATGTAAAACAAAGGACATATCAAACTTTAAATTAATTTTAATTTATTTTATGTTCATTCTGAATTCCTATTTCACGTTGCTATGAAATATCCTGCAATTTATGACACTAACAGGACGCCTCTATATCATTTCAATACGTCATCCCGTCATCCGTCATATCATCGACTGGCACTTGGGATATGAACAGCAAAAACCGCGTTGCCCACAAATTGGAAATGCATCTATCAATCATCAATCTATCTTTGAGGGATCTATTTTTGAACAACGCTAAAAACCGAGTGACTACAGCTGCGTGACAGTTGAGTATGGATAGGGTTTTATTTTTACTGAAGGCTTCAAAGAATATAGTATGTTTGTGGACTTACTTGCCACGCCCAGTTATTGCATGATAGATAGATAGAATACTCTTTAATATGTACACTATCAAAATTACAGATATAAATGTTGAAATTTTACACAGGGTGACAATGGGCGGTCTTATCGCTAAAAGCGATCTTTTAAAGGCAAACTGACGGTAGTCTGTGGTGTACCATTTACATAGGTACAGGATTTTTAACTAGTTCGAAAACTGTAACCAAGAATTCAGCATATGATTCCAGACGCCCAGCGTAGAAAATTTTCATCGAATATTAAAAAAAAAAAACAAAAAAATGATGTTTAAGGAGAGAGATAGCGAGCCATAAAAGCCAAATTTAAGTATTCTGATAATATTCTAACCACCCATACTTAACTGGCGAAATGTAAGTGTTCTATAGGAACACCTCTGCCTACCCCTCCGGGTATACATGGCTAATGTTATGTTGAGTTTTGCTAACCCTACCTACATTAAAGTTTAATAGAAAAGTCACTGAAGATGAAGTCACAAAAAATGTTCTCAGTCTAATTGTTATTGGGGAGTTCATTGGAAACTTAATGAATACCAACAATGTGTATAATCTAAAGTATTTATTCTTTTTCCTGTGCTTCATAACTAATTAATTATTTATATAAACCAGCTTATGCATGACGTCTATCTTTAATTAAATTCAAGTTATTTTAAACGTGTAAAACACATGGTTTTAATCATTTTAAGACATATCCGTTTTGATCTAAATGGGCAAGAAAAATGGTTCTCAAAAATAAAAATCGCTCATCTTATACAAATCCGCATCTGAATTTTGAGTCACAGAAATTAGCGAACAATGACAACTCTCTTTTGTGCTCAAAATATCGAATGAGTCACCGAAAGAAATGAGCGCCAGTCATAACTTTAGCGTTACTTTATCGAAATCTGAGAGAAAGTACGTTCACCAGTGATTCATGTAGGTACCAAGTGACCTTTAGAACAGGTGTATTTCCTTCCTGAATCTTGCTCTTTAGCAAACTTGTTTACTATGTAGATTTTTATGAGTCTTGAACGTGGTAAGCAGTACACATGTAGCATATATGAGATCGTGATTACTTATAGGTCCCAGCCGAACGATTCTGTAAAAATCTCACCGTGAAAACTTAGGTGAAGTGAGCTTAGAGTGTGCTGTCATTAGTGTCAATCCTTAGCATTACCTACACCACCTTATCTTGGATACCTTTTGTAATGTTTTATTGAGTTATATTATGGAATTGTATTCTGAAATAAAGAGATTGTTATTGTTATTTTTTATTGTTTGACATATCTCGGAATCGTGGGGTCCCGGACATTTGAAAGGCGTACTAGGGGCCGAAGACAACTCGCAGAGGCCCTTTACACAATTTTAAATGATGAGGAGGCACCAACCGACGATTATCCCTGTATGCACCATGCAAGTGCACCCAAGGACAACCCCGGGTTAATGCAGGACTATTGCAGAACATGGAAACAAAATATACCGCTATGGGTTTGGGAGGTTACCTTGAACTATGGAAGGTCTATGTCCCCTGCCTGACCAATGAAATATAATATTCACAGATGAAATGGCAGGGGGTGACTTGCACACCAATAATGGGCCCCCGAAAACGGTCGCTAGCACATAGTGTCGTAGCAACAAGGGAGCAACATGTCCTGAGGTGGTTGTGAGGAGCGGAGAGGTATTCCACGGCTATCAGGACAATCCCGGAAGTACGGTCAAGATCCGTACCAGCATCTTACTGAAATACTTCCTTCCTCCGAGCACGTTTGCTCTTGCGAATCTCCACTCAAGCCAGCCAATAAAGGCAAGAATGACGTGGGAGCTCTGTTCCTCGTCAGTGTTCACTCCAGCCGGCCAATAAAGGCAAGCCAGAGGCGAGGAACAAGACTTCTGCCGGGAGATAGGGTCTGTGGGGTCGGTACTGCCCAACAACTCGCCACATGCTACCCTGCGGGTTCCTGTATCTCTCTTGGTCTGGCTCCTCACCCTAGACCTGATCCGGCAAAGTGAACTCTTCCATCACAGACCTAAAGTTTAGAGCGCCCAAGCCCCACCACGACGTCAACGTAGAGATACGGCGGTGGGGTTATTATTATTATTATTATTAGTTGGAATGACAGCTCACTCCATGCTCACTTCACCTAAGTTTTCACGGTGAGTTGGTTACAGAATCGTACTGCTGGTAGCCCTCAGATTAGAGACAACACGCATCCACCTTTTAAACCAAATTAATTCTGATAATAACAATAAAGAAATACAAACCCGGAAAAAAATCCGTACTCTTATTTTCGGGCATGACAATAAATTTCATGGACAACTCACTATCATCTGTTTATCTATCTCTTTCTGAACGACCGACTCCTTTGACAATTAAAAAGTGCCTGTCAATAGCTTACTCGTACCTAATTGAAATAAACTTTCGGTTGCTTTAATTAAGGTTTAGTTTGAATTACCCTTGTGTCAGTTATACCGTCCCTACTCAATCAATTCTTGAACTGATTGTTCATGACGTTTTAATTTAAACAATGAATTCGAGGCAAACATGAATATATTAATTAAAATAACAATGACCATACAAATTAGGTTTTGTTTTCAGTAGCTCACTATTTGCAAAACCTCTGTATACCCCACCTTCCAGAGCAAGTCACCATGTTAATATTTTCCCACATAAAACAGAGTAGTTGTAGATTGCGGCTGGTATTACCCACGCCACGGCGAAGGCTTTCACGGCGAACCGGTACTCCTAGCGTATTGGTTCATTTCCTGCACTAAATGCCGACCCATATCCGCCTACGATACAGCATTGGCATGAGTGGTCAAATATCATTGCATGGTTTTTTAATGAGTAAAAATAGTTAGGTATTTGATTTTGATTAATTTCGGCAATTCTATCCAAAACCCATTAATAATTAGTCAAAGTCTGTTTTTTTGATAAGTCGTGAAAAGGGTAATGTTAGAAACGCATAAGTATAGCATAATAATCAGCCTTAATGTTCCCACTGCTAGAATACAGGCCTCCTCTCTGTGAGTCTCTCTCTTCGAGAGGTATAATATAACACGCGTGAGTGCAGTTTGGTAGATGTCACATGTCTTCGATTTTTTGGTTGTAGGACATGACGGTTTCTTCACGATATTATCCGTCACCGTTTTGAGAGTAGTGGTGATGACATAATTGACACAAAATCAAGCACCTGTCTGCGTTCAAACTTACGACCTACAACTCGTAAGTCGCGGCCGGTACCACTGGGCCAC
Source organism: Apamea monoglypha (assembly GCA_911387795.2). Lineage (NCBI taxonomy): Eukaryota > Metazoa > Arthropoda > Insecta > Lepidoptera > Noctuidae > Apamea > Apamea monoglypha. The sequence continues at coordinate 18,224,395 of OU426922.1, forward strand.
CACTGACTGCCCTCCGAATCTGAATCTGCAAAACTATTTTAGCATTTTTTGTCAACAAGAGATGTGACGTTCTAATCTGTATTAAAAAGATTAATAGCATAATAAGGAACTTAACATCTACGAGTAAAAAGCAGCTGACAATGCAACACATACATTCAAAGTCTTTGTAAGTTTGTCCGTGACTAGACTTTTTGTGTGCGCGACCTTGCTTGCCTGTCCGAACGCAAGAATGTCAGATCAAATCTGTATTATAGTCCTCTTATTGTACATACATATTAATTATGTATTCGAGCACATAGGCAGTCAGTTTTGATTCTGTTCTAGGATTATTTTATCATTTTCAAATACATAAACTCACGCCACAACCCAGTCACTGGGTAATACGACACCCCTTGATAAGTCTGGATGTCAGACTTGCTGCTTGTCTACCACCCGTTACGACTTTCAAAGATCTACAAATGACAGCCGGGACCTAAGGCTTAACGTGCTTTCCGAGGCACGGAGGGGTGTTTGTATGTAAAGATGCTCACCCATCAACGGATCAACCGCAGCAAGCGTAGCTTAACCTTAATGATCGACCCGTGCGGCTGTTCTTACTTTGACAAAAGCTCCTCGCTTTGCAAGCAATCGTGATGAATTTCTTTGCACAAAGTAAAGTGCCTGGGATTGAAACCACAGCCTGAAGTGGGTTGGCTGGTCTCATCTACTACCAGGCAAAGATATGAGAGGCTCGTGACAATAAGCCGATCTAGCCTGTCCCTTACTGTCCTCCCCCAGCAACGCCCTGAGCCGAGGTCCGTACTCCACAGGGGGTACCTTTAGCGTGTAGTCGGTTAGTTTTTAAGCCCTGGCTGGAGGCTTTTATTTATTGAGGTACCCATTGGCAAGCCCGTTTGAGCAACCGACAACCTGCGAGATGCCATTTATAAAAAAAAGAGGGGCTCGTGACTAAGTGTGGTTGAAGTGCGGAACGATGGCTGTGAGATGGCTGCTACTAGTTCTTTGATAACATCAGCCCCGCTTTCCGTGGGCTACTAATAAGCCTGAAAGTCGGTCAAAACAAGGATATTAGCGCCGATTCCCTTGTTCACAAACTAATCTAAATTTTAGTTCAGTGCATCTTTTTCTTTCTATTTCATTAACAAAAGGACAAAAGATAAATATTATTTGTTTAGTCCTGTCAAATTAGTCAGCGCCTGACGTAAATTGACGTATTTTTAGTAGCCAATTTTTAATCACGTTTAGGCTGTCTATGCAGTATCTTAATTTGACAAGACTAAACTAATATTTATCTTCTCTCATTTTCTTAATGAAATAGAAAGAAAGAGATGCACTGAACTTAAATTTAGTTTAGTTTGTGAACAAGGGAATCGGCGCCATTATCCGTTTTCTAAACTATCTAAACTAATATTGTAAAAAGAGAAAAGTTTTGATATTTTCTTTGTTTGTTACGCTTTCATGCTAAAACGGCTGAACGGATTTGGATGAAATCTTTTCATCCTAGATAGCAGACGCAGTCGCAGGCAACAGCTAGTTTCCAATACAAATAATAAGATATCAGAAATTAATTGCATGGTACGATTTTTTATGTAACCGCAATGTCTTCGGCCTTTTTTAATAGCTGGGGTCACATTTTGTATGTGGTTATACAACTTTTATAATAGGTACTTATTATGTTAAAAACCTATTAACCAAACAACCTGGGTTCAAACCTAGAGGTGAGCACGGAGGCAATAAACTCTTTATTAGCTCTGTTTCTTTATTTTAATTGTTTTAAATGAGACTAACTCCTTTTTTTGTTTTTTCTGAATCTTGTGCGTGGTATTTTTATAGTTCCTTGTTCTGTTGAGAGAGCAGTTATGGTATCTGGTGGTATATGGTAACGGTAGGTCTTCTGTATACTACTCCAACTGAATAAAACGAAATTTAAATCTTGTATTAGACGCACACTATGTAGCCAAGCATATTATAAGTTAGGGGATTACATCGCTGACAAAAATGCTTGGCTCAATGCTGGTCCTGCTCCACGGGGGCGCATAAACTAATTAGTATTCGGAAACATTGTTGGAGCTGCTGAACATTGGAAAAAACTATCTTTGCATTGTATAAATTCAATTTCTTAGTATTGTATAGTTGTATAGCACACGTGTGAGCAATATGTACTTTCTATAAAGCTACCATTTACTGGGTACGTCTTTCATCGACTTGAATGTGCCCTGGCGGCTGAGAGTATGTCATGCTCACTCTAATGTCTCGCTGGTGGTGGCGTGTGTGTTGGATCATTAAGTTCCCTTCAAAATGGTTGAGCTAAATGGTGCTGATCCATACGTCATGTTCGTGAACGGGCGCCGTCAGTGGGGACTGGTCATCTCTTAGCTGCCACGGCTTATTTTAATTTCTGAATTGTTTTTATGTTTTCTATAACGGACGCTTTTAACGTGCACGTCATGCTACATCGTTCTCACGTGGTTAATTTCAACACGAATGATGTAATCAAATATTTTGTAACAATTTTATGATTTAAAAGAGTGTCCATGGAGTTTCTTGCCCGTTCTTCTCCATAGGTACCTACGCTTTGGAATGGGCAACTAGCTTCATCTTTCTGACTGACCGACCCGTTGACAATTCAAAACTGCCTGTAATTGGCTTAGTTGAAATAAATTATTTGAGTTTGAGTTTCTACTGATAGGACATTGGTTCGATCCCAAGCAAGCACTTTATTTTGTATAAATTAATTAATCACCACTGCTATCAAAACGGTAAAGGAAATCATCGTGAGGAAACCGGCATATCCTAGAAGCAAAAATTCGAAGACATGTGACATCCGCCAACTCGTACTGGGCCCGCGTGGTGGATTATGTAATATTACACAGGCGTCCTCTCTGTGAGATCCGCCCACTCCCTCTCACAGAGAGGAGGCCTGTGTCCCAGCAGTGGGAACATTATAGGCTGATTATGCTATTATGCTTACGCTTGTTCTTGTAACCGTAGACGAAAATTAAAATAAATTGTCGTAATCAACACTTATTACTTGGTTCCCACCCGTAAGCGCACCTTTTGTCAAGGGAAGAATTAGTTATTATTACTTAATATAACATCACACGTGTATTCCCACAAGGGATAGGTATAAGGTACAGTCGTCTTCAAAAAGATCAAAAAATCCAGAAGATTACATTTGATTGTCTACAATGTAGTTATCTATCAAGTAACCCATATTTTTTGCCCGTTAAGTTAGAGGTCTACGAGGCAAGTCAGCTGTAATTTACTTATTTTCGAGGAAAATAGCCAGACTCTGGGCCATTAGTAGCATACACACCTCCTTTATGCAATATAATTTATAGCCGAAAATATGCTATTTGACTGTTGAAACAACGTAACAAGATGTCAGATTGTGTCAGATTGACACTTCAATAAAATATTATCGTGCTAATTTACTACTATTTTTAAATAATACTTAACCGAAATGTCTAAAAAAAACCTACAGACTACGAAAACGACGGGTTTTCTATTACAGGATCCTTTGGAGTGCCCCTTCAGAGAGTATCGGGACAATGAGTTACAACCAGATGCATGGGGTCTGGTACGTCCACATTTTTCCTATCCATTCAAAGATTTGAATCTTTATATCCACCTTTATCTACTTAGTGAAAAGGTTCAATTTATTCATTCACCGCCAGACGACCGACAACTCACAGCCTAAGCCGTTGGGTCTAGAAGCACGAAATTTTACACAATACTATTACAAGGAAACATTTAACCCGTCTACCTTCAAAGCAAGGATGAACTGGCATCTTCTAGGCATGCTCGTTCTATCATAAACCTCATCCATCGCTTTCCACCAGACGTGATTGAGGTCGGAGAGTAGGCCTAATCAGCAATAAATAAATATAGTTGGTAAAAAAAGACATCCTATTATAACCCGACTCCACATAACACAGATAGTCAGCCTATAATGTTCCCACTGCTGGGACGCAGGCCTCATCTCTGTGAGAGGGATTCGGCCGTGATTTACTACGCGGGCCCAGTGTGGGTTGGTAGATGTCACGTCGTGTCTTCGAATAACCCGACTCCGGCAAAGCCAAATTAGGAGTTATGATTTGAACAGGCTATGTATGTATTTTCATCTGCTCCCTCATATTACCTAATCTCCCCATCGTATTTTGACAAACGAGGTATCGTTGGAATCACATGTAATTTGTGCAAATTATGCACATAAATACTTTTTTTTTGTGTGGGAAATCATCAGACTACTTATCCCGCTCTGGGCGGAGTAGGAGGGCTTGTCAGACTTTTACTGACTAAAACCCACCCGTGTTCCTTCAGTTGCCTGTGCCATGGTATCTCTTTCAAACAACCCGCCGCCCCGGCAGGCATCGGCCCCCGTCGGTTCGTGCTGACATCTCTTTGAGGCGCGCGTGGAACACAACGCGTCGTCAACCCGGGCCTCGTCCTTACCGGGTGGCGAGCTGCCCATTGCTCGCCGCCCGCAAGCCCGCGCCCACGGTGGCCGGGAGTCAGCTGTTGACTCCCGACGTCCAGGGCGTCTCCTGCGGCGACTAGGGGCGTGAGGGCGCAGAGATTGCCTCTCCCTCGCGCGCCCCACCTCCTCCTTTGCGAGCATTACTGCTTCGCAGAAGGAGGTGACGACTTCCCATGCATTCTCGCTCCGTACCATGGCCTGGACCAGGGCTGGCCGCGAGAAATCGCCGCCACGAGGACGCGGCGGAGCTCCGCCCAAGCCGGGCAGACCTCCACCGTATGCTCCACCCTGTCCTCCGGGCGATCCACACAGTGGTGACACCCTGGCGTTTCCTCCCGCCTTATCCTGAACAGGAACCTCCCGAAACAACCGTGTCCGGTGAGAACCTGCGTCAGGCGGAAGGTGAGGGCGGCGTGGCGCCTCTCCAGCCACTGCTCAAAGAGGGGACTTATCGCCGCAATTGTGGCATGCCCAGTACTGGGTTTCGATAATTGCACTCTACATGTCGCCGTGAGATCCCGCTGGAGCTCTATCCACTGTACCGTGATTTCTCGCGGCAGCGGAGTTACGCCCCGGCGTTTTGCCTCCTCTCGTCACTCCCATATGTGGGCGAGGACTTTTGCCTCCAGATCCCATGGCGGCAATCTGACAAGGAGGCTCGCCGCCTCAGCGGAAACCGTGCTGTATCTTCGAATTAGCCGGACGGCCATGACCCTTTGGGACGCGATCAACCGGCGGGCTGGTCGCCACCCCAAGGAACGCGCCCACAACGGGGCCCCGTAAAGGGCCATAGACCGCACGACCCCCGCATAGAGCCTCCGGCAGGAGGCGTTTGGACATCCTAGATTGGACAGGAGCCGCCTCAAGGCAGCCCCGGAGCTCCAGTCTGGGAGCCAAACGTCGGAAATGCTCCGCGAAGTTCCACCGGCTGTCGAGGACGCGTCCCAGGTACTTAATCGTCGACTCGACGCCGATGTGAACCCCCTCCTACCGTTATTTGGGAACCCGACGGTGGCGCGTCCCGAGGACCATGAAAACACATGGCCTCAGACTTGTGCAGGGCCACCTCGAGTCCCAATTGCCGGATCCTCTCGACGATTGTCGCAACCCCGCGTGTCGCTACTTCGGTCGCCGCCTGGTGCGACCTCTCCTGCGCCAGGACCAGCGTTTCGTCAGCGTAGCAAACCTCGCCGACGCCGCTATGGAGGTCGGTGCGCAGCACCCAGTCGTACCCGATACCCCACAGATGCGGCCCTAGGACCGATCCCTGTGGGACACCGTACGACATCCCTCGCCGGTTCTACTCTCCCAGATGACCGGGGTAGATGACGGCCCTGTCCGTCAAATAGGTCTCGATAATGCGACAGAGGTAGGTCGGCATTCGGTGATACCGGAGTGCTTCCCTGATGCAACTCCAGGGCAGGCTATTGAAGGCATTTGCGATGTCTAGAGACACCGCCAAGACAACCTCACCCCGGGCCACAGCATCCTCCGTCGTGAAGGCACGCACGCGCATGATGGCGTCCACTGTAGACATAACATAAATACTAATACTCGTGTTTGACCAGATGTATGAACGCAAACAAAGCAAAAGGAGTATTTAAGGATTTTAGCAGGTAGTGTTCTGTAGCTTCTGCCTACCCCCATGTCCCCCAGGTTTGAGTTTATGTTTGTATAATTAGTGATGACATGTGACTCCGGCTATACGGCAAACCTATATTATTTCTACCCGACTGCGCGAAAGTAAAACAGGGTTATGTATTTAAATTGTCTGTCTGTGATGTCTTGTTTATACTTTTTTTGATGGCGTTTTTGTCACGGTTGGGTTTTAGGTTTTATCTTTCTTTCTTTCTTTGCAAATGAAGAGTCCAGCAGCCTTTAGAACATTTTTAAATACACCAAGCGTGAAGACGGCGGGAAAGGAGTCAGGGCAGCGTTCAGGCGCAAATGCCCTATCGCCGAAGTTTAGCACAGTGTTAGGCCTGTGGGTTGACGATCAGACCCAACCGCTGCCGAGGTCTGTTCGGCAGTACCTCCATGGTTGGACCAGGGCTGAGGACCTGGCAATTGATAGATGGGGTGCTGAAGTTACTATATATGAGGTAAGGTTACTAAATTCATCATCATCTTCAGCCTTCAGCCCACTGCTATAGCCTTTGCACCCCATTCAACTCGATTCTCGGCAACTCTCATCCTACTGCTACCAGCCTCCTATCCAACTGCTAAGATGGTCCATCCTACTCATCGTCACCCATCCTACTGCTAAGATCGTCGCTACTAAATTATCTTTTGGTGATTGCTAAGCAAATTGACACCCTACGCCAATTTACCGTGTTATAGCCTTTTCACACAACTGTCAAAGAATGACAGTTGTAATTTGAATATACGGACAGTTTAAGTTGGTAGCCAATATAAGCATATTGGCTACCAACTTAAACTGTAGCTACTTGTACTGTCAGTGAAGCTAAGCAGCTTCACTGACTTTACCTTTTGCTTGTAAAGACGCCAGCAGGTCAAGCTACCCGAAACAGTCAAATTTTCCCAATCAACCTTGAACCTTAATGTTTTAGCGATAAAGTTGAAAATCTATTAAAGAAATTTAACAGATTGTAGTAGCTTGATGTGCTGGGGTCTGTACCTATGGCCTTACCGAGAGTATACTTCAACAACTATTTAGCAATAATAAACCGGAATCGATTAACTTTGCTTCGAAATCTTCAAGGTAACTTCCATGTGTACGAGTGCCAGAGTTGATTGAGTATCATAAATCAATGCTACTACTAATAATACTTGCTAATACTTTTTCTTTCTTTCTTTCAATGTGAATTATTCATACATGATACTTAGGTACAAGGTCTAAGGTTAAGCTACTCTTACCGAGGCCGGTCCGTAGATGGGTGATCCCTCCGTGCCTCGGAAAGCACGGTTGACCGCTGGTCCCATGGTCTCATGGTCATTCGTGGATCTTTGACAGTCGTCACGGGTCGTCAGAAGCCCGAAAGTCTTACCAAGGAGTATCGTATTTCTCAGTAACTGGGTTGTGAATCAGTAACTGGATTATGATCAGAAAGGCAGTCGCTCCTTATATAAAACTGTTATTCAGATGTATCATGTAGACTGGAATCCGACCCCGACGTGGTTGGGAAAAGGCTAGGCAGATGACGATTTTGGTGTAAGGACCAACACTATTCCTATAGGGATCGCAGGATTTGCAGGAGTACTCTATTTAACTACTGTTTAGTCACTTTCAAGCGGTAGATCCAGAAAGAGATGGTAGGATAAGCTGGACTCCTGCTTAAAGGACTGGAAGTGGAAAGAGACCTTTGACCTGCGGTTGGACAGCATAATACTCATAATAATATGTATTTTTTCAATCTTAACTAATTTTAGAAAGAGGAAAGATTTGATTTTTTGTATGTTTGTTTGTAGTAGATAAACTCAAAATATACTTAACCGATTTAAAAAAATCTTTTAACCTATAGAAAACTACATTATCAGCAAGTAACATAAGTTGTATTTTTTTTGTATATTTTAGGGTCTTACGACTTCTACACGAACGGAGCCACGGGCAGAAGCTAGTGTTCCATATTTTTATTTAAAAAACAATGTTATTTATAATTATTCGTATACAATTAATTGAACGGAAAAATACTAAGTAACTTTTATAGCATCCACGGATGGAAATGTAGCAAATTTTCTGTTGTGAAATAAACAACACTGCAAATGTTAATCCAATGACAGGAGAACGAGCCAGGCAAGATGGTGATAGCAGACATGCAGCTGTGTCACGCTCAAGTACTGTTCAGATCCTCATTCTGCAGGAAGGTTCTGTCTGCATGTTTTGTGCTGGAGAGAGTTGAATTATCCGTAAGTACATTTTCTTGAATAGTTATTCTTGGATCTTTGATAGTCATTGCGGTCTGTCAGAAGCCAGAAAGTGAACCAGTCTCCTCGTGTTACCGAGTTACTGGGTTGTGAAGGTCAGGTCAGATAAGCAGTCGCTCTATGTAAAATACTGGTATTCTGCTGTATCCAGTTAGACTAGAAGCCGACCCCAACATAGTTGAGAAAGGGCTAGGCAGATGAGTGTCTTGTATAGTAGATATGAGGGTAAGACTCAAGACTTATTCCACAAAAAAGAGGAAGGAATAGCCTATCTGAACTTTAAATAATTAAGATTTTATCATCCAAGACTGTTTGTCTTACTTGCAGGTGGAACATCAATGGGAATCATTTACGTGTATCCTTGCACCAGAAGGTTGGCGGGCAAAGTGCCATATATATTCCCCGGGCCTCAAACCAGGGGGCGGGCCGCAACATAAACCTACACTGTCTAAAAATGGTGAGATTTATTCCATGGCAGGCCCTTTGAAGGCGTCGTCAGAGCGTGATGGAGGAAGAGATAGAGACGAAGGTAAAAAAAAGATGTATGAATGAAAAGGGAGTGAGTGATTTGACGGTTGACAGGGGAGAATGGAGGAAGAAAACATATTGCGCCGACCCCAAGTAAAATAGGACAAGGTCACTTATATGTGTCGGTATTTAACGCAAATAAAACAATACATTTCTGCTTCTAATAAAATCAACTTTCATAAATGGTTTATAGAGTTGCGGTGGCATCTACATAGCCAAAGCTAAATTATGTATCATACTGACATCACGCATAATCCTGCATCGCGCAAGCATAGTTTCCCGCGAGACTAGCATATATACAACGTCCCGACATCAATCGTAGGGCAGTTGACCACCAGACACGACACCCGTCTGATCCGAAGATACACCCTTTTCTTTGGAGGATAAGTGAAATTTACACCCTGAACATGGACACTAGCGCAGCCTTCCAACAGCTAGTTCATCGTGACGTCATCGTCATCAATTCCTCAAGCTATCGAGCGGCGGGTTACACAGCCAGCCAGCCCCCACTGCTTCCAAACAAGCATACTTGCAAAAAAACAAGCAATCTTGTCCATTTATCGTAAATCATCATGCTTAGCGATGAGAAAGGGATTCGTTGGAAAATTGTTTCCTATTCGCTGAATATGGTATTGTTTGAAAGTAGGAAACGATTATATCGGACTGTGCTTTAAATGTCGTTTGAAACACTCGCTAGTCATCGGGAGGAAAAGATCTACATAATTTGCCTCTGAGCTAACAATTGAAAAAAAAAAAAAGATTAGATTTACAATACAGATTTTACATTTTTCGGATTGCGTTTACCTTCCTCGTCATTTTTTGGGGATTTATTTTCTGATATATTTTTACCTTTATGTATTCTACACGTTACATAAAAAAAAGCTAGTTGGAGTCGACATTTCCTGTCAGACTACACCTGAGAAGAAGTGGCGAAACAAACTCGGGGGGAAAAACCTCTTCGAAAGCCCGGACATAATCTTGGTCAGGTTTTGTAAAGACCATGTAGATTAGTTAAGTTACATTAGTCACTTAAGTTTGCAGTTTACAAATTGTAAAGCAAGAATGTACTCGTTGTTGAAAAGCCAAAAAAAAAAAAAAAAATAAACAAATTAGTGTCTGCGTGTTCTTCCCTGAAATAGTGTTTTGAGGAACCACACAGATTTGAATGGACCGGTCCAGTCAGAACAAGCATTTGTCAGTAATCGTATAGCTCCTCTTAGAACATAAGGAACTCCACGTTTAATTATTCAGATACCTCTGGGTCTTTTTGGATTGAAATGGCCGGAAAAGAACTTTACATTGAGCTGGATAGGATTGCGTGGAAGCAAAGGATGTTATATTGCACCGATCCCAAATAAAATGGGAGTAGGACAAGACGTCAGAAGCAATGACGATGTTTGGAACATCACGTTCTACCTGGTTTTAAAAGATGACTAATTTTATTGTTATACATAAAATTAAAGAATCTTGATTCACAATGATTCAACAATATATTCATTGATTCATCAAAGAATTTCCTGTAAGTCACTTTTTTTCTTCTCTTGATATCAAGTAACATAAACATAACATCACGCCTGTTTTCCCCGAAGGGTTAGCCAGAGGTGTACTATAGCTCATGTAGAGGTTTGTCTGCCGAGGGCAACCTTATCTTGTGCAGGCCGGCTATAATTTAGCGCGCGTTGCATTCGAACGTTCAAGCTAATGTCAAATATTTTTATTAGGATTTTTGTTTAGAACAGTGAGTGGTATTTTAGTGAGAATATGTAAAGACGTGCTTACAATATAATCTTAAAGGAGTCGTATAGTTGTTTGATTCCTCCCGTTACCTCAGAGGGATCCTCAAGCCTTCTATAGTACCTAATAGTAAATCCACATTTCGTCCGTTATATTTAAGTCCCATGTAATAGGGGACGAGCCTATTGACATTAACCGTGCACAAGTCCACGCTCCTGGCTGCTACTGAGAAATTACTGATAGAAAAACCCGCTAACACTTTGCCAGACTTAGGAGTCGAACTCATGAACTTATGCTTGGCAGTAGCGCTTGCGCTGCTTAATATTATGAAAACAAGACGTGAATGACAGGGTGGCCTCTCGTAGGGGAGAATGGATGAAAGTACGTGTCGCGCCGACCCTAAGTAACAGGTAACATGTTATGTCGGCTTAACACTTTTTTTTTCCACCATTGTCAGCCCATGGGATAAGGGCAGAAAAGGAAAGAAGAGTAGCGCTTGTGACTAGTAGACCAAGGAGACTGCTGCTTTAAGTAATACCTCTTAATTCCCTCAGGATGCTACCTAGTTCGACTGTTCTACCTGGGAGCTTGGCGCTGCGTGTGGGTGAATGATCTGGTCCCTGTAGATACTTCTGGTGCACCGCTGCTACCATTCTCGCCCCTCCTGACTCACCCCCCTGCTAGGCCTAGTTCGAATAGGATACCTCCAGCTGTGACTGCCGGTGTCATTTATCTGTGGCCTTTACTGATAACTAAGGTAAACGGCTTTATCAACATTTTTTAGAGATTTAAAAAAAATATTGTGACTAAGTTTACCCAAGAACTGGATGTAGGAAAGTTGGTCATCAGGCGAGATGGGGCGGTCCACATTACTTCATCTTAGTGTATCGATGGTAAAAATAACACAAAAAAACGTTACATTTTATATCTGTTTGGCCCAAAATTCAATACGCGAATTTTTGGCATTATTTAACGAATTACTGCATGATTCGCACAAGCAAAGAGGGGCCTATGTCAGTGTAGTAGCAGTGAGCGAAGTCGGGCTGTGGATGAAAATGATGTTAAAACAACTGCCACGATTGCTACCCAAGCTGACCACTACCGTACCGTGTTTTTATTTTGATGACAACTAATGCAAGTCCTGGAGTGGAGACCGCGTATCGGCAAGCGTAGTGTGGGATGCCCCGCGTTAAGAAGGTGGCTGGGACAGACTGGATGTGGAAGGAGGACGACAGGATATTGTAGTGCAACATGGGAGAGGCCTATATCTAGCAGTGAACTGCGATAGGCTGAGTTGATTGAATGACAGTCATGTTCTAGGTCTCTTTAAGCTTAAAACACTTATAGCTTAATCTAGACGTAAGTATCTAGAAGCTTCTGTGCTGTATGGTATTGTTCATGGTGATTTGGATTGCATCGATCTCACGAGCAAACTTTGTTATGTGGTCCCACGCACTGTTAACATGCGCGGTACCCGAGCTGGTACCCTATTTGCTGTCAATGCCTGTCGAACTAATTCTGGTTTGCGCTGCCCCATCCGTCGAATAGTTGAATCTTATAATTCTAATTTTGTTAATATTGATATTTTTTTTATGCTCAAAATCCAAATTTAAATGTAATGTTATGAAAATTATTACTGACCAATAATATTATTTGGAATGTAGCTAGTCTTACATTTTATTATTTATTTGTTACTACTTTATTAGTGTTCATTATTTCTCAGTTGCCAAGCAATCAAATTATTTGGTATTTCTATTTTGCATTATGTAATTAATATTTCTTTTTTTTTATTATTTAATGATTACTATTTGTTATTTTTATAATTATTAATTATTAATGTGATGTAAATATTTATTACCTATCTAGTGGCACTCATTATCATATTTTCTTTTGTTAATATGCGGATAATGTAGTGGGCTGCAATATTGTTAATATTATGTTTTTTCTTTCCTCTGTTCCGATACATATTGTAGCTGTTTATTGTCCCTGAATAAATAAATAAATAAATAAATAGCGTTGCAGGCGTCCTAACTTTCCATCGTAATTAAAATTAGAAAAAAAGAAAAACCGTTTAATTGTCACAGAAACAGGTGCCTATAAAAAGATAAGTTAGTCCCAATAACTACTAACCTACTAACCTCCTCCTATAACTATACATCCTATCTATCTATTTGATAAATAACCTAGAACCAATATAAAAAAGAAACCTTAAATTGTGCTGTAAATGAAGTTACATAAAAATAGCGTCACTAACTCTGTAGCGATACCCGGAAATAAAACCAGATATTAATGCCAATCAGTAATTTAATTATAACATCCGTGAACGACATGTCCATTTATACAATTTCTTAGAATTTACACGATGGTAATACTCTGCGGATATATGGACGTTGAGACCTTATTACTTCGAAATGGCAATATTTTGTTTGCAAATTTTATAGTAATTTAATAAATGCAGCATCCGTGTTGTCTTCAAGTAATTATTATTATAAGTCTGTGTCATCCCACTGAAGGGCAAAGGCCTTATTTCCCTCTTTCCACTTTTCCCGGTCTACTGCGATTGTGGGCAATCCTTTAAGAAGAAGTCCAGCTCTTCCCACCATCTCTTCAAGTATAAATTAGTCAATTAGTTGCCAACTCCACATCCATGTATAAAATTTTTATTTGTTTTATCTACGAAGAATATCTTCCAAAGGATGAAATAGATAAAATAATCAGCGTCACAAAAATACTTTAATATTTTTTATATCATCGTATAATGTTCTAAAATGACCACTCATCAATTACGTCGCGATCGCAACGATCAGGTGTAAATAATTATTTACACAGAGTAATTAGTGAGTAATTGTTTTTTTTTTTGTTTTTTTTTTTTAGAGCAGAGTTGGACAATACCTTGGTAGTTGCTATTACCAAGGTATGGTCCAACTCTGCTCTGATCCCCTGATAACCCTCATTGTTACAATCATTAAATTGTTTTAACAACTCGATTCGTGACTACAGTTGGCTGACAGAATATACAGTAAGTATGGCAGGAACGTCGACGCGTAACCTATTGTAACAGGTTTTTTTTGTTCAGGGATTCAAAAAATCATTCTGAAAGCCCCTGCGTTAAAATTTTGCATCGGTTATCAAAAAACAGCTCTGTGTAAAACAATTAAAGGCTTGCGTTCAGAATCATGTAGTGAATCCAGGGTTACAGTTTGCACGTCGATGTCCCTACCACCTTGTATAGTACTGCCCATTGTTTTAATTACTTTAAATGGCTTACAATACCTATACGTATATGTATAGTAGCTTATTCTTCAACGAGCACTACAAGAAAACATTGTGAAAGATATACAAATATTTCAGTTATTCTATTGAGTCAACAAACAAAATGATAACCTCTCTAACACAAAGAGACTCAGTAATATTGTTATCGTTACTTTAATAACATAATAATATTGTAAATACTTTGCTGTATTGAAAGCTGAAAGGTGTCATTTTCGCTTCGCTGCACAGTTTTAAAGTCTGTCTTCCCAGATTTGTGATTTTTTAAATTTCTTTTCTGTGCCTATTTGTTTTAAAGCTATGCTTAGTCAGATCTTGTTAGTACCTATTTACTTGACTCGGTTGCTATGAATGCTACATATGATATGCAATGTGATAACTGAATTAATACGCATCATGAAATTAGAATGTTCAGAATCGTTTACAGAAACGATTTCTGTCATATTTAATACTAGCTGCGCCCCGCGGTTTTACCCGCATGAGTTATGATCCCATGGAAATCGGGATAAAAAGTATCCCCTGTGTTAATCCTGGTTATAAACTATCTGTGTGCCAAATTTCATCCAAATCCGTGTAACAGTTTTTGCGTGAAAGAGTAACAAACAACCATCCATCCATCCATACAAACTTTCACGTTTTTAATATTACTAGAATAGGTTTTTTTATCCCATATCATAACATTCTAATTGGGGTGGCGTGCTTTAAGTCCGGCACATGTTGTAAATCGGCACGAGTTGTAGATAGAAGATGACTCATATCAGTCAGAGCGGTTGATAGCAAGGACAGGCTGGTCAAAGCATTGTCAACCTCAACCTTATTCCTGTACAGTCAATATTTCAATAACACCTACATAAACAAAAGTGCAAACAGTTGACTCATTCCTCGCTCATCTCTCAACGGGACCCAGCCTAGTAACCGCTCGTTCATTGCGAAATAAATTGGAGATTTATACCCGTTTACCACAACCGTTGGCAAAGTAATCGAGCTCTGTGGTTCCGCAGAATTCCTAATGAGAAAGTGTTCAGATGGCGACAGCACGGCTAATTTACTTGATGCTTGTAAATTGGGTTATTTTCCTAGTAGCACAACAAATTATGTAAAATTGAGGAGCTTTGGTCTGAAATATTGGATAATTTTTGCTGGTTGTGGTGACTGAAAGTAGGCCGTGTCTATTTATTTTTGTTGTTGTGGATCTGAATAATATTGTTTTGAATTATTGCAATTTAACCAATAGCACGTAATCTAGAAAAAAAAGAAACTGTTGCATTCAGTTACCTAAAATCACAAAACATTCTGAATTTTCTCGTCCGGTTGCACAACATTTTGTCAGTCAAAAACCCACTGGAATAGATCTGACTA
Organism: Apamea monoglypha; assembly: GCA_911387795.2. Lineage (NCBI taxonomy): Eukaryota > Metazoa > Arthropoda > Insecta > Lepidoptera > Noctuidae > Apamea > Apamea monoglypha. The sequence continues at coordinate 18,239,651 of OU426922.1, forward strand.
CTACCTTAAACAACCCTCATTTTCCATCCCCTTCTCACTCACATTACAACAAACTTTAACACAAAGTCAAAACTGTCCTTACCAAACTAGCGCCTACATCAATAACAATAAACATTCGTATCACGCGAGCAACTAATTACTAATCAAAACGAAACAGGCGCTCCTCAAGCTTGCGGCCCCTGACATGAATTCTGATGAAGACACGGAGGATGTCGAAGATGAACCGTTGGAAGAATTTGATATCATTCATGCCTTAACTGGAAGTATGAACATACGCTATCCAGTCTCTGAATGTAAGTAAACAGACGGATTCAAATGAAATAACAAAAAGTGACGAGCACTATTGAAAAAGTTATAAAAATGTTTGAAGTTGTAGCGTAAACTGAACTTTAATGTGTAGGAATTAAAGTTATTTTTCCATAAACTCATATTTGTTTACATTTTTGGCAAATAAATCGCGAATGCAGATTAGATAGGATATCATCGATATAATCCCAATTATTGCTATGTATAAAATAGTATCGCTATAAATAATTATGTACATTACTCCTTCGATACCATTTTTTTTTTCTTCTTTTTTGTTGATTACTAGTAATGCCAATATAATGTATTAACCAAATTACATAATCTTAAGGGTATTTTACATGATTTATTAATTATATTTCTTTCAAAACAAGGCTACACTTTTATTTCCATTCAATCAAATGCTAGGACTAGCTGGAAGATGGCTAAAACCGTCTCAATAAAAACTTTTAACAGGTTCCGAGGAAATGTGGGAGCATATCATCGCTGAAGTGCCGGTCTTTTCTTGGGATGATGAAGAGGATGCCAGTACAGTCAAAACGAAAAGCACCAAGAAGCCAACAGCTAAGGATTTAGCAGGCGTTGTTAAAGTAAGCTATGAATTACACTTTAGTTCCAAAAGAATGAATAATAATAATCTTTTATTACATAAGAAAGTGGTTACAATTGTGTGAAGTTCCTGACACTTGTGCTAGGTGGCTAACCTGGGTTACAAGAGCCAGAGCCCTCTCCCAGGAGGAAATACTATTAGAAACTTATGCAATACGATAAACAAGTAAAAATAATAATTAATAAGACTAAAGTAATCTAAATCAAATCTAAATAAAATTTGAACTTTGTCATGCCATACATGACAAAGTTCAAATGCAAGACAAATTGGCATTGTTTTAATGAATTCTGTAAATATTAACATAACAGACGAAGAAATAAACGCCATAGGTACTATATTGCTGTACGCGCAGGATTATTTACTTACCGCTGGAAATATAATTTATCGAATTGATAAGCGTAATTTTGCTGGGTAGAACACAGAACCGGTCGCAGCCGCGTTGCTTGGGGGAGGCATATGTCCAATACCTAGTGGACGTTTTTCGGCAAAAAAAAAATGATGACAAGTATTCTTGCTGAACTGGGCCTAGTTGACGTAGCCACGGTAATATTATCCATACAGTATTGTAACTCGGCCGTATCTTTGAAATAAATGCCTACAGCCGCGCTGTACGTAAACATGCGATAGGGCTGCCCGCCTCCAGCATTTTAATTACATTTGCCTACTTTGTGTTTCCATTTAGTTTTGTGATTGTAAATATACTTTTTTATATAAACTAATAAAATACTTTGTGAATTTAATAGGAAGTGTTCAATAAAAATGCGTGTTGTTTTTTGATTGGTAGATTTAATTTAAAAACCATGTTTATGTTTGAATAACAAATCGGTCTTATAAATTTGCGACCGAAAAATATTTGCGCCTCGACTTAGACGTACGAAATGCTTTATTGTTAAATTTTAAAGTATAAAAAATCCGCATTCTAATATAAAGCTTAATTAAAAATTGTTTAACGAATTCATGCAACCAAAAACAGCACAATATATCCTAATCGTCATATTAAATATATACTTGAACTTATTTTTAGTGAAAAAAATCGCGCGGTTATTGTTAAAAAAACAACACACCGTCCGTTCGTCACTGCGGCACAGTCGCGACTGTCTGCATGTCGAGCGCACGTCGAGATCGAGGCGCGTAGGCATAACTCGCGCTTCGTCCGTTTGTATGAAGTTGGAATACTGTATAGATAATATTACCGTGACGTAGCCGTGAGCCAGCAGTTTCTTGCAATTTTTTTACAACGCACTTTACACTTTTTATTTGATTATTATTTTCAGAATGTATTGTGTGTTTTTTAGTCCGTGCTTAATAAATGTATTTATAGTATGTGACCTAAGCCCGCACTTAAGTTACGCTTTTCTGTGACTTAAGTAAGTAGTCCGTTTTTACACAGAAAAGCTTGACTTATGTAAGTGCGGGTTTAGACCACACGTGCTATAAAATAGTATACGATACGAGTGACTAAGTAGTATTAATGGACAATAATAGACTACCTAAGTCACGTGTATCTTAATGTACAGACGCCAGCACATCAAGCTACTACAATCTGTCAAATTTCTTTAGTAGATTTTCAACTTTATCGCTAAAGCATTAGGTTCAAGGTTGATTGGGAAAATTTGACAGTGTCGGGTAGCTTGATGTGCTGGCGTCTGTACTATTTATTTCCTTATTAGCCAGACTTTTATCATTTCCAAATTGTCTCAGGCGCCGTCATACATTGCCGCTGTTTTAGTAATATTTTCGTATGGTCGGTTTCAGCACACCGCTATGACGTATGCCATCCTTAGGGATTCAAAGGAATTTCCACCATATCACCTGCCTGGAATAACGCCAGGCCATGAAATGACTCTACTCATCACGATGGCTAGAGATATTCCTCTGAAGAAGCCTTTACCAGAACCAGGTTTATAGAATAACAGTTAATTTATACAGTAATACGATTTAGGTTTTGGCGCCTTGGCGTTCTTCGCCTTCGCGGGATATACAGGTATTCCTAGTGCAGAAACCCAGTCTCTCACAAACTAGTGCCAATAGTGTCTAAGCTTGTCTAAATAAATATAATGCTATTGTTTGTGAAGAGAAAAATAAATTATTTGAATCATAATATCGAACATGGAGCTGTTCCAGAATAAAAAAATAATTTTGATAATGTTCGGGGAAGTGGTTCTTTTTGTTTGGGAAAATAAATAAATGTTTTCAAAGCAATAAACTACTCCAAAAATATACGTCATCATCATCGATTAGCTATATATATAATATTATTATGTTAACCTACGTCCGGCGCATCTTGGGTAATACTCGTTATCTGATTACAGACACAGACAGACCGACAGACTACTTGAGTTACTTTCGCATTTGTTATATAAAATATGGCAATACAAGGTATGAGAAAAAACTCGGTATTTTCCGAGTAAACTGAAAAACACTCATAGAACTAGACACAGACACGACTAAAGGCTGTATTAACCTTTTCCAGAGGTTGCCTTGTGGAAGTGCTACCGCTGGATAGACTGGGCAAGAGCTCATGGTCTTTACGAAGACTACGACTGCCCCCGGGACAAGTTTCTCAAAGTGAAAGGCCTGTTGAAGAGTTCCTACGCTCCTCATCTGCTGGACGTGCAGAGCACGGAATCGGTAAGCGTCATACTCCTGCCCTTATGCCTTTGTCCCAATTTATTTTGAGTCGGTGCAGCACGTCTTCTTCTTCCATTCATCTGTGCAGGGTCAAGTTAAATTCGCTGGAGAAACTCCAGAGACTTGGTGGAAATCGATATAACACGTTACAACAAAATAAAAAGTACTATTCTAAACTTTTTCAAGTAACTGTGATCGCGGGTTATGTAGTTATTTGAAATTATGGGTTTATAAAATTTGTTTTTTTCCTATCACCTCTGTAAAGTTTCGCTTTCCACCCATACATTATCTTTTACACAACCCATCCATTGTTTCTTTAGTCTTCCTCTACTCATAAAACCACATTTATACTCAAGACCTTCCGACGGCGATGTTCCTCATTCTTTTAGATCATCTAGCCGGTTTGTCATAGCAATAGTGAGTTTTTGGAATGCCCAACTGTTTTTTAGTGAAGACAAATAAAGACTGTTGAAGGATGAAAAGGTTCTTTTTTAAGGTAGCTTTGAGAAATACCTTAAAAAAAGGCTACTTCTGGTATTAAAACCATACAGCATAACTTCACGCCTGTAATCCCCGAAGGGTAAAGGGGAATATTTAGTAGACCCACATTTCGCCAGTTATGTTTAAGACCACTAATCCGGACTCCGGCTGCATTGAAACTTTGACCGAAATTATAAATATGGGTCACACTCACACCCAGCTGAGCGCCAGTGTGATGCCGTGCGGCGCGCACGCAAGACGTGTGTGCTGCCACAAAACTAGAGAAAATTCCTTATTGAAAACCCAAACACTTTGCCCGACCTGAGAATCGAACCTCATGCTCAACAGTAGCGTTTGTTCACTAGATCAATGAGGCATTAAAAAGTATTTTAATAATTCCTACAGGACACAGGAATATCTATTATGAACTTTGTTCCAACGCATGCAATGTAGAAATTAGACTGTATTTAATCTTTTGCATTATTAAATATTTTTCTAACTCTTAACCTTGTTTCATTACAGATAACAATGGGGTTTATAGAAGAACAAGTTAAGAGTACACAGGTTAGTAGAAAAGTATTTTTTATTAGGATATACAAATTTTAAAGGGGTTCATCATCAATCATAACTTCACGCCTTGTTTCCCCGAAGGGTTGGGCAGAAGTGTACCAATAATACACCCACATTTCGCCAGTTAAATTTCAAGTTCCATGCAATAGGGGGCGAGCCTATTGCTATCACTTGGACTGACTGTTTCCTGCCCAGGATACGCCAGACTAACCTACAAGGCGTCGTTCACACTACCCAGCGCGGGCCATTTGGCTCCATCACCCGCGTGGTCGTGGGTCATATCACTGTATGAACAACGCCTAAGGCCCTCATGTACTCACATGTTTTTTGCCGTTAAAAAACTACGGTTGATTCGCTATATCTCAGTGTTGTATGGATCACTATGAAAGCTTTTGACAGACACGGGGGCACTACGCCACGACGCAGTTGCCGTATGCGTCGTCCGGTGGTTTGCCGTGTCATATACGGCTCACACGATTATTCAATGGTCTGCACCATTAGCGTGCCGTATCGTAAGGAAACCGTTCCGTGTACAACAGGCCTTAAGCCACACGCGAAATCGGCGTCGTTACGACTGACCAGTGCAGGCTACTCTAGAAATAAGTCCCTCGTAAATTACCAATTTTTCTTAACCATACCAGAACGATAGAGATGATGACGATGTACCAAAGAAAAAGAAGAAGGAAGCGCCGAAGTCGCAAATTCAACAAGCGTTAGTTAATTCGCAGCAAGTGAAGGCTGAACTCCGGGAATGGATACGATTTGCGACGGTATTCGTATTTTCGTTATTTTCTTCTTCACCCATTTGAACGCTAGGCGATATCGCAGCCGATCAAGGTGAGGACAAAGGGGCGAGCTTGACTTCTACAGAACAGAACAGAAGTTTGGAAGGATTGGAAGCATTTGCCCTGCAGTGCCACAATACGGGCTAGATAGATAGATTTGTTTTTTAAATACTACTTACTATACATCTTATTTAATTTTCATCTCATAAAGGCCTTCGGGATTTGTTCGATTTGGGAGGGTCAACATTTGTGTGATCAGGCAGAACATAATAGATGTTTATCCAACAGACGATCTTCCTTTTTTTTTTAGAATAGAATAGTTCTTTATTTGCACAGAAAGTAGATACAAGTTACAGACGTGAAGTTTAATAAAATGATCCTTATACTGACTACCTTAACTGAGGCATGCAAACAGTTTTAGCTATAATAATAAAGACTCATTGTCATGTCAAGATGAAATTCTGTACATAATTTGAAATAGACAATACAATACAAAATGTCAAGTTTAATAAAATGGGTTTATAAATTCATCATCGTATTTTTTGTCGATTACCACTATGAATCAATAAATGATGATCAATAAATCGAGCAAATCTGTAAGATGCTGTCAGATCTTATTGCTCGTCAAAACACAGCATATCGAGCAGCAATAACGATCGTCAAAAATCGAACAAATCTTTAGGCACCTTTTGGCATCGTTTTTTTTTTCTTTTCCCTTTTAGTCCAGTCATTAGGTGGTTTTATCTGGATTTTTTTTGGAGGAGTTTTGAAAATTGATCTTCTTCTTAGCGTGTCGATAGCAATCTAAATGGACTCGGCCCAGAATTCGGCCATTTGTTTGGCGCCAACACCAGCGTCCATCAGTTCCTGTAACGTGCAGCTGACAGGACACGCAGAACACGATATTAAGTGTCCCATCGTTTGTGGAACAGCACCACATTTACACTCCAAGGTGGAGTCGTCTATGAATCCCCACCTGAACAAGTTTTCCTTGCTTCGGCCAACTTGGGTCCGGAGTCTATTGAAAATTGTGATGATTGCATTGATTTTGACATGCTCGTTTCGAATTTTCACCTTACCACCTCGTATCTTTGCCGCTCGCTCCGCCATATTGGAAAAATGCCGCCCAAGAGAGACTACCGGAAAACTTTCCGGTGCTTAAAATGGGGGTACTCATTTTGAGCACCAATATGACAACTTTTTGCTAACGAGAACAGAAGGCCAATTCTCGTAAATAAAAACGTTCAAAATCTAGTCGCAGTCTCATCTCGGTGATAACCAAAAGTCAAAAACTTGTCAAAATGTAAGGAAATTAGAGGTATTTTTGACAGATTGAGACTGAGATCAGACTGTGAACGTTCTTAAAATTACAAGAATTGCCCCAGATATGTATGGACTTTTGCGTTACACAACGAAAACCTATAGTTATTTTTTGTTTTTCAGTTTTTTAGCCTTCTCGACCGCCTCCAAGTGGTGTATCACCCATCCCTGTTCAATTTCATATCAGCCGGCAGTAATCCACCGGTAAGGGTCACAAAATCAGCAAACGTGAAAGTGACAGACATAGTAGCTCCGAAATACGGTCCCTTATATTTGCAACTTGATGGACCAGAAATAAATAAGCTCAGGATTTCCTTCACCGCGTTGCATCCAAGAGTCCTCTTCAACAGTGGTTCTCCTGTAGACGAGTATATAGAACCAGGTCATTTAGTGCTGGAGAGATTTGAATGGTTCAATGATTCAGATATTCCAGTTCAGAAGGCGTTTTTGACGACAAGAGGGTATGATGCACTTGAAATCAATTTCGAGCCGGGGAGACACTTTTTTAGGTGAGATGTTGAGTTCGATACTTTGTATCCATTATTATAAATATGGAACTGCTACGTTAGTCTCTTGTCCGTAAGTACGACTGCTGAGCCTGGGTTCGATTCCCGGGTCGAGCAAAAAGTTCCACTAGGAATTTCCTAATAACAGTCCGGAGTTTAGGAGATGGCAGTGTGACACCCCCGTGCCTCGGAAAGCACGTAAAAGCCGTTGATTCTGCGCCTGATCTCTCTCGGCTCGTGTTGGATTGCTATCTCACGGACTAAGAAGGTGAGGGAAGAAGACACAACACATAGACTAAGGTGCACTCTGCACCTGTGGCTGCGCACACATTTGTGAATTATAATATCTGCCGAGCCGAAGGCTAGTCTCCGTTGAGATATTTCGGCCTGGAGGACTATGATAAATATGGAATTGAAAAAGTGTAAAGGCACGGTGGGTTGAAATCAAATATTAATATTTTAAAAAAATTATAAGACAACTTTACTGAAAACGATAGTAAAAGTTTGGTTAAAACCCTGTTCTTTGGCTATAATGGAACTCTTAATAACATGTTTAATATACGTATTTACTTCATATTTACAGGATATGGACTCACTATAGAATTCACTGGCACGTGATGCTGCTTAGCGAATCCTCACTACTACTCAGCACAAGAGACGTCGTACAGGGTGCCGCTGTTCACGAATGCCCCTGGTCATCAAGGTTCCTCTTAAACCTTGGAACAGCTTTTTCCAATTGGATTAAAATTAGCCGAGCTAACAACCAAACCACGATATTAACTGATAGAGAGTTTTTCAGGTATCTAACTGCTTTAAAATATATTAGCCGTTGGTCGCTTTTCAGGCTAACAAGACAAGCATACAACTTTTGGCAATTAGGCTACCATTCTGACCCCTAAATGCCGAATTTCGTAATATACTGATATACTGCAGAAGATAGTTTGCTGAAGATTTTAGATTCTAGTCGTATATAGGTATGAGGAACATGGTGTAAAGTTCACTCATCCTCTATAGAAAAGGGAGGATCTCGACCAGACGGGTGTGGTTTCTGGTGGGCTACTGCCCAATGATTGATGTCGGGATGTAGTATATATGCTAGTTGCGTAATAAACTATGCTTGCGCGATGAAATATTTTGCGTGTCGTTAGTGTGATGCGTAGTTCACATGTGGTGATGTAGATGTCGCCACAGTCGTATCTCATGATATGATAACCAGAATCAACGCTATGACATGGTCTCTATACATCATTTCACGTTTCAATTTTCGCTATTATAATGCTCTTTGTTTTGAACACATTATACCTTTTCACGTGCTCAAATATTGAAGTAATTTTTCCTTGCCAATAGGTCATATCTTCCTGACTTGCCTTGGGATGACGAGGTCGTGGGCCATGACAGACATCTTCTACACTGGATGTTCAGACAAGCCCTCCAGTCACTTCTATCGAAGACCTTGGGTCAGACGGAATGGAAAAATGTTTCCTATGTCTTGAGAAAATATTTCTGCGACCCTGATTTTGGGTTCCCTGACAAACCTCTCCCACCAAGATCATTGAGAGAAATTGTGAATTTAGATGTTTGCGATTGCTTAATGCCAGAGCTTGAGGAAATAGAATTTATGGAAGAGCAAGTACCAGAGGTAGCCGTAGACCAAGAAATTACCTTTTCAGGCGAACCAGGGGAGCATGTAATACGTATTTATTAAATTTAAAACTTCTTGTTAAAATTCGTAGATGTTGCCAAGTGTTTTATGAATCATGAAGTTGGTACAATAAATTTTGAATAACCCTAAAACATCGGGAATAATTATCTATCTCATGAGCAAAAAATTACAGGCGTATGAAGAAAAACCTTTAGTAGCACCAGAGGTCATGGATAAATTGCTCCAGGCACCCGAGCCGCCAGTAGTATCGCTAATTTGTGAGATGGCCACTGGCGAGCTTCATTGCGCAATCTTGAAGGAAGAGAGGGAGATAATGATCAGGAAACATGAAGCAGCTATTGTTCTGCAAGCCCATTGGAGAGGGACTTGGGCTAGGAAGGTCCTTACGTCTAATATAGTTTTTACTACTGATGTTACGAAATATGTGAGTAGACAAAATTTAAAAAAAATGTCATCATCATCCACGGTTCTCTATTGTGTTACCTAACTTTTTTATCCATAATCTAAAGTGCCATATGTTTTTTTTGTCCTAATCATCATTTGTCCGAATGATAACTTGCCCGAACTTAATGTCACATGCTATAAAATTGAAATCCCTAAATACAATATGTCCTAAATTTGTTTGTCATAGATAATAACATACAAAATACTTAAAAGCGTTTTCAATAAAAGTTATAAGTCCTAAAATCAAATTACTTAATGTATATTTATCCTAATAATTAAAATAATTAAATCCATCATCACTGACAGGACTATTGTTGCCAATAAGCCTGATATAGTGGTGGTGGATCGATCAGAGCGGCGCGTAATGATTGTTGACATAACCGTCCCGCATGATGAGAACCTCGTGAAAGCCGAGAAAGATAAACAAATCAAGTATCTTGACTTGGCTCGCGAGGTTGTCGACATGTGGCATATGGACTCAGCAATCATTGTGCCGATAGTCGTGTCAGCCAATGGGTTAATAGCCAAGAGCCTCGACCAACACCTGAGGTGGCTCTCGTTGGGCAGCTGGATCAAGGGCTTGATTCAGAAAGCGGTACTTCTGGACACGGCTCGCATTGTCAGGAGGTTCCTCTCTCTGGAGCCCTGACCGCCGGTAGCTTGGACCCTGTTCCCGATGCCGGTGGGCTACTATTTTTTATATTTTTAAATGTTTTTTTATCTTTTTGTTTATAAAAATATTTAAAATTATAATTTGTAAGTATGTAAATGAAATAAAGAAAAAAATAAAAAAATAATAATAATAGCTTGGATCCTGTTCCCGATACCGGTGGGCTACTATTTTTTTAACTTTTTGTTTATAAAAATATTTAAAAATATAATTTGTAAGTATTTAAATGAAATAAAATAAAATAATAAAATGAAAATATCACATTGTACTGGGATCGATCCATCATTACTGACAGGACTATTGTTGCCAATAAGCCTGATATAGTGGTGGTGGATCGATCAGAGCGGCGCGCAATGATTGTTGACATAACCGTCCCGCATGATGAGAATCTCGTGAAAGCTGAGAAAGACAAACAAATCAAGTACCTATCTTGACTTCGCTAGCGAGGTTGTCGACATGTGGCATGTGGACTCAGAAATCATTGTGCCGATAGTCATGACAGCCAATGGGTTAATAGCCAAGAGCCTCAACCAACACCTGAGGAGGCTCTCGTTAGGCAGCTGGATCAAAGGCTTCATTCAGAAAGCGGTACTTTTGGACACGGCTCGCATTGTCAGAAAGTTCCTCTCTCTGGAGCCCTGACCGCCGGTAGCTTGGACACTGTTCCCGATACCGGTGGGCTACTATTTTTTATATTTTTAAATGTGTTTTATCTTTTTGTTTATAAAAATATTTAAAAATGTAATTTTTAATATAATTATTTAAATGAAATAAAAAAAAATAATAAACATTAAATAAAAAATAATGATTATTATTATTAAATTTAATCATAATAAAAAATATTGTAATTAAAAATTATCTGTTTTTGTATTACAATTGTTTATTATTTTACCAAATCCAACTCATAAAGTACATAAATAGTAAAGATGCAAAAGCAATATGGATTTTGTCACGGATCCGGCAGCAAGCTTGCAGCATGCAAGCAAGCATGCAGCAAGTATGCAGCATGCAAGCACGCATGCAGCATTCAAGAAAGCATGCAAGGAAGCATGCAGCATGCAAGCAAGCATGCAGCAAATATGCAGCATGCAAGCGAGCATGCAACATGCGGCAGGCATGGTTTCTGTCACGGCTCCGGCGCTGCGGGTCTCCGGCGGCCCCACGCGTGCTAATCGTCGCAGACGGCTTTCGCTCGGTCGCAGCCTCCTGCTCCACAGCCCGCGGGCCGACTCACACTTTTTAATTTTTAGCAAATGTTTTAGGGCTAACAATTTCATTATAAACGAACATTCGGAATATACACATTATATAAGGTGTTAAAAATTTAACTTTAAGAATTTCGTGTACTTACTCAGTATCAAAAAACTAATATACCTAGTCTTACCATAAATATTGTCACGAAGAAAAAAAAATTTTTTTTTTTTAAATAATATTTATTACTTTTACAGTGTGTTAGTTTAATACATAAATATAAAAAAATTTAGAATATAAAAAGCTTATTCGAAGTGGTCTCCATTGGCTGCAATACAGTCCTTTAAACGTTGAGGCCAGTTATCAATAGAAGCACGCACTCTTGCCATGGGAAAATTCTTCACTGCCAATCATATGGATTGCTTTAGGGACTCCAGATTATCATGGCGTTTAGAGCAAGCCGTACTCTCTAAAACTGATCATAAATCATAATCCAGCGGATTAAGATCGGGACTAGACGACGGCCAGTCTTCAGCTCTGATGAAGTCCGACACGTTCATTCCAACCAAGACTGCGTGGACCGAGATTTATGACCCGGCGCCGAGTCTTGTTGGAAGGACCATACATGGTTATTGAACATGGTGTTGTTAAGGGGCTTAACTACCTTCTTAAGAATGGTATCTTGATACACTTGTGCCGATGTTTTGATACCTTTTTCACAAAAATATGGCTCAGTAACTCCTTCATAGCTAACACCCCACCAAACCATCACTGAAGTCGGATAATGCCCACGTTGCACCCTGTCGACTAATTGGGAAGCTTCCTTAGAGCTTTGAGCATAAATACGGTCATTTTGTTTGTTAAAATGTTGCTCAATTGTAAAGATTTTCTCATCCGTAAACAAAAATTTTCTGTGACCTCCCTTTGCGTACCGCTTTAGTAGTTGTTTCGATTTTACCATCCTATTCTTTTCTAAATTATCAGTTAAAAATGACCAGTGCGTCTCTTACAGGCTGCAAGTCCTAAGTCATCTTTTAAAATACGCGACATGGTTCTGGGTGATATCTTCATCTCCCGAGATAAAATCTTTTGCTTTCGGACAGGATTTCTTAGAATTATTTCCCTTACTGCTTTGACTACCTTTTTCGTACGAACACTACGTGGACGGCCAGATCTTTTTCTGTCACAAACAGAGGAGGTCTCATTGTACCTATTAATAGCCCGGTACACAAACATTTGACTAATACCAAGCGTATGGAGACTTTAAAAAATTGCATTTGGCTCCATACTAACTTTGTGTAATACAATCACAGCGATTCGGTTCTCTTTCTCACCCCACTCCATTTAAATATCGCAAAATATTGTACAGTGTATTGGCGCCAAATTAGAAAACTCAATGAACAATCGTATAAAAATGACAGATTCCAAATTCAAATGACAATGACCTCTTAAGAGGTTGTTGGTGTTTCACCAATAACCCTGTATAAGCCTGTGGAATAACCACCGACGGCCGCCATGGCCCACACACAATGGTACACTTGCACTAAGTGCGGAACCCAAACCCATAACATAGAATATAGAAAAGCCTGTGTTGTCTCACTGCAGCACAAAGGCCTCCCTTCCCTCCTTCTACTTTTCCCGGTCCACTGCGATTGTGGGTCAATCCTTTAACAAGGAGTCCAGCTCGTCCCGCCATCTCTTTCTGGGCCTGCCGCGCAGTCGTTTCTTGGTATTTGGGAATAATAATAATAATCTTTCTTATTTTTAATTGTAACAGTATTTATGGCCAGACAGTGTATACATAAAAAAAAAAATTTTTTTCGAGCGTTTTACTTTTTCATATAAAATAACCATTTAAAAAATCATTTTTATGTGCGCTGTACGCAGGGCTGCGCTTACGGCTCGGCGCTCGAGCACCGCGCGGCCCGCTTCCCCTACCCGCGGCTCCCACCAACCCTTCCCGCCCAATTTAGTCGTCCGATATCTGTCGCGCGGTAAGGATGTGCTGTCGTGTGTCTTCTCGCTATATCCGCGCGCTCGCGCAGTTTCGTATAAACAATGCCGTTTACTTATTCTAATCGGGAGTATTTAGATATGATAGTGTGTTATGTCATGACCGGTGAGAGTTTAGCCGCAGCACGTAACCGATACCGTGAACTTTATGGTGACCAACGACAAGTGCCTGCCGTCCAAACTATCCTGGGGGTCTACCAGCGCTTATTAGACTATGCCCAGTTTCGTCCTCGTCAAGCAGATGCTGGTAGGCCACGGCTCGCCGGTGACATTGAAGATCGAGTGTCGAGATGCGACTATTTCAACGACAATCCACACGCGAGCACACGTGACGCAGGGCGGGACTTAGGAATAAGTCACGTTATTGCCTGGAATGTGCTGCATGAAGAAGGCCAACATCCGTACCACTTTTTAAGAGTACAGGAACTAATACCCACAGATTACGAACCACGGCTTAGATTCTGTTGGTGGTTGGTGGAAGAACCTGGTCGCAAAATTTATGGATGGACGAGTCCACTTTTAGTAGAGTGGGCTTATTCAATATCCACAATGCTCACTGGTGGTCGTACGAAAACCCGCGCTGTGGTCCCTGACCATTTTCAGCACCGGTTCTCAGTGAACGTGTGGGCTGGAATCATAGGGCAGAGGGTACTTGGACCCGTCTTCTTAGAATGCCTTAACGGCGAAACATATCTGCAGTTGCTCGAGTCTGTGCAAGAGATGCTGGAAAATGTTTCTGTTGCCGAAATAAGGGACCACTTCTTCCAGCCAGATGGAGCGCCTGCACACTATCACCGAGGAGCCCGTGCTTACCTGGATGCTACTTATCCTAACCACTAGATAGGCCGTGGTGGGCCTATTGCATGGCCTTACGCCTCTCGATTTTTATCTTTGGGATCGTGTAAAAGACTTAGTGTATGGACACAGGGGTCTACCTTTTATAGCAGAACTTTTTACGTCATAATATTGTTTTGCATAACAACGGATAGCATAAACTTCATTTCGTTGTCACTCAGTTGTCATACATTCAAAACTCATAATTTTGTTAGTCAGAATCATCTTTAGGCATAATGTTTATATCCATAATAATTAAAAAGCAGAACCATCATATCGCAGAAAATTCACAGTCAGAATCGTCTTTTGTCATACATTTTATATCGATAGTCATTAAAAGGCAGAACTGATTTTTTGACTGAGTTTTGGATAAGAAATGTCGCATAGAAATTATATTAAATAATCAGTCGGATTACACTGAAACTGGATTTTTGAAGGCAATTGGAGCTAATTTAAGATTAGTTTGACCTAAATTGTCTATATATTTTGTTTTATTTATTATTTAATTATCATTATTCAATAAAACAGTTGATTCTGCATGTATTTACTCAATAAAACAGTTTATTGTGAAAGCATGCATGCAGCATGCATGTAGCATGCAAGCAGGCATGCAACATGCAGCTTGCATGCAGCATGCAAGCAGGCATGCAACATGCAGCAGGCATGCAGCATGCAAGCAGGCATGCAACATGCAGCAAGCATTGTTTCTGTCACGGCTCCGGCGCTGCGGGGTTTAGGCGGCGCCACGCGAGCTTATCGTCACAGATGGTTTTAACGCTCACCACCGCAGCTTCGGCTTGCTGGCCGGCGAACGCCGGCCAGCCTCAGCCGCGGTGGCGGGCCTTCAAACCACCTGCTCCTCAGCTCGCGGGCCGCCCTACCCCTCCGCGCCTACGCGGGTTTAAATTACACTCTAGGGGTAGGGCAGACAAGACTGCGTAAAGTCGGTTTCGCAGCGATTCGTTTCTGACCATTCGATTTTAAATACATTGCACGTAGGTTATCTAACCATTCGACAGCATAAATTTACTTTATGTAAATTATCAGTTTTATTCCATATATTATAAGTTTTTGATGTTTTGAACACTAATTTTTACAAGAAGATACATCTATTTTAATTTTTGATGTTCAAATATGCACCCATACCAAATAATCGTATCTCTAAATAAATGTTATGCTAAACAAAATTATGCATAATATTAATTATGGCAAAGGTAATTATGCGAAACAAAATTCTGCCAAGATAAAAGTATGCCATTGTAAATTCGGACACGTAAATATTCTGCCAAACAAAAGTTATGCTAAATAATTTTTATGACTTAAAAATATTCGATTAAATAAGATTATGCCATGTGAGTTATGCCAAATAAAAATCGGAGTATCAAGATTCTGCCAAATAGAAGGAACCCATGGACACAGTGGCAACAATATTCGAAACGTGGACGAATTAAAGACCCGCATAATTAGTACATTCGGTCTAATTAAAAGTGACAGAGACACATTAATCGCAGTGCAATCCAATGTAATACGTCGTGCTCACTTGTGCATTGGACAAAGTGGTGGACATTTTCAGCACCTTTTGTAAATAAGGTAAAAATTAAGACTTCTTTTAAATAGTTTTTAAATGATTGTAAATAGTTTGATCCAATTTTTTAAACATACTAAGTTATCGAGCTTACTTAATTTAAAAACAGTAATTCATTAATATGGCCAATAAAAAAAGCTACTTGTTTGAAATTCGATAAACTGTCAGTCCAAAGTCTGAAACATGTGATGGGAAATATAGAATCAGCTGTTTACGAATTTGCGCTGTCGCAGGGGTGAACGAACTCGAGCGCGCGGCCGTGCGGCGCCACGCCAGCGGCGGCTTACACGGTGTACAGTGCGCATATTTAATAAATTTGTGCGTAGTGAAAATATTGCATATCTTTGAAACGGATTAATATTTAGAAAAAAAAAATTCGAGATTATTTTTCATATAGTATTCCAAACAACGCCTCACGCCGCCTTTCTTAAAGTTAATTTTTTAACACCTTATATAATACAATACTTAGGACATGTATCACTTTATTTCATGCAAAATTAGGAGATTAAATTATTATAAGTAGTACACGATATTATGCCAGAATAGTTTTAGAAGTAAAGATAATTATGTAAAACAAAATGTCGAATTTTTGAACATTATGGTTACCGAAGTTTATAGCAAACGTGTTATGGATAATGATTTTCGGACAAACAATCGTAGGAGAAGTAACGGAGTACCATCATCCACAGCCCGACTTCACCCATGCTTGCTGGGCCTTTTTTTTTTTTTTTTTTTTTTGTTTTCGGGGGGAAACCTTCAAAAGGCACCCGACCTCTGGGGAATGAGGTCGGGGAGTGTGGGATTTTTACCTCACTAAAACCACCCCGGTGATCACCATCCGCACATAGGGGTAGTCCCGGTTCCTCTTAAAAGACCAATTCCGGAACCACCCCTAGGCCTTTTTTTTCTGGGTTGAAAATCATCATATTACTTCTCCCGCTCTGGGCGGAGCGAGAGGGCATGTCAGACTTTTACTGACTAAAACCCACCCGCGTTCCTTCAGTTGCCTATGCAAGCGGCCACGGTATCTCTTTCGAATAACCCGCTGCCCTGGCAGGCATCGGCCCTAGCGGACCCCGTCAGTTCGTGCTGACATCTCTTAGAGGCGCGCATGGAACACAACGCGCCGTCGACCCGGGCCTGGTCCTTCCCGGGCGGCGAGCTGCCCATCGCTCGCCGCCCGCAAGCCCGCGCCTACGGTGGCCGGGAGTCGGCTGGTGACTCCCGACGTCTAGGGCGTCTCCTGGGGCGACTAGGGGCGTGAGGGCGTAGAGATTGCCTCTCCCTCGCGCGCTCCGCCTCCTCCTTTGCGAGCATTACTGCTTCGCAGAAGGAGGTGACGGCTTCCTATGCACTCTCGCTCCGTACCATGGCCTGGACCAGGGCCGGACGCGAGAGATCGCCGCCGCCGATCGCCGCCACGAGGACGCGGCGGTGCTCCGCCCATGCCGGGCAGACCTCCACCGCATGCTCCACCGGCTGGGCATAGACCTCCGTTTTCTTGTGTCAATCCCCACGCTCCTGTGCCAAGCATCAGGTTTTGCCCGCGATGGCAACAATTATTATTATTATGAGCCTGTGTTGGCCCACTGCAGGGCAAAGGCCTCCCTTCCCTCCTTCCACTTTTCCCGGTCTACTGCGATTGTGGGCCAATCCTTTGAGAAGGAGTCCAGCTCATCCCGTGCAACAATGTCGTCATATATAATTGTAAAGAATCTTTAATCATACATGTAGCTTTGATGTAAACATTTTTAATTAAAACTAGTGCGGTTATTGTGGACAAAATATTGACTCAATTTACGTTTCTCTAGTTAATGGATCGTGCATTCGGTTCCCTAGAAGCATTATCTATGCTGATGAACGAATTCTTTTTGATGTGGCCTGGAACGAAACGCGCTTACTCAGTTGCCTCGGCTTTAAGCGGACTGTATGGTATAAAACAGCATGTTGGAGTAACAAAAGTAACTCCTATATGCAAGTGGGTCCCGCACTTCCAAGGTGTCTTCTACTGCCATGCACCTGTCAAAGTCCATTTTGATGTCCAAAGCAGTGTTTCGCATAGCACAGTGGAAGTTTATAACAACGATACTGGAGAGCAGTTGCCTCAGGTCTATAATACTCATATCACTTTCGATTTTGTGCCTAATGGTCTTGGGTAAGTTCTTGTATATTTTGATCTTTGTTCTTAAATACAATCTTTTGTTACGAGTATTATGATGAATTTTGAATCGGACTTTTTTTTTATGTGGTTACTATACGAGCCACAATAAGGAGGCGGGGACAAACTGGATGCGGAAGGTGGCAGGGTGTTGTGGCGCAGCCTGGGAGAGGCCTATCTCCAGCAGTGGACTGCAATAGGCTGAGTTGATTGCTTGATTGATATTATACGATACATTCGGATATCCTGTCATTTGATTTAGAAAATATTCAATGATTATGTATACACATAAATACAAAAACAAAAGGACACTTACGAAGTACTCGTCTGCATCGCTGTCATCTGGCAACGTGCCCAGAAGACTGCCAGCGTTGCCACGTTCAATTTCAATGCTAATTCTTTGGCCTAAAAACGAGCCAGCCCTCTGATCACGTGAAGTGTCGACCAGCAGGCGGGAAATTTCCTTAAAAAGGAGACGCGCACTCGGGTCCCATGACCCCAGTGTTTTGAGCCCAGATGGCTCAGTATCTAGTGTAAATAGATAGTTCCTAGTGTAATAATTTAAATGTATATGAAATATATATCTTCATTTAGGACATCGATACGACAAAAATATTGCAAATCAATACTTCGACAGCAACTCCAATAAGTTCAGTATATATATTAGCCGTCCGGTACCAGATCTTTCTGGTCCCTTGCCAAATCGGTCGAAGTGAACTTCTGTCGGCCCACACTGCCTCCGCTGGTTAAGCCAGATGGAACACTGGCTCATACGGCGGGAGATAAAGCAGGTCTCTTAGCATCTCTCTTTGCCCACAAATCGCGTCTTGATACTGGCAGTGCTACTCCACCGAATTTGCCTCACTGCGACACGTCGATGCACGAGGTTCGCATTAGAAACGAGGAGGTTCTGAGAGCACTGTGTCGTCTGGACGTGAGTAAAGCTAGTGGACCAGATGGTATACCAGCGATTGTTCTCAAGGCTTGTGCGCCAGAGTTGTCTCCTGTATTGACACACTTGTATCGCCTCTCATTTGGGACTGGTATAGTGCCCAAGTCCTGGAAGTTTTCCAACGTGCAGCCCGTGCCCAAAAAAGGTAGTCGTGCCGATCCTAGCAACTATCGGCCGATTTAAATAACCTCCATACTCTGCAAGATTATGGAGCGCGTGTTGAACTCGCGTCTCATGGCATACCTGGAAGTTAACGATCTCCTCAGTGACCGACAGTACGGGTTTCACCGCAATCGGTCTTCTGGGGACCTACTAGTGTATGCCACTCACTTGTGGGGCGAGGACCTCGAGGTGAAGCGATTGCCGTTTCCTTAGGCGTCTCGAAGGCCTTCGACAAGGTATGGCACGCTAGCCTTTAGAGTAAGCTTCTAGCGTACGGCATTTCCCCTGGTCTGACTGGCTGGGTAAAAGACTTCCTGAGTGAAAGGTCTCTCCGAGTTATTGTCGACGGATGCTCATCGGAGCCCATGACGACTAATGCCGGTGTTCCTCAGGGGTCTGTTCTCTCTGCAACTCTCTTCCTGCTGCATATCAACGATCTGCTGATGCCCGGAATCTATGGGTATGCAGATGACAGCACAGTTGTAGAGAGATACCTGCCGAGTGCTCGGGTCGCACTTCAGGTAGTCTTCAAGTGGAGCGAAGCCAACCTTGTGGGATTCAACGCCGCCAAAACACAAGCGTGTCTGTTCACCGCCAAAAGGAGCCCGTTCACCCTGGCTCCTGCTTTTCAGAATGTATCCTTGGAGTGCACCGACCGCCTTCAGCTCTTGGGAGTTGAAATTTCCTCAAACCTAAACTTTGGGCGGTTCATTGAGTCCAAAGCCAAGATGACTGCTAGGAAACTTGGCGTTCTTGTAAAGGTCCGGCGGTACTTCACACCGGGACAGCTTCTAATGTTATATGTACAAAGCGCTGGTCCGATCGTGTGTGGAGTACTGCAGCCACATATGGGCTGGTACTGCAAAATGCCATCTAGCAGCTTTGGACTCAGTGGAGAGGCGTGCGAAGAGGCTAATTGGTGATCCAGATTTGGCTAAGACCAATCTGCAAAGCCTGGAGCACAGGCGTAGGGTAGCCAGCCTTTCGGTATTCTATAGGATGCATTCTGGAGAGTGTGCGCGAGAATTACATGACTTAATTCCGCCATCACCGTTCTATCATCGGACAACCCGTCGCACGGCTAGTTTCCACCCTTACGTTGTTGAAACTGCTACGATCCGGACGAAGCGTTTCGCCTCGTCGTTTATACCGCGAACATCGAAGGACTGGAACAACTTGCCTGCGGCGGTTTTCCCGTCCAATTATAATTTAAGTGTCTTCAAGGCTAGAGTGAATAGGCTCATAATAAATTAGTGCGCTTTACCATCAACGATTGCATCACTGCTTTCCATCAGGCGGAATCGCATTCAAGCACTAGTTTATATCATTAAAAAAAAAAAATATTAGTCCCACTGCTGGGCAAAGGCCTCCCTAGTCTCTGTCCAGAGCTGCCGAGAACCAGTCATAATTTAAAGGAGTCCAGCTCATCCTGCCATCTCTTTCTGGGCCTGCCGCGATATTATTTGCCACTAATCGGGACACACTGGGTCGTATGTTTGGCACATTTATCGTGTGGCATGCGGCGGATGTTCCAGCCCAATTCCATTTAAGCATGGCTGCTTAAGTGTTTATTGATATAAATAAAATTGTATCCACAGCTATACAGTCTTAGGCCATAGCACGCTCGGTCAGGTCTCAGGCGTCAACTACGATGCTCACTGGCAGCTCACGATCATGTCCAGCCTGAATAGTGCCTTCCACCTTTGTGACAACGAAGAGATCTGCAAGGAGTTGCCATTGCCTCATTCCAGCAAACTGCATTTAGATGAAATCTTCTTGCCAAATAGAAGAAATATTTTGGGAGGGATTCAGATATCGGTGACGCAGCATCAGGCAGTCAGCTTTAGGGCGGCTGCTTCTTCGTGTGATGTATGTTTAATTTGTTTTCCTCAGAATCATTCTTATGACATTTACTTTAGAACACTTTTGGAATAATAGTACCTATTTTGATAGCTTTTTTGGCTAGTCTGAATAACGTTGCAAAAACAAACTTGGGTATAATTATAACATTATTTTATTTTAGTAAACTTGTATTGATCGTAGCTTTAAACCAATATCAAAAATATATTTTTGTAGAATGCAAGAAACATTAATATAAATAGCTTTATCATTTGGATCCTAGACTGACTTTTAAACTTACCAGCCTTAATAGGCGGAACATACTACTTACTACTATAGTCTATACTTATAATAAATCTGTAGAAGTAAAAATTCTGTACATTGAAAATATAAAAAAAATAAATGGCAGGGGGGTTACTAGACCGACACCGAACCCAAAAATGTGATTAAAAAATGTTTTGTCAGTCTGTCTGTCTGTATAGGTTTATTTAGGTAGGTAGGTATTTTATTTTCTGTTATTGAGTTTTTTTTAATTAGGTAGGTACTTAGGTTTACTTTTATAAGGCGTAGACGTAAATAATAAATAATGATTAAGATATCTTGAAGAGTGAAGTGGGGTCTTAAAAAATAACAGATTTGACTAAATGCGTATGAAAATGAAAATATACACGCTAAGTACTTATATAAAAAACATTTTTTTTTTGTTTGTCTGTTTGTGCGGCTAATCTTCGAAACGGCTGGACCGGTTCTGACGGGACTTTCACGGGCAGATAGCTAATGTTATTGGAGTAACATAGATTTAATTATTTAAACTTTTTGCTTACAAAAAAAGGTACAAAGGCTGACTTAATGCCTTAATAGGCTGTAGAGGCTACTTTTTGTTTCGGTAGCATGTTCCCGTGGGATAATTTCCGACATCCACGCGGGCGAAGCCGCGGGCAGAAGCTAGTACTTAATATTATAAACGTGACAGTTTGTATGGATGGATGAATAGATGTTTGTTACTCTTTCACGCAAAATCTAGTCAACGAATTTGGATGAAATTTGGCACACAGATGGTTTATAACCAGGATTAACATATAGGATACTTTTTATCCCGATATTCCCACGGGATCGACTTATGCGGGTGAAATCGTGGGGCGCAGATAGTTGAAACAATATTTTTAATTATTAATACATAAAACTCATTCATCTTTCACAGTTAGAAATGGTAGCAACGTTACGCTCAACATTACCCGCTCCATTTAGTGGTACCGAAGAGTTAGCAACATGCTCTGGCAAAGGAGAAATTTACTGGCCTTACATACGATTGGAGCCAACTATACTCAAAAAGTCGCAACTGAGTTTTGTAAGTACAATCAAACAAAAAATATTTTATCATTTTACATTATCATCCGATGTATAATAATCTTCATCAGCTCGCATAGCATGTCCAATTCTATCTCTAGTCTACTAAGAATGGACAAAGTTCTCTCTAACCAACTTGACACCTCTTCTGCCCGAGCATGGGGCGACCCGCAGACTCGCCTTTCTATGAAGACAAAGACATTTATTATTTCCATAATAACGGGGAGCAAATTTTAAAATCAATAATTATAGTTCCTTGTTTCTTATCCGGTTAGACTGGAAGCTGACCCCAACATAGTTGGGAAAAGGCTAGACAGGTGATGATGATGACAGTTTCTTGACTAAGTCCAATGTTTACCTAACACAAGCATCTTCTTGCTTAAAATGTGATCTCCAACTCATGTGCTTTCATTGTATGTAATTGCAATAAATATATAGGTATATATTTGTTTTTTAATGTGATGTAGACTATTTGACACTTGTTGAGTAGAAATATTTCTACCTCCAAGGGTCAAAAGATGAGAAAAATTGGTCGTCATGCTTGACATTGTAGACTTTTGTCAACTGAAGAATAGAATCATTTCTTCCCTTCATCGCCATACCTAAGTACAGTAAAATCTTTCTACAATCTGTAATTTTTTTCTATTTTTCCGTCGACAAAACCCGTTTCTATGATGACCATGCTACGCTTGCAGCAAAAAAAAGGCCAATGTTGGATAAAGGCCTTTTGTTAAGAATTGTCATAACCGGTCCAGCACAGCTTATATCTAGCCGAATTCTGTCAACTTCCCGTTTGGCGACTATATAAAATCTGCCTACCCCTTTAGGAAATACAGGAGTGATGTTAAGTGTTGTTATTATTACAAATTCCAAATTCAAATTCAAAATTATTTATTTTGGGACAACTAGATCCACCGGTTAGTATACAAAACTTAGAAACTATTGTTAGTACCTACTTAAATATAATAACAAAGGACAACACTCATCATAACTATCACAAAAATACCCCTGTGCTGAGACACCCCGCCCCATCAAAATAACCAACAGGGAGATACCTCCCTAAAAGATCACCAGACGAACGAAATGCCTCAACACAGGCGCACGCACATCTTTACAAAGGGAGCTATGTTTCAACAGGATGCAAGAGACGGAATCAATCAAAGCGCCCGTTCCCTGGTAAAAACTCCGAGGGCACAGAAAGCTACTCCACATTCCAAGCCCCGATCTAATTCAAAGGTATATTTTTTTGTTTTATTTTTCTTTGCACTCACTATTATTTTATTTATTTTTTCTTGATAGCAGCTGAAATTGAGTTTTTAGTTGAGGTAAATCGTTTTATGTTCGTTTTTGATAAAATATCGATCGATCATCTGTAAAGTTTCGCTAGCTAATTCAATTCAACCCTGTATACGTCTTATTATTTTGATTGATGTACTGCCGCATGAGGGCTTATTCCGATATACGCCTTCAGTATCGCTACCGACAGACCGCGACAGCGATTTCGGTATCGCTACTGAGCGCGATTGCGAAGAGCTAACATACTCGTACATATATCTGAATAGGCCTTAATTGAGGAATATAATTATGGTGGTGAATCTCTACATTCGGGTGGAAGGTTTTAGCTAGTGATATTCTTTTCGACGGGGAATATTTTTGGAAGATGAAGAAGTTAAATAATTTCAAAGTAGTCATTATGATGGACAGGAGGAGGCAATCAATGTCCACGGTGTGTGCCACTACCAATTTAAGACCAAAAACGTTTTAAATTTTAAAATCGATATCTGTTCCTAAGAAATCGTGATTATTATTTACCACTATTACGTCTCCTTACACCGTTTGTCCACCCATCACCGTCAATGGGACGTCAACGAGTGACGAGATTATTCGAACCGAGCGTGACGTTCTGATGACGGCGTGCGGTGTACAGACGCCAGCACATCAAGCTACGCGAAACTGTCAAAGGACAATGACCAAAAGTCGTACCAAAAAGTCTCATCCATCAAAATCAAAATATTATAGTAATTATTTTCAAATTTTTTTACGACATTACGCGTCGAGGATTTCATTTTTGAACAGGGAATTTAAGTTAAAGTAAAAAAGTGTTGATATTGTTGTATTACATGACGTACCGTTCCAAATGATATGACCAATATAACCTTGAATTTGATCACGTCTTTCAAAAAACATGTAAAAAATTATACTTTGCCGATTAATTAAAAATAACTAGAATTAAATAGAATAGAATTATTATTTAAACGATTATTTTTTAGAGCATTTTTAGAGCTTTAATGGCCGTTCGTGTATGACATGTCAAACAAAATAAAGTACCTAGTTTTCAGATTATTTCGATTTTTTTGAAAATCTCCGAAACCCGGGTTTTGTTACTTTTGTAGGAGTTAATTATGATAAGAGTAGTCTATAAAAAACAAAGTTTTACTTTGATGCAGCATGGTACGGGATTCCATACATCCATGAGCATTATCCTTTTCCCAATCAACCTTGAACCTAATGCTTTTGTGATAAAGTAGAATATTGTAGTAGCTTGATGTGCTGACGTCTTTACAAACAGCCTTAGACCTCCGACTTAGCACGTTAGACTTGAATTTTTCGCAAAATATTTGATTTCTAAAATTACCTTACGCTACTAGATTTTAATATTATTCTTGCCTTTTTTTCTGTAGAATAGAACAGAATATTATTTATTATGTACACCAGTAGTTAAAATTGTAAGCTGTTCTTCTCATTCCAGCTAAGACTCGCTGCAATTGAACCAAGGGTGTATTCAATTGAGTAAGTTTCTTGTTTAAAATACTCCTATTGTTTCTTTGCAAAATATTAATTATCAGTTATGTATTCTGATTATGAGACTTTACGAAGAGTGATATTTATTCTTATATGTATATGGACGTGACCTATGCAAGTTTATCCGATAAAAAGTATACAGGGTGGCAGGGACATCAACGCGCAAACTAAAACCATAATTTCAGCACATGGTTTTAGACCCCTTAGCGTAGAATTTTTTTGTCGGTGATCAAAAAAAAATCTGTAGTTTCATAGAAAAGTGCTGGACCTACCTAAGCGGTCAAAATAATTGGAATAGCATTTTTTTTTACGAATAACTTCAAATCAGGTAGAGGGTACATGATTTTGAACGACCTCCCCCCCCCCCCGGCGGGGTTCAGAATCATGTACTGATACGGGGGGGGGACACCATTCCTGTATAACAAAGTCGCTTTTCGCGTCGTCTAAACTAAACAATGGATTTAAATGCAGTTTTCAACTTCATTTGGTTAGACCATTTATTGCGGACTTAGAAATGATGTGTTTTGAGATTTCACCCATGCGTAAAACGGGCGGGTTGCTTGTAATAAATAAAAACGTGTCTTTTCCAGGGTCACATGTCCAATGGGCTGGCCGTTAAATTTAGAGCAATGGAAAAGGGTGGGCGAAGTTCGTAACTCGATAGAAACTCTGCAACTTCATCAACATCAGTCAGCACCAAAAAAAGGATCTGCCAAAGAGAAAGAAAAAGTAAGTGCTCATACACACGAGCGGCACACGTCAACGGCAGAGGCAACTGCAGCCGTCGACAACGTGCCGCACATGTATTTGAGCACCGTACTCAAATACATGAACGGAGCACGCTGTTGACGAGTCGAGTAATTTGCATGGAGCGACTGCCTATCTGACATGTACAACCCAGTTACTGAGTAACACCACACTCCCTTGGTAAGACTGGTTGTCAGAATTTTTGGGCTTCTGACTACGCGTAACGACTTTCAAAGATCTACTAATATCCAGGACTAACTGCTTAACGTGCATTCCGAGGCACGGTGAAGTCTCGGTATGTAATCGATGGTCGTGTATCCACGAACCGACCGGCTAGCGTAGATTAACCTTCGACCAACCCGTGAGGCTGCCACGAGCCTAATAGACTGATTAATGAAAAAATATTTGTTTAGCCAGGAAAACCAGGGTCAGCGAAAGATAAAATCGAGAAGGCGACGGTGCTGCCGGTGCAACAACCGTTGCCAGGTGATGCCTGCGTAGAACTGGAGTGTGCATTAGCAGTTGGCGGTGGAGCAGTAGCCAGGAGAGATGATGAGAGGGACTTGATTTTTGCTGCAGCAAGGATTTCGTGGGCCGCCTTGGAACCATCGAGGAATCAGAGGGGAGCGCAGATCAGGTCAGTAAAAGATTTAAGAAAGAAACACAAAAGGTAATGGCGACGCTTTCGTTCACAGACAGATCAGTGGTTAAATTCAGAAAGCGGTACTCCTGGACCCGGCGCATATTATTAGGCTCCTCTCTCGAAGCATGATTTTTTTTCGTACCGTAGCGTGGCAAGCTAGCTGTCTGCCCACATTTAAGTTACCACCTCCTAAGAATACCTTCAATACCAAAGGCATCAAAAACAAGATAGCGGTGTTCGTTCCGATTTCAGCCACGTGACAAAAATCCTTGAACTATATTGCTTGTATATTTATACTTCTAAATAACTGTTTTTAAGGAAAGAGTTTCGGGCTGAATATCTGGTCGCACCTCCGCCACCGCCTGGGCCATCGCCCCCAGAGACTGATACAACGCCTACTGAGAGCACCGGCGCGCTCTTTGAGGTGAGTTTATTTTATAAGAACTTCTACATCCATTCATAACAAAGTCTCCTTTCGTATCTGTCTGTGTGACTGCTTTGTTCTTCTAAACTCCGCAACAGATTCTGTAGAGGTTTTCGCCATAATTTATTCCGGAAGGTTGTCGTGTAGTAAATTAATATGTTTTGCCAAGTTGTATCAACCGGGCGAAGCATGGCCGGGCCGCCAGTTGTCAATAAATTAATAAGAGGTAACTCAGTAAAATTCTACAATGACAAAGGGTTAATTTTTACTTAAAAATCTTGTAAAAAAAACCGATCTCATGGTTCCTTTTGGCGTTCTGCTCTATGACCAAGGTTGGTATGATGAAGGTTGGAACTTCAAACTGTCATTTTATACCAGCCTAAAAAAGTTACCACTGGTAGGCTGAATTGATTGATTTTCTGAATATTACCATTGCTGGGACACAGGCAGGAGGCCTGTGTCCTCTATAAGAGGGAGTGGGACGTAAACCAAAACGAGGGCCCGGTGTATAGTACGGAAAAAAATATTATATAATAAATAATACTATTTTCTAGGAGGCGTTAGTGTTGGAGGATACTGAAGCTGAAGGTGAGATACACTCATTCATTTCTGTAAGAAAAAACTTTTTTATGGTTTAATTATTTGAACTCGTTTTAAGTTTTGTTTCGTACCTACACACAGTTTTTTTTCATTGCAGTACCGGATGTCCAAAGACCTACTCCTGTGTCGGAATCTGATAGTATGTTAACTCAGTATTAAAAAAAAACATGTGCTTTATGCCTTTAGTTTAACTAAGGGCTGATTTTTCAATCGACAGATATTTTTTATTCTTGTAATAAAATTGACGTCTGACAGTTTTTGTATGGAAGAACTAAAAATTCAAAATTATTCCTCGGATAAAGTTATCTGGCGTTGGAAAAATCAGCCCTTAGTAGAATGTCGCCCTGTCATGATAGCCTAAGCATTCAGTTTCATCATTATCGATACTATATACAAGAAACAGATCAGCTACCTCTTTAAACTAGTGCTCAGAGCCGGCACTTAAAAATAAATCATCATCTACCTAGTACACGCACAGGTCGATTGATCAGGTTAAGCTACGCTTTCCGTAGTTGGTCTGTAGATGTGTGACCCTCTTTGCATACCGAGACGCCTTCGTGCCTCGGAAAGCACGTTAAGCCGCTGTTCCCGGCTGTCATTCGTGGATCTTTGACAGTCGTTACGGGTAGTCAGAAGCCCGAAAGTCTGGCAACCAGTCTTACCAAGGGGTATCCTATTATCCAGTAACTGGGTTGTGTAGGTCACATAGGCAGTCGCTCCATGCAAAATACTGGTATTCAGTTGCATCCGGTTAGACATGAAGCCGATCCCAACATAATTGGGAAAAGGCTAGGCAGATGATGATAGCACGACAAGAAATGAGGCATCGTTCGTGATGTGTAACTAGGTCATAAGATATCCCTTTGTAAGATTGGTGAAACAGACCGACGACAGAGAACTAATGACAGACTAAGAACATTTCCATTGTGATAACGCGTGTGCTAAAATATACCTGTCCATTATAGTTAAGTGATTATTTTATTTGTAAGTTTCAATCCAATTGACGGAATCGAATATAACGAAATTAAATTGAGAAACTATGCAATAAGTTCTTTTATTATACGCTTCATTTTTTTTTAAAGTGGTTGAAATGACGGTGGAGGCTGAAGAAGAAGCTCTTTACCTGCTGATGCCAGAGCAACTGCGGGACAAATTCAAACCTCTCGACTTCTTGGCATTCTGTATGAAGGAGAAGAATGAAGAAGAAAGGTAATTTATAGTTAATTGCATTGTATATGGCGTTACGGTAGACATCCAGTTTTTTTGTGCTGTTTATAGGCAAGCAAACATCACAGCCTGATTCTTAAAGAAAGAAAATGCTTGTATTGGTATAAATACAAACAAAAGAATCCAGCAAATCAGCGCTGGGATGTTACGGCCAAGTTCCAACGGATTTGTTCATTGGCCGTCACTTAAAAAGATAACTGACTTATGGCAAAAGAACCACCTGATGCTTGATTTTCAGCTGCCACTACAGTCCGTACACAGTTATTTTACATCTGTCAGCTGCAACCAAATAGCATGCGTAGGTATTACAACAGAAATAAAGATCATTGTGATTTTGACAGACTTGGCAATGGCAGCAATCCAATAGCAACCTTATTACCACGACATTGAAGATCACTGTGATATTGACAATGATGCAAAATCAGAATATACTATGAACGGACTGTAGTGCCATACGTTCAAATACATTTTACAGTTCTATAATAAAAGCAAAAATTGTAATAAAACAATGTATTGTGATATGTACAATAGATATATCCACACACCCATCGGGCCGCACCGCACCGCATTTTCATACAAAAAATCCCGGTCAAACCGGGGTTCAGTATACGATGGTCTAATAATAACCAATCCATGTTTCCTATACAGACCCTGTGAGAGGGCGAATCACAAGACAAATACTTTTTGGAAAAGTCAATTACCGCGTTGTCAAGATTGTCAAACCACTTGTGACTGATCAGTCATTGTCAACCCCTATCTGGTCGTTTTGACGTTCCAATACGGGCTTGAGATACATTTTATTTTGGCCATTAGTATAAATATCGTATTAATACATGTATACGTGAATGATATTAAAAGAGATTCATTCCTTTCCTAGTGTCCTCGTCTCCCCGTACATGGCAGAAGCAGCGAAGAACGACAGACACGCTCGTATAGAAGCGGCGTTGGAACGCATGCGTGAGCTGCAGTTCTTCAATAAGCAGCATGTCATAAGAAGACAGAGGACCCGTTGCAAGATGCTGGAGAGACTATTTGTGGGTAAGTAGAGATGGCGGGTTTTATCGAGACTGATAGATCTAATTGCAAATAGGCCAATTCTGAAAATCGCATAATAATATGAATTTAAATATGGCTAATTTTAATGCCAAAATTGTATCAATCAGTGTTAATTGATATAATTTTATACACACAATACATCATCGCAACAGAACAGATATTTCCCAGAGTGGTAGACAGATGTTATTTATATTATATTGAATAAATATTTCGTAAGTAGACTCTCCTCCTCTGAGATGTGTTTTGGATTCAATTTGCAGGCGAAGAATTTTTGAATTTCTTTCTAACACGCAGACTTCTGATAAACTGCGCACTACTTTTATATATAGCCAGACCACGTTTTTACTCATAAATCAATATCAACTAAAAAAAAGAAAGAAAGAACTTGGTCTATCGCAGTCTACTGGCCTTTCCCATGTTGCCCCACAACACCGTGTCCTCCGTCTTCCGTCTGTCATTCAGTCTGTCCCAGACATATTTTTGAGGTCGTCGGTTTATCTAGCTGGGGGCGTCCGATACGCGGTTTCTAATCCAGGGCTCGTCTGATATTGTCCTATTGTCCTTACTATAACAGAAAACTGGGAACATCAGCCCGCTGAGTCTTAACAAGGCTCTTCTCATACCGACATTCAGCAACATGATTATTTTTTTTTAATTTTAGATGCCACTTTGCCGCCAGAATTGGTAGAAGTGATGGAGCTGAAAGAAGAGGCTATTGCTCAAGAGGTTAACCTCAGAAACTTATCTGCCACCAAAAAGAAAATTGACGCTAAGAAGAAATAGTCAAGAAGATTATTTAGTTTTGTTGTAAGGTAGGCGGTGTACTGCGATTAAATGAGAGTGGGTTGGTAGCAAAACAAGCTCATTGACATAGATATTTATTAATTAAAATTTTATGCGAAAGTAATGCCAGATGCATTTTCTACCAGTCAACTTTAGGGTGATGCAGAGGTAACACATGGCAGATATCCCACAGTATCCGGGCGTTAATATCGTGATTCAGACTCTGTCAAACTGGTATATTATAGTAATAATGCTCTGAAACGCCAATTTTTTTTCTGAAACTCGATAGTTTTGCAAGTACGTGTGGTACCCAGCAGGGCAAATGCACGAAGCGTGATGTCGGAAATCTACTAATTATTTATTTATTTATATAACATTTGCTTGCTGCACTTACTACTACTAATGTGGCTAGCCAGAAGAGCAGTATGTTCTTTCTTCGTATGACCATTCGAAGCCACATTTATTGCGGAACAAACATTTTGCTCCTTTCGTCACCCCGCCTCCGCTTCGTCGCAGACCACAGCCTTATGTTTGGTCATAAGTTATTTTCGTTCGATGCTATTGTTTCTAATGTTGAACGTGTTCGATTAAAATGTCATAGAATACCGAAATATTTTCTTTCCCCTATGCGCTCAAATACTGACTACCAGATAGGCTTTAGTCGCTCCATGTAAAATACTGGTATTCAGCTGCATCCGGTTAGACTGGAACCCGATCCCAACATGGTTAGGAAAAACTACTAAGGCGGAGGATATCGTGGAGTACGTGCGCCAGAAGACGAGCTACACGCCGAGGGTGCAGTTACTGGAGTCGTAGCGCAACGTCAACTTCAAGGCGTTCGTGGTGCGCGTACCGAATTGTTATCTGCCCATCGTTATGGAAGAAGACTTCTGGCCGCAGGACGTGGTGTTCCGTCGCTTTCGCGGACAAGTACCACAGACCAGCACAAGAACAAGCTAGTATAGGAAGCTGCAATAAAAATATATATTTTAAATAAGATTATGTATGTTTAGGTTAAGGTATTTATCTATGGGCCTTCGTCGCCTGAAATAAATAAATAAAAGGCTAGGCAGATGATGTTGATGGTGGTGATGACTTACCACCAACCGTGTGCATCTGAATACATGCGAGGCTATGGTGACCACTGCTTTCAAAAAGGCGAACCCACGATATACAACTCGTAAGTCGTGGCCGTTACCACTGGACAAACACTGCTCTTTTTAACAACTTTTATTTAGATAAATGACAAAAACGCTATAGTCTAGAATCATGTGTTGAATTCACGGTGTCAGTTTGTGCGTCGATGTCCCAACGACTCTGCATTTTTTACGTAAGTAAGAAATTTATGCAATGTTGGATAAGTCATTCAGAAAGCTTAGTATTGTAAAACGGGGTGAACGTTCCCATTCACCCCTGCATCCCTAGCAGGGGTGAATGGGAACGAAACATTAAAATGGATTTTAACGTTGAAATAATATAGTTTGTTGCCAGAAAAGACTCTAATGTCTTTACTGTTTTTTAATTAAAGACGTGTTCTTGTTAGCAACAAACTATATTATTTTAAAGTACAAATCCATTTTAAAGTTTCGTCCCGATTCACCCCTGCATCCCAATTCACCCCGTTTTACCGGTAATGGAATTTCCTACCCAGGGTACAACGGTCAGTAAGTAAATACCGACACTTGAAGGTGGAAACTCCAGTAAGAACGCTCTGTTGCAACTGTAAAGAACTTTAAAACAATTTCAATATCGGAAGCGTTGTCTGAGATTTTCGTGTAGCGACACGAACTCGACGACATGGACTGAGCGATTCGAGATATTGGATCACGTTGTAGGTAGAAGGTAATATATTCACAGTCGATAGGTCACAGTCGCTAGGTAATATCGAACTTTGAATATTGGGTTACATGCTTTGAATTCGTCGTTGTTTGAAAAATAATGTGTTTGCAAATGACTTGTGAAATAACTTGGTTCTAGATGCCACTGAGCAGGTAGCCTAGTGGAAACGTTCGCGACTTACGAGTAGATCGTAGGTTCGAAACATGGTGGCCACTTTACTTTTTGTAAATTATTTTATCACCACTGCTCTAAAAATAAAGGAAAACATCGTGGGGAACCCGGCATGTACTAGAACAAAAAAAAAAAAAAGAAATGTGACATCTAGCTATACCGACCCGCACTGGGCCCGCGTGGTGGATTACGGCCCACTCCCTCTTACAGAGATGGAGTTCTAGTTAGAAGAGGCATTATTTTGGCACTACCTATAACCGCAGCCTCGTTCGCGTGACTGTGTATTTTATTGCCGTTAAAAATGTATGAAAACTTAATTCATAGTAAATTGATAAGAGAGTATTCCACAGACAGTAAAGTTGTTCTCATTATTCTGCTTTATTCGCAAAACAAAAATAGTTTTATGAATTATTGATCGAAGGCTTTCAAAGTCGTACATTTTTAACTTGAGTAAAGTTAAAAATTTCCTGTGATTTCACCAGCACTTTCCATGGCTATATTCTTTTCTTTATAAACTACTAGCTTCTGCCCGCGACTTCGTCTGCGTGAAATTTATTGTTCCCACGTCCCGCCCCGTCGCATCGTATCACCTGTCCGCGCTATCACTTCGTTTTCACTTAGCTTTCTTTGACACTTTTTTAATTTTGCTCGGCTCCTAAGGGTCGTAGCGTGATGTTAAATAGCCTATAGCCTTCCTAAAGAATTGGGCTAACAAATGCAAAAATAATGACTGCTAGTCCCAGAGATTACCCCTGACATACAAACAAACAAACTAATTTTAACTATTTTATTTATTTTTAATTATAATTTAATTGGGTAATTTTATTTATTTTTATTTATTTTTTATAACTCTTTATAATATTAGTACCTATAGAAGACGGTAGACTGGAAGCCGACCCCAACATAGTTGGGAAAAGGCTAGGCAGATGATGAGTACCTATAGAAGTATAGAAGATAGCTCTGTTACTCGCGAATTTTCTAATTTTATTTACCTCTTTTGCCGTAAGCGAGTCTTTGTTTATTTTGTTATTCTTCCTCTTTTTCTATAAAAATAGACTTTCCTTTCTTCTACATTTGTTCCTATAACATCAAGTTACAACAACTAATACTTGAAAGCAATCTAATAAAGGTAGCGCCGCGCCGTCTCAGATTTTCAGCGCGTTCAGACAAGAAGTGACGTAACACGACTGAACAGTTTTCAGTTAAGAGCTGGCTGAAATATTGGAGCGCTAAGTGGTAGTTGGTGGCGCTTTAACAGAACATGACGTAATTGATTTAGTCAATGTAAACATAGGTACAAGGCTGTTCTTGATCTACGACAAGTACCTAAATCATGATCGTGATAATTTATGGTCATCGTTGTCGCATCGTGAGAAGAGAATGAGAATGGGATGTGTGGTGTTTCGCAAATGGGAGTCTGAAAGTGGCACCAGTGACTGAGAACTTGTGTGCAAATTGGTGGTCATGGGCTTGTGGTGCAGAGGAATGAGAAAAGTTTCGTGAGGAAAGTTTTGGGTATGCTTGCGGAAGGTTCTAAGAGTATGAGAAGACCAAAGAAACGATGGATGGACTGTGTGAAAGATGATTTGGTTAGAAAGGGGTTTACCGGGGTTTAGGGGTTTAGGGGTTACCGAGATGCCTTGTGACTTAGTTAGTCATGTAATTAAGGCATAAATCGGTACAGATTCGGTATGACTCCGGTTCAAATCAAAACCAGCATGCCAGCATGCCAGCATGGCATGGCCTTTAACGTTCCCACTGCTGGGACACAGGCCTCGTCTCTTTGAGAGGGAGTGGACTATAATCCACCACGCGAGCCCAGTTGGTAGATGTCACACATCTTCGAATTTACTAGAATCAGCCATATTTGTCAGAACTAATGAATAAATTTATTTCCTTCTCTGAACGACACTTTTTTTTTCCGGATGGGAAATCATCAAATGACCCCTCCCGCTCTGGGTGGAGCGGAACGGAGTGTCAGACTCTTACTGACTAAAACCCACCCATGTTCCTTCCTTCGCCCTTTATGTTCCGGGGTAGCGGTAACCCTTTCGGACAATCCCGCTGACCCGGCAGGCTTCGGCCCTAAGGGGCCCCTCAAATTATACTGACAACTGTTTGAGGCGCGCGTGGAAAACTTACGCCCCGTCCTCTGAACGACACTAGAAAAATAAATATAAGCATGAAATTTCAATACCAAAACATGTTCTACACAGATGTATATAAGACTGCGCATTTAAAAAAGTTTTATAAATGTATGGCACCTGCTGTGTATAATAAAATACCTAACAATATTAAAGACCAACAACCATCTAGAATATTTTTAAAAAATCTTACAAAATTATTTACTAACTGATTTTATAGCCGATAATTAACTATAAGTTTATCGTAAGTTAGTTTATTTTTATAACTTTATTGCTCATAATATTTTTGCATGCCTTAAAGGCAGTATGGAAGGACTCTAACATTAATTGTAATATCTCATTTGTAATACCTAAATTCTTTCCAAATAAATATATTCTATTCTGTTCGATTGCTATGAGCGACAGATGCGACGCTTCAAAAAGCCGTTTTTCTAGACCCCAATGGGCCATATATTTTACGACCGTTAACTATGTAAGTACGAGTATGTTCAAACGGCTCATAAAATTCAAGTTGAATGCTCTTTTTGGCGAAGTCGTAAAGAAAATCTAATACACAATTTGTTGTAAATACATACTATACAATTTAAACCTTTTACTATCAAGTCGAGAGCTGCTGGAGAAACCATTAGGGAAATTATTGGTTCCATTAAATATCACTTGGGTGAAAATTTTGTTGAAGCCGTCATATTGCGTTAAATATTAAAAAGAGAATAAAAATGTCATGTCAGTCCTTCCATAAAGCTGCTAAGTGGAGGAAAGGGATTGTTGAGAAAATTGTAGAAGACTGGCAAGGATTTATTGCTGGGAAGAAATGGTGGGAATAATAATAAAATAATAATTATAATATGTTAGACGTAAGAAAACAAAGAATGAATATCATAAGATATATTATTTTTTATTCGGTTTTTGTGCATGCATGAGATGGCACAATATCATCATCTGCCTAACCTTTTCCCAACTATGTTGGGGTCGTCTTTCAATCAAACCATATATAACTGAACACCAGCATTTTACATGGAGCGACTGCCTATCTATCTGGGTAATACCATACCCCTTGGTAAGACTGGTTGTCAGACTTTCAGGCTTCTGACGACCACGACTGTCAAAGATGCACGAATGACAGCCGGCACCAACAGTTTAACGTGCTTTCCGAGGCACGGAGGGGCCTTGGTTTGTAAAAATGGTCACCCATCCACGGACCAACCGCTGCAAGCGTAGCTTAACCTGATCAAACGACCCGTGCGGCTGTTATTACTTAGCCACAAGCCCCATGAGATGGCACGTATAGTAGTAAAAAACAAAAGATGTAAAATATTTAAAATTAAGAACATTAAAAATAAATAGACAAATAGGGTTTGTACCTTCTTGCTGGCTGGAATTAAATAAATCTGTTAATTAATGACAAAAGTAAATGAATGTTATTGTTGTACTTATCAAATGCTGAAATTGTTATGTATCTACAGCCCCTCGTCGGTTAAGTAAGCTTATTAAGCTCCCTACAATAGAAAAAGTAGGTAATTGTGTCTCATTAGTGGCAGTTGAGCTCTTAAGCAATATGATTCATTTTGAAACATTTTGTTAGACACAAGCGAACAATGAATGAAATAGGTATCATAAAAAATATAATAGTAAAAAAACAAAAGAAGATGAATTAAATATTTAACATTAAATATAAAAAGAGATTTTATACCTTCTTGTTGGAAGAGAAGATGCTGTAAATCATATAAAGTTTTTAAAACTTGTAATCAACCATACAGCTTGCAGACCAAGTTTTCGCAAAGTTTGTCGCGAGCGCATCATACTCAATCACTAACTACTCTGGTCTTATATTTTGACCTCAGCACCGTATCAATCAATCACACGCTATCAATCTCAATCTGAAACATTTTGAAGGATATTGCTAATACATTGCTTCATATGTTCGAAAAATGGGTCTGCTCAACAACGTAAATAAAGCAATTAATGTTGTTGAACTGTCAAAATGAAACCCATTGCTAATGATAGTGTGTTACACAATTACCCCGCTGATTGCTGAATCCTACTAATATTATAAATGTGAAATTTTGTATTTTTGTTATTTAATCACGAAAATTGATTGAACATGATCAGTCTATAATGTTTGGGAACATTATAGACTGCTGGGACATAGGCCACCTCTCTGTGAGAGGGAGTGGGCCTTAATCCACCACGCGGGCCCAGTGCGGGTTGGTTTCCTCACGATGTTTTCCTTCACCGTTTAGACAGCAGTGGTGATGAAATAATTTACAAAAAGTAAAGCGCCTGTCTGGGTTCGAACCTACGACCTACAACTCGTAAGTCGCGGCTGTTACCACTGGGCCACCACTGCTCTTCGAAATTGATTGAACGGTTTGCATGCATTTGGCACACAGATAGATAACATGGATTAACACATAGGATACTTTTAATCCCGGTAGATGAAGATAAAGATACCTATATCTATTGCATAATTATGTACATTAAGTTCTTATTGATAAACATTACATTTTAGTTTCAACAGTCTACCCAAATCAGACATGCAATAGTATTTTAAGACATGCAAATATTATTTTTATCAAAAAACTTATTCAGATTATAAAATACATTATCAATTGTATTAGTATGTTCCTATGGTATAATTTCCGACCTACACGCGGGTGAAGCCGCTGACAAAAGCTAGTACTGACTGACGTCTATAAAAGCGTGTTAACAAATGAATTTCCCAAATAACTCTAGAAAGAAACATAATTACCTAATGAATGTTTGTGTTGTGCAAAAATCTGATCAATAGTATATGGCTGAGGATCGACTTTTAAATCTTCAGAAAACTTGTAATCTTACGTACGAATAAAATTTGTGTTTTAAAGGCTTTTGTATAAAAAATAAAAGTACAAAAACAATTGTTACAAACTGAAATTAATGTTATTATAACGTTTGATTTTAGTTTTGTCTGCAGACGAAACCGTCGCTTAACGTAAAATTATTTTGTTTTGTCTTCCTTTTTTTGTATTTTTCTATCGTTTTGTATGTAAGTTAACGTACGTGTAATCGTTTAAAATATTTTTTGAGTAAATTAATGTATCTTAAACTATTAAATGCCGTAATTACAGAAACAATTAAAAAGCCATTGTCTCACGTGGGTCTACGTTCATGCACCGTTAAAGTATGTCACACAGCCATATTTATTCTTCAGATTAAACTTGTCTGGTAGCTCTGGCTGTATTAAAATCTATTGCCAATATTATAGGCTGGTTCTATTTTGTAAACATTAATGAACTCCTCAGCAAAAAAAAAGCAATCACAGTAAAGGTTGATTCATTCACACAGTTGGTCAGTCGTCCATGGATTTCATCTCCAGTCGCAGCAAACTAATAAATTCCAGTGATCCACACGGTCGAGGCACACTATATGAAAGCCGCTTGCAATACCAGATATTGGTTCTCTATCTCGTGCAGAGAGTAGGTGAATGAATGATAGATGGGACACTGTGAATATAGAACTGGAGTTTATCGACTTGTTGGTATTGAATTTTCAAGCACCTGGGGGCCTGCTCCGAAGCGGTATCGGCCGAATGTTCGGCCGTTTCCTGCTACGAACTTACTATTTGGTTCGGTCAGTCCCGATCCTACACTCCTACACTCTTTCGAATATT
Source organism: Apamea monoglypha (assembly GCA_911387795.2). NCBI lineage: Eukaryota > Metazoa > Arthropoda > Insecta > Lepidoptera > Noctuidae > Apamea > Apamea monoglypha. Next base: position 18,277,799 of record OU426922.1, read on the forward strand.
GACTATGGTCCCGACCCAACTGAGCCGATCCAAACTTTTTTCGTATTTTTCAATAATATTCGGTTCGGCCATGTGTCGGTCCGATCCGATCATTCGCACTTTGCACTTCGTAGTAGACCCCCAGGTTTTGTACGGTCGCCAAAGGAGATAAATAACCAGGGTCGTCGGATATAGTTGAAGTTTGGTAAGAAACCGATGGATGTTTTCGAATCAAATTTAAATAAATTAATAGAAAGTAAACAGTTCATTTATGTTTTTATTTTATTCAATGGTGTATACCATTGAATAAGGAAGTAAGGAATGAAATTTGTAAATGAACTGTTTACTTTCTATTAATTTATTTAAATTTGATTCGAAAACATCCATCGGTTTCTTACTAAACTTCACAAGAGTGCTATTGATGCCGATCATCAACGAAGAATCAACGAATCCATCTACTGGGCTTAAACAATAATAATAAAGAATTCAAATCAAAGTACTGTCGACACGAAAAGAAGAAGTGTCTGAGAAAAGTGCACCTTTCAGGTAGAAAGGTTGAAAAGATACGAACATTATGTAATAATATCGATTTTTAATAAGTTGTTAGGGAAAAAATAATGTTGAAGTTTACCAAGAAAAGTAAGGGCAAAGCGACTCAAAGAAAATATTGAAACATAAACTGTAACTTGCCTATGAAAACAACCTAAAGGCCCGTTTGGACCACAAATCACTATACACTTTCAGCTGTATACGTATTTACATTTTGGTATTTCTGTCAATCGTTTGAAGATGACAGAGACAGAAATGATTTTTTAAATACGTTTAGCGCGAAACGTAATCACTGATATGTGGTACAGACGCCAGCACAACCTATCAAATTTTCCCAATCAACTTTGAACCCTAAGATTTAGCGTTAAAGTTGAAAATCTACTGAGGAAATTTGACAGATTGTAGCTTGATGTGTTGGCGTCTGCACAAGCTGGTCTAAGGCTTACTTGCACCACAGATCACTTAATGCATTTAGCGACAAATGTTTGAAGATGGCGGGAAAAGAACGGTATTTTAAATAATGTTTGCCAAAGTTTACGCCCAAGTGACGCCTATACAGAAAGCCGTATTTAGACGTACAAAAAAAAAATACTGCATCAAAGCTCTGTCCTATCTGCCTTACCTACTCCATCATAATCTTGGTTCTCACAAAATCTGCACGGATCACTAGGGTTATTGGATTTTGTGTGATGTTCGCCTGTTCGTTTGCCGGACAGCGCGGTTATTATCATAGCAGATGAGCCAGATTTATACCAATGCTACGATTACGTCGGTTATTCGCTTGGGTGTGTTCTGGGGATTATTTTGTGTGACGGACTGCTAAGTGAGTGTTTATAAGGGTGCGAAAGAAATAGTAATGCTGTTGGTCATATTTGAATTGAGAATTTGAGATAATTTTCAAGTTATAGAACAACAAACTGAATGTTATAGTTAACAAAGTTCAAATTCCATTGCATTGAGAGCAGTGGTAGCCAAGTGGTAACGGCTGTGACTTACGAGTTGTAGGTTACAGGTTCGAACCGAGACAGGCGCTTTACTTTGTGTAAATTATTTCAACACCGCTGCTCGCAAAATGGTGAAGGAAAACATCTTGAGGAAATTGGCATGTCCTAGAACCAAAAATTCGAAGACATGTGACATCTACCAACCCGCACTGGGCCCGCGTGGTGGATTACGGCCCACTTCCTCTTTCTGAGAGGAGGCCTGTGTCCCAACAGTGGGAAACTTATAGGTTGATTATGATGATAAATAATCTGCAGCTTTGGTTTCTGTTGCGGTGAATTCGACTTCAGAGGGATTTTCTTTAACACATGGTAGGTATTTATGTCTATTCTTGCACGCGCAGCATGACCACCATATTCCACCACGCGAAAAATTCGAAGATATGTGACATCCGGCAACCCACACTGGGGTTGGTGGATGTCACATGTCTTCGAATTTTTCATTCCAGGACATGCCGGATTTCCTCGATGTTTTCTTTCACCGTTTTGAGAGCAGTCAAGTGGTGATGAAATAATTTACACAAAGTAAACCGCGTGTCTGGCTTCGAACCTAGGACCTACAACTCTTAAATCACGACTGTTACCATTGGGCCACCACTGCTCGCTATTTACGGAAACCAATAAATCTATTTAGAAAGTGACCCTAACTACATCTATTACCACACGAAATTGAAAATCCTAAACTACTCTTGTCACTGAAAGCTATAAAAAAACCCTACGCACCTCCACTTTTCACTGAATAGCCACAAAAGCATAACTGAACAAAGTAAAAAAACCCACTACAAGCTGTAAACACTGTATTTAACTATGAACTACCATACATACATTATATACAAAACGTTGCACCTTTAAGTACTTGTTAATAGTTTACAAAACAGTTCGTACTCGTTGAGACAGATGCTAAGTGGACTTTGATGGGCGGCCACTAATGGCGGTGAAACCACAAGACATGAGAGACAAGCGATTTTGCATGATCGATGCTGGTGTGTTTTGTTTGAGAGAGGTAAACTGCCTACAAGATGTCGTAGTACCAAGCTATCATTGTCCCACTACAGGGCAAAGGCCGCTTCTCAGAAAGATAAGGCACGAGCATTGATGCTTGCACAAAACGTGAAAGTTTGTATGGATGGATGGATGTTTGTTACTCTTTCACGCAAAAACTACTGAACGGATTTGGATGAAATTTGGCACACTGATGGTTTATAACCAGGATTAACATATAAGATAATTTTTATCCTGATATTTCCACGGGATCGAAACTTATACGGGGGAAACCGCGGGGCGCAACTAGTTTTGGTTTCCTCACGTGTTTTCCTTAATATAATTATATAAATTCATATCATTCATTAAACGTAAGTTGTGCCAGAAAGCCTTTTATACCGTTACGGATTATATCGAGGACAAAAAGGCTTGGGATTGAGCTGCTTTCAATTTTTATAGATTGAGTGCTTTTTTTTCTTTTGTTCTTTTTTCTTTATATACACATTGACATTAATGAATTTTATATATAAAATGACATTGGCTTACTTTGTAAACTGTTACTGACTATGTAGGTCATTCTATTTATTTTTCTCTGTTCTGTTAGTTTTGTCATGGTCTGGCAGTTTGAGTAATTTATGTGGCCTACCCAAATGTCCTTTCTTTGGTATTGTTCGTCGAATCGTTGAGCTCCTTAAGTTTTGAGTTGAGCTGCACGATTTATGACAAATGCGTGCACTGACTGGACAGGTCCTCTCAATCTGTGTGGTTCTTTCCTCAAAAGACCATCTCAGACATCGATCGACCTGGTATATATCAGATTATATGTCGACCAAGATTATGTCTGGACTTTAAGAGACTGTGACCTCTGAGTTGGTTTCGGCCTTTCTTCTCAGACTAGTCGGATAGGAAACGCCGACCTCATCTAGTTTTAAAATATGATTGACGTGTAAAAGTGTTTGTACAAACTTACTTACAAAATAAAATCATTTTATCATTTACTGATGTCAGTAATGTCCAAGATAAACTCAAAGAAAGTACATATGAATTGAAAAAGTTGCATTGGTACTAATCAGATGTCAAAAATTAGAATCGATATCGTAGACGATGACGTAATTATATTAAGAAAATTGGAATTTATTAACAAATCTGTTCTGTAGATCTGTTTGGCAATTCTTCGGGGTATGTCGGTTACCTTGGTTCTCCTGCATATTTCTTCATTGCTGATTCGATTACGCAGGGAAACTCCAAGCATATCCCTCTCCATTGCGCTTTGGGTGACTAACTTCATCTTTTTAACTGACCGACCCCTTGATAATTCAAAGGTGCCTGTAATTGATTTATTTGAAATAAAGTTCTTAGGAAACCAAAGCTTTAGTGCCAAATCATGGCACGCCGCTACCTCTTGTCACTTTGACCACAGCCACCGGCATCGGCTGCCACTCATTATTACAGACGCTACGAGGTCTGCACATCTTAGAGGAAATACTTAACAACCCGCAGACTCATCGCATTAATTGTTACACTTAAATACTGCTAAGTTGCGGACGAGCTTTACAAATTCCGATAAAACATAGAAATATACAATATTTATTGTCCAGATAATACAGTAAGCAGGTTCACAGATTAACAGCAAGTTGAAACGTCATGAATATAGCTTAAAATACTACCTAAAATTAGGTTGCGCCTGATCTCTCTCCGGTCGTGTCGGATTACTATCCCATCGGACCATAAGAGTGAGGGAAGAGAGAGTGCACCTTCTGCGCTTGTCCAATAAAATATCTCCCGCGTCGAAGGCTGGTCTCCGCAGCTAAGATTAGTCGCCATGGCTGAAATTCGGTCTGAAGGACTTTACATCTAGGTTATAATATATTATTTGCCAGTGAGCCGCAAACTAGACAGTTAGTCTGTATCTTGGGGCTCGGGGCACTAATTCCAAAGTGGAGACTAGAGAGGTGATTTCAGGTATGGTATGGTATGTGTAATATTTGTCTGGTGAATGCTTGATGTGTATGTGGTGTATGTGGTGTGCGGCGTATGTGTGGTGTATGTGTGGCGTGTGTCTGGCGTGTGTATGGTGTGTATGTGTGTAACGTGAGGGTGTGTGTGTGTATGTATGAGTATGCTCAAGGGAATGATGGATTTTTAGAGACTTGTGACTTTAGACTTTGATTGTGGTTTGAGTACCTCAAGTCAAGGTCATTGCCAATTCGGCTTGGCACCTGAATGAAATTCAGAATTTCTTTGGCAGTAATGACGTGACAGTTAGAATTCTTCCAAAGATCCCTTTCCCTTTAACGGATATATTCTGTTGGTATTTAGTCTGAAAAATCATTCTTGCAGGAGTTGATTGGCATATTTATTTCTTGATTTGTGTTGTGTTTCTATTCTTATTACATATACTTATACAATCCGTAAAAGACTTCCAATGAAATCTATACATACAAATACATAATCCATACGTCCATACAAATAAATAAAATTGTAGTGTCTGTTTGCAATGTCAAAATAACAGCTTTTTACTAAATGCATATGAACGTATAGATGGTTCTTATAACAAAAAATCTATTTTAAAATTTTTGTGAGAAACAAAAATATTAAAATAGCTTTTGTTGTATGTTTGTTCGGCTAATCTCCGAAACGGCGGGACCGATTTTGACGGGACTTTCACTGACTAGCTGATGTTATAGGGAGTAATTTAGGCTGCTTTAATTTTAGAAAGATAATAAAAAGGGTAATAAACAGGGTTCTGCGCAAAAAAATAATCTAAAACCTATGAAAACGAATATGCACGCGAACGAAGTCGCCGACACAGCGATTATTCTAATAAAACATTCAAATATCACCTTTATTCTTAACCTTACTTTCGAACCACAAAATAGGCACATGTTTTTTTCACTCTACGACTTCTCTCTTCTTGGTGATCGCGCCATGTTTCGCTAAGTAAGTTAGGCAGGTCTTTTGTTCAAATTCATCGCGTGTCCGTTGGAAATTGAGTTTGCTTCGAAACGCATCAAACTTCGCCGTCGCGTTGATGGAAGACGACGTGGGTTTTGTAGACTTTTCTTGAAAAATAGATAATGTTAGGATGTTTGTAAAGTGTGTTGATAATGGCTTTTATGAAGGCCAGACCCAAAGGTTACCTACTACTGAAAATAACATAAAATCACGGCTGTATTACCTGAAGGTTTAGGCAGAGGTGTAATTAGTACACCCATATTTCGCTATTTATGTTTAAGTCCCATGTAACAGGAGTCGAGCCCATTGCCATTAACCCAGGATCTTATGCTCAGCAGTAGCGCTTGCGACCACTAGACCGACGATGCAGACTATTAAAAATAGTCGCTCTAATATCAATGAATATTCAGAGAGGGTGCACATCTGATATGTTACTATCGTAAGATAATCACCAAACTTGGAAGAAGAATTACCTAGATATTGCAATATTTTTGGAATATGTGATCAAATCTAATAAAAAATGAATATAAAAAAAATGAATATTTGGGATGAAGAGGTTAATCGCAAGATTTTACGTTTAACGTTTACGTAATTACTAGCCTAGCAAATGTATTTGAAAATAAAGTAAGTACCTATGTTCACATATTTTTTTTATTTTTTTCTTATTACTGTACAAACTAGAGGTATGATAATTTTTAGGGTTCTGTACTCTAAGGGTGCCAACGGGATCCTATTACCTGCTTCGCTGTCCGTCCGTCCATCTTTACATCCGTTTGTCACAGGGCTGTATCTTTCGAACTGTAATAGGCTAAGAACACGTAATAATAAATAAATTACGTTAAAATTTTAAGGTGGTCTCCATACAAGAAACGTCTTTTTTTAAATATGTAGTGTAAAATATTATACGGTGGTGCAGAACCATTCGTGTGCGAGTCGGACTCGCACTTGGCCGGTTTTATTTCAATTTCGACCACCTTTTTTTTAACCACCTGTAGCAACAATAAAATTCTATGTTATCAACACTACAACAACATCCTTCAAGCACAATATGGGTCACTTCACACCGAGACGCGACGCGACGCGACTCTGCGCGCACACTTTAAAACGACCTACTGCACCGCGCAACGTATTCTGAACTCTCACAATGCAATGTGTACCTTTTCGTGTAGAAAATAAAGTATATTTTGAGTCACTCTTTTAAAGTGTGCGCGCAGCGTCGCGTCGCGTCGCGTCTCGGTGTGAACTGACCCTATTTCTCTTATTTACACCGCAAACAGTAGACACGTAACAACTATCCCCAGACCTGAGTAAACAAGAACGAAGCTAGGTTTCAAATATAAGTCTCATACATGACACTAAATGGATTTGGTAACAGCACCGACCACAGACGTGCCCGCACTTGATTAAAAACGGAACGGGCAAAACGAACCGACAGAATTATACATTCCACAGTGGGTGAGGTTATTTGGGGATAGACTTCAATGGAAAATACACTAGACAAAATATAATTCAGAAATACTCGTACGTGGTTTGTAACTCGTGGTTCACATGATCTGACCAAGACTGTGTTTGGACTTTAAGAAGAGACTGTGACATCTGAGTTTTTCGTTGTGTCTTCTCAAAAAAGTCCGACCTCATCTTTTAAATTATTATTATTTATTTTTGACATGTATATCATTTATCAAACTTGGTGTAAATGGGTAGAACAAAGCAAAGTTCAGTTAATTGTGGTAATTAATGTTAAGAAGCTAGTAATTCGATCGGTTTAATGTCTACATAAATATATCTCCAAACTAAGTACCAACAGTAAAATTAAATGGGCTAGGTGTAAAAACAACACAAACGCGATGTCGTGAAAACTTTGTCGTGTAAACTTACCATACCAATATTTTTGTTTCTTGACTTATATATGAAAACTAGGCATTAGTTATTCCATAAGACGAGACTACTGTTTCTTTTCGTGATCTAGTAATAATAACTTTGACAATGAGGTATTAAGGACTTGGTTAGCACGTTAAGAAAGGAAGAAAGAAAAAATGATTGTTTGTGGTAAACATGAATATGAACAAGCTGGGGGAAAATATCAGCATAATGCTACAACCCTTTGCGAAAAAGAGCCCCGGCGCTGGCATTCAGCGACAGTCGGCCTTGACGTGATGAAGTCAATCGGTACAGTATACGATGAGATATGAGCATAATATGTAGAAAATGGTAACATTTACAAAACAGTCACAATCATCAACAATCAACAATTCATTCTGGATTTTGTCGAAAGACATTCTTATATCGAGCCATAGGATCTAAGATCAAAGCAAATTTCATAGCACGATTTAAGAGGGGACTATGGGAGACCCTCCTTAAATATATGGGGAGAAAAGAGTCCCGTGTGATCAAATGAAGGAATTTTTTAACGACTCTTCACAAGTAGCTCTGTTTTAGTTCATACGTTGCACCCTCTACAGTCCGCCTCGCTAACAACCTTAGGCGCTGACTTTTTCCTTTACCTCGAAAACGTAGCTCGAAACAACGCGGTTAGTCTGTGGATGGGTGACCCTTTCGTCCCGAGAAGAATGCACGGCACTTCCAAAAAAACACGATAAGCTGTCGGTCCTGGCTGTCATTCATATAACTTTCTATTTTGTTAAGTTCCTGGTGCTTGTTGACAGACCTACACTGTCCTCCAATACCCATTAACACTTTAATTCGGAAACATTGTAAAAGCCAATTATTTTTCAAAGAGTAACCGTGGAGTTTCTGGCCAGATCTCTATAGGAAACGACCTATTGTAACCGTGCACCTAGCTTCTGATGTTTCATAAGTGCCCGCGAAGGTTTAGGTATGTGAAATAAAATATTTTGACTTTTGATGATCTATGATAGTCATTACAGGTCTGTGTTTTCGAAAGTCTACTATCGTATCTGCCCAACTAGCAAAATAATCCTGGAATGCGATTTTATAATCCTACGTGGACTTATAAAGCTCCGATGAAGGTTTTGGTGGTTGCTACTACGCTTTTAACAGCATAAATACATGCTGTTTTTACTCAAGTACGTTGTATCCTATAATTTGTACTTATATCCGTATTTAGGATCATATTTCCTGACAAATATAGGATCAAGACTCCTATAAAAGCATGAAATAAGAGTAATTACACTCAAGAGTAATTACTCCGGTAAGTCAGACTTAAATGCGCCTATAAGATAACATCTGCGGGCCATTTAAATCTTAATACTCCTGTAGGAGCATGTACCAGGAAGATATGCACTGGGGAGCAATTACTCTTGTTATTTTTACCTATAGCCTCATACAAGCTAATATTTTGTGGCCAATATAAGTAAATTAAAGTTAAATTACTGTAAGTAATTTATGTATCTGGTTTGGTTTAACATAAGCTTAAAAGTAACTGTTAAATTAATTTCAGACCCACGTTTTAAAAATAATAAATCACCAAGATTATAACAGCACTCGGTAGGATAAAATGTTCTCTATATTTATTTTTTTTAGATTTATCGTATGCCGTTTTAAACTTAGACATATTTATATAGGCATTCCACAGTAGTGTTATTGTCTAAGTAATCTCAAACAATCCTGGTTAAAACTCTTAAGAAGCCACTTTTGCTTGTAACGACCAGTACAGGCGAAAACATGCTTTATATAGTTTTGCATCAGCCATTTTGATTACAACAGTTTTTGTTTACAAATATTGAAAAATGGATTTAAATACGTGAAAGCGGTTTAAAAAAGTGGATCTTATAAAAGAAAAGTTAAAAAAACATATAAAGAAATGTTAACCGCAGTGAGCACCGATTTTTTTAATTTAACTGGTGAAGTCCGTATCGCGAATTCTAGCGAGGGTCCCGGACAAGATAATTGTAGTACTACTTTAGATGGAAGAGGTTCGGACTACGAAAGTACCAAATATTTGAGCGATATTGAAAGTGATAATCAGGAAGAACGTTCGGATTATAAAAAAAAATTAGAACTGCTAATAGAATGACTCTATTAAAAACTGGGCTTTAAACTTCAATATTTCTCACGCTGCATTAAACTCTTTACTTGGAATAAACAATGTTTTGCCTAAAGACGCACGAACATTACTAGATACCAACAGAGGAAATCTACACATCAGTATTTCAGCCTCAGGGCACTATTGGCACAACGGTTTGATCAAATGTTTGAATAAAAATTGTGACAATGTTTCTTGTTTACCAAATGAGATTTCTCTATACATAAATGTTGATGGATTACCAGTTTTCAACAGTTCGAGATACCAGTTTTGGCCTATATTATGTACTATCTCCGAAATACCAAATTTGGCACCGTTTGTTGTGGGTTAGTACAAAAAATTAAATTTTATTATACCTAAGTAACCTACCTAAAGTTACCAGTTTCATGACAAAGTAGCATATATGAATTTAGTTGTTTATATAAAAATGCTAGATACACATTTCACATTCGTCTCTTGGGAAGTGATCATAAATTGCGTAGGTAAGTAGAACAATTCTCACACCAAAACCAATCTTGGTATAGCAATGATCTAATATGTCCTTGATTCTTAGTGAAATGTAAATCTCTAGTGTTAATAGATACCATGCTGTGACAACCGGGACATATCTCAGATAACAAGAAATGTGTAACATTCCAAGGCCATTTTAAGTTATTTAAAGATCGGAAATCTTTTTTGGTTAAAAATCGATCGATATCCAGGAACATCGGCATAGTCTTGTTTAAATCGTCGGCAACCTGTTATATAATTAAGTCAAATAAATGTCAATGTTTAACCTAGCACGTAGAACAAACCTTAAAATATTTTTTTTAACTTATCTATAAATATCAATCGATTTTCATCTGGGCATTGCGGAACCCTAATTGGTAACAATGGCGAAACTTCTTCGGTTTTGAGATAACCCAATATAGAACCAATATACTCATATTGGTACTATGTCACACTTGAAAATGCTAAAAATACTTATTTTAGCACTATGTCACACTTGGAAATGCTTACTAAGAAAATGTCAGCTGCCTTCATAATATTAATTTAATATTAATTAATACTAAAATGTAAATAAGCAAATTTCAAGAGGCGCTTTAAAAATGTTATCAAAACCATGATAGATTTCACAGAAAATTCATGTTCCCCTACGAATATGCTATAAGACTAACAATTTGACAACAATAACTTTTTGTTTTTCAACTATGGTTGACATTAATAAATTCTGATTCATATAAAAAAGATGTTAAAAATATTTTTTTACAGAGCACAACGATGTCCGATACACTCACTCAGACTGTTCACAATATTATGAGCTTATGGAAGCATTTTTAGGCGCGTATTAATCTAATTTTTTACTATAACTTACTTATATTGAGATTAACAGGAGTATTTGCATTGACGTAATTCAATTACAGGAGCAAAATAGGCATATATGGCATTTCAGCGGTCTAATATAAATACGTTATAAGTAAAAGTAGACTTATAAAGTGGGCCCTTTTCGCGACTTATATGTGGATATAAGTCTCATATAGTCCTCGATAAATGATGGTTCTAGGATAGTATAAAAACCACTTTTTGCTAGTTGGGTGGGTATCTTATTACCCAGTAACTGGGTTGTGAGGGTTAGATAGACAGTCAGTATATGTAGAATATCGCATATGGTTAGACTGGAAGCCGACTCTGACATTGTTGGAGAAAGGCTATCCTTTCTCCAACAGTGTCAGAGTCGACTCAAAGTCAAAGTCAAAGTCATTCCTGCCTCGATTTGATCAACATCTACCTATGTAGATGATGATCAATTCGAGACAGGAATGACTTTAAAATCCACTACCATTGTAACACGCCCCTGTGTATGCAGAATGTCCTGTTATAATGAACACCCACCCCGACGTACAACCTTAATTGATTCCACAACTTACAGCGTCGGCACAGATTAGAATATAATATTGTTGCAATTTATTAGAATTTATAGCGGGATGCGCTAAAATGGGGTGGGGTGTAGACCATGCTAGGATGCGCTGAGATATGGTGGGGTTGCGGGGTGTTTTGTAATTAGGTTTAGGAAATATGCTACCCTGTTCATGACTGGTAATTACTGCTTGCTCATATTTAAATGCGTGTTATTGTTTTGTTGTGTTAATGGTTGTTTCTATTATTTTATCATAATGCTTAGTTTAGTGTCTTTGCTAATTGGATAGTAATAATTTTAACACACTTTAAATATTAAAAAATATTTTTTTTCTTACTAAACGGTCGATAAGTGGTCAGCATTACCCCTGGATTGAAAAAGCTGGAAGTCATGTGGAGACTGTACTTACTTGCTATTGTATAGAATCAAGTTCTTTTAACTGAACAGACAGCTGTGACTGTCTAATGTAGTTTTGACGTTCATAAAGTGCTGGGGGTCTACTACGAAGTGCAAAGTGCAAATGTTCGGATCGGACCGACACATGGCCGAACCGAAAATTATTGAAAAATGCGAATAAGGTTCGGATCGGCTCAGTTGGGTCGGGACCATAGTCAATATTCGAAAGAGTGTAGGAGTGTAGGATCGGGACCGACCGAACCAAATAGTAACTTCGTAGCAGGAAACGGCAGAACATTCGGCCGATACCACTTCGGAGTAGACCCCCTGGTTCTCAGCCTAGTTTGAATAAATGACTTTTGATTTTGATTTAGAGGCCTTTGTCCAGCAGTGGGATGATGCAGGCTAACAGTGACTGTCACATTTCTTTAGTAGATTTTTAACTTTATCGCTAAAGCATAAGGTTCAAAGTTGATTAGGAAAATTTGACAGTTTCGGGTAGCTTGATGTGCTGGCGTCTGTACATTTTGTTTTATTTTTTTTCTGTATTTGTGTGTATTTATTCTCTCTGAGTTTCCTCGTGTTTGAAAATATATGTTGACAGAAAAACCTCTAATGGTCCTGTTTCGTACCTTTTTTTTCCTGTGGGGAAAGCCTCATGGATACCCTCCGTCTGGGAAGAACGGAGGGTTAAATCGGACTCCTACTGACTAAAACCCCACTGCTCCTTCTAGTACCATGTGTCGGGAGCCCGGGAGTTTCTTGTAGCCAAAGCACACTCCAAAAGCCATCTCCGCCAGATTTCATCAACAAAAATGTCTTCCCATAAAGCTAATTCTCCCCAGTTCTCCCTAATGCACTCAAAGTTCCCCCATCTGTCATATACATGCATATTTCCTTATACATATGTATGTATTGTATGGAGGGGTTCAAAACTGTGTTCAAATCAATAGTCCGATGTGGGAACGCATTGTGTTGGACCCTTGTCTGTGCGACGCTACAACAATCATTGTCACACCAATTGTTAGGAGTAGGGGTGGTACGGCGGCGTGAATTTATATTCGGTTGTTTGTTAATTATCGTACCAGTGGAAGAGGTTCATAATGATCGTCATGTATGAGACTTGAACAGTCATAAACTTTTATATATTTTGTTAAGTTGGTAGTGACTTGGTATAAAAAAAAGTTCTGGTAAGAATAACTTATCTTTTTTTTCTTTTGTGAATTCTTATATCTATATATCTTTTCTTTTCCTTTGTTTCTTGCCCTAAAGGGCAAAAGGCTTCACTTTTTTCGTATTTAGACAAACACAACGTACTTGACGTACGTTACACGTACGTTAAGTACGTTTGCATTCCATAGCTTGTAGAGTAAGCAAACTGAAGTGGCAGTGGGCTAGCCGAGTTTGTCGAAAGACCGTTGGCCGGTGGACAGACTAGACGCGGAAGACGGGGGACAGGGTGTTGTGGGGCAGCCTGAGAGAAGCATTTTTCCAGCAGTGGACGATGCGATAGGCTGAGATTATTGAAAACCGCCTCTGTGCAATAAAATGTATGTGCTTAAAGTATTCAATAAATATAAACGCAATAATTCACTGGAATGTTAGGGTTTTTACTTACTTATAACAGAACTCCACAGTCAGTTTCTTTAAATAATCTCTAAAAACCTCCAAAACAAAATTATCATAATCGTTAAGCGTCAGATATACCAATATTTTCAAGGTTCAAGGAGATATTACTATGACACTAATCCGGCAGATCGGTGGCCGCAGTTCATTTTTATTACCAGAGAATAAGACGCTGCCTACTTTGAACGTGATCTATACTTGAATCGCTGAGGACGACCCTGCAGGTAAGGAAAAACTTAACCTATTTTCTGAAAACCACTCAAAACAGCCACAAAAACCAATTTATTTATTAATAGTCTTCGTGCCAGCCCTAAAACTCAGGAGTCCAGAACTAGAAGTGGTACAATACGCCATATAGTTGCCATAAGTGTACGTAATACGACACTCTGTGGAGCAAGTTTATATAGTTCGATTCTACTGGAGTACTGGCACTGTTTCATTCAGTCTGTGGTTTGCGAAGGACAATAGTGTGCGCATAAGAATGATGGAATGGAATATTATTTACTGAAGGTAGAAATACATCAGCGTCAGGCACTAGTTGTCTGGCATTTTTGCTGAAAGTAACTAGACTTTTTTGGCGCAGCCGTGAGGCACACTTTCCTGCTAATTTCTTATATCGGATTTTACACTTTTTACTTGATCTTTAATTTTTTTTTGTTGATATTGGGTAGTACGGTACCTCTTGGTAAGACTGGTTGTCAGGCATTCGGGCTTCTGATGACTGTCAAAGAATAACAGGAATAACAGCCGGGACCAACGGCTTAACGTGCTTTCCGAGGCACGAAGGGGTCTTGATATGTAAAGATGGTCACCCATCCACGGACCAACCGCGGCAAGTGTGGCTTAACCTGATCGATCGAACCGTGCAGCTGTTATTTCTTAGCCACAAGCCACTTCTTCTTCAAGCATATCGATCGCAAAAGGTTCAAACATTTTTGGCCCAAAAAACAGTTGCGCGAACTGCGCTCACCGACGCAGTCATAAGAATCTTCTTATCATCATCACGCCATAGAGAGGGTCCCCTGGGACTAGTGAGGACATATATGTCCCACTCCCAGGGGATGTCAGCCGGAAGACGTCCACTGCTGGACATAGGCCTCCCCCAAACACCTCTACTTCAACCGGTTCTGTGCTTCTCGCATCTAACGGGTCTTCTTCTTCTTCGTGTCGATGGCACGACTGAATTTAAAATCTTCTTCTTTTTTCTTCTTTATTTTTCCCTTCTTTCTTTTTTCTTCTTTCTTTTTTCTTTCCTCTTTTTCCTTCGTTTTTTCTTCTTTCTGTTTTTTTTCTTGTTCTTCTTTCTTTTTTTTCTGCAGCCTTTACAAAGTCATCGGTTCGGTAGTTTTAAAATATTAGCCAAAAATTGACGTCTAAAAGTTACTGCTTACAGAAATAAACATAATTTCATTGCATTTCATTACACACCCCTTCATCTTCATACACTAGTGGCGATCGAAATATATTAACCCACTATTCTCTTATGGTAGGTAAACAGTAACACTACTTCTAACTCTACTTACCCAATTACTGCTTACAAGCGTGACATTATGTATTTATGTAACACGGTGTTACACGCACGCCACTCATCCGGAACCCGACCTCAAAGTGTTGCTTAACCGCAGATCGGAATGGTATAACTAGGAAACTAGTGTTAACTGTTATGTTGGCTTTAACACCTCTTGATTACATTGTAGGAATGTTACTTAGACGGAAAACGGCATAACATTACTTAATTATGACTGACTAACTTGAAATTTAAGCTTATTAAGGCTGTGTTTTCCAACGCCAGATAATGTTATCCTAGGAATAATTTGATTTGACAGTGCTTCCATACAAAAACTGTCAGAAGTCAATTTTATTCCATGGATAAAAATTATTTGTTGGTTGAAAAATCAGCCCTTAGTCAATTCGCACGAATTTACTCGTCCGAAACGGGTGAATCGACTATTGAAATAATATTGTTTTTTCTATAGGCGACTCGCACGAAGTTGATTTATTTGTGGGCGAATCGACAACTCCAGAAATATGTATTTGGCAATTGACAAATTTTAAATTTTATGCAACAATGAAGTTAATAAAAAAGTACCTACTTACGCGTTTTATAATATTTAACTCTTATCACTTCTGTGCGCTGGTATCCTTTTTCTATACTTTATTGCAACTCGCCCACAAACAAATTAACTTCGTGCGAGTCGCCCTTAGAAAAAATAATATTATTTAAAAGTGACGATTCGCCCGTTTCGTGTGAGTAAATTTGTGCGAATACTTAAGACCTCAAAAATGTCAAAAGCATTATTTAACCTAACCCAACCTACGTGTTATCAAACATAACGTATGCCTTTTACATGTTGTCCATTAGTTTATTACGTTTAACTAGAACAACACTTTAATTTTGGATCTCGTTAGTATAATTTTGCCACCACACCAAAATGACATTTAAGTGTCATGTTCCTGTTAATAGCATGAAAAATGACAGCTTACAGAAACTATGTATGAATAATGTCATATACAAATTAAAAATTTACCTTGTGTCGGCTCCCGTATTATTAATACGAGTATACTCTTTGGTCGGCGGTAAGTATTGTTCGAACGGCCGACCTCTTGTGTAAAAATTTCACCGTTTAAACTTAGGTGAAGTGAGCTATCAATAGTGTCAATCGCTAACATCAGCAGCCAGCCTTTTCTGTGAAAATCTCACCCAATCTGTCAAGTGAGCTTGAAGTGAGCTGTCATTCAGGTGGAATGACAGCTCACTACAAGCTCACTTCACCTACCTTTTCACGGTGAGATTTTTACAGAATCGATCGGCTGGTGGTTTGGCAGCTCACTTCAAGCCCACTTCACCTAACTTTTCACGGTGAGATTTTTGCAGAATAGTCAAAATATTACTCAGTAAGTTAATGGTGGATCTGACTAACCTGGATACGCCACACATATCGAACACGGAGGCTATTTCATGCATCCAAATATAAAAACTATAATACTATTTATTGCACCATAATCGAACTCACGACCCGTAATGTAGACATTAATGGCTCGCCCATCAAGCTGTTATGACAACAACACCCATCACATTCTATAAGCCAACGCATTCCTAACGCATTAGAAAATCCATATAATGCTAGTAGTGTTTGTGATAAATAAATAAATATCTTCCTTGTTGGTCTAGTGGTCGCAAACACTACTGCTGAGCATGAGGTCTTGGATTCAATTTCCGAGTCGGACAAAGTGTTATTGGGTTTTTTCATCTGGAATTTCTCAGTAGCAGCCCGGAGTCAGGGTTCGTACCCGGTAAATGGCAATAGACTCGCCCCCTGTTAAATGAGACTTACCTACACATTACTGACGAAATAGGAAACAGTTGCATCTCTGCCTAACCCTTCCGGGAATGCAGGCGTGATTATATGTTAAATAAATAACTGCCTGCTGAACCTTTTCCCAACTATGTTTTGGGGTAGGCTTCCAGTGTACCCCCCGGTGGGTTTCCGCATTGTCGAGGCGGGGGGGCTCAGTAGCCGTGGCTTGGACAACCACGGTGAAGCTAAGAGGAACCCGAAGAGGGGCCGCTAGTCAGGGCTTTGCCAGTAAGCTGACGACGTAGCGGCTATATGGCGGTGCCGCCTGGGCGACATCGCAACTGAGGCGGGCCGTGATGTGGTATGGGAGACATCACGGCTGAGGGTTGGAAGCCGCGGCGGGGGAGCCGTGCCGCCGTATGATGGCGGACGCGGTGGGGCCGCAGGGGAAGAGGAGTGTTGGTATGACGTTGGCCGCTCTCCCTATCCTCTGCGGCCGAAAATAAGCAGGCGGCGGGGCCAATGACCTGACCCGTCGCAGGGGGACCAAGGGTGCCCAGACACGGGGTCATGTGGCGCCCATATGCTGGTTTGGTCCCTGGGGTGGTCACGGCGTGCCATGTGTTCTGGTGCGCCGGTGATAGGGAGTAATCCCCAGAGGAGGGTCCGGTGACGGACGGCCGCGGCGGGTTCACGGATGAGTGGTAAAGCGTGCCCGTGTTCCCGCCGTAAGCGGCAGAGGAGAACACCGTGGAGTTTTAGTGGGTTAGAGTCCCACATAATTGTACTATGTCCCCGTGGTAGTGCAGAATGCATGAGCATTTCTCCACGTTAAAAATAAAAAGGCTTCTAGTCTAACCGGATGCAGCTGAATATCAATATTTTACATGGAGCGACTGCCTATCTGACCTCCACAACCCAGTTACTGGGTAATACGATACCCCTTGGTAAGACTGGTTGTCAGACTTTCAGGCTTCTGACTACCCGTAACGACTGTCGAAGATCCACGAATGACAATGCTTTCCGAGGCACGGAGGGGTCTTGGTATGTGAAGATGGTCACCCATCCACGGACCAACCGAGGCAGGCGTAGCTTAACCTGGTCGATCGAACCGTGCGGCTGTTAAATAAATAACTATATGAAATAAAATCTCTACATACATTTATGTAACAATGTAATATAATGCTGGGTCAGAGAGCAACAATTGACCATAATTACCGAGGTCACTAGGGTAAGTGGTCTTATTGCTCACCAGTCACTATGGCATGGAATCTTGACGGATTAAATTTTGAATAAAAGTAAGGTTCATAACATGGGGCTCGTGGCTAAATAATAACAGCCGCACAGATCGATTGAAGGATAATACCGCGGTCGGTTCGTGGATGGGTAACCATCCATCACATATCGAGACTCCTCCATGCTTCGGAAAGCACGTTAAGCCGTTGATCACGGCTGTCATTCGTAGATTTGGCAGTCATTACGGGTAGTCAGAAATCAAAAAGTCTGACAACCGGTCTTACCAAGGGGTATCGTATTACCCAGTAACTGGTTTGTGGTGATCAGATAGGCAGTCGCTCCATGTAAAATTTCGATATTCAGCGGCATTCGGTTAGACTGATAGCCGACCTCAACGTAGTTGGGAGACAGACAAGCAGATTTATCGAAAAGGAAGGCTCAATGAGGAACAGAGAAATGAAAGAATGGATAATGAAAAGCGTTTTACGGATGAAATTAAGGGTGATTATTCAGCTGACAAAATTCATTAGAAGTACGAAATTGTTTTTATACGCACCAATGTGCAGTCTACGGGAATTAACAGACCCACCTGATGATGAAGAAAACGTGATTTAGAAATAACTTCAAGGAGTAGATTTCGGGATCCTGTCCTTTAAGATAAAAATACTACATGAAAAATCTATTTGCGAAGCGCTAAGGCAGGGAGTTCTACGCATAATCAAATGAAAGCGGTCATAGAAGCCTTAGTTTGACGGATATCTGTCAGCTGTGGATCAGCCTAGAAACCGAGGCTGATGGGGTGGCCATGCATTATGCATCAATGAAAATGCCTATTCTGCTTCTAACATGGCTCAGCTCCCACATTGCAACGCATCACCTGCACACATGAGGACCTAATGGCTGCGTCAGCGAACGATATTCGCGTTGCTGAATTTTAGGCCAAACAAATCTAAAAAAATCGACGAAAAATTTCAGGGGTTTCAGAATCATGAACTGAATTCATGGTAACAAGTTACGCATCGATGTCCCTGCCACCCTGTATATATTTGTTCGTGTTATTTTTGCCATCGACACGCTAAGATGAAAGAAAGCCCGAGTCACCCCTATTACACCCTCTTATGTTATCTATAAAAGAGGTCTTTTCATAGCAAAAATCTCTTCAGCCTAAAATTTTTCTTCTCAAACTTAAGTACATACAATATATAGCAATTTTAAGAAATTAACTGTAGATCAACAGTTAACGTCTACTAATTGCTAAACGTTAACTAGCTTGCCGATAACTGTTCGTTACCTAATCACTGCCTAGATAGAAATATAATCACATTCACGCCGTTGCTGATGCTGGCGCTATAAGGGTTAATAGTAAAATGTTTGTATGTATGTGTATGAGCTTGCACCTGCAATACATACATGCATGACACGAATCATTTACTTGATGTCTAGTGTGAGTATGGTGTGCGTGTCCATTAGAAGATACAGGAAGATATAGGAAAAATACAAGTCTAAACGACATGGAAAAGCTTAGCGATAGTTTTGGCGTTCAACTGGTTAAATCTTGCATCATCTATACCCTGTCCATTAGGTAAACTGTTTTTTGACAGATGTAACTAGTGATTGCAGCAACACACAATACATTGATTGATACACGTACGTTATTATAATGTCTGTAAGAAGCGATAAATAAGATAATTCAATGAGATAAGGCAGTTTATATATTTATTTTATTACGCATTTTAAAGTTAACTTTTACGTAATCTAGAATATGTAAGTTCTAAGACAGCTGTCAAAAAACAGTTAACCTAATGGACAAGGTAAAATTTTATATATCAAAATATCCATACTTCCATACCTACTTATATTATAAATGCGAAAGTAAATCTGTCTTCTTTTTGTTTTACTTTTTCACGCCTTAACGACTGAACGGATTTAAATGAAATTTGGCACACGAATAGATCGTATAACCTGGCTTAGGACATAAAATACTTTTTATTCCTGTAGTACGATCCCGTGGGATATTTGCCGACATCCATGTGGGCGAAGTCGCGGAAAAAAGGGATTCATTTTATAAATGCTAATGTAACTGTCGGTCTGTGTTAGCTTTTCACGGCCTTTAACAGCTGAATGGATTTCGATGAAATTTGGAACACAGATGGGCCATGACGTGGATTAGGACATAGGATACTTTTATCATTCGTTTCCATCCTTATTCTTATGTCTTATGATTATTTTAGTTACTCAGGGTCTCAGGATAAACCTGCTTTGTAGCATTCTTACAGCGTTTTTAGTTTACGTACGCAGTACCAGATGAACGTGCGCTTTGTTTATCAGTTATCAAGTAACCACCACCTAGAGTTGGCAAGTTGGTTAGTAAAACCGTAAGTTTGCAAAACTGTGTCATCCGTCAAACCAATTCCCGTACAACAATGAGAACGCTCCTCACTAACCTAACTCATAATACTAAACGGTCAATATGCATCCACGTCGTCGATACACACACACGTGTCTATGTGTGCGTGTCTATTAGCTGTGCTTGTGTGCGAGCCCTTGTTCGAAGCGGCTGGTCGGCACAAGGCTGTATGTGAGAATTTTTTTAATTACAATTTTTTTAATTATTTTGATAAATTATGAGTTTGAAGTAAAGGTTGTTGGCGATGAGGATTTTGAGTGGATGGATGATAGTTGTGATTGCATATTTTTTTAATTTTTATTTTTCGTTGATTTGTGATCGTCTGTTTCGTCGTTCATGAATAAGTCAAGAAGATGGTGTTAGCTATTTAAATAATGACTAAATAAAGTTTGCTCAGGTGACAGACTTTG
Organism: Apamea monoglypha; assembly: GCA_911387795.2. Classification (NCBI taxonomy): domain Eukaryota; kingdom Metazoa; phylum Arthropoda; class Insecta; order Lepidoptera; family Noctuidae; genus Apamea; species Apamea monoglypha. Next base: position 18,298,541 of record OU426922.1, read on the forward strand.
TTTATGCTATGACTGCCAATATATTGCAGAAGCGTATTGCAAATGCTACTAATTAAATACACTTTAGTGTAAATCGATGGCTGTCAGATTTTGTAATAAAATAAAATATTTTTCGATGAGGTAAATAGAAAACAAAAACTAAATTCAAACAAAAAAGATTTTAAAACCGCTACATGCAAAGTTGCATGAAAAATAATGTGCAATTTCTAATACCGTATCGAATCACGCAATAATAGAATGCAAATTGACATCTCTTTATTTTTAGCACTACAAAGCTAGAATATCAGAAGTTGCATGATACATTCTTGGTCAATTAGAGCGTAGAGCGGTAGCGGCATACGAGGCCTGTGTATAGTGGCACTGGCACTCAAGACAGACGGTACGTTACTCATTAGTTACACAGTGAAAAAACAAACGAAAAAACACGATAATCGAAAAAACAAATTCAATAAACATAACCAAAAAACAGAACACGAAAAAAAAAAACAAAAAAAAAGTTTAATTTTCGCGCTCGACGGTTTGACAGCGGTTCTTCTGAGTTTTGAAAATCGCGCAAGGAGGACGCATTTTGGCGAAAGGAGTATCGTGTTTTCGCGTTTGGATGTCCGTTTTTTGTGTATGTGTGAGTGTGAGAGTGTGAGTGGAGGGCAGACAGAAGCTTATTGGAGTAATCGAATTAGTGATAATTAAATTAGTTTTGCGGCGAGGCGGGTAAGTCACGCAAAGAAAAAATATAGGTTGAATATTTGACGGTGTAAAGTCTATTACACTGTGTTTGTTGTTGTTTTAATTACTTGGTGAGTTTTCGTGGAAAATACGTTTTTACCTACATTATTTTCATGTAAGTAATTGTAGTTTTTTTTTTTTTTTTGTTTTTTGTGGTTATTGTTATGTCAGTAGGTACCTACATTATTTTTAAATATTTCTGCTTTACTCAGTAGCTTCGGTAAGCGTGAAATTATTTAAATATTCAAAATATTTTCTTGTCTAATGCTTATTTCACAAAAAAAATATCGTAATTTGTATGAAATATTTACTTAGGCACCCAATTAATTCCTTTGTTGTTTCACGGACGGTAACAGAAAAAAACTTTAGAAGCTTCCACGGATCTACCTGTTAATTTATTTCTAAAACGTATTCAGAATATGTTCACGCGCTACCATTAATTACAAATTAACATAATTAGCACAAGTAATGTCGGTGAATGTGTTATCTTTCATGTGGTTTCAATTGTGTTACTTGTATTAATTACGTTTACAATGTATGTAGGATGCCCTAGATAATTATTGGTACTGTGTGGCTTTAGAGTACTGCTACGTACATATAGTGATCCCTAGATCATCCTGGATCCCTGGTAGATTATGATAAATTTGCCTCCTACTCCTCCTTACTTATACGTATTGTTCTGCATATTGGGCAGTCAGCCTCCTCATCTCATATTCAGCCTATAATGTTCCCACTGTTGGGACACAGGCCTCCTCTCTGTGAGAAGGAGTGGGCCGTAACCATCCACGCGGGCCCAGTGCGGGTTGGCGGATGCCACATGTCTACGAATTTTTGGTTCTAGAACATGCCGGTTTCCTCACGATGTTTACCTTCGCCGTTTTGAGAGCAGTGGTGATGAAATAATTCACACAAAGTAAAGTGCCTACTTGAGTTCGAATCCACGACCTACAACTCGTAAGTCGCGACCGTTACCACTGGGCCAACAGTCAGCCCCGCGACCAGGTGGTTTTTTCTGCATATTGAGCAGTCAGCTCCGCTACCAGGTGATCGTCCAGGCTATATCAAAAGTACCGACGGAGTTTATACAAACTACTGGAACACCTTCCTTTGAATATCTTAGTATTTTGCTTAGCAACTGGTCTTCTTTGAACAAAGAGCAGTTCAAGGACACAACTACTTACTTCACGCATGACATGTTCAGTTACTGGTTTGACGAGAGTTGTCGTTAGACCTTCAGAATTAGTACAGCAACACAAGTTTTTCACTGCTAGGGGTCTTATATGTTCCATTAAACTACAATAACCTTTCGTTTACATGGATAGCGCTGATGTTAGGAGAAGGCCGAAGATATTTCCTCTGAGTTTGTTTGGGTCTTTCTTCTCAGAGTATTCGGTTAGGAAACACCGAACTCATCTCATGTTTTATAACCCGGGTAAAAGAGTTTTTGTCTAATTTACAGAAATTATATATTATATATCTCGCCCAGTTGATGGTAACAGGCTCGCCCCCCTATGTAGAGGTGCACTTCTATGGGTACGCCTCTTGCTAACCCTTCGAGGAAACAAGGCATGATGTTGTGTTATGTTAAATATACATAATCAGCCTATAATATTCCCACTGCTGGGACATAGGCCTCCTCTCTGTGAGAGGGAGTGGGCCATAATCCACCACGCGGGCCCAGTGCGGGTCGGTGGATGTCACATGTCTTCGAATTTGTGGTTCTAGGACATGCCGGTTTCCTCGCGATGTTTTCCTTCACCGTTTTGAGAGCAGTGGTGATGAAATAATTTACACAAAGTAAAGTGCCTGCCTGGGTTCGAACTCACGACCTACAACTCGTAAGTCGGGTCCATTACCACTGGACCACCACTGCTCTCTCTGTTAAATATATCATAATTTATTATTTCGGGATTCTTCCAACTAGAACACTGTACTGATTGTCCTCAGGACATTTCGGGATTAATTTATAAACCATGATTAAAGTTAAGTGACGTTTAAACGTCAAAAATGTATATTTAAACAGTCGCTAATCACTACTTAACTCAAAGCAAACGTTTATGAATTAAGGAGATTATAGTAAGGATCTTAGCACCTTCACAAAACCCTCTCTCATCAGTTGACCGGTGCCCTACGACATCTCGGGCAGAAATTACCATTACCAAATATTGTTGTAAACTATCCGTTCGGATAGTTATGGTAGGATAGGTATGGTTTTTTTTAAACGTTTCTCCACGCCAGGCAAATGATAATATGTTTATATTATCACATACCTGGCGTGGAGAAACGTTTAAAAAAAACCATACTAGCAGTACACCTGATGAACACCCAAACTGTCACTAGAACACTAAAAAGAAAGATTCCTCAAGACTTTATTTAAGAGGCTGCAAGAATAAACGGGTTTTTACGGAAGCTGTCCAGTGACTGCTGTCACAGGACAGCTTCCGTAAAAACCCGTTAGAAATATCAAACATATTGCTGAATATCTGTAAGAATGATAGATTGCAAAACAATAATTTAAAGAAAAAATGTTGTTGGTAATGGTCCGGTTTAGCTTTTACCATGAAATAATTTAACATTATTTTTCGACCCAAACGTGTTTACTTGCGTAAAAACAATACTGCAGAAATCAAAACGACTATCAGACAAAGCCATACATATCTATCACAGAACTACATAGCGTTTCATACATAAAAACCCTTTCAACCAATATAATCCTCATCAAAATCCATTCAATAGTTTTTACGCCACGCGGAACAGATGCCCGTCGAAAATATTTTTTGGGTCAAAAATGGATTGGAACCAATCACACAAATGTGTCCAGTATTTTTGTGTGGCTCTTTTTGTCCATTTTAAATTCGTGTTCGTCTGAACAATGGACGTTTCCAGGGAAAATAATTTCGATATGACATATGAAATGTGCACGGTGGACTAAGAGCTGTAAAATAAAAATGCATGCACTTTTTAAAATTAATGTTTTCTGTGAATTCTTTAAAATTATATTAAGAAGATACTCTTTTGATGCTAATACTTTTTAGAGCGAATTTCACCAAACTTTTAAACCTAGAATAAGTCCTGAGAATATATTTTGAATTTTTGACAGTTTTTCCATACTAGAACTGTCAGACGTCAATTTTATTCCACGGATATAAGGTATCGGACTTCGGTAAAATCAGCCCTAAACCGCACTACTACAGTGTTACACAATCCAACAACTACGGGCTCTGCACTACATTTTACCATTTAAAATAAATTACGATAATATCCTAACCGTTATTTCTAAGTGTTGCCAAAATAGAATAATACATTCAGTTGCCGTAATGAAAGTACATTTAAAAGTTTGTAACATATTAATAATATGCAATTTGACAGTGTTGCCACAGTGGATGTTAATTCGGAATTAAAAAACCTATTACAGTTTTTAAAAAAAAATAAAAAAAATCACGACAATCGTAAAATTTCGTGGTTCACTCCTAGGCATGAGCCTCTTCCAAATGCTTTGGCCAATTACCTTGGTATACATCAGAGGGGTAATTCTCTTAATTTTAAGAACGTTCGCAGTCTAATCTTAATCTCAATCTGTCAAAAATACGTCTAACTTCCCTACATTTTGACAAGTTTTTGACATTTCTTTGTCGCCGAGATCAGACTGCGGCTAGATTTTGAACGTTTTAAATTACGGGAATACGGGCCCAGGTGCCTTGTGAGGATTTGTATTGCATTGATGTCGTTGTTATATTTAAATTTCAAAATACTGCTACTAAACGCTGATGCTTCATAATCTTAACTTTTAAAAACTACAACCCTAGTACAGCCTAGCAGATTTTTCGGTCAGTGGGTCGTCTTAGGAGCGGAGTTGTAGAAGTTGGAGTATACGCTTAGGGGCACATGCGCAGCAAAGCAAAAAAAGAAAATAATAAAAAAAAATTGGGTAGAATTTTATTTTGTTTTTTTTTTTCGGAAATCTACCTATTTTATTGCAGTATCAGGTTAATGTTAATTAAAAAAACCTTTTAGGTTCTGAGAAGCATGGCCCTACAACGCGCCGTAAGTCCGTAAGGCCTCGCTCCACTACACTCCAACCGATTTCCCTTTTGCAAAGACCTATCCTTTCCATTTATTCATTCTGTGCGTGCACGTCGCTAGCAATGACGGGTCATTAGTAATTTAGGTATAAGTAGTGACAGCGACAGGCTGCATTCAAGGTGATAGGAATATTATCATACTCTTGGGACTCCATTTCCCTTGGGAAATTAATACAGAATTTTATTATAGAAAGGTGTGGGCTGTCGTATCAGTTCAATTATTTATACCAATTAATTTATGTTGGTCATTAGGTACTGAATGTGTCCATAATCAGCCTATAATGTTCCCACTCATGGGACACAGGCTTTCTCTCAGTGAGAGGGAGTGGGCCGTAAACCAACACGGGTAGTTGTCATCTCGGTAGTCAGACCCTTTCTAGACATTTCACACAGTCTATCCATCATTTCATAAAGTGCCAACTATTTAAAAAAAACAGTGGTCATGTGGCGGCATCTATAACGCCACAAGCGAACTACACATCACAATGATCTCATGCAAAATCCTACATCGCGTAAGCAGAGGATACCGCACAGCTAGCACATATATACACATGTCTTCGATTTTCTTGTTCTAGGACATGCCGGTTTCCTTACGATGTTTTCCTTCACCGTTTTGAGAGCAGTGTTGATAAAATAATTTACTTAGCGAAAATCGCCTGTCTGGGTTCGAACCTACGACGGCGGTTATCACTAGGCTACCACTGCTCCTATTACTGTGTGAGCATGCTATCATAATACCTGAGGGGCAATTACCGTATTTTTAGAGCAGTCGCAATCTAATATCAGTCTCAATTTGCTAAAAAATCCTCTAGCTTACCTACATTTTTGACATTGATTATCGTTGAGACGAGACAACAATTTTGAACATTTTTAAAATTGACCTTCAGATAGATACCGGCAGGGTAATTTCGTAACACACCAACAATAGCAATGGCTTTCATTTTGACAGTTCAACAACATTCATTGCGTTATTTACGTTGTTAAGCAGACAAAAGTTTCGTACATATGAAGCAATGGATTAGCAATATCCTTCAAAATTATTTAGATTATGATCAGTTAATTCCTTCCGTCCTGCGGCGCATGCCTTGTCACTTGTGCACTTGATGATCTTATAACTGTGAGAGGAGTTCGCGCAGCCGAATGTTGGACCAGAGATTTTTGAACTTATTGCCATCGATACGCTAAGATAATGTTAGTTTTATAAATTTTAACACTCTTTTGGTCCCGCAGTTAGGTCATACATTGTATACTTATTCAAGGGAATTTAACTCAGTGTTAGTTTTTATGGTAACACAGCTAATATAATATTATATTATTACCATAACACAAGCATTAGGTTGCTTAGCTTGGGACAAATGGTGCTGTGTGAAATGTCCAGGGATTTATTTATTTATTTATTTATTTATTTATTAGCATAAGATATTCGTTAAGCGCCCTACGCATTCTATATAACGCGTTCCGGGTGTTGATGGGGCTGTTCCGCTTCTGTAGCGCATCAGGTATGTTGGCTGAAGCTTATCGCAATTGCTTCTACGCTATGATACGATACGGGCCAGCCCCAATATTATATTGCAGTGTATCGCGAACAGACTGGATTGCTTTTTTTTTTTTCTGGTGGGAAATCATCAAATGACCCCTCCCGCTCTGGGTGGAGCGGAAGGGAGTGTCAGACTCTTACTGACTAAAACCCACCCATGTTCCTTCCTTCGCCCTTTATGTTCCGGGGTAGCGGTAACCCTTTCGGACAATCCCGCTGAGACTGGATTGCTTGTATGTGCATCGCTGCTGCAAACTTTCCACATCGATGTTGAGCTTGTAGCAGGGATTCGCATGAAATATATTGAAGTGTTTGGTTAAGTGTCGGTTAGTTTACTAACGTAGTTCTTAAGAAATATTGTTACTAACATATTTGAGTCCTTTGTTACTTGTTATTCGATATAAATAAAAAATAAGAATCAAACTCCCTTGAATAATAGTGTCCTTAGTGTAGGTTTCCTGTGTATCATGAATGTCGAAACCTGATAGTTGTCTCGGAGTCGCGAAAATCCAATTTTAGTAATCGGATTAATTACAGTTGCCAAATTAAGACGGCACAAACACTTATAAAACTAGAGATCCGGCTTGTTAGTCAATAACGTTTGTAGCGGTATCTACAACGCCACATGCGAACAACGCGTCATACTGACGTCACACAAATCCTGCATCTCGCAAGCAGAGTTTACCGCCCAATTAGCATACATACAAACTTCCCGACATCAGTCGTTGGGCAATTGCCCACCAGACACAACACCCGTCTGGCCGGAGGATCCTCCCTTTTCTATGGACGATGAGTGAACTTTACACCCTGTTCCTCATACCTGCAAACGTTATATGTATATATAGAATGTACATTCTTAAGGATATCCTAACTTCCTAATTAGTCCTAATCCTAATTTTATATTATAAATGCGAATGTAAGTTTGTTTGCTTGTTACGCTTTCACGGTTAAACGGCTGAACTGATTTTGATAAAATTTTGTCCCTCCCTTTTTTTTTTTTTTTTTTAAATAAAACGTTGCCCCGCACTAGGAATTTCTCCTGTATCGTGGGTAATTTACAAACATTAAAGTCACATACACAAACAGCCAGACCCGGAACAACTACTTGTAGGTCATACAAATATTTGTTCCGTGCGGGAATCGAACCCGCGACACGCAGCGCAGCAGTCAATCGCTTAACCACTGCGCCAACCGTGCCGTCAAATGCCGCTTTATGAGCCACGGAAGGGTATTCAGTGTATATGATATTGATATATTATATGAGGATGGACAGCGCCGCTGAGACAGGCCCAGGAAGACGTAGCGAGACGATCTAGACGCGTACCGCAAGGGTTGGATCGAAGCGGCGCTAGAAAAGGATGCTTGGAAGGACCTGGAGGCCTTAGCTCAGCAGTACGACAGTGTAGGCTAAATAAAAATAACTATCTTATACATCGTTATCCTATACATTTTATAAAATCCAACGATTCCGCACTAGGAGTGGGATGGATTCCCTTACTCCTTTATTTCTAAAGCTGGTCCAAAAACTCACCAATCTGGACTTGACAATTTTTTTCTTTAGGTACTTTATCCTCAAACTGATACGGTATTGCGAAAAAAAATACTGATTTTGTTCTTTTGTGATACTTAATAAAGTGTAGGTCTGTGTCCCAGCAATGGGAACGTTATAGGCTGGTTATGCTAATAAAGTATCATCATCTTCATTATTTCAGCCGACAGACATCCACTGTTGGACATAGGCCTCCCGCAAGCACCTCCACTTCGACCGGTTCTGTGTTTCCCGCATCCAGCGGATTCCTGCGGCCTTCACAAGGTCGGTCCACCCGGTCCGGTGTGGGAGGTCTTGGAAGACCTCCCACACCTCGGTCCCCGGTCCGGTCCCGGTCCTCGGTCACCTCGGTCTTGGAGCGTTGGAACGCTACGTCTTCCGATACGCGGTCGCCACTCCAGAACCCCCCATCGGCCATATTTCTTGATTCATCGTTCTTGATTCCTTCAAACATTTAAAGCTTGCAACTAATTTTATAAAAGTGTTACGCAACACTCCAACCCTTCAGTTTATTCATCTCAAATAATTCTAATTAAACGTATATGAAGCTCAACAAAGTCTGAAGAAATCAGAAAACATTTCAAAAGTGTTTGCGTTGATTTATGTCGTAATAACAGCTCGCTAGCAACGTGTAAAAAATACGCAGAAATGTTAGGTAACATTACAACGAATTGAGTTGAGCTGAAGCTCTACAAAGTCTAACAATTTAAATTTTATAAACAAAGGATGATGGGACAAAACGGTCGTAAGTCCAACAGAATTGAAATATATCTCAAATTATATGACGGCGCGTTGTGTTCCATGCGCGCCTCAAAGAGATGTCAGCACGAAGTGACGGGGTCCGCTAGGGCCGATGCCTGCCAGGGCCCGGGTTGTTTGAAAGAGATACTGTGGCCCGTGGCACAGGCAACTGAAGGAACACAGGTGGGTTTTAGTCAGTAAAAGTCTGACACACCTTCCTCGGAGAAGTCATATGATATTTCCCACCAAGAAAAAAAAAACCCGGTGGATATGGCTAGGTTTATTTATATAATTACGATTCTGGCATTGGTCCGAACAACTGGCACTAGTTGAAGTTCTGTTGGCCCGCGGCTTCGCATGCGTGGATTTCGGAAATTATGCCACAGGAACGTGCTACTCAGCTATCTACGAGTCCTGTTAAAATCGGACCAGCCGTTCCGGGGATTAGACGGAACGCTCGGAACAAACAGCTGTGCTCCATTTTATATACTAGTTTCTAGAAATCTACTTCAGCTGCATCTGGTTAGACTGAAGGACGGCCCCAACATAGTTGAAAAGGTTAGGCAGATGATGAGGCTTGTACAGTCGCTTGGCAGCATTATCTGACCCACCCTAAAAACAAACGAATTTGGACCCTCTGCCTGTAACATTAAGGTTTATTCAATTTATATGAGCTTATCAGACGGCGCTCGTGCAACGTTGTCGGAGCCACCGGCATTATACATATATCATTTTGTTAAGCTATTTTAATCATTATCTCGTTGACATTAAAGTTGAAAAGCTTTTAAATCACACTACATAATTAGAACCCAATCTTTAATTTCGCGTATTCCTGACAAGTTCTTGTGGCTTAACGGTTTGATGCTGGATTGGCGACGAACAACATGTGGGTTCGAAAACACGGTCCACCTTTAATCAGTTTCTTTTTTAATTTGTTTTCATTTCTACAATATTGCCTGCATTATTAAAGAACGACCAATATGATTCACGCCTAATAATTTATCTTGTAAACAGGTGGGTAAATTAAAAAACTTTAAGTTCACAGAATTTATATTTACCTACCAAGAATGGTTGGATACGAAGTAAAACATATATTTGCTTCGTGAGGTAGATAATAAATTCATTTATGTGACAAAAGTTAAACTACGCCTAATAGCAGTAACTACGCACACACATTTGTAAATCGTTTCACATAACTCGTTAAGTATTTTTAAGCAATTTGGTGTAAAAAAGCATGTCGCAACTTAATGACTACTTATACCAAACAAAAAATCATATTTTTACATGAGCAGAATATTGGAATTAGAGAGATTGGTCGTCGACTTAATATAGCAGTAAGTGTTTTTATACCTATTTTATTTTATTGATTGTGATTAATGAATGCGTAGTTGGCTATTTTACCACTACATTCACTCCTTACAAGTTACATACACGGTTCCAAAAATGTTTTTTTTTTTGTTTTAGAGAAATACGGTCAGAATTTGGCTAAAACGTTATGGAGACAATGGAGATATTCAGCGTATTCGTCCAGGAGCAAAAGCCATTAAGTATAGTCCCGAATTCGAAGGCCACCCATTGTTTCAAGGCATGTTGAAAATCCATTTTTTCCCATTCCGCAATAAACCACAATATTTCAGAGGAAACAGTGAGAAGGCATTTATACGCTGCTGAGATAAGGAATTATAAACCAGCACAGAAAATTACATTGACACCTGCTCATCGCGAAGAAAGGGTTCGTTTTGCCCAGGAATATTTAAATGGCAAAGATTTGTGTTGGAATATGGTGCGCGTTATGCGTAGCCGCTTACAGCAAGTTATAGCAGGGGACTACTAATTATGTAATCTAGTAGGTATTTTTAAACACACCATGTAAGTAAATGCTCAATGGATTGATTGTTAAACCATTAAAATGTTGCAGATTATGTGGTGATGTTATTGTTATAAATAGATTTTTTCTATTTAAATATCATGTTTATTCACTACATATAGGCAGCTATAAATCTGTAAAGCATTTCACAGATGAATTCATTTTCTCGATGACAAACTTTTAAGCATAAGCACGCCTTTTTTAATGTTTATAAATGGTTAGATTTGATTATGGCATACTAATATAAAATGTCTATTAATTTGGATATATATGAGCATTTACATACTTTATCTTACCTAAGTGTTTTAATGAAATAATAAACATTTTAAACTTGCAATTGTTTACTTTTATTCCTATACAACCTACCCGTGTAAAAAGACAAGACCCTACGTCGTCCATTAAAGAAATGTTTTTTACATTTCTTTAGTGTAATAAAATAATTTAAAAAAAAACAGCTGAGCAAAAAGATATATTTAGGTTAAACTTGGTTTCGAACGTAGACAACGATAAATACCGCACTACCATAGTGAGTGACCACAAGACCAACTCAACTCTTATAAGGCGCTTTGAAATTTGATCTTAGTTGTAATGCTAGACGCATATTCTAAAGAATTTGAACCATATAGTATACTTCATAAAGTTTATTCTTGCACAGCACAAGCAGCCAACCTTCTCCTGGTGCAAATAGATTATTTTGTATTTTAAATAATCACTCCATTGAGACATGATAATAAAAAAACTACCTATAAAATAGAAAATAAAAAATTGTAAAGAGATGTTGTTTTTGCAATTTAGTAAGGCAAGGTAAAACATGTTTGCGCGTAGTCACTGCATACCCTTAGTTGCTTTTGAATACCTACCAGTTTTATAATGAATACGACTATTTATTTTTCAACTACCCACTTATTACAAGTTATGCGAAAATATTACCATTTTAGAAAGTTTATGTATGAAGATCATCCGTCTATAGTTCTTTACAATAATATATTAAATAGTTTTGGAATACATTCTAAATTGAAAGCAAAATAATATCTTCGTCGCAGGATTTGATCTCGCAAGTTGTTTTTCTCAGTCTTATACACAGACCACGAGACCAGAATTACTTGAACGCAATTATTAAAATAAGCTATTACACTAATTATATTATAACAAGTAGTTTTAACATATAACCTAATGGTAACGTTATAAAGATCAAATTTGCATGTCTGTGTTATTATTGTAATTCTTGGTTGAGTCTTCGTGCACTTGTCTGATAAGCTCATATAAATTGAATAAACCTTAATGTTACAGGCAGAGGGTCCAAATTCGTTTGTTTTTAGGGTGGGTCAGATAATGTTGACAAGCGACTGACGTGATGTTCATCTGTCTTTTGCCGTTAAGCTTAATGTGTGAATGTTTCAACATGCAGGGTTTAGATACAGACGCCAGCACATCAAGCTATCCGAAACTGTCAAATTTTCCCAATCAACCTTGAACCTATTGCTTTAGCGATAAAGTTGAAAATCTATTAAAACAATTTGACAGATTGTAGTAGCTTGAAGTGCTGGCGTCGTGAGTCATTTTAATTTATTTTAATGTACTTCAACGGAAGGCATCGCATGACCGAAAATTGCAAGCGGTGGCAACCACAATCCAGCTGCGCCACTCGCCAACGTATAACACTTTGCCAATGTATAACATTAAATACCGGGGTGAATAGGGATGCAGGGGTGAATCGGAACGAAACTTTAAAATGGATTTTAACGTTGAAATAATATAGTTTGTTGCCAGAAAAGACTGTAATGTGTTTACTGTTTTTTAATTAAAGATTAAGTGTCCTTGTTAGCAACAAACTATATTATTTTAAAGTACAAATCCGTATGTCACACATTAACTTTTAATAATAACAGACTACTAGTAGAGCCTTGTGGCTAAGTAATAACAGCCGCACTGGCCGGTCGATCAGGTTAAGCTACGCTTGCCGCGGTTGGTTCGAAGACGGGTAACCATTTTTATATACCAAAACCTCCATGCCTCGGATAGCCGTTAAGCCATTGGTCCCTGCTGTCATTCGTGGATCATTGACAGTCATTACTGGTCGTCAGAAGCCCGAAAGTCTGACAACCAGTCTTACCAAGGGGTATCGTATTACCCAGTAACTGGGTTGTGTAGGTCAGATAGGCTGGCGCTTCATGTAAAATGCAGGTATTCAGCTTCATAAAGTTTGACTGGAAGATGACCCCAATATAGCTGGGGAAAGGTTAGGCAGATGATTATGAATAATAGACTACTCATGACACACCACATTTTGTATTCACAGCAAAATAATTTCCTTAAACTTTCCTGTAAACGAACAACAATAACAACCACTATTTTCCCTATACCCAACGAAATCAAAACAATCAACCAATGAGGTACCTGCAGTTCGTTTTCCTTCCTTTTGACAGACCAACTAGCATTTCAAATATTCATTCCGACAATTTTGTTGCAGACGACAGTAAGCTTTGCCAGACTGAGCCTGGACACTAAGCTCAAAGAGCGAAAAGGAACTTCGAGGAGCAATTAGCAAAGAGGTGAGACCTTTTCAAATGTCTTTATTATTAAGAGAGGGTATTTTAATTTTAAGTAGCGTTCAGTTCTGTGAAGGAATTTTACGGTGAGTGTCCAAGTGTTCTTGATTTTATATTTCTTTGATTTTTAAAGTGTTAGTATTGGATTTACGATTGTGTGTTTTCTACTAGTTTCTTGAGAAAATCTAGTTTTGCATGTGTGTAATGAACACAGGGTGGCAGGGATATCGACACATAACTTTTTACCATGGATTCAGTACCTACATGCTTCCTAACGCCCGCGTGTCGAAATTATTCGCCGGTTATTAAAAAAAAAGTCGCTGTTCTACACATTTTGACCGCGTAGGTATTGCGCTTTTCTATCTTACAGCACATTTTTGTTTTGATAACCGACTAGGGTGTGTAGAATCATGTACTGAACTGATGCTTACAGTTTGCGCGTCGATGTTCCTACCAACCTGTACATTTATTGTTTACATCTTACAAAACTTGGTTGCCTTACTTTTCAATACAATGGCGCCGATTCCCTTGTTCACAAACTAAACTAAATTTAAGTTCAGTGCATCTTTTTCTTTCTATTTCACTAAGAAAAGGACAGCAGAAAAAAAAATAGTTTAGTCCTGTCAAATTAAGATACTCCATAGACAAATTAGACGTGATTAAAAACATGGCTACTAAAAATACTTCAATTTACGTCAGGCGCTGACTAATTTGAGAGGACTAAACTAATATCTATCTTCTGTTCTTTTCTTAATGAAATAGAAAGAAAAAGATGCACTGAACTTAAATTTAGTTTAGTTTGTGAACAAGGGAATCGGCGCCAATATCTGCTTTAGTTGAAAAATAATGCGTTAAATATAATTGTAATGTTTACCACTTGAAACCACGTCGTATTGAGTTAAAAGTTGATACAAATATCACCATGCAAGTTTATCTAATAACTCACTTTTAGCCCATGTATGCACGGGCGCTTTTTTAACGCGACGTTTTTTTACCGCGCAATTTTTTTGAATTTTTCTGATGCCGCTTTGGAAAAGCGCCCGTGCGTACTGCGGCTTAGGGGCTAACCATGGGTTTATTAAAGCAAGTAACACTAACCTAATTAATAATTTATAAGAGACAAATGTATTTAATCTAGAATTAGACAGACATGGCGTTAAACTTAGCATTAAATCTTCAGTACAAAAATACACTGCCTGACTCTTAAATCGAGCCACCCTGCATTTATTTATGTAATGGTTTATGACCTTATAAATGGTCGAGAATGAACAATAATGACACCAAAATGATGGCCAGTATGTTAGCTTCAAAATAGCATCAAAAGTTTTTCTTTTATGGAATACACACTTTACATGGAAATATTATCCCGAAACTTCGGCTTATTAATCGATTGGCACGAATTTATTCGCCGGAAACGGGCAAATCGTCACATTTCTTTTTTCTATCGTTGACTCAGACGAAGTTAATTTATTTGTGGGCGAGTCGACAACTTCAGAAATATGTATTAGGCAATTGGCACCTTTTGCCCCTTTCAGGCGAGTAAATTCGTGCGAATCGACCACGGAATCGACTGATAAGCCGAACCTCATGAATACTGTCAATTCTCGATAGATTTGCATTGTTTTTCAAGACAGTTTCTGTCATCATCCTAAATCGATATAATAGGAAGGAATCGATGCGAAATAATAAGATATCTTCTCTAGAGACACGCAGTACGGGTTATTCTCTCTAGAGAAAGGGGCTCAGTTCCCACGACAGAATTCTATTTGACAATCCATTTATTTTGATCATGTTTCCTTATTGGCTTTGGGGCTTTAACGTGTGACGGTAGTTTTACGCTATCCCCTTATTGGAATAGGGTAGTAAGGGAACAAAATATTTTTGCTGTCCTTGATTCCTATTCACGAGGATTTTTTATTTATTTATTTTATTATTTATCTACACACAGTATAACACATAAGGATAAGACATTTATGTAAGTTTCTTCACGTTCATTCTTTGCGAGTTAAGAATTAGGCCATTTGTGATGACTGGCTCAAGAAAGAACAGGATTTAGGGTAGATGAGAAGTTATTCAAAAGTTACTGCATGAAGAATCTGTCATCTATTTTATAAGAACCGACAGGTGGCAAGCGATAATCCAACATTCTGACGATTTTAAACAGCACCTGCAGTGAAACTGTGATATTTTTTTTACAAATTTAAAATGTCGCGCCTTTTTACTTAAAGAATAACATTTCAATAATTTGTATGAGACTAGGAAGATTATAGAAAGAAAAGACGCATAAAAAAAACAAAAAAGTAACAAGTTGGGGGAAAACTTCCGTCACATCCACGTAAAACGGCCATGGCTCAGCATAATGCTAATACCCTATACGAGACAGAGCCCCAGGAGCGTGGAACCCAATACAGAAATACGCTTGTACGATATGACTATATACAGAAAGCACAGTTAATAGAAATCTCTATTCCTAGACAGCACGTTTCGCCGAAAACTTTGTTGTTAGAAAACATTGTTTGTAGACATCTCGGTACATAGGAAGCACTGTTGACAGAAATCTCTGTTCATAGATAGCACTTCTTGCCGTAAACTTTTTCATAGAAACCACTGTTTCCAGATACCTTGGTTCACAGAAAGCGCCTTTGGAGAAAAAACTATTAATATTTATTATCGCTTTTCTGGCTCAGATTCAGACACGCATTATGTTAGCCGCTACGCTACATAGTATTGATTAATTTCAAACTACTTATTAATGCAAAATGTTGGGTAATGGATGGCACGTTTTCTACATGTCCAGCGCCATTCTGTCAAATATATACTATACATGGTTCAATAGGAACAGAAAATGGCACAAATAAATTTCTACCTTTAGTGTTTGCATTATTATCGCATAAGACAGAAACATGTTATACAATTTTATTAGAATTATTAAAAAGATATGGCGCTAATACATTTCAGACTAATTTGTCTCCTGAGAACATTTTAACTGATTTTGAAATAGCTGCTATCAATGCCGTTAAACAGCAATTTCCAGAATGTATACAAAGACTATGTTTATTCCATCTTACGCAGAGCATTTGGCGGCATGTACAGATCGAGGGTTTAGCAAAGAAGTATGGGAATGATTTTTCATTTGCGCATAAAATTAGGCATTTATTTGCTTTGGCATTCCTAGATCCCAACGAGATACCTGAAGCTTTTCAACTTGTTAAAGATAAAGTATTACCAGAGGAAGCCGCAGGAGTAGCGAAGTGGTTCGATAAATATTATGTCTCTGGGACGTATGTAAGAAATAATGCCAATAGTACCAAATTAAAAATAAATAGAAAGCCACTATTTCCACCTGCTATGTGGTCAGTGTTTGATCGCACATATGACATTCCCAAGACACAAAACGTCTTGGAATCTTGGCATGAACGCTGGACTACACTTCTTAACCGTAAGAAATGGAATGTGTTTAAAACTATAAAAGAATTTTCAAAAGAGGTAAAATACACAGAATGTGAAATTTAGCGCATCAGGGCGTCAGAGCCCATGCCAAAGCGTCGTCGATCTCTACAAATTCAATACGAAAACAGAATGCAAAAGCACTTGTCTCAAAGAAGTGAGATGGACTTATTAGCCTTTTTAGGTGGATTAGCTCATATTTTGCACATGAAAAAATAATAATATTGAAGTTTAGTGTATAAACAATATTTTTTAAGTTATATCGAGTACTTTTTTGTTTCTATTATAAAGCTAAAGAGTTTGTTTTGTTTTCAATTTCATCTATTGCTTTCGTTTTGCTTCATTTTTGATTAAAATGGCATTTTTGTATGAAATAAACGTGTTTTTTTTATGGATAGAGAGGCAGAAAAGCGAAATTTAGTAATATAATAAATATTAATAGTTTTTTCTCCAGAGGCGCTTTCTGTGAACCAAGGTATCTGGAAACAGTGGTTTCTATGAAAAAGTTTACGGCAAGAAGTGCTATCTATGAACAGAGATTTCTGTCAACAGTGCTTCCTATGTACCGAGATGTCTACAAACAATGTTTTCTAACAACAAAGTTTTCGGCGAAACGTGCTGTCTAGGAATAGAGATTTCTATTAACTGTGCTTTCTGTATATAGTCATATCGTACAAGCGTATTTCTGTATTGGGTTCCACGCTCGCGCTGGTTTTTAGCGACAGCTGGCGTTGACGTGTATGTATATAATTATAGAATACTCTTTACAATGGTCGCCAAAAATTACAGATATAGGTACGGTCACCAGATGTTTTTGAATAAAATTTAATATAAATAGTTATCAAATTAAATTTCATTCGAAAACATCCATCGGTTTCTTACCAAACTTCAACTATATCCGACGACCCTGGGGGTCTACTGCGAAGTGCAAAGTGCGAATGATCGGATCGGACCGACACATGGCCGAACCGAATATTATTGAAAAATGCGAAAAAAGTTCGGATCGGCTCATTTGGATCGGGACCATAGTCAATATTCGAAAGAGTGTAGGAGTGTAGGATCAGGACCGACCGAATCAAATAGTAACTTCGTAGCAGGAAACGGCCGAACATTCGGTCGATACCACTTCGGAGTAGACCCCCTAGTTACTTATTTCTTTTGGTGACTGTACATGTAGAAAATTTACAAGGTGTGACACAGTGGGTGGTCTTATCGCTACAAGCGATCTTTTAAAGATCGCTAAGAGCCGCAACATAATTTATGGAACGGAGAATAGTTATTTTTATGGATCGTGAGTATTGAAAAAACACACAAAGATCCCAGGCTGTAGGTATCCTAGCAAGAAGGAGGGTCTCTATTCAACATTATTTTTCATATAATTAGACCAAATATAAACCATTTTCCATTAGAATCTACGAATCACACACTACCCATTCCCACGGCAATATTTACAGAGATTTTCACAGAAACTCGAGCCGAGCACTTGTGTGCAACAGTCGCAGTAGTATTTGCTAAACAAGATTTGTTTGTTTGTCAGCATTTACTTCGTTCCAGATGGCCCGTCCTGTCTCATTATTGCGACGGCTTTCGTTTTGATGTTTTGTCTAGGGCGACATGTTTTTTATACAATGCGGAGACAACAATACGTCAATAAAGAAAAACACTGGCAATACAAATGCGTACGAGTATTTCGGAAGTATAAAATAAATGCTGACATCGAAATTAAAACAAATATGTTTGAAACTATCCCTGTTTATCTTAATATACATATATAATTCTTTTGTACGTGTGTTTGTCACCTAACTCCTCCTAAACGGCTGGACCGATTTGGATGAAATTTTGTGTGTATATTTCAATGAGTTCCTGGATGGTTTGAAAATTAGACCCGGTAGATAAATAAATAGTAGTGAAGATTCGACTATGAGTTTTGCCAATATTTGACTAACTATAGTAACTAAACTATTGAATGTATTTTTGTATGTAGACTGGGGACGTCATTAGAAATATGAAATTTAATTAATAGCTGTATTGTCGTCTCCATCTTGTATACAAGGTGTAGTTTAAATAACTGAAAACCGTAAAATGGGTCCATAAACCCATCATTATATGAACAAGTTTTACTGTGGGACCAACCATGAAATCGCGAAAGAAAACAGCTGTACCTACATTGTGTCAAGGCACTGATAACTCACAGCCTGAACTGCTGGGTCCAGAAGCATGAAATTTAGCAAAGTTTTTTTGTTTTTTTTTTAATTAATGTACAAAATATAAACAGAATCATGACAAATACCTCAATAGCTCTGTCCGGATGTTGATACACTTTTAAGCAATCTTAATACTATACGTTACTATTAAGATTAGTACCTATGAGAGTAGGTATTAGGAAAAGTAATAATCATTATACACAAAACACAACAGAACATACACAGTTACAGTACACAGTACAGTATACAGTTTATAGAACATTGTGAGGTAGCTAGTAAATAACAACTAGAATGTACAAAAACGACGACTCCGCGGGAATACCGTCGATGCTAATTACTTATTGAATAAAATTGAAACAGATTCATTATTCATTCATTTTCCATGTATATGCATTTTGAATGAAAATCAAAGAATGTTTTGTATTTATTTTTATAATTACTGTTTGTTATTTCCGATTGAATTTGTATGTATTTTATGATCTTCTTTTTCTTACTTCTCGTTGACTTAGAATCATGAAATTTGGCCAAAAGCAAGGTCTCACAGAACAAGTAAAGGAAAATGTCCGAAAATTGTATGGTTTATTACATTTTTTTTTTTTTTTTGTTTTGCGATTACAAAATCCAACATTTGCAGTTGGAGAATTGACCGTGACATAATATCTATGGTTGAGAGAAAATTTGTTCAACTACAAAGTTAAGTTTGTTCTTGGGATAATTTCATCCCAACTACGGAACGATTCATTCTGCGTGGTCTGATATGCACTTGGCCGCTTTTTTTGTTTAAATACTCTGCCATACAAGTGGCATTTTCTTTTTTTGCATCTTAGTATATACCTACATATATTCAAATTTTATTTATGTTTCAAATTGACGTTATTTCAAGTTAAACAAATATCAACTTTATTTTCATTGTAATTAGGTAAGTTATAAAAATGTTTGAAATTGTAGCGTAAACTGAACTTTATTGTGTAGGAATTAAAGTTATATTTTTCCATAAACTCATATTTGTTTACATTTTTGGCAAATATCTCGCGAATGCAGATTACATTATAATATTCTATGTTCCACTGAACATATATAGTAAATGACTTTATTACCTCACGTCATTACGTAAGGTAATAATGTCATTTACTATGTCATTTAGACTGAAAAAGAAAGTTTTATTAAAATTATTCCGATCCCATTACTACTTATGCTTCATTTCCAATTATTTTGTAAACGTGAAACTTCAAAACAATATTCCCAAGTTTATCCTGAATCCAGTTTATATTAAAAGTTTTATTTTTTGTAACTCCAACTTCTGCTATAAAAACTTTCAGAGTCGCTCATCACTCCTCCGAGACTTTCATGAAATACAACAACAGACTTCGGAAAATCTTGTGTGTACCTAGTCATTTCGGTTTTGTTTCTGAAGTTATTTCTCTACTAGCTGACCCAGCAGACGTGGTCAGATTTCAATAGTTTGTACATAAACCCACCATGGCCCACTGCCCAGCAGTTGGAACATTATAGGCAGATTATGTAAACAAAAATCCAACAGAAAAAAAGTCAGTTTATTTCCCAATTTGAAAATTTTCTGGACACGGTTACGTTTATTTTTTTCATAAAATCCCAATTCCGGCTATTACGAACATTTTAAAACTACAAACTATCGCAATCGGTTCATCCGTTCAAGTCAAGTGATACCCTGACAAACGAACAGCATTCGCCTTTTAAAGACGTCACTCGCTGGGTAAAGAAATCTTACCCCAATTATATTATTTTATCGAACTTGTTGTGTCTTATAAATATACCTATTGTCATTGCTTAAATGTTTTTTTTAAAGCCACCTGGATCTTAGATCTTTGAGAACTTATTAATTATTATATTCTTCTTCTCCGTGTCGATGGCACGACAGTGTATTACATTTTGTTGACCCAAAACTTCGCCGCTTCCACGGCATCGTCGGTGGCAATGCAGAGGGCGCATTTTTAGGGCACAGAGGGCAGGATAGGAGTTTGGGTATACCTATAGTTTGCTCCACAGCTCTACATCCAGACCCTGCTGCCGCATCGACGAGATAGTCCCACTTTGCTAGGTTGTAGTTGCATCTTTCCACGTGGGTTCCGATTCGGTTCAGAGATAATCTTATTGAAGAAAAACAAATGAAAGAAAAGCTTCTTCCTTGTAAATGATTGCCCTCTTCTACTAGGTAAGTATAGACTGCTGGCCACGGTGGCCATATGCCTCAGCAAAGAGATGCCTCAACTCAACTATCACAGTTTCATTCTTCTTGTTATGTCTATTTTTTGTCTGTATTTTATATGGTTTACATAATAAAGAGTATTCTATTCTATCAGCTTAGAAATTGTCCCTCTGAACATTTCTCCCAATTTTACTAACAAATCCTTACGAAAACAAACAAATAATATTCCTTGTTCTTATAAAAAAACAAGGCCTCAAGCAATTATAATAATACGAGCCATGTTTTTATCCTCATTTCTGCTGTATTGGGCGAGGACATCTGTTACCTAAGATACCATCAAATTGGCCTTTGTAGATTCAAAGGCCAATTTAACTGATTTGATTTTTTTTTTACCTACAATTACCGGAAAACAAAAGCGATCTGTTGTGGAGTATATATTTACTCAGCCACACGGGTCGATAGGAGGTTAAGCTAGGCTTGCCGAAGTCTGTTCGTGGATGGGTGACCATCTATTATTTATCGTGGCACACGAGAAAGCACGTTAAGCCCTTTGTCCCGGCTGTCAATCGTAGAGCTTTGACAGACGTTACGGGTCGGGAGCCCAAAAGTCTGACAAGTAGTCTTAACAAGGGGTATAGTGTACCCTACCCAGTATTCAGCTGTATCTAGGCAGGCAGATTGATTGATATTTAAATGTTACACAAGCCAACATAGATTGTGTTAAAAGATGATGTCTCACATCGCACATCACCTCATAATTGTCCCTCGAACCTTGTATCTTTTTGTTACTTAAAAAAAAGGTTTTTTATTTTTGACTATGTTTAGTTTAGTTTGCGATCTTCCTGTACGAGTCGCAATATTTTTTCTTTCTTTCTAATTTATTTTAATACTTTGAGAAGATATCCTAAAGCATCTGTTGTGTGTTGTATGTTCATATTTTTGTCACTGACTGTACCTTCTACTATGTTCCAAGGCTCATCAAAAGTCTCGTCTCCTAAAATGGAATAGATTGTTTGTGTACAAATTTGTTTTAAATAAAATATGATATTCTAAAGTTTACCTTCTAAGTAGGCTACGTTTTGTTGTCCTCGAAATTATGTTTATTAAACATTTTGGCAGAACAATTTGAATTTTTTAACCTTAGTTTTTAGATACTTTGATCTCTTGCATAATCAGCCTATAATGTTCCCACTGCTGGGACTCCTCGAGGTCTTCTCTCTTCTAGAGTCATCAACATCAACTCAGCATATCGCAGTCCACTGCTGGACATAGGCCTGTCCCAGGCTGCGCCACAACAACCTGTCCCCCGCCTTCCGCATCCAGTCTGTCCCAGCCACCTTCTTAAGGTTGTCCTTCCATCTAGCTAGGGGGCGTCCCACACTACGCATACCGATACGCGATCTCCACTCCAGGATTCATCTGCTCCATTCTTCTAGAGTCATCATTTCAGCCGATAGACGTCCACTGCTGGACATAGGCCTCCCCCAAGTGTCGCCACATTGACCGGTCCCGTGCGACTCGCATCCAGCGGATTCCCGCAACCTTCACCAGGTCATCGGTCCACCTAGTGGGAGGCCTTCTAGAGTGAGTAGGTTATAATATACCACGCGGGCCCAGTGATGTTGAAAACAAAGTCAATTCTTTTGATTATTTCGCTCCTTGTCGATTTTTTTATCTTGTTGTGGTGGATATTTAGAATAATACGTCTAAGTTCTGCTTGTAGGTCGTGGTCACTTTCATACCGGTTCTTGTAAACTAAATTTTTTACATAACCCCATAAAATAAAAACTAACGGGGTTAGATCTCGGCGGCCATCTTATTGGTCCATTTGTCCCGATCCAGGGATGAAAGTGTTCATTGAGATAATCCCTTGTTCTGTGACTGTTATGAGCCAGCATCTTGCTGAAAAGTAAGGTTTTGTCGTACTGCAACCGGAAGATTATTTATCTCATTTCTCAAAATCTCAAGTATTTCTAAATACCTTTCCGTATTCAAATGCCCTTCGTAAAAATGTACTAAGAGGATCCAGTTTTTTACAATCTCACACCAACAGTTGAACGAAAAACGCACTTGATTATTAGTCTCGCGGATACGTAAGGAATTCTCCCTGGACCAAATGCGATTATTGTGTCGGTTGTACTTATCATTATTGCTGAAGTTTGTCTCGTCTGACCAGATAATATTATTTAGAAAATACTGATCCTCTAGGATGAGCCTCTCGATTTCATGGCAGAAAATAAGTCATCTTTCAGCATCACCGGGCAGTAATTTTTGTACTAATCGCCCTTCAATGTAACTTTTGAATTTGTATTTTTTAAGTACACAATGTATTTTGCTTTTCGAAATTCCGATTACTTCTTCACCTTCCCTCACTGAACTTTTAGGATTTGCCTTAAAGTATATCAAAATGTCGAGTCCATCGTCAGTGTTTATCATTTGGTGCCGTGGTTGTGGTAAGCGATGATCGAAATGTCCCAAATTTTGAAGATTATCCACCAACCGTTTCATAATAAATCGAGATGGTGTACTTCTATCAGGATATCTTCCGCGGTGTCATTGTAAGGCAAATGTTATGTTTTTGTGTTTCAAAAAGTTTGCATCCATTAAATCAAAATTATTTTGATACGCCATGTTTATGTAAAAAATTCACAATACAATGCAAAAATCCAGTCATCTTTACATTTTTCTGAACAATATTTCACATCAAATTTTAAAATTCATGGTCTTCCTTTTATTCGTGACATTATGTTATTTACCAAAAAATAATTCTTATGATGAAGCCATTCGATCGGTATGATAAAGCTACAGGCTGATTATTGTTCTCATGTAACGGGTTCGATTCCCAGTTCAACCATGTCATTATTTAAATATCTATGAATGCAGTTTAAATTGTTTTTTTTAATTAAATTAATGTCTTCTTTCAGTAAAATGTTCCATTTACAATATTCAAGGTACTTTCCCTCCATGTGGCATATCCGTGGGACGGCCTGTATAAGGAACAAATTGCACGGATATATTTGCGAAGCGGGTGGACCAACAAATTGAATTACATCACTATTAAAGTTCACAACGTTTCTGGCGGTTGGTGCTACGAGCTAGAAAACGTAGAAAATGTATTACTAGCTGTTCCCAAAGGGTTTGTCTGAAACTAAAAAAAAAAGAAGTGCCTTGTTGTAGAAATTCGTAAAAAGTGTGTAGTTATTTACATAACATCAAGACTGTAATCCCCGAAGGATTATGCAGAGGTGTCCAAACACATTTCACCAGTTTTGTTTAAGTCCCAAGTAATATGGAGCGAGCCTATTGCCATTTACCGGGCACAAACCCAGACTTCGGGCTGTTACTGAGAAATTTCTGGTGGGAAAACCCAATAATACTTTGCCCGATCTGGAAATCGAATCCAGGACCTCTTGCTCATCACTAGCGCTT
This sequence comes from Apamea monoglypha, assembly GCA_911387795.2. Taxonomy (NCBI): domain Eukaryota; kingdom Metazoa; phylum Arthropoda; class Insecta; order Lepidoptera; family Noctuidae; genus Apamea; species Apamea monoglypha. Next base: position 18,322,857 of record OU426922.1, read on the forward strand.
GTGACCACTAGATCAATGAGGCAGTATTACTTCTTGTAAATAAAATTCAATCACGATTGGAAGGTAAATACAATTGCCAACTATATGTTGCAGACGTCAGATTACAATAAAGAGCACATTGCTATGAAAAGCCAAAACTGTCAATAATAGCAGACTGAAAACCTCTCCAGTCCGGCCGTTGAGAGAATGCGTTCCTGAAACCTGTCGGTGCGACAATTCTAGTAGTTAATAAAGATCAAATTCACAAAACACGTCGTCTTGCATACAAGATGACGACGAGCGACGGTTTCATAAAACTGACAGGTGTCAAGGTGTCTGTAGTGAAAAGTCAAATCGTTATAAATCCAATGTTATTTAGCTCCATAGCTTCTTTAACAATTCCCACCTTTGTCGTTCTCATTGCCCGGTTAGAAAATCGTCAGTTTCACCAATTTTTCCCATAGCCAAATTTGGTAAACTTTTCAGGAAAGGGATTCTAACTTTTTCAAATAGTTGGAAACAAAGAAAACTTTCAAACTAGGGTTTAAACTCGTTAACGAAAGGTTTTCGTGACGATACGAGTTCTCTGTCACATTCCGAACATGTTTATACAGGGTAGTTTAGAGAAAGGTCCCTTGATAACGATCTATGTTTGTCCTTCCGTAATATCGTCACCGTTTATGGAAAGTGGTGTTAGTATTGTCAATAGAGAAGTTTTTCGTTTAATAGTTCGTTGTTTTTAACCGACTTCAAATAGGATATGTTGTAAATTAATTTGACCAATACATCTGAGGTCAGAGAAGGGATGTAGCTCTCCAACATTTTTATTTAGTGTTCATAATTTTATCCCGGACGAAATCGTGCGGGTAAATATCGGAGCTCATCAAAGCTCGAATGTCGAAGCTTCGTATCTACTAGCAGTAGAATAAAACTGATAACCAGTAAAACCGCTTTACGTTGAAATAATACTAAGTTATTTTTTTTAAAGGAGCAAGCATTTGTTAATTCAGAAATAAAATGAAATGTACTTAAAAACAGAACTTATACCTAATTAATAGATAAGTATTACAATATAATATCCTAACGTAACTAAAACTAATCCTACTAATATTATAAACGTGAAAGTTTGTATGTATGGATGGATGAATTGATGTTTGTTACTCTTTCACGCAAAAACTACTAAACGGATTTGGATGAAATTTGGCACACAGATGGTTTATATAACCAGGATTAATATATAGGATACTTTTTATCCCGATATTCCCACGGGATCGAAACTTATGCAAGTGAAACCGTGGCGCGCAGCTAGTAACAATCTAAAATACTGACTTTATGTATCGCAATTATGAACAACACCCTAATTGCGTAACACACGTAATCAATAGCAATCTGAATCAATTCAATCTGAATGCTTCAATTATGTTCGAAAATTATATCTGCTCAGCAACGTAAATACCGCAATGAATGTTGTTGAACTGTCAAATTGAAAGCCGTTCCTGTTTTATGTATGTTACGCAATTACCCTGCAGCCGATCGATTCTGTAAAAATCTCACCGTGAAAAATTAGGTGAAGTGAGCTTAGAGTGAGCTGTCAATCCCTAGCATTAGTTGGAATGACAGCTCACTCCACGCTCACTTCACCTAAGTTTTCACGGTGATATGGTTACAGAATCGCACTGCAGTTGACCACGAAACAGTATTCCTTAGTGTGTAACCGTAAACTGGAAGCTTCTCGGAGACATACAAATTGACACTATATCCTAGCTTAAGCTTGTTAAAGCCTTCAAAGGCGAGTTCCATTGGTAATCAATACACATCTCCTTGACCTATGGGTCAGAAGGCCTAGAGAGATAGCAATCCGAAATACTGGAGGATGCAATCAAAAAGAAGTATCTCACTAGAAACTGTTATTGGTCAATTAATATCTACTGTTGTATTTTCTTCCAGTATTAAGGCGGAGGCGTCCAGGATATTAATTTTTTTTTTTTACGTTTCTTGCAATTTGCATGTCCGTGTCACAAGTATACTAAACGAAATATGATTAGAGGGGCTTGTGGCTAAGTAATAACAGCCACACGGGTCGATCGGCTACGCTTGCCGCGGTTTGTCAGTGGATAGGTGACCATCTTTATATACCAAGACCCCTCCATGTCTCAGAAATCACGTTAAGACGTTGGTACCGGCTGTCATTCGTGGATCTTTGACAGTCATTACGGGTAGTCAGAAGCCCGAAAGTCTGACAACGAGTCGTACCAAGGGTTTCGTATTACCCAGTAACTGGGTTGTGTCAGTATTGTTTCTTTGATTTATTAATTTGCTAACTACTACAATCAATGATTACTTATTTAAATACATAAAACAACATTTAATCATTAACAAATTAAAAATATTGTCAGCTTGCTACCTACGAGTATTAAAAATGTGTAATTGCTATTGACTTGCTATCAAGAAACGATATGTAATGGTACAATAACTTTTTCTTGTTACCCACATACATTGTAAGAAAAAAATATTTGCGCATCTACTACGTACTACGTACGAGTACCTACCGTTCTTCATAAGTTCGTGTGTCAAGTATTTTGATTAACTGGTATTTCTCGTGATAAGTGAATTGTATTATTTTTGAGAAATGAATGTACCTGTTTGTGTATGGATGTGTGTATGTGTCCATGTGAATGAACCGTATCCGAGTGCTTTTCATCCAATTTTACGCGGCACACGCCAGTAAAACTCCCTGGTCAGTATGATTTTTTCCAACATCTTCAACAATCATTATCATATTTCGGCCAATTTATACAAAGTCTTAATGAATTATACACTTAAAAATTTCTTATGAATCACTCCGTATATTGGTGTAAACCGTATGAAAATCTACACGAAAACTTTGTTTTATAATAGGTACGCAGTGATGATGCTTAATTAAAAGCTAAACTAAAAATCTTGGATTGAACTCTCCGGACTTTTTCCCAGTGTTTGTATTAAAAAAGAACCCATTGTTTTTATCTGAATAAAAATCTTATCTCTCCCATTGTACTTTTAATTAATTATTATCTCAAGATTTCTTGCTTTTAGATCTCTGGTGTTTAATTTAATAAATTATTGTCGCTTACCGTTGTATTGGAAAGAGATGGGAAGAGAAACAGCCGTTTACTCTTTCTTTTTTGTTAAGATTTTCCAGCTTTACACCGGATTTATAGCATGATTAATTGGATTTACCCTCCACCCAGTGGGGCGTTATTTCAAGGTCAGGATCCTGTCTCAGTAGACATTAATACCTGTCTGATTAGGTACCTAATTACGTGAAACTTTAGCCATAAAATCTGTATAACTTAGGTACAGGGAGATGTGATATAAAAATCTACCGATACGAATATAATAGCTGCGAACAGAGCCCTCTATGACAGCCGTCCGAAAACAAAGAATAATGGTGTACAAAATGCCAAGAACTACCGGGCATTACGCTTTAATTCATTAATTTTACAACTGACACAACAGCCAAACCCCAACCTTAATGTTACTGAAATAAAGTAGAAATTAAAATGATGGCCTGCTAACTAACTTTGCGCAAGCTAACTTCAGTGTTCCTAAAGGGGTTGTCATAGAAACTGAAGTTCTGCGCGCGCATCGCCTACACGCGTACGCCTACTCACACATAGACAGGTTTCCCCTAACGTGGGAAAGAGATAGCGATATTGTACATTGAATTACAAAAGTGTTGAATTAAAATAAAATGGTCGGTGTTCTTTTAATTAGTTTGAATGGGGAAAATTAAAATAGGAATGAAGGTAAGTTAAATAATTTTGGTAAAAGAGGTAAACCAAAATAAACACGTTGTCACTTTCTATACCTAAGTAGAATGATGATATTGGATTGAAAATCGGTTTTCGATTCAAATCTAAAATAAGGTGATTTTATCAACTTTTAGCTTAGTATTTTCATAAGCAACGAGTATGTGGTTTCAAGTATAATGTTAGTGTTTTGAGAATATTTTAAAATTGTACTTTTCTTTACAGGCCATTATTATTGCATGTCTATGTTACTTGTTATTAACATTGTTACTCTTTTATTATTCATTTAAAACGAAAAAAAAACCGTAAAAAAAATGTAATAGACCTAACACATTACCTTGGTGATGAAAACAAATTATGTTATTAAGTAGAAGTAAAAAAATATAAAGATTGCATCACCATTACAATCAATAATGATCAAAACAAATGTTAACAACTTAATACATAGTAATAAAAACGACAATTTAATTAATTCCCACCGAGACCACTCTCGACACAACTGTACTCAAGTCGTCCCTCTCTTACTCAGACACAGTATGCTCTAACTATGTGTGCGTGTTTTACACCACAGATTCTGCGCGATGGACCCTAGTATTCTTGCAGCCATGGACAAAGAAGCACTCAAAAAGCAGATTGAGAACATGAAGTACCAAGCGTCTATGGAACGCTGGCCGCTTTCAAAAAGCATTGCTGCGTGAGTAATTCTTTATTTAAACATTTAAAAATATTATTATAGTGAGTGATGTCATGATGTGTAGTGCAAGGGAGCGGGAGTCGCCCTATGTGTGTGCAAGGGATATTAGTGCTTTTAACAACGGTTCAAAGGTATAAAATTGCGTGGAGGGCGTGCAACGATTAAGGGATTATGTATGCTGGTTTTTTTATTTAATCGAAGTGATTAGATTCCCTGTGTCTTCCATATTTTTTTCGTGTATTTTTGTGTTATTTTGTCGATTCGTCCATGTTGTAACTAAAATATCGTCATAGTACAGTATGGCTCTGTACAATGATCCATTTGCGTCAATTAAAATGTGTCATATTCGGCCTATTTTAGTTATTTTCTGTAGTGCTAAGTGTTTCGTCATATCGTTCTGGGCTGGGTTCAACGTTTGCTTGAGTTCCAGTAATTTTAGCTGTAGGGGCAGCATTAATCAATAATTGTGTACTTCATTTGCCTAAAGAAGCGTACTTGGAAATTCCCCTGTTCATGATATCAATACTAACTTCACTTCTATGTAACACAAAACACCGTAGCTTAATCGATACGAATTCTCTAAGAATAAAATGAAAGTCCTATTTTGCACCTTGTCTGTGATCAAATTTGGTACATTTTTGATTGTACAACGTGGACCCCAATACAACTGTCAATGAATTTCCTTGACAGGTGAAATGACGTCATTGTTGGGGTTTTTTGTTACCAACACTTTACTTTTGATGTTTTAGTTACTTGCATCCTAAAGTTTGCCCCCTATGGGTCTTGTGTCCGTAAATATTAGTGTGACTACTTCAATATGTTTTATAATCTATATTATTTTTGCAGAAGATCTAGCTCAAATTTTTACTATATTAATCAAATCATTGTTTTCAATCAGTTTTAGAATACATTCCACAATGAGCTTTATTTCTTATAGCTAAGTCTACCATTTCAATCGTATAGGTCATATAATTTTAATCTTGGGACCAAAATACAGGATATTAGTTTCATGGGGTGTGCCAAGGTTCATATCTTGGTGACCATAAGGCACATGGGAGATCCTGACAACGATGCCTGGTCTGTGTCTTTTCTTTCTCTTATCTCTATAGTAATTAAGTGATGTTTTAGCTCATTTTCTCTATCCTTTATACCAATATTAAGTTGGACACCACTAAAAGTATTAGCTTATTAGTCACTTTTAATCGCTACAGCTGTAAATTCGAGCTGCTATATGTCTTCAATTTTGATTCCATCAAAATAACGTATTTTAGTTGTGACCATTGCAGGAAGTTTATTAGTTATAGTTACAGTGATATTTAGGACGTATCGGAGTAGTTAGTTATTGATATGTGACAATATTTTATAACCACATATTTCCCTATTATGACGTGGTCCGTAACTACCGATAATATTGTACAGAGTTCAATAGCTTTGTAAAATTGTTTACCTTTATTGGACTGCCGACTGGCATATACCTACAATGACCAGAGGGGCAATTCTCGTAATTTTAAGAACGTTCACAGTCTGATCTCAGTCTCAATCTGTCAAAAAATACTTCTAATTTCCCTACATCTTGACAAGTTTTTCACATTTGTTTGTCGCCGAGATGAAACTGCGACTAGATTTTGAACGTTTTAAATTACGAGAATTCACCTGAACGAAACCCGAATTGACGGACCCCCTCTAATTAACCTGATTGTTTGGAAAGTTTATATAAAGCAAGGTCTTAGTTTATATCATGATCATCAATCTACGTGGTCTTCACATGATCTGACCAAGATTATGTCTGGACTTTAAAAGAGACTGTGACATCTGAGTTTGTTTCGGCTTTTCTTCCCAGAGTAGTCAGATAGAAAACACCGACCTCATCTAGTTTTTAAAATATGATTGACGTGTAAATGTGTGGGCACAAACCTACTTACAGAAATAAAATAATTCGTCATTTATACTGAAAATGAATGCATTGATTATGTCGTCGTGTGTACCATGTCAAATTATCTGGAAATATTTTGAAAGGTATTGGAGCATATTTAATTTGTAGTGCGCTTATTCTGACAATCGTAATCATTAGATACAAGAACATATTGTCTGAACGCATACCTAAGCATTGTTCTATTGATTTTGTAACATTTCGTAAAAATAATAGTTTTGACCTGGGAAAATGCCATAAATACAAAAAGCGTATCTGCGTATCGCAAAAGATTTATTCAAGTAGGTACTAGTTACCCGTCCCTGCTTCGCACGGTTTATACGATTGAGATTTCATGATTATAATGTTAGTTTAAAATTGCCGTAATATCTTCCGGAATAAATTCTCTAAATGATGGTGAAAACCGTATCTAACAACGCGGTCACACAGGCAGATACGAAAAACTACTTTATTTATAATATGTATAGATGCTAAAGCTGCATGTTGGCTACTTAGTAACAGTATTGTTATAGTCAAATCTTGATATAAAGTGACCCTTATCGTTAGCAATGTCACTCTTACTTTCATTTTCATTTTATTCTTAAAGATCCCAAGCTTATTCAATTTTGTATAGAACTTTATATACTCCGTACAAAACAGTGTGAATGATGAGAGTTTAAAGCATCATCATTGTGACTTTTTACTGTAGTTACTAATTATTGTCTAACAACTCTGTTTCTCAGAACAATACTATGACGTGTCTATGTATCATTAATCGTAGTTATGCTTATGCCACGATCATTAAAACAGTCATAAGTCTATCTTTATTTATAAAAGATTAATTCACTATGACTATATTTATGATTCACATACCATACCATACCACCATACCATTAATATTATTAAGGCTACCGTTATCTCTGCCTAAACCTTTGAGAAATACAGTCGTATTGTTATGATCATGATAATGACTACTACCGTTATTTCTTCAGTAACAAGCCTTGAAGCAGTGTCTTTAAGATTAGTATCAAATTCAGAATTCTAATTTATTTTCGGTTCACCTAAGTGGTAAATTTTCCCCAGGAGATCTTTTGAAAGCGTTTTATCAGATTTCGCTTAGCTCACAGCAATTTCGTCGGCTAGCATTGTTTTATGTTACTGTGACCAGTAGAAGACTTAACTATTACTTTTATGTCATTATCAGTTATTTTGTCTACGTAACTATCTCAATATCATGTATTATCAAGTTCTGTACTTCATGATCGTCATGATCATAGTCCTGTTCCACCCATTGCTGGGCCTATTCCATTTAAGCCATGCTTTCCTGGTCTCTGCGAGTCTCATCCAGGTCTTCCCTGTGATCTTATGCAGGTCGTTCCCCAGTTCTGTCTTTACCGCTATTCAATACACCGTCTCCGAAATAGATGTAGCTAATATTTTATTATTAGTTAAAAATCACACAGTTTCATCGAATCCAGAATAGATATAACCCATCACACCTGCCACATATATCAAAAATAATCTCTGATATAAAAGAGATTTTTTCTTTCATTCAGCTTCCGTTATTTGAAATATTTTTATGGAAGCATGCGGTAAGGAACGGCGCGCGAATCGATGGTTACCACACTCAAAACAGATTGACTAGTACAAACAAATGCCGCTCGCTGCCCACGCGCATATTGTGTTGCCAGATTTAATACGATATTCCCCTAAGTTGGAAAATTATGTTACTTGTTTCGTATGTATTCTCGTAGTCAATTACATTTTTTTTTACCAATAGTTGTGACTATACGTTTATTAAAATTTAAATAATCAGCCTATAATGTTACCACTTCTGGGACACAGGCCTCCTCTCTGTGAGAGGGAGTGGGCCATCATCCACCATGCAGGCCCAGTGCGGGTTGATGGATGTCACATGTCTTCGATTTTTTTATTCTAGGACATGCTGGTTTCATCCTCGCGATGTTTTCCTTCACCGTTTTGAGAGCAGTGGTGATGAAATTAAAAACACAAAGTAAAATGCCTGCAGGGATTCGAACACGACCTACAAGTCGGGGCCGATACCACTGCGCTATATATTACTGAGGCAATATATTCACTTCTTGATTATTGAGGCTCACAGGTTGACAAAAGGATTATTGTGAAGCTTCTTACATTCTAATATTTTCGGGCAAACTGGTTTTATTTGATCTAAAGGAGCCTTATTTCCAAAAGGTTCTCGATAAAATTCAATATATTTTCTAACATACTCTATGTGCAATGAAATATTTGGGCGAAATAGTGGCGTTATTGGCCTGATATTAAAAAGGGTAATATATTGAAAACGGAGCGCTACACACGATTGAATAGATACTTAAGTTCAGTCAGACGTGAGCCGTTACCTTAATTTGAGTTATATCGTGCTTAGTATAGCAAGGTTTTATTGACTTCGAGCACTTTTTACGATTACTTTAATGTTCAACTTAATTATAACGATGTCGAAAATCATCTTCCCTTCAACTCAGCCTGTCGCAGTCCACTACTGGACATAAGCCTCTTTTAGGTTGCGCCACAACACCCTGTTCTCCGCCTTTCGGCTCAGGTCAGTTTGTCAGAAAGTTGAAGCTAGTTGCCCATTCCAAACCTTAGATCTCTATGGAGAAGAACGAGCAAGAAACTCCAAGGACACTTTTTTAAATCAAGATATCCCACTCCTCACTCTACGATAGTAGTCCCACTCAACGATTGCCGATACAGTCTTCACTTCAGGACTCTTCTACCATCATCCCTTAATGACCACTATGTTTGTTCAACCAAACACAGCCGAATAATTTGCAGTTTTTTTTTTCTGACAGCGAATGCCTTTTGTTTTTTAATCGAGGTAGATACAAATTCACAAGCATTGGAACGGCACCCTAATTACGTAGCACACTATCATCAAAATCTGAATAATTTAAAGGATATTGCTAATCCGTTGCTTCATATATTCGAAAATTTGTCTGCTCAACAACGTAAGTAACGCAATGAATGTTATTGAACATGTGTTCATGTGTTACACAATTACCCTGCAGGCCTTTCATCTTTTTCTTCCCTATGTTTATTTCCTTTCCGATATTTCTGGGTATTTTAACTCTGGCAACACAGCTCCAATCAAAACAACTGTCAATACACGATTGAGTGCGCTAGCGACTGCGCATAAGGAGTCGTTCTATAAATGAATGTGCCTGTGTTTTATTTGTGTCAGTCAGTCCACTGATTATAACGCGAAGGTAGATTATGTGTTGATAGCATATGTTGCAGTGACACAGTGATGTTCTTTCTCTTTTTGTCGTTCAGTTGTCATATAGCGTTATCTCTGTTGTCTTGATTGCTTTTGATTGAAATCGATTGCTAGATTATTTACATTTTGTATCTGTGTATATTTGACTTGCAGTTTTGAATGAGTGAAGTCTTTCTCAAAGCTTTGACTATTATCATGTGGTCACATTGATTTTACATCATAATACCTATACATAAATGTAAAGTCATCATATATAATATTATATGTTTATTTCTCGACAATTTATCGTTGTTATAGAAGAAGTCAAAATCCAAAGACCATTTATACGTACCGAAATACAGATGCCAGCAGATCAAGCTACCCGAAACTGTCAAATTTTCCCAATCAACCTTGAACCTTAATGATATAGCGATAAAGTTGAAAATCTATTAAAGAAATTTGACAGATTGTAGTAGCTTGATGTGCTGGCGTCTATACAAGGAGTCGATCAATCAGAAAGTAGTCCGTTCCAAAGAATCCCTATAAGAAAAACGAACAAGGAACTCTAATGGCTTGATCCCCGTGCCTAAAGTAAAAAAGAGGGACGTAAAATACTGGTATTCAGCTGCATCCGGTTAGACTGGAACCTGAGCCAAACATAGTTGGAAAAACGCTAGGCAGATTGCTTATATAAAGAAAAAAAAAACAAATCGAATTTTAACCTGATTTATTTGGACAGTGCATCAGTCAAAATCCCACCCACACACACTCAATCATCACTGTTTAAGTAAAAGAATTATATCAGGAATAACACGTCAAAGTTTCTCCCACGGCTTCTAGAAAAATAAACAAAACGGATTCAACCGCAACGATTTCGCACGGTGATAAGCAACCGTGCTTCTCATTGTAGGATTATTACTCGTATGTAGTATGTTCCTACGATGTAGGAAAAACATCTGAACTCATGATAAAGGTGAAGGAGAAGCAATAAAAATATAGGACTGAATTCATACGATATTGTAACAAAATTGCTCATGTTCTCTTCTCGAATAGCACCGAAGGTTTTTCAGAGCCAAGATATAACACACGACACATCAAGCTATACATTTCCAGTTTTAGTTGACCTCGCATTGTGTAGGCTTTTCATACAATGAGAGGTCAGCAGTATCGGTAGTATTCCATTCTATTCTATTCTATTCAGCTTATTCGGAATACGTAAAGAAAGAAAGAAAGAAAAAGTATTTATTGCGACTCGTACAGGAAGATCATAAACTAAACTAAACAGTCAAAAATAATACAAATTATATAAAAAGTAACAAAAAGAAAAGTGAAACAGAAGGTCCTATACGAGGCAAAAAGGCTCCTCCGCTCCTCAACATGATGCTGTGACATTTAAAAGATAAATATCGCAGCGCTGGTATTCTGATAGGGCCCGCTGTTATGTCACGGCGTCAGTTAGAGTTGATAAATGTTTTTTTTAATGTTCTACAGTCAATTCCCAGTAAATTTAAGTTTCGTTGCACAAAAATATAGTAGTGCGTGAGCTGGTAATTCTGGAAAAGGATTAGCACCGGATAAAATGACCTTTGAACTCTACCTTACAGTATAAGGAAAAACTAACAATAAATATATAAATTAATTATATAAATATACCTATCTAACATACCTAAAATCATTCAATAACTAACAATAAGTAAGTGGATACAATAAGCCTTAATACAAGAAACTTCGGCTTCCATTTGCCTTCCAAGTCTTTAACTGTTCAAAATCGATCGTCACGCCAAACGAAGCGATTCATTCCTACGCACACTGTGTTCAGCTGTAACGCCTAGTTACTACCTAAATAAACAAACTTTACATCGTCACAATCCTTGGTTATTATAACCACAAAGTTATTGTTCAAGTTAACCAATTACATTTTAATAACTACATATCCTGTTTACGGTATTCTCTGTGTATTGTCTGTTTTAGATTGGGATGACGTCAAAGGCGCACATGTTTCATAACCTCGATGTTTTACACATATAGCCAAACATGGTGTCTTGAAACACATTAATTGAAACAATTTGAGAGCATTCCTTGAAAGATCGGTACAATTTTGTTTTTACATTTATTTAATCGGTACAGTACTTTGGTACCAATAACTTAAAAAACTTGAAGTTTTCTCATTGAATCGCTTCGAAAATCATAGAAGCGGTCTATGAACGTGGTTTTTGATTCATTGTGATAGTATAGTACCTCATCATCATCATCTGCCGAGCCTTTTCCCAACTATGTTGGGGTCGGCTTCCAGTCTAACCAGATGCAGCTGAATACCAGTATTTTACATGGAGCGACTGCCACAACCCAGTTACAGGGTAATACGATACCCCTTGTTAAGACTGGTTGTTTGATTTTGATTTTTTGGATTTTATCAGACTACTGGCTACTGACGACCCGTAACGACTGTCAAAGATCCAAGAATATCTGCCGGGATCAATGGCTTAACATGCTTTCCGAGGCACGGAGGGGTCTTGGTATGTGAAGATCCACGAACCAACCGCGGCAAGCGTAGCTTAACCTGATCGATCGACCCGTGCGGCTGTTTTTACTTAGCCACAAACCCCTCGTACTAGTATAGTCGGTACGATGACGATAGTATATACCCATGTCGAGTTCGGCTACGATGACCATTTCTGTTTTTGACGGCTATGGGTTAGGAACGTGCGCTCTTTTGTGGTTAATGTAGCCTATTTCGGCTGAGAAGCTACGTGCAATGGTGCGGACATGTCAAAATACAATTTTAGTAATGATGTTGTATGTTGGAGGGTGCCTTATTCTAGAGGACCACCTCTACGACGAGACCACTCGTCTGCGAGACCACTCTTTCGCTGACTTCAAAGGGTTTTACATGATATCGAATATCTTATATTACGAAATGCAACCAGGTATTATACAAAAACTGATGCCAATTGAAAAGTATAGAAACGCCGCAGAATACAATGTACGGTCACCAAAGGAGCTAAGTAACCAGGGTCGTCGGATATAGTTGAAGTTTAGTAAGAAACCAATGGATGTTTTCGAATGAAATTTATTTTAATTAATAGAAAACAAACAGTTCATTTATCAAATTAAATTTAATTTGAAAACATTCATTGGTTTCTTTCTAAACTTCAACTATATCCAACGACCCTGGTTACTTATCTTATTCGGTGACTGTACTCGAACACGCACACATAAACGCAGAGAAAAGAAACTGCTGTGTTGCCATTAAAAAAAATGCACCTGCAGTCATTTTATTTTGTCTGTGCGCTTCGTCTGTCTGCCATGACTTGAGCTTATTATCGGGATTTTCTTTCAGTGTCGTATTCATTTTATTAAAAGAATATTGGAGCATGAAAATACAACAGGACAGTAACAGGATCTTTTTCGATTCAATTAATTTTAGAATATTGTTTTCATACATAACTATAAAATAAGAAAGACACTTCAATTATTTATAATCGTGTAACATTTATGCCACATTGCTGAAGTTTCGATGCATCCGATAGTACTTATTTTAAAATCTAGACACGTCCCTTTTAATAGTATTTGTGTTGGAAAAGATAGGTATATCTTAGATTTCCCTATTTGAGCTTTACTGAATCAAAGACGAAGAAGATTGGTTCCAAAATGTTAGTGGAATATTTAGTTATCGTGATAATAATTATTCTTGTGATAATAATTATTCTTAGCTCCAGAATTCGCTAAGAGCTGACTTTCGGATTTGCTCGATTGTAGTATTAACTTCTATTGTGCAGTATGATAGGAGCTTATCGCGTTTTATCGGTTACCATTGTTACTAGGCTATGGTAACTGTGCAGTTACGTAACAAAGAAGTAGAAATGCTTTTTGACATAGGACTTCAAAACTGCCATATTTTTTTCTGGCTCCTCAACTTTGCCATCAGTCTTTCCTTTCTTTCCTTCTTAGTAGTCTGCAACAAGCAATAAACTAACATACTAGGTTACGATAAGTTATTGAGAATAGGTATATATTAAGGTATTTTCGGCTCCTTTAGAGTTTATTTTCATATTCAGAGGCAAATTTTGAAGCTATTATACTCTAACAAAAATACTCTATTAACTCCGTTTACTGTACTAGTGAACTTTGATTGTTAACTCAACCAAATTGCTTTTATGCCTAAAGGCAACAGCATTAGAAAACAGGATTACTTTCTAACAAAAACCAACCTCAATCCACACCCTGACCTTACACACCAATTATTTACCTCTGAGAGAAACCCATACAAAAGCTCATAGATTTCCAATCACATGGGATTATTTCCCATTACTTGTACCTCCATAATAAGCCACTCTCCCCATCGGTTATATTTCATCTGTGGCTGATTTATAGCCTGCGCTATTCAGAAACTTGCAAGGGAAAGGGTTTCTCAATCTTCTTAGTGTTTTTTCTACATTTGTACTCGTATACGTGACATTTTCTGGGAACAGTAAAAGTAGTGGAAGGGAATGTAGGTCTAGTTGGGGTTGTCATAAAAATTTATCGATCGGTTGGCGTAACACTGCAGCAGGAAGGAGTAACTGAAGTGGACGAATGGTTCAGTAAAAGTAAAGCGCTTGTTGCTCATTCATTAGCAACCATGCGGATATTCTTTTCCTACTTTAATGTGTATTTTACACTGACTGGCTTCTATTTTAGAGATTTTAACAATGTTTTAAATTGTTAGCTTCCACTTGATTTGACTTTCCAGTTGAACTATTTTTATCCTGATAACTATTTTAGTATTGCCCTCTCTACTGTTTCCTTGTACCTTGTGAGCAATTATATGAGTGCTCACATATTCCTCTTTTTTCGTCATCCTGTTACCGTTCTCGCTATCTGCCGAGTCCTTTCTTATATTTTTGTTTCATTACTTCACTCTTCTGTCTTTCTATTTCAACAATTAGATTTACTTCACACACTCCATTATACCATTCAAAACCACCAGGAAAAATGTACTTACCTTCGTGAGAGTAAATGCAATTATCTTATTAGGACCTTATATGATTTCAACCTCAGAGAGGTATGACACTTAACCTAATTCTTTTCCTGTCTTCACTCTATTATATTTGTTTTCTTTGACTAACATTTCTGCTTGTAAAGTGCCAACGTTTCTTTCTCCCCGAATAGTAAGTATATTTTTCTTGAGATTTGTCCAAGGAATGTTAATGATGGAAACGTTTTGAGCCTTTGTCGTGCCTTTAGCTTGTATAAGGAAAACGTTCAGTTCCTTGTCAATTATTTCGTCTTCTTCCTGTTTGCTATAGTATGTGTCCTGATAAAGCGTACTTCAGGTCATTTGATTTACTCCGTGCCCTGCATTTTGTTGGCTTCGGTATTACTTATCTACTTTCACAGCGCCTTGGTATTGCTTCTCTGATATGCTAATCTCAGCCCATTGCAAAATCTTGGTATTAGGTACTAAGCATAGACTTTCAAAAACGTCTTTTGGTAGTGTGACTAGCGTCACACAGTGTGTAAAGATTTTATTAATATTTCTATGGCACGGATTTTTTTAAATGGTTATGTGCATTATGGAAATTGCTCATAATTTTAGTTGCCCACAGTTCCATTACTTGTGCTTTGTGCTGCAAATAATTTTGATAAACAAGTCTCTTCTCCAGCTGTTTTGTTAAAACATCTGTAGGTCAAATGGAAATATCAGTCATCTGACGGGTATAATGTTCTTTAATGGCTGTTTACCGGTCGTTGATGATTATGATAATGATTGCAATTAGCTTATATTCACACGCATTAGGTATGATGTTTTACAATTTTTTGTGCGTTTTCTTAAATTGTTAAGACGTGTAGTCAGCTATTTCAGAAGATTTTTTTCCGTCCATCTTTTTAAATACTTATAATTTATTTTCCAACCTATGTAAATTATGTGATATAGTGATAATATTATATAATCTATCTATTTCCTCATTTACACTAGGTAGGTACCTAAATAATGTTTACATGAAACTCAACAAAAATATTGAAGGTCATTTAGAACAATGCGTAGTAAAATTAATTCGGTATTTACAAAATGTTATTGAGTGTTGAGAAATGTAAATTATCTATTGTTATTGATAACTTAAATAATTAGCCACGAGTGAAAACATTTTCATAAATTAAGTCATGAACTGAAAAGTTACTCATAGAATCTAAGTAAAAGTGTTTTTTACTTAGATTCTATGAGTTAGAAGTAAAACATATTTTTGACACCATTTACTTCTTTTAAAACGCCAGCAGGCGATCTATTAATAATGTTAAACACCAGTATAACATAACACATCAAAACAGCGCTGATTGTAATAGCAAAATATCAAACAGTCAAACTCCGTCCATTCAAATTTGGTTCCTTATTTCTCCGCATACCAAGATACATTGGGCACATTGTACTCATAAACATAGATAACAAAAAACTTCCCAGTATAAACGGTTCTCTTCAAATTTTACGAGCGGCATCAGGTGGTCTTTCATGTTCCGCGCTTCTTCTATAAAAACGACAAATGCTTCGGAAAAAGTACTTGAACACGTACGATGAAAGAAAGCCGTCAACGTATATACAGATATAGTATATGTATATGCGTATATTTCTCGTATATAGTGTTATGTGCTAGCTATACCAGCTGTCTGTATGAAAAGTTTTATTTCTGCGGCAAAATTCTTTACGAAGGAAATATTTATTATTACAAATCTAACAAGTTGTCTCGATTTTTCGTAACCATAGTAGCAGCCATTTAACTTTATACTGCTTCGCATATTATGAGGACTTCAATAACTGCAAATAACGAAGAGTCAAAAAAGAAATTGAAATAACTGCAAGCATAAAAATAAAATTAGAATTCAGAAACACTGGCTATAGTCAGTGCTTGTCTTAATAATATAAACTACTTTACGAAACGTAAAAGAGAAGAATTTGAATATGTGAATGTTAATATAGACACAGTATATTAAGATGAGAGACACACGGACAACCATACACATGCCTATACTTAATGTATATTGTAACACAACTCATAGACGTCCTCCAGCAAACATAAGTCTTGGGTTTCCCCACACAGCTTTACGTACAACATAATGACATACTTACATGTTACTAGTGACCCAAAATTCCTCTGTCCTTCTGAGGGAGGTTTCACTCACATTTATTGCAAGCATTTTGTCTTTTCATAAGTAGTCCATTTGCGAAGATATCATTATACTCTTTTTGCTAAAATGTTGGACCGAGCATATTGCCTTTGGGAACACCTTGGTGTTCCCAAAGGCTAAATTCACTAGTAGGGATTCCCAACTAGTGAATTTAATAATCTTCACACAGTGATTTAGACGTCTGAGGTAGCTTCGAATGATATCTAAAATTTGACCCCAAATACCGATAGCGTCCATCTTGTCAAGCAGAATGGGAATAAGAACGAAATCAAAAGCCTTTGATACACACCTACGTAACAACATGCATGTCATTGTATAGGTATCCAGCTAACCGAAAATTCCACTGTCCTTGTGACGGAGGTTTTGTTCACATCTATTGTACGCATTCATCGGAATTTTCATGAATCTTAGAAGATTTTGTTTCATAAATTCACCTATGTACATATTATGTTATGTCATACAAATATTCTGGGCATTAAAAAGAAAGAAAAAGAAAAGAAAAAATATTTATTTCGACTCGTACAGGATTATAAATTAAACTAACTACTATTATAGAGCAAGCAAAATCAAACGTTTTATTTTCTACATAATAATATTAAAAATACCTTAATTATGTTTTCATATAGACTTGTGCTGCGTATGCTATGCACAACATGACTTCATTCAAATTTAACAAACAATACTTCCACTTCACAAACGAGAAGTAACTGGAAATATTGTTAGTGATCACAATGGGGTACTTACAACAAACAAAAAACGGGTACCTACAAACCAACATTGCTCAAAAACAGAACACCAAACGCTTACTTAATAACCCCCACTTATACACGTTCTCGTGAAATAAGAACGTCATCAACATATCGCCATTTTACTCAGAATAACTGACCTAAAAACCGAGTCACACTGCCACTGACAAGGGGTGGAATTTGGCTACCCACCCTGCTATAGGGCTTGCCATTGACGGAACCACCCTCATTTTTGAAAAAGGCAATGTGTGACGGACTTCAAAAAGGATGTTCTTAATTTGATGCGTTTTTATGTGTCAGTTAGGAAAGGTGGCTTTGAATGGGGTTAATGGTTTGAGCCTTTCCAAACCATTAAACTTACTTAAAAAATGTTACCACCAACTCTAGTAGAGCCTGCGTGGTAGTACCTAAATAGAAAGATAAATTAAGTTCCTCTCATTACTTTGTCCGTATTTGGTCCATTCTGGTCCTTGAAATAGATTCTTGAAAAGTAGTCATATTGTAAACAAAATTACAATACTTTACAGATCCCTCTTCGAAGTATATAAAAAAAAATGTAACCAAAAATAACTAGCAAAAAATATGAAGTTCGGCTGATCCAAATATTCAAAAGGATCGTTCCATATATAAGTAGCACTTCACCATCCAAAAATTGCCGCGACAATAAACACGGCTATAAAGAGTCCTACTCGCAAAAAAAGAATTTTCACGACAGCACAACACCCGACATTTCTTGTCATGATCAATAACCCGTGTTTAAGTGGTGATTATATTATTCTAAATACATAAACATTAAACACATTGCTTCACTCAAAACGGTTGACCCAAAAATGGAGTGGTCTCATTCCGCAAATGTGACAGGGAGGATTTGGCGGCCCCTTCTTCGATGGGCTGTTTGTGGCTTGAGAAAAGAAAAGCTCCGTATTCGAGATTTGGCCGGAATGATTTTCCGCGATTTTGGAACCGTGAAACTGATTCTTTTTTAGACGTCGGTACCTGTTATGGATTGTAATTAGCTTGATTTGAGTCTATTGTTAGATCGCTGACGTGAAGCCTATAGATTAATATTGTAATGAAAATTCTATCTAAATTCGTTTACCCTTTCAGCCCATACACGTCATTATGACTACGATTGTTTTATCCGCTCTGAGCTATTTCTACCTACATTTTTTATTTTTATTTTAATGCGTTTCCATTTAATTCGAATCTTCACGATATTAGCTAAAAATTGAGGAAAAGGGTCAAGGTCACATATATCCAGTTGATTTTTGTTCAAGTCTTAAAAGCTTTTAGGTTGGCTCAAAGGTCTAACGCAACCCTTAAACCCATTGGATCGTAAACGTGCCTTCTAAGGCAGAAGAGGGATTACTTTCGTTGCTTTTAGGTAAAGATAAAAGAAATGTGGTAGCCCTTTGTGGGGGTGGATATTTATAGTTAGTCAGTGATGTGAATGGTTATCTTTAACTTGAACTAGGCTTTTATCTGTTACATCAGGTGCTCTACTCTCTAAGCACGATATGCGTAATTTCGGCTGAAGTTACGGTCGTTTCCTAATCCGTATCAACTATGGACGTTAGCTTGGGGCCCAAACCAAAAATGAATGACAACATGATTTGACAGTTGTCCTTACTCCCGATTTGTTTTAAAGTTAAATATTAAAGTATAAAGTTAATTCATCGGGAGTAGGATTCATTCCTAAGTGAAGAACTATTTTCAAACGAGCCCGTATCTTCGTTGACGAACTTAAAGAGTAGGCCTCCATAGTAGTATTGGCAGTCTTACTAAGGGGTATCGTATTACCCAGTAATTGGGTTGTGGAGCTCAGATAGGCAGTCGCTCTATGTAATATACTGGTATTCAGCTGCATCCGGTTAGACTGGAAGCCGACCCAAACATAGTTGGGAAAAGGGTGGACATATTGGTTGATTGATTACTCAGTGACGATTTTTTATCTAGTTTGATACGTTTAGGCATATATGATGAGTAGTTTTTGTTAAACGGTAAAGTGCAGATATTGGTTTATACCCAAAGATATAAATCGTTAGATTCGCCCTACCGCGTCAATATTATAGATAGTCTGGTTTCTGTTTTGTATACCTTAGACTTGTGTTGACCTCACTCTTCTCAGTACGGACACTTTTTCGCGTGACTAAGTACGATGAGGGCAAATCTAGCGGATAAAATCTTTGTTTATACCACGTAAACTTCATGCGTCATCCATAAAAAGTTATGGCCCATGTTTTAGTCTTTAAAATTGTTTAACACGGTTTTTATGAGAGTTAAGTTTCCTTTCGAGTTTCACAATTATAATATCTGCTCTTTTCTTTGTGTTAGTGCTATTTCTAAATTCCATCACTCTTCATAAAATCAGTTATTACTAGTACTTGAATGGTGGCCCAGTGGTAACGGCCGCGACTTACGAGTTGTAGGTCTTTGGTTCGAACCCAGACAGGCGCTTTACTTTGTGCAAATTATTTCATCACCAATGTTCTCAAAACGGTGAAGGAAAACATCGTGAGAAAACCGCCATGTCCTAGATAAAAAAAAATCGAAGACATGTGACATCTGCCAACCCGCACTGGGCCCGCGTGGTGGACTACGGCCACTCCCTCTCGCCGAGAGGAGGCCTGTGTCCCAGCAGTGGGAACATTTTAGGCTGATAATGATGACTAGTACTTGCCATGAGAGCCACGCCTTACTGTCTAACAGTACGTATTAAGGTTTTTATGAGTATTATTACAGACAGAATAAACCCTGGGATTAGTATATTATCCATGTCTCTAATAAAATAAAAATTGCTGCTAAAATTACACAATTATTTACTTTTGCCAGCCCTGCTGTCGTATGGAGTGGTCATTAGTTTTTATGTATATGATTGTATTGTCTGGACCCGTTCTTATGGACTAAGGCCGTATACTCCATCTGTATCTGAGGAAAAAAGGCCGGACTAATGGCACGTACTTCAAATTTATTTTCGGTTACAGCTTTCGTTTGACCTTGACGACATAACGGGAAGGGTTGCTAGGGTTTCACTTGTGGAATATAGGTTTTGTTATTTTTCTTTGGTTTCGTAGGTAAGACGTCATGCGATTGTTCCTAAATTAACAAGGCTCATAAAATTTTCGTTTTTCCTGAATTATTTTTATGTGTTAAGTTCGGCTTCACCTTTGAGGTTCGCTAGAAGTCACGGGAAGTCATTTCATATTATTTCCTTTGTTACATTAAACATACATACACTCAAATTATATTTTTAAATATTTTTAGAAAAAGCTCACCGGTATCGGGAACAAGGAATTGTAAAAAACCTTTTTTTGGTGATGTTTTTGGTTTTTCATAGACGAGTTTTAGGAAGGTGAGACCTCGTTTGCCTTGAAGTCACGAGAAGTCCTTTATAGTGATGTGATTGTGTCTAAGGTGCACGGTCTTCTTTATACCTATGGAAGATTAAACTATCGCTAATTGTAGATATTTACGCGTCCATTCTTATTTAAAGATTCTAATATATAATTTCTCAATAGTACCCGGATTCAGAATTTTTGCTCGGCTCATAGACTAGCCCCCTGCATGACATGGGACCCAAACATAACTAACGAAATGACGGTCTAGGAACCCCTCGGGTATACAAGGATAATGTTACGTTATTAAATATTATCTCCCTAAAAACATACACGCATCTGACGTCCAACAGACCACTATAATAATGATAGGAACCTTGAAGAAATAATGTGTCAGCTTTACACGTGGCGCTCTGATAATAGCATTATGTTAGTTATTGCCTCATAAGAGGATGCTGCCCACCCTCTTAACGTAAGCCTTCTTTACGTAATAGAAAAAGAGGGAGGCAAGGCTATTCTTTGTTAAATAGATGGAGGTGTAACTATCCATGCGATAGCTTTTTTAAACTTTGACAATATCCTTTTCTTGGGAAAGTCACTGTTTTTCGTGAACTTCATAAATTGAAAATGCCTAGTCTTGTAGAAAACTCTGAGACGCGGGACTACATCTAAATTAAAATTTAAGTAATAAAATGTATTATTTATTTGAATACTAAATTAAATAATTAATTATTTTTATTTTAAATATTTATATTTAAAAAAAAAAACATTTAAAAATATAAATATTAGTAGCCCACCGGTATCGGGAACAGAGTCCAAGCTACCGGTGGTCAGGGCTCCAGAGAGAGGAACCTCCTAACAATGCGAGCCGTGTCCAGAAGTACTGCTTTCTGAATCAAGCCCACGTTTCTCCTGATTGAACTCCTCCTGAATCTGTTTAGCGTAAGGTCCTGGGTATAATCTCTCCAGGCCGGATAGAATTGAGTTTTCCATTGCGGAGTTCTCAGAAGCAGTCCGGAGTCTGAATTTGATAAATAGGCCCTACGGTATTTCATGAGACTTATAAAAGGAAAGAAAGAAAAATATTGGATTTCAACATTCATTCATTTTTTTTTTTATTAGATCCCAACTTTTAGAAATTGGGTTGTAGGTCATAGATATCCGAGGTACTATCCACCTCTGCTTATACTTTCGGGGAATACTCTTGAATAGCATCAGCAGGGATCAGGAATTAGATTTACTGGATAGGTCCTATCAACTGTGTGGTTCTTTCCTCAAAAGACCATCTCAGACATCGATCTACATGGTCTTCATATGATCTGACCAAGATTTTGTCTGAACTTAAAAGAGACTTCTGACCTCTGAGTTTGTTTCGGCCTGTCTTCTCAGCGTAGTCAGATAGGAAACGCCGACCACATCTAGTTTTAAAATATGATTGACATGTGTCAATCACATCATGTGATGCGTGTGTGTGTGATGTGTGTGTGTGTGTGTGTGTGTGTGTGTGTGTGTGTGTGTGATGTGGTGTGTGTGTGTGTCATGTGTGTGTGTGTTTGTACAAACCTACTTACAAAATAAAATCATTTATCATTTACCCTCGTCTTGTAATTGTAGGAAATCTAGAAACAGACCCAAATCTTCATTTTCTATGAGTGATATCAGTATCGACAACCCTACTGAACCATTAATTTTTATGGCTAGCTTACGATTGTATTCTCTGGTTAGACCTTAACCGATACTGTCGTTATAGTTAAGTGAATGGAGCTGTATTAATACAATTACTTTTATATACATAGGTACATAAACTCACGCATTCTTCCCATTGGGGTAGGCAGAAACTACTATTGTCTCGTTTACGTTCCTAAAGGCCAATTCTCGTAATTTAAAACGTTCAAAATCTATTCTCAGTCTCATCTCGGCGACAAACAAATGTCAAAAAGTTGTCAAAAATGTAGGGAAATTAGAGGTAATTTTGACAGATTGAGACATATATCTGACTGTAAACGTTCTTAAAATTAGAAGAATTGCCCCTCTGGTCATACACACACGCTGGTTGTGAGGACTACGCGCATGACCTTTCTTATAAGAACATCACCAATAAGGTATTTTTAAGGTTTTGTCTTTAATTGATTAGTTAGATATTATTGTTAGAGGTTTCAAGATCTGAAAACGCTGCATTATTTTATTTAGATCGTTTTTGTACCTAATAATTCGAATATATGCAAGCCTGGGGTTCCATTTTCGGTTCAAAATATTATGCAGATTTTAACTAAATTAAGTTTAGTTCTAATCCATCTTCTCCTATACCTACTTGGAGATATTTATTATTTAGCATAATCAGCCTATAATGTTCCCACTGCTGGGACTCAGGCCTCCTCTCTTCGAGAGGAACTGGGCTGTAATCTACCACGTGGGCCCAGTGCGGGTTGGTATTTGATATTTTCGATTCGATATTATTTATAAATTACCTACAGTCACCTTATTGTCCATTTATGATTTTTCTACACAACTAGCTTCGCATCGCATAGCCCACCCGAGCTGTTATTTCGTTTTCACTTAGCGTTCTATTGACGTTTGTCTTTTTGCTCGGCTTCTAAGGGTCGTAGCGTGACGTTATGTAACATTTAACCTTCCTCAAGAATTGGGCTATTTAAGCGAAAATATTTTTTTCAAATCGGACTGGTAGTTCTAGAGATTAGCGCGTTCAAACAAAATCTTCGGCTTTATGACCATTTCTGTTATTGATGATAAGTAAGCTATACCATAAATTAAAAGGACCAATGGTGTAGAATATTGTAAGATAAGAATCACAATCAGAATACTGTAGAAGTGGCCGAGATAGCTTTCTTTTGTCTAAATTAATAGTAAATGTGTTCTATTTTTATCTACAAGTTAAGACTAAAACAATGACCCATTCTCAGCATTTTACTGTTATTTTATGGCCATCATGGAGTTAAAAATACCATATGTTTTTGTTTAATTATTATACACACGCGTCCATTTGTATTTAAACATACAATGAATATTTATACTTCCTTGATTTTATTAATATTATCTATTTTAGTAAGCTTTGCATTACATTCGCAACGGTAGGTATATACAGGATCAAATTAAATTAGCTAGCAAAACTCCGCAGAGGTGATGGGTATCGATATCTAAATATGTACAGACGCCAGCACATCAAGCTACTACAATCTGTCAAATTTATATCGTATCGTATCGTGTTTAAATATCGGTACCCATCACGTCTGCGGAGTTTTGCTAGCTAATTTAATTGAATGTAACTGAACAACTTTCTCCATGGGACCAACGTCGTAATCCCATACCAAACCTCAGTACCTACTTCAGCTAAATGTTTGGGATGACTGATTATTTTTCCTCAATTTACAATGTTGGTCCCACGTAAAAGTGGTTCAGTTAAATGGTATGACCACCTTTCTGACACATGCTGTATAATCAACTACTTAATAATTCAATATCCGAAACCTCTATCTATTGCCACGCTGAATATGAATTGCACCATTCCCAGCGTGGTTTGACCAGACTCGATTAATCGAATGAACCCCAAGATTCACACTAGCTCCTGTAGCCTCGTGTTCATGGTGCTACAGCGACCATTGTATATCAAGAAGTAGACCGGGGGGCGCGGTTTTTGTAGGGAAGACGTGCCCGTAGGAATGGGTAGGATTTAAGATCCTAGAGTAAGCATTGGATTAGTGGAGAGATGGGTGATATTTGTCTATGGATGGGCATCTTTTAAAGACTTCGCGGCCAGGTGCTTCAGGTCGAGCTTCACCGTGACTCTTTTGGTCGGGTTCTACTGTTTTCTCGGTTCTTTTGTATGTCATTGCTCTGCTGTGTTATGTTGTGTTAGATGTTGTTGTTTTCAATGTCATCGTCGGAGTTCTCGCTACTAGTGAGATATACAAAAAACCGGAAACGGATAGCCGTTTCCTGTTTTTTGTATATCTCGCTAGCAGCAATCCTAATCCTATTTTTGTCTTCCGCCGTATCCATCCAAAAATCGATTCCCTTGTCGAAGTACTTCATGTCCTGTTTTCCTCTATCTATTGCCACGCTGAGCTAAAATATTACTGATTTACCGTCAATTCTCTGCCATGCCATGACTGACAGCTCAATTAAAACTTCACCTCTGCAAGAAACTCACCTATCAAACCAACAACTAAAAAAAAACTTCGCCGTAAACATTTATTCGAAGTGCAAAACTAATTATATATTTGATATACTCTGTAGTAAAACAATCACCAAAGTCTGGGCGTAGCATGCACTAATTCACGAGGATGGTCGTAAAATTCCCTTGTCTCCACTGTTTCCCTGTCTGTCACTAGGGCTGTCAGTGACCTTGGACAGTATTTGAGACAAATGATGCTATAAAAGTACTTGTTAATTGACGTTTGAGAGTAAGGTAAACTTTTCAAATTTACATAAATAAAGATGATATTTGCTGTTTTGATGGTAAAAACATTTTGTCAGTGAACAATTACAACCGACTTCCGAAATTAAAGTTAGTTTTCACTTTGTAGTGTTTTTTTGTTTATTTTTGTAAAAAAGTTTTAATTTTTCACTTTCTAGTTGTACCTACCCCACGCAAATTCATATAACACTACTTGCTATGTAACTGTCAGTGACAGGAAGCCATCAAAACATCGTCAATATAAACTAAGTGGATACAATTCGTATTATTGAAGCTAACTCAAAAACTAACCCAAGTAATGTTAATAGAATTTATATGGGACCACCCCTGAGTCATGCATACCTTATCCATAAAAAAAAAATTGCAAATCCGTCTATATGACGGAGTTATGGCCAAAAAAACATTAACAAAAAAAAAAAAAAATAACCAAACTGAGAACCTCCTCTTTTTTTGAAGTCGGTTATAAAGGAAATATGTTTTAAAAATCTTTTCTTTTTTTTTATTTATGTATTTATCAACCTTACAACCATAATTACAGGCCTTAACCTAATGCGACAGTGGTTATTAACTTAAAATTAACTTATTTAACCTTACATACCTAACAACAAATAATATAACTATTTACCTTATGTACATAACTAACTATATTTAATAAAACTCTTGTGAATTCACTCAAACAGCACGAAAAAATATCCAGTCTCTCATGGACTTCGCTCACCATACGGTTTGTTCGGGTGAGGGGTGCTTTCGCCAGTAGAGTGTTTCTGGCGACCGGCACGTTTAGCAGTCGCGAGCGTCGCCGCCTCCACACGGACCGCTCCGGCCTTCTTCATAAACACATCTTAAACAGTCGTGTCAAATCTAGTAGTACTTATAAAAATAAGCTTACGGTAATTAAACCTGTAGGCTGCCAACAGTAAAACAATCATCACAGTCAGCCCTGAACATGTACTAATTCGCGGGGATGGTCGTAAAAGTCCCCTGTCTCCCCCTGTCACTAGGGCTGTCAGTGTTAGGGACTTGAGAATTCCTCTTTGGGAATTTTACCTGTGATTTTGCATCACTGTCCAAATCACAGTGATCTTTATTCCCATTCTCATAAGATTGCTGTTGCGTTGCTGCCAATGACATTCTGTCAAAATCATTGTAAATTTTATTCTCATTACAATAAGGTTGCTATTAGGTTGCTGCTGCCAGAGGTAAAATAACCGTGAATGAACTATAATTAGTATGATTTGTTGAATGTCACTTGAATATACCTGTGTATTTCTGTATTTTAAATGATTTGGGAGTAAATTTGCCCACGAACTAAATATAGGTAGGTACCAGGTGTTAGGTTCAAAGTGTAGTAAATGATTAAAATTAACTTTTTATTTCAATAACCTTTTGCCCGCTTTTGCCCGCGACTTCGCCTGCCTGAAATTTCTTCTTCCCCCGACCCACCCCGTCGCATCACATCACCTGTCCGCGCTGTCAATTCGTTTTCGCTTAGCGATCATTCTGACTTTTTTTCTATTTGCTCGGCTCCTAAGGATCAAGGCATGATGTTAAATAGCCTATAGCCTTCCCCAAGGTATGGCTATCAAATACAGAGTTTGTCAAATCCGAACGGTAGTTCCAGAGATTAGCGCATGCAAACAAACTAAACTCTTCTTACTAGATAGTATAGATGTATAAAGAATTACAGACTTGTTTAATAACAGTAACTTGTTACCAACCAACATATTTAGCCATCTTTAGAGAAAACCTCCGCAATTGAAGACCCCTGTTACAAAAATGTGAAAGTCTATCAAGTACAGGTTCGACCCTATGACACAATATTTTTATCAAACAATGAAATCATTTTCACAGTTTATGAATACTTTTGCAATTTCTGCCACCCCTGGCTGTCAGTATCACCCCCCCACAAACACGTGACTTCATTGGAGAATTACGCAAATTAACTTGGCGCTGAACATAAAAAATAACGTTACTCCGAACAAAACGTGCTCCGTGTTCCGCTAAATTAAATTATGAGAGGAGACTTCAAAGTTTATGACAGCGAACGAAGAATAGTGTTGCTGTGTTATTTTTTATAGAACATATGTGGGTATTTTGGTCGATCGATCCGGTTAAGCTACGCTTGCCGCGGTTGGCCCGTGGATGGGTGACCATCTTTACATACCGAGACCCTTCTGTGCCTCTGAAAAAACGTTAAGTAGTTGGCCCCGGCTGTCATTCGAGAATCTTTGACAGTCGTTACGCACGAAGCCCGAAAGTCTGACAACCAGTATACCTAGGGGTATGGTAGTGCCCAGTTGGGCAGTTGGGTTGTGGAGGTCAGATAGGCAGTCGCTCCGTGTAAAATCCAACCCCGACATAGTTGGGAAAAGGCTAGGCAGACGATGATATGGGTATTTTGGTCTGTGGCATAACATACATGGGAGGTACAGGGGTCGAAACAAAAAACTATGTCTAAAAATGCACTCGTAAATGTCTGGCTATTTCAGAAATATTTTGAGGCAATAATTCTTCTTAAAAATATACTGGTGCTTGCAATTCAAAGTATTTTTTTTTTCAAATAGACCTACATAGGCACTTCTGAACCTAACAAGATACACGGTTCCAATTGGTCGTTTCTTATGAAGTAGAACCGGCATGAAACTCCACGATAACGCTTAAAAAAATGCCTTGTACAGTGTTTTAGCTTTTTACATAATACACTGTTAATACATAGGTATGACAGGACAGTGTTTACCTGACAACAAGTAAGTACAGACGCCAGCAGGTCAAGCTACCCGAAACTGTCAAATATTCCCAATTAACCTTGAACCTTAATGCTTTAGCGATAAAGTTGAAAATCTATTAAAGAAATTTGATAGATTGTAGTAGCTTGATGTGCTGGCGTCTGTACCAGGGTACTTAACAAAAATGTAAAACAATGGTTGTTGTCAACCTTTACAAATAAGTCCTAAATAGACATTTAAGAAGATCAATAACCTGCTTATTTGTTTATTGTATTTTTTCTTTCATTTTACGTACATAACATACAAAGTCATTTCCACATTAACACTAATCTATGCGGACTTCACATGGCCAGCATTGGCCACTGTGTAAGGGCACCATAACACTTTCCGTTCACACAAGTGTCAATGCACCTCGCTCTGGTATCGATCGTCGCACTTACCCTCTTCAGTAAGAGTACCTACGTGTTAAAACATACCCATAAAGTACACATAGTTACAGGCAATTCATGTAATAGTGCTGATAACGACTCGATATCGATAAGATTTTATTTCAATCGAGTGCTCGATTAATTTGAATCGGCTTATTACTCGATTCGCACGAATTAACTCGCCCGGAACGGGCGAATTGTCACTGTTAAATAGTTTTTTTTTTTTTTATCATGCGACTCGCACAATTGGCACATTTTGAATTTTATGCAATAAAGTATAGAAAAAGGGACTAGCGCACATAAGTAATAATAGCCTAAGAGAGAGACGATTCGCCCGTTTCGGGCGTGTAAATTCGTGCGAAAAGTGTAATACGTAAGCCTTTGAATTGTATTGTTTTTGCCGCCATATTAGTGCGAGCACAGCTGCTAGATGTTGGTTGGCAGTTTATTGCCCAGGTATTGCTGTAGCGGTCTTAGTTAAAAGGAATTTTCATTAACATTCTAGCTTATATGGATAGTCGTTTAAACCCTGGAATGTTCACGAAAATATATTTCTATAATAAATGTAGTCATTAGAACTGACATCTATAAATGATTGCAGCTTTTTCTTCTAAACGAAAACTTGTGTTTTTAAACATAACCTTATGTATTAACGTCCCTACACATAACATAATAAACACAACAAAATCACGCCAGTATTCCCCGATGGGTGAGGCAGAGGTGTACTATCGCCATAACCTATATCTGACCATTTTGAAAACAAAATCCCGTGCACATGATGACCACAGCTGCGTCCGTAAGTAAAACAAACGAGGATCATTTTTAGGTCGACTAATAATGTGCGCTGCAAGCAGGAATAGTCCTTATTGTGCTCAGATATAGATTTTGGCGAAAGTACCTATTAGTACACCCACATTTGGACAAAAGCATATTATTATAATTTAATTAAATGCAGAAATGTATTCTTAACACCAAACCTTTGATACTATTTTATTATTAATTATTGATTTTCAGAACGAAGACCCTATTTCCATTTTATACGCCATACCTTTTAACTGTACTTTCACGCGATCAAATTGAAATAAAATTCTTGTTAGCTAAAGCACTAGAAACTAGTGAAGGGCGGGTATTTTGAAGGACTGTCTTATTTAATTTTGACGTTAAAAAAATTGCTGATCTCAGCCTAGTTTCAATAAATAACTTTTGATTTTGAAAGTCGAGCACTGTCGATATTTTTACCTCCTATCGATAAATCATTCCAGGCTAACCCTAAACCGTAGTCGGCATTCAGTCTAGCAAGTTGCGGATGTGCGGAGTGACACTGGACACTCTCTGTAACCGCCGCAATCCAATTAGTGAGGATTGGTAGTCTGACCTAATACTATCGTTGTTAGACTTACCAGGCTTCGTAGCACAGACAACGACTGTCATCGTTAATGTTATTAGTTGGTAATAGATAATTACTAGGCTTTTCGAGGGATTCAAAGACTTCTTGTGTTAGATAAGTACAAATTATTTATTGGTAGTTTAGATATTTATATAATCCGACAAAGCCGACCCCAACATAGTTGGGAAAAGTTTAGGCAGATGATGAGATGATGAGTCATTCAATAGGGTCATATGAACGCAGAGGGTTGGTGATTTTAATGTTTATAATTCTGTAAATACATACTTGTTACGCCGGTTATTGTTTATAGTATTCTTCCAGTCTGTATGTTTATTTTGCCAGTTCTAATTATGCTTATTATTAATTCATTTATTTCAGTTAATAATAATCCACACAATACATTAAATTAAATTTAAATCAATTGGTACATAGACAAATTACACTAAAATTACATAAAATATAATTAAAATCAATTAAACATAATAAAATTAAATTTAAATTTGATTACATTTAATTTTTTTTTTTTAATTATGCATGTACTTACCTCAAATATTCCTAAATCCGTCACAGTACTTAGGTCGGCCACCCAAGCCACGACTGAGCCGACTCTCTAATAATTTACCTAGTTAGTATATTATATTTGCTCATTTAATGAAAGTGAGCAATATCGTTTACTGACATGGTGTCCCATATTCTTTATTAATACATTAGCTTTCAGGCCAATTGACTGATGTAACATTTTCATTAGTTGGTGGACACTTAGGCTCGTATTACAGAGCCTCACTCAAGTCTTCATTACTGAAAATGACATAGTTAAGAGCTATTTGATTGGTTGAAACAAGTTTTAAGCAAGTAATGCTTCAGTCTCGAATCAGGTTCTGTAACACTGAGCTTAATGCTGTATTATTGGGTATTGATTATCTGATAAAGAAGAGGGGCTTGTGGCTAAGTAATACCAGCCGCACGGGTCGACCGATCAGGTTAAGCTACGCTTGCCGCGGTTGGTCCGTGGATGGGAGACTATCTTTACATACCAAGACCCCTTCGTGCCATCGAAAGCATGTTATGCCGTTGGTCTCCGCCGTCATTCATGCATCTTTGACAGTCGTTGCAGGTCGTCAGAAGCCAGAAAGTCTGTCAACCAGTCACGGGCCAAGAGGCCAAGGGGTCAGCCAAGGGGTTTCGTATTATTCAGTAACTGGGTTGTGGAGGTCAAACTCAAACTCAAACTCAAACTCAAACTCAAAGTATTTATTTCAATTAAACCAATTACAGGCACTTTTGAATTGTCAAGGGGTCGGTCAGTCAGAGAAATGAAGCTAGTTGCCCATTCCAAAGCGTAGTAGGTACCTATGGAGAAGAACGGGCAAGAAACAGGCAGGGACGGGTAGGTCAGATAGGCAGTCGCTTCATGTAAAATACTGATACTCAGCTGCATCCGGTTAGACTGGAAGCCAACCCCAACATAGTTGGGAAAAGGCTAGGTAGATGATGATGTATCTGATAAAGTTTTGCAGCGCAAATATTTTAGGTGCAATATGACGAATATATTTTCTAAATTCTATTTTCCCCTAAACCAGTTTTAACCTAGAAATACTGAAATAATATCGATAATGTGATATCTCTCTACGTTGTGATAAGAACAAATGAACTCATTTTCTACAGATAAAGATCATGGTTTTTTACGATGACCTTAAAACAAACAGTAAACCCTCCTCTTGTAATTTATTTTTTATCATCTCTTATCCTGAAAAGTGTAACGAAACCTACCGGTTAAAAAACATTTATTTTCATACTAGCTGCGCCCCGCGGTTTCATCCGCATAGGTTACGATCCCGCGGGAATATCGGGAAAAAAAGTATCCTATGTGTTAATCCTGGTTATAAACCAACTGTGTGCCAAATTTCATCCAAATCCGTTCAGTAGTTTTTGCGTGAAAGAATAACAAACATCCATCCATGCAAACTTTCACGTTTATAATGTTATTAGTACGATTTAAGTACCTACATAACATCACGTCTGCATGCTCCAAAGGGTTAAGCAGAGATGTACCTATAGTACACTAAGATTTCGCCAGTTATGTATAAGTCCCATGTAATAGGGCGCGAGCCTATTGCCATCAACCGGACACAAATCCAGACTCCGGGCTGCCTCTGAAAAATTCCAGATGAAAAAGCCCAATACCACTTTGCCCGACCCGGGAATCGAACCTTGCGACCACGAGCCCGAGGCAGTCTTACATAACAATCCATCTACAAAACTACATATTCAATCAGCTCGGCATAAACTACATGTAAATAAATTATTTACAACAATTTAATTTCTAACAAAGCATACAAAAACTCACAGACACCAGTACCCTAATTGCGAAACACTATCAATCTTTAATCTAATTAATTTTGAAGGATATTGCTAATCCATTGCTTCATAACACTCGAATAAATAGTCTGCTCAACATGTAAATGACGCAACGAATGTTGTAGAACTGTTAAAACGAAAGCCATTGCTACTGATAGTGTGTTACGCAATTACGCCACAGTACCCACAAAATTGGATTAAAGTCACTAAATATTAATGATAAATGACCTCGTAATAAATCTTCATTTAAATTTAAAATCCGCACCTTTTACCAGCATGAGCCAGCTCATTTACATGTATGTTCACATTGGTCGCTAAATTGGACTTTAATTAAGTGCCATAGTTAATATATGGGACGAAAATTCGGGACAAATAAAACGGAGACCGTGTTTCATTGGTTTAGGATACACTGTTTAATTTACATTCGCGATTTGTGGTAATTTAACAGTTTGGAAAAGTCTTATTTGTTATTGCGAAAAGTAGGTTATTAAAAATAAATATATAGGTATAAACATACGAATTGAGAACCTCCTCCTTTTTTGAAGTCGGTTAAAAAAGAGGGGTCTATTTATGACTACACGATAGAAGTGAAAACTTACGACTGGAGCCGAGTAAACGCGATTCAGAGCCGATTATACGCGGTTCAACGTCACAGACCGACTGGAGCCGAGTATACCCGATTCAGCGCCGAGTATACGCGGTTCAACGTCACAGACCGACTGGATCCGAGTATACCCGATTCAGCGCCGAGTATACGCGGTTCAACGTCACAGACCGACTGGAGCCGAGTATACCCGATTCAGCGCCGAGTATACGCGGTTCAACGTCACAGACCGACTGGAGCCGAGTATACCCGATTCAGTATCACCGACTCGAGCGGTACGGTTCAGTTTCGTTCACTGTTCAGAAAGACCAAAGAAGTTTTCACTTAAAAATTGCAAAGAATTTCTCAGAATATTTTGATTTAACTCTTAACCTCTTGCCGAAGAAGTATGTTCACTGCCACTACGATACCACACATTTTGATGATAACCGTATTACAAAAAAAAAGATACCCTGCCATAATATGTTTGAGATTCCGTTTTCAACATCCTGTACAAACACAAGACAAAAAATCGATGAACCTATATAAAAACAAAATATATACATAAATCTCCTTTTTTGAAGTTGATAAAAAAAAGATGTTTTGGGAAGGCATTCAATTGTCGTTCAAAGTTTAAAAAAAAAAGAAAATATTGTGTATCAAATGACTTTACATTCAGAACCACACATAATATAATCCTTATTAGGATAATCAGCCTATAATTTTGCCACTGCTGGGACACAGGCCTCTCTTTGAGAGACTGTAATCTACCACGCGGGCCCAGTGCGGGTTGGTAGATGTCATATCTCTTTGATTTTTTTGGTTCTAGGACGATGTTTTCCTTCACCGTATTGAGAGTAGTGGTAATTAAATTATATACACAAAGTAAAGCACCTGTTCGAGTTCGAATCCCTATTATTGCATATAAAATAACCTAAAATGCACTAGACGTACTCGGCAGAATTATGACAAAGACTTGGTTAGTACACACAAAGCTCTGTAGCAAAGGTATCTTCTGTCCACTATTCATACGGTATCTAAATACATAGGTGCATAAATTGTGTACGTATAATTTATATAAATACCATGTTTAGTATCCATTGTTTGGGATTGCATTAACTGGTATTATGTAGTGCAGCACCACAAACGTTATTTCGGTATTAAAGGACAATGCTCATGGATGTATGGAAACCCGTACCATGCTGCATCAAAGTCAAACTTTGTTTTTTATAGACTACACTTATCATATTAACTCCTAAAAAAGTTCTTTTTGTAAACAAAACCCGGGTGCTGGAGATTTTCAAAAAAATGGAAATTACCTAACAACTAGGTGCTTACTTTATTTTGTTTGACATGTCATACACGAACGGTCATTATTGCTCTAAAAAAGTATATTCTATTCTATTCCTGTTATTTTTAATTAATGTAGTAAAGTATAATTTTTTTACATGTTTTTTGAAAGACTTGATCATGACACTTTCAAAATTCAAGGTTATATTAATCATATAATTTGAAACGGAACCTCATGTAAAGGGAATAAAACAATATCAACACTGTTTTACTTTGTGGTTATGCTTGAACTACCTACTGAAGACGTTACCACCTAGTAGGTAGCCATTAATTACTGCAGATAATTGGTGGTGAGAAGAAAAATCTTCCTTCAAAACGCTCATTACGTTTCACATCGTAATAGTTATCACCTCATTTATTAATATCGTCTTTCTCACCGTAAAAGTTTTATCTATTAATTAATACGTATCTGCGAGATTTTCCCATGAGAGAATGTGCAATTCAATACCATTTCAGTATCTTCATGACCTTTTGAACCATTAATCTAGTTAGTTAATACTATAACTAATATTTTTATAACAATGTAATTTAAAAGAGTGTCCATGGAATTTTTTCCCGTTCTTCTCCATAGATACCTACTACGACTTCTTGACAATTCAAAAGGGCCTGTAAATGGTTTAATTGAAACAAATGCTTTGATTTGAGTTTGAGTAACTTCATCAGGGTGTCAGGCGTTTAGCCAGTGGTTACAAAGTTCGCCTTTTATTATAAGCCTGTGTGGTCCCACTGCAGGCCTCCCATCCCTCTTTCCACCTTTTCCGGTCTACTGCGATTATGCACCAATACTTTAAAAAGGAGTCCAGCTCATCCCGCCGTCTCTTTCTGTGTCTCCCGCGTCGTCGGTTCCTGTTATTTAGGATCCAATGAGTTGTGGTTTTGCGTATTGCTGCTCCGACATGCGAAAGATGTGGCCAGCCCAATTCCAATTTAAGAATAAAATCAGTCCGAATCAAAGTACCGAAAACATTCTAAAAAGGCTCTGAAAATGACTATACAATCAGCCATTCATTGAAACTTCACTAACATTACGCCTACAGCTCCTTTCATCCCAAAAAAGTAATATATTCGAAAGGTAACGCCGTAAAGTGTCATCCCTCGGATGGACATTGATAAATTATTCACCATCCCACCATCCCCGTCCCGAGGATAGCTATCCAAACGTTGATATTACTAGAGACCATCGAACGAAATTATTGTTTTTCACAAATATCATTTCTGTATATTTTATGTAGATATATTTAAATTGTGAGATATTGGATGAAAGGTATCGGGTTTTGAGGAAATATTGTATTTTTTATGTAGTCCAGGTTGGTTTTGATATCTGCTGTTTTCTCTTCCGTATTCCTTAAATTCTTTACTAGCGTAGAAAGGCATATTATACTCGTATGATTTTTTATATATTTTGTAGGGTTTCTTGTAAAATTTATTCTTTTTTTTTTACTTTCATAATCTCTTAACTAACTATTTACATCTGGTAGGCATAGATACTAAATTAAAAGACTAACTAACTATATAAATAAATACAAAAACAAAAGGCGTCGAAGTACTCGTCCTCATAGCTGTCATCCGAAAACGTGCCCAAAAGACTGGCAGCATTGCCACGTTGAATGGCATTGCTAAGTCTTAGGCCAAAGAACGACCCAGCTCTCTGGTCACGTGAAGTGTCGATCAGCCGGCAATTATTATAAAATATAAGTATTAAATTGTAATGGATTTTTAACGCAGCTAAATACCTATTTCAGTTAATAACGAAAGGATCACTGGCAAAATACAAGTAAATGCCGTAGAGGCTTAGATGACTAATAGGAAAGTAGAGTAATATCTTGGCAGTAATGAAATGAATAAAATCAGAGGCAATAAGCAGCTTTCAAAATCAAAATCAAAAGACATTTATTCAAATTAGGCTGAGAATCAGCACTTTTCGAACGTCACAATTACATAAGACAGTCCCCTAAAACGCCCGCCCCTCAACTTTAGCTTAAAGATCAAAGCATTTCATAGCTTATTATTAGGTATCTGAAACTACAAAGTGCTTTGAATTCCGACAGTCACGAAGGGTCATTCTCACACGTAATAAAAAATCCATAAAATCCAATCAAACATGACACGAAAAAACCCTACGGAAACCGGAAAACCTCGCGTAAATTGCCAATTAGGGGTAGCAACAAATTTTCTCTCACCAATTAAAACTGTAAAGGATGTTCCCGTCCGGGTTCACGATAGAAAATCGAATCACGTTGTACATCGAAGGATTAATACTGCTACACCATTCACGGCTGATCGAATTTGCGGGAACGATTAAAATTTTACGGGATATTACGAATTTTAAGTGGATATTCGCATAATCGAGTTGTTACTGTATTATTGATCGGTTCATCTGATTGAATCAGGCGAGTTATTGATGTAGCAGATTTTGTTAGTTGATTTATATTAATTTAAATTATTAAGGGGCTTGTTTTAGTTAAAATCTTATTTCGTGCTTCGTTCATTGTGATGTGAAACCATTTTAGGGTTGGAGTTCATATTTGTGATTTCGGTACCCAAATGACTGAAATCATAATTCCGTCTGTTTGCAAAACATTCTCCCATATTATCCATTAAAAACTCATTTTGCCGTAATATTCAAATAAATCAATCGACTCAGCCTATCGTAGTCCACTGCTGGACATAGGCCTCTCCCAGGCTGCGCCACAACACCCTGTCCTCCAGCTTCCGCATACCTTTTTAAAGTCGTCGTTTCCTATAGCGTCGGAGCGACCCACACTACGCTTGCTGACACGCGGTCTCCACTCCAGGACTCGTCTGCTCCACCGGCTATTGGTCCTTCGCCAAACATTACCAGCCCACTGTCCCTTTAGCTCGCTTGCTCTGCAAGCTATATCGGTAACTCCGGCTCTTTTCCGGATAATTTCTTTTCTAATTTTATCCTTCAAAGAGATTTCGGGTATAGCTCGCTCCATATGGCACTGAGCGACCTGTAATATTCAATTTCCTAAGAACGAAGACACTTAAATAACACTCTAGGAAACATCTTTATTTCTGAGTGGCCATCACAAATGTTTATAAAACATCAATCATTTACCGATACAAATAGACGAATAATGAATAACAAAACAGAAGGTGTTGTTTGTCTGTACGTGAAACGAATTACCCTATAACTGTCCCAGTGCGGGGTAAAAACTCATCTGCAGAGAAAGAACAAATATTATATACTACGCTTGCTCAGTGATGGAGGGGCTCGTGGCTAAATGATAACAGTCGCTAGGGTCGCTCGAAGGTTAAGTTACATTCACCGCGGTCGGTTTGTGGATGAGGGCCATCCATTACATACCGAGGTTGATCTTGGGTTGGTCATATGTAGATCTTTGACAGTCGTTACAGGTAGTCAGAAGACCAAAAGTATGGCAATCAGTCTTACCAAGGGGTATCGTGTTACCCAGTAACTGGATTGCAGAGGTCAGATTGGCAGTTGCTCCATGTAAAATACTGGTATTCAGCTACATCCGGTTAAACTAGAAGCCGACCCCAACATAGTTGGAAAAGGGTAGGCATTGATTGCTTTTTAATTATAAGATATTACGAGTATAAATCTAACAGTGAGTTAAGACACAAGTTCAGTTAAGCATTAACTTCATGTAAAATACTGTCTCTCTATAGTAACTATCTATAATATTCTGTAAAAATCTTACCTAGAAACTATGACTTGAAGTGACCGGTCAATATTGTCATTCTCTAGCATCAGGTGGAATGACAGCTAACTTCGAGCTCACTGGTCTTCAACTACATCCGTTAACACTGGTAGCCAACCCCAACATAATTAGGAAAAGATTAGATAGATAATGACGAGTGAATTTTTATCCGCTTACATAATCAGCCTATAATGTTTCCACTGCTGGGACACAGGCCTCCTCTCTGTGAGAGGGAGTGGGCTGTAATCATCAACCACCACGCGGGCCGAGTGCGGGTTGGTAGATGTCACGTATCTTCAAATTTTTGGTTTTGAGACATGCCGGTTTCCTCACGATGTTTTCCTTCACCGTTGTGATAGCAGTGGTGATGAAATTATATACACAAAGTAAAGTGCCTGTCTGGGTTCGAACCCATGACCTACGACTCGTAAGTCGGGGCCATTACCACTGGGCCACCACTGCTCTCCGCTTAGTTATACACAAACTGAATAATCGTATTTACCGAGTAAACACAGATGATAAAACCAGTCTTCCATTAAAATAAACGCCAAGAAGAAATGACTGTTTTATACTCGCTCAAATGAAATCGTTCCGTGTCTATATGAAGGCGTTACTGCCGCATAAATTTATTTAATGCTGAGTGAATGAATAAATCATAATTGTGTTTATTCTGTCTATTTGATTATGAAATTTTCCTTATTCTCTGTTCTTATTTGATTTTTTAGGGTTCCGTACATTCGGATGAAGAAACGGAACCCTTTTGTCGGAATTGTCAATTTTCATTTATTTTCTTTTTTTACTAACACACTCGTGTGATGAGAAAGAAAAAGATATGTGTCACAACACACGAATCACAATATCAATTAAAGAAAATTGATGAAAATTGACAATTCAGGAGATAAGGAATATCTCCGACACAACTGAGTCAAAAATTTTGATAAAATACATAAAATCGTTCTTTACAATTATAGATTACAGGAAAATCTAAAAGAATTCATATGATAACATGGTAAAACTTTTAAAATTGTGCGTAAGCATGACGACATATTTATGAAGCTATACATTTCCAGTATAATCTGACTTCTCATTGTACGAAAAATCTATACAATGCGAGATCAGCTAAAACTGGAAATGCATAGCTTAATATGTCGCCACAAACTTACATTTGCAATTGAAATGTATCGTAGAACTTGTTTTTCTACTACAATGTTAAGTTTGTAGAAATTTATGTCAGATAAAAAACAAGATAGATAGATAAAACGTTTATTCATAGTAGATAATATATTAATGGTACGGAATCCTCTCTACGCGAGTTCAACTCGCACTTGTCCGTTTTTCTTTTAATGTTATTTCATTGGCATCTTGTAGAAAGATATCGTGAATTCTTTTTGTTAGACACTGATTATTGGCTGAGTTCATTAAACAAAGTGAATCTTTTCCGTCTTTTCTTTTTTTCGCATATTTGCTATTCATTCGACCGTAAAATGCTTTAATCGTACTCGTTTTGTAGCTTTAAAAGCTCCTTGATTTACAAAAAAAAAAGTTACAGAATGCGGGTCGAGTTTGCCCACTTTTATCGAAAATAGAGGTCGTAGTAACACGTATTGGTTTTTGGGTGACGTCTCCGAGTGTGGAAATCGTGACTACATTGTTGTATTGGGTTCCCACCTGTAAAAACAAATGTAAGTGATAATAAATAATAAAGTATTATGAGAAAATTTGAACTGGTTGCCTATTATAGGTAAAAAGATACAGCTCTATGACAAACGTACAGACGGACGGGTAGACAAAGAGCCAGTATTTCGATACGAAAATCCTAAAATATAATTATATTTCAGGTTGTTAACCAAAGTCCGTCCGCACTAGGTTGATATCCCGACTAGTCGTACTCAGAGCTTCTCCACCACATTTATTATATGCGCACAGATGAAGTGTTGAACTCTCTGCTAGCGTCTTTGTTCCCTTCCACATATACCCCGTCAGCCTTCAAAGCAAGAGTGAACAGGCATCTTCTGAGCTTGCTCGTTCAATCGTAGACTTCATCCATGTCTTTGCACCGGGAGAGATCGAGGTCAAGAGCAGCCCATTTTGCAATAAAAAAAATCCATTCGACCTAATTCACATTTTATTATTAGCCATTAATATCCCATTACTGAGCAATGGCCTTCCTACTCTCTTTCCACGTCTCCCTGTCCAGTGCTGCCAAGGATGGCGCCATGAGCAGGGTCCTAATTTACTCATCATCTGCCTAGCCTTTTCCCAACCATATTGGGGTCGGCTTCCAGTCTAACCGGATGCAGCTGAATACCAGTATTTTACATGAAGCGACTGCCTATCTGACCTCCACAACCCAGTTACTGGGTAACACGATACCCCTTGGTAAGACTGGTTGTCAGACTTTCGGGCTACTGACGACCCGTAACGACTGTCAAAAATCACCAACGGCTTAACGTGCTTTCCGAGGCACGGAGGGGTCTTGATATGTGAAGATGGTCACCCATCCACGGACCAACCGCGGCAAGCGTAGCTTAACCTGATCGAACGACCCGTGCAGCGGTTATTACTTAGCCACAAACCCCTATTCAGGGTCCTAATTTACTATGACCACTCAATGATTCCTTGCTTCTAAACCACATCAATTCCTTAGCTAACCACGTCAGCTTCGCGTTAATTTCGCACGGTTTCGTTCTTTGTGTCATAGAGAATGCGATATCAACGGGGCAATTGCGTAATACACTAACAGTAGCAATGGCTTTCATTTTGACTGTTCAACAACATTCATTGCGTTATTTACGTTTTTGAGCAAACTAATTTTTCGAACATAAATATAAATAAATAAATAAATAAATAAATAAATAAATAAATCCCTGGACATTTCACACAGCACCATTTGTCCCAAGCTAAGCAACCTAATGCTTGTGTTATGGTAACAAGATGGCTGATAAACTACTTAT
The DNA here is from genome assembly GCA_911387795.2 of Apamea monoglypha. Taxonomy (NCBI): domain Eukaryota; kingdom Metazoa; phylum Arthropoda; class Insecta; order Lepidoptera; family Noctuidae; genus Apamea; species Apamea monoglypha. The sequence goes on from OU426922.1 coordinate 18,363,617, forward strand.
ATACAATTTTTTTTTTTTGTAAATACATACATATTATAGATAGAAAAACACCCAGACTCGGAACAAATACATGTAGGTCATACAAATATTTGTTCCGTGCGGGAATCGAACCCGCGTCACGCAGCGCAGCAGTCAATCGCTTAACCACTGCGCCAACCGTGCCGTCAAACAAATAAACAAATATGAAGCAATGTATTAGCAATATCCTTCAAAATGATGCAGATTGTGATTGTAGTTTGTTACGCAATTAGGGTGCTGGACTCCTTTAATGAAGATAATCCTACTTCCTACTTAATCCTACTATCCCAGTATCTACTAATATTATAAATGCAAAAGTTTGTATGGATGGATGGATGGATGTTTGTTACTCTTTCACGCAAAAACCACTGAACGGATTTGTATGAGATTTGGCACACAGATGGTTCATAACCAGGATTAACATACAGGATACTTTTTATCGCGATATTCCTACGGGACCGAAACTTATGCGGGTGAAACCTCGGGGCACAGCTAGTTCCTATATAAGCCCCAAAAATTCCAGCACAACCAAAACTTCAATATAAACAAAACATTATAACAGTCGTTGTTTATAACAACCATCCACATTCCACGAGGTCTTTCGCTCGAAATGTTATCCAAGTGTATTCTCAATTGAAAACTTTGCAGACGGTATTCCTTTAATTAAAGTTTTAGTATTAATTGATTTCGTTGAGAGTTCGCTCCATTATGGAACTAAAATTGAACTCAAGTGCTCATAAAGGTGCAGACGGGAGATATAAGAGTACTTGGGTGCTTATTTAAATGTGGATAGCTTAAATTACTTATTGGTATTAGTTTGAAATGTTATCGCTATGCGGATAACCGGAAATATGGTCTCGTTAGATGAACTAAGACTAACTACGGATGATGTAAATGATAACTTATATAGTATAGATTTGTAATATGGGGTACATACACCTGTAATGGTAGGTCGTAGTATCAATGTAAGAAAGACACAAATCAAAAGAGAGTGAATGAATTGTGTTAATTATATGACTAATATGGAAGTGAACGCAAAAATAATAAAAAGATAGCTTATAGACTTATGATATAATGTATGTGTACAAAAGCGGCATGCAGCTGTGCAAATAAGAAAACTCTTGTGTAAGCAAAATATCTATGGATACATGTATGGTCACTGTATGGAAAAAATGTCATTGTAATATTTTAAGATGCATTTATAAAACTCTGGATTATGAAGCCCTGACCGCCGGTAGCTTGGACCCTGTTCCCGATATCGGTGGGCTACTATTTTTAAATGTTTTTTTTTATCTTTTTTTTATAAAAATATTTAAAAATGTAAATTATAAGTATATAAATGAAATGAAGGAAATAATTAATAATAATAATTTATTTCATAAGCCTAATACAATGAAGAGAGACAAAGGGTTAACAATGCATTATGTATTTAAATAACTTATATCCATTAAGAGGCTAAGTATATGCATGTTATGTGACACCCAAACTAGGACATGTCCTGTATCTCAGGTGTCAGCGTTCGTCCCTGCCTGTCACATTTGTGAAGCCTTACTTTTCAAGTACACACCATAAGAAATAAGGTTTATAGTAAATCTAATATGGTATATGTTACACGATAAGGTCAGCTGATGTCGTGTCAGCCATGATGTATCGCCATGACTCGGATGTATCGAGTCTCTTGCATTTTGCCATTAATATGTCTTGTCAAAGTTTCTCTGCGTGGTTTTCTGTTGATAATAAATATTTAGAGGCGTCTGAAGAAATTAGGCATGAGTTTTCCACGGTTTCTTAACACAGTGGTTCCATCGTGGTTTTTTCGATTTTGTCCAGAAAATCTGTAATTTGAACCAGTATTTGAAATTAAGGTGTCAATAAAATGCTTTTTTCCTTTGCATAATTAGCCTATAATGTTCCCACTGCTGGGACACAGGCCTCCTCTCTGTGAGAGGTCGCGGCTGCAATCCACCACGCGAACCCAGTGCGGGTTGGTAGATGTCACATGTCTTCAAATTATTGGTTCTAGGACATGCCGGTTTCCTCACGATGTTTTCCTTCACTGTTGTGAGAGCAGTCTTGATGAAATTATTTACACCACTGCTCTCAAGCTGCTGTTGTGAGACCGTTCACCGCTTTCTTAGGAAGCCAAAGCTTTACAAACTAACCTGAAACCTATAGTCACGTATTGTTAAATACAAGAAAATAAACTTATAAAGAACACAATCGGTTTATTCTGCAACTGTGCACCCCATTACTTAATAAAAACAATGTTAGAACAGAATAACAATTTACCTAAAGTAAACAACGTAAAAGCCGCATTAACATACCTAAATGGAAACCCGCATGAGTCGTTAAAAATAACGTTGCCAAAGAAAATATTCCAAGCGAAAAAACTTCATTTCTAATAATCTAACCTTTTTGTTACAGGATGAGGGAGTATGTGGAAGAGAATGAAAAGAACGACCCACTCATACACGCTCCCGACAAGAAAAATAACCCTTGGGCTGAAAAAGGGAAGTGCATCATTATGTAATCATACTATACATAAGTAAAAATATCACCAAAATTCTAAAATATTCAGTTTAAGAGTATGGATCCGAGTCTGGTACACTCTGACCGACGAGATCAACATTCTTCGAACACGCAGATGGTAAAGCGATTACTGCCAGACAATATAAAGATGTAGAATAACCACCAAACTTAGAGCCAAACTTCGAATGTTACTTTAATTTCATTATTATTTTGTTTATGTAGTTTTTGTTCCCAAACGAATCTAGTCCCCTATAATTCTAATGTAAAGAATGTACATTTAGACTGTGCGCGAAGCAAGGATGTACTTATGAATGTTTTTGTTAAAAAAAAATGAAGTTTTAAAAATGGTTGTAAATACGTTAAATTTTGTATTTCTAGTAATAGAATGTTCGGACATGATACTATCGGTAGAGGTAATGGGAAAGTTAAAATGAATGAGGTAAAGAAATTGTAATGTGGAAAGTGTAAGCTAATCTTAATTGAACGTTGACAACCGAATATAATTTATTTGAATAAAACCCGACGAGTATTGCCTTGAAAATTGTTTAGAATATATTTTCTAAAGAACCCATGCAGTTCCATACGAATATAAGCAACTTCCTTTTTCATCTGTTTGTATGGATTTGGGATGGATTCTATTAAACCAGCCAAAGTGTTCAATGTCACTTCGACTGGTTTCAGACAGACTTTGCCACAAGTTTAAGGATAAAAATAAAAGTTAAATGTGAAGATTCTTTGAGCTCACGAATCTTCGTATTTAATAAAATATAATGTTAAACTATAGGGATAATCGCAAATCACAACTTAATACATATTCGCTGAATCACGGATTAGAAAATGTTAAACTATTGGCAATAAAGGGGAGCGTAGAAAAAATAAAGTTAAACGATTAAAAGGAGGTAGAGAAGATGAAAAAAAATGTAAATTTAAGAGTAATGCAACATAATCTTGTTTGAAACTTATTGTTAAGCTGGTTAGGATACTTTTTTATGAAAACGGTACATTCCACAGTGCCATCGATCTAGTTGCTTGTAGCTATTAGCTATCTTCTATTCTCCTGTTCTTAATATAATCGCTACTAAGCAAATCTATCATTTATTTCCCGCTATCTAACATCTATGATTTCATCCCGACACCTAAATATTTAAAACTAAGTATTTAAACTCAAAACTATCAAGATACAATTTAAAAGATCTAGCACTCATTTAGCTTAGTATAATACAAAATTCAACCGACGAAATTCTACCTAAGTCATTGAAAGTTTACTTATAAAGCGATACGTAGTTTCCATATAAAATTCTTCTAAATTCGTAATCTAAGATTTCTGCGACTGGTCCCCAAAATTGTTTAGTGAAGAATTTCAATTCGAATCCGAACAATTCTGGCCGAACCCAGTCTGAGTAGCGCTAATAATCTAACATTCCAATTAAACGGATTGAATTAAATCCTAATTTTTTATTAAAATAGAAAATTTAAACTTACGCACTGTAGATAATTATAGATTAAAAAAAAATTAAATCTAACTTTAAACTTAAAAAAAACTCTTTTAAAATTTAAAAACTACTTCCTCTACCATATCTAGACACGGTGTATGGAAAATCATTCTGGCTGTGAAACGATTCTTGATTAATTTAGATGATTCGTCGCTACATACACGACCATCTTACACTATTGCAAAACTTACACCGACAGTAAAATCATGCGGATTGTTTTCTCCAAAGATCACAGCTTCCTCTACAGCGTCATTGTTTATGGAACTTATGTCAATTCTTTATACGTACTTGTCTATGTTATGTCATCTTCACTGGTCATTTCTGCTTCCCATGGTATACTTTGTTGATCCTTCTACACAGATAAGTTCGACTATCCTTTAGGCATAAAATAGTTATTAAAAAGTTAGAATCTTTAGTACGTAAAGTAGTGTAATAGTTAAGTAACGAGAAAATCAACAGTTGTTTGTTAATCAATATAATAAAAAATGCAATTCAGAGATCTTAACCTTAGTATATAATATAAACTGTTTAAATTAAATTTAGTGGATGATAAGGGAACTTATATAAATGGAGTGGCGAATTCTGTCGTTAGTTTCTATGTTAGCGGGTCGGGGAATTTTCAAGGAAGTACTCTTTTAATTATTTAATGTTTTTTTGTAATAATTTTATTTCATTGTTATACTATGTTATTGAACCAAAGATTTTCACGGACCGAGGTCCTGGAATTAACGACTATCATGCTATCAACTGTCATAATAAATTTTTTAACACCGACGTATTAGTCGTTAAAACGTCTAAATGTTTCACTTATTACGTTCGTTTAATTTATTAAATTTAAGAAGTATTAAACTGTAATTTTTAATGGATTTATCCGTTATTAACTAGGTAAGGGTGATATTGGAAATGATTTTTTTAGAATCAATAGCTATAAGGTATCGTATGTTATTATTAATTATGTAATCAGTAATCACTGAAATAAATGAAAATCTGTAATGGTTGAAGTTTTTTTAAACTCCCTATGTATAATAAAACCAGCCACAATATTAATATGAACCTAAAAAACTGGTTCTTGGCAAGTCTGGACTGAGAGAATTAGAAATAGTAACAAAAACTGCTGAATATACAATAATCAGAAGACATTACATTTACATCTCTACTTTTGACAAAAACAATATTAGCCACCACAATAAATTCTAACTGGCACAACGCTGCGGGGTAATTGCGTGACACACTATCAGTGGCAATGGCTTTCATTTTGACAGTTCAACAACATTCATTGCGTTGTTTACGTTGCTGAGCAAACTAATTTTTCGAATATATGTAGCAACGGATTGGATATATCCTTCAAAAGGATGATTGAGATTAAGCGTGTTACGCAGTGAGGGTGAGGGTGTAGGGCTTGTTGATTATTCTCTGAACTTAAGAGATTTTAAAGTAACTTATCAAAGTAATAGGAGAGAACTCATCAAAGGATTCCGATCAACAATTTAAACTCTCTACAGGAATTCTTCAAACCGTTTGTACAGACGCCAGCACATCAAGCTACTACCATCTGTCAAATTTCTTTAATAGATTTTCAACTTTATCGCTAAATCATTAAGGTTCAAGGTTGATTGGGAAAATTTGACAGTTTCGGGTAGCTTGACCTGCTGGCGTCTGTACAAGCGTAAGTATGAAAATACGTGGTAGTGCGTGGTTCTGGAGTGGTGACCGCATACTGGAAGAAGTGGCGTTAGAAGGCCTCCCACAAGGTGGACCGATGACCTGGTGAAGGCCGCAAGAATCCGCTGCATGCGAGATGCTCAGAACCGGTCGAAGTCACGGTGCCTGGGGGGAGGCGTATGACCAACGATGGATGTCTGTGAACTGAAATAATGAAGTACGAAAGTAAGTATATTAACAACATTCTCAAAGAACGAAAACGAAACAGCTGCATTTTATATCGAGAAACTAGTAACATTTTATAGATGAAAGGGTTATAATAGGTGCTCCAAGTAATAGACTGGCCATCTGACTCCGATAGTTTTATAAACTTAATACTTTGTTCCAAGATTATTTTATCCGACGCCAAGATTATTTTTTTACTTTTTTTTCTAAACTAATATAATGAATAGACAAGATTTGGTTTTTTATATGCTTGTTTGTTAGCAGAAGGGATTTGGATGAAATTTGACACATAGGTAGACAGACCATGAACTGGATTAGGACCTAGGATACTTTTTATCCTGATATTGACTTATGTGGGTGAAACCGCGGGTGCAGCTAGTATTTAATCATGTTCTTTCTTGCCTTAAATGTCTTAGTAGAAATAAAACTTAGCATCTCATCATAAAATTAGGTAGGTATAGCTATCTATTTGGATAAAATCTCACCGTGAAAACTTAGGTGAAGTGTGAGCTGCCTTGACATCTGTCGATCTATTGCGTAAAAATCTCACCGCTAAAAATTTAGGTGAAGTGAAGAAACTAGGAATTAACACTATAGACATCTCACTTCAAGCTCACTTCACCTAAGTTTTCACGGTGAGATGGTTACAGAATCGCACTGCAGATTTTTACAAAATAGACCGAAGTTGTGTTCTCTAAGCCTAACAATCAAATAAATAAAAAAACCGAAGGAAGAATCCATGACAAAATGACAGTAACGAAATAAAGAAAAATATGTTTTTGTTTTATATAACAGAGTCCACTTTTATTAAGATAAACCATGTACTCGTATATTCATCAAGCTGAAATACAATACTCCAAAGGGATAATTGTGTAACACACTAACAGTATCAATGGTTTCCGTTTTGACAGCTCAACAACATTTTTTTTTAATAAAAAAAAATTATGATTGAAGTTTTTTACGCACTTGAGTATTGGTCGCAAAAACACTTACTTCAGTAGTATTTTACCGGACAAATACTTTCACAAACAGCTTCTACCATTACTCATTGACGTTATTGATTTTGTCATATGGGTAGATTCCCACCGCCCCCTAATGACAAGAGCTATTGATTGAAGTGATTTGATTGGAGCTCCATAAATTTATTTCACAAGAGTGTTTCGCTAGCTACTAGTTGAATAATTTAGTGAGAAAACCGACGTGTCTAATAAAGTTTCGGTCAATGTGTTTATTTTTTTTATTTTTATGTTTTATCCTTAATATCAGTTTCCTCTCAGCTGGCCTGTAATTGACGACTGTGTAAGCTCGAGGGTATTGTTACGTATATATCATTATACTTCATCATCAACAGCTTCTGCCGCCACGTCTGTCTGTCTGAACGCGCTAAACTCAAAAACTACAGATCTGATTTCTATACGGCTTTCATTAATGGACGGAGTGATTCATCTAGGTATGCCTGATGGCGTAGCAATGATGGCCATTCAATTTGAGAACTTAGAGAAAAGTGTTATTTAGTGAAAAATTTTCAAAAAATCATAAAAATTGGGTTTTCTCGAAGTCCATGAATTTTCGCCTAGGCTTTAGGGGTGCTTAATTGTTGCAAATGGGTCACAATATCACGTCCTAGAAGCAATGCGTAAAATTACAAGTCACCCTGTATAACCCATAAGTTACCTATGCACCTATATTTATTTATATATACTTTATTTAAATAGGAATTAAGTATTTACATTATATAAGCTAAAATTTAAAATAATGATATGTACATGAAAAAAAAAAAAAAATAAGCAAAATAATCATAGGGCATCAAAAAATTCGTCCGCATCGCTGTCAACAGGAACAGTGCCCAAAAGGCTGGCAGCATTGCCACGTTGTATGGCGATGCTAATTCTTTGGCCAAGAAACAGGCCAGCCCTCTGGTCACGTGAAGAGTCGATTAACCGCTTGGCGATATCTCGAAAAACCAAGTGGGCACTCGGACCCCATGGCCCTAGTGTTTCAACCCCAAACGGCTCGAACATATAACTCCCAATCAGGTTGGAATATTTTCGCCGTTTGAGGTTTTCTGCACCAGCAGCAGCCGCTCCAGCACAGCCCACCGTGCTAGGAAGATGGGATGGCGCAAGGGTGTCGACACACGTTGCATCCCACACCAAAGGTCTACCTAACTTCCAGGGCATTATGGTCATTCCGTCTGGTCTCTTCCCATCGTCGCGTGCCAGGCCGATGGGTTCTAAAACAGCTGGCACCCCGGCGGTAACAAGAGCACGACGGATGATGTCATTAATGCTGGCGTGCCGTGCTATCCGACCTGCGCTCCTACTGCAGGATAGGCCATGGTGTCCGAGGCAGTCGACAGCTTCACCGCACTGACAGCGATGCGGAGCCCCACAAGGAGCGCCCAAACGCAAACAGGTAGCGAGCCGGAAGGTGGTGTCACCCAGCATAGTGCCTATGTTGGGTGACGGGAGTGCTTGAAGCCAGAGCCCTGACTCCCACTCACCCACAGCCAGCAGGCGGGCACGCTCAGCAGTATTGGTGGACGTATTGATAAGATTATTCCGTACCAACCTGCAGAGCGGCTCATCCCACTGTCTCTGGGAAGATGGGTTTACGGGCCGATCTGTATCCGGGCAAGCCGCTTTCCAGGCGTTCACCGCGTCTGTCAAGCAAGGCACTTCAGAGTCAACCAGGCAGGGGGCTAAAATTTTCCCGGTCAACTTTTCGGTGCTGTGGACAGAGGACAGAAACGCCGGTAAGCTAATACTGGTAATTTTGCGGACGCCGAGGCCACCAAAACGGATGGGTAGTGTGGCTTGAAGCCACGCTCGGTCGTCCAAGGCCACATTTAAAATGGTTGTTAATGTGCTGCGAATAATATGGTCAATTTTGTCCAACAGATGTGGTTGCTTCCATAAAGGGGAAGAACGTAGAAAATATATAAAATTTGGGCCAAAACAACAGTATCTAATCAGAGTGAATGCCGAATGTAAATTAATTTTAGAGAGTCTGTCCGAAATATCGTTGAAATTTTTAATTTTTTCATCGATGAAAGGAGAAAAACTACCTTCTAAAATTGGGGAACCTAGGAGGTGCAGTGAACTTTTGTCTAAAATTTTGATTTGTGGGGCTATTGCATTAAATTTATCTAGAGTCAGTTGTCTGTCGGTAATGTCAGAAAGGTAAAGTTCACATTTTGAAGGGTTAAGGTCCAAGCCAATAGATTGAAATTCCTGTTTGAGGAGTTGTAGATCTTTCAAAACAGTGTCTACATCACCTCCTAGCGTTCCGTCGTCTAAATACCACACATTAAATTTTGAATTTAGTTTCTGTAAAATTGGATGAATAGCTAAACTGAAAATGACTGGCCCGAGAGGGTCACCTTGTTGGCAACCAACTGCAGATTCCAAAACATTGTCCTTGTATAATAATTTGGAAGGGTGCCTGTAGCACTGCCACATAAAACCATAAATTTCGGGTAGTTCCTTTTTGACTTCAGCCAACAAAGTGTCCCTGTTGACAGAGTTAAAGGCGTTCTTAACGTCAACCTTGAGGATGACCTCACCTTTGTTGGACTTTAAAAAGGTGGAAAGGGCATGTACGGCAGCCTCACAACCCCCTTTCGAACCAAAACCAAGCTGCAGGGGCTGAAACTTAGCTGTAAGCGATTCACTGTAGAGCTTACAGCATATTTTGGCTGCCGTACGCCTGTAGGTGCACCCAACGGCGATGGGACGAATACCGCCGTCCTTCTTGCGCAGGGCACACAGGTTGGCCCCGTATAAAACATCGACGACGGCCTCGTTCACACCGCCGGTAAGCATTAGGTTAATCATGGCCGCAAGCTCCTTCAAAAGCGACTCACCAGCTTCCCCGGCGCCTGAACTCAATAGATCCTTTAGGTGTTGTGGAGTCAGGCCGTCGAGGCCGCCAGCGGAACCGCTTCGGAAGGAGCTCACGGCTGCAAACAACTGGGGGGCCGAAACGTTGAGGAAGGTTGAATTTAGGTCGGGAGAGTCGGGGGGGTCGGGGAAGGTGAGACCATCCGCAGGCGCTGGATGTTTACTCTCTAGAGCTGTTAGTGTTTCTAGAGAGTAAGGCGCCACCACATCACTGCTGAAAAGTATCCTGGCCGCACCCCTGATGTCACCTTCACTTAATTTGGATTCCACATGTGAACATAATCCTTTTTGAGATAGCTTATGGAATGCAGGTAATTTTGGATCTAAAATTAGGGCCGAATTGTTACAATTTTCTTTGATTTGGTTCGTTAATGTTTTTTTAGTTGCCAAATTTTTTTGGATATGCAGAATCCTATAAGGGAAGGTAAGTAATTGCTCCCAGGCACTTTGAGAGTTCTCCTGGGTCGCAAGACGGATACATTGCGCCAAACTCACTGCAACAGATCGTCTCGCGCCCCGGGGAACTCTCTTTAAAACAGGGGTAGAATTTTTTAATTTTGCTAGTTTTTGCCATAAATTTTGTACTAGTGGTCTTGATGTTGGGGATGCGGCTGGGGGGCATAATGATACACTATGCGATTTGTGGATCTTGCCATAGTGTATCTTCAGCCCCCGTACGCCTTTAAAAAAGCGTGCCTGTGAGCAATGTGGACATCTCACCAGCTGAACATCAAGCGATGTGGCAGGTTGACTAGCACAGTTTCCGGCGTCGCTACAGCCGGCATTGAACATATATAAAAAAAACACAAACTTTCAATAAAACTTACCTAAAAATAATAATTAATAAACTATATATACACACACTCAAAAAAAATAAACTAAAAACACTATTTACAAAATGTCACAATGAAAATGTCATCTGTTGACGACTGCGGCGCAGTCGCGCACGGGGCCTGGGGCGCTGCGGATCCAGGGCGCAGCCTCCGCACTCGTAGGTACACTTGTCTCTTTCTATTTATCAAATTGAGACAGTTCGTCAATTTGTCGTCTTAAACTCATTCATAATTGTCATTCCAAGTTGTGATTTGAATACACGGGCAATTCAAGTTGATAATCAATTTAGTAAATAATTCATTTTATTGACTTTACACCAAAAAATAAGTGTGTATATTCCTTCTCATTTATGGAAATGAATGGAAGTAATCAATTACATTGTTATAATAATATAATATATATTTATTTTATTAGGCATTTTAAATATGTATGTTCTAAGACAGCTGTCAACTGTCCCTTATCAACTTATATACTTTATTGTAAAACATACAAAGAAGAGATCGCAGAAAGCGATAAGGCCACCCACCTTATCGCTTTCTGCGATCTCTTCCAGGCAACCTTGGAATGGACAGTGATTCCGTGGACATAAAAATGGGGTTGTCATTGGTGCAAATAATAAGTATATCGACATACCTAACAAGGGTAAGGACGTGGCAGGTATATCAACCACCAGCTTCAACCAATAATGTCAAATATGAATTAACTCTGACACCCTTCAAAGCCTTATTTTCGTTTGTAAGTGAAAAATAACTTGAAATAAATATGTTTTCCACCATTCCGGAGTCGCAATGAAAACAATAAGCATTTTGGACGCGGAAAACGCTAATGATTCAATATTCTTCGGAACAAACAATGAAGCTTAAGTTATTTCCATCTTGTTTCTGAAGACGGCTGTTTAGAAGAAGACTTTTTATTGAATTTATTGTTTAATTTCAAAGTGATTTGGAAGACCTGTTGACATAGTTTATTTTATTAGCCATTAATGTCCTAATCATCATCATTTCAGCCGAAAGACGTCCACTGCTGGACATAAGCCTCCCCCAAGCACCTCCACTTCGGCCGGTTCTCTGCTTCTCTCATCCAACGGGTGATGGCCAAATGGCCAGATGACCGCTGGGGCCGAAAGCTTCTGGAGTGGCGACCACGTACCGGTAGACGGAGTATCGGAAGGCCTTCCATAAGGCGGACCGACGACCTGGTGAAGGCCGCAGGAACCCGTTGGATTAATGTCCTACTGCTGGGCAAAGGCCTCCCTACTCTCTTCCCAACTCCCTCTGTCCAGAGCTGCCAAGGACCAATCTTCGCTCGCTATCGCTATTACTGTCTGGGCCTGGCACGATGCCATTTGCCATTAAACAGGACAAATTGATTTTGACAGCTTGTGGGTTGTTTTTCAGGAACTTTTGTATTGTCCTGCCTCGTGGGTCTACTGGTTGTTAGCGCTACTACTCAGCATGCGGTCCTGGGTTCGAATCCCGGGTTGGGCAAAGTGTTATCGGGTTTTTTAATCTGGACTTTCTTAGTAGCAACTCAGTCTGCATTTGTACTGGTTTAATGGCAATAGGAAGAACAGTGGTGGCCCAGTGAAGAGCAGTGGTGGCCCAGTGAAGAGCAGTGGTGGCCCAGTGGTAACAGCCGCGACTTACGAGTTGTAGGTCGTAGGTTCGAACCCAGACAGGCGTTTTACTTTGTGTAAATTATATCATCACCACTGCTCTCTAAACGGTGAAGGAAAACATCGAGAGGAAACCGGCATGTCCTAGAAAAAAAAATTCGAAGACATGCGACAGCTACCAACCCGCACTGGGCCCGCGTGGTGGATTAAGGCCCAGTTCCTCTCACAGAGAGGAGGCCTGTGTCCCAGCAGTGGGAATATTATAGGCTGATTATGTAATGGCTAGACCCCTATTACATGTGACTTCAACATAACTGGCGAAATGTGGGTGTACGTAGGTACAGACGCCAGCAGGTCAAGCTACCCGAAACTGTCAAATTTTCCCAATCAACCTTGAACCTTAATGATTTAGCGATAAAGTTGAAAATCTATTAAATAAATTTGACAGATTGTAGTAACTTGATGTGCTGGCGTCCGTACTATAAGTACTTACACCTCTGCTGAACCTTTCGAGGATTACATGCGTGATGTTATGTTTTTACTGTAGTCAAAGTCGATAAATAACAGGATGTATCCAATGTATGTATTTTAATTAAAAGTTGAACAATAGGTAAAGGTACAGTAAAGTCAGTTAAACTTTCTGCTAACATACACGTGAACCGTGGTTTAATGTAATTTGTGCGTTAAAGTTTATTATGAGTAATGTTCCCTTTCCGCCGTGTTCTGCTAACTACAGTTAAGGTTCTTATGTTAGCTTTTGTAGGCAATTTGTGCTTCATATGGGTGTTATATAAATATTGATTAATGATAGGTTAACGACGACGTACACGTTGTAAAATCATTCTAAAGTATCGAATCGGAATAAGGGCAGGAGATGCCAATTTGGGGTCGGCGCAAATTATCTTTTTCTTCCATACTTCTTTTTACCCTACTAGGGTATTGTGACTGTTACTGGCGGCCTTATATATTGTAATGTCATCAGTATACTTAAGATAATAAATTGTGCACAAATAAAAAAAAAAATCGTGATCTCGGCAGTCACCCCCTTTCTAGTCTCATCATCTCTCACACTCGTTTCATTGGTCTTCCCCTACTCTTATAGTCATCCATATTCATACTGAAAACTTTCCTCACGACGAAAAGTATCGATTCAAGTTGTGAAATAGTATTCGAATTACAATCCTATGTGCTCCAAGTTAGCATCGTATATGTATGTATATATCTACTCGTAAAATCTTGAGCAGCTGAATTTTTATTGATAAAGTAACATCATTTTTAGTGCGACTTACCTATTTCCACTAAAAATTATTTTCTTTTGATCAGAGATCGCTCCTGAAGTATCAATATTCGTGAGAGCAAACAACTTTACACAGCACGTATCAGAAAGGCGTGGACATGTTTAAAGGTGAACAAAAAATCAGCTGCCCCATACATTTGGATCGGAGTAGCTATTTAAGTTTTGCATGGGACAGTTAATAGTTTATTTCACGATTAGGATGTGGGTCCCATGGAGAAAGTTGTTTAGTTTTATGGTCCGTTCCACACTCCTAAGTAGGACCACACTTTTCTGATACACGTTGTATAGACGTCTTCGGCGCAGCCGTGAGGCACACTTTCCTACTAATTCCTTACATCTGACTTTACATTTTTTATTTGTTTTTATCAGAGGGGCAATTCTTGTAATTTAAAACGTTCAAAATCTAGGCGCAGTCTCATCTCGGTGTCAAAACCATGAAAAAATAATGTCAAAAACTTGTCATAGATGTAGGGATTTTAGAGGTATTTTTGACAGACTCAGATCAGACTGTGAACGTTCTTAAAATTACGAGAATTATCCCTCTGGTGTATGTATCAAAAGGTCAATTCTCATAATTTAAAAGGTTCAAAATCTAGTCGCAGTCGCATCTCAGCGACAAACAACTGTCAAAATGTAAGGAAATTAGAGGTATTTTTGACAGATTGAGACTGAGATCAGACTGTGAACGTTCTTAAAATTACGAGAATTGCCTCTCTGGTGTAATGTGTCGTTTAGTCTGTGTTAATAAATGTATTTCCTTTTTTCTTTCTTTTTTCCTCATCATCACTATACGTCACAAGAAAGTCAATATAATTTCCCGTCTCTCAAAACATCCTCCTTTCTTCTAAACTTCAAGGTCATTTCAACATAATTTGTTTACAGCTTCACCGCACCTGATGCGATGTTTTTCTTCTAAGACTATTTACAAATCGGCTTATTTTAACGATAAAAATACGTGAAGCTGGTGACATGATTTGGTGTGAAGGAAAGGGAAGGTATAAGCCCAATTAGTTCACTGCATAAGAATGATAAATTTTATCATTCTTATGCAGTGAACTAATTGGGCTTTTGGAACATAATTTACTACCAACATACTATCACTTCTCGTAAAATTATACCTTGTCTGTATGGGGATGAACAGAAACTAAAAATAGAATGTATTTTGTATTTTTTTTTTTTCTCTAACGTAGTTTTTCTTTTTTAGGGTTCCGTACCCAAAGGGTAAAAATGGGACCCTATTACTAAGACTCCACTGTCAGTCTGTCTGCCTGTCTGTGACCAGGCTGTATCTCATGAACCGTGATAGCTAGACAGTTGAAATTTTCACAGTTGATGTATTTCTGTTGCCGCTATAACAACAAATATAGTCGCTAAAAACAGAATAACAAATATTTAAGTGGGGCTCCCATACAACAAACGTGATTTTTTTGCCGTTTTTTGCTCGATATTAATAACGGCAACAGGTAGACGCCTGAAATATTCACAAAATATTTAGTTGTATATTCACATTAAAAATAAATAATTGAATTAAAATAAAATAAATATTCAAGAGGGGCTACGCATACAACAGACGTTATTTTTATAAATAATGGTATGGAACCCTTCGTGCGCGAGTCCGACTCGCACTTGGCCGGTTTTTTCTTATCATGCCGTGTCATGTAGTGGTCGAGGTATATTCACATAGCAAGCATGTCGGTGTGCTCAGAGATATCTTTTCAGCAAGGTTAATAAGGTAGCGAAGCGGCTTCTTTCCATTCTATACAATTAAAAAAAAAAAAAAAACTATTTAAAAGTATAAAAGTACACAAAAAAAAACAACACCTCCCACACCAACACACACACACCCCTACATAACACCCCCCCTCACACATACAAAACGCAGTGCGCATTCCTTATTTACTACATCAAATACGCCTGACAAAAAAAAATGGTTAGGTTAGGTTAAAACTGTGACCCCCTACCAGATAGAGAACCAGAAACGACTAGATTATATAGAAAAAAATTACTTTAATAGGTTTATAGAACTTCAGTAGTTGCCTGTAAATTATTACGAAAATTAGTACGATGCGTACTGGCACTGTATATTATGGAATAAGGTAGTTAGTTAGATCACTACGAAGTACATATACGCGAGTATTTGCATACTACTCTTGTATAGATTGGAAGACCTTAGTAAAAAAGTGATTTCCAATCCATACGCGATAGTTTCACACCTTTCCGTTCTGGCCTTGTATAGAATGGAAAGACGCAGCGAAGCTTTTTTCTGTCAGTATATAACATCGTAGAGTTATCAAAATCAAAATCAAAAGTCATTTATTCAAATTAGGCTGAGAATCAGCACTTTTCGAACGTCAAAATTACAAAAGACAGTCCCCTAAAAACGCCCGCCCTTCACCACTTCCTAGTGCTGTCGCTGGGAAGAAGAAGTGGCGCAACAAACTCCCCAGCATCACAGCTGTCTGTTAGTTAAAACGGAAGAACAGATTTCAAATCGATATTTAGCTTGTTGTCCTGAAAAACTTTACGCACACGCGGGAGCTTGGTATGCTATATCAAAATCGTAAAATTTATTTCCAAAATCAGCACTCTCATAATGTATTTTTAATGTTATCTAATACGCAATAGTAGGTAGGTACTTTATAGGTCTTAAAATTTTATCGCTCTGCTCTACATAGATATAATTACTCGATGTCTAAAATTCACGATTCGAAATAAAACTTGTTTGTGACCAAATAAAAGGCAGAATCTTAGTGATAAAGTCATTAAGCTGACAGACTTCCACTAAAGTTAATCGTGCAATTACTTAAGGCAATCAAATAATAATGTTAAAACTAAGCCTGCTCTGCAAAAATGTCACGGTGAAAACTTAGGTGAAGTGAGTTTGAAGTGAGCAGCCGATCGATTCTGTAAAAATCTCACAGTGAAAAGTTAGGTGAAGTGAGCTTAGAGTGAGCTGTTAATAGTGTCAATCCCTAGCATTAGTTGGAATGACAGCTCACTCCACGCTCACTTCACCTAAGTTTTCACGGTGATTTGGTTACAGAATCGCACTGCTGTTATTCCATCCCACGCTAAGGATTTACTCTATTGACACGTTTTCACGGTGAGATGTTTACAGAATCAGGAAGAAGATCGACTGATGCTTAGGATTCACACTATTGACAGCACAAGTCAAGCTCTCTTGGCCTAAGTTTTCATGATGAGATTCTTACAGAATATATCGGCTCAATCAATCAATCAACTCAGCCTATCGCAGTCCACTGCTGGACATAGGCCTCTCACAAGCTGGGCCACAACAGCCTGTCCTCCGCCTTCCGTATCCAGATTGAATCATGAATAGATTGGCTGATGCTGGAGATTGACACTATTAACAGCTTACCTACTTCAAGCTCACTTCACCTAGGTTTTCTCGATGAGATTTTTGCAGAATAGCACTCACTGCTGGTCATGGTTTGCCTTAGATTAATACTAGCTGCGCCCCGCGGTTTCATCCGCATAAATTTCGATCCCATGGGAATATCGGGATAAAAAGTATCATATGTGCTAATCCTGGTTATCTGTGTACCAAATTTCATTCAAATCTATTCAGTAGTTTTTGCGTGAAAGAGTAACAAACAAACATCCATCCATCCATCCATCCATACAAACTTTCGTATTTATAATATTAGTAGGATATATTTATGGTTAAAAGAGACTGTAAAGGTTAAATAATTTTAGGACAATAAGACTAAATGGAACGCGATTAAAAAAAAAATCCAGATAATAGAAGTCTTTCAGTCATGTAACCATAATCAACATGCAAACGATTAATCGTGAACCAAAAACCCTAAATTATTAGAGCGCTACCATAAATAGTATCAACATCCGGACCACTAGAGCATAAAAAAGTCACAGAGCTAACACGGAACATTGAAATAAATTCATTCGCAGATTACCCAAAAAGGCGGGCTTACAAAATTTATACCGCTATCACCACCGCTTTAAAAAAATCCGCGTCAACCTGGCTAGCGGCCAACCGTGACCGCTATACCTCCCATATTTACTTAAATACAAACTGAGCTGCATATTTATCCAAGCTGCAGGCAATTTGTTAACATTATGTACACAGGAGGTCACATAATGATCTCCCGAAGCCGCCATTACACGACCATTAACTGGTTATAACCGGATATATCGGCTTTCATTAACTTTTAGGGGGTGACGGCCGTTTGTGGTTGAGTTTGTCAAATGTGGAGTGCGTGGCTGCGTAGTCACTTCATTGTGTGTAAGGTAGAGAAGGGTTAGGATTTTCCCTGCTGTTTTATTTTGTTCTTGTTGAAACCCAGGAATGTCTAACTACAGAACATAGCTTTTCACTTTCCCTATGGTTCCTCGTGTATTTGACACTGGCTGGCTGCAAAATACCAAAACTTTTGTTAAGACTCAAAAGATCAGACGTTCTGTATGCATAATACGCGCTTTGACGTGGAGTTACGGACACCAGCCCTTATTATCTATTACGACTTAGAAGCTCGATTTTTTAGGAGCTCCAAGGGAGCCATACGTATTTGATATTAATTTAAACTTGATACCGCCACGCGTTCCTGAGAAAAAGGGTCTTGACAGACTCTAACAGAGAGACGGGTGGATAATGAAGTGATCCTATGAGGGGTTCCGTTTTTTCTTTTTGAGGTACCACCCCCACCCACCCCCCACCCCCATTACGAATAGTTTGAATATTTTTGCAGCCGGATTTTAATTCAAGGCTTAAACAAGACATTGTATTCGTAATTCCATACTCATAATAATATTATGGATTCGAAAGGATTCTGTCTGTATTTTACCATTTATTTAAGTCAAACACAGTGATCCATATTTATGTGAGTATACTTAAAAATAAGTAAATAAGTGATAGAAATCTGCCCAAAATCGTAAGTAATTTTACATAACAGTAGGTTACCAAAGATTATGGACAAAAGTGCAGCGTTTTCCTTATAAAGTTACACCTGAAGTCGCCTTTAACGACAGTAGATATGTGAAGCTGCAAATTATAAGCTCATCTTCTGCAACTAGAAAAGAAAAGATTTAAATCTGTACTATTTTCACCTCACCTACCAAAAAATATAGACTGTTCAAAGACACCGGTGATCCCCCAGCTTCGGTTACTACCCGTGAAATCCGGATTCATCCGGTTTTACGAGACACCCGGGCCGGTAATGCACCGGGCGACGACATGCATTTTATACCACAAAAGTATCTCGCGAGGTCTTTGTCGGAGGTACGGATTTTGTCCGAATTTAGATTGAAACTTGTTTGAGCAAGAAGCAAAAGATTATTGTGGTTATGGAGAGAGTATAAAGGAAGGTGATAGGTACTTTGAGTTGTAAGAAGTCCTTTGTTGTTGGGTAATCTGAAAAGGATAAGTGGGTAGATATAAGACAGCTAAAATAAGACCCTTCAAAACTCGAAAGTTAGCTTATAGCAGCCGAGGGTTGAACGCTTGTTTATAAAAAAAATGCCAATACCAATGTAAATGTAAATAATTGTTTATAATTGCCTCAAAATATACCAACAGCCCTGCCATAGACATCAATCCTACTACTCGTAATATCATAAACGTGAAAGTTTGTATTGATGGAATGGATGTATGGATGTTCGTTACTCTGTCACGCAAAAACCACTGAATAGATTTGGATGAAATTTGGCACACAGATGGTTTATAACCAGGAATAATATAAAGTATATTTTTTATCCCGATATTCCCACGGGATCGAAACTGCGGTGAGGTGAAACCGCGGGGCCCAGCTAGTAATAGATATTTCTGTCTTCACGACTTAACTGCTGAACGGATTTGGACACACAGGTAGACCATCTTCTTCTTCGTGTCGCTGGCGCGACAGTTATTCAATTTTGTTGGCCCAAAACTTTGTCCCTTCCACGACGTTATCGGCAGCAGCGCAGAGGTCACTTTTACTGCATGATTTGGGCGTAAACGGCAGGATAGAAGGTGGAGCATAGTTTGTGACATAAAACCACATCCACACCCCACTTTAGGTAGCCCCACTTTCTCAGGTTCGACTTATATCTTCCCACTTTGGTTCGGAGACGGAAGGAAGACCTGGACCTTGGTTATTACATAGTCCACGAGAGCGAAGCCGCAGGCAAAACAAAACCTAGTTGAACATAACTATAAAAATCTCATATGCCTGTAATTTGTTCCCTTTCAAGCTTTACAACCCTGACAGAAAATAAATATTTGCTCACATGGAAATCCACGGACAAGCCAGTCCCCCAAATACATTCCAACAAACTACACTATAATATATCTCAGATACAAAACATCCCATTATTTACAACACAAAACTAAATCAAAGACACAAGTATTTCATATACCTGAGCTATTGTTCCAGCACATAATATATAACGCTGAACACACAGTTGGTAGGTAGCCAAGTCGCACATCCCAGAATCTTTGACGCCGAACTCTGTGCGCATACTTGGAACTGTTGGAATTCCCGAGATAATAAGTTTTGTTATATTATGTTGTATGAAATATAATGTAGCTAAGATTCGTAAGAGTTATATTAACCTTTTTGGCATAAATGTTTAGATATCAAGAACAATAATTCGACTTTTTGTCTGACAACCAGTCTTACCAAGGGGTACCGTATTACCCAGTAACTGGGTTGTGGAGGTCAGATGGGCAGTCGCTACATGTAAAATACTGGTATTCAGATGCATCCGGTTAGACTGGAAGCCGACCCCAACATAGTTGGCAAAAGGCTGGGCAGATGTTGACTTAGGACAAACACATACTTCCATTGGGGGGTTGCGGAAGGATCGTACGTTACCGCGACCCCCGGCGTAGGTGTGGGATGGAACATTGGGATGGTTTTTAGTCAGTAAGAGTCTCACAGACCCCGCCGCCCGCCCCAAGGCGGCGGACATCCATGAGGATTTTCCACCCCGGAAAAAAAAAGGACAAACACATACTTGGCCTACATGGTGGATTACGGGCCATTCTCACTCATTTTCACATTCTCACTCTCAAATAGAGGAGGCCTGTGTCCCAGCAGTATTATATTATTTATAAGGGCTTTGTGTCGATCGGCCTATTTCCATTTTTTTTTGTCCATGTAAAAAGAATATCTATTATAGGATGGTCAATACAACTTCAAAATCTAAGGTACCTAGACCGTCGGGGTAATTGTGTAGCACTATCAGTAGCAATGGCTTTTATTTTGACAGTTCAACAACATTCATTGCGTTATTTACGTTGTTGAGCAGACAATTTTTTCGAACATATGAAGCAATGGATTACCAATATCCTTCAAAATGATTCAGAGTGTAGCTTGTCTTTGTAAGTTACCAACAAATAAAAAAAAAAACAAACATGAATGATCTCCAATTTGACGGCAGGGTTGGCACAGTGGTTAAGCGATTGACTGCTGCGCTGCGTGTCGCGGGTTCGATTCCCGCACGGAACAAATATTTGTATGACCTACAAGTAGTTGTTCCTGGTCTGGCTATTTGTGTATATAAGTTTAAATGTAAGTAAACGCACCCACGATACAGGAGAAATTCCTAGTGTGGGGCAACGTTTTTTTTTTTTTTAAATTAACACCTGAAAACGAATTCCACAAAAAGTTATTTAATTAGACACTTGAAATTTCAAACTGCTAAAGGAAAAAATAACTTAATCTGCGTAGTTAAATAAGTAACTAAATTATAAAATCTCACTATAAATAAAATACACTTCACTTTTAATTACAAGCACTCATTTTTTACAGATAATGTGCTCTGCAGTATCTCTTTCATTTTTACTTTATACATCAAAATAATTATGAGCGCATGCAATTAGTATGATGGTTCACTTCAGTTGCACAAATTAATGCAATTATTTCGTACTCCAAACTAAATTGTTTTGTGAAATTGTTATGTAATTTCTGTACCTAATAGTTTAATGAAGTTCTAATAAGCTTTTATTTGTTTGTTGTTACGGAATGAAATGAAATGTTTATTTCTGTAAAGTCACTTTTACACGTCATTACTAGATGGTGCCGTGAGTAGATGGGAAGATGAAACTAAAAACGTCGCTGGTCCACACTGGATAGAAGTAGCCCAAGACCGAGACAATTGGCTAACTTTGGAGGAGGTCTTCACCTGCGAAGACGGGGTTCTTGCTAAAAATAAAAATAAATGATAAATTTAATAAACTAACACTAGAATAAGCAAATAACATAAACTAACAACCAACAAAGCAATTGTAAAGTGCATGCAAGAAATAAGAGGCTTTTTATTTTTATTTATTACTAGATGGTGCAGGCATTTCCTAGCTGACTGATCCCTGAAAGGAATTTCAGAGGTCATGGGCATTTCTCTAAAGTCCAAAAATTATATTATTAGGATTTTATGTGAGTCTATCAATGTAGGGCCATGTCTTGAAGAAAGAGCCATTGCAGCTTTGAGTTGACCTGTCCCAACAGACGGCATGCATGCATCAGTCATTGTGTAGCTCAACGCAATTTTAGGGAGCTCAACCTTATTTCATGGTTGTTGGTTATTAGTTATCCGGGAAAGAACCGAAGTTACCGACATTCTCATAGCTTGCAGAGCAAGCAAGCTGAAGTCGCCGTGGGCTGGCCATGTTTATCGAAGAACCGATGGCCGGTGGTGCAGACGAGTCCTAAAGTGAAGACCACGTATATATCCTAGCTAGTTGTACCGACGATCTTAAATAGGTGACTGAGATAGACTGGCTGCGGATGGCGGAGGATAGGGTGTTGTGGCGTAGCCTGGGACAGGCCTATTTCCAGCATTCAACTGAGATAAGCTGAGTTGATTGATTGATGGTGGATAATAATGAAAGCAGCCCCTAATACTATTCTACTGCATGGCAAACGCCTCGTCTCATACTTAAGCAAAGGGATTTGCCTAATTGCTCATTAATCCCACGTTTCCCCGCCTTGTTTTCCTTTGTAATGTACCTAAAACTGTGCAATTTAATAACGTTCTTGTTGTTCATCTCATCAACCACAACGTTATCACCTTATCGGAGATCATTGGTGTTACTATGCAAAGGTAGGTAATATTTACTGTACTTTTAGCATCATCCTACTGCTGAGCAAAGCCTTTCTCCTAACACCCGAGATTGTTCTCTTGTATGTAGCTCCATGACTCCACACTTCCAGCTCTGTCGATCTAGGACTAAAGTGAATCACGAGTCGTTTGCTTTCTCTAGCTCGTCTCGCCATCTTCTCCGAGGATAAGGAATAACCGAAACACAAACCACAATTTAAAAAAAAAGTAACTTTTTAGAAACTGATAAATTCTTAATATTTTTTGTTCCAAAATACTTTTAAAAGAACTAACAGTAATTATTAAGTGGAATCGGCTGAACAAATTTACACAGGAGTCTAATTAACGAAGAGTACTCGGGTCCTCCGAGTTGTCGGTCTAGTGGTGCGGTGTATGTGGCAAGCCGTAGCGGGATGAATAAAAACTGCAAGAACTAAATGTACAGCGACATTCATTGTTGCTTCGATGGTGGATAAATGGCAGACATGTATGCAATTCTTATAAGAAATAAAGTTGTTCTTAAACATTGGGACCAGCGCACTTTATAAAGTCCTCAGGACCGAATTTCGGCCATGGCAACGTATATCAGTGGAAACTTACCTTCAGCGCGGGAGAT
Organism: Apamea monoglypha; assembly: GCA_911387795.2. Classification (NCBI taxonomy): domain Eukaryota; kingdom Metazoa; phylum Arthropoda; class Insecta; order Lepidoptera; family Noctuidae; genus Apamea; species Apamea monoglypha. The sequence continues at coordinate 18,386,865 of OU426922.1, forward strand.
ATTATAGTGCACAAGTGCGCGGATACAGAGGCACTCTCTCCTCAATCTCATAGCCCCATGGGACGGCAAATCGACACGGCTGAAGAGAGATCAGGCGCATGACTAAAGGCTTAACGTGCTTTCCGAGGCACGAGGGTACACCACCTACTTCCAAACCAGGCCCTGGAGTTATTCGGTTTTTCCATTAGGAATTTCTCAGCACTTGTTATACGCTAGAAGGGAATCGGAAAAAGAAAGCAAACAGCTTCTGTTTCACATATCTTCTACCTTCGAATAGGTATTCCTGGCGGGCACTGCTAATCAAACCGCATCGGTAAGTGTGGGACCGAGACTACTTGAAGCAATCGCAACCTGTTCATAATAAATTACACAAAGGCAACCTGTACCTACATAGACGAATCCTGGAATGGAGACCGCGTATCGGCAAGTGTAGTGTGGGACGCCCCCCAGCTAGATGGACGGTCGACCTAAAGAAGGTGGCTGAGGTAGACCGGATGCGGAAGGTGGAGGTCAGGGTGTTGTGGCGCAGTCTGGGAGAAGCCTATGTTCATGGGCCTCTCCCAAACTACGCCACAACAACAGTGGACAGCAGCAAGCTGAGTTGATTGATTGACATAATGAATTACTGCTATTTAGAGCCCATAACTAGTTTTACAAATAAAATCCAATTGCAGCTGGTTTTCTATGACTCTAAGTATTTTAATTTCGTTAAGCATTTCCATTTATTTCAAGAAGCCTTTAGAAATTCCTACCTACTCTGGTAAAACCTATATTTTTTTGTGTAAGAAAGCCTTATGTAAACAATGTATTTTACTGCCAACTTTCCTATAACTTGCACCCCCTGACCCGGTAACTCAAATGGTACACTTCACAGATGAGTTTGCGAGGGAATTTTCAGCGAGACCACAAACACAGGCGGAGTTTATTACACAGTTCAACTGGCCATAGCCTGTAGATATGCCATTAATTTGTTTGTCAAATGGTCGCTAAGCTAAATTGCGAGTGTGGCTTACGTGGGCAAACATTTTATTTATTTTTACACTGTGGTTTTTTACACTGGGGAGAGGAAAATTGAAATGGTGTCAACTGCAGTTTCTTTTACAATAATAAGTGCACAGTAGTGTAAATTCTATTTCGGATTATTAGCTGTTATAATCATATTACCTCATAACCGCGAGTGAGACGGACATATTCTCTTGTTCTCTGAGTAAATTCACAAGGAAAGCATTGTTTATAACTAGTTATAGTTATTTATTTTAGTTATTTGGAAAGATTAATTTAGGCGAATGTATCGCATCGAGTTATCCTGTATTGGTAAATGTAATTTGTTAAATCCTACTTCCTACTAATATTATAAACGCGAAAGTTTGGGTGGATGGATGGATGTTTGTTACTCTTTCACGTAAAAACTACTGAACGGATTAGGATGAAATGTGGCACACAGATAGTTTATAACCAGGATTAATACATAGGATACTTTTTATGCCGATATTCCCACGGAATCGAAACTTATGCGGGTGAAACCGCGGGGCGCTGCTAATATATTATAAACGCGAAGGTTTGTAAGGATGGATGGGTGGATGTTTGTTACTCTTTCACGCATAAACTACAGAACAGATTTTGATGAAACTTTACAGTACAGCAGTAAATACATCAGAATAACACATAGGAACACATAGGATACTTTTTATCCCCATATTCCCACGTGATCGACGTTTATGCGGGTGAAACCGCGGGGCGCTGCTAGTAAATGAGTCAGATGATTTTATTAGAAATCAATGTTGTGCTACTGGGTAATTAAATTAACGAAATTCTTAGTTCCAAAAGTGCCAACTTTTAACCTGTACGAGTATGACAGACCGTGGATTATGGTGGTGTGAGCTATGGGCTTATTTTGTTACGGGATGAATGATACTTAATGTAGGAGTATGGCTAGCTTGTGAGTTCTTGAGATTATTCCGTAGTCTAGCGCAACTATGCCCAGACCAGAATGCAGCTGAATATTCGCATCCAGCAGTATCCAGTTAGACTAAAAGTCGACCACAACATATTTGACAAAAGGCGGGGCAGATGGTAAAGAGCGCGACTCTGGGTTCAGTGTGTAGAATCAATCGAGATTTTTACATACTTTCTAGGAACAGATTATAGTATACACATCGCGCTTGTCGCGGGAGCATAGTAAGCCTATACTATTCCCACTGCTGGGACACAGGCTTATCTGTGAGAGGGAGTGGTGCATAATCCACCACGCGGGCCATAATCCACCACGCGGGATATAATACACCACGCGGGCCATAATCCACCACGCAGGCCCAGTACGCGGATGTCCATATCTTCTATTTTTGTACTCTAGGACACGCCGGTTTCTTCACGATGTTTTCCTTCACCGTTTTGTAAGCAGTGGTGATGAAAATAAACACACTACCTGAGTTCGAACTCACGATCTGCCACTCGTAAGGCGGGGTCGATAACATTGAGCCACCACTGCTCTATCGCGGGAGCCTTATGGATTATAGTCGGCACTAAAATAATATGTCAAAGTATAGCGGTGTCTGCGGTACCGTTGGCCGCGCCGTTGGTGACTGCGGTTTGCGGTGTGCGGCTGTAACGCCAGTAATCCTGATACTAACGACCAACCAATTAGGGATGATAATGAGCTAAATCTCTTGATTATTTTACAGTGTGAAAGTTTTCAGAACTACCTGCACAATTTACCGGGTATTCACATACATTTACCGGCTACCCAGCAGCCGTAGCGTGTGAAAAGGGTGTAATAGTCCTCTCAAAACGGGTGTTTTAATAATCTTACATGGCAACGACTATTATTCTACAAAGTTCAGGGTAGGTAACTGAAGGCCAATTCTTGTAATTTAAAACGTTCAAAATCTAGTCGCAGTCTCATCTCCGCGACAAACAAATGTCAAAAACTTGTCAAAATGTAGGGAAATTAGAGGTATTTTTGACAGATTGAGACTGAGATCAGACTGTGAACGTTTTTAAAATTACGAGAATTGCCTGCAGTTTTGGGGGTCTACTCCGAAGTGGTATCGGCCGAATGTTCAGCCGTTTCCTGCTACGAAGTTACTGTTTGGTTCGGTCGGTCCCGATCCTACACTCCTACACTCTTTCGAATATTGACTATGGTCCCGACCCAACTGAGCCGATCCGAACCTTTTTCGCATTTTTCAATAATATTCGGCTCGGCCATGTGTCGGTCCGATCCGATCATTTGCACTTTGCACTTCGTAGTAGACCCCCTGGCCATGATACTTACTTGTTAAGCGCAAGCTTCAAGCTCGAGTCTACCTTATATATTCTTAATGATATAAGCTATGTATACTAATTTTATAAAGAGGTAAAATGTAAGTTTTTTGTACGTTTGTATGTAGGAGTTAATCTCTCTAACTACCAGTCGGCTATGTATATTTTTTTTTGCATTGCATTTGATAGCCGAAATCTTGAGGGAGGCTATAGGCTATTTAACATCACGCTATGACCTTTAGGAGCCGAGCAACCGCGGGGAGATGATGCGATGCGATGCGGTGGTTCGGAAAACAAGACATTTCATGCGGACGAAGTCGCGGGTTGTGGCTAGTAATTTTATAAAGAGGAAGGAAGGCGTAGGAGATAGGAGATTTCGTTAGTTTGTATGTAGGGGTAATCTTCGAAACTACTGATCCTTTTCGAAAATTTTTCCTTCTCACCAATGGGAAGAAACAGTATTGCCGAGTGTCATAAGATATTTATAATTAATTTACGTCAATATATGACATTTTACGCAAAGTCGTGGTTAGAAGCTAGTTATTTATACAGGTTACAAGAGCGACAAAACAAAACCAATTATGTCACACCAATTGTCAGATAGGTAATCAAAATAAAACAAAAACCATTTACAAAACACCTCACCAACACCAAAATCAAAACAACCAGGGACGTATGTTATACGTCGCCTCTCCACCTCTTTTGTTCACGACTCTAACACAACAATGGGTAAGCAGACTCTGAAATGGGGTAAAGGATTAGCCGGAATCACAAAGCTATTGTTTTAACACAAAAGGTGAGATTTACAATGACAGTGAAGTTTACCAAGTCGGTCAATGCGTTGTGTTGTGTCGGTGTAAGACCATAGTGTTTTTTGTTTTCTAACAAGGAGAATAAAGTTTTGTGTTGTAAGAAAAAGTTTGCAAGCTTTTGGTCTAGTTGTTGAAAGCTCTGCTAGTTGTCAGAGGTCCTATGTTTGGTGGACCTAAAGTAAGTTCAAGACCTCGGACCTTTTGCAAGTAACAAATTTGTAACTAGCAAATGAGAGATTCATACATACTTTCGTCGTTTGTGGAGTAAAAAAACTGAAGTGGCAGTGGGCTGGCCATGTTAGTCAAAGGACCGATGGCTGATGGAGCAGACGAGTCCTGGAGTGGAGACCGCGTATAGGCAAGCATAATGTTGGACTAAATGGACCGACGACTTTAATAAGGCGGCTGGGACATACTGGGAAGGCACAAAGTGGAGGACAGGGTATTGTGACGCAGCCTGAAAGAGGCGTATGTCCAGCAGTGGACTGCGATCAGCTGAGTTGATTGAAAGGGAAGATCGGAAAGAATCGGATCGGAAGAATAGACTATTACTATTCAAAGACGGTTCGCGACTCGATCAAAGTATCTAGCCATTGTTTAGGAAACTTTTCACAAATCATCAGGTACAAAATTATGTTTAAAATCATGAATAAAGCAAAACCATTTTACAAAGTTCTAAAGTACAACAATGTTTAATGCAGGAATAGATTATTCCGCAACCCAACAGTGCCGTTGGTTTAATATCTGAACAGAAACTTGTCTCATCAGCGCCTACGTAAATATTAATAGCAATACGCCTTCCCGAGACTTCATGCTTATTAACGTTGACAGGTTAACCATTTAACAGTAACGTTGATGTTAGTGGTGAGGCTTTGTTTAGATACCTTTGCCTTTAATCCCAAGAGAGGAAAATTCCATTGTAGAAGGTATGCCTAATTTTTTTTAGGGATCCGTGCGCAAGGGGTACGGTATAGTAACAGGGTTTGGTACCAATTACTTTAATTTAGAAAGAAAGAAAGAAACGAAAGAAAAATATTTTATTCTGCACAAACAAAACGCACAATTACAAGTAAAAAATAATAATGATAAAATAAAATAAAAAACGAAAAAAGACATAAGATACACATAGTCAAAAGACACGTACTCATGCATAAAAATGTTGACATGCATTTGGTACAATACCATTGGCACTGTTAACGGAACCCTGTTACTTTAAGCTTACGCTGTCTCCCTACATTAACCGTAACAGATATCTAGTTGACATTTTCATAGAATACAAGTCCTTACGCGTGTAAGCGTGTTTAAAAGAAGGTAAACTATAATACACAAAAACAACAGATTTTCCTTTGTAACTCTTAGCGTCTAATCTTCATTATTTATGAATTTCTACATTTATCATCCCATGGTTGGTTTTGCAGTTAAGTTGGGATCAGCTGCCAGTCAATACCAGCATTTTACATGGAGCAACTGCCTATCTAACTTCGACAACCCTGTTACTGGGTAACTCGGCAAGAAATACATTAGTATTTTAAATTCTAAGCTATTAATAGCCTCAGTTCTTTTAGCATGATACACTAAACAGAAAAAACGTACCCCAGTAACCCATTCCTATAATTATCTCCAACATCTCAGCCAAAAAGATAATCCCTGCTTAAATTCGAAAAATCTGCAAAAACGCTTCATGGAGACCCCTGGTCCTCGTTAAAAGCCAAAATGACATCGCGAAACAACTTTTTAACACGAAAACCAACCCTTTACGTCAAAAGCTTGTCAAAGGTCCCGTTTGTTGACGAAAAAAAACCATTAAGCCCGCCCAAGCGGTATCCGCCCAAATAATGTTGGGCGGGTTGTGTATTGTGTAAGGAGTGACCCTTTATTATGTCATGTGAGTATATTAGGGAAGTGTTTGTCATGGAAATTTCTTGTGGTTAGCAATTTGTATATTTTATTTATTTTATTGATGGTTTTCGGTTTGTTTCGGTCGTTCATATTAGGATCTCAGTCTCAATCTGTCAAAAATACCTCTAATTTTCCTACATTTTAACAAGTTTTTGACATTTGTTTGTCGCTGAGATGAGATTGCGACCAGATTTTGAACGTTTTAAATTACGGGAATTGGCCTTCGGATCATGGTGTTCATATTTAACAACGGCCTGTCTTTGATGAACTTGTGTGTGATGAACGTGTGCACGGGAATTACATGACTTAATTCCGCCATCACCGTTCCATCATCGGACAACCCATCGCACGGCGAGTTTCCACCCTTACGTTGTTGAAACTGCTACGATCCGGACGAAGCGTTTCGCCTCGTCGTTTATACCGCGAACATCGAAGGACTGGAACAATTTGCCTGCAGCGGTTTTCCCGTCCGATTATAATTTAAGTGTCATCAAGGCTAGAGTGAATAGGCTCATAATAAATTAGTGCACTTTACCATCAACGATTGCATCACTGCTTTCCATCAGGCGGGATCGCAGTCAAGTACTAGTTTCTATCATTAAAAAAAAAAAAAACTTAAGTTGTTGAGCTCTTTAAATTCTGAGTTGAGCTACACGATTACTGATAAATGCTTGCACTGACTGGAAAGTTCCACTCAAATCTGTGTAGTACTTTCCTCAAAAGACCATTTTAGACATTAATCTACATGGACTTCATAATTTGATCTGACCAAGATTATGTCTGGACTTTAATAGAGACTGTGACTTTTGAGTTTGTTTCGACCTTTATTATCAAAATTGTCAGATAGGAAAGTCCGACATCAAAGGCATTCCGATCCTATTTACAGAATAAACAATTTCATTTCATTTTATCAGCTCGTGGCTAAGTAATAACAGCCGCACGGTTCGATCGATCAGGTTAAGCTACGCTTACCGCGGTTGGTCCGCGTATGGGTGACCATCTTTACATACCGAGACCCCTCCGTGCGAGAAAGCACGTTAAGCTCTTGGTCCCAGCTGTCATTCGTGGAGCTTTGATAGTAATTACGGGTAGTCAGAAGCCCGAAACTAATAACCAGTCTTACCAAGGGGTTTCGTATTACCCAGTAACTGGGTTGTAAAGGTCAGATAGGCAGTCGCTCCATTTAAAATACTAGTATTCAGCTGTATCCGGTAGACTGGAAGCCAACCCCAACATAGTTGGGAATAGGCAGATGATGATCATTTCATTTTATCAACACCTTAGGGCCCAGACAAAGTGACATTATGTCAAGAAAAGTGAAAAATGTATGACAAGCTACCGAAAAGCTGATGTCAATCCTGTTGGAAGTCGTTGAAGAAATACGAAACACTTTGAAAACGATCCCCACTTGTCCAGGCCGTTTGAACGTTGGGTTGATAAATAATGAGTATGTAAAATTGAGACTTATTTGACAATACACGGACCAATTATATTAGTTAGCAAAACTCCGCAGACGTGAAATAATCCTACTTTAATATTATAAACGTGAAAGTTTGTATGAATGGATGGATAGATGTTTGTTACTCTTTGTTCTCAACGTATTTGGATTAAATTTGCCACACTGATAGTTTATAACCAGAATTAACGTATAGGATACTTTTTATCCCGATATTCCCACGTGATCAAAACTTATGCGGGTGAAACCGTGGGGCGCAGCAAATATCTAAATATGATAAAATAAAAACAAATTATTTGATGATATTTTTTTTGGGTTAACGACCGTAGGTAGTATAGTTACTTGAAATATCAGTTTAAAAAACGTATTGTTCTGTGTATACTTCATGGACGTGATGGACATCGATATCTAAACTGATTATCTCATCTCTTACTTCAAGTAACTACAATCCTGGCGGTAGTTGACTCCCAAAAAAATCATCATTCGTACTTTTATGTATTTATTTGTTTCAGGCGACGTAGGCCCATGGAAAAATACCTTACCCTAAACATATTACATTTTTTTTCTTATTTTATTGAGATATTGAAACCCATGACAGTAGTCGAGTATCGCTAGCTAATTTAATTTGACCCTGTATTGTACACCTACCTATTCAAAGTACCAATAAGTCACCTTGAAAAAACACGTACCAAAAATTGAAACATCGAAAATAGAACACAGTGATTACGTAGATTATGAACGCCTACATCAAAATGAAAAATACCTCTGTCACCACAAATCGGGGAACAAATTGGGTGCCTCACTGGGTTACCTTTGAGTCCTAGCTACCCTAATTTAGCATCAAAGGGTTACCTCGCGTATAGACAACAAAAGATTTGGTTTGCAAATCCTACTAATGCTACTATCCTACTGCAAAAGAAAAAAATAAAATAAATAAAAAGCGAAAAAAATGCGAAAGTTTGTATGGATGGATGGATGTTTGTTACTCTTTCACGCTAAAACTACTAAACGGATTTGGATGAAATTTGGCACACAGATAGTTTATAACCAGGATTAACACAGGATACTTTTTATCCCGATATTCCCACGGGATCGAAACTTATGCGGATGAAACCGCGGGGCGCAGCTGGTAAATAAATAGAATTTCCATGCAATATACAATTAGTTTTGAAGCGTACTTTACATCTGTTTGAACGAAAACAGTGAATTGAGAGATATATTCTAATACAATATTATAACAATACTAGCAGCGCCCCGCGTGTTCACCCGCATAAGTGTCGATCCCGTGGGAATATCGTGATAACAAGTATTCTATGTGTTATTCTGATGTATAAGCTATGTTACTGTAAAGTTTCATCAAACACCGTTCAGTAGTTTTTGCGTGAAAGAGTAACAAACATCTATACATCCATCCTCACAAACTTTCGCGTTTATAATATTAGTAGATATTAGGACTTGTACTGGTGGTGGCGTGGTTCTTACAGCAACATCTCAAACACTATGTAACTTTTCATCATTAGACTCTCAGGGATCAGACTCTATCTCCTTAACACAGGTTTTCAAAACCGAGCTGGGAGCACTGCTCACCCACAAGATTGTAGATGTTGTACTTATTTTGTAAAATTGTATTATTAACAAGTACTACAATCCTTTGTTTGAATAAATAAATATTATATTAACTATGGGAAAAACGCAAGCAACCCTAATAATACGTTAAAAAAAAAATTTTTTTGCTACTTAATTTTTTGTAGGCATGTATAATTACATTAATTATACATAATATTCTTATACTAATTTTTAACAAAAGCCTAGAAGAACGTCTATCATTCTGATTGATACATACTCTCTGTCACTATGATTGTACTTGCCGACAATGAAATATGAGAACAACTAATGGCGTAGCGCGTAGAACTACGAGCTACGAAATCTCGTAGCACTTTGATATCGGTACTGTTTGGTTAGCGGAGATGGAGAAATATCTGGTTTGATCTGGGTATATAAATTAATGTCAAGTTGGACACAAAAATATCCATCCATACTAATTCTTACAGTATTATAAATAAAGAAAGAAAGAAAGAAAGAAAAATGCGTTTATTGGCAATTGCGAAACTAACTCATCCAGCCTGTCAATCTGTTACCTTTTCAAACATACACCACTTGTCTTCGACGTGTCCCAGCAGTAGGAAAATTATAGGCAGATTATGCAAACAACTTGTAACTTCCGGTCATTAAAAAAAATTGCTCAAACATAAATTTTGACCGCGTAGGTACTGGACTTTTTTATAAAACAGCAGATTTTTTTGACGATAAATTTCTATGCCAACCATGAATACATGGTTACAGTTTGTGCATTGGTTAAAAATGTACCCTGCTATTATATTTAGCACCGAAAATTTTAAGACATTTATGTGACATCCACCAACCTGCATTGAGCCCGCTTGGTGGATTACGGCCCACTCCTTCTCACAGAAAGAAGGCCAGAGTCCCAGCGGTGGGAACACTTTAGGCTGATTTTGTCAGACGTAACGTCATAATTATGACAAAACTGAAAAATACTGATGCCATATCTTCAGTAAATGCTAGATTAACACTCCTAACTCAATGCTAAAATGATTAATTAATGCGAAATATTAATGTTGCAGTATGGTTGTTGAGCTATTGCTAATCCGTGTCTCTACTTATCTCCACGGTTATTTGTTATGTAAGTGACAGTGGCCCAGGGCTATTAGATCTATCATTATTTCAACAAAGCTTTAGTCTTGCTCTTTGGTTTTTGTTCATGTAGGACGGGGATTGAGTGACCTGAGGCCTATGTCCAGTAGTTGGATGCTCCATGATCTGCTGATGATGATTCGTCTCTTGGGTAGGGTCAGTTTCAAAGATCCACTGTCAAAGATCCACGAATGACAGCTAGGACCAACAGCTTAACGTGCTTTCTCGCACGCCCCTCGATGCGAGAAAGCACGTTAAGCTGTTGGTCTCGGTATGTAAAGATGGTCACCTATACACAGACCAACTGCGGCAAGGCTTAACCTAATCGATCGACCTGTGCGGTTGTTATTATTTAGCCACAAGCCCCTCCAAGCCCCCAAGAAGTGAAGTTTGTATTTATCATAACAAAATAACTCCTTGAAAAACCAAATAATGTGATGCCTCTGATCTCGTGAGACCTTTTGGAATTTTATTTCGCACCCAAGGAAGCCAATTAAACACGCTCTAGAAACTATCAAACCTTAAATAAACACGCTCCCCAAAAAACCTCCTTAATTACGACTTTTATAAACTTTAGCTTAACTTAAAATTCCTAAAACGATCCCGTTTTCTTTGTCTTCCGACAACCACTCTAGGGTTCTAATGAACGAACTTCAGCTATATATACTGCTACAACTAAAACAGGGGGACTTAGCATATTAATTAAAATGTCGTTACTCTTAATATTCTTGTTGGATGGCTGTGACTGGTCATTTCGCTTCACATTTTAGAATTTTGGGAGAATTTAAGAATTTTCGTAGCCCCGGATTTTATGCTAGGGTTAATCAGAGCTTCTCTGAGATGGAGCTTTGAAGTTTTTGGAACTTAATTTTAAATGAGAGTGCGAATTATATATTTTTTTTTAAATTTCCATGTATAATCAGCCTATTCACCGCTGGGGTACAGGACTCGTCTCTTCGCGAGGGCTGTAATCTACCACGCGGGCCCAATGCGGGTTGGTAGATGTCACCATGTCTTGAAATTTGAAAATTTCAATAAAATTGAATTATTTTTTTTTATTGATTACTTTTTTTTTAAATAAAATTGCTGGACAATAATTAGTTGCTACAACAAACGCCATAAATATGTCAGTAATTATGTTTTGACCTTCATTGTGTTAGATGCCAAGAGGATGCTTTTACCCATTTTCTGAATTGTGATACCTACCTCAACAAGCAATAAGTTCAGTCTATTAATTATTCATTTGAATTATCAGTATTATTTCCTTATTTACGCAGAAATAAGCTTTTGTCTTGCAGTGGGACATTATAAGACAGATCAATTAGTCGATTTATTGTTACAGATGGAAAAGGAGTGATTAAGAGAACAAACAAAAAAAAAAAGTTCTGATAAAAAATCTCTTTTACAAAAAAAAAAAAACAACCTACTTCCGAAATTAAAGTTATCTTTCACTATGTAGTGTTTTGTTTGGGAGAGGATTTTTTTTGTACAGACGCCAGCAGGTCAAGCTACCCGAAACTGTAAAATTTTCCCAATCAACCTTGAACCTTAATGCTTTAGGGATAAAGTTAAAAATCTATTAAAGAAATTTGACAGATTGTAGTAACTTGATGTGCTGGCGTCCGTACTAAAGTTTTTATTTTTCACTTTTTAGTTGTACCTACCCCACACTAAATCGTAAAACACTACTTGCTAACTCAAAAACTTTCCAAGCAAAGTTAATAAAATTTATATGGGACCACCCATGAGGCATACCCTATCAATAAAAAAAAATATTCAAATATTCATTTTTTGTGTGTCCGACACATCAAAAAAATACAGTCGAATTGAGAACCTCCTCTTTTTGAAGTAGGTAAAAAAAAAAATTAACGAGTCTATACTGTCCCACTGAAGGGCAAGGCCTCCCTCTCCCTTTTCCATACAATTCTATCTTTTGCGAGTCCTTACGGTAGGAGTCAAGCTCGTCCCGCCATCTTCTTCTTGGACTGCGCGATGGCGTCGTGCGCTGAGTGGGACCCAATCTGTGGTTCTTTTAACCCCTTGTGATCTGAAAAAAAAAGACTTTTATGTTATAAAGAGCTCTAGCGAGCAATCTATTAATTCAAAGGGATATTCCTAGTATGAAAGTAAAAAAATAACGACTATTTATTTACATCAAAAGGCTAGCCAAAATAACCATCAATATTGAGAAGCCCCCAAAATTGAGAAGAAAATTGCCCATTCTGTAACGATTTTAATCACATTTTTGTACGCAATATATTACACGAACGGTTTCATATTAAATGCACCTGTTTCCAACCCCTGTTTTAAAGGAACATTTTGAGGGGCGTATTTTAAAAGCCCGGCATAAATTAGGCTTGGCTTATAGTTATGGGGAAAACGTGACGATACACCGACGGGGATGACGTCACATGGGGTTAATGAACTTGACATAACGTACTGTCAGCAGGAAACGAAGATGGCTTGGAATTTTTGAGTAGAGGTCATTTGTAGATGGGTTTTTAATTGACTAAACGCATTGATATCTTACGCGTGTATTTTCTTTCTTTCTTCGTTTCTAACTGTATTAAATCTGCAGTAATTCTCGACGATGCAAAAAGTATTTCAATTATTCTTAACTAAATTCTGCCTGCGACTTCGTCTGCGTGAAGTTCGGCCCCCGACACATCGCGTCGCATCCCATAGCTCCCCCGTGCTACTACTTCGTTTTCGCTTACTGTTATTTCTGGCTTTTTTCATTTTTGCTCGGCTCCTAAGGGTCGTAGCGTGATGTTAGATAGCCTATAACCTTCCTCAAGAACTGGGCTATCAAATGCAATACGATTTTTTTTTTAATCTGATTGGTAGACCGGAGATTACCCCCAACATACATACAAACAAATAAACAAATTTTACGTCTTTATAATATTAGTATAGATTAATTAGAAGGCCCAAGCATGTGTCCGGATTTTATAAGAGACTGATCTCTGAGTTCGTTCCGGCCTTTCTTCTCAGAGCAGTCGGATAGGAAACGCGGACCTCATCTAGGTTTTTTAATATGATTGACGTGTAAAAGTGTTTGTACAAACATACTAAGGGCTGATTTTTCCAACGCCAGATAATTTTATCTGAGGAATAATTTTGAATTTTTGACAGTTCTTTCATACAAAATCTGTCAGACGTCAATTTTATTCCACGAATAAAAATTATCTGTTGATTGAAAAATCAGCCCTTAAAGAAATAAAATAATTTATCATTTACTTATCAACGGGGAAGGAAAACCGGCATGCCCTAGAACCAAACATTCGAAGACATGTGGCATCTACCGCAATGGGTCCGTGTGGTGGATTACGGCCCACTCCCTTTCACTGAGAGGAGGCCTGTGTGCCAGTATTGGGAACATTATAGGTTGAGTATGATTTATTTGTAAATCAGTTGCAAATGAAGGTATTAAACAAAAAAGCCTTCTATTGCGAAACGGATTTACATTGTTTCAAAGTGTACCCAATCATTTTTAGTGTTTTCACAACTTTTATTTTATGCAGAGCAAACAAAACAAATGGAAATCAAACAAATCTGAAACAGTTATGACGCAGTAAACCAAAATGCTTCTATTCTAAATTCGTAAAGCAATCTTTTTTTTTTTATTTGTTTCCAAATAGCTTTGTGGAAAAAAATGTTTGTGCACTCCAATCAACTGAAACTACAAACTATTTGTTTTGTGAAAAATGGGTTTCAATGTGTTTTACGAAAGCCGATGGCCGATGGCCGATGGCCGATGGCCTAAAATAAAAACAAAACAATACTTACCAGACTATCTCTGTCTCACTGCAGGGCGAAGAGCAGTAGTAACCCAGTGATAACGGCCCCGACTTACGATTTGTAGCCGTTGTAGATCGTAGGTTCGAACCCAGGCAGGCGCTTTACCTTGGGTAAATAATTTCATCACCCCTGCTCTCAAAACGGTGAAGGGAAACATCGTGAGGAAACCGGCATGTACTAGAACCGAAAGTTCGAAGACACCTGACATCTACCAACCCGCAGTAGATTACAGCCCGCTCCCTCTCGAAGAGAGGAGGCCTGTATCCCAGCAGTGGGAACATAATAGACAGATTATACAGGCCAATGGCGATTTCTACAGAGAAGGCATGAGCATTGATCACCACGCTTGCTTTTAGCGGGCGAGCGATTTCAGACTTGTATTTATTACCTACATATAAATCCAGGGGGTCTACTCCGAAGTGATATCCGCCGAATGTTCGGTCGTTTCCTGCTACGAAGTTACTATTTGGTTCGGTCGGTCCCGATCCTAATCTCCTACACTCGTTCGAATATTGACTATGGTCCCGACCCAACTGAGCCGATCCAAACTTTTTTCGCATTTTTCAATAATATTCAGTTCGGCCATGTCTCGGTCCGATCCGATCATTCGCACTTTGCACTTAGTAGTAGACGCCCAGGTTACGTTCCGATGTTTTCCTTCACCGATGTCAGATTATGACCACCTGCTGGCATGGTTGACGATGATTTAATAATGAAATTTGGTAAAATAAATGAATGAAGTAGGTACCTCGCAACTTAGGCCAAGTTGCGAAGTACCTACTTCATTCATTTATTTTACATTATTATCGCAATTCACTGCTGCACATAGGCCTCTCCCAGACTGCGCCACAACACCCTGTCCTCCACCTTCCGCATCCAGTCTGTCCCAACCACCTTCTTAAGGTTGTCCGTCCATCTAAGTAGGTACCTAAATACCAAAGATAAGAACGAAGATCGACTGAGACAACTGAGATGGAAATTGCATTACCTAAATATCAAAGATACGAAAATTTTCCAAAGACAAAAGCTGACTCACGTCACATTAAAAAAATAAACCCGATACAAATAGCTGATTTTTACAGCAATTTAATGTTACTTCATAAAATAACCAACACGAAGACAAGAAAATATTCTCCCGGATTTAACAAACTACATTTTATATTGCAACACAGACATTTTCCGCGTCTCAACCGCTACGGTTCGCAAAACTATTCACAATTCACAACACGTTATAAATCGAGCTCCCACATAGGCTCGTGTTGTTCTGCTGTCACTACGCCGTCTGGTGCATCAATAGCGTATAGAGCTGCTTTGTATGCTCATTTCGAGTCCCTGTGGGCTCTGGCGCACCGCACTTTTCAACCGCATACTGTAAAGTGCAAGGGTTAAGCTTGAAGCGTTTGTTTAGTTAATTTAACATAAATTCTTATTAGATTTGACAGCAAAATTTCTGATCGAAACAAAGGTATACAGTAATCTGCCTGGTAGTCTACCTGGAAAAAATAGTCTACCCGGTAGCCTACCTGGGAAATGAAGTCTACCCGGAAAGTTTCTCATGAAAATATTGATGCATTTTCTTCTAGTAAAGCCAGGCTTGCTGGCATGAAACCCTAAATTATTTGTTACCACTGTTTTGCATACAAACATCCTATTATTATAAGTTTTCTCTTACATAGTGTAGTGGTAACGTTGCCAAAAATACGTGGGGGCTATCTGGACAGTAAGGTTGCGTAGACCTATCATGATCGCCCTGAGGAAACTGTGTTCCTGATTGAAAATCGCTATGACCTGTGAGTTAATTTCGGAATCGAAGTTACAAACAAAATCGCTTCCCGCTCGTGGCTTGTCCCACAAAAGTAAGGCACATAACGTGCGCGCATTATCCTAGTACACGGCATGGCACCAGCACTGAGTGCTTATAGTCACGACCTGCACCCTGCACCCCTGTGCCTCTGTGCCTCTGTGCCTTGTGCTGATCGAAATACTAAGCTGAATATTACTCCCAGGGATTTTCGTAGCCAAAGACAGGTATATTGAAAAACGTTGTGGGGTTTACCAAACTTTGTAAGAGATTAAGGATAGAAATTGAATGATAGAAAATACCGGTGCCATCTAGTAAAAATAAATATAATTTCATTTATTACATTATATCACATAACATCGCGCCTGTAATACCCTGTAATAAGGGATAGGTATTGGTCTACATATAGAACATCCACATTTATTACATTATAGTACAGATGCCAGCACTTAAAGCTACTATCTGCCAAACTTTAATAGATTTTTAACTTTATCGCTGAAGCATAAAGGTCCAAGGCCGATTGGGAAAATTTGAGTTTCGGGTAGCTGGGTCTGTACATGAAATTATCGGGCTGGTACGTATACAAAAAAGAATCCAGGAACACGCAAAGAATTCAGGGTTTAAGCCCGACTAGTTTCTGAATCAAATTGAGCTCCTAATTACAGGCTGATTACAAGGCAATATCTCGAGTACATTGAAACATCCATCCATGTAATACAATGTAGTAACTGTAGATATTACACTAATCTGTATTAAGTACCTCATAATGGACAAAAACCTAGACCACGGTAATTAATCTCAGCGACCGAATACGTAAAACCACGATACACTCCAAAACAGGAATCGTCGATGGCAACAAGTCTGAAGTGGGATTGGGCGGGCAATGTAGGATGCATCTGGATAAATGGGCTAGTGTCGTCACGGAGTGGGAGCCAAGAGACGGCTTCATCGCCGAGGGAGGTCGAGGAAACGCTGGCGTGAGGACTTTGAGGCGTTGATGGGAGATGGGCCGGAGAAGGCAACACACAGGGAAGAGTGGAAGGCTGCGGAGAAAACCTTTGCTTGGCAGGAGGGCAAAAAAGGTTGAAAAAAGAACTTTCCTGTCAACCTACAATGAGAAAAGTGTAAAATCACATTTTAAATAAAAATCAAAACGTTTTTTCTCTCAACTTAGTGCAGTAGTGGAGCCAACTGTGTGTTACTGCATATTCTGATACTCTTTGTAAAAAATTGTCTGCTCAACCAGGTAAATAACGCAATGAATGTTGTTTAACTGTCAAAATGAAAGCCATTCCTACTGTTAGTGTGTTACGTTATTACCCCGCTGGACAAAGACTTTGACCTCTAATCACAATGACTAATAATACCCTTGTCATTGAATAGACCACCAATCAAAAGCCGAACAGATTCATCATCATCATAATCAGCCTAATAATGTTCCCACTGCTGGGACACAAGCCTCCTCTCTGTGAGAGGCAGTGGGCCGTAATCCACCACGCGGGCCCAATGCGGGTTGGTGGATGTCACATGTCTTCGAATTTTTGGTTCTAGGACAGTTTCCTCACGTTGTGTTCCTTCACCATTTTGAGAGCAAAGGTAATCGGTCCACCTTGTGGGAGGCCTTCCAACGCTATGTCTTCTGGTACGCGGTCGCCACTCCAGAACCTTTAGGCTCTATCGACCATCTGTTCTGCCACCAATGTGCCCTGCCCTCTACCACTTAAGTTTGCCAATTCTTCTGGCTATACCGGCTACCTTAGTTCTCCTGCGGATCTTTTCATTTCTGATTCAATCTCGTAGGGAAACTTCCCTACGAGATTGAGTCACCCAAGGGGCAGAGAGGGCTACGCTTGGAGGAGTCAATCCCAGTGGCCATCATTTTTATGACAGTCGTCACTGCAGCCCTTATGTGGCGGCTATCGGTCTTCAAGGAGACCGCAGGTTTAACGACCAATTAACTTCGACCCTATTGACCACAGGTAACAGTTATATTTTTGCTATATAATTTTAATTGTACCATTACTAAGATCGGGTACAATTCTGCTCAGCTATTTATCTTTATGGACACGTAAAGTTTATAGTGTGTGAACCTGGCTTTACGATGTCACGGCTTGCTGGCATGTGTGTTGAGGGTTTTATGAGATGAGTAAGGTTACCTAGTAATAAGGTCAATCTGCCAACCATTTTCCCAACTATGTTGGGGTCTGATTCCAGTCTAACCGTATGCAGCTGAATACCAATATTTTATATGGAGCGACTGCCTATCTGACCTCCACAACCCACTTTCTGGGTAAAATGATACCCCTTGGTAAGACTGGCTGTCAGATTTTCGGGCTTCTGACGACTCGTAATGACTGACAAATTCGGTATGTAAAGATGGTCACCCATCCACGGACCGACCGCGGCAAGCGTAGCTTAGCCTGATCAATCGACCCGTGCGGCTGTTATATTTTAGCCACGAGCCCCTAGAAATAAGGTGTAGGTGTGAAAAGGTTAGGAACAAAAATAATTAGGAATTGAGCCCACCTCAGTTTGAAAGTTTTCTACCTACCTTTTAAAGGTCACCCTCTCAAAACAAATGCTTCGGTCTTCAAAGGTTATTTTTTGTCATGAGAATCACCTCATGAAAATAACCTTCTCATTTCTCTATTTTATCACAATGAATAATATTTTCATATTAATTAAATGTTGGCTTACCACTAAATAAATTGTCTTCTTAGCGTGTCAGCAATCTAAATGGACTCGGCTGAGAATTCGGCCACTTGTTTGGCGCCATCACCAGCGTCCATCAGTTCCTGTAACGTGCAGCTTACAGGACAAGCAGAACACGATATCAAGTGTCCCATCGTTTGTGGAACAGCACCACATTTACACTCCAAGGCGGAGTCGTCTATGAACCTCCACCTAAACAGGTTTTCCTTGCTTCGGCCAACCTGGGTCCGGAATATATTTAGAGACTTCCAGGTTTCCCAAGGTAATTCATGTCCAGGTGGGAGGTCTTCAGCGGGTGGGAATTCTTCAGGTTTGGGTAAGGAAGCACAGTGTTGCCACAGCATGAGTCTTTCTTGCGCAACCTGATACCATGGATTCACTACAGACATGACTCTGAACCCGCCTAAGTTGAAATTTCTCATAGGTTATTTTAAAAAACGTTTGCAGTTCCATACATTTTGATCGCGTAGCTATTGCACTTTACTATGAAAGAACCGATTCTTTTTTTCGATTTCTTCGCTAGAATACTCGTAGAATCATGTCTGTGCTGAATTCATGGTTACAGTTTGGGCGTCGATTTCCCTGCCATCCTGTATTTTATATGTAAAGATCTTAACAGGTGTTTTCCGTAGTTTCTGCCTACCCCCATGGGAAGAAAGCGTGAGTTTATGTATGTATTTAATTAAACGGATTAGCAGTTTTCTTTTTTTTTTTTAAAAAAAAACGTTGCCCCACACTAGGAAATTTTCCTGTACCATGGGTGCGTTTACAAACATTTAAACTCACATACACAAACAGCCAGACCCGGAACAACTACTTGTAGGTCATACAAATATTTGTTCCGTGCGGGAATCGAACCCGCGACACACAGCGCAAGCAGTCAATCGCTTAACCACTGCGCCAACCATGTCGTCACATCTCGGACTAACTGAATTAAACTGAAACTCATTGAAAACTAAAATATTCCCACGTCAAGATTCCCAACTCAGCATGAAAACTTCATCGCAAAATCTTTCAGAACACAAACAAGAAAATATAAATAAGTAAAGTATAGAAAACGACACAATATCGTAAGTTTTGGAGCAAAAACTAACAAAACGAACTAATTAGCAGCGTTAAGTTTGAGAAAGTTCGCACTTCATTACCGAACGGCTTGGTACTCGTAACTCTGGGGGAAAGCGGGCTGGAGATAATTTTATTATTTTCTCGTTTATTTATTCACTAGCTGTGCCCACGAATTTACTACTTTAATGAATAAATAAATCAAGACTGTGTTTCCTTGAGTAGGAGTAGGTACTACACATTTTGCCATTTATATTTAAAATAAACAAAGTCGTCCAGACCGAATTTCGGCCATGGCGACCAGTCTCAGCGGAGGCGCGGGCGATGTTATAGTGCAAAATTGTGTGTACGCAAACACAGGGAAGCGAGAGTTCTCTCACTCTCACAGTCCGGGACGGCAAACCGACACGACCGGAGAAAAACCAGTCGCAGGGCCAACGGCTTAACGTGCTTTCCGAGGCACGGGAGTAACACACCACCAACTTCCAGACTCCGGGCTGTTACCAAGAAATTCCCAATGGAAAAACCCAATAACACTGCCCGACCCGGGAATCGAACCCAAGACCCAACGCTCACCTATTGCGCTTGCGACCACGAGATCATCGGGGCAGTTTATATCATAAATTGTATATAAAATGTTTATTTTTTTCATGATATAAACTGGTGCACTGGCGTCACTGCTATGCATTTAACTCACATACACACTCGGCCAGTCCCGGAACAACTACCTGTAAGCAATACAAATATTTGTTCCGTGCGGGAATCGAACCCGCGACACGCAGCGCAGCAGTCGATCGCTCAGCCACTGCGCCAACCGTGTCGTCAAATATAGTTGTTCCTTTTTTGAAATATGGAGTTTTTATAAGGGATTAAAGAACCGACTGCTGGTTGGTTTAGTAGTTTCGTTTCGCCCTTCACAAAACACTATTCCAAACAATATTTCTGTGCTAAAAACAGGGCGACTTGTGATTTGACGTATTCCTTCCAGGGCGTGATAGTGTGACCCATTTTAAATTAAGCGCCCCCTATAGCCTAAGCAAACATTTCAAAGTTTAGAAAAAAGTGATATTTAGTGCGACAATCTGGCTTTTTTTCAAAAAATAATTAAAATTAGGTTTCCTCGATGCGATGCTTCATTTTTGCAAATGTGTCACACTATCACGTCCTGGAAAGAACACGTCAAATTATAAGTCACACTGTATACAAAATAAATCTTGAAAATAAAGTAAACTAAAAGTTCCTCCCATAGTCTACATGCGCCAACTCAGCCTTTTTTCCGTCAACAAAAGCAAGCATAAACAACAAGCCGAGAGAATTCCACTTAGCACGAAGAAGTTGCTCTATTTTACTTTAATTTACCTTTTGAATTTTCGTGGGAGAACTGTGTACATTCCTGCTTACCCCGCGAAGCAATTTACGCGCCATCACGTCTGTTTTATGTTAGTCTTTTTGTTTTGCTACTTAATCACGTCTTATAGGCTTTGAGTTCAACTTTGAACAAACAAGAGGGTATTTTTAAGCCACTCGTATGAATATTCAGTGTTGTTGTTTATAATTTTGTGTGTAGTCAAGTGTGTAAGATAGGTTTAAAGGATGATTTCCAACAAACGGCTCGCATCGCATCGGATCAGAAAGGATACGAACGGATACGGCTTCAGCCGATCGAGTCCGGCAGGATGTCGACGCATACGATCGATTCCGTACCGTCACTTGCAAACGTATCCATTTCTGCGCCTAGTCAAATAGTTTCATTCCTACCGTATTGACGTGTTCTAATGCCGAAAGGATTCGATCGGTTACCACGACAGGTGAACGGAGCCGACCGCGCGTCGCAGCACACTTTCGGCTACGATCGAGTGTCCCTAAAGACTGCCGCGGTCAAGCTGCTGTGCGTGGCTTGGTAATATAGACTTTAAATACTGTGTACACGATTTAATATCGTTTAAAGATTGTAAAATCCGTTCCGATCCGACGCGATGCGAATCTTTTGGTGGAAATGATCCTTTAGGAAGCGGTTTGCGAATGCTTAATATTATAATATTTAAGTCGTTTCTAATTCGTCACACATTGCTTTGGTTTTCAGTCTGAGGGGAGAACAAAAGTCGCTATAGAAAGCTTGGATATGAAAATGTTATTCTTCAATTTCAGCGGGAATATTGCTGGAATATGCTTAAGGCAGACTTAAGAATTCATGTGAAGGTGTTGCGGGATGTTCAGAATAATACTTCCTTTTTCATGACACAACAACAACATACCAGACTTATAATAATATCCCGACCGATTTCGGTCACTGTGGCCAATCACAACTTAGATTAAATGATTAAAAATTAGTTGATTGCATTTTAATTGAATTCGTATGTAGAAATCACGCACGAGATCTACGAGTACCTTAGCCAGGCACGCAGGAGATATTATAGTACACAAGTGAACACAGAAGCACTCTCTGCTCTACTCTCATAGTCCGATGGGACGGCAATCCGACACGACTGTGGAGAGTTCAGGGGCAGAATCAACAGCTTTACGTGCTTTTCGGAGGTGCGGGCACCACAAACTTTCAGACTTCGAACTGCTACTGAGTAATTCATAATGGAAAAACCAAAATAACATTTTGCCCGACCTGGGAATTGAACCTAGGATCAACGAGGCAAGATAATATACAATATTTAGTAAAAGTAAAATCAAAAAATTAATTAAAACAATTTATAGTTTTACTAGTCTTATTTTCACCGGTAGTTTCATACTTCAGCGTCAGTTGTATAATAAAACAGTCTGTTGTAATATAGCGGATAAGCAAAAACGAATTGTTGTTTTGACAGAACAATAAATTTATTGCTCCCTAAACTGCTTAGGATCATGTTAGAGGAGTATGACTTCCAGTGTGATGCGAAGCGATAATGTGCTCGCCTCATTAAGAGCGACATTATTAGAATAGTTTATATCGTTAGGAAATGATTGGTCCACTAGCAAGGTCTGTTAATTTTCAAAGAGATTGAAAATGAAAAAAAAAAACAAAACTCTTTGCCCGTCTGGGTATTACATCTAGGAGGGGTCCTGTCGTCTAGTATTTGCAACCACTCAACCAGCGATAATATGCTCGCCTCAGTACGAGCTACATTATTAGAATAGTTTATATCGTTAGGAAATGATTGGTCCACTAGCAAGGTCTGTTAATTTTCAAAGAGATTGAAAATGAAAAAAAAAAACAAAACTCTTTGCCCGTCTGGGTATTACATCTAGGAGGGGTCCTGTCGTCTAGTGGTTGCAACCACTCAACCAGCGATAATATGCTCGCCTCAGTACGAGCTACATTATTAGAATAGTTTATATCGTTAGGAAATGATTGGTCCACCAGCAAGGTCTGTTAATTTTCAAAGAGATTGAAAACGAAAAAAAAAAAAAAAAACTCTTTGCCCATCTGGGTATTACATCTAGGAGGGGTCCTGTCGTCTAGTAGTTGCAACCACTCAACCAGCGAGGAAGTCACCATTTCAATATACTGTAGACTTTACCAATGTGAATGACGAGCATGTGATTATAAAAGTGTTAAAGTAAATGCAAGACCAGACGAAAATTTAAGACAGTGATTTTAAAATGCTACTGCAAACATTTTATGAATATCTTGATGATTCAAATGATTTATTTTTTGGTGAAACCTGGGAAGCCAGTCCAGCTTGGTGTTGATAACGAGCTAATTGTACTTAAAAACTGGTGGCGCCATTATGTGAATCGGAAATAGAATACCTAGATAAAAACTCATGACAGTGTAGATCAGGGGGTCTACTACGAAGTGCAAAGTGCGAATGATCGGATCAGACCGACACATGGCCGAACCGAATATTATTGAAAAATGCGAAAAAAGGTCGGATCGGCCCATTTGGATCGGGACCATAGTCAATATTCGAAAGAATGTAGGACTGTAGGATCAGGACTGACCGAACCAAATAGTAACTTCATAACAGGAAACGGCCGAACATTCGGCCGATACCACTTCGGAGTAGACCCCCAGTTTCGTATAGCATTAGCCTCGCTTTACCTACAACAAATCCCAACCGAACTTGAAACAAGAAACAGAGCAAGTTGCAGCAACATGCAACACAACTTGGCTGCTCGCCACCGAAGCTGTAGCAAACAGATTAGGAACGTTAATACTGTAGTTTGTCTTACGTGTAGCGTGGTAGTACTGTCGGTAGCGTGATCTGTGCGCTATTCGTTAGGCTGTGTCAATGCTGTTGGTGGACGAGTGGCTTTAGAATTTATGAGGATGTTCTGTTGTAAGCTTTTTGGTGTAATTGTTGTGAGTACTTGTGTCTGTTTTATATACAGTTGTCTGGGCAGTAAATGTTGTTGAGTTAGTGTTATGTTGATATTTTTCGGAAATAAGGGCGGGTTTTGAGGAGCTGTATAGAGAATTTAACTCTGGCATAGTTGATTTAGAGCTTATTTTAACTTAGCACTAGCAGTCAAAACTAGGCTAATTAGCCAAGGTACATATGGTCTTGTCTCTTTTTCGCTCCCGATAATTACGACATGCCGTCCTACTTTCATGTCTCATTTAATAGTGTGCCGTTTATACAAATCGAATGTTGAGCCGGTAACTTATCTCCCACTTTTTACTTAAAATATCATTGCCTGAAAGCGACACTTCAATTGCCTAGGAATAGAATACATATATATATATATATATACAATGTGTAACTGAATTAATGCACATTATGAAAGTAGTTTGTTCAGAATCGTTTACTGAATCGATTTCTGTAATTTTTAATATAGGTAATATTTTATCCCAAAAATAATTAAAACTACGTAAATTACTGTCACACTTCCGCTGTACAGTCAAAACAAACCAAAATAGATGAAGTACCTACTGCGCTAGACCCCTAAACGAGTGCGACTGTTTGCATGCGTAGATTTGTAATGTGACCACAATTTTCTCCCACAATCAGTGTAACTAATTTATGAGAAAAACAATGTTTATTACATAATAATAAAAAATCAGTGTATGTATTATGATTACAACATAACATTCTAATTGGGGTGTCTGGTGGTGTGCGTTAATTCCGGGACAAGTTGTATAGAATAGCAGTAATTAATATTTTTAATTAAAACGTCCTAAATATTTACGTCTAACGTGGCGGTAGGTCCTGTCGGTAGCGTGACCTAAAAGCCAATTCTCGTAAGTAATTTAAAACGTTCAAAATCGCGTCGCAGCCTCGTCTCGGCGACAAACAAATGTTAAAAACTTGTCAAAATGTAGGGAAATTAGAGATCGTTTTAACAGATTGAGATAGAACAGACTGTGAACGTTCTTAAAATTGCCCCTTTGTTTGGCTGTGTCGGTGCTGTTGGTGGAAGAGTGGCTTTAGAATTTATGAGGATTTTCTGTTGTAAGGTTTTTGGTGTAATTGTTGTGAGTACTTGTATCTGTTTTAGATACAGTTGTCTGGGTATGTAATTTAATTGAGCTGGCGTTGTAGGACATAGAAGTTGACCGGGCTGTCTGTAAAAACTTTCAACACCTTTAAAACTCAAGCCATTCAAATTACAAAATAAAAACCAATTAACATTTTTATTTATTCTCTCGTGAAAAAAAACAATTAATTATTCAACAAAATATTTACATAATTTAAAAATCTGACAGTCTTAAAATTAACGTCTTATAATACAAAAATTATTATGCTATGTTATGCTAATATAAAAACATACGTACACTGAAATTTACAGTCTACAACGCAAGTTTAAATCACTGCAAACTTTACTAATCTCGCGACAGAACTTGGACCCGCTGCTGTACGGGGTTCAAATAAAAAATCCAAGTTTCAGTTACAGTCATAAAGAGGATCAGAGAAAACGAGGGTTCAGGGGTTAGTAAAATTGTTTGTCGGTGTGTGCATGAAAATGTTTTATGGCTAAGTGTTTAGTAGGAAATTTTTAATTGAAAAGTTAGAATTTAGGTATTTGCACTTTTTCTCATTGGCAAACGAGTTATAACTAAAAGATGGTAACCGAGTGCATAATCTAGTTTAATACATGTACTAATATATGCAATATTATAAACGCGAAACTTTGTGAGTATGCATGGATGTTTGTTACTCTTTCTCGCAAAAACTACTGAACGGATTTGGATGAAAGACACACAAGTAGTTTATAACCAGGATTAACACATAGGATACACTTTTTTTTTCAGATATTTCCACGGGATCGAAACTAATGCGGGTGAAACCGTGGGGCGCTGCTAGTATTATACAATGCGAAAGTGAGCTTTTTTGTTTGTTGGTTACGCTTTCACGCTAAAACGGCTGAACGGATTTGGATGAAATCTGGCACATGAGTAGACCATGCCTTGAACTTTTCATCCTGGATCGCAGACGAAGTCACGGGCAACAGCTAGTATTACATTAAATTAGTAGTAATTAGTTCTAAGTATTAATTTCTGTTGTAGGAAAATAGGGCGGAGCTATGAATAAAATAATTTTCTGATATTCGAAAGCTTTTTTTTCTTTTAGCCCTCGTGCAAAATTTTTCCTAAAATACCTACTTATATCAACCCATTACCTTTAATATCGACAGCAAACACCGCCTTAACAACCAATTCCAAACACGGATTTTTGAAAGGAAGAATGTCTGCAGACTTTGGAAATGAAATATTATTTTTGTTTTTTTTTTATGTTGTTCGTCTTTTTATTTTACGTTTTGTTATTAATCTTAAGTTTAAGAAGTATTTTGCCATAATTTTTATATTCTAGGTTTTAGTTTTGTTATTCTTCTGTGTGATCACTTATTAATTAGATTGCTGGTAAACCTATAATTGGTCACTGTGTAAGACCGAGGCTATTGTGATCTATAGTACTTAAGATACGAGTATATTATACATGGAAGCTGTACCTTAATAATAAAAAAATAATTTCTCTCAAATACCAAGCAAACCCGCAGTATCAGTCTAGCTAAAGACAAAGTTTATAGTAGTGGTTGTTATTGGATATATCCCATAGCGCGGCTGCACTGCTATAGAGTTATTGCCACTACGATCATAGTCCTTTATTAAATTTGAACCGAAGATGTTACCCCTCTGCGTATCATTCGGTTTCTTGGAAATACTATTATTTTGGATTGCATAAGACGATTAAAAATGATGTATTAGGATATAGCTCTTTAAAAGATATTTGATATCTACAGCTAATTACTTGAAGACAATTATTTTTTTCGAGCTCTCACAAGGTGAACCTTGTGAAGGCCGCAGGAATCCGCTGGATGTGGGAAGCACAGAACCGGTTAAAGTGACAGTGCGTGGGGAGGCCTATGTCCAACAGTGGAAGTCTTTCAGCTGAAATCGTGACTAACTGTTTCTTGGAGTGTCAGATGAAACTGAATAAAAGTCTCAAAACTGGAGGCTGTGTTGACTAACCTAACCTAAAGGCGGGTCGTTTCACGTCTACTTGACGCACGCGTATACATGAAAAATGGCGCTAACTATCGTCCAATCAAAAAAAGCATTGTTTCAATTACAGAATAATGGGCTTGACTTACGTCAAATAATTACGATTACGTACTCATTATTTTTTGACCAACCATTTGAAACAACCGGCCCTAGCTCATTTGGTCAGGGTTGCCTTAGCTTAGTAACTGCCACCAACTTGGACAAAAAGGACCGACTATTAAAAAAAAGGTACATTTTAAGGTCAAAAAGTTAGGAGTATTAGACGATCTCTTAAATACTTCCTTTTTTACAGCGGAATACACTTTTGTTATGTTTATTTTGCAGATTAAGTAGTGTGCCTTTTAATCAGTGTTAGAAAAATACTTAAAATAAAAATACATGGTGGCAGGGATACCAACGATAGGATAGAGCAGTGGTGGCCCAGTGATAACGGCCGCGACTTACAAGTTGTAGGTCGTAGGTTCGAACCCCGTCAGGCGCTTTACTTTGTGTAAATTATTACCTCACCACTGCTCTCAAAACGGTGAAGGAAAACATCGGGAGGAAACCGACATGACCTAGAACCAAAAATTC
Organism: Apamea monoglypha; assembly: GCA_911387795.2. Classification (NCBI taxonomy): domain Eukaryota; kingdom Metazoa; phylum Arthropoda; class Insecta; order Lepidoptera; family Noctuidae; genus Apamea; species Apamea monoglypha. The sequence continues at coordinate 18,414,389 of OU426922.1, forward strand.
GAAGACATGGGACATCTACCAACCCGCACGGGGCCCGCGTGGTGGATTACGGCCCACTGAGAGGAGGCCTGTGTCCCAGCAGTGGGAACATTATAGGCTGATTATGTAAGGGATACCGACGCGCAACCTATTACCCATGGATTCAGTATATGATTCTGAAAACCCGGTTATTCGGTTATGCACCGCTCCACCCTGGAATCAAACCCAGGACCCTATGCTCAGCAGTAGCGCTTGCGACCACTAGACCGACCAACGAGACGCGAGAACTTAAAAGAACAATATATTAACCACTATACTTACATAAAAAGCCAGTGCTCAAAGCTATCTCTCGAAACAGGACATAATGCGGGGTTGTCCTAAATTCGACAATCCACCTAAGTCAAGTCAGCGCGACATAATATTATTGTATGCTGTAGTAAATCCCACTTAAGCTTAGCTTAGAGCTTACGCATATACCTGTACACAGATGTGACATTAGCATAAGTTAACACTTGCCCTAATTGGTACTCAGATCTCAATGTACCATATTAACTGAAGATATGAACTACCATTACATACCAGGCAGTCATTTGGTCGAACAAATACGTGTTTGGAATATACCATATCATCACGCCCGTATCCCTTTGAGATCGGCAGAGGTCTATAAGAACATCCATTTATCGCGAGTTCATTTTAAGTCCATGTAATACGGGGCGAATCTATTGCCATCAATCGGACACAAATCCAGACTCCGGGCTGCTTCTTACTTAGGAATTCTTAATCGAAAAACACATATCACTTGTGAATAACTTTTGAATAATTAAGACTACTTTTGAATAACGCAAAGTTTCATTTGATCAGAGATCACATTTAGATAACATGTTTGCCTTAAATTATTAACTTTACACTTATACTGTGTAGTGTCCCAAAAATACCCACAAAATGGTTCACTCAAACTCAAACCTCAAAGCATTTATTTCAAATAAACCAATTACAGGCACTTTTGAATTGTCAAGGAGTCGGACAGTGAGAAGGATGAAGCTAGTTTCCCATTCCAAAGCGTAGTAGGTGCCTATGGAGAAGAACGGGTAAGAAACTCCACGGACACTCTTTTAAACTCACTCTTTTACTCTGACATACCACCGCAACGCTGACTGTAGTTTAAATTATATCTTTCCAAATGGTAAACCAATGACCGAGGGCATCTTTCAAAATAAAGCTTCAGAGAAAATGCCAGACTTTTCCAAATTTGTGCAAAAAGAAAAATACCTAACTTAGATATTTAACGAAACTCTACTAAGTCCTTATCAGACATAGCCAATAGTCCCTGGACCACAATGATACCCGCATAAATTGCCCAAAACCGGGATGTCACTTGACACGTTTATAGCACTGCCCCGAATCTTCAAGTTCGACGGAGGAGCAATAGTAGGTAATATAGCTTGGTAGGTTCAAAATGGCGGATCGATTTCCTGAACAAATCTCAGGATAACGCGGCTCACGTACTTTGCAGAACAAACTTTGTGGCATAAATTATTTTAATCGTTTCTACATGTGTAGGGTTAGCTTTGAGTTCTGGCAGGCATTAATAAAATCAGTAGGTACGTGTAATAATTTTACCTTAAGGTAGAAATAGTTGCGAGCCCGACCTCACTGGTAGGCATGGCCAAGTCAGCGGGATTGTCCGAAAGGGTTACCGCTACCCCGGAACATACGACAGGGCGAAGGAAGGAACATGGGTGGGTTTTAGTCAGTAAGAGTCTGACACTCCCTTCCGCTCCACCCAGAGCGGGAGCGGTCATTTGATGATTTCCCACCAGAAAAAAAAAAAAAAAAAGGCATGGCCAAAGAGCACGCTGTGTCACCTGGCATCGTGTCCGACAGAGATAGTATCAATGATGAGCAGTCAGACGCTAATCTACACGCACACTGTCTAGTTCGCACACACACAAACACCGTTCCGAACTGAAACGCGCGTAAAAAATACGAAAAGTTCTTTAGAAAAACGAATGTCAAACAGTGGATTAATACCCTCCCGAAATTTTTATGGAAAAATATCGACTAGACCTTAAGTTCTTAAGACTTCTATAAAAAAAATTCTGAGAAATCCTCATGGATACCCCATTTATGGGGAGATAGGAGGGTTATATCGGACTTCTACCGATCTAAACCCCACGGTTTCTTCCATTAACGTGAGCCGGGGGCCGAGAGATTCTTAGACCTGGAAGGAGGAGTTCGGAACTGGAAGGAGAGAGAGGAGACATTGAAGTTGGACAGAGTCGTCATCATCTGCCTAGCGTTTCTCCAACGTTGATGAGATGGGCTTCCAGCCTAATAGGATGCAGCTGAAAACCAGTAACCTGGAGCGACTGATCTCCTAAGCCCAGTGAAGTGGGACAGACTATTGTAGCAAAAAATATTTTCATCCCAACTTCTATGCTCTGATTCTTTTCTCACGATACGACAAATAAATAACACAGCTCATGCTATGGAAAAACACTAAGATGGCAATGGAACTGACCGCATGGTGACTTACATTTTATTCACGCTACTTACATAATCAACCTATAACGTTCCCACTGCTGGGAAACAGGCCTCCTCTCGGTGAGAGGGAGTAGGTCGTCCACCAAGCGGGCCCAGTGCGGGTTAGTAGATGACACATGTCTTCGATTTTTTTGGTTCTAGGTCATGCCGGTTTCCTCACGATGAAAACAAGGAAAACCTTCACCGTTTTGAGCTTAACGCTCGAGCTCGACCTGAAGGCTCTAAAATGCCAAGTCAAATAATCTTCCTGCACCACCTTCCATTAGCAAAATTAATCGTCATAGAAATATTACATCCAGAACGTTATAACGTAATCCCCCTGAGAATATGAAAACAATGTCTCTCCCGCTATCACTTATGTATAGGATGACTTAATCCTGCGAAACTCGTACGGGGGTGCTGGCGAAAATCCAAACCCCCTCTATGTACCTTGTTATAATTTTTGTGTGGCGCAAGTAAGAAACCTAATTGGGTTTTTGATATATTTTATGCTATTTTTGTAAATCCTGCTTCCTATTTCCTACTTCCTACTATCATATATCAAAGTAGCCTATGTGTTAATCCTGGTTATAATCTATCTGTGTGCCAAATTTCATCCAAATCCGTTCAGTAGTTTTTACGTGAAAGAGTATCAAACATCCATCCATCCATCCATACAAACTTTCACATTTATAATATTATTAGTTATGATAATTAATATATTAGTATTAATATAATATTAATTATAGTGGGAGTACTCGCTGTTCTTGGAACCCCACCCGTTCCGCCGTACAGCTGACATTAATCTTTCTAGAGACAATTTTAAAATCACCTGAGGATAGCCTGGTGTTTCAGCGAAGCTCTAACTTACGATGTGTTATAAATCATAAACTTTATACCTCCGATTCTTGAGTAATACTAAAATGGACGTTTCTGTTTGTGGGAAT